>CM067331.1:68075000-70475000 GCA_034376525.1 Nicotiana benthamiana
TTTGATTGGGTGGGTTCAAAGAAAAAGAAGTATTTTTTGTTTACCTTACTTACTTTCCCTTTCCTAATATCAATAACTCAATCAAAATGCAATTATCTCCAAGAACAAAAAGTCTGTTATGCTTAATACCTTTAGTTTGATCGGTATCTGTCTTAATTCAACCCTTTGTTCGAGTAGTTTTTTCTTTGGCAAATTGCCCGAGGCCTATGCTTTTTTGAATCCAATTGTAGATATTATGCCAGTCATACCTCTGTTTTTTTTCTCTTAGCTTTTGTTTGGCAAGCTGCTGTAAGTTTTCGATGAGGTACTTTTCGATGAGATCCTTAATAATATCCTAGAAAATTCATGATTTATTCGAGAAAAATTATAAAATAAATAAAATCTGATAAGTTTTACCGTGTGAAACCTCGATTCAAACATTGAAATTCTTGGATAGTCACGAGAAATCCGGCTTAACTTAATACTTTTTTTTTGACGCTTTCCTTTCCAGTGAAAGACCTTATTAGACTCCTCACAATACCAAATTGTGTATATAAAAAAGTTTTGGTTAATGACAAACTCTTAGTGGAAAAGAATTTAGGAAAATTCTTTTAGAGAAAGAGCTTCATTGCTTGGTGTCAAACTAGGATATGCGGTAGAAAAATGGATGATCTATTCTCTTTCTTTTTTTCAAAAAAGTTATCTTGGAGATTGTGTAATGCTTACTCTCAAACTCTTCGTTTACACAGTAGTGATATTTTTTGTTTCTCTCTTTATCTTTGGATTCCTATCTAATGATCCCGGACGTAATCCTGGACATGAAGAATAAAATAAAAAGGGTTTTCCTTGCTTGATTTTCAAATTTTCTTATGATTTGGTCTATTCCACACATTTAACTAAGAATAAGAACAAAGGATTTCGAAATTTGAAAAAAAAATTAAGTCATCAATGGAAAGAGAGGGATTCGAACCCTCGGTACGATTAACTCGTACAATGGATTAGCAATCCGCCGCTTTAGTCCACTCAGCCATCTCTCCAAATTGAAAAAGATAATTACTACATGAGATAGCACATAAGATAAAGGAAAGAATCTTTCTTTCTCTCTTTTCTTCTTTTTATATTATATTGATATGTACAACTTTTATCATCAATTTCCTTTATTTCTTTATCTAAAGTAAAGGAAGGGCTCAGAAGAGCCAAGAATATCAAGAAAAATAAAGTAGACCTCTATTCTTTGTCATGATTTTGTCGAAAAGACCCTCTTATTCTCATGGCCTAGTCTGGTCAGTACCCATCGGCCTCTTTTGTTCCAACGAATTTGAATTTGAAAACTAAAAAGCATGTTATAGTTATAATATTTCATTTTAATTGAATAGTTAATATTCAAGCAACAAGAAAAGATTTCCATTTTTTGTAAAATTTTTGTAAATGTAAAATAAATATATAAATAGAAAATTCGATCAAAATAAAAGTCTCATTTCTCTTTGTGCTTTTTTATTTTATGTTTACCACCTTGCTGGACTAAAAAAAAGAAGCTTTCGAGTATTCCACAATGCATTTTTATGTTATGATTTTAGTGGTTTTGACGAGCCGTATCTCTATCAAAACTCCTCCAGCAAAAGAAACGATAGAACTTAATTCTGTAATTTAGTTATTTAAATGAACCCTCGTTTCTGAATCTCATCAAATTGGAATCCCCCCAGGAAAAAAGATCAACACTCTAATTTGGATGATTCTGTGACGAACCTATCTTATCCTATCTTGACTACCACAATTTCCCTGTTCGACAAAAGTTGCATTTGTATACAATAATCGGATTCTAGCGGGTATAGTTTAGTGGTAAAAGTGTGATTCGTTCTATTATCCCTTAAATAGTTAAAAGGGTGCTTCGGTTTGATTCGTATTCCGATCAAAACTTTATTTCTTAAAAGCATTTAATCCTTTTCCTCTCAATGACAGATTTGAGAACAAATACACATTCTCGTGATTTGTATCCAAGGGTCACTTAGACATTGAAAAATTGGATTATGAAATTGCGAAACATAAATTTGGAGTTGGATCAATACTTCCAATTGAATAAGTATGAAAAAAGGATCCATGGATGATGATAGAAAGTTGATTTCTAATCGCAACTAAATCTTCAATTTCTTATTTGTAAAGAAGAATTGAAGCAAAATAACTATTAAACGATGACTTTGGTTTACTAGAGACATCAACATATTGTTTTAGTTCGGTGGAAACAAAATCCTTTTTCTCAGGATCCTATGAAAGAGTAATAGAGAACTAAATAACAAAATAATTGTCACATTGTTTCTTTCAAAATTGACTATTTACGAACCGATCAATGCTTAAAAAAATTGATAAGCTTAACACAAAAGCAGAAAAAGAAATAATAGTAACTTGGTCCCGGACATCTACCATTATACCTACAATGATTGGTCATACTATTGCTATCCATAATGGAAAAGAGCATTTGCCTATTTATATAACGAATAGTATGGTAGGCCACAAATTGGGAGAATTTGCACCTACATTAAATTATAGAGGACATGCAAAAAGCGATAATAGATCTCGTCGTTAATATTAATAGAAAAAATCTAGATGCTTATGATTCAGTAGTAGGAGGCAAACCTTATTCTAAAGAAGAAAAAAACAGAAGTATATGCTTTGGGAATTTTTCTCATAGGAGATCAGAGCGTTTAGTATTAGTTGGAAATTTTGTGAAAGATTCCTGTGAAAAGTTTCATTAACACGGAATTCGTGTCGAGTAGACCTTGTTGTTGTGAGAATTCTTAATTCATGAGTTGTAGGGAGGGATTTATGTCACCACAAACAGAGACTAAAGCAAGTATTGGATTCAAAGCTGGTGTTAAATTAAGTGGAAAACAAAACTACAATTTATTTAGATTTATTTAATCCTTAATGGATTCAATCAAGTTAAGTGAGAAAAGCAAACTTGATTTCTTTTTAGTTTTAGTAGAGTTCCAATGAAAAACGGAAAACCACCCAATTGAAGGAAATGCCCGAATTTTCTATTTTGAGGATCAATAAAATAAGAGATTTTGTCGTTATAGAACACGGAATTCAATGGAAGCAATGATAAAAAAATACAAATAGAAAAGGAAAGGGAGGAAATACAAAAAAATAGAAGAGAAAAGTCATACAAAGTTATATACAAATGACTACCCCCTTTTTTGTATTTTCTTAATTTATTTCCTTAATTGAATTTCGGTTGATTAGGACGAAGTTCCTTAATAACCTCCGCCAGTTGGTAGAGCAGAGGACTGAAATTCCTCGTGTCACCAGTTCAAATGTGGTTCCTGCCCCGAAAGATTCTTTTTTTGATTCTGGACCGCGAGAGTTATTTCTTTCGATCTCCATCTTTTTGCCCGTAATAGGTTTCTGCCGATAAGCCCCAATTGCATCATAGGAATTAGAAAAAAAACTGGTTCTTTCGTATACTTATAGTGACTATTGTCACTTCTTTTTTGATTTTGATAGTTTCTGCGATTACATGGATTATATCTATTTACACAAATACCTCGATGATTTTCGCTTGTTAATACATAGAGTCCAATAAGCATATCTTGCGTTGGTACAGAAATGTGATCCCCAATAGCCGGAGACAAAAGATTCATATGAGAAAACATAAGTAAACGGGCCTCTACTTGAGCCTCCAAGGATAAAGGTACATGAACGGCCATTTGATCTCCATCAAAATCATAATTGAATCCCTTGCAAAATAATGGATGTAAACAAATAGCGCGTCCCTCCACTAAGACGGGCTGGAATGCCTGTATGCCTAATCTATGCAAAGTGGGTGCTCTATTCAGCAATACAGGATGACCCAATCTCGTGCATCAATTTGAACCTATCTAGTTCGACCAATTGATATGTTTCCACAAATAATTCTATGGTTACGATACTACCATATATGTCTTTTTCATTCCGTCGAAAATCGATTTTACGGTATAGACGCTTATGATCTCCCTCTCTATGCCTTGCGGTAATGATTCCTCTGGCATTACAACCTTTACCACAATGATGCTGTCCATAGATCAAATTATTTCGTGGATTGGATGTCAGTTGACTGTCTACGGTTCCATTGCGTGTGCTCGGGGTAGAAGTTTTTTATTTGGAAGGCTGCAATTTCTTAACTGCCGCGGTTTCTACTCCTGATAATAGTTTAGCACATTCGTTGTTGTTACTATGGGGTCTTTAAGCAAAAGGAGATTTTACTCGTTGGTGTCAATTGGGGGGTCTGTGGACTTTTGTTTCTCTCCATGGAGCTTTTGGCCTAATAGGTCTTGGAAGCTAATGTGAAAAAGGCTGAAGGAAGGAGACAAAAAATTGAGGCAAATATAGCTCTCCGACGAGCTAGAACACGGGTGGAGGCTATCAATCCGATTTCATAACTAGTTGGTACGTTCGAATAATAAAAAAAAGTTATCTTTCTAATCCTATTTAGATTGTGTCGTGTGAATACAATCAAATACAATCAAACAGAATCCAATTCTGATGCAAAAATTCAAATTAAAAAATGAAATAGAAAATATAATAAATCAAAAAATCAATATCACTAAGGGTGGGTCGTAAACCTTATTAGATACCATTGACTCTGGTATCTAATAAGTTTACCTACTATTGGATTTGAACCAATGACTCCCGCCATATGAAAGCAGTACTTTAACCACTAAGTTAAGTAGGTCATCCACAATTAATCCTACAGATCCTTAGGATTGGTATATTCTTTTCTATCCTGTAGTTTGTAGTTTCCCTGCATCACCCTCAGCCCAGGAGGGCCAGCAGCAGACTCAGAGATAGAGAGGTGGATCATCTCAGACAGGGTCACGTTCATGTTCTACTTGTGGTCGCACTCATCGTGGGGAGTGTTGGGGTACATCTCAACGTTGCTTCCTGCGTCCTTACTAGTAAAAAAGGGGCTCTTCGACCAAGAAGGCATTCTGGTAGGAAGGCCGACCACTACATAAGTCGCCATCCGTCCAGGAGAGAAGCAAGCTACCTTTCTTTGATCCCCCTTCCTGGGCAGGGAAGAGAACGAAAATGGACCGCATATGGTAGTCGTGGTTGATTCGAGGATCATACGTGGCGAAGCGAACTCTTCTATCGTCTTGCATGTTCTCTGGCGGACCCCCTCGGTCCATTGTACTGGAGCGATTCGAGAAGAACGATTAGGCTCATATTCTATCCTTTCTACAATGCCTATAGACGAAGTGCTTCGTTTCAGATCAATTCTTCGCTGCAATCGTTTCGATCCACCCCCTCGGTGAAAAACGTAATACGCCCTGAGGAATTCCTACCAGCAGACTTCCCTGTACTCAAAGTGAATTGTCTAAGTGCTCTCCTTTGTTTTAACTGTATCGCACTATATATCATTTGATAACCCTCAAAATCTTCCATCTTTGGTTCAAATCGAATTTCAGTTGCATCAAAGGCATTAATTGTTGTACAGAGTTCTTTTCCCTGAGGTAAGAAACGACAAGCAGGTCTACAAAACGGTCCAGAGTACGCACGTTTGATTTCGACACATCACTTACTTTTTGTCATCGTGGGTCCATAACCATATTACTACCTATTTATGTTGTTGATATCTTGATCACTGGCATAATCACTCAGCCCTTGAGGATGCAGCTTCTACGGATTGAGGTTATTCCCCGCTAGAATGGGCCAGGTGGGATGGGGGAGCGGTCGAGTGTGCAAAGGCGCAAGTCGAGCAAGGTATCTGAACTGAAATGTAAAAAAACGTGCAAAAGAAAAGGTCGGGTTTTCTTTTTGCTACAATTCCAAAGATTCTATCATCGAACATCGAATTCTTGGCGGGTCATTCCTTGATCCCTTCCTTGCCTCATCTTAGCAATAGGTAAAGTTCTCCCAGAGCCGGAGACACAGGCCTATACTCCTTCAAAAACCGGGAATCCGCAAGGAAGGATAGGACGCAGAATAAAGACCTAAAGTAGTTCGTCGGATGAAACCGAGAACCGAAAGATGTCTATCAAAGAGCGAGAGGGACTGACTAGACGGCTCGCTACCAGCTCTGAAGGTTGCAAAGCCTTTAGAGTGCTCCTGAACGGAAGGAAGGAAATATATATAGAAATCTTTCCTAGCTACCGGGGGAGGGTAGAGGAGAACATAAGTAACCATCAACTGTCGCCAGTTCTTTGAAAAAGAGTTCCGCTCACTTCATCCCTCTCCTTTCAGTCGAGTCACTTCGTCCCTTTGAGGGAGGTTTAGCCTAGCCTTCAGGTCCCATAAAAAAAATGGAGTTCCATTCCTGCAAATCTTCAGACCATTCAGGAAGTTGCAAGAATAACATACGCCCGAGATTTTTGGCTATTATCAATGAAGGTAATACAGTATATTTTCGAAGAATTGATTGAGTTATTAACATGTAACCTCTTATTATTTGGGCAAAAGGAATGGTATCCCAGGCTTCTGCTATCTCTATCGGTGCTTTTTCCTTTCTTTTATTCTCCCCTTTTTTGTCCTTTTCCTTTTTCTCTTCTCTTTTTGTTTGTTCTTCTCTAGACTCTAGAATCTTGAATTCTCCTTCTTTACCTGACCAATTTCGAAAAATTGGTTTAATCAGTCCAGAGATATCAGAAGAAAAAAGAAAAGGGGGGGGGGGGGGTGGTTATTCTGTCAAGAAAAAGGGGGGAATGCACTTTACTTGAAAGAGTTTCTAAATAACTGTTTTGCGCCTTTGAGTCCGCATAGAGCCTTTGATTATACCTCGCCGAAAATCTGGTTGTTGCGAATAGCGTATTAAAGCCACTTCCTTTGTTTGATCTTGATCTGCGGTATCAGTATCTTTGGTATCAGGATCAGTTTTCTTTTATTTACTGGAGTTTCTTGTTCCTCCGCTCCCTGGTACCGAGACCCCCGGTAATCTCTTGCAGGGCGCACAAGGCCTTTAGTCTTACCTCATGCAGTTTCTGCTTTCTTGTTGGCTTGGTGGTGCCGATACTTTTCACTTCCAAGAAAAATTCAAATATCCATATTATTCCCTCCGTTCACTTTGAATTTTTCATGCCAGTACAACAGTACAACCTTTTTTTTTATATTATCAATTACTACTTATTGTACTTATAACGATTCATGTCATTGGTGTAAATTGTACAACTTTTCTCATCTCCCACATTTCCCCAAATACATAGTTTGGAAAAAAAAGCAAAACATAGCTTCGATTGTTTAGGCCATTGCCAAAAATGTTCATCACGAAAACTAATTGTACGTGACCTCTTCGAAAAGTACCATATTTCTGCAATTTTTTGGAGAAAGGTGTATAGAATGTGGTGATTCTTTTCTCATAAAAGGTACGGAGTATATTAAACGCAAAAATAAGAAGAATTAAGAAATAAGTATGAATTACAACAAAAATTCTAACTAAGGAAATAGGTATGATGAATAAATAAGGAAATTTAGTGTGAATTACTATAATATATATATATATATATATATATATATATATATATATATATATATATATATATATATATATATATATATATATATATATATATATATATATATATATATATATATATATATATATATATATATATATATATGTATAAAAGATATTTTAAATTTATAGATAAAGTTGTAAAATTCGAATTTAAATTTAAAATAAAATTTATCTTTTTATCATATTATCATACTTAATTCGGTTATCATATGCAATCATGTTAAGAACTTTTATTATTTTTTATAATTAGTTAAATACTACTTCGCCTCTAGAAAAAGAAAAAAACTACTCTATATAACTATTATTTAAAATCTTGTAAGTATAGTTGTTTGAAATACTGTAGTTAGATTTGAATAAAATGAAATTCTTTTAAATAAATGTATTATATAGGGTACACGTCTATGTTTATTTACACAACTAAAAAGAGTTTACAAAATCAAATAAATGTTTACTTACATATATAATAAAGTAAATATATATGCCGGAGAAAGAAACATCACAAAATTAGTCAATAGTATAAAAAAGAAAAATTATTTCTTTTATCTTCTTGAAGAATATTAGTTTGAAGAGTCAATTTGCATAACATTAAACAAATAACATAACTTTATCTATACAATTACTATCATTAACTTTAATTTAGCACATTCAAGAATTTAAGAGTATAAGCTTAAACCCCTTCATTTAGTTGTAGTCAAGCCAATATTACAAGCGTATAATGTTTGGGTCATTACTTGTTTTTAAATTAATTTCTTCATTTTGAGACCTTAAAACCTCTTTTAGTATCACCTCAATTTACGTGCATAGTGCCGGCGCGTAGCTAGAAAGTTTAAATGAGAAAATCTATGAAATTTTTTAAATTTCCACTATAAAATAAATTAATTTGACATTAGTCAATATTTTGGATAAACAGACCTAGACTTATGATTTGATGGTCCCCGAGGATCCGTAGGAAAATATGTGACTTGAGCGTATGATCGGAGTCGAATTCCGAGGTCCTAATCTAGAGAAATGAACTTTTCAAAAAAATTTATTTCTAAAATTGTTTAAAAGAATTTGAAATGAAATTTGATTAGAACATCATGGTATTAGGCCCGTATTTTGGTTCTGACGCCTGGTACAGGTCATATATATGATTTAAGATGATTCTGTGGAATTTGATAAAAAACGGATGTCATTTGATGTGATTCGGACTTTAAATGAAAAATTTGAGTTTTTAAGAAGTTTGAAAGAATTCATGGATTTGAGGTTTAATTCGATGTCTATGAAGTTATTTTGGTAATTTGATCGAACAAATAAATTCGTATTATGTTATTGAGTTAGTACGTATGCTTTGAGCCCCGAGGACTCGTGTGTATTTTAGATGTGTTTCGAGATGTTTTTGGAACTCAAAAAGTTGCAGGTTTTTAGCTGTTCAATGCCCAGGGATTTTACGCTTCGCGTTCACGTGGTCCTTCTCGCGAATGCGTAAGGAAAACATCCCAGGTGCCTAATTTTTTCTTTGCTAACATGAAGGTTGAGATGTGAATGCCAAGCTGAGAGGGGAGACCCTTTGCGAACGTGTCCTTCCACTCGCGAACGCGTAAGGTCCTGGGCAGGGGGTGGGGCATTTTACCTACGCGAACACGACCCATTGGACGCAAACGCGAGGCTCAAGGAGTTTATCCTCCACGAATGCAAGCTGTCTTCCGCGAACAAGAAGGATTATCAAGCCTAACCCATTGCGAGTATTTTTGCCCAGTTTTTTATTAGACTAGAAATAGTAGCATTACAGGATTTTCGTAAAAAATTCAAAACTTCTTCATTTCAACTCCAATTTGGGAGATTTGTGAAAGAGGATTTCACCACCAATTCATAGGTATGTAATCTTAGACTCATTTTCTTCAATTTCAATTAAAACCCATAAGATTTTTAAGCTTAAATCATGTGATAAGGGTAGAAAATTAGGAATTTGGGTAGAGTTAGGGATTTTTGATTAATTTTAATTTAGACCCAATTTTGAGGTCAAATTTTAGAACAAATTATATATTCGGTCTCGTGGGTGAATGGTTGATTGGATTTTGGTCCGAACCTCGTGTTTTGATCAAGCGAGCCCGGAGTTAATTTTTGACTTTTTGGGAAGGATGAGTAAAAAAACTATAATTAAGCATTGGAATTGGATTATTTAGCATTTATTAATGTTATTAAGTCGAATATGTATAGATACGATTGTATTGGAGCCAAATTCAAAAGGAAAGGCGGCTTTTGACGATTGAGCTAGCTATGAAAGTTCGAGGTAAGTGTTCGGTCCAACCTTAACTTGAGAGATTAGGAGTTGTGTCCTATTTTCTATTTGCTTCTTGTTGAGTACGACGTATAGGTATGGCAACGAGTATATATGTGTTGGTGTCGAGCATGACCGTTAGTCTTTAATTATGAATTGTTATGTTCTTAAATGATAATACAGATGCTTTAATTGATGATTCTCGATATTGAGCAAGAATTGAGTTGTTTTTTGTGGAAAGGACTTATGATTGGGTATCAGTGTTATCTGAGATGAGTAGAAGTTGAGTTAAGTTTGGATATCGATGATTCTTCCTTGTCGGGACGTGTTTATTTTTAATGTTTGAATCCCTTTCCAGGACAGAGTAGTTATTGATGATCCCTTGCCAGGACACTTGGCATAGTTGTTGTTGATATTATATATATACGGATCGGGTTGCAAGCCGTAACAATGCTATATATGGATCGGATTGCGTGTCACAACAATATTAAATATGAATCGGTAGCATGCTGCAACAATTCTATATGTGGATTGAGTTGCAGGCCGCAATAATATTAAATATGGATCGGGGTTGCACATCGCAACAATGCTATATTGGATTGGGTTGCACACCGCAACAATACTATATATTGGATCGGGTTGCATGCTGCAACAAATGTTATATTGGATCGGGTTTTACGCCGCAACAGTGTTAAATATTATAGTGGATCAGGTGGCACGCCGCAACGTTATTATCATTGTTTGGGTTGTAGAGTCTGAGCTGTTCTTTCATGTATCTCTTTAGTTCTAGTTGGATTTGACATTTTCCTCGTAGCATGTACCCCCTCCTATTTAAACCGTTATTTCTATTATTTTTCCGCTATATATAACATAACTGCACAGGTTTTATCCGGAGTCAGGTCCTAGCCTCATCAATACCTCGCCGGGGTTAGGCTAGGCACTTACCAGCACATGAAGTCGGTTGTGTTGATGCTACACTCTACACTCAGCGTAGATACCGGAGCGGTATTAGGACAGTAGCACTTGGGGAGCCAGCCTTTAGTCCAGAGATTCCGAGGTAGTCTGCAGGCATCCGCAGGCTCGACGTCTCTTCTATCTTCTTATATGTTCTATTTTCATTTGTATCCGATACATACTATATTTCTTTTACTCAGACATGTGTATGTTGTATTCATAGACGGTTCCACTTAAATTTTACACCGGTTTTTGTCAATATTGTGAGACCGGTTTTTGGATAGAGACACATGTTGGAATTTCATATTTATTTGGTATTATATTAATCTAAGCCTTCCGCTTAAATTTCATCTTCCGCTATTATATAAATATTGATCACCTGTTATTACTAGTTGTTAAAAAGGATTAAAATGAAAGAGTTAAATTTCTAAATTTCGTGTCTTGCCTAGCTTCCACGAGTAGGAGTTATCACGACCCGAGGGTGGAAAATCCGTGTCGTGACAAGTTGGTATCAGAGCATTAGGTTAAATAGGTCTCACAATGCACGGACATGTTAAGTAGAGTATGAGGGATTGGTACAGAGACGTCTGTATTTATCCCCAAAGGCTATATAGTTAGGAAAACTTCATATTTATTCTTTCTTGTCGTGCGGTTTGGTTTTGCAATGCTGATCGAATTTGTATTCTGTTATCTTGCAGATGCCGAGAACGCGCGCTTCCTCATCCGCTAACCAACAGGCCGAGCCCCAGCAGCAGCTCCTAGGGGGGCTAGAGGGCAAGGCTGAGGCCGAGGCAGGGGTAGAGCTCAGCCCAGGCAGGAACACCCGTAGCGGTGCCTCAGGTTGACTTTGATAACGAGGTTTTGGCCCTGGCAGTTCCGGTGGGTCCAACTCAGGTCCTAGAGGTGTTTATTGCTACCCCAGTTCTTCAAGATGTTCTGGTCTGTCTAGTGGGCCTTATGGAGAGCGTCACTAGGGCGGATTTACTTCCTGTAGCACCAGCCAAATATCAGGATGGAGGAGGAGCCCAGACTCCTGCTACTCACACTCCTAAGCAGGTAGCTCCCTAGTTTTAGGCTCTAGCGGCTCAGTCAGTTGGAGTAGTTTAGCCAGGTGTGGTAGCTCAAACCGGCGATGGTTAAGCCATGTTTGCCAATGCTTTGTGGAGATTGGATAGGTTCATCAAGCTCTTCACTACTACTTTCAGTGATGCATCTACGGAGGATCCCCAAGATTATCTAGACAGCTATCACGAGATTCTTTGGAACATGGGGATAGTTAAGACCAACGAGGTCGATTTTTCCACATTTCGCTTGTCTAGATCCGCCAAGACTTGGTGGAGGAATTATTGCTTAGCTAGACCAGTAGGATCGCCAGCCTTGACTTGGGAGTAGTTCACGTAGCTATTTCTGGAGATGTTTCTCCCAATCACACAGTGAGAGGCCTATTAGAGGCAGTTTAAGCATCTCCAGCAGGAATCCATGACTGTCATCCAGTACGAGACCAGATTCATTGATTTGGCTTTCCATGCTTTTATTATACTTCCCACTAAGAGGGGGAGAGTGAGATGGTTCATTGATGGACTCATTCAATCGATTTGTCTCCGGATGGCTAGAGGGACTAGGAGTGAGATATCTTTCAGGAGGCGGCCAATGTGGCTCGGAGAATTGAGATGCTGCTATCATAGAGGGGTGGTCATGGGGCAGACAATAGACCCCGTAATTTAGGCAGATTCAGTGGTACTTTGTCTGGAGGTAGAGATTCGTATGGTAGAGGCCATCCTCCTAGGCCTTTTCAGTCAGCACTCCAAGTTTCTCAAGGTGCTTCTGATGGCCGTGGTTCTCAGATGCAACATTCTGATCATCAGTCCTACAGTGCACCACCAGCTCCTATCAGTGCACCGGCACTCTAAGAGTTTTCAGGGTGGTCATTCAGGTCGCCAGGGTTAGTCTCAGTTTCCTCAGATACAGTGCTCAAGTGTATGCTATGAGTGTGGTGAGTATGGTCATATCAGGAAGGCTTATCCGAGATTGGTGGGTACTCAGTCGCAACAGCAAGGTTCCCATGTTATGGTTCAAGCGCCAGGTGTTCCACAGCTTGCGCAACCAGCTAGAGGTAAGGGTAGAGGTGCCAGAGGTTGAGGTAGAAGATTTAGAGGTGGAACCCAGACCACTACATGTAGAGTCCACCCAGCTGCAGGCCATCCCAGAGATGTAGCCCAGGGTGGTGGGGCCTAGCCCCGATGTTATGCTCTTCCAGCCAGGCCCGAGGTTGAGGCTTCAATTACGGTTATCATAGGTATTATTCTGGTTTGTCATAGAGATGCTTCCATATTATTTGATCTCGAGTCTACATACTCGTATGTGTCATCTTATTTTTCGCTATATATGGTCATGCCTAGTGATTCATTGAGTGTTCCTATTTATGTGTCTACACCGGTGCGTGATTCTATTGTGGTAGATTGAGTCCACCATTATTGTATTGCGATGAATGGACGTCTTGAGACTAGTGAGATTTATTGCTTCTGGATATGGTTGATTTCGATGTTATATTGCGGATGGATTGGCTATCACCTTACCATGCTATCTTGGACTGCCATGCCAAGACTGTGACCTTAGCCTTATCAGGTTTGCCTCATTTATAGTGGAGAAAGACTCCTGGTTATTCTACCCGTAGTGTTATCTCTTATGTGAAGGCTCGGCAGTTGGTCGAGAAAGGGTGTTTGGCCTATTTGGCTAATGTTCGTGATTCTAGTTCTGAGGTCCCTTCTATTGATTCTGTGCCCATTGTTCGAGATTTTCCTGAGGTATTTCCTTTAGACCTGCCTGATATGCCACCCGACAGGGATATTGACTTTTGCATTGATTTGGCTCCGAGCAATCAGCCCATTTCTATCCCGTCGTATCGTATGGCCCCGCCCGAGTTGGAGGAGCAGTTGCAAGATTTACTTGAGAAGGGTTTTAATAGACTCAGTGTTTTTTCCTTAGGGTACGCTGGTGTTGTTTGGCAAGAAGAAGGATGGGTCAATGAGAATGTGTATTGATTATCGGCAATTGAACAAGGTTACAATCAAGAATAAGTATCCACTGTGGTTTGTTCGATCAGCTTCCCACTGCCAAAGTAATTTCAAAGATTGACTTGAGATCTGGCTACCATTAGTTGAGTATTATGACATCCGATGTCCCTAACACAGCTTTGCGCACTCGGTACAGACATTATAAGTTCTTGTTGATGGCATTCGGGTTGACAAATGCCCCAGTAGGTTTTATTGATTTGATGAACCGAGTGTTCTCGCCTTATCTGTATTCGTTCGTGATAATCCTCATTGATGATATATTGATATATTCTCATATCCAGGAGGAGCACGAGTAGCACCTTAGAGTGGTTCTTTAGACTCTGAGGGATAGTCAGTTATAGGCTAAGTTCTCGAAGTGTGAGTTTTGGTTGAGTTCAGTAGCATTTCTGGGTCATATTGTATCAGTATAAGGTATTCATATAGATCCGAAGAAGATTAAGGCAGTCAAGAACTGGCCTAGGCCAGCATCAGCTACATAGATTCGGAGTTTCTTGGGATTAGCAGGCTGCTATCGTCGCTTTATGGAGGGGTTTTCATCTATTGGATTCCTGATGACCAGGTTGACCTAGAAGGGTGCCCAGTTCAGATGGTCGGATGAGTGTGAGGCGAGCTTTCAGAAGCTCAAGACAGCTTTAACTACGACACCGGTGTTGGTTTTGCCCACGAGTTTAGGGACTTATACTGTATATTGTGATGCATCTCGCATTGGACTTGGTGTTAATGTTGATGCAGGATGGCAAGGTAATTGCCCATGCTTTCCGGCAGTTGAAGATTCACGAGAAGAACTATTCGGTTCATGATTTGGAGTTGGAAACCATTGCTCACGCATTGAAGATTTGGAGGCACTATATGTATGGCAGGCATGTGAGGTGTTCACGGATCATAGGAGTCTTTAGTACTAGTTCAAGCAAAAGGAGTTGAATTTTAGGTAGAGGAGGTGGTTAGAGTTGTTGAAAGACTATTATATCACCATTTTATATCATCTGGGAAAGGCCAATGTGGTGGCCGATGCTTTGAGTAGGAAGTTAGCCAGTATGAGTAGTCTTGCTTATATTCTGGTCAATGAAAGACCGCTTGCTTTGGATGTTCAGGCTTTGGCCAATCAGTTTGTGAGGCTGGATGTTTGTGAGCCTAGTCTTGTGTTTGCTTGCACTGTCACTCGTTGTTCTTTATTGGAGCATATCCGTGATCGGCAGTATGATGATCCACATTTGTGTGTCTTTAGAGACACGGAACAATGCAGAGGTTCCAAGAAGGTTACCTTAGGTGATGATGGAGTCTTGAGATTGCAAGGTCGAGTTTGTGTACCAAATGTGGATGGACTTCGAGAGTTGATTTTAGAGGAGGCCCACAACTCCGGTACTCTATTCATCCGGGTGTCGCGAAGATGTATCAGGATTTGTGGTAGCATTATTGGTGGCGGAAAATGAAGAAGGACATTGTTGCATATGTGGCTCGATGTTTGAATTATCAACAGTTTTGGTATGAGCATTAGAGGCCTGGTAGTTCATTTTAGAGAATTGAGCTTCCCGAGTGGAAGTGGGAGTGGATCACTATGGATTTCGTTGTTGGACTTCCGCAGACTCGGAAAGAATTCGACGCAGTACGGGTCATTGTTGATAGGCTCACCAAGTCTACACATTTCATTCATGTGGTAGTCTTCTATTCTTCTAAGAGGTTAGCTTAGATCTATATCCGGGAGATTATTTGACTTCATGGTGTTCCTGTGTCTATAATTTCGGACCAAGGTGCACCGTTTACCTTGTGTTTTTGGAGGGCAGTTCAGCAAGGGTCGGGCACACGGGTTGAGTTGAGCACAACATTTCATCCCCAAACGGACAGGCAGCCTGAGTGGACTCTTCAGATTTTAAAGGATATGCTTCGAGCTTGTTCATTGACTTTGGCGACTTGTGGGATCAGTTTTTTCCATTAGCGGAGTTTGCCTATAACAATAGCTACCAGTCGAGTATCCAGATGGCTCCTTGTGAGGCTTTATATGTTAGGTGTTATCGGGCTCCGATTAGATGTTTTGAGCCGGGATAAGATCGATTGTTAGGTATGGATCTAGTTCAAGATGCCTTGGACAAGGTCAAGATCATTCAGGATAGGATTCGTACAGCTCAGTCCAGGCAAAAGAGATATACCGACCACAAGGTTCGAGATTTGGCTTTCATGGACGGTGATCGGATATTGCTTCGAGTGTCGCCTATGAAGGGCGTGATGAGATTTAGGAAGAAGGGCAAGCTTCGCCTAGATTCACTAGTTCGTTTGAGATTCTTGATCGAGTGTGAAAGATAACTTATAGACTTGCATAGCCGCCGAGCTTATCAACTGTCGATCCAGTATTTTATGTGTTCATGCATCGAAAGTATCACGACGATTCATCCCACGTGTTAGATTTCAGCACAGTCCTGTAGGACAAGTACTTGTCTTATGAGGAGGAGTCGGTAGCTATTCTAGACCGGCAGGTTCGTTAATTGAGGTCGAAGAGTTTTCCTTCTGTTCGTGTTCAGTGGAGAGGTCAGCTTGTTGAGGCATCAACCTGGGAGTCTGAGTCCGATATACGGAGCTGTTATCCCTATCTTTTTCCCGACTTAGGTACTTCCTTCTTATGTCCGTTTGAGGATGACAGTTGTTTTAGAGGTGGAGAATATGATGACCCAAAAGGGACATCACTTGTTTTTAAATTGAATTCTGCATTCCGAGGCCTTAAAAACCTCTTTTAGCATCTCCTTGATTTGCATGTGCAGTTCGAGCGCATAGCCAGAAAGCTTAAATGAGAAAATCTGTTAAAATGATAAATTTTGACTATAAAATGAATTAATTTGACTTCGATCAACGTTTTGGGTAAACGAATCCAGACATGTGATTTGACGGTCCCGGGGGTCCGTAGGAAAATATGAGACTTGGGCATATGTCCGAAATCGAATTCCGAGGTACCAAGCCCGAGAAATAAATTTTTAAAGAAAAACTATTTTTTGAAATTGTTTAAAGGAATTTGAAATGAAATCGATTAGAACATGATGGTATCGGGCCCGTATTTCGTTCCAACGTCCGGTACAGATCTTATATATGATATAAGATGATTCTGTGGAATTTAGTGAAAAATGGATGTCATTGATGTGATTCGGATTTTAAATGGAAAATTTGAGGTTTTAAGAAGTTTGAAAGAATTCATGGATTTTGAGGTTTAATTAGATGTCTATGAGGTTATTTTGGGGATTTGATCGCACGAATAAGTTTGTATGATGTTATTGAGTTAGTACGCATATTTGGTTTTGAACCCCGAGGTCTCGGGTGTGTTTTGGATGTGTTTCGAGAGGTTTTTGGAACTCAAAACGTTGCAGGTGGTTGGCTGTTCAGTGCCAAAGGATTTTACCCTTCGCGTGGTCCCTCTTGCGAACGCATAAGGGAAACATTCCAGGTTGCCCAATTTTTTCTCCGCGAATGCGAAGTTTGAGACACGAACACGAAGTTGAGGGGGGAGACCCTTCGTGAACACGTCCCTCCACTCGCGAACGCGTAAGGTCTTGGGCAGGGGGTGGGGCATTTTACCTACGCGAACGAGGCCCATTGGACGCGAACGCGAGGCTCAAGGAGTTTCTCCTCCGCGAACGCGAGCCGTCTTCCGCGAACACGAAGGCTTATCAAACCTAACCAATCGCAAACTCAAGGGGCCTATCACGAACGCAATGAGTATTTTTGCTTAGTTATTTAAAAAGACTGGAAACAGTATCATTACGGGATTTTCGTAAAAAATTCAGAACTTCTTCATTTCAACTCCAATTTTGGCGATTTTTGAAAGGGGATTTCACCACCAATTCATAGGTATGTAGTGTTAGACTCATTTTCTTCAATTTCCATTAACACCCATTAGATTTTTAGGCTTAAATAATGTGATTAAGGATGGTACAGTCTTTCTTCAAGACTTCTGATTGAACTTTAAGGTAATGGGAGAGAAGGCAATCGACAGATAACTGGTAAGTAAAGCTATGGACTGGGTTCTCACTCTATGCCAGTACCATGAATTTTACAAAACGATAGCATTCACTCGTTTTTTCTTTCTGATAGGCCAACTCAAAGAGGGAAATGCAAGGGGCGTTAGCAGTGTTTTTTTCCTCGCTTTCTACAAGTAAGAGAGAGCCCCTGTGATTCTTCACTTCGAACGAAATATAGTAAATATCGTAAAGGCAGATGTAGTAGGGGTTGCAAACCGGACGGTACACAACTTTGTTTTGGAAGATATGGCACTAAAAGTTGTAGAGCTGGTCGTCTTTCATATCGAGCCATTGAAGCAGCGCGTTGTGCTAATAGAAAATTAGGGATTTGGGTAGAGTTAGAGCTTTTTGATTAATTGTGATTTAGACCTAACTTTAGGGTCAAATTTTGGAACAAATTATATATTCGGGATCGTGGGTGATTGGATTTTCGTATGAACCTCGTGTTTTGGCCAAGCGGGCCCGGGGATTAATTTTTGACTTTTTGGGAAGAATGATTAAAAAGCTATAATTAAGTATTGAAATTGGATTAATTATCATTTATTGATGTTATTAAGTCGAGTATGTATAGATACGATTGTGTCGGAGCCAAATTCAAAAGGAAAAGCGATTTTCGAGGATTGAGTTAGCCGTGGAATTCGAGGTAAGTGTTCGGTGTAATCTTAGCTTGAGAGATTAGGAGTTGTATCCTATTTGCTATTTACTTCTTGTTGAGTATGACGTACAGGAATGGTGACAAGTATCTATGCGTTGGTGTCGAGCATGACCGTGACGAATTGTTATGTTCTTAAATGATAATACAAATGCTTTAATTGATGCTTCTCGTTATTGAGCAAGGATTGAGTTGTTTTTCGTGGAAAGTACTTATCATTGGTTATCAGTGTTATCTGAGATTTGAAGAAGTTGAGTTATGTTTTGATATAGCTGATTCTCCCTTACTGGGACGTGTTTATTTTACTATTGAATCCCTTATCGGGATAGAGTAGTTATTGATGATCCCTTGCCAAGATACTTGGAATAGTTGTGGTTGATATTATATATATGGATCGGGCTGCACACCGTAACAATGTTATATATGGATCTGGTTGCGCGCTGCAATAATATTAAATATGGATCGGATTGCACGCCGCAACAATGCTATATATGGATTTGGTTGCGCGCCACAACAATATTAAATATGGATAGGATTGCATGCCGCAACGATGCTATATTGGATCGGATTGCGCGCCACAATAAAACTATACATTTGATCGAGTTTCATGCCGCAACAAATATTATAATGGCTCAGGTTGCAGGCCGCAACAGTGTTAAATGTTATATCGGATCGGGTTGCACGCCGCAACATTATTATCATTGTTTGGGTTGCAGATTCTGAGTTGTTCGTTCATGTATCTATTTAGTTCTGGCTGGATTTCCATGTAGCATGTACCCCCTCACATTTAAATTGTTGTTTCTATTATTTTTCTGCTATATATTATATAACTGCACAGGTTTTAGCTGGAGTCTGGTCCTAGCCTTGTCACTACCTCGCCGGGGTTAGACCAGACACTTACCAGCATATGGGGTCGGTTGTACTGCTGCTAGACTCTGCACTCTATGCAGATACCGGAGCGCCATTGGGACAGTAGCACTTGGGGAGCCAGCCTTCTGTCCAGAAATTCCGAGGTAGTCCTGCAGGCGTCCGCATGCCCGACGTCTCTTCTATCTACTTATATGTTCTATTTTTATTTGTATCCAAGACAGACTATATTTCTTTTCTTCAGAGACTTGTATGTAGTGTTCATAGATAGTTCGTGAATATTGTGACACCAGTTTATGGGTAGAGACACATGTTGGCATTTCACATCTACTTTAGTATTATATTAGTGTAAGTCTTCCGCTTAAATTTAATCTTCCGCTGTTATTTAAATATTGATCACATGTTATTACCAGTTATTAAAAAGGATTAAAATAAAAGAGTTAAATTTCTAAATTTCATGGCTTGCCTAGCTTCTACGAGTTGGCTCCATCGCGACTCCCGAGGGTGGGAAACCTGGGTCATGACATTATGTGAAAGGTTTTTTTTCAAACTCAACAAGAGATAAATTGGTTTATAATTGATAGTTTCTATAACAACTTTTAAGTTTAATAAAGAGTATATATAAAGAAAAAATTTGTATGATGTGAGATATTTTTTTTTAAAATATAAATAAATTATTTCAAAAAACTCTTTACTTTTTTATTTCAAAGATAATAAATAAACAAGATATTTTGAACATGAGTAGAGAGTTTTAAAATTATTATAATAGGCGTTATATCATGGATAAACTTAAAAAGTCGAAATCTTATGGAATATTTACATAATATCCGGCCATATTTATTATTTACTTTTTATAGTTAATATAAATAGATGATATACCAAAAACACACGATTATAAACATATTATATAGGGATTAAATATAAATTACATATCATTTAATTTTTTAATTTAAGTGGACAGGTGAGCACCTATTTAGACTGATTGGATAAAGCCAAAAGACAAATACGAAATAATTTTAACCAAAGACTAAAAAAATAATTAAATTTCATATGTGGATAATTTTTTATTGAAACTCATCCTTTTATAGTGAAATAAATTAATTTTTTATAGAAAAATAAATAATGACATATAAAATAAGATAAAAGAAAATAAATATTGAAAAAAATGTTAAAAGATCTAAAAACGAGAAATAAAAGATGACAATAAATTTCTTCTTAAGTTTCATTTTTATTGAGTATAAAAACTTTGAAAGTTAATCTCATCGATTTAAAATATATTTTTTCCAACTCAAACACATAGATTATAAGATAAGGATATTTTCAAATATTTTTTAAAATTAATATTATGTGTCGTTTTCCAAAAATTACTATACTATTAAACTGATATGATATTTGGATTTGAATTGGAATTCACTTTTAGTAGTTTGAATTGCAATTAATCTAAGTATGGTTGCAAAAAATAAACTACTTGACAATTTTAAGATGATATATGCAATATTTTATAATAATAATCAACTAATTTAACATTTAAAGATTCAAAGGACAAAAGTTTTGCGTATATAGGGTATTAAAAATTCAAATTCTGGGGTTACAGATATCGATAAACTTAAAGTGGAGTCATACTGAAATAAGTTCGGCCAAAGAATCATTTAAATTTTTAGACAGCCGGTTGAAGTGAATTTTAAATTAAGGATAATATCTTCACTTGCATCATTATAAAGATAATCATTATTATTATATATATAAAGTTTTAAAAATTATTTCAAAACAAAAATATTTTTTGAAAGATAAAATCATGCAAAATAAGACTTCAAGTCATAGTATAAAAGTCACTTCGTAATTAAAGAATCATTTATATCATGTCAACCTTTGTGCTTTATCATAAATATTAGTTATTATTTCACTCTGTGGCTATTTTTAGGTTTCAATGACACCTATGAGAATAATGCAAAAATAAAATTATCACTACGAGAATTGAGAAATGTTTCTTTTTCATCTAGTGTTTCTTAATTAATATCTGATGATTATTTATAATTATTTAGAAGGTTTTAAATGTTAAGGTTATTTACATATAATTCAAATAACTCAGATATTTAACATGGTTAATGTCAAATATCAAAATGGAGTAAAAAAATTTACCAGATAATAAATTTTTATATTTTTAAATAGCCAACTACAATATGTTTTGAAATAAGAATAATATTTTCGATTACATTATTATAAAAATAATTATAATTGAAAAATAGTATTTTAGAAATTGAAATTCTAAGAAAGAAATAATTTTTAAGAGATATCAACGCATCAGATAAGAGTTCAGGTAATAGTAAAAGAGTTGAGTCTTATCCAAAAAGTCATTCATTATCTCAACATTTAATTTTCTTTTACCATAAATATTAGTTATTATTTTGCTTCCTGAATATTTTTAGGATCCAATGACACCGACAAGAATGGTCTCAGAAAAGAAAAATAGAAAATATAGTTAATTTCTTTATGTAGTTAATATCCAATGACTATCTATATTACTGAAAAAGTGTAAATCTTAATATTATTTACCTATAATCCAATAACTTAAATATTTGATATGATTAGTGTCTGCGTATCCGCGTGGGTACTAATAATAGTTTTGAATAAGGAGATAAGTATGAGTCTCTTTTATTTTTTCTTTCTCAACTATTTTTTTTGTAATTAAATCTTTGTATTAACCACCAAAGTAAATATTTACAAAGCAGTAGATCACTACCGTGTACTTCTTTACTGGAAAACAACTCTCTCTATATCTCCCCTATCTCCTAATCTCTTTTGTACATTTCTCTCTCAAGCTAACTACTCAGTAGTTATATTTTGTTAAAAGGACACGAGTATAACCCCCAACTCTAATGTTGAAAAGACATCCCATGTTGTTGCGTTCTTCTCAAATATTTTTGTATTTCTCTTAATCCACACTGGGTGTGTATATTTTGCAAATACTAGTTTGAGTATTCTGACTAGTTGAGATCGCCCCTTTGTTTTCTTTACAATCCAGTTCTGCCATTCAAACCATGATCATGTAAATGGTTGATGCACCTGTAACCATTGCATGAGTCTGAACCATATATTTCTACTATATGCACATTTTGCAAAGATGTCATCCCTTATTTCTGGTGCTTAATTGCAAAAGCAGCATGTATCATCCACTTGTATTTCCTAGTTCTTCAATCTGTCAGCATTAAGCAGTCTTCCATGTATTTGTAGCCACATTATAAAAATCGCTATTAATCGTGCTTGATTACTATACATTAAACCTTTTCGTGATACTTTCAGCACCTCTCCTAACAGTTGCAGGTAAACGTGCTTGATTACTTTCCTTTGGTTAGCTTGACTATTGTTGATGCTATCCAGATTGCCAATTGCTTCAAATATTTTCTTACTATCCAAGATACTTGTTTTGGTGCTTCCATCGTGGCAAAAATTTGATCTTTAATGTAATAGCTATGGATATATTTGATTCACAACTTATCTTTCTTTTTTTTTTCAATTCCGAGCATGTTTTTGTAATTGCTGTCTTATTCCATAATGCCAAGTTGATAAAATTAAGTCCCCCTGTTGCTGTAGGTGCACACATCTTGTCCCATAACACTAAAGCTTTATAGTGATTATATTATCCCCGACCACACATAGCTTATGCAGTAGGCTTCTATTGCTTTAATAACTTTAGCTGGTATGATGAAGATCTATGCCCAATAAGCTTGAATACCAAAAATTAAATGTTGTACCAATTGGATTCTGCCTGCATATGAGAGCTTTTGTGCAGTCCAAGAAGATATTCTTGCCACTATTTTGTCAATGAGTCTTTACCATTCCATTACTGAGAGTTTCTTTGTGTTAAGTTGTATACCTAAATATCTCAAAGGGAAGGATCCTTGACTCCAACCTAGCTTTTGCTGTATCTCATGCTTCACTTCTAGGCTGACTCCTCCATAGTAAATAGAGCTTTTTGCTAGGTTAGCTTTAAGACCTGATGTTGCGGAGAAAATATCGAGTCCGTTATGTCGCAATGCTACAGATGTAGCATCTCCTCTTACAAATAATAAGAGATCATACACAAAACTCAAGTGAGTTAAATTCAGCTTTGAACACATGAGAGGATAGTGGAATGTCTTTCCCTGCTTTAAAGTCTTCAAATTTCTGCTCAAGTATGCCATTGCTATAGCGAACAAAAAAGGGGACATTAGGTTCCTTGTCTCAGCATTTTAGCTGCATCAAATGGTTTAGTTTCTCTATTGACTAGTATAGTGTCGTCAACAGTTGTCACACATTCCATAATTCACTTAGTGAATTTATTTACAAAGTCCAAACCTTCTAGTATTTGCTGTAAATACCTCCAATCTACTGTGTCATAAGCCTTTTGAATATCCTATTGTAAAGGTAACAATTTACAGCAGTTTGTTTACTTCGTTAATGTTAGTTAGTTTCCTTTTTGCTCTTTGCTTCATGAGTATGTGTAATTGCTTCATCGAACTTTTGGTTCTGTGCTTTTTCTGCTCATAACATCATGATCTTCTTGGTGATTACATTGAAGAAATTTTCTTCCAAATCCACATTCTCCGTTGCAGATACGTACTTCAGACTTTCTAGAAAAATTTAAGCTATATATTGTTAATTTTGTGAACAATCTTTGTAATTTAACAGGTTATACTAAATTATGTACGACTTCTGCTAATAACATTATTCCAAATTACTTTCTCCGTCTCAAATTATTTATCGTGTTTTCTTTTACATATCTCTTAAAAAGATATTAAATAGAAAAGGTTTTTGACCTTTTTACCCTTGTTTATATCTTAAAATATAATTCTCTTTATTCAATATTTACTCATAATTAAGATATTTGTAGTCTTCAAGAAGACTTAATATTAAGGGTAGAATAGAAGAACAAAAAAATATTTACTCTTGAACTTTTAAAATGATTAGTAATGTAAGTCAACTATTTTTATAAATCATATATAATATGAAACGAAGAGAGTGCTTTTCACATCTTACAATAAGACCAGCCACTTTAGAGTTCTAAAATTATATTTTCTAAAGCAATGTAAGAGTGGATTTTCTTAGATGGAATATTCAACAATAATTGTCTGTTACCAATTAATTAGTTGAATGATCTTTTCCATTATCTCAGGCATTACCCAATAAAAGTTACTATTGTGTTATGACTTTTGGGGTTGGGGTGGGGGGGGGGGGGGGTTAATCAAGAAGACGTATAGGTATAATTGCATTAGCTTCAGGAAAATCTCTGTGGTAAGATAACTAAACTAAAATTTTCATAACCAACTAAAGTAAAATTAGACTATTACATAAGTACTCTTAACCTCAAAATATCAACATATAACTCTTACACAATTCGAATACTGAAATAAAATAAAATATTTTAGAATCCTAAATACTACTAGCAATAACTTAAAAATGAACTAAACCTACAAGTAATTAATATACGAAAAAGCAGTATAGTAAAACATTAATCTTCTCTTCATACTTTGAAGTCTGGAAATATCTGGATTATGTTGTCTACTAGAAAAATAATCCTCCGAAAAAGGATTGCCAAATAAAAGTGAGGCCAAGTCACACACAAAGTGCAATCGCAGAGATTTTGACGAATATATCTAATGTATGTTCAATAATAAAAAGTTCAATATCCCTTATTTTTATTACTTTTTCAATATCGTCGTTTTATTCAAAATCTCAATTGTGACATTCCTCCCTCCCTTTTACCATAGATGCATGTGAGACTCTCTAACAAATACTTTCGCCAATGATTTAAAAATATATAGTTTTTACATAAACTCATCATAGAGATTTTTTTTGCACCAATCTTTATAATTTAATATGTTACAATAAACTATGTACAATTTTTTAGTTTATTAATTAAAACTTGTTACAATAGTGTCACAATCCGGATTTTTTTATTTTTGGGAGTCGTGATGGCACCTACTCGTAGCAGCTAGGCAAGCCACAAAATTATAAATCCTTAACTCTTTTGTTTTTATCTCTTTTTACAACATATAATGACAAGCGATAAACGTTGAAAATAGCGGAATATGATATTAGGCGGAAGACTTAGATAAAATGAACCAAAATAATAAGAGAATCCACATCTGCCTCTACCCAGAAACCGGTGTTACACCATTCACGGACTACTAAGATTTACTAGATAATACTATTTGAAAGAAAGTAATATTGTCTGTCTCGAATACAAAAGATAACAGAACATAATAAAAGATAGAGGAGATGCCGGGACTGCGGACACCTGCAGGACTAGTTCGGGTCTCTGTGGACCGAAGGCTGGCTCTCGAGCTACTGCTGCTATCCGGTACCTTGATCTTTGCAAAGGAGCACAATGTGTAGAATCAGCACAACCGACCCCCTGTGCTGGTAAGTGACCGGCCTAACACCGATGAGGTAGTGACGAGGCTAGAACCAGACTCTAGATAAATCTTTGCAGTTATATAATATATGGCGGAAGAATAAACTGGTAATAAGCAGTTTAAAAGGGAAGGGGGTACATGCTTCGGGGAACAATATCAACGTAACAGAAACCAAATAAATATATGAAAGAACAGTACAATATTACAACAATACAATAAAATTACTGTTACGGCACACAACCTGATCCCTTATCAATTAACACTGTTGCAGCGTACAACCCGATCCGTATATATATAGTTGTTGCGTCGTGAAACCTGATCCAATATGATATTAGTTGCGGCGTGCAACCCGATCAAACATGATATCTGTTGCGGTGTGCAACCCGATCCAATATAATATCTATTGCGGCGCACAATTCAATCCAATATAATATTTGTTGCAGTGTGCAACCTGATCCATAAATACAACTTACAACGATCATGACAACAGTCATGGCAAGGGATTAACCATAAATTATACTATCTCGGTAAGTGAACTCAACTGTACAAGTATATACATCCCACCGAGGGGAATCAGCTATAACCAATCTCAACTCAACTCCTAATCATCTCAATTATCACTATTTCTAACTCATAAGTAACTTCCATAAAAATAAACTAAGTCTTGCGCAATGCCACAGATTTACTCATTATTGCAACTATAGTATCGTTCAAGAATATAACAAGTATCAATTAGACTCACGGTCATGCTCGACACCAACGTATAGATACTCGTCATTATGCCTATATGTCGTACTCAACAAGAAACAAGTAACAAATATGACTCGACTCCTAATCCCTCAAGCTATGGTTAGATAGAACACTTACCTCAAATTTTCACGGCCAATACAATCCTCAATTACCATATTTTCTTTCGAGGTTGACTCCAAATCAATTGTATCTATGCATAAATGACTTCATTACATTAATAAATGCTAAACAATTCGAATGCAATACCTAATTATAGCTTTCCAATCATTCTTTCCAAAAACCCAATAAACAACCCCGAGCCCGCTTGGTCAAAACACGAGGTTTGGACTAAAATCAAATCACCTGTTCAGCCAAGAGCACAAATATATAATTATTTTCGGAATTCGACCAGAAAACGGGGTCTAAAGAATAATTAATCAAAAAGCCCTAACCCTACCTAAATCCCTAATTTTCTACCTTAAATCATATATTTTAGGCCTAGAAATCTGATAGATGTTGATGAAAATGAAAGAAAACAAGTTAAAGATTACTTGCCCAAGAAGTTTCGGTGAAGAAGTGCTTTAAAAATCGTCTAAGAGCTTTGGAGGAGAATGGGTTTATGAATTTTTATGAAAATCCTGTAATGGGTTCTGTTTTGAGACTTTAAAATAACTGGACGAAAATGTAAATCGCGTTTGCGACAAGCCCTTCGTATTCGCAATGGGTCAGGCTGCAATAGCCTCCGCGTTTGCGAATAACAGCTCGCGTTTGCGAAGTGGGAACTGCTCGATCCTCACGTTTGCGTTCAAGGGACGCGTTCGCGATGAACAACTTGGTAACCCATCCCCTCAACCTTACACATTTGCGAAGGGTCTCCTCCATTAGCTTCGCGTTGGCGTCTCAACCTTCATGTTCGCGAAGAAGAAAATGGGCACCTAGGATCTTTGCTTTACGCATTCGTCAGGGGTACCACACGAATGCGAAGGGTAAAATAGGCACTGACTGCAGAATATCTGCAACTTTTCTTAAACTCAAAACTTCCCGAAACACATACAAAACACACCCGAGCCCTCGGGGCTCCTCACAAAACATAGGTACTAACTCAGCAACATCATACGAACCTATCAGTGCGACTAAATCACCAAAATAACTTCAATAACAATGAATCAAACCTCAAAATGAAGAACTCTTTCTCAAACTTCATCAAGTATCAAATTTCGTAATTCAGGTCTGAATCGCGTCAAACGACGTCCGTTTTTAACCAAATTTTACAAGAATGACTTAAACCATATATAAGACCTGTACTGGGCGCCGGAACCAAAATACGGGCATGATACTATCGCTTTCTAACCAGATTTTATTTTTAGATTTTCTTATACAATTTCGCTTAAAAATTTATTTCTCGTGCTTGGAACCTCGGAATTCGATTTAGGGCACACGCCCAAGTCTTATATTTTCCTACAGACCTTCTTGGACCGTCGGATCGCGGGTCCGGGTCGTTTATCCAAAATATTGACCGAAGTCAAATTTACTCATTTTATAATCAAAACATAGTATTTTTCACAAATTTTTATATTTAAGCTTTTCAGCTACGCGCCTGGACTGCACACAAAAATCGAGGTGATGATAAATGAGGTTTTCAAGGCCTCGGAAGCGTAGAATTCAATTAAAAACAAGTGATGACCTTTTGGGTCATCACATCCTCCACCTCTAAAACAACCGTTCGTCCTCGAACGGACATAAGAAGGAAGTACCCTAGTCAGAAAAAAGATGCGGATAACGGCTCCGCATATCAGAATCGGACTCCCAGGTCGATGCCTCAGCAGGCTGACCTCTCCACTAAACACGAACAGAAGGAAAACTCTTCGACATCAACTGACGAACCTAGCGATCTAGAATAGCCACTGGCTCTTCCTCGTAAGGAAAGTCCTTGTCCAACTAGATAGTGCCGAAATCTAACACGCGAGATGGATCGCCGTGATATTTTCGAAGCATAGACACATGAAACACTGGATGCACGGTTGATAAGCTCGGGGCCAATGCAAGTCTATAATCTACCTCTCTTGATCAAGAATCTCAAATGGACCAATGAACCTAGGGCTAAGCTTTCCCTTCTTCCCGAATCTCATCACGCCCTTCATAGGCAACACTCAAAGCAATACGCGCTCACCGACCATGAAGGCCAAATCTCGAACCTTGCGATTGGCATAGCTCTTTATCCTAGACTGAGCTATGCGAAGCCTATCCTAAATGATCTTGACCTTGTCCAAGGCTTCCTGAACCAGATCCGTACCCAACAACCGAGCCTCTCCTGACTCAAACCACCCAACAGGAGACCGATACCACCTACCATACAAAGCCTTATATGGAGCCATCTGGATACTCAACTGGTAGCTATTATTGTAGAAAAACTCCGCTAATGGCAAAAACTGATCCCACAAGCCTCCAAAGTAAATGATACAGGCTCAGAGCATATCCTCCAAAATCTCTATAGTCCGCTCGAACTGCCCGTTAGTTTGGGGATGAAATGTTATGCTCAACTCAAGCTGCGTGCCCAACTCTTGCTGAACTGCTCTCCAGAAGCATGAGGTAAACTGCGTACCTCGGTCCTAAATGATAGACTTGGGTACACCATGAAGGCGAACAATCTCCCGAATATAGATCTCAGCTAACCTTTCAGAAGAATAGGAGACTGCCATAGGAATGAAATGTGCTGACTTGGTCAGCCTATCAACAATGACCCATACTACGTTAAACTTCCTCAGAGTATGCGGGAGTCCAGATACGAAGTCCATAGTGATCCGCTCCCAGTTCCACTCGGGAAGCTCAATCCTTTGAAATAAACCACCAGGCCTCTAATGCTCGTACTTAACCTGCTGAAGCACCAAGCCACATATGCAACGATATCATTCTTCATTCTACGCCACTAATAATGTTGTCACAAATCCTGATACATTTTGGCGGTGCCCGAATGAGTAGAGTACCATGATCTATGGGCCTACTCTAAAATCAACTCTCGGAGCCCATCTACATTAGGCATATAAACTTGACCTTGAAATCTCAAAACTCCATCATCATCTAAAGTAAACTTCCTAGCACCTCCGTGTTTTACCGTGTCTCTAAGGACACACAAATGGGGACCATCATACCGCCGATCATGGATACACTCCAATAATGAAGAATGAGTGATTGTGCAAGCTAACACACGATTAGGGCTCAGAAACATCCAGTCTCACGAACTGATTGGCTAAAGCCTGAATATCCAAAGTAAGTGGTCTCTCACCGACCGGAATGTAAGCAAGACTGCCAATACTGGTTGACTTCTTACTCAAAGCATTGGCCACCACATTGGCCTTTCTTGGATGATATAAAATGGTGATATCATAATCTTTCAACAGCTCCAACCACCTTCTCTACGTCAAATTCAAATTCTTTTGCTTGAACAAATACTGAAGACTCTTGTGGTCTGTGAAAACCTCACATGCCATGCCATATAGATAATGCCTCCAAATCTTCAATGCGTGAACTATGGATGTTAACTCCAAATCATGAATTGGATAGTTCCCCTCATGAATCTTCAACTTCCGCGAAGCATAGACAATGACCTTGCCATCCTGCATCAACACTACACCAAGCACAATGCGAGAAACATCACAATAAACTTTGTAGGGTCATGAACCTATGGGCAAAACTAACACCGCTGTCGTTGTCAGAGTTGTCTTGAGCTTCTGAAAGCTCGCCTCACACTCCTCCGACCACCTGAACCGGGCACCCTTCTGGGTTAACCTGGTCATTGGGGATGTGATAGATGAAAATCCCTCCACGAATCGATGATAGTAGCCTGCCAACCCCAAGAAACTCTGAATCTCTATAGCTGATGCTGGTCTAGGCTAGTTCTTGACTGCCTTATTCTTTTTCGGATCAACCTGAATACCCTCTGTTGATACACCATGACCCAGAAATACAACCGAACTCAACTAGAACTCACACTTTGAGAACTTAGCATATAACTGACTATCCCTCAGATTCTGAAGAACCACTTTAAGGTGTTGCTCATGCTCCTCCTGGCTATGGGAATATATCAATATATCATTAATGAAGACTACCACAAGTGAATTAAAATAAGGCCTGAACACTCAGTTCATCAAATTCATTAAAGCTGTTGGGGCATTTGTCAACCCTAATGACATAACCAAGAACTCATAATGCCCGTACCGAGTGCGGAAAGATATCTTAGGGACATCGGATGTCCTAATCCTCAACTGATGGTATCTAGATCTCAAGCTAATCTTTGAAAATACTTTGGCACCCTGAAGCTGATCGAACAAATCATCAATCCTCGGTAGTGCATACTTATTTTTTATTGTAACCTTGTTCAATTGCTGGTAATTAATACACATTCTCATTGAACCATCCTTCTTTAACAAACAACACCGGAACACCCCAATGCGAGACACTAGGTCTAATGAAACCCTTCTCAAGCAAGTCTTGCAACTGTTTCTTTAACTCTTTCAACTCAGGCAGGCCATACGATACGACAGGATAGAAATTGGCTGAGTGCCCGAAGCCAAATCAATGCAAAAGTCAATGTCCCTATCAGGCGGCATACCCGAAAGGTCTGGAGGGAAAACATCATGAAACTCACGAACAACGGGCACAAAATCAATGGAAGGGGCCTCAGAAATAGAATCACAAACATATGCCAAATAGGCCAAACACCCCTTCTCGACCATACACTGATACTTCACATACGAGATAACAATGCGGGTAGAATGACCAGCAGTCCCTCTACACTCTAAAAAAGGAATACCCAATAAAGCCAAGGTCAAAGTCTTGGCATGACAGTCCAAGAGAGCGTGGTAAGGTGATAACTAGTCCATCCCGAATATAACATTAAAGTCGACCATGTCTAGAAGAAAAAAATCTCCACGAGTCTCAAGATCCTCAATTTCAACTACATAAGATTGATGGACTCGATCTGCCATAATAGAATCACCCACCGGTGTATACACATAAACAGGAACACTCAATGAATTATTAGGCAAGACCAGGTACAATACAAAATAAGATGACACATATGGATACGTAGACCCCGGATCAAATAACACTGAATCATATCTATCACGAACCAGAACCATACCTATAAAGACTGCATCTGAAGCCTCAGCCTCAGGCCTATCCTGAAGGGTGTAAAATCGGAGTGGACCCCACCACCCTAGACCACATCTCTAGGTGGGCCTGCTACTGGATGGCCTCCATCCCTGGAAATCTGAGCTCCACCTCTAAATCCTCTACCTCCACCTCTAGTACCTTTATCCCCCGCCTCTAGCTGGCTGGGCGGTCTGTGGAGCATCTGGTGCCTGAATCATAGAACGGGCACACTGCTGCTGCGACTGAGTACCCACCAACCTCGGATAAGCCCTCCAAATATGACCATACTCACCACACTCATAACATCCACCTGAATGCTGTGACTGAGGAAACTAACACTGGCCATGGTAACCTGAATGACCACCCCGAAACTCTGGAGCGGTGATGCACTGATAGGAGCTGGTGGTGTACTGTAGGGCTCCTGATTAGAATACTGCACACGAGAACCACGACCACCTAAAGCATTGCGAAAAACCTAGAGAGCTAACTGAAAGGTCCTAGGAGGATGACCTCTACCATATGAATCTCTGCCTCCAGACTAGGCTCCATAGAACCTATCTGAATGTCGGGGCCTCTTATCCGACCCATGACCACCTCCCTATGAGAGAGCCATCTCAACTCTACAGGCCATATTGGCTGCCTCCTGAAAAGTATCCTCACTCCAACCTCCCTAGAAATCTGAAGGCGAATCGCCTGAATAATACTGTCAATAAACCTCTTAACTCTCTTTCTCTCTCTCTCTCTCTGTAAGGAGTATAGTAAGAGCATGGCGAGATAAGTCAATGAACCTGGTCTCATACTGGGTGACCGTCATGGAACCCTACTGGAGGCGCTCAAACTGCCTCTGATTGGCCTATCACTGAGTAATGGGGAGAAACTTCTCCAAAAATAGCTGTGTAAATTGCTCCCAAGCTAAGGATGGAGAACCAGCTAGTCTAGCTAAGCAATAATCCCTCCACCAAGTCTTGGTAGATCCAGACAAGTGAAATGTAGCAAATCAACCATATTGGTCTCAACAATCCCATGTTCTGAAGAACCTTGTGACAACTGTCCGGATAATCCTGGGGATCCTCAATAGATGCACCGTTGAATGTAGAAGTGAAGAGCTTGGTGAACCTATCTAGCCTCCATAATGCATCAGCAGACATGGCTGCTCCATCGTTGGTCTGAGCTTCTACACCCGACTGAACTGCTCCAACTTGCTGAACCGCTGGAGTCTTAATTTGGGGAGCTAACTTCTCCAGAGTATGAGTAGCAGGAGTCTGGGCTCCTCCTCCAGCCTGAGAAGTGGCTGGTGCTACAGGAAGCAAGTCTGCTTAGGTGAAACTCTCCATGAGGCCCACTAATAGGACTAGAGTATCTTGAAGAACTGGGGTAGCAATAAACTCTTCTGGGACCTGAGCAAGGCCCACCGGAACTGCTGGGGTCGGAACGTCCTCGTCAAAATCAACCTGAGGCTCCGCCACTAGTTTCGCTGCTCAGGGTTGAGCTTTGCCCCTACCTCGACCTCTAGCACATCATTGGCCTCACCCTCTTCCCCTCGTGAGAGCTGTTGCTGAGGGCTTGGAATGCTGAGCGGTAGATGAGATAGCACGTGATCTCGCCATCTAAAAAAGAATAGAGTATAAATTTAATTAGTATCTGAGAAACAAAACCGCATTATAATAAAGAACAAATGTGATTTTTTCCTAACTCCGTAGCCTCTGGGGGATAAATACAGACGTCTCTGTACCGATCCCTTAGACTCTACTGAGCTTGTCCGTGAATTGTGAGACTTATATAACCTAAAGCTCTGATACCAACTTGTCACGACCCAAATTTTCCACCCTCGGGAGTTGTGATGGCGCCTCCTCGTAGAAGCTAGACAAGCCACAAAATTATAAATCCTTAACTCTTTTGTTTTAATCTCTTTTTACAACATATAATGACAAGCGAAAGATGTTGAAAAACAGTGGAATATGATACTAGGCGGAAGACGTTGATAAAATGAACCAAAATAATAAGAGAATCCATATCTGCCTCTACCCAGAAACAGGTGTCACATCATTCACGGACTAATAACATTTACTACATACAATAGTTTGAAAGAAAGTAACACTGCTTGTCTCGAATATAAAAGATAAAAAAACATAATAATAGATAGATGAGATGTCGGGATTGCGGACGCTTGTAGGACTACCTCGAGATCTGTGTGGTTTGAAGGCTAGCTCCCGAGGTACTGCTATTGTCAGGTACCTTGATCTGTGCAAAGAAGAAAAGAGTGTAGTATCAGTACAACTGACCCCATGTGCTAGTAAGTGCCTGGCCTAACCCCGGTACGATAGTGACGAGGCTAGAACTTAACTCCAGATAAACTTGTGCAGTTATATAATATATGGCAGAAGAATAAACAGGTAATAAGTAGTTTAAAAGGGAAGGAGATACATGCTTCGGGGAACAATATCAACATAACAGAAACCAAATAGATATATGAAAGAACAATACAATATCTACAACAATACAATAACACTACTATTGTGATGCTCAACCCGATCCCTTATCAATTAACACTGTTGCGGCATGCAACCCGATTTGTATATATATAGCTTTTGCAGCGTGTAACCAGATCCAATATAATATCTATTACCGCATGTAACCCAACCCAATATAATATCTATTGCGACGTGCAAACCGATCCAATATAATATCTATTGCAGCATGCAAACCAATCCAATATAATATTTGTTGCGGCGTGCAACCTGATCCAATATAATATCTGTTGCGGCGTACAACCCGATTCATATATACAACTTACAACGATTGTTGATACCCAATTTTTTCCTACGTATTTTTCATATACAAAATACTTTCAAAGTAACATAATTAGTTCAAGTATTTTTTGATTAATATTTATGTGTTATTAACTGACTTAATACTTTTAATTTGCTTTTAAAATCATTTTTACTATTTTTTATAAAATAAAAGAGAAAACTGGCTATTTAACATGTAGCCTCATTTCGTTGCAATTACAGCCTATTCACATTTCAATTTTAGCCCTCAATTGACCCAATCATAACCCCCAATTGGACATGCCCAATTTTACTTTTTAACCCAGCCCTCGACCCAATTAAAAACCCGCGTGGCCCCTTCTTTTAATCCGAGCCATTGATCATTTTGATCAAGAGCCATGATCATCCCTTACCATTTTTAATTCCCCTACCCTAACCTAATCCCCCCATTTCATTTGGTCTGCCGCCTTCGAATACTGTCCTCTCTCAAAATACCCTCGAAGGTTCTCCGAAACCCTAGTCATCTTCTACCTTTTTTCTATCGTATTTTAACTGGAATTCATGGCTTCTCAGTCTATGGATGATCTGTACTCACCTCCCTCCACCATTAGACCCTGGGTGTTTGAAGTTTTGAGGTATGACCTCGGTAGTTCTCTTTCAGATCTATGGTTCCATGGCCTCTCCAGCCATGCTCAGGCGTATCCAAAGCATTAAGAGTCTGTTTCTAACTCATTCGACTCCAGATCGGATTTCTTCCAAGCTTTTCTCATTTCTAAGGTCTCCAAAATCCTAAGCTATTCGAGGTTCTTCTTTGTTTGTTTTCTTAGATCTATGATGTATTCGTGTTCTATTGGATGTTAAAAGTATTTTCCCCAATCTTTCTTTCAAAAATTGGTTCTCTTCGATTTAGGGTTTCTGAAAGGTTTTCAAAACATCTTTCTGATTCTTCCTTTTCTTTTTTTTTTATGTGTTTTCATCTATATTATGCTCGTGTGTTTTGTTTTCTACCACGCATGTGTTGTTCTTCTATTTTCTTCCTACTATACATGGCTCTTCTGTACCTTTGTACTCTACTGTGCCTCTAGATTAGTGTCGCATGTCAATCTTTGTTTTGCTTTCCTGCATTTTCTTTGCTATACTTTCTAGTATTCTTCTACTGTACGTGTTTCCTACCGAGTTCTTAAATTTTGTTTGCTTTACTGGTACTTCGTTTGAGTTCTAAGCATGCTTCATTTACTGTTTCTTAAGTTTGTATCACCCTTATTCTCTCTTCTAAACTTGCTTAAGTTTCGCGTTTTTCCTAAGACATGTTCTTTATGCTTTTAAATCAACTTTTCACTCTGTCACTTCAAATATGCAATCGTATTTGTGTGTTTCCTTATGAGGCTTTGAAACAGACCTCTAAGTCTATTTCGATGGCTTGTCTTCTCATCTCTGTATCTAATTCAAGTTAAAACCCTATGATTTGGGGGTTTCTTTGGCAAGTTTGATTTTGTGTTTGGACTGGGGTTTTATATTAAAACCATGAACTCTCAGACTCATTCTGATCTATAAATCTGATCTTAACCTTTTTATGACTTTTTCTATGATAGTCTTTTCTAATCAGCATGATAACTCCTTCTTGTTTGATATTTGTGTACTTTATATATGAGAAATTCTTCTTTCAAAAAACTTTTTGCCAACTATTGATTGATAATGTTTGACCGATTATTACTGATGTTTTCTTTGATTGAACCGTCTTTTCCTTTTCCGGACTTGGTTCATTCTGACAAAGCCTACAATTTTTATTTTACTAGCTGTTTGATTGATTCCTTTTCCTTATTTGTCACAAACCGTGTACCACTGAACTTTTGCCTTAAATAAACCCTAGTGCATTTTCCCTTATTGTACTGCTTTGGAAAAGATTTTGATCAACTCTTTCCTTAATTGCCTTTTACCCGTTTGAAATTAGAATCCCTTAATTAAAGGGAGATTGATTTCAATGCTATTTTCTTACCTTTTCTTACTTGCTTTCTGCACTATAAAGAGCATGAACCTTCTGCGCTTTGACAGACTTCGAATTCAATACATTTACACACCTTCCAGTCCAATACTCTTCAAGACACTCTTAATTACTCTAACATTTTCATATGAGTTTCTTCTGACTATTTGCTTGCAATTTTGGCTTTACAAAACTTCTGCTTTTACTTGTTTGTTTCCTTGAAACTGGTATGTTCTAATTAAGTTTTAACCATCATCCCAATATGTTTAATTATAGCTTCTACGATCTTGTTTACTTTATTGTCCATGCTCAGTGATTAATATTAACTATGCATTTTCTTGCATATGTTTCTATTGTGAATCCCTACCCCCTATTCCCTTCTATGTGTTTGAGTTAAGGTTCAGGCATGGCAGTGTCCAAATTATTGATCGTTTAGAAACGGAGAAAGGCTTTAGAAATCCTGATCTTTAGAGTTGGTTCATTTCATATTTTAGACCTTTAGTGTGAATTAGGCTCCTTAGTTGTAGTTTAATTTATGATGTAATTTTACGCTTGGTCTGTAATATTTTGTAATAACTTATGGGGATTTAGTAAAAAGGGGAGGGTCACTCATGTATGCATACAGGTAGACATCATGCTCCTAGGTATTTCTTCCTGCAATCACATCCTGCTTTGCACTTCTGCATCTCATCTAGAAATCATGACTATAGGGTTTTTCCACACTTCTGCATATAGAGATCATGACTATAAGGTTTTTCTGCATTTATGCATATATAGATCATTACTATAGGGCTTTTCTGCACTTCTGCATATCATCTATCAATAGGCAAACGGTTTATAGGCTCAAATAACAAATTCTACTCTAGATACCATGTCTATAAGATTCTTGCACTTTTATAAACATTTTAAATTCAATCACGCTTAGAAAGCATGCCTATAGGAATAACTAACTGAATCTGAATCGTCTATATTGCTTACAAGTCTAAAACCAGTAGTAATGTCGTTTAATATTCGCAGAACTTATGTTTTTCTATAATCCGTAAGCCCTCTTTAAAATCAACATACTCCTACATTATTAGATATCATGCCTATAGGTATCACCTAGGTAAGCCATTAGGTAATTAATTAATTGCATCAGTCTTTGATAATTACAACCAAGGGTAGGACTAATTCAGACTTCTTATCTGAGAAATATGTAATAAACCAGCCTGCCTTAACATTTTTAATTTAATTCAGACCATAACCTGTCTTTGTATGTCATGCTAAACAATCTGCTTTAAAGTGAAGAGGCTTGCTTGAGCCTTTTAACTGTTCTGTGTTTCCCATAACTGCATTACGTGTTTTGTTTTGTCGCCCTAGAATTTTATCCTTTTTAAACCATACCAAATCCATATTTCCCTTCCCTTTAAGACTAGTAGTTCCAAATGCCTCCGGGACTGATAGGATTGGAACGGGTAATAGCATGCAATAAGTAACGAGACTATTCCACGTTTAATACCTTAACAGTGTGGGAAGGGTAGATATGGATATGATGACCACGCGATAACACAACATGTATAATCGGTTGCTGGGTGTTATGTGGGGTGATCCATATTATTTATAAACCTAGGACCCCCCCTTTCTCTTTATTTGTCTATATTTTCAGGATTTTAAAGCTATTCATTTTTAGCTTCTTTAACCTCTTCTAGTTTAATTAACTTGCATCAATTATGTGCAAACCCCTTCCCTTTTAATTGTGTATTTTTTTAGAATTCTAAAATGGTTTTATTCCAAATTTCAGCCTCTTTAGCTTCTTGTATTTCAGTTGTTTACAACTCTTATGTGAAAGCTACCTAGTATTTACAATTCTTGCTTGTTTACTTGTTGTTTGTACTTAAAGTCACAATTGTAGCATGGCCAGTACACTAGTGGATCTTGAGGGGTGTCTAACACCTTCCTCTCGAGATAATTTCTAGCACTTACCCAATCTCTAGTTTTCTAAATCAAATTCATTTTAGTATCCTAATGCACTTAACCATTAGGTGGCGACTCTTCAATAAAAAACCCAATTCACAAAAGGGAAAAAGTTGTTTTTATAAATGTCGTAAACTTGATTTCACTTGAAAAAAGTGAGCATCAACAACGATCATGACACTCCCTACAAGGGATTAACCATAAATTATACTATCCCGGCAAGGGAATTCAATAGTACAAGTATATATGTCCCGTCAAGGGAGAACCAGCTATAACCAATCTCAACTCAACTCCTAATCATCTCAATTATAACCATTTCTAACCCATATGTAACTTCTACGAAAATAAACTATGTCTTTGAGCAATGGATTTACTCACTATTGCAACATAGTATCATTCAAGAATACAACAAGTATCAATTTAAGACTCATGGCCATGCCTGACACCAACGTATATATACTCATCACCATGCCTATACGTCGTACTCAACAAGAAACAAGTAGAAAATATGACTTGACTCCTAATCCCTCAAGCTCAGGTTAGACCTAATACTTTATCTCAAACTTCCAGGGCCAACTCAATCCTCAATTACCACCTTTTCTTATGAACTCGGCTCGAAATCCATTATATTTATACATAAATGACTTCATAACATCAATAAATGCTAAACAATTTGAATCCAATGCCTAATTATAGCTTTCCAATCAATTTTCCCAAAACCCCAAAAATCAACCTCTGGCCCGCTTGGTCAAAACACGAGGTTCGGACCAAAATCAAATCACTCGTTCACCCACGAGCCCAAATATATAATTATTTTCGGAATTCAACCCCGAAATGAGGTCTAAATCACAATTAATCAAAAAGCCCCAACTCTACCAAATTCCTAATTTTCTACCTTACATGTTTTAGGCCTAGAAATCTAATAGTTGTTGATGAAAATGGAAGAAAACAAGTTAAAGATTACTTGCCCAACAAGTTTTGGGGAAGAAGTACTTGGAAATCGCCTAAGCGTTTTGGAGGAGAAAGGGTTTATGAATTTTTATGAAAATCTCGTAATGGGTTCTGTTTTGAGACTTTAAAATAACTTGGCGAAAATGTGCATCACGTTCGCAACAAACCCTTCGCATTCGCGATGGGTCAGGCTGCAATAGCCTTCGCGTTCGTGAAGTGGGAACTGCTCGAGCCTCGCGTTCACGTTCAAGGGACGTATTCAAGATGAACAACTTGGTAATCGCTCCCCTCAACCTTATGCATTTGAGAGTGGAAGGACACATTCGTGAGTGGAAGGATGTGTTCGCGAAGGGTAATACCCCTTAACCTCACGTTCACGAAGAAGAAACTGGGCACATGGGATCTTTGCTTTACGCGTTTGCGATGGGTACCACACGAACGCGAAGGATAAAATCCATGGCCACTGACTACAGAAAATCTGCAACTTTTCTTAAACTCAAAACTTCCCGAAATACATTCCAAGCACACCTGAGCCCTCGTGACTCCTCACCAAACATAGGTTCAAACTTAGCAACATCATACGAACCTATCCATGCGATCAAATCGCCAAAATAACCTCAACAACAATGAATTAAACCTCATAATCAAGAACTCTTTCTCAAACTTCATCAAGTATCAAATTTAGCAATTCAAGTCCGAATCGCATTAAACAACGTCCGTTTTGAACCAAATTTTACAAGAATGACTTAAACCACATATAAGACCTGTATGGGGTGATGGAACAAATACGGGCCCGATACTATTGCTTTCAAATCAGATTTCATTTTCAGATTTTCTTAAACAATCTCATAAAACAATTTCACTTAAAAAAATTCATTTCTAAGGCATACGCTCAAGTTCCATATTTTCCTACGGACCTTTGGGGACCGTCGGATCACGGTCCGTGTTCGTCTACCCAAAAATTTACTGAAGTCAAATTTACTCATTTTATAATCACAACTTGTTATTTTTACAGATTTTCATATTTAAGCTTTCCGGCTACGCGCCTGGACTATGCATGCAAATTGAGGTGATAATAAATGAGGTTTTCAAGGCCTCGAAAGTACAAATTCAATTAAAAATAATTGATGACCTTTTGGGTCCCCATAAATAGTTTATTTACGATTCATCTCATTATTTAATAAACGTAGATAATATATATAGCTATAATTTTCTTATGATCTTTGACATTTCACTAAAAACATAGTTTGGAGAAAAGCAAAACAAACCTTGATTGTTTAAGCTATTACCAAAGATTTATATATATATATATTCTACGTCAATAACCCGTTATTCCAAATCGTGGATAGAAAAAATGTAAATAACTACATTAAAGTAACCCATACTGTTAAAGAAAATATAAACACAAGATGCGCGATAGTAATTTAATTCGAGCTTTGCAAATAGAGATATTTGCATCTTTCACCCAACAGAAACAACAAGAGACTTATTCATGACAAAACCACTCTTATAATAGTTCTTACCTCACCCCCTCCCCTCCTTTACTTAAAGGGAAATCTAGAGAAGGGTACTTACTTGAAAGTTGAAAACCAACCCTTGCTTTCGGCTCCATGCACAAAAATCCGATCACAAAATGAATTATGACTATCATTTTGGTAATATGAAAATTTGTGTAATATTGATTAATGATTAGTATATTTAATATTCTTGATCTTTATGTGCCTTTTTTTGTTGTACTTGTTCGATCAAAAAATATGAAATCTTTTGTTAAACTTATTAAATACAAAGGTAATGGATAAATCTTAATTAAATATAATAAGTTCTAGATCTAACACGTGTTTGTATAAATAGTGCAGAATAATGTTTGAGCCATTTAATACAAATGGTATTAAGTGATTCTTTTAAGAATGAGTGAAGAAACAATGATGAGCAATAACTATATTAAATGTTAATAAGTGTAAATAGAGAGAATGATTCATCCAAAAGTTGAATGAGGTGGATGGTTCTTTTCACAGACAATGATGTAAGATAAAAGGATATTGGAATATATGAGGTTTTCTCAGATTTGATGCGAGAAAAAGATAGAATAAATAACAAATCGAATCATTGTGGAAAAGTAATATTTTGTATTGTCTCTCTAGAATCTACTTTCCATAAGAGTCCTTATCAGAATGAATATTACACACATTATGACTTCTTTCTTCTACTATTTATGTGGGATATTCCCAAGAACCCTAGAAAAGTACAGTAGAAGGAATATTTAACGAAATATTCCCATCGAAAGTTCCAAATTAATACAATTCGTTTCTTCTTTTCCTACTGCTCGACCTCGGCCCTAATGGCTTACTCGGTGATTCAGTATTGTCAACACCTGGTTGACCTCGGCCTAATCGCCCATGATGAGCCACAATTCTCACATTTGGTAATCTCTTCATGTCGAATTTCCTTTAGTTAGATTTTGACCCATATAGTTAGTCTCTCTGCTTATTGAGGTCATCTTTTATGATCGACCTCAATGAGCGGACTTCATCAATTGCAATTCTTGAGAAATTTGAACGACGAGGTTATGCAGTGGAGATCGTTGTCGAAATGATGATGTGTCTCTACGAGAGTTTTGGTTAGTGAGGTTGGTTTAGGTTGATGTCACAATTGCATGTGTCATCATTACGCATCTTCTCAATGTGTTTCATCATTCCTTATGCTTTTGCCATTTCTATTCTGTTGCTATTGATGGTTGTTTGCACCAATTCGAGCGTCGTGGTTTTCTATAAATAGGACGGGGGGCTCTTTGGAGAGAACTTTACACTCCCTGATTTCTCAATCCTGCAATTTTTCTTCTTCTTCTTCTTCGTATGTCCATATTTCCTGCACCTTTCACCATCATCATTTCTTCTTCACTTCCAGTTCTTTTGCTCTTATATAGTTATACAAATGGCTAGTTCATCTTTGAACTCTGAGGAGATTCTCAGCCGGCCTCTGATTTCATTGGCCATAGCCATTCGTGTTGAATGTGAGGCCATTGTTGCAGAAGATGATATCTTTCCCAAAATAGAAGAGATTGTCCCTCATAGTGACAAGGCCAGGTTGGACTTCTCAAAGCCTCGTGCCGACGATCCCTTTGTATTGGAAAAAAATATTACACGTGGATTTATGTGAATGGTTGATATTAGAAGACACGTGGATCATTGAGAAAACGTCAATTGGATAGATGCATTAAAAGAGGAAAAAGTCATAGTAGATACAAGCAAATCACCCACAAGATGAGAATATATGGTTGTTCAAGTTTAAATGGTCACATGAAGAGGTACCTGCGGAATGAATCGAGACAGTAAAAAGGAAAAATTCATGAATCGTCAATTAATGAGCGTGAATGATCTCAAATGTTACAGAATCTCCATGAACAGTTACGATTACCAAATATAACATCTCATCAATATCATTAATGCTCATAATGATTCAGTCATAAAAGGAGAAAGATGTTACACTCATAGATTCCTATAAAAGGGAAAGAGATATCATTTGTACAGACACGTTCTGATTATTAGTGGAATAAAATTACTTTCTTTTGCTTTATAATGATTACTTTTCTATATCATATTCTAATTTCCTTTCTTATCCATGTGAGAATATTGGCTTTCTTGATTGTTAGTGGCTCAAGTACTTCTAGAAATAGGCTTTGACAGAAATATCTATTTTTCGGTTAAACAAATTAGTTCTTTTACCGGAAAGGTGATAATCTTTTCACTTTACAAATTCATTTTTTTGTCAAAAATTATGTTGAGTGCTAATGACAACAACTAACAAAACCAGCAAGACCAGTTGAACTAACTGACGTAACAAGAGAATGACACTCTAATCCCTTCACCCCGAAATTCTCCCTGTCATTCCCAAGAAAATTCACCTGACAGATCGACATCACAAGTGAATACAAGGGAATGATCAAATTGTTGATGATGCATTGAAGCAACTAATTGCAGAACACGTACTCTTCAATCTTTTGTTAGTGGATTACAAATTGTACCACCAACTTTGCCTCCAAACAACACCGCAACCATAGAGAATCCACGCTCATGACTCGCCAATTCAGGCAGTGGAGGAACTCCAAGCGAATCTCACGATGGAAGATCAAGTATCCCAATTAATTCTGATTTACAAAGTTTAGTACTAACTTTGCAGAAGCAGCTAAAGGATTAGAACGGTCGTATAGAGCGATACCTGGTGTTCCACCCGTAATTAAACGAGTGGATATTGATAAATATTCTAAACAAACTTGGAAGCTAAGTTCCGGTCCCTTGTCAATTCCAAAAAAGTATAAAAGATGCTCGATATGCCGAAGTATGATGGGACAACCGACCCACATGATCATATAACTACATTTACAACTGACGTGAAAGGCAACGACATGACCAAGTAAGAGACTGAATCGGTGCTTGTCAAAAGAATTTGTGAAACACTCACAGAGGGAGCACTAACATGGTACTCTCTTTTACCTAATAATTTTATTGATTCTTTTTCCAAGCCTGCAGATTCATTTATAAAAGCACACTTGGGAGATCAAAAAGTCAAAAAGAGGATGGAAGACATCTTCAAAATAAAACAAGGAGATAGGGAGCTACTCAAGGAATTCATGGGTAGGTTCCAGTATGAACGGATGATGTTACTACACGTACCTGACAATTGGGTGTCTATGGAATTTGCAAGAACCTAAATGAAAAAAATTGAGAAGCCACGAGGAGACTCAAATAAAGCTTACGAGAATTCCCTGCATCAACCTGGAATTATGTTTACAATAGATATAGCACAAAGCTATGGATTGAAGAAGATACTATCACTCAGTCACAGGGAGATAAAAGAGTAAGTTCGGGATGACTAGAAACTGAAAAAAGGTCTGATAAGAATAGTTACGAACCTTACATGGGACAAGCAGAAAGGTATTCACGTTCAAAGCAAGAGAACCTGAGGTACAATTCAAGATCAAGGGACAGAGATTCGGGTTCATCATCCAAGTTTGGAAAGGAGCAAGACAACCGAGGTATGTGGGAAAATGACATAAGTTCAGAAGCAAATATTGGTGGTTACAATTGCAATGTTAACACATCCGAGTTGGTAGCTATTTTAAGAAGCATGGGAGATAAGGTGCGGTAGCCAAAAGAAATAATATCAAACCCCAACAGAAGAAACCCAGATTTCTGGTGCGAGTTTTATAATGATCACAGACATAAAATAGCAGATTGTAGATTGCTACAAGGTGAAGTAGAGCACTTATTAAAACAAGGCTACTTAATCGATTTGTTTAGTGAGAAGGGTAAGCAATCATATATGAATAATAGACATGAGCCACCAAAACCTACATCACCAAAGAGAACGATTAATGTCATAAGTGGAGAGGAGAAGGTCAATAGTGTGGCATATACAGATGCAAAAAAGGTGTTAAAAATTACAGTCACCCACGAAAAGCGAGTTCGCCAAGTTTTGGAAGAAGATAGTATAATATTTGATGATGCAGATGCAGATGGCATGTTGATCCCACAAAATAATGCACTGGTAATATCTTTATTTGTACATGATACTTATGTGAAATGAATTTTGATTGATCCATGTAGCTCTGCAAATGTCATTTTCTTAAGAGTGGTAAACGAGATGCAAGATGATGACAAATTGGTACCCAAAGCACGTACCTTATTCGGCTTTGACAATTCAAGTGTTGTTATAAAAGAGGAGGTAATAATCACCATGTTCGCAGAAGGAGTAGTCAAGATACGAAATTTCAAGTAATAGATATGGACATGACATACAATATGGTCCTTGACAGACCTTGGATTCATGAGATGGATGTTGTTCCATCTAATTTACATCAGGATATTAAGTTCCCTTCGCAATGGGGAATTAGGAAAATCCATGGTGATTAGTAGGCTTCTAGAAGTATCAATTCAGTGGCAGATTCAAGCATACAAAATGACGTTGTAGATGTAAAATAGCAATTACAGAATTCAGTTGAGGGTTGACAACTCAAACCTCAACCGAAGATGGAAAAACAAATGTAGACTCAAGGCCTAATACTATTCAAGAACCATAAGAGAACGAAAACATCAAAATAACAATTGAGGAACTCGAAGCTGTGGTGTTATTTATACATTGGCCGAAAAAAAGTTTACATCAGAATCAACCTGAGCCGACTAATGAAAGTTAAGTTAATTTATTTCTTAAAAGCTAACCTGTATTGCTATGCTTGGTCCCATTCACATATGACATGTATACCCCCGTAGGTGAATGACTCATAATTTGAATGAAGATCTAACATACCCACCTGCCAAATAAAAGAAAAGTAAGCAAGGATCCTTTACAAACTATGTGATTTAGGATGACGGAAAAAAAGCTTTTAAAAGTTAGGTCTATCCGAGAGGTAAAATATCCTAATTGGCTAGCTAATACTGTAGTGGTATCAATAAAGAATGGTAAGTGAAAAATTTGTGTAGACTATACTGACTTGAATAAAGCTTTCCCTAAAGATTCTTTTACTTTACCGCATATAGATCAACTAATTGATGTTACTGCAGGACATGAATTGTTACGTTTTTTAGATACCTACTCACGATATAATCAAATACAAATGGATCCTTTAGATGAGGAAAAAACTTTCTTTATTACAAAAGGGGTACTTATTGTTATAAAGTCATGCCTTTCGGTCTAAAGAATGCCGGAGCCAAGTACCAGAGGTTAGTACAAAGATGTTTCAGGAACCTCTGGGAAAACCCATTGAAGTCTACATTGATGACATGTTAGTCAAGTCAACACAGGCGGTGGATCACATCCAATATTTGTCTAATATATTTCAGAATCTCCGAAAATTCATTAGGAAGTTAAACCCCAAAACGTTTACATTTGGCGTGTCTTCAGGTAAGTTCTTAGGTTTTCTTGTTTCTAACCGCGGAATCGAAGTATATCCAGCACAGATTAAAGCCATTGAAGAAATACTAGACATACTCACGAGCCAAATAAAGAAGTGTAGAGGTTGACAGGTAGGATAGCAATATTGGGAAGATTTATTTCCAAATCTTTGGAGAAAATATTAAAGTTCTTTTCTGTGTTGAAAAATCAAATCCAATTTGAGGGGACTATAGAATGCCAACAAGGAATCAAAAATCTCAAAACATACTTGTCAAACCCACCTTTTCTGGCTAAACCAAAGGATGGAGAAAGGCTATTTATCTACCTCGCTGTATTAGAAATGACAATAAGTGCAGTGTTAGTTTGAGAAGATAAAGGTAAACAATCTCCAATTTATTAAGTTAGCAAGTCCTTATAGGATGCTAAACTCGATATCCTCATTTAGAAAAATTTGCTTTAGCACTAATAATGACATCTCGAAAATTAAGGTCTTATTTTTAATGTCACCCTATCTCTGTAGTGACCGCTTACCCTTTATAAAATATAATGCATAAGCAGGAATTATCATGTAGAATAGCCAAGTGGACCATAGAACTAAGTAAATGTGATAACATATATCAACATAGAACAATGATAAAATCACAGGTCTTAGCAAGCACACTTCAGCTCGGGGAATGTAACAAAAGTAGAAAAAGAACTGCAGGTATTTAATAGGTCTAATCCAAGTACTTGGACCCTATTTACTGATGGCTCCTCAAATGTTAAAGGAGCAGGATTAGTCACTTTTCTAATCTCACCTTCGGGAGAAACTGTAAGGCAAACCATAAAGTGACATCCTATTACTAATAATGAAGCAAAATATGAAGCTGTGATTGCAGGTCTAGAATTGGCACGAGAGCTTAGAATAGAGCAGGTTATAATCAAAAGTCGCTTACAGCTTGTAGTTAGTCAAATACATGGGACTTATATAGCTAGAGATGCGAGGATACAACAATCTTTGGAAAAGGAACAGGATTTGATCAGGCAATTCCAATCTTGGAAAATTGTGTGAATACCCAAGGAAGAAAATGTCAAAGCAGACGCATTGGCTAATCTTGCATCCGCCATAGAAGTGATAAATGAAGAAAATGCTTCCGTAATACATTTTGTTTCATTCGACACTCGATCAAGCTAAAAGATGAGGTAAATTTCAATAATTTATCCTGAGATTAGAGAAACGAGATCGTTAATTTTTTGCAGTACGAAATTCTACCTGAAGATAAGAAAAAGGCTCAGGCATTTCGACGGAAAGCTGTCCGTTATTGTTTGGATCGAGGCAACTTATATCAAAAGATGTTTGGTGGACCTTTAGAAAGGTGTCATGAACCTTGTCAAACAGATTATGCAATGAGAGAAGTACATGAAGGATACTGTGGATATCATACAGGAGAAAGATCTTTGGTAAAAACCCTAATTAGAGCTGGGTATTATTGGCCTAAAATAGAAGAAATGGCAGAAAGCTTCGTGGACAAATGTGACAAATGCCAAATATATGGTAACAATATGGATCGCCCAGTGGAGTTATTACATCGGTTACTGCACCATGGCCTTTTATGAAGTGGGGCATGGATATCGTGGGTCTACTACCACAAGCCAAAGGAAAGGAACGATTTTTACTAGCACTAATTGATTATTTTACCAAGTGGGTAGAAGGAGGTTCCTTCAAATAGGAACGAGAAAAATAAGTCAAGGATTTTATTTGGCAAGACATCATATGCCGGTTTGGAGTTCCAAAAGAATTCGTATGTAACAGTCCATAATTCATTGGCGCAAAAATCATGAAAGTCTTTTAGAGTTGGAAGATTAAGAGGATAACTTCGACATCTTATCACCCTGTGGCTAATGGAAAAGTCGAATTAATAAACAAGGTTATTATTAATAACTTGAATAAAATATTATAGGAGTCAAAAGGTAAGTGTCCAGAAGTGTTACCATGAGTCTTATGGGCTTATCGAACAACAGCAAAAACTGGTATAGGAGAGACACCATTCTCACTTGTGTATGGTGCTGAAGCCTTAATTCAAGTTGAAATAGGTGAACTAAGTACGGATACAGCCAAGAAACCAAAGAGTCAAATGAGGAAGAGATGTGAAAAAATCTCGATTTGGTTGAAGAAAGGAGAGAAATAGCCTTGACAAGGATGGCAGCGCAGAAGAAATTATTGAGCGGTACTACAATCGGAAAGCTCATCTTATGTACTTCAAGATTGGGGAATTTGTACTCAAAAATATTTTTCAACCAACAAAACCAACCAATGAAGTAAAGTTGAGCCCAAATTGGGAAGGGCCTTACAAGATTCGAGGAATTGCAGGAAAAAAGGTGCATATGAGTTAGAGACAATGGAAGGAAAAGTACTCTTATTAAATTGGAATGCTATTCATTTGAAGAAGTATTACTTCTAAAAGGGAAAACCTTCGGACAGGTATCATTTATGCAAGGTTTAAACTTATTCTTTTTTAATTGTACTAACCATTTTAGATGATAGGCACAAAGCTAGCCCACACCGAATGACGATCTTAGACCTATAAGACACGCGTGATGCAAAGTTATCCCTGGTCTGGTTTGCAACCTTTCTAATGGAAATAAAAAAGGGTTAAGAAGTCATCATCTAAAATTATATCTCCGAGTCCCGTATGTGTTTATCTTTTCAGGAAATGGACCACATAGAAGGAATAATCAAGTGCTCGAGATTTCATGCTTCAAAGCTCTAAAACTTGGGAGCTCTCTCTCTCTCTCTCTCTCTCTCTCTATATATATATATATATATATATATATATATATATATATATATATATATATATATATATATATATATATATATATATATATATATATAAGAGGCAAAGAAGACTATAAAATTTAGAATACATGTCAAGCCTGAGGCAATCTACCAAACAAGTCGAAAGTTAAGAGCAAACAAATCAAGAGCCAAAAATTCAATCCAGATTCAAAATCCTATGATGAAGTATATGCTCGTAGATGTAAATTACAAAATCTTATGAGTATCTAGGTCAAAGGAAATATTTAGTCGTGGGTTTAAAGATATACCCTTCAATTTTGCAAGAGTTTTAGATGTTATTTGAATACAAGAAAAGTATATAGTTTGAAAGTTCAAGAGTACAAAACTTCTTTAAGTTATTCTATGAAATGTATATGTTCCTACTTCTTCTTTCTTATGTTTACACCTATATGAAGTTGAGACCTCTTCTTCATTAAGTGTCGTATATAAAAGGGCCCTATTTTATAATGCGTGCTTATTCAAAAAAGTCACGAAGCATTGAAGCATTTTGATAGTTGAAAAACAAAGGGTAAACAAAAACTCAAACATTAAAATAGGCACAAAATAAATCCCAAACTTATAAATATGAGACAAGGGTAAACCGCTAAGAGAGTAGAATAGAAACTCAAATAAAGGTATTACAAAAGTTAGACAAAAACTTAGTAAAATTATAAACTTGGTTAAAACTAAATATTTAACTTAGTTCCAACCTGATTTCTTGATGCTAAAATCCCAAAATAGACTAGGGGTAAAACTTTTGAAAAAAATCCTAAACCCCCAAAAACGACCAAGGGTAAACATCCAAACATTCCAATAATAAAAAAAACAAAACAACACTTTAAAATGTTCAAACTTTCATTGTGGGACAGAATCTGAACCACTAGGATGAAGAATGACATCATCCGTAGTAATGTCAACCACAGGTGAAAAAAATCGTTGAATTTGTTAGATTTTCTCAATAGTTTCTTTAATCTTTGCAATCTCAGCTGCCAAGTCAAAGCCTTCCCCGCTTGACTCTATTAAAGCGTCGTGGCGTGTGTTCAATAAACCCCAACTAACTTCAATAGTGGCCTTATCTTGAAGGGCTTCATAATCTCTTTCCCACAGTGCAATCTCACTTCTACCTTTTCCTTCTCATTCAAGGTAGCATCATAAGAAGTATGTAACGGGGAAAGTGAACTCCATTAAAATTGAACTCTATTAGAAGACACTCGGAGCTCTTCGTAAGCTCTGGTGAGCGTTTGAACAAGAAGCTCGGTGTAACATGAGCGGTTCGAGGGCGGCCAAAGAATTATTAAGCCGGCTAATAAAATACATTCCTACCACTTGGGACGAAATACACAATGTTCCAAGGTGAGAGTAGTTGAGGATAACCTCAACAAACTAGCCTAATGGTTGACATCGGTCCAGATGGAGCCGAGAAAGGATTGCAGAAACGATAACAGATAGGACCATGCAAGTCCACGTCCCAACCGTGAAAGACACCAGCCATACACAAGAGATATCATTATACCACCATCCCCCCCATACCGATGGTACGATCCAAGCCACAGACAGGGACTCATGGAAATGAAAGAAGTATGCCTCCACTATTATCTGCTCACAAGTTTGTGTCTCTCCTTCAAAGATAGTCTAAGCCATGGAGAAGCTCGACCCCAAAGTAAAATGGCCACAAAAGATGAAATCTAACCCAAATACCAGAAAGTCGAATGTCCTCTGCGAATTCCACCAGGAACAAGGTCACAAGACCTAAGACTGCATCGCCTTAAGGCAAGAGGTAGTAAACATGTTCCATCAAGGGCATCTAACAAAACTAATGAGCGACCGGGGAAAGGTGAACTTCGCTCGAGGAAGAGAATAGCATCGAGGCCCATTGAAACCACCCTCCCCAGCTCGCACCATTCAAATGATCATCGGTGGAGGCAATGACACAACAATCAACAACTTAAAGTTCATAACCACTCATAAGCTGAATCGATCAATCACCCATAAACGGTATGATGACCTCGAAGAAAGTGTCTTTTTCAACGAGTCGGATACTCTCAAATTGACCTTTCATTACAATGATGCTCTCATAATTACCTTGTGCATTTTAGATACCGATGTAATACAAATTATGGTACATGATGGAAGTGGCGTATGCATTATTCACCCTCGCATTCTCACACAAATGAGGCTCGAAGATAGGATTGTGCCACGCTACATCACACTAACAGGTTTTAACAATGCAGTTAAGCGTACTTCTAGAGAAATCACTCTACCTATCCTGGCTGGTGGTATCACTCTAGAAACTACGTTCCACATTATGGATAAAGATATGGCGTACAATGCCGTCATAGGATGACATTGGATACATGCCATGAGGGACGTCCCATCTAGCTTATACCAAGTCATCAAGTTTCCCACCCTGTGGGGAGTATTCAACATATGTGGCGAGCAGCGAACAGCCCAAGAATACAATTGCATTTTTCAAGACTGCACATACACCCAATAATTAAAAGGCAAGAGCGCAGAAAAGCATAGCAGTTACCGAGGTCGGGGTATGATGGTGACGATGGGAAAGATGTCATCAAGCACCCTAATGTCATGGAGGCTACAGGATCAACTATGGAAGACCTCGATCCCGTTCAGCTCGATAAAAATGACCACCGCAAAAAGGCTTATATTGGACACAAGCTTCAAGAACTACGTAAATTCCATCGATTTTAGCTAACAATGCGGACTTGTTTGCCTTTTCTCATGCAGATATGTCGGGCATTCTAAAGGAAATAGAAACACATAAACTGAATGTTGAAAAAATATCCCCAATGGGTCTTCAATGTGGTCACGGTAAAAAATAAAAATGGAAATAGCATATGTGAGTAGACTTTACAGATCTGAACAAATCATGCCTGAAAGACTCATCCTGCAACCTTATTGATCAGCTCATTGACACAACAACAGGGCATGAGCTGATAAGTTTGCTAGACGCCTATTAAGATTACAACTAGATCCTCATAGAGGAAGAAGACCAGGAAAAAACTACTTTCATCACACACCAAAGGACATACTACTACAGAGTTATGCGGTTCGGATTGAAAAATGCAGGGGAGACATAGCAGACACTAGTAACCAAGATGTTCAGAGAACAACTCGAAAAAACCATGGAACTATATATTGATGAAATTTTGGTCAAGTTGGAAAGAAAGTAATACCATATCGACCATTTGAGAGAAGCCTTTGACATACTCAGGCGTTACGACATATAGTTGAACCCCGAAAAATGTGCCTTCAACATAACCTCAAGAAAGTTCCTCGACTTTTTTGTGTCACAAAGAGTCATTGAGGTAAACCCCATCCAAATCAGGGCTATAGAGGGAATACCAGAAAACTTGACCTTCAAGAAGCAGGTGCAAAAGCTGACCGGCCGTATAGTTGTCCTATCGAGGTTCATCTCACGATCCTCTGATAGATGACACAAATTCTTTGGCGTGCTTACAAAGACAATGGACTCCAATGGAATTCCGATTATGTCGACGCCTTGAGAAAACTAAAGGCAGACCTATCTTCACCCCTACTGCTTGCTAAGGCAGAACCTAAAGAACACCTCCTAATCTACCTGGTCGTGTCAAACATTGTAGTAAGTGCAGTCCGTGTATGAGAAAATAAAGGTACAAAATCTCCAATCTACTACATTATCAAGACTTTGGTCGATGTTGAAATGAGGTACCCCCCTGAAAATCTAGCATTGGATTTGGTCGTTGATTCACAAAAGCTTAGACCTTATTTCCAATGCCACCCTATCTCGGTGGTCACGACCTTCCCTCTAAGGAGTACCTGCCCAAACCCGAGATGTCGGGTAGGTTGGCCAAATGGGCCATTGAGTTGAGCGAGCACGATATCATCTATCATCGATGAACAACAATAAAATCACAAGTACTTACCGACTTTGTCGCTGACTTTCGCATTAAAATAATGCCCGAGGTCGAAAGGGAAGCCACTAGTACATCCTCCAAAACACACGACCTATGGATTCTGTATACCTGTGGCACCTCCAACACATCATGATCTAGAATGGACTTGTACTTTAGGTCTGACAGGCAAGATAATTTGCCAGTACATACGATGTCCTGATATGACTAATCGTCCTCCTCTCATACTTTTCCAGTCCATTGATGTTGGCCCAACTTTTCCCTTCTCATACTTCTGCTTTCCCTGATGTTCCATGACACTTATACGAGATTTGGATCCATGCTGAGGCTCAGCTGGACATCTATAGGAATTTGATGATGACAAGGAAGGTTCCTGAGGCTGATTTTGAAGATGCTCGCAATGAGGAACATGCAACTAGGATTCCTTATGGTTATGATTCAGCTACCCTTAGAGTCGGTAATGGCAAGGTAGAGGAAGAATTGGATGATCTTCAGCGGGATACCTGGTACAAAGATGAATACCCCCAAGGTGATGGGAGAGATAGCGCTACTAGGACGAGTTGTGGAAATGGCACTGCCAGACCAAGTGGTGGAGATGGCGCTACTACGTAGAGTGGTAGAGATAGCGCTTCTAGGCCGAGTGGTGGAGACGGCAAAAAATGGTTGAGGATGATGTGTAGTACTTTGTACTTAGTTTTGTATTGTGAGCATCTTTCTAGCCTTTGTAAGATACTTTTGGAATGAATGATTGCAACTTTTTTGCCATATGTTACTGGGTCTTTTCTTTCTTCTTCAAATGAATTTCTTCAAGTAGTTTCTTTAGAAGAGTTGCGTTGGTATATGTTATCTTGAACATGGCTAAATATATCTTTAATTGAATATGGGCAAGTCTCTTGCCTTCGTGGTTGACTCAAACGAAGTTAACTTGTAAGTCATATTTAAGTCGGGTTGAGTATGAGTTGACTCGAGCGAGGTCGAATGTGAGTCGACTCAAGTGAGGTTGAATGAGGACATTTAATTAATTCAAACGAGGAAATATTTGAGATAATTCGAACGAGATCGAATGTGAGTTGATTCGTACGAGGTCGAATGATGACTATTAATTATTTCAAACCAGGTTGAATGTGAGTAGATTCGAGCGAGGTTGAATGTTGACTTTTAATTAATTTGAATGAGGTTAAATGTAAGTCGAATCAAATGAGATCAAATGATAACTTTTAATTAATTCGAATGAGGTCGAATGTAAGTCGATTCGAGAAATGTCGAATTATGACTTTTAATTAATTCAAATAAAGTCGAATGTAAGTTGATTCAAACAAGGTAGAATTATGACTTTTAATTAATTTGAACGAAGTCGAATGTAATTCGATTCGAGTGAGGTCGAATGATGACCTCTAATTAATTTGAACGAGGTCGAATGTTACTTCCTGGATTAGCATAATTTTTAAACTTGGTGGAGACAGATGAACATCTTGTGTTTGCATACTTTGATTTTTCTTATACTTACATTGGAGAAGTTTACATGTTTTTGCTCTTCTTATACATACATTAGAGAAATCCCAGCCTATCTAGTCCCTTCATTGGTCAGGGTGAAGAAGTAGTTAAGAGGTTAAGCGATGAACTTATACTTAACTTCGAGATTCCCCTTCAGTCACCGCGTTAAAAACCTCCCCGAGAAAACCCAATTGGGAAAATAACTCAGGTGAGGCAAAAAGAGTATGACTCGGAGGACGTCTGTCCTTAGAAGTTGAAGTATTTGAGATGGGTGACATTCCAATTGTTCGATAGTAATTTTTGTTGAAACACGTTCTCAAGGCACTAAACTAAACATGTGTTCATATTTGTAGGTTTTGATAAATAACAAACGATGCGCAATTGACATATGACGAGGTCCAAGCACAAACGCGAAAATGTCACGTAACGAAGTTCAAGCACAAGATAAACAAAGATCAAGATTAAACAAAGTTATACATGAGTCGCTCTTTAATTCTGATCTTGATCCGACAATTTAACTCAAGACTTGGCTTCTCTCGTAAAAACATTTTAATCAAATCATGCATATTTAATTTAGAGCAAAATGATTTTAACTCATGCATATTTATTTTAGCAAAATGATTTTTAAACATGCCTCTAAAATCTGGACAAAGATAATCGATTATGTACTTATGATAATCGATTATGTTAAGGCAGCTGCAAGACGATCAATTGTGTACCTTATGACAATCGATTGTGTTGAGGCAGTGTCCATCAGATGTTTGAAATATGCATGACAATCGATTGTGTACCTTATGACAATCGATTGTGTTGAGACAGTGTCCATCAGATTTTTCAAAGCTACAAAATAATCGATTGTGAACCTTATGACAATGATTGTGTTGAGGCAGTGTCTATTAGATTTTTCAAGACTGAAAAATAATCGATTGTCCATATAGCATAATCGATTATGTAAATGACCGTTGCCAAAATATTTTCAAACTCCGTCAGATAATCGATTATAGGATTTTAATAATCGATTGTTTGAAGTAAAATCTGAAAAAGATTTTTTGAACGTTGCCCAAGTAATCGATTGTATATTTCTGATAATCGATTGCTTGAAGTAAAATCTGAAAAAGATTTTTTGAACATTGCCAAGTAATCGATTGTATATTTCTGATAATTGATTGTTTTAAGTAAAATCTGGAAATGATTTTTTGAACGTTGCCAGTAATCGATTATACGTCTTAGATAATCGATTATGCTGCGTAAAATCTGGGAATGATTTTTGGAACGATTGGAAAACAATCGATTGTGCCAATTAGACAATCTATTGTCGTAGCACAAAATCAGCAATTCTTAATTGGTAATTAGGCAACGGTTATGCATGCTTTTGACACTATAAATACATCTTCAAATCAGTCTTCTAAACACAACAACTTATCATATTATTGCTATAGCTTGCATACTCTCTTATTCATCATTTTCTATTCATTACATAAGTTTTTGAGAGCCAAATTCTTGACGAAAGTTGTTGCGTTCTTGAGTGTATTTATTTTACTCATATCTACTCATAAGGAGAGTCTTGTTTTGAGTGCAAAGTGTTTTTATACACTTGAAGGGAAGTGTTAATCCCTTGTATTGTAAGAAGGAACATTGTGATTCCTTTGGTTGAAGTCTTGAAGTGTTGTATCTTCGAGCAAAGGTTGTTGAGGCTTGTGTGACTCAAGTTCTCAGTTTGTAACGGTTTGTTAAGCACCCGTAAGCTTAACAAAGTTAGTGAAAATCTCGAGAGAGTCTCTCGGGGACTGGACTAGCCACGGGTTGTGGTGAACCAGGATAACATCGGTGCGTTCGTTCCTTATTATTTACTTATCGCACTTATTTCATTCCTTCAATTTTTAAATTTCGCAAGTTTACGTTGTTTTTTTATTATAATGCTATTTACTCCCCCTCTAGCGTTAAGCGTATATTCTAACAATTTTCCCTCCATTGCTTCTAGTTGTAAAGATCCTTTGCTTACTGTTGACATGATTCTGTATGGGCCATCCCAATCGGTTCCCAGTTTGCCTTCCTGTGGATCCTTACTTTCTTGTGTTTTCGCCCTGAGTACATAGTTCCCGACTTTGAGCAGTCTTACCTTGGCTCTTTTGTTATAGTACCGTTACGCCTGTTGTTTTTGGGATACCATTCTTACGTAAGCCATGTCTGTTAGCTCTTCGGCCATATCGAGGTCTTGCCTTCTATTTTCATCGTTACTTGGCCCTCTATCATTTGAATATCTTAGACTTGGTTCTCCAACCTTGACCGTATCATTGCATCAGTCTCATAGATTAGTGAGTACAGTGTTTCCCCTGTGCTTGTCTTTGGCATAGTGCGGTTTGCACATAGCACTTTCGGTTGTAGCTCTAGCCACAGTCCCTTGGTGTTTTCGAGTTTATTTTTCATGGTATTCAATATCATTTTGTTGGAATATTCAGCTTGTCTACTGCCTATTGGATGATATGGTGTAGAGAGAATTCTTTTGATGTGCCACTTTTTGAAGAACTCGATGACCTACTTCCTTGTAAATTGGGGTCCATTGTCACAAATTATTTCTTTGGGAATGCCAAAGAGGCATACGATGTTCCTCTATATAAAGGTGATCACTTCTTGTTTGCATATTTGGGCAAACACACATGCTTCTACCCATTTAGAGAAATAGTCAGTAAAAACCAAAAGAAATAGTACATTGCATCGTCCTGTTGGAAGAGGGCCGACGATATCTATTCCCTATTTGATGAAGGGCCATGGCGAGGTGACTGATTGGAGGTTCTGGCCACCGCTTGGTGGATCATGGGAGCATACTTTTGGCACAGTTCGCATTTTTTATCAAAATCAGTTGCTTCCTTTTTCATTATGGGCCAATAGTAGCCTGCTCGTATGAGACATCTGAGGCTCGACTACTGGTATGAACCCCGTAGTGACCTTCATGACCTCTTCTAGGATGCGCCGAGTCTGGTTTGGTCGCAAACATTTTGCTAGAGGGCCGCCATATGTCCTTTTATACAGGTTATTCTTAATGAATCTATACATGGCCGCTTGCATTCAAAGTTTTTTGGCTTCTTTTTCGTCTTTTGGGAGCAGGTGTCCTGTAGGTGGGCGACAATAAGGTTGCACCATTCCCAAGTAAGGTTAATATAAATTTGGTCAATGGACTAGTGGAGGAGAGTGACCACATTCTCTTTTCTGGTTATGCTTTTAGTGGCTGCTGCCAATTTGGCGAGGCCATCCGCTTCGATGTTTTCTACTCGAAATATTTGGTCCATTTTGTCAACTATCGAACTAAGACAGCAGCTTGCAGATCTCGGCCTGATATTTTTGTAGCCTTTGTTTCTTGACTTGGAAAGTCCCTGTGACTTGATTAACGACGAGTTGTGAGTCACATTGTAGGTCTACTCGCCATACTCCATACTTGAGTGCCGGTTTTAACTATGCAATCACGGCCTCATACTCGGCCTTATTGTAAGTCATATCGCAACACCGTATGGACTGGCAAAATATCTCTCTTGTCGGGACCTCGAGTATAAGTCCCAATCAAGATATTAACATGCTGGAGGCGTGATTAGTGTATAAAATCCATAGGTCGCGTGTCTTGGGGGAAGTACTAGTGGATTCCCTTTTGACCTCGACATTATTTTAGCGCAAAAGTAGTGACAAAGTCGGCAATTGTATCATTGTTCTTGGATGATAGGTTACATCGTGCTCGCTCAACTTAATGGCCCATTTGGCCAACCAACCCGACAACTCGGGTTTGTGCAGGATACTTCATAGAGGGAAGGTCGTGACCACCGAGATGGAGTGGCATTGGAAATAGGGTCTAAGCTTTCGTGAAGTAACAACCAAAGACAAGGCTAGCCTTTCGAGTTAGGGTACCTCGTTTTTGCATGACCAAGGTCTTTCTAATGTAGTAGATTGGAGATTGCATACCTTTATTTTCTCGGACCAAGACTACTCTTACTGTAACGTCGGGCATGGGCAAGTATATTAGGATGCGTTCTTTGGATTCTGCCTTAGCAAGCAGTGGGGTGAAGATAGGTATTCCGTTATTTCTCTCATGGCGTCGATGCACTCTGAATTCTACTGGAGTCCATTATCGTTTTTGAGCATGCCAAAGAACTTGTGTCATCTATTAGAGGATCATGAGATGAACCTCAATAGGGCGGCTATGCGGTCGGCCGGCTTCTGGACCTGCTTCTTGCTGGTCAAGTTTTCTGGTATTCCCTCTATAGCCCTAACTTGGTCGTAGTTAACCTCGATGACTCTTTGAGACACTAAAAAGTCGAGGAATTTTCCTGAGGTTATGACGAAGGCGTATTTCTCAGGGTTCAACTTCATGATGTACCGCCTGAGTATGTCAAAGGCTTCTCTCAATGGTCTATATAGTCTTCCTTTCTTTCGGACTTGACCAGTATTTACTCAATATATACTTCCATGGTTTTGCCGAGTTGTTCTCTGAACATCTTGGTTACTAGTCTCTCATATGTTGCCCCTGCGTTTTTCAATCCGAATGGTGTAACTCTGTAGCGGTACGTCCTTTAGTGTGTGATGAAAGTAGTTTTTTCCTAGTATTCTTCCTCCATGAAGATCTGCTTGTAACCTAAATAGGCATCCATGAAACCTAATAGCTCGTGCCCTAGATTTTTGGAACGATTGGAAAACAATCGATTGTGCCAATTAGACAATCGATTGTAGTAGCACAAAATCAGCAATTCTTAATTGGTAATTAGGCAACGGTTATGCATGCTTTTGACACTATAAATACATCTTCAAATCAGTCTTCTAAGCACAACAACTGATCATATTATTGCTAAATCTTGCATACTCTCTTATTCATCATTTTCTATTCATTACATAAGTTTTTGAGAGCCAAATTCTTGACGAAAGTTGTTGCGTTCTTGAGCGTATTTATTTTACTCATATCTACTCTTAAGGAGAGTCTTGTTTTGAGTGCAAAGTGTTTTTATACACTTGAAGGGAAGTGTTAATCCCTTGTATTGTAAGAAGGAACGTTGTGATTCCTTTGGTTGAAGTCTTGAAGTGTTGTATCTTCGAGCAAAGGTTGTTGAGGCTTGTGTGACTCAAGTTCTCAGTTTGTAACGGTTTGTTAAGCACCCGTAAGCTTAACAAAGTTAGTGGAAATCTCGAGAGAGTCTCTCGGGGACTGGACTAACCACGGGTTGTGGTGAACCAGGATAACATCGGTGCGTTCGTTCCTTATTATTTACTTATCGCACTTATTTCATTCCTGCAATTTTTAAATTCCGCAAGTTTACGCTGTTTTTTATTATAACGCTATTCACCCCCCCCCCTCTAGCATTAAGCGTATATTCTAACAATTGGTATCAAAGCCCAACTCTCTGAAAAACTTAACCGTTTGAGAGAAACAATCCATGGCTTCTACTCGTGATTCTTTTGCAGGAATAGGTGAAGGACAATGCTCCACCCAACCACCACTATTCGATGGCACAAACTACACGTACTGGAAGGAGAGGATGAGAATATTCATTCAATCGAATAATTTTCATCTATGGAAGGTTATAATGAAGGGAGAACAAATTCCAACCAAAAAGGTTGAAAATGAATGGGTTCCAAAATCCGAAGATGAATACGATGCGGATGATATCCGAAAAGTGCAGAACAATGCTAAAGCCATCAACTTATAATGTTGTGCTATAAACGCTGATGATTACAGAAAAATATCATGTTGCACAACGGCGAAGCAAATGTGGGATAAGCTGGAAATCACGTACGAAGGTACGGACCAGGTAAGAGAGGCTAAAGTTGATTTTCTAACCCATGCATATGAACTGTTTCACATGAAGGAAGGCGAAAGGGTCGATGACATGTTCGAACGATTTTCAAAAATCGTTAATGACTTACATGCTCTTAAGAAGACCTTCACGGATAAGGAACTTGTCCGAAAAATTCTCCGAAGTCTCACTCCGGAATGGCGCTCCAAGGCCGACGTGATTCAAGAGTCTATTGGCATTTCAAATGTCACCATCGACGGATTAAGAGGTAATCTTAAAACTTATGAATCTACTATACCTAACCCTCTTGTTAATGATCAAAGGAAACAAAGAATCGCCCTCAAGGCAAGCACAAGCCAACCTCAAAATAACGAGGACGGAGATAACGAGTTCGGACTCGTTATTAAGAGATTTCAAAAGTTCATGCGAAAAGACTATGAACGAAAAGGGAAACAACAAGGAGATCAAGTAAAGTGCTATGGGTGCGGAGAAATCGGACACATTAAATCAAATTGCCCAAATGTCAAAAAGGAGAAGAAACCCTTCAAGAAACAACGAGCATACATATCTTGGGGAGGCGACTCCGGAGACGAGTCGAGTGAGGAAGAAGAAGACGAAACCGCAAATCTTTGTCTCATGGCTCACGAAAACAATCAAGAAGAGGTATGTCAAATTTCTTCCAAAAACTTCTATTCTCTTGAGGAAATGCAAAATGCCTTTGATGAGTTGTATAGTGAATTCATTAAAGCTTCCAAAACTGTTAAGAACATTAAGCAAAATGCTTCTTTGAAAGAAAAAGATTTTAAAAAAACAACTCTCTTTGAAAGAAAAGGATTTGGAAAAACTGATTTTGGAAAATGAGAAGTTGAAAGAAGAAAACAATTTTTTCTGCAAAAGAAGCGCCGACAAACCCGAAAGTTCTAGTAAAAATTATACTTCTTGCATGCATCTAAAAGATGATGTAGAAAGACTTAAGGGCACCTTAGATAAGTTCAATTCTTCTCATAAAAATTTGAATGAAGTTCTTGTTAATTTGAAATCGACTAAACATGGGATAGGTTTTAAAAACGAGCCTAAAGAAAAAGTTGAAGCCAAACCCCAACCACCTAAGGCTCAACCTAGGACAAATAAAACAAATGTTCATCCTAGAGATAACAATCCTAGAATCAACATGCATGCTAGACCAAACACTAGAAGAAACTTTGAACATTTTAGGACACCTAAAAATGGCCTTCAACCTAGAAATAACTATTCTAGAAATGATACATATCCTAGACCAAACACTAGAAGAAACGTTGAACATTTTTGGACACCTAGAAATGGCTTTCAACCTAGAAATAACTATTCTAGAAATGCTGCATATCCTAGAACAAATAGTAGGAGAAATGATTTTCATGAAATGCGCAATAGTCATATTGTCGAAAATAGAGTAAACAAATTTCGTCCGTCCAACTACTATCAACCTAGACGAATGCATAATCCTAATGTCATTTGTCATTATTGCAATCGAATTGGACATATTGCTCCTTCTTGCTTCACTAGACATAGACACTTAATTGCATGTCAAGCACAACAGCATGTTACACCTAACTCTCAAGGACCCAAAACAGCTTGGGTACCAAAGACTCATTAATTTGTCTTGTAGGTATGTTTGAAGGGATCAAGTGTACTTTGGTACCTTGATAGTGGATGCTCCAAACACATGACCGGAGACGAATCCAAGTTCCTTCAACTAGAACAGAAGGAAGGAGGAAGCGTTATTTTTGGAGATAACAACAAGGGAAAAATTATCGGCATTGGATCTGTCGGTAAGGATGAACCTTCTTCCATTAAGCATATATTGCTAGTTAAAGGTCTAAAACATAATATCTTGAGCATAAGTCAATTATGTGACAAGGGAAATCTTGTTTTATTTGATTCGGATGAATGCTTAGTTTTTCGCCGTAGCGATTTTAAAATTATCCTTCGTGGTTTTAGAATGGATAACATCTATATGGTTGATCTCGAAAATTCTTCATCTGAGTATGTGAATTGTCTTATGAGCAAAGAAGATGATATGTGGTTATGGCATCGTAGAGTAGCTCACATCAACATGCATCTTTTAAACAAATTGGTTTCACAAAATTTAGTTATTGGTCTTCCAAATTTGAAATTTGAAAAAGACTCCATTTGCGATTCTTGTCAAAAAGGGAAGCAAACAAAAGCATCTTTTAAATCGAAAAACATTGTTTCAACTACTAGACCATTGCAACTTCTTCACATGGACCTTTTTGGACCATCTCGCATTGAAAGTCTTGGTAAAAATCGTTATGCTTTTGTTATTGTTGATGATTATTCTAGATTTACATGGATGCTATTTCTTGCTCATAAAAGTGAAGCTTTTCATAATTTTAAGTGTTTTCTTAAACGTGTTCAAAATGAAAAGGACACAACCGTCACTTCAATAAGAAGTGATCATGGGGGAGAGTTCGATCACAATCTCTTCGCGGATTTTTGTGACGAATTGGTATCGAGCACACCTTCTCTGCTCCACGCACACCACAACAAAATGGAGTGGTGGAAAGGAAAAATAGGTGTCTCGAAGAGATGGCTAGAACCATGCTCGATGAGGCTAAGATTCCCAAACATTTTTGGGCGGATGCCATGAGTACCGCATGCTACGTTTTAAACAGAGTAGTCATAAGGCCAATACTCATGAAAACTCCCTATGAACTCTACAAGGGAAGGAAACCAAATATCTCCCATCTTAGAGTATTCGGTTGTAAGTGTTTTATTCAAAACAATGGTAAAGATAATTTGGGAAAGTTTGATGCCAAATCCGATGAAGGAATTTTTATTGGTTATTCTTCACGTAGCAAGGCATATAGAGTATTCAATAATAGAACCGAAACTATGGAGGAAGCCCCTCATATTGTGTTTTCCGAAAATAATGCTCGCTTGGCGAGAAAGGATTCTGGTTTTGAACTTGCAGGTAGTTTAAACTCAATGAGTCCTCAAGACAAAGTACAAGAGGAAACTCCTAAGGAAATTCAAGATGAAATCTTGGAACAATTATCGGAGGAAGCGCCACAACTGGAAAAAGAAACGAAACTGCCTAACGCGTGGAGGACAATCAAAGACCATCCTCTCGAACAGGTAATTGGCGACATTAAACAACAGGTAAGTACTCGAAACACTCTTAAGAACACCTTAGGACACACTTCTTTAGAGATCACGTTCTCAATTGGCCAACATCTTCACAAGGCCTTTTAGCGAAAAAGTCCTTTTCCGAATCTATAGTAAACTCGGAACTCTTGACTTCACATTGATCTAAGTCATTATTTGTTTACAAATTACTAACTTGAGCGTCGGAGACGTCTAATTCTCTTTTGCAGGTATCGCCCTAAAGGCAGGGGGAATTATAAGGCAATGGTGTAGAACAATCGATAGTTACAGTCAATAATCGATTATCATTCCTTTATGTCTCATGCTTACTGTGCCGGAAAATCGATTAGCAAGTATCACTAATCGATTATTTACGTCTTATGCTTATTATGACGGAAAATCAACATATTGTTTAAAATGTGCCTTGCAGGTTTTTGATGTTAATTAATTAATCGATTTTTTTACTATATAATCGATTACCGTCTCGGATATTCATTACTGCCTTTCTAAAACAATTGATTGTCTCATAAGTAAAATCGATTATTTTCCGAAGTCAAAAAATCACTGTGCACACTGTGTCAGAACAATCGATTACCATAATTCAACAATCGATTATCTTCAGTCAGTAATTCAAAATCTTTGTTACCGTTTGGGTCCTGCAAGATTCCCACAATCTTTTTTGTGTTATTTCCGATTACAATTCAAAAACTCCATAACAATCGATTGTTTCTATTCCATAATCGATTGTGTAACGGACAGTGCAAATTTTGTTTACCGTTTCTGACCATTTTTGCCTCTTAAATTTCTGCAGATTGTTACCTTAAATGCAATGTCATCCTTCTCATTATAAATAGGTACCATATGTCTTCAATTTCTTCACTCAAGCATCAATCTTATCTCTAAAATTCAAAAATCTCTCAAATTTCTTACAAAATCTATTACTACTTATTTAAAATGACGAGCAGACACACCAAACGCCCTCGTTCCGGCAGACATGGTGCATCTTCTTCAGCTGCTCCTCCTCCTCCCAGTTTTCCTTACCAAGATGGCTCTCTCTTACGGTTCAACACTGAACCCGAGTTAACTCGATTCATGACAAAATTCGAAAAGTGTGAAATTCTTCCTCCTCGCTTTTCCACCAGCAAATATCTTGAATCCAGCGCCCCCGCTGCAGCTGCAAACATGCTTAGAAAATGCCAACTCCTTGATTTCCTATATATCCTCACATTAATCCTCTCTTGATTCAAGCCTTCTATTCCAATTTTCATGAGGACGACGATGGTGATCTTGTGACAAACATTAATGGAGTTGAAATTCTTTTAACCAACGAAAACTTACATTCTATTGCTCATCTTCCTCGAAGTGGGGAAAACATTTCTCTCTACATTAGAGAAGCCGGCGCCTTATTTGATGAACGAATTCTCCTAAACCAAATAGGACTTGGAGCTTATGATCCTAATCTGTCCAATCGTCGTCCTACCATTACGAGCATGCTCCCCGAATATCGTTTAATTTTCTACTTCATAACCCGAGTCCTCAAACCACGCAAACATAATCATACCACTCTCTCCCAAGAGGACGCAAAACTCATGCATGCCATTATAACCGGGGCTCACATAAACTGGTGTAAGTTTATCAAAATCCACATGCTTGATGCCATCGGGGACGATAGACCACTTCCCTATGCCCTTCTTATAATGAATTTTCTTGAACCCTCCAGGTTCAACACCTCTATCGGTCCGCTCAAAAAGGGCACCAAGAAATGGGAAATTTCCGAATCCTCCTTTCCCCATGACGGCGAACACGCGGCTCCTGCTCCTCCTCCAACTCCTCAAACGCGTCAGCCTCAAGTTCCTACACTTCAAACTATTTCCGACCAACTTGCTGCTTTGTCCACCTCTGTCAATCGATTGACATATGAGATCCATGGATATTTTGATCATATTCACTATCCATATGCTAGACTTGTCCCTTATGAAGCTGTACCGGATGACGAGGCGGGAATTGATAATGAATAATGTCTTTATTTGCTTATTGTTCTATCTTTTATTATCTCTTTTATGTAATCACCTTTTTGTTAATCAATAAACATATTATTACTTTTTTTTTTTGCTAATGTCAAAAGGGGGAAGAATAAGGGCTATGCACTTAAAACTTATTGGCACAAATTGAGGGGGAATTCATATGTTGAGGGGGAACTAATTGCATATATATATACTTGTCTTGGATCGTCATTATGAATTACCTAATATACATATCCCGATTAAGGTTTGCCATTATCAAAAAGGGGGAAATTGTTGAAACACGTTCTCAAGGCACTAAACTAAATGTGTGTTCATATTTGTAGGTTTTGATAAATGACAAACGATGCGCAATTGACATATGACGAGGTCCAAGCACAAACGCGCAAATGTCACGTAACGAAGTTCAAGCACAAGACAAACAAAGATCAAGATTAAACAAAGTTATACATGAATCGCTCTTTAATTGTGATCTTGATCCGACAATTTAACTCAAGACTTGGCTTCTCTCGTAAAAACATTTTTATCAAATTATGCATATTTAATTTAGAGCAAAATGATTTTAAATCATGCATATTTATATTAGCAAAATGATTTTTAAACATGCCTCTAAAATCTGGACAAAGATAATCGATTATGTACTTATGATAATCGATTATGTTAAGGCAGCTGCAAGATAATCGATTGTGTACCTTATGACAATCGATTGTGTTGAGGCAGTGTCCATCAGATGTTTGAAATATGCATGACAATCGATTGTGTACCTTATGACAATCGATTGTGTTGAGACAGTGTCCATCAGATTTTTCAAAGCTACAAAATAATTGATTGTGAACCTTATGACAATCGATTGTGTTGAGGTAGTGTCTATTAGATTTTTTAAGACTGAAAAATAATCGATTGTCCATATAGCATAATCGATTATGTAAATGACCGTTGCCAAAATATTTTCAAACTCCGTCAGATAATCGATTATAGGATTTTAATAATCGATTGTTTGAAGTAAAATCTGAAGAAGATTTTTTGAACGTTGCCAAGTAATCGATTGTATATTTCTGATAATCGATTGTTTGAAGTAAAATCTGAAAAAGATTTTTTGAACGTTGCCAAGTAATCGATTGTATATTTCTGATAATCGATTGTTTTAGGTAAAATCTGGAAATGATTTTTTGAACGTTGCCAGTAATCGATTATACGTCTTAGATAATCGATTATGCTGCGTAAAATCTGGGAATGATTTTTGGAACGATTGGAAAACAATCGATTGTGCCAATTAGACAATCGATTGTCGTAGCACAAAATCAGCAATTCTTAATTGGTAATTAGGCAACGGTTATGCATGCTTTTGAAACTATAAATACATCTTCAAATCAGTCTTCTAAACACAACAACTGATCATATTATTGCTAAAGCTTGCATACTCTCTTATTCATCATTTTCTATTCATTACATAAGTTTTTGAGAGCCAAATTCTTGACGAAAGTTGTTGCGTTCTTGAGCGTATTTATTTTACTCATATCTACTCTTAAGGAGAGTCTTGTTTTGAGTGCAAAGTGTTTTTATACACTTGAAGGGAAGTGTTAATCCCTTGTATTGTAAGAAGGAACGTTGTGATTCCTTTGGTTGAAGTCATGAAGTGTTGTATCTTCGAGCAAAGGTTGTTGAGGCTTGTGTGACTCAAGTTCTCAGTTTGTAACGGTTTGTTAAGCACCCGTAAGCTTAACAAAGTTAGTGGAAATCTCGAGAGAGTCTCTCGGGTACTGGACTAGCCACGGGTTGTGGTGAACCAGGATAACATCGGTGCGTTCGTTCCTTATTATTTACTTATCGCACTTATTTCATTCCTGCAATTTTTAAATTCCGCAAGTTTACGCTGTTTTTTATTATAACGCTAACAATTTTCCCTCCATTGCTTCTAAATGTAAAGATCCTTTGCTTACTGTTGACATGATTCTGTATGGGCCATCCCAATCGGTTCCCAGTTTGCCTTCCTGTGGATCCTTACTTTCTTGTGTTTTCGCCTTGAGTACATAGTTCCCAACTTTGAGCAGTCTTACCTTGGCTCTTTTGTTATAGTACCGTTAGGCCTGTTGTTTTTGGGATACCATTCTTACGTAAGCCATGTCTGTTAGCTCTTCGGCCATATCGAGGTCTTGCCTTCTATTTTCATCGTTACTTGGCCCTCTATCATTTGAATATCTTAGACTTGGTTCTCCAACCTTGACCGTATCATTGCATCAGTGTCATAGATTAGTGAGTACAGTGTTTCCCCTGTGCTTGTCTTTGGCATAGTGCGGTTTGCACATAGCACTTTCGGTAGTAGCTCTAGCCACAGTCCCTTGGTGTTTTCGAGTTTATTTTTCATGATATTCAATATCATTTTATTGGAATATTCAGCTTGTCTACTGCCTATTGGATGATATGGTGTAGAGAGAATTCTTTTGATGTGCCACTTTTTGAAGAACTCGATGACCTACTTCCTTGTAAATTGGGGTCCATTGTCACATATTATTTCTTTGGGAATGCCAAAGAGGCATACGATGTTCCTCTATATAAAGGTGATCACTTCTTGTTTGCATATTTGGGCAAACACACATGCTTCTACCCATTTAGAAAAATAGTCAGTAAAATCCAAAAGAAATAGTACATTGCATCGTCCTGTTGGAAGAGGGCCGACGATATCTATTCCCTATTTGATGAAGGGCCATGGCGAGGTGACTGATTGGAGGTTCTGGCCACCGCTTGGTGGATCATGGGAGCATACTTTTGGCACAGTTCGCATTTTTTATCAAAATCAGTTTCTTCCTTTTTCATTATGGGCCAATAGTAGCCTGCTCGTATGAGACATCTGAGGCTCGACTACTGGTATGAACCCCGTAGTGACCTTCATGGACCTTTTCTAGGATGCGCCGAGTCTGGTTTGGTCGCAAACATTTTGCTAGAGGGCCGCCATATGTCCTTTTATACAGGTTGTTCTTAATGAATCTATACATGGCCGCTTACATTCAAAGTTTTTTGGCTTCTTTTTCGTCTTTTGGGAGCAGATGTCCTGTAGGTGGACGACAATAAGGTTGCACCATTCCCAAGTAAGGTTAATATAAATTTGGTCAATGGACTAGTGGAGGAGAGTGACCACATTCTCTTTTCTTGTTATGCTTTTAGTGGCTGCTGCCAATTTGGCGAGGCCATCCGCTTCGATGTTTTCCACTCGAAATATTTGGTCCAGTTGTCATCTATCGAACTAAGACAGCAGCTTGCAGATCTCGGCCTGATATTTTTGTAGCCTTTGTTTCTTGACTTGGAAAGTCCCAATGACTTGATTAACGACGAGTTGTGAGTCACATTGTAGGTCTACTCATCGTACTCCATACTTGAGTGCCGGTTTTAACTATGCAATCACGGCCTAATACTCGGCCTCATAGTAAGTCATATCGCAACACCGTATGGACTGGCAAAATATCTCTCTTGTCGGGACCTCGATCATAAGTCCCAATCAAGATATTAACATGCTGGAGGCGTGATTAGTGAATAAAATCCATAGGTCGCGTGTCTTGGGGGAAGTACTAGTGGATTCCCTTTTGACCTCGACATTATTTTAGCGCAAAAGTAGTGACAAAGTCGGCAATTGTATCATTGTTCTTGGATGATAGGTTACATCGTGCTCGCTCAACTTAATGGCCCATTTGGCCAACCAACCCGACAACTCGGGTTTGTGCAGGATACTTCATAGAGGGAAGGTCGTGACCACCGAGATGGAGTGGCATTGGAAATAGGGTCTAAGCTTTCGTGAAGTAACAACCAAAGACAAGGCTAGCCTTTCGAGTTAGGGTACCTCATTTTTGCATGACCAAGGTCTTTCTAATGTAGTAGATTGGAGATTGCATACCTTTATTTTCTCGGACCAAGACTACTCTTACTGCAACGTCGGGCATGGGCAAGTATATTAGGATGCGTTCTTTGGATTCTGCCTTAGCAAGCAGTGGGGTGATGATAGGTATTTCGTTATTTCTCTCATGGCGTCGATGCACTCTGAATTCTACTGGAGTCCATTATCGTTTTTGAGCATGCCAAAGAACTTGTGTCATCTATTAGAGGATCATGAGATGAACCTCAATAGGGCGGCTATTCGGTCGGCCGGCTTCTGGACCTGCTTCTTGCTGGTCAAGTTTTCTGGTATTCCCTCTATAGCCCTAACTTGGTCGTAGTTAACCTCGATGACTCTTTGAGACACTAAAAAGTCGAGGAATTTTCCTGAGGTTATGACGAAGGCGTATTTCTCAGGGTTCAACTTCATGATGTACCGCCTGAGTATGTCAAAGGCTTCTCTCAATGGTCTATATAGTCTTCCTTTCTTTCGGACTTGACCAACATTTACTCAATATATACTTCCATGGTTTTGCCGAGTTGTTCTCTGAACATCTTGGTTACTAGTCTCTCATATGTCGCCCCTGCGTTTTTCAATCTGAATGGTGTAACTCTGTAGCGGTACGTCCTTTAGTGTGTGATGAAAGTAGTTTTTTCCTAGTATTCTTCCTCCATGTAGATCTGCTTGTAAACTAAATAGGCATCCATGAAACCTAATAGCTCGTGCCCTACTGTTGCGTCGATGAGTTAATAAATGTAAGGCAGTGGGAATGAGTCTTTCAGGCATGCTTTGTTCAGATCTGTGAAGTCTATACGCATCTGCTATTTCCCATTTTTCTTTTTCACCATGACCACGTTGATGACCCATTGGGGGTATTTTGACTCCCTGATGGAGCGTTTTCATGTAATTTTTCACGTCTTCGCGGATGACATCATTTATCGGGGTATTGAATTTTTTTCTAGCCTACCGTACTGGGGGGGTAGAGTGGATAAACATTCAATTTATATGTTGCTATTTCCTTTGTAATGCCCGACATATCTGCTTGAGAAAAGGCAAGCAAGTATTCATTGTTTGCTAAAAATCGTTGGAATTTACCTGGTTCTTGAAGTTTGCGGCCATTATACGCCTTTTTACTGTAGTGATTTTTGTCAAGCTGAACGGGTCGATGTCTTCCACAGTTGATCTCGTAGGCTCCACGACCCCAGGGTGCTTAATGACATCTTTTCCTTCATCACCATAATACCTCAACCTCGGTAATTGCTATGCTTTTCTGCGGCCCTTTCCCTTTAATTATTGGTTGTATGTGTAGTCTTGGGCAATGTAGTAGCATTCTTCGGTTGTGCACTGCTCACCCCAGCTGTCGAATACTCCCTAAGGGGTGGAAAACTTTACAAGCTAATATAAGTTAGGTGGGATGGCCCTCATGGCGTGTATCCAAGGTCGTCCTATGATGGCATTGTATGTCGTATCTTGATCGATAATGTGGAATGTAGTTTCCGGAGTGATACCACCAGCCAGGACAGGTCAAGTGATTTCTCTGAAAGTCCGCTCAACCGCATTGTTAAAACCTGTTAGTGTGATGTAGCATGGCACTATCCTATCTTCGATCCTCATTTGTGTGAGAAATCGAGGGTGAATTCTGCACGTGCCGCTTCTGTCGTCTACCATAATTTGTTTTACATAGGTATCTGAACTTCACAAAGTAATAACAAGAGCATCATAGTGATAAAAGGCCAAACTATGGGTATCCGACTCGTCAAAGATGATACTTTCTTTGAGGTCGCCATACCATTCCTGGTTGATTGATCGCTTCAACTTTTGGGTGGTTGTGAACTTCATGTTGTTGACTGTTTTTTCTTCGCCTCCGTAGATGGTGCAGGCTAGAAGAGGGTGGTTTCGATGGGCCTTGATGTTGTTCTCATCCTCGAGCAAAGTTCACCCTTCCTCGGTCGCTCATCAGTTCTCTCAAATACCATTGATGGATCATGTTTACTACCTCTTGCCTTGAGGTAATGCAGTCTTTGGTCTTGTGACCTCATTCCTGGTGGAATTCGCATAGGGAATTTGACTTTTTGGTATTTGGGTCGAACTTCATCTTTTATGGCCATTTTACCTTGGGGCTGAGCTTCTCTAGTACATAGACTATCTATGAAGGAAGACAGAAAAATTGTGAGCAGAAAGTAGTGGAGGCATACCTCTTTCTCTTCGGTGTGTCCCTGTCTATGGCCTGGACGGACCGTCTCCATGGCGGGTGGTGGTGTTTATGACGGTAGCTCTGACGTATGGCTGGTGTCTTTCAAGGTTGGGACGTAGACCCGTATGGTCCCATCTCTTATCATTTATACGATCCTTTCTCGACTCTATTTGGACCGATGTCAACCGTTAGGCTGGTCCATTGAGGTCATCCTCAACTGCTATCCTTGGCATGTGTATTTCATCCCAAGTGCTAGTGGGTATTTCATGAGCCCGCTCAATAATTTTTTGGTCGCCCTCGAACCGCTCATTTTCAACCCATTTTGGAATGTTGTTACTGCCATTCCTTGTGATACATTTGGTATAGTCATTCTAACACGGTTGAATCGGACGAGAAAGTCACTAAGTACTTTGCTAGGTAATTATTTAATGGATAATATATCGTTTACTCTCGCTTCTGCTTTCTTTGCCCTAGCATGTGCGGTGACGAACTTATCGGTCATTTCCTCAAATATTTCTATGGAGCGAGCAGGCAGTCGTGAGTGCCATGTCAGTGCTCCCCTATTTAGGGTTTTACCAAACAATTTCAGCAATATGGATGATACTTGCTCTTTGGCGAGGTCGTTGCCTTTTACTGCAGTGGCATAGTGGGTGACGTGATCCTCAGGGTCCGTTATACTATCATATAATTCCAAGTACAACAACATCTAATGTTTTAAGTATAGCATATAGCGCGTCCTCGTCAGTGTACGGTTATTCCACAAACCGGCCAGCGTCCCATTTTTGTAAAATTTTTGATGGGTCCGGTATCTTGTCTACCCTTTCTTGATCCTCCTTCATTTGGTCCCGGAGCTCTTTGTTCTCGTTCTCCATCTCCTCTATTTTCTTAGAATGGCTATAAGGGTGTCGTTACTTGCATCATTAACGGTGTGAGTGATACCTGCTAAAGGACGAGGGATGTGTTGCTCGTTGGTTGTTGTTGTGATGTCGATTCGTGTATCCTCCCTGCTCACCCTTTGGGCGGGTTCGTCGAGTATGCTGGCCAGCGTGCTCATTAGACATGCCTCTAGTAGCTTTTTTATTGTTGGTGGTGCTTATTCCACCGTGGACATATAGGCTACTTTTCCGTGGGATGTGGTAATGCTACCATGAGGAATAGGTGAACCACTTCGTCTAGGGGAAGCACTTGGAGTCACGTTCTCCTCACATGTTCCATTAATCTCATTGATGGTATTTAGGAGGTTAGCAGTAAGGCTTGCCACTGCCTTCAGCCTTTCCTCTCTATTATCTGCCATGCTAGACTGTAAAAATAGGAAAAAGAAATTTTTGTGTTTTATTGTATTTTTTTAGATCTAGAAAAACTATGAGTTTGACTAGAAAATTCACCACAGACGGTGCCAAATTATTCGATCACAAAGTATGAAACTTTTTGGTAAACTAATTAAATACAAAGGTGATGGGTAAATCCTAGTTAAATATAATAAGTTCTAGATCTAACACGTGCTTGTATAAATAGTGCAGAATAACGTTTGATACAATTTAATACAAATGGTATTAAATGATGCTTTCAAGAATGAGGGAAGGAACAATGATGAGCAATACTATATCAAATGGCAATAAGTGTAAATAGAGAGAATGATTCGCCCAAATGTTAACTAGAATGGATGATTCTTCTCTCTTACAATGATGTAAGACAAATGGATATTGGAATATATGAGGTTTTTTTGGATCTGATGCGAGAAAAAAGTAGAATAAACAGCAAATCACATCCTTGTGGAAAAGTAATATTTTGTATTGTCTCTCTAGAATCTACTTTCCATAAGAGTTCTTATCAGTATAAACATTACATGCATTTTGCTTTATTTCTTTTACTATTTGTGTGAAATATTTCCAAAATTCCTAAAAAGTACAGCAGAAGAAATATTCAATGGAATATTCCCATTGAAAGTTTCAAAGCTATACTAGATGTTACTTCTTTTCCTACTGCTCGACTTTCTAGCTGTACAATTGACTTTCTGCAGTTGACTTTTTAGGGAGGTATTTCATTAATAAATTCGTGCATATTGCAACTACGTGTAGAAATTCGTGAAAGGCCGTGAAATTCGCTAATCGGCAATTGCAATTATCTAAGTGTTTTATTGAATTAAGGAGCCTCGTGTGGTACTTGATTTAGTTAACAAGGCTCGCTTTATTTTATAAGGACGTCCTAAAGAAGCTAAGTTCTCTATTGTTATTGCTTCCTAGTTGCGCTCAGAAACACCAGACTAACGAGTCCATTATAGGGAAGTATCGACGGCCCTTCTTTCAATTATACCTCAATGGCTAGAGCTATACACTTGATCATCACAAAATGTGTTGCAGGTATTTAGATAAAAAATGCCTTAATTGATTGCACATCAGGTTTCAACCTCAATACACAAGGAATCAATGTGAAATACTCGTCACTCAGAGTATGCACACATTCAATTATCGAAAATTCTACCATAACTCCAATTATAGACACCGAATAAATTCGATTAGACTATCTCCAAATGCACTGAAACTTAAACGAATTAAAACGCTACACAATGTTTTGACATTTGAATAATTATCAGACTATGAGTTATAAATTAACAAGTAATGCAACACGGAGCTGGATATCCAATTATTTTTGCTTTCTATTAACAAGTAATGCAACACTAACATCTTCTTCTAAATCCAATTTTAGATAAAACAGGAACAAACACCTGAACAAACAATACCACTAGTTAATCTTACTATTAAGTGTACATATTTAATGTATCAGTCCAAATGTCCAATTATTAAAAGACAAATCAGTCCAAACAATTGTTACAAGATAATTATCTCTATGATAAAGTATATCAAAACTAGAGGAATAGAAAACAAAGTGAAGATTCGAAGATAAAAAATGACATAGATCTTCAAACTTGGGCGTATATTCAGTTCGAACTCCATACATCAATGGGCATCGCAATGTACCTGGAATTCAGCAAGGAAGAGAGCCTATGAGTAAGTGAAGGAACTAGCAAACAAGTTGCAGTCAATCGACCAATAAACAACCAGGAATTCAGGAAGGTTTCGAGGAAAGGTAAGAGAAAATTCAACAAGAATAGGAATAGGACAACACTCAGGACTTCTGAAGAATATAGGAGAGCTCTTAATTCACTGAAGCTTCAAAAGAAAATCTGCTCGCAAACATCAAAATCCCCAGCCAAAAGTCCCTCAAAAATGTTCTGATTACTCCTTTTTATAGTTAAAGCCTTAGGGCAACATTTATTTCCTTGTTTTCCTTTTAGTCCCTTATTCAAATTTCAATTATACCTAAATAGTCCCTAGTCTTCTGACTTGTGCCTCAAGTTTGAGGCTAAAATTATGCATAAGTCCCTCATTAGAATGTTCTAGGGGTTGTTACAAGATTCTTTCAGGCTCAAATACCCTTTATACCCCTATTTCCTTTCCTAATTAACTAACCTAAGGTTATTTTACCCCTGACCCTGGTCAATTTTATTCAAGTTATGGGACAAATTCATGGTCTGGACTACAGGCTTAATCAATGCAACCCAAGTTCCAACTAAGCATCTTAATGTGACCTTATTCAGTAACAAAGGGTGGAGACAATTATCCCAACTTCAGGACTATATGAATATCCACGAATACTTTAAGATGAACCAAAACAAACACAAAAAAGAGACTCAATTTACTATGCAGGAACAATGGCCGAACTATAACACTTAGCCAAAACCTAGAAGTAAGAATCATGAATTAAAACAAAGCTTATCACAATATTCAGAGAAGCAATTTATCCTAACATGAGCAACTACTGAGGATCACAATCAATAGGAAAGGAATATGACTGGCATGAAACTTCTTAAAAGAAAACACCCACTTAGAATCATGATATAACACAGGTAAGGGCCACAAAACCGTTCAGAACCTCAGAGGTGAAACGAATGCATAATCAAGAGATGAAGATTAACAAAACATGTATTTTAGAGATGAAACTACAAACCATGTAAAGTTTCAGAGGTGAAAACAAACTAACACGTCAAAAGGCAAAATATAATATCAAACCATTATAAAAGATGCATTCAAACCAGTGACACCCAAAGAATTGCGTATAACAAACAAAGAAGACTACTTGTCATACTTTAGGATGAGATCGTGGAAAACAAACTAAAATCTTAAAGGAAACAAAGAAAATAAACATATACAAACAACAATAACAGTAACATAGAATACTTAGATTTTGTTCATGCATCTCTAACTTGAATCAATTCCATGGGTTTCTGACCTCTTTTGGGGGAGGTTTCTAACTTCTAGGGCAATTTGCCTTGCGTATTTGCAGAAGGACAAAGGGTTCGGGGGGGGGGGGGGGGGGTTTGTTGTTGAGACCAAGTAAGGTCTTAGATTTGAGTTTTCTTTATTGTTAGTAGGGTTGAGGGCCGTGGATGGTATGGTTGAGGAGAGGGATGGAAGGGGATTACCTGAGGCCAATTTGGCCGGATTCCGGTGAGGTTTAGGTTATAGGGTAAACTTTGACTCAATATTCAAGCCGTTTCATTTGGATGGTTAGAAAGAGGGGGAAGAGGTGTTTCAAGGGTGTTGTTTTGGACAGGGTTGGGGTTGGGTCACCGGAGACGGTGGTTCCGGCGAACCTTATTTTGAATATTCGAGAAATCGGCATTTTTTCGAAGGAGACCAACTACATGAAGGGGAAGAGGGGTTCATGGTGGTTTGGTGGTGTAACTTTGGGGTTGTTTGGTGACCGGCCTCCACCGTGAGGCGATTTCTGGCGGCGACATTAGGGTGCTTGAACTCTACTGACTGGAAACGTTGACAAAGATCATGCAAGCATTGCCAATAAGGTATGAGTTTTAAGTCTCATGTCTCCCATTCCCCTTGGATCTGGTGTACCGGAAGGTCCGAGTACCCCAAGACCAAGACTTCCTGGACACCCATGTCCGCTGCTAATCTCAAACCCAAAATGCATTCCTTATACTCAGCCATGTTGCTGGTACAATAGAAACGGAGTTGAGCTATGACCGGGTAATGACGACCTTCTTCAGAAATGAGTACCACTCCTATCCTGACGCCTTTCATGTTGGCAGCCCTATCGAAGAACAATTTCCACCCCGACTTTTCGTCCCGTTCCATTTCATTGACGTGCATCACTTCTTCGTCCGTAAAATATCTGTTCAAGGGTTCATATTTTTCATCTATGGGATTCTCTGCTAAATGGTCTACCAATGCCTGTGCCTTCATAGCAGTCCTCGTTATGTAGATGATGTCGAATTCAGTAAGCAAGATTTTCCATTTCGCGAGCCTCCATGTGGGCATGGGCTTCTGGAAAATGTATTTCAATGGGTCTAGTCGCGAGATGAGATAAGTGGTGTATGATGACAAGTAATGCTTCAACTTCTAGGCTACCCATGTCAAAGAGCAGCATGTCCTTTCAAGATGAGTGTACTTAACCTCATAGGCCGTAAATTTCTTGATGAGGTAGTATATGGCTTGCTCTTTTCTCCCACTAACATCGTGTTGACCCAACACGCACCCGAACGAATTGTCGAAGACTGTCAAATATAAGATCATAGGCCTCCCTGGTTCTAGCGGGGCCAGTACTGGTGGGTTTGACAAATATCCCTTTATCTTATCAATAGCATCCTATCACTCTCCTGTCCATTTCACCACAATATCCTTCTTTAGCAGCTTAAAGACGGGCTCGCAGATGGTCGTGAGCTGGGCGATGAATCGACTAATGTAATTCAGCCTTCCCAATAGACTCATTACTTTTGTTTTGTTTCTGGGTGGCGGCAACTCCCAAATAGCTTTGATTTTTGATGGATCCAACTCGATGCCTCGGCGGCTAACTATGAACCCTAACAACTTTCCCGAGGGAACCCCAAATGCACATTTTGCTGGCTTGAGTTTGAGATCATACCTGCGGAGCCTCTGGAAGAATTTCCTCCAATCTTTGACATGATCGGATTTCTTTCTGGACTTCACAATCACATCGTCCATATAGACCTTGATTTCTTCATGCATCATATCGTGGAAAATGGTTGTCATTGCCCTCATGTATGTTTCCCTAGTGTTTTTCAAACCAAAAGGCATGACCCTATAACAGTATGTTCCCACGGTGTGATAAATGCAATTTTTCCGCATCTTCTTCATCCATTAAAGTCTGGTGGTACCCTGCATAACAATCCACCAATGACCCGAACTCATGCTTCGCAGAGTTGTCAATCAATATATGGATGTTTGGCAGGGGAGGTTGTCTTTTGGACTTGCTTTGTTGAGGTCAAAGTTACAACTCACACTCTGGTTTTGCCATATTTCTTCGATACAGGCACGACATTAGCTAACCAGGTGGGATATCGTGTGACTCAGAAATCTTTTGCCTCAAATTACTTAGTCACCTCTTCTTTGATTTTCACGCTCACATCAATTTTAAACTTTCTCAATTTTTGTTTGACGGGAATGCAGGCTGGGTCAGTAGGTAATTTGTGGACTACCAAATCGGTGCTCAACTCGGGCATGTCGTCGTAGGACCATGCAAATACATCCTTATACTCTAGCAATACTTTGATTATTTTCTCCCTAAGTTGTGCTCCAGATGGACACTTTTTTATTCCTATGATATTATACGGTCTTCTTAGATTGATTGCCTCTGTATCATTCAGGTTTTGTTTGGGTTTCTCTTCGAATTAGGTCATCTCTTTACTAATCTCATCCCATGCCCCTTCCTCAACGTACCCTAGTTCATCCTAGTGCTCTATTTCCTTAATTATCATTTCTGGACTAGGTTTATCGCAAAGATTGGGCCGAGGAGTCCTTATGCATGTTAGATCACTAGAACCAGCATAAAAATAACTGTAAAAAAAAGTAAAGAGAAAATGGAAACAATCAGCAATGCTGAAAGGGAAATTGCCTTTTATTAGAATCAAAGATGGAAGAGTTTGCACATCCAAACAGACGGAAATAACAATTGAGTCACGCTAATTCAAACAAGACGAAGAGGAAAATTAAAGACAACTACCATGACTCCCTCCGAGTGGGAGGAGGAGTGGCTTCCCAGTTATTTATTTTTGCACGTGCTCCCACGAACTGCACATCTACCCTGCTCTATCCTTCTCCGGCCTCTACCATATTCACCTCATTGAACAGTCTTACTAACCCCTTATCATGATCTCCGTCTACGTCGATGAGTGGGCCAAAAAACTTGGGTCTGGACCATTACTGGATTTGACAAATGATTTATAAAACCTTGGATAGGCTTCGGGAGGGCCCAAGCCTTCAGTCTCAGCTTTCTGGCTCGCCTGATGTTTGCATTTGTGGGTTTGAACCCTAGACCAAAAGTGTCTAGATTCTTGGGAAGGGACACTGGTTGCGCAATTCCTTGCAGTGAAGCTCCCAACCCTCTGCCGGGTACAAAGCCATTTCTCAACATTTATGAAGCTACCATGGTGGATGCAGTTGTTATCTTTGGGTTAAAATACTTTAACCTTCTGGGATCTTCTAGACTGACATTGTATCATACAGTTGGTAAACCCATGGCCCTTTGTTGTCCTCATATTCAATGATAGGCACGATCGCATCACCTAAGGTACACTGATTATCTTCTCCATGCACGACAATCTCTTGCTTGTCCCGCTCAAATTTGACCATCTGGTGCAGTGTAAATGGTACTGCTTTGGCTGCATGAATCCAGGATCTACCCAATAGCAGATTATAGGAGACTGATACATCCAGCACTTGGAATTCCATAATAAACTCGCGGGCCCTATAGTCACTTCCAACACTATTTCTCCTATGGTGTCTTTACCTCTACCGTCGAAACCTCAAACACAGATATTATTCTTGCGGACCCTTTCATTTTCCACCTTCAGCTTCGTCAATGTGGATAGTGGACAAATATTCTCACTAGACCCGTTGTTGACCAAAACGCAAGTGACCACGACATCTTCATATTTCACAGTCACAGAAAGAGCCCCGTTGTGCTCCGTACCTTCCATACGCAATTCATCATCGGAGAATGTCACCCAGCTTACCTCGAATATCTTGTTTGCAATATTTTCCAAGTGGTTCACCGTTATCTTATCTGGGACCTGAGCTTCATTCAAAATCTTCATCAACGCCCAGCGGGGCTCATCTGAGTGAATTAGTAATAATAACAAAGAGATCCGGGCTGGTGTTTTCCTCAACTATTCTATGATGGAGTAATCTTGCATTTTCATTTTCTTCAAGAATTTTTCTACCTCTTCTTCTGATAAAGATTTCTTCACTGGTTCCGAGTTATCTTTAGAGATTCTGCCCTTTCTCAGCTCTTCTGGGGCAAAGTACCTTTCTGATCGTGTTAAGCCTCGTGCCTCACATACATCCTCCCTAGTTTATTTCCCTTTGTACATCACTATAGCTTGTTCATATTTCCAAGGAACAACTCTGTTGTTAATGATTGGTGGGTGGATTACTGGTTTCACAATAACTGGCTCTATGCGGACACCTTCCACAACCACGACGGGTTCTTTAGTCGCCCCTTGTACTGTTACCTTTGCCTATTGTCGCTTTGGCACATATACTGAATTCCTCTGTGCTACAATAGTTTTATTGCCTTAATTTGCCCCGGTTACCAGCTTCTTACTGCTTGCGACCTTGGTTGGCTTACCGGCTTTGATCATTATTACCGTTTGTGAAGGTCTTCTGAACTCTACTCTTCTCTCCTCAATTTCAATCACGTTGGTTTCCTGATAGGTTGGCAATGGGTTTTGGTTAATATTGGGAACCTCCGGAGTATGCACCTCAATCTTGTGAGAGTCAATGAGTTCTTGAATGGCATTCTTTAAATGCCAATATTTTTCGGTGTCATGCCCTGGTGCACCAGAACAGTATTCACAGCTGACCAAATAATCTAAATTCTTTGGGGGAGGATTTGGGAGCTTCGCCTCAATTGGTCTTAACATATCCAGTTGTCGCAGCCGGTGGAATACCCTAGTGTAAGATTCTCCCAACGGAGTGAAAGACTTCTTTTTTTGCACCCTCTCATTTCTCATGGCCAAATTTCCTCGAAAGGCGGGCCTCGGGTTTTGGTGGCATGCTCTTGGAGGTGGGCATTGATTTTATGGATTTGCGTGAGTGTTTTGAGGGGGTGGCACACGCCATTGTGTTGGGGGGGTTGGGTGTATGCCTGTGCAAGGTTATGGTGGTGGATAGTAATGTTGCGGTGGGCCATATGTAGGGTGTGGGTATGTCTGGTGGCAGGGACGGGGCTGACCGTAATGAGATGGTGCCCGAGGCCCGACCCAGGTTCTTGAATCCACTGTCGCTACTTCCTCTTTCTTCTTTTTCATGAAAGCTCCCCCAGCTCCACCCTGGATGGCTTAAGTAGTTGCCTTAATTGCCGAGTAACTCATGATTTTATTGGATTTAAGACCTTCCTCAACCATATTTCCCATCTTGACCACTTCATTAAATAAATTTCCTACCGCCGACATCAAATCCCAAAGTAGGTAGGTTCTAGAGCTTGCAGAAAATAGTCAACTATCTCACTCTCCTTCATGGAAGGATCAACTCTGGTTGCTTGCTCCCTCCATCAGAAACCGTACTCTCTGAAACTCTCTTTGTGTTTGTTCTCCAGCTTTGGCAGAGATAGGCAATCGGGGACAATCTTGAGATTATATTGAAAGTGGCCTGCAAATACTTGCGCCAAGTAATCCCAGGTGTACCATCGGTTGGGGTCCTGTCGAGTATACCACTCTAATGCCTATCCACTCAAACTCTGGCTAAAGTATGTCGTTAGGAGTTCGTCTTTTCCTCCTGCTCCCCTCATTTTACCGCAAAACCCTCTCAAATGTGAGATTGGATCGCCATGACCGTCGTATAAGTAAAATTTGTGCATTTTGAAACCTGGAGGCAAATGTACGTCCAGGAATAAGCAAAGATCTTTGAAGGCCATGCTCACCTGGTCACCTAATCCCCGCATGTCCCTGAACAATTGTTCCAAACTCTGGACCTTTCTGAGCATTTCCTCTTGTTCAGAATCTTTGGTCGGCTTTTCGGCTCTTATTGGGATTCAGGATGAGGAGCATAAGAGTAAGGCTCATGGGCTTTGTAGTCGGGTTCTGGGGGATAGTATTTAGGGTCATAGGCTTGAAGCAGTGGTTCGCTGGATGACCTACGTAGTGCAGGAGGCGGAGGTGCCACATAGATTGGAGCGACTGGCGAGGGAGGGTGAGGAGTGACTTTGGGTAATGGGGCTGGTGGCTAAGAGATAGCACCCTTATGTTGTGGGTAAATAGGAAAACTTGGGGGCGGATCAGTGACGGACTGGCCGGGTGCTTGGGCTAGTGGTGGTATGAAAGTTGGGTTTGCAGGATAGGTCGGGGGTGGTTGTCCTCTTGCCCATTCCTGGTACATCTCGTCCATTTTGGTGTTTAATCTTATACATTTCCTCCTTCATAACGATAACTTCCAATTCCTCTGCCTCCTTTGAGGGGTCAATAATGCTGACATTAGCTTCTTGATTGGCTATGGCTTGTTTGCTTTTTGACCGCGTGTTATAGGAGTGAGTTGCCAGAATGTCTGCGAGTACCAGTCACCTGTCTAACTTGGAACTGGAATCACAACACCAAAGACTCGTTAGTGGTTAGGTTCTTGACACACAAGTGGCCACATTGGGCATGCACATAAATGTTAATTGGTTCCTACATGCATTGGCTGCTTGCGTCATCCCGGCTTTTGTTTGCAAAACTCTCTTTTTTTTGCCCTATTCTCTCTCCTTCATATATTTATTCAATTTCCAATTTTATCCAATTATGGTCGAATCCTGTGTAGATTGCCTATGTATCATGACCCCGCATGAATCAGACCGAGCGTAGTTCTTGCAAATAGAAGCGGAACATCACTTATTTGTGAAAATTTTATAGCAAATTGTAATTACAAAGACTTGAAATTAAACAAATGCTGACAAACAAACTACAGACTCGAACAACAACCAACTATGCGTAAAGAAAATACAGACTCAGTTAAACTAACAGACTTTGATAGTATAATCTTTTAGGAGTACATTAATGCCTCAAGTGCTCCTGGGCCTCGCGGGGCATCATTCAGCCTTGCTGCTGGCTTGCGTGCCAAACTCCCTTGGAGGTGGTGGAGATCTTCCATTACTTGATGGACAAATGTCATGGCAGCGGAGAAAAACATAGATTTCGTCATGTCCTCATAGTGGTTGCACTTTGTGGTGATGTAGTCTGCAATTACCCGTACTCTTTCCCTGATAACACCCTTTTCTTGCAATAGGTGCCTAATTTGTTCAGCCCTCGCCTGTAGAGTTTGCTCGGCTACCCAGTTCAGTTCCTGGAATCTCCTCAAATCTATCTCCAACTTTGCTATTATTGCATAGCAATGTTCACTTTCGGCTTTGAGGTCCCCAACTTGCTTGATAACTCTCCGCTTTATTCGAGCAATCTCATTTTCATGTTATTCCTTTAGTTGCTCAATGATGCGGGCCCGTTTCTCCGCATGTTTAGCTGATTGTCTTCGGACCCTAGACAGCTCACATTCGGCCTTATTCAAGTCAAAACCATATTCGGTTACCTTTTTTCTCAAACTGTCTATGAGTTTTTCATCCTTTGCGCTCCTGGCGGGATTCTTTGAGGTTGCTTGCATCTTTGGGATTTGGGCTCGTAGCATCTTATTTTCTTTAGTCAGTCTTTTCTTTTACCCCTCATATGCTGCGGCTTGAAAACCGTTTTCGAATTGTAGTTCTTGGACTTTCCTTTTGATTCTTCCTATGGTGGCTCTGTATTCATTTTCCTTGGCTAGCCAGTCCCATTGTTTATGTGATGTTTCAATGAACTCCTGGAGGTGAGGCCTTTTTTGCGGTCTCTCAAACTCAATTTCTCTTCGGTACCAGGCGAGGTATCCCGGTGACACTTCGCCTCTGTCCCGATCATGTACGCAAGTGTCGGCGGCTAGGCATTGGCATTCATTCTAGATCTTGCTTGCCATTTCTTTGGGGAACTGACCATCGAGCCCAATCTCAACTACCCGGATGCTGAGATCTTCGTCATTTGGCACTATCTGGCATCTTCCGAGTTGTCTCAAGACCTGATGCGGGGCATAAGGCTGGATACTCCTAAGACCCATCAAGAGAAAATATGGTTCTGTCACCGACATGTACACGATCTCATCCACAGACAACCATCCTAATGTCCATTCTATTTGACTGGCAGGAGGGACTGGAGGTATGAATTCCATTTTGCTTAATCTTCGGGGAGGCTGAGCTTTTCAGTTCTCGTGGGAAACTCCTCTATGCAAGTTTTTTCGGTGGAACCATAACTCGTGAATCGAGAGAGGTGGCATAGATGTTTCGTCATACACATTTTCAGTAATAGATTACATCCTTCAAAAAAATCGTTTCCAGCCTTGCAAGCTGTGAGAGCGCGAAAGATTTTAGCTACTATCATGGGCGCAAGTGTGCACTTAGCCTGCGTGTGTAAGTTGCTGGCAACCCCTGCTATCTTTATGTCAATGTTCCCATCCTTTCTTGGAAAGATCAGAAGCCCTAGAAAAGACACCATAAAAGCAAACCGTCTGTGTTCTTCCCATTTGACACGATTTCCCTTACTACAGACTTTGTTCTCTATATTGTTGAATCACCCTATGTGACCGTATTTGGAATACAGGAATGATACAGTACAGAGCCCTGCCGCCAAGTTCGCATCATGTACTACTCTGCTTATCTTCAAGGTATCTAAGAATTTATGCACCGTTATCACGCTTGGAGCAACCAGGTACCTGTGTCTTAAAGGGAGTTCCCCATTTCTAATATATCACGCTACTTCTTCCAACGTTGGAGTGAGTTCAAAGTCTTATAAGTGAAACACATTGTATGTCGGGTCCCAACATGTAACTAGTTCTCTTATGATGTCTCCTCGGGGCACAATCTCTAATAACGCCGGGAGGCCCCCCAAACACTTCTTTATATCATCCTGTCCTTCCCTGCCCAAGTCATTCCACCACAACCGCAACTCCAAAGGGATTCGGCTAACAAGTGAAAAAGGTCCGGTTTGGATTGTGCTCATCCTGCACATTTATTAAGGTGAACTAGTGACGTGTAATTTTATTCATGTTTGAATCTTTAAAAAGGAAGAAAATATTTTGAAAATAACAGCGCCACTCGATTTACCCAGGATGGCCGGTGAAAAATTGAAAACTATTTAGAGCACTTTTTCACAAGGGATGTTGGACCCGATGGGAGTTGCCCACGTATCCCACCCTCGGTGAGAATCAAACCGGCGTAGTTCGGGCAATAAAATTTGTCAAAACAAAAACTTTATTTAAAAGCCTCTTCTTTCTTTTACTCTTTTTTCTTTCTTTTTGTTTTTTCAAAATCCGGTGGCATTTCGGCGCTACTTGAGCATTGGTTTTTATAAATGATTAATCTTAGTCAGCCCTAGTACCGCTTATTTTCTATGTTTAGGTTTTTTGTAAAAAAACAAATTTATTTTTCTCTCTGTTTTTCTCTTTCTTTTCTTTTTTTCCGCAAGCCGATCAACATGCAAATCCAGAACAACTAAGCATAGGTAGCACATAATATGCATCAGGCTGGTCTTTGCATTTTGGGTCACCTGTCCTAGACGGACACAACCCCTGTGTTGAGTCCCCTAAGTCAAATGCATGATACAGATAAGCGTTCTACTAGGGATCCGGTATGAGGTTTTATTATACTAAGTTCAGCACCTGGGTATTTGTTCTAGACTGTGTACCCGAGCAGACAACTCGAGTCGAGGAGGGGCTACATACCGAGGACCCGCAACATCGTCCGGCTTTGTAACTTGTCCGGGCCTCTTTCTTATTTGAAGGTATGACACTAACAAAATAGGGAGTCTCGACCAGCGAGCACATCCCCGAAGATAAAAGAGAGAAGGGTTTCGTAACAGTTTATATACAATTCAAATAATATAAAGCGGTAAAAGCAACATTTTGCACATTAAGTCAACATGTAAAATCAAATAATAAACAAATCCAACTACAACAATTATTCTAGGCTCAAAGTATAGAACCCTGAACCAGAGATTCTGGATTAGATAATTTCCCCAGCAGAGTTGCCAGAGCTGTCACACCTCTTTTTTCTACTACAACCCGGCGAAGGGCGTAGATAAGGGAGTTTTTCAAATTAAAGGACAATTAAAACCGGATTCAATTTTATTTAAGAGAGTTTCAGAGTCGCCACTTGGAGATTTATGGTGTCCCAAGTCACCGGTAAGAATCCTGAATCGAGGAAAGAATGACTCTGTTTAACAGTCCGCGAACCAGAAATCCGAGTACGGAATTATATTAACCCGGGAGAAGGTGTTAGGCCCTCCCGAATTCCGTGGTTGTAGCACGGTCGCTCAACTGTTATATTTGGCTTAAATTATCTGATTTTAGAACATGTTTTGACTTATGTGCTTTTTAACGTTCAACCGCTTTTATTATTAATTTTAAAGGAAATTGTAACGTCGTTGCAACATGTCTCGAACCACGTCACATAAATACACCCATGAATTTTAACACATTCCGACTTCGTTGAGATTTGTACTTGGGTCACATAAATGTGCATCCGAATTTAGGGAGTTATTTCATTAATAAATTTGTGCCTATAGCAACTCCGTCTTTAGAAATTCGTGAAAGGTCGTGAAATTCGCTAATCGACACTTCCAATTTTCTAAGTGTTTTATTGAATTAAGGAGCCTTGTGTGGTACTATGTTTAGTTAACAATTATTTTATAAGGACGTCCTAAAGCAGCTAAGTTCTTTATTGTTCTTGCTTCCCAGTTGGGCTCAGAAACATCGGACGAACAAGTCCATTACATGGGAGTATCGACGGCCCTTCTTTCAATTATACCTCAATGGCTAAAGCTATACACGTGATCATCACAAAATGTGTTGAGGTATTTAGATTAAAAAGCGTCTTAATTGATTGCACATCAGATTTCAACCTCAATACACAAGGAATCAATGTGAAATACTCGTCACTCGGAGTATGCACACATTCAGTTATCGAAAACTCTACCATAACTCCAATTACAGACACTGAATAAATTCGATTGGACTATCTCCAAATGCACTGAAACTTAAACGAATTAGAACACTACACAATGTTTTGACATTTGAATAATTATCAAGCTATGAGTTATAAATTAACAAGTAATGCAACACGGAGCTTGATATCCAATGGTTTTTGCTTTCTATTATGTGCATTAGAAAGTACTATTTCCGATTTTCATTTTTCTCAAACACACGATAGTTAAGCTTACACAACCAAACCTTCTAAAATTCACATGAAACATTGGTTTTTTTCAAAATGATCTGGCTACCTTAAACTAACATCTTCTTTTAAATCCAATTTTAGATAAAACAAGAACAAACACCTGAACTGACAATACCACTAGTTAATCTTACTATTAAATGTACATATTTAAAGTATCAGTCCAAATGTCCAATTATTACAAGACAAATCACTCCAAACGTCCAATTGTACAAGGACATTGTCTCTACCATAAGTTATATCAAAACTAGAGGAATAAAAAACAAAGTGAAGATTCGAAGATTAAAAAAATGACATAGATCTTCAAACTTGGGCGTATATTCAGTTCAAACTCCATAAATTAATGGGCATCGGAATGTACCTGGAATTCAGCAAGGAAGAGAGCCTATGAGCAAGTGAAGCAACTAGCAAGCAAGCAGCAGCCAATCGACGAACAAACAACCAGGAATTCAGGAAGGTTTCGAGGAAAGGTAAAAGAAAATTCAACAGGAATAGAAATAGGACAACACTCAGGACTTCTGAAGAATATAGGAGAGGTCTTAATTCACAGAAGCTTAAAAAGAAAATCTGCTCGCAAAAATCAAAATCCCCAGCCAAAAGTCCCTCAAAAATGTTCTGATTACCCCTTTTATAGTTAAAGCCTTAGGGCAACACTTATTTCCTTGTTTTCCTTTTAGTCCCTTATTCAAATTTCAATTATACCTAAATAGTCCCTAGTCTTCTGACTTGTGCCTCAAGTTTGAGGCTGAAATTATGCTTAAGTCCCTCACTAGAATGTTTTAGGGGTTGTTACAAGATTCTTTCAGGCTCAAATATCCTTTATACCCCTGTCTCCTTTCCTAATTAACTAACCTAAGGTTTTTTTACCCCTAACCCTGGTCAATTGTATTCAAGTTATAGGCCAAATTCATGGTCTGGACTACGAGCTTAATCAATGCAACCCAAGTTCCAACTAAGCATCTTAATGTGACTTTATTCAGTAACAAAGGGTGGAGACAATTATCCCAACTTCAGGACTATATGAATATCCACGGATACTTTAAGATGAACCAAAACAAACACAAACAATAGACTCAATTGACTATGCAAGAACAATGGCCAAACTATAACACTTAGCCTAAACCTAGAAGTAAAAATCAGGAAACTAAAACAACTAATCACAATATTCAGAGAAGCAATTCGTCCTAACATGAGCAAATACTAAGGATCACAATCAATAGGAAAGGAATATGACTTTTATAAAACTTCTTATGAGAAAACACCCACTTAGAATAATGATATAACACAGGTAAGGGCCACAAAACAGTTCAAAACCTCATAGGTGAAACGAATACAGAATCAAGAGATGAAGATCAACAAAACATGTAAATTTCATAGATGAAACTACAAACCATGTAATGTTTCAGAGGTGAAGACAAACTGACAAGTCAAAAGGCAAAATATAATATCAGACCATTATAGAAGATGCATTCAAACCAGTGACACCCAAAGAATCATTGATTATATCAAACAAAGAAGACTACTTATAATACTTTAGGATGAGATCGTGGAAAACAAACTAAAATCTTTGAGGAAACAAAGCAAATAAACATATACAAACAACAACAGTAACGTAGAATACTTAGCTTTTGTCCATGCAGCTCCAACTTGAATCAATTCAATGGGTTTCTTACCTCCTTTTGGGGAGGTTTCTAACTTCTAGGGCAATTTTCTTTGCGTATTTGAAGAAGGAAAAAGGGTTTGGGGGGTTTGATGATGAGACCAAGTAAGGTCTTAGATCTGAGTTTTTTTGTGGTTAGTGGGGTTTGAGGGCCGTGAAAGGTGTCGTTGGGGAGAGAGATGGAAGGGGATTACCTTAGGCCACTTTGGCCGGATTTTGGTGAGGCATAGATTTTAGGGTAAACTTTGACTCAATATTCGAGCCGTTTCATTTGGATTCGAAGGGTGTGGTATGGATGGTTTGAAAGAGGGGGAAGAGGTGTTTCAAGGGAGTTATTTTGGACAGGTTTAAGATTGGGTCACCGGAGATGGTGGTTCCGGCGAACCTTATTTTGAATATTCGAGAAGATCGGCATTTGTTCGAAGGAAACCAACGACAGGAAGGGGAAGAGGGGGTCATGGTGGTCTGGTGGAGTAAATTTAGGGTGGTTTGGTGACCGGCCGTCGCTGTGAGGCGATTTTCGGCGGCAGCGTTAGGGTGGTTGCTGGGTGGTCAACAGCGCTCGTATGGCAGAAGGGGTGGTGTTACAATGGGAGTGTTTGGTACGAGGGTGATGAGTTTGGTCTCTGAGTCTATACATATATTTGGACATATATAATTAATTTGGGTGAGGGTTTCAAGGCCGTTTGATGGCCTGTTGATCAACGGCTATGGTGGCTTGCCCCTAAAACGGTGTCGTTTTGGGGTGATTATGTGTGGACTGGGTCGGAAACCCATTTTGGGCTGGGCACGAGTGTTTCACTGAGGAAAATGACTTGGGCCACCCAGGTTTGGCCCAATTGTGACTAGCCTGGGTGGGTAAGTATTATATACACATTTTGTTTTTTTTGTTTTTTTTCTTATTTATTTATTTAATATAATTCCTAATTGTATTTTTTAAAACACCCAATTAGCTTAAATCCACCTAATAACTACCTATTATGCAAAATAAAAATTAAATGCAACGAATTAAAATTAAACAAAACAATTAAAATGCAGGAAATACTACTTATTTTGTGAATTTTATATTTGTAAAAAATAACCCTAATTAGCAATTATTTTAGCAAAAAATGAAACTAGATCCTAAATTATTTTAAGAATGCATTAATGAAAACACATTGGCATACACAGTTAAATCCTTGAATTAAATCCTAAAACACATATTAAAAAGAAAATCCTAAACCTGAGAGTCCTTAGGAGTCGACTTAACAGGGCAAAAATCACATGCTCGCAATCCTACGCTAGATCCCAACCTGGAACTTTGTGATCTCGAGGTCTTGTAAAGGTGTAACGGGTTCCTTATATACTTCTAGATGGTAAGTTTGTTAGATAGTCAAAACATAAAGTAAAGTACCTATGCCAAGGTTCTTGTAATCTATCAATTTCCCCCCTTTTGATTACAACAAACTTTGAATTGACATTCCCCTTGCGAACCAGATCACCACATTGTTCCCCCTACGAATCAGCCACATTCCCCTTGAGAACCAAACCTGAGGAGCTGATCATAACTGTTTCCTCAAGATTGTTTGGCAAATCATCAAAACTCAAAGTATCATAACTTATCAATTTCCCCCTTTTGATGAATGACAAACCTAGAATTATTCCCTCTTGAGAATCAGGTTCCCTATCTGCACTGATCATATCTGATCCATACCTAGTGCGTTGAGAACGTTTGTCATCATCAAAACATGACATAGAGTAAATTAGATCAATTTCCCCCTTATTGATGATGACTAACGCCAAATTATTATTCATATTGAGAACCAGATTCCTCACATATTTTCCTATGGGTCAGAACTATAATCAACATATTATTAGCATGTTCCCCTTGTGAAGCAGAGCCATCAGCAACGTTCCCCCTGCAAAGAAGATCTATCTTTCATGCACAACATAACATATCAATTCGATTCTATTCCTTCCCCATTTTAACACCTATATAACTTCCCTATTTTGGCATCATCGAAAAGAATAACAGAAGAAGCACAACCAAAAAGAAGTTCAACAATATTAACGCAGGCCACTTGGGCAACACAACATGAACATTAACAGGAACAACAAGTGAATGTCTATGTGCAAAATATAGTGATTGCCCGTAGTGGAGTAATTACAATAAAAGCACAGTTGTTTCAACAATACATAATATGATAATTTAAACAATTGAAATACCAATATAATCAAATATAAGGATCGAAAGAGGATAAGAATTCAAGAGAATTTGGAAAAAGTGAAAGACATGGATCACTGGGCAAAAGGAAAAGTTAGGGTCTAAGTCTTTGAGGAGCTCGTCCATTTGTTCATTTACTCTTCTTTGATAAATGATCATCTGCTCCCTCAGTTCCTCCACATGTTTTCTCAATATTTCATTCTCACCCTTCAAATTAACATTCTATTCTTCCAAGGGTCCTCGAGGACCAGGTTCTCAAACTATCTTAGTAGACTGCGCTATCAATTAGATCACCAAGAATCTCCCCAAGCTTCATGTCATCAAGAACAGATTCAGTCCCATGCACGTATAGCATCATAGTGTCACATAAAAGATAGAAGTTCTTTTTATTCTCAAGCAATATCAGAGTCAACACTCTGCCTTGCACTATCTTTTGAGACTCCAAAGTCTTCTCCCTTCAAACCTAATAGCTCAACCTTTTACTTCTGTAAGGAACAAGGTTCCTCACTTACACTACCATGTTCCTCACTTACACTACCATTTTTATCCCTAAGCAGCCATGTCTCCTTGTTCTTCTTCTTAATCTGTTTACCCTTATCATCTGCTGCATCTTTCTCAGCCAACTTTCATTTCTCCATTTTATAAATTATTTCTCACAAATGGATATTTTTTCACTTCATTCTCTCTTGCACAATCTCCACATTAGCATGCCACACAATTTCATCATCAATCAGCCGACTTTTCATCAATCCTTTTTACTAGATCAGAAGTTTGTTTATACACAGAACTCAAATAAAGAAAGATCATCATTAAAATAGACTTCATGAGAACGACTTGAGGGATCAGGTTCCTCATTCAGTCCTACCAATTTATCCATCCTTCAAGGCTTACCCAAATCCACTTGCAACATCAGCCTCACGCTCTTAGAATATTAGATCTACCTTGTCCCCTTTCAGTTAAACTTCCAAAAAATGTATCAAAGAATTCTTAGAGTTTTAATTCTGATAGAGTTAGTTTTTTGGAAAGTGAGAGAGTTGGGTTCACTTCTGGCATATTTGGAAAGAAGGATTTTTTTTAGACAAGGTTGATTTTGGTTTTGAAGAAAAGAATCGGTTTTATTTGGGTGTAAGGTAGAAAAGTGCATTTTTAGGGCAACGAGTCTGTTCAGAAAAGGTTTAACATTTTCGAATTCAAAAGTTAGGAGGAGAGGTAGGAGAAAGGAAGAAACAAATTGATGACATGACACTTCAACAGCTTAAAAAGTCATATAAGTATTGAAGAGACTACTAACCTGAGTCACAAGAACCAGGTTCCATGATGGTTTTTGAAACTTTTGAGCAAAGACTCATAGAAGTGCAAAGTCACTCTTACTTGTTTTTATCCTGAAACTGCCATATGTGTATACCTGTAACAGTAATAATTTGAGTTATCTGTCACTGAAAAACACTTTTTAGCATTGTACTTTTCCTTCTTAACATAGCCAATGATCAAGGGACCAGTTCCTTCGTTGAGCTTGATCAACCCCAAATCCAGACGACTTCTTTAACATGTTCCCTACTCAGCGCCTTAGTAAAGATGTCTGCTACCTGATGCTTCGTCTTCCAAAACTTCATACAAATCAAAATCCTTTCAACATTGTCTCTGAGAAAATGGTATCTGACATCAATGCGCTTGGTTCATTTGTGTTGAATCGGGTTCTTTGCCATGTTGAGAGCACCGGTGTTGTCACATAGAAGCGGTACACAATCAATGTATACACTAAAATCTTCCAATTATTTCTTGATCCATAGCGAATAAGCTCAACACAAGGCAACTGCAACATATTAGGAAGGATAGTACAGAACCAAGTTCTGTGTGCCCTTAAAATATCTTAGGATTCTCTTAGTAGCCTTCAGATGAGATTCCTTAGAATTTTATTGGAACCTTGCACATAATCCCAACTAAATACAATGTCTGGATTTTGATGCTTCCATATCAAACCTTTTCAAGAGATCTTTGATGTATTTATGCTGACTGATACATGTTCCCATTTTGGACTGTTTCACTTGAAGACACAGGAAGACATTCAGTTCCCCCATCATACTCATTTCAAACTCACTTCCCATGAGTTTAGCAAATTCTTCACATAATGAGTTGGATGTTTCTCGAAAGATGATACAATCAACATATATCTGCATAATTAGTAGGTTCCTTCCTCGTTTCTTCAGGAAAAGAGTGTTGTCAATTTTTCCTCTTGTAAAGCCATTTTCTAGAAGGAATTTTAACAACCTTTCACACCAAGCATGGAAGCCTGACTCCTATAATAGTTCTATCAGTGGGTCGTGGAATGAGGTTCCACACACTGTTCCTTTCAAGTTGACGGAGCTCATCTTGCATAGCTGCTTAGAACTAGGTTGAATACCAGAGTCTAAGGAAGTGATTACATTTTGAAGGTATGTGAACTCTTTTGCTTCTAGTTGGATACTAGAACTTCAGTATTTGAAGGACCGGGTCCTTCCATATGTGAATCGTCATTGACATCAATAGAATTATGACTTCTACTATTGTGTTCTACCTCAGGAGTTCCTAATGTTGCATCTCCATCTCTTTCTTTAGCTTTAGTGGTAGTAATTGGGGTACCAGGTTTCTCTTGAGAAGTAAAAGAGGATGTTGCATTGTCTTCACCTGTCTCATTCATTTGACTCATCATATCAGCCTTGCCATTTGAAACATCAGATATTTCCCTTAGCACACGCATCATACACTCTATGCTCCTTGAAATTTGAATTTGGCAGACTACGAACTAGGTCCTTCTTCAAGCAACTCATATCACTAGCTTGTAGAGACTCAAAATCAACAATGTAGATATTCTTGTATCTTTTGGTTACTAAGACCACTTCTCCAGTTACCAGATTAGTAGTTATGCACACTTTAGACAAGAACTCTACTTTGATCCCTTCATCACATATTTGTGAGACTTTCCAACCTTTCTGACACAGAGAATGTACCCCTTCTTTCATTTCCTTTGGATACATTCCCTCCCTACAAGGCCTTTAGTGAAAGGAAGTCATTTTCTCTTCCAGTCATGAGCTTTGAGCAGTCGCTATCCATGTATCATTGTTGACTGCTCGCTTTCACTGTTCCCCGCACACTAAATCAGTTATTAGACATAGGAACCAGAACCAGCTTGGGTCCCTTATATTGATAGAACGGGAGGATCAAACTTCGTTTTACCCATACAGGCATCAGATATTTTCTTTTCAGGGAACCAGGTTCCTCATCAATACGCCTTTTTTCAACAAAAACTCTATTTTTTAGTAAAGACTTAATTTTAACTTTACAAGAGTCCTTGTAATGACCAGTTTGACCACAATGAGTGAACAACCTATTATTAATCGTTGTTACATTCTTCTTATAGGGATTATAGAAGGTTTTAGCCTTTTGCAACCCGATGCCTTTCTTGTTTCCATCATTACTCCTGTACATAGACGTTATTACATCAGAGAACCGGGTCCATTTAAGTGACTTATCAAGATCATTTAACCCTTTTTAAATCCTCCTGAAGTTGCCTTTTCTTTTCAAACTCAACAACAAGACTTGTTTAATTTTCTTCAGCTAACTCTCAAGCTCAAGTTGAACCTTTCTAACCACTTCCTCTCCCTCAATTATGTCAATCCATTTCTTGGTTTGTTTTTTTTTCATCAAGTTGTGTTCTCTTGTTACTTCTTCCATATTTTACCTTACATCTTCAAAGGAAACTACCATATCATCACTTTCTTGCTCTGTAGCAGCAATTTTCTCTACTAGAGTATTCTTCTCTTTGCTAAGGTTCTCTATGGTTTTCTTCAAGTCAACAACCATTACCATCAAATAATATCTAGATTATTCAGCATCTCCTAGCTCTATGATTAGCGAATCATTATCATTAACAAAACTATAATATGTATCAATTAGAACATTTTCTAATGTCTACAGCGCAATAGAGTGACACTATCCAATTAGAAATTAGTCTTAGGATGCTATTGATCTGTTACTGATACAGGGCTTATCTGTTAGATATTATTATACCTTCTATATTTTTCATATTCTTTATATTTCTTATATTGCTGTTATTTTGTTATTTTATGATATTTTATGTTATGTTATGTTATGTTATGTTATGTTAGTTTATGTTATTTATTATGAGTCTATTGATAGTACTAATATATCGTCTTTTGTTGCTTTCTTGAGGTGATACTCTCATGGAAATAGCCTCTCTCCCCCTTGGGGTATGGGTAAGGTCTGCGTATATATTACCCTCCTCAAACCCCACTTGTGGGATTATACTAGGTCGTTGTTATTGTTGTTGTAGAACATTTGCTAATGACATCAACTTCTTTGAAAAGTAGGACTTCAGATTTCTCTGAACAGCCCAGAAATTTGCCTCGTCATTGTCATCCTCTTCACCCTCATTGGACTGAGCCATCAATGCATATAATAAATCATATTCATTTTGCATTGCCATCATGGAGCTCCTTCCTACATTTGGGTGCACTTCTGATTCACTAGAGGAGTCTCCCCATATAGCAAGAGCTTGCTTCACAACATTGTCAGCTACACTTTTTCAACTGAATCGTTTGTCGGGAACCGGGTTCTTTTTGCTACTTTATCAGAGTTGTGTTTGTGATGCTATTATTTCAAAAAGGGACAGCCTTTGATGATGTGTCTAGGCTTTCCACTCTTATAGCAGCAATCATTTCATTTGGAATTCCTGCTAGAACTTCTTTATTTTGGTATCCCGCTATTTTTGCGACCCATCTTCTAAAATCTTTTTGGTTTATTGGTTGATTGACGATCCTCCAAGTTTGGTGGAGCAGCCATGTAGATACTCTCTAGGTGTTAACCATTTAGAAAGAAACTACATCGATACCAATTATTAGAAACTCTGTATCCACCATACTGTACAGAGTACCGGGTTGTCTATGTGTTTCCTCTAAAAATACTGATAAACCAAACTGTATAGCGATTTGGTCCTATATAAGTTTGGTACAATGCTCACTATTAAAAAAGTATGTAAATGATACACTGAATAAGTTCCCATTGTATATAGAACTAGATTCTCTATAAGTTCCCACTATAAGCAACAGACTGTAAATCTAGCTAGTATAGGGAATCAGGTTCTCTAATTGTTCCCACAGTAGCTTGGCAGAAAATAAAGAACATAAAGGATTTTTACGTGGAAAAATCCCAACTCAAGGGGACAAAAACCACAACCTATACTTGTAGACTTTCAACTTCACTAACTTGTAAACCCCTATTACAATCCACTTTTGTAATGACTTTATTACAAAGAATTCAATAAACTTGTGGTACTCTTACCACAAACCACTTTATGACTTCCTAGTTACAAAGACTTCAACTAACTTTTGATTCTCTCACCACAAGCCACTCTGTCACTCTCTAGTGACAAAGACGTTAATCACTCTAACTCGTAATAATAATATTACAAGCCACTTTGTAACTCTCTAGTTACAAAGACGTTACAACTACTAACTCTAGCCAAGACACAGACTTAGAGGGTTTGTGATTTTGGATTTCCAAAAAATAGCTTCTAAGAAAGCAAGATAGGAGATATAATAAAGAACAAATAACAAAGACTTAACAAACCTAAGGACTTAAGATATTTTCAATCTTGGATCCGCTCCTTGAGGTTGAAGCAGCTTTTTTCTTGAGAGAGGTTGTTCTTGCACTTGTGAGAGTTTTTCTGCTTCTGATTTTGCAAGTATTGGAGAAGAATGACTTGTGTATTGCACCAGGTTTTTATTACAAAAGACATCATCTTAGTGATGTCAATTTATACTAATGATGTCCAATCTTGGTTAGTACATGCCCCTTTTCAATGGGAAGTGACTATTGTACTGTCTGTTGCATTGTCTGTTGCACTATCGCAGGCAGACACTTTTTCTAGTACTTTCCAGCTGTACAGTTGACCTATACTTCTGTCAGGGGAACACCAAGGGATCTGGTTCTTGTGAATCTAAAGCACACTACCCAGATTATCTTGAGTTGATTAACTTGAATGATTGTACCATGCATGATTTAGGTCATTTGTCTGGTTCTCTCATAAAGTAAGTTGTTTTATCTTCCTTGATGGTATTTATATGTGTGTGACATCACTTACAATGATGTATGCAAGATAGGTAAAAAGCCTTCCAGACTGTTGCATTGTTCTTGTGCAGTAGCGTGTGCATGCAGCAACTTTCCTGCTAGAGGATTGACTTCATAGCCTCTCCTCGAGAACTGGTAGGAACCTATTCCCTGAGTTGTTCCATCAACTCTGAAGAGTTGAGTTATATCCCACGCTAGATCCCAACCTGGAACTTTGTGATCTCGAGGTCTTGTAAATGTATCTGGTTCTGGATGGTAAGTTTGTTAGATCATCAAAACATAAAGTAAAGTACATATGCCCAAGGTACTTGTAACCTGTTTTCTTTTTTTTAGCAATGGCCCTTGTCATTAAGGGTGTTATTTCAGGCTTGTCGAAATGTTAGCCCATCATTGTTCGATTGAGGTCAAACTCTTCTTTTTGTTGATGGCTCTTGGCCTTAAGAGTGTTATTTTAAACTTGTCGAAATATTAACTCGTCATTGTTTGATCGAGGTCGAACTTCCTTTTTTGACGATGTCCCTTGGACTTAAGGGTGTTATTTCGAACTTTCGAAATGTTAACCCATTGTTGTTCGACCAAGATCGAACTCTTGTTTTTTGTGAAAGCCCTTGGCCGTTAGGGTGTTATCTTGAACTTGTCAAAATGTTAACCTGTTGTTGTTCAATTGAGGTCGAACTCTTCTTTTCGTGATGACCCTTGGCCTTAAGTGTGTTATTATGAACTTTTCGAAATGTTAACCTGTCATTATTCGAATGAGGTCGAACTCTTCTTTTTGGTGACCCTGACCTTAAGGATGTTATTTCAAACTTTTCAAAATGTTAACCCGATGTTGTTTAATCGAGGTCGAACTTTTCTTTTTGGCAATGGCCCCTGGTCTTAAGGGTGTTATTTTGAACTTGTCAAAATTTCAAGTCATTGTTGTTTGATCGAGGTCGAAATCTTCTTTTGGTGATGGACCTTGTCCTTAAGGGTGTTATTTCGAACTTGTCAAAATGTTAACCCGTCGTTGTTCAATCGAGGTCGAACTCTTATTTTTTAGCAATAGCCCTTGGCCTTAAGGGTATTATTTCGAACTTTTCAAAATGTTAACTCGTCGTTGTTCGATTGAGGTCGAACTCTTCTTTTTGGCGATGGCCCCTTGCCTTAAGGGTGTTATTTCGAACTTGTTGAATTGTTAACCCGTCATTGTTTGATCGAGGTCGAACTTTTCTTTTTGGCGATGGCCCTTGGCCTTAAGGGTGTTATTTCAAACTTGTCGAAATATTAGCCCATCATTGTTCGATCGAGGTCGAGCTCTTGTTTTTGGTGATGGCCCTTGGCCTTAAGGGTGTTATTTCGAACTTGTCAAAATGTTAATCCGTCGTTGTTCGATCAAGGTTGAACTTCTTCTTTTTGGCGATGGCCTTTGGCCTTAAGGGTATTTTGAACTTTTCGAAATGTTAACCCATAGTTAGTCTCGGCTTTCTAGAGAGTTTCGGGCGTCATTTGGGGGAGTCCCAGTTTTTTGCTCAACGTGTGTGTTTCCTAGGTAAGTCCCAGTTTGCATAATTTGTGTGTTTCCTAGGTGAGTCCCAGTATATTGCTCAACTCATGTGTTTCCTAGGTGAGTCCCAGTTTGCTTAACTCGTGTACTTCCGGGGTGAGTCCCAGTTTTTACTCAACTCGTGTGTTTCCTAGGTAAATCCTAGTTAGCTTAATTTGTGTGCATCGGGGAGTGTGATGCTGGAGAGTACCAAATGCTATTATCCTGCTAATGTTTACTTTATGCGTGTATTGGGGCTTTCATGTTTAACCCGTCGTGTTATTTGGCCTGGAGAGCTCGCTAGAGGGCGAGGCGATAAACCGTCCTTTGATATTTGGTGATGCCCCTCTTATTGCCTCGTTCAAGACCTCTCTAAAAGAACTCGATTGGGACGAAAATCGGGTGAGGAATAGGGAGTGCGACCATTGGGGACGTCATTTTCCAGAGGATTACGTGTCTGAGATTGGTGAAATTCAGGATATTTGTAATAGTTCTACTCTCTAGTTGGGATGCTTCTCTGCTTGCTCGCCCATGGGGCACTTGTGTTCCTGTTTACGCAAAAAACAGAGGGTGAACCAAGATGAGATTTTCCTTACCTCGGTTTGAAGGGTCAATGAACGAGGGTAGCCTCATAGTGCTATTTGCTCTCCCATACGTTAAAGTGGTTGATGGAATGGTGGTTTGTGGGTTCAACAGCCGTATTTGGCCTTCTTTTCTTCCTCTCTTTCTTTTAAACATGCTTTGGTTCTATGTGGGTTGGGTTTGCCTTAGCTCGTTCGTGGATCATTCGGTGCGTGGGTCACCCCATAAGATGCGCCTATTCTTGCGGGATTCGCCAACCGGCATTGTCTTCTTTTGCGAGCTTTGCGTGGACATTGGTTATGACTTCTGCTTCTATGCAGCATCATGCTTTGGATTAGTGTATGAGGTTTTCTTACCATTTTCTTTGGTGGATGATTATGGGTTTCGATCTGGAGGAGACTAGAAATTTTGACTAAGAAATCCCCACAGATTGTGCTAAATTATTTGACCAAAAGATATTGAAATCTTTTTGATTAAATTAATTAATAAATATGAAGAGGTAAATCTTAGTTAATCATAATAAATTCCAGATGTATAAACAAATCAGAAAATGATGAGTAAGATAAATTAGGGGCAATCAATCCTATTGATGTTTTTCATTTCTTTTTTTCCCAGTTGATGGAGATAATAGTTTACATAATGTATAAAAAAATATTTTGTCTTCTTTTGCTAAGAAGATTACAGAGGAGAGGAGAAAGAGAAAAAGTCCCCTTTTCTAGGAAGGTTCCCTCCATATATATGGTCATGGAGTCCCTGTTATATTATTCGATCATCACCTTTATACCATGCCCGTTTTTGTTGTTCCCTGAGTATTTATTATTCTTCGACTTAGCAAATACTGTGAGTATGTGAGTTTGGAGCAAATCATGGCATCTTTCAAGCAGCAAGATCCCAGTTAAATTGACCGCAACGATTAAATTTTGACCAATACATTAACTAAGGCCCTTTTCTTTCTCATTTTCATTTCTCCACTATTTTTGGGTATATTCTATTTTTTTATTCAGACTGCGCAGCCTTTTAAGGATGTGTAAGGGCGTGCAGAGGACTTTTGGAAGGATCCAAGAAACCAACCCTTTTGACATATAAATAAATATACACGAGTTGGGAATCTCTCTAAATGCATAATATATCTGTGCACTACTGCCCTATGTTCACTCTACATGTCTCTCTTGCTCCCTCCGTTTATTTTTATTTATTCATTATTAATTTTATGTACTCTTAAAAAATATTTTTTTCGATTCACAATAAGTATCAGTTTCTTTTTTTATTTAGATTTTAAATAAGCATCTACTTATATAATTAAAAAAATTAATTTATTTTTACAAATTACACTTATATACATATCGCTAAAAAAAATTCTTACTCCTCACATTAAATATTTAATTAGAGGTAGTTTAGTTATACTAGGTATTTTTGTATAGAATTTACTATCCTTTTAATGGGCGTTCCAAAAGCAAATTGATCACTTATTGTGGACCGGAAGGACTAATAATAAATAAAATACATAATTTACCATGATACCAATATTAATTGGTGTATAGTCTTTATGGATTTGAAAAATGATTTGGAATAAGTAATTAATATTAAGGGTAAAATAGAAAAAATAAATTATTTTTTTCTTAATATATGAAAGTGAACAAGTAAAAGGTATAATCTATTTTTAGAATAATAAATAAGTAAAAATAACGGAAGGAGTATTATTTTATATGAAAATTTTGTTGAATAACGGCTTATTGGCATATTTTGGTATAAAAGTAGCGGCGTATATACTCCCTTCCTTCATTTTTACTTGACATATTTTGAAATTTCATGCTCCTTAAAAAAAATAAATTAAATATGTATTTTAAAATTTTACCTATAATAATAATAATATTTTCAAAAGTCTTACAATTTATTTGAGAAATAAGTAATCAATAATAAGAGTAAAGCAAGAAAAGAATATTGTCTTTCTCTTGATTTAGTATAATGGATAAGTAAAAGTGAAAATGCATTTTTGTATGTTGGACAAGTAAAAATGAATGGAGGGAGTACATGAGTGCTAATGACGTATTCAATTAAACTCATAACTTTCAATATGACGTAAAAATCTATATATAAAAAGTTCATTAAAATTATAAAATAGTAAATTTAAACATATAACTTTAAAAATATAATAGGTTCAATACTATTTAAGTTTAAATTATCAACTTATTAATTATAGGCATAATTTGTGGAACTGTGTATCTTCTCAGATTTTATTCTACACGTTTCTTCTCTCTCCTACAAACAAAACCAATTATTTTCTCCCCTTTTTTGATTACACTCCCCCCCCCCCCCCCCCCACACGTTTGTTTACCAAATCGATTTCTCTCTCTCTGCTTGAATTTCATCCGCCATTGTCGAAGCTTCCACTGTTTCATATCGAGAAGTTCTTCTCAATCCACCATAGTTTCAGTCCCCAAAAGTGTATCAAAGTCAGAAACCCTCTACAAAACCGATTTCTCTCTCTCTCTCTTCTTGAAGTTCATCCGCCATTATCAAACCTTGCACAGTTTCAGTTCGAGAAGTTTTCTCAATCCACCACAGTTTCAGTCACTAAAATCGTATCCACGGTCAAAAATAATGAAAAAAGCTAGTACTCCAAAAAGACAAAAATTAGGCGATATTCCATCTTTTGATTTGGGTGTTTTAACACCTAAATCACCACCAAACAATCAACAATCTGTCCATGCAAGTGGAAAAGATAGAGTTTCTGCATCGTCAAGACAAATCCGTTCTGAAATGCGAACCAAGCATTTGCACGATGTTGATGCTACAGGTGTAGAAACAGAAGCTGACAAACAACGTAAGTGAAAGGGGAAAAACTTGAGGGTCGATGATGATGATTTTGTGGAAGATTCACCCAAATTTCAAACCACTAAAAAATAAAAGGTGTCTCCTTCCCCCTCAAAACAAAAAAGGAAGAAACCCTCCAAAAAAACCTACAAAATTGGTTCCATAAAAAATTTCATTGAAGGTAAACATTTTTTATTTCTCCTCACTGTTTTGTAGTTTAATATTTTTTTTCCAAAAAATAGTATGCAAGTGTTTTTTTGGTGTTTAAGTGTTTTTTTGTCAAAAGGTACTGTATTATTGCATAGTAGGTTTCTTCATAGAAATTGTAGTTAATTGTAGACATTTTGTAGTTAATTGTAGTCAGTTTGTAGTTAATTGGCAAAATGTACTATTGACTCAATTTTGTAGTTAATTATAGTTTTTTGTATTGTTATTTGGAACTGTGATAAAAAGACAGTGTATAAAAGTAGTTACATTGTACATGCTCAATAAACTTATAGTTACAGTGTACTTGATTTGTAGTCTGCAATTTTGTAGTATTATTTGGAACTGTGATAAAAAGACATTATATAAATGTATTTACAGTATAGTTTCTTGTAGTCTGCAAGGTAAATTGTAGCTATGCTTTTTGTAAAATAACTTGTAGTTATAATGTAGTTTAATGTAGTCTGTCACAATGTAGTTGATATGTGGTCTGCAATTTTATAGTGTTGTTTGGAACTGTGATTAAAAGACATGGTATATATGTAGTTACAGTGTAGTTGATTTGTAAGTTGTAAAGTAAATTGTAGTTAGAATGTAGTTTCATGTAGTCTGTCACAATGTTGTTTATCTGTGGTCTGCAATTTTTATAGTGTTATTTGGATCTGTGATTAAAAGTCAGGGTATATATGTAGTTAGAGTGTAGTTGTTTTGTAATTTGTAAAGTAAATTGTAGTTTCATGTAGTCTGTCACAATGTAGTTTATCTGTGGTCTGCAATTTTATAGTGTTATTTGGATCTGTAATTAAAAGTCAGGGTATATATGTAGTTACAGTGTAGTTGATTTGTAATTTTTAAAGTAAATTGTAGTTATACTTTTAGTACTATAACTTGTAGTTAGAATGTAGTTTCATATAGTCTGTCACAATGCTTTGATCTGTGTTCTGTAATTTTATAGTGTTATTTGGAACTGTGATTAAAAGTCAGGGTATATATCTAGTTACAGTGTAGTTGATTTGTAATTTATAAAGTAAGTTGTAGTTATACTTTGTAAAATAACTTGTAGTTAGAACGTAGTTTAAATGTAGTTTGTAGGTTTAAATTGTAGTTTTATGATATGTTACATTATATCTTGTAATGCTGAAATCTAGCGTCATTCTAACCACAATTAATATCCTTTTCTTGCAGAATGGACCTTACTGTGCTCAACATAATGTTGATTATGGTGTGATCCGATTCCATTGTACGATCCAACAATACCTAGCCAGATAAAGGCATTACAATCCCCAAACCAATTACGTGTTTTCAAGAAAACATATTTTGGTTATTTATTAGATATGCCCTCAATCTGCATGCAGAACCAGTCAATTCACCTTCTAATGAAGTATGAGTTATCAAAATCTACTGACAACTACTTTTCTGTTCTTTTAAATGGACAAAATTTGATTTTTTTTCCTTGAGAGATTTTTGTTTCATTACTGGTTTTAATTGTGTCAATAGTTTCTCGTATGTTAGCCATTTAATGACTAAATATTTCCCTAACAAAGCTCGGGTCGAGAAATGGCTTTTGAGAAATGTAGTGACATCCAAATCATGGACAAATGATTTGGATGTTGTACAGTTGTGTATCCTGTATATGTTGGAATTCTTTGCTTGTCCTTCTGATAAGGATAATGTTAGTTTGATAGACAAGTTTACGTTCTTTCTTATAGAGAGTGGTAATTTTGAGTCGTACCCATAGGGTACAAAATCCTTCAAGCATGTTGTTGAATCTGTCAGACATCGTCTCAATCCCAACATCCATTCTTATCTTATACGGGGATGCTCATTAGCCCTACAAGTGTGGCTATACGAGTGTTGTTCTTCTGTCAGCACCGAGCTTGATACACGGTGCTCTGACTCCATTCCTTGTATTTTAAGATGGTCATCTATAAAGGGACAGATTTAGTTAACTGTCCTTGAAGACAAAATCATCAATCATGAGTGGCTCAAGGTATTCTTTTCAACCTTTGTATAATTCTTCAATTACTGTAATAGTAACTACATTACATCTACAATTTTCTTTTCAATTGACTTAACTGTCATTTCCATCTTTCAATTCTCAAACATGGTTGCATATGGGGAAGAGATTGGAGCGCTTAATCTCCCAGAAAAGATTAAATATGAAGATGAAGAGGTTTGTCAACCATCAAAAGTCCCAACTGCTGCTTCTCCGACAGTTGAACCTGAAGAGGCTACTTCTTCAAATGACATGAATATGTCAGTAGCCAGATCAGGAAGTTGGAACAGAAGCTTGAGCAGGTACTGTGAGAAAATATAGTTGTGTAGTCATTATTTAGTACCACTTGCATGCATTCCTACTACTTTGTAGTTTGTTTTTATTTAAGTGTAACTAATAGAATATTCTTACAACTAATAGACATAATTAATTTTTAGGTTGATGGAAAGTTAGATCAGTTAAAGAAGGATGTTTTGGATGAACTCTCAAAACTTCCAGAGTTCATAGATGAATCTTTGAAAAGTGTAATGAATGCTGTCAACAGGAGGAATGAATTGGATGAGTCAAAGGTAAGAATTTACATATAATTTATTCTAACACTATATAATAGTTATGACAATAAAGCATTCTCAAACATTCCTCAAAAAATGTAGTTTGCTGCTAGTTCAACAAAATATAACGAACAAAATCAAGCAGACAAACACAAACATTTTCAGTTCAATGTTGGTGCTCAACTCCGTGCAAGCACCAGCAGGTATCTACATAATTCCTACATACATATATACAAACTTCAAGAATTGCTAATAAATAATTAACTTTCCTTTTCAGCTCCCACTTCTCCTCAACATGTTGAATAACAAGTTGATTTGTATGATGACTTCCAACAAGCAGCTGAGGTAGCCAAAGAAGGTATTGTTTAATAATGTAGTTTTTAATATAAAATAGTTGATTATACACTGTTATAATGCTTTTAAGTATTGCATTATTTTTGTAGCAGATGTCGAAGACAACATTCCACAGTCACCAATTCATGGTGTAACTGTGACTGAAGTTGTCCATGAATGCCTTGAAAAAAGAAGAGGAGATTGGAGTTATGCCTGGAGGAATTGAAAAGAAAGGTGTGACATTGGATGATTTTGAACTTCCGGAAAACCTATCACAGATGGTCATGAATGGTGAGCCCATACAAGTTGATTCAACCCCTGTTCATCAAGGAAGAACAAGGTTACCCTGAAAACATGCACGATCACCATTCACTCCACTCTATAGTACTGAAGGCAGCACGTCTGTTGGGCCAAAAAAATTTTACCTAAAGCACCCATTCACAAGTCTCATTGGTGAAGATGTTGATCCTGAACTAATAGATAGGTTTACAACCTGGTTATACCATCGAACTGACAAAGCATCTAGGAGGTATGGTGCTTAAATGTACCATGTCTGTATGTACTTGTTTTCTATATCTTTGAACCTTTTTAGACTTTGAAATTGTAAATGTGTCTGATTTTTTTTTATTTGTTTAATTCTATTATTATTACAGGAGGAAAGACTTCTATTCAAAGAAGGATAACCATCTCAATCCTTGGTTGGATTTGGGTTGCGAAAAAATTGATAAGAAGGACTAGTTTCTACGCCCTTGCTCACCCCGGACAAGTAATCAATAGTATAGTGAGTATATAGTTTATAATTGCAGTTTTGTCTTTATCTATTATATTTAAATGTAATTAATTGCTTAGGCTTCATGAATAGGAACTAATGGCATTTTGCCTCCATATATCTCTGGTAGCTGGCTCACTGTTATAGTCAAGCAAGCTGATTTGTCTAGTTGTAGTTAATATGTAGTTATTCAAAAAAATACATTATTCAGACATATTTATTAAACACTAAATTTAACTACAACTGACTACAATTAAACTACAAATTGCATATAACTAGAAACTTGAACTACATATAACTAAAATTTCATATAACTACATTTGCATATAACTAAATTGAAATACAGTTTAACTACAATTGTAGTTAATATGTAGTTATTTTGTAGATGTTATTTGTCTACACTACAACTTATTGTAAATTGCACTTTTACCTTTTCAGCACATTGATGTTATAATGTACTATCTGAGGAAAAAGGGGAAATATGGCCCCAACATCTAAAGTAGATTTACAATAACCGATTTCTTGTTCAAGACAAAAATTGAAAGAATATACGAGAAGTTCACTACTGCTCCAATAGATCAAAGGAATTATGTTGTTAAAGCCGAGGATGATATTGGAGAATATATTATGGGCTATAGAATTCTTGCTAATGTAGCATGGGATCTAGTGGACTATATGCTAATGCCGGTTAACCTTGTAGAGAACTTTCATTGGTTGTTGTTAGTGTTTGACATAAAGGACCGGAAACTTTATGTTTATGATTCATTGGTGAGGGCAAAGCGTAACCAAACTGTTCAAACCTTGGTTGACAAATTTTCAGTCATTATTCCTCTTTATTTGTCATGCACTGGTTTCTATGGTAAACACAAAGACATTGACTTCAAAACTACAAAGTCATACATAGAGAAACCAGTTACAGACCCTCTCGACATACAATGGATGGTTGCTGAGATTCCACAACAAAAGGAAGGCTCACTGTAAGAAACTAATCTCCTTTTCTATATGTTTAATTAATTTTTTTTTTATCGTTTGGTATATAATGAAAAATTCTCATATTTTGCAGGGATTGTGGTGTATTTGTGGTTGCTTTTGCGGAGTATATTAGCAATGGTGATTTGTCTATCCCAAAGGAAGATCTTACTGATATTGACAAACACCGTAGACGATATGGAGCTCTGTTGTGAGACTACGCCACAAAGAAGCTAACAGATGGTTCAATCAGTGAGAGTGAGGTTACTGGCAGGCTTCCAAGGAGGAAGGGTGCACCGGCAAAGAATGAGAGGACTAAAGTTCAACGAAAGAAGAAGTAGACTATACTGTTCATGTTTGGTAGTTGGATTGGAAAATAATGTAATCATTAAGTCATTTTGGTTGTAATGAACAATTTTTCTTGAATACATTATACACGAGTATTCGAGCTTTCTAATAGCATATTTGCCGTAACAGCTTTGTCTAATACTCGAGTGTTCTAGCTATCTAATATCTAATAGCATATATAATTTTTATATTATACATTAATGTTGGTGTTACTTTTATATAATACCTTCAGTTGCCATTTTATATAACTGTCAGTTCTTATATAATTGTTGGAATAAATTATTTATCTACAATTACTACAATTGCATATACCTACAAAACTGCACTACATATAACTACAATTGCATATAACTACAAATTGGAATGACAATGCTACAAACTACTGTTGCAGTACATTTGCGATGTATGAATGTTTCGTCCATTCGGCAGCTGTTGTGTTTTCGGCTAAAACTTCTTATCTTGAACAATGAAGAATCATGAATTTTTTTGTAGAAATGCCATTTGCAGTTTTCAGCTACACATACAAGCCAGTAGATACAAAAAAATATATTATTCAGACATATTTATTAAAACACTACAATTAACTACAACTGACTACAATTAAACTACAAATTGCATATAACTACAAAGCTTAACTACATATAACTAAAATTCCATATAACTACATTTGCATATAACTAAATTGAAATACAGTTTAACTACAAATTCACATTATGTGATTCCGAGTAATACATTTAGAACACACTTACAGTACATTATAAGTATAATCTGCCAACAGTTTACATTACTCAAATATATGATTATACTTCTTTATTATCTTCAAAACGTAGAAAAGTTACACAATCAATTCCGATAATTTGGAATCACTAACATGTATTCTGAATAACTATTGTAGCTACATTATATTCATTTCTTTTTCGGCACATTCTTGCAAGTTCTTTTGTTATGCCCTTCACCTCCACAATTGCCACATGACATCTTGTACTTCTTTGAGTTTATTTCATCAAATGTTTTATATCTTTCCTTGTGAGGTCTACCTGGCTGCCTTTTATCTCCAGCCGGTGGCTTTACTACATCATCCAAAATATGTTGTGGAACATCCCATTTGGCTTCATCAGGAAGAGGACTAACTGGCAATTCATATGTAAGAAGAAGGCTCTTCGTTATGTAATACGGAGAGCAATAGTTGTCCGGCCTTTCATTCCTATGCCTTAATGCTGCCAAAGCATGGGCACATGGAAGTTCATCAAGTTGGAATTGTCCACAGCTACATCTCTTGTTTTTTATACATACAATGTACCGCTTCACACCATCTAACACAGTATGTATATGATCTGTTGAAACTCTCACCTACAATTCAAGACCAAAAAGAAAATAATAATAAATCAATCAGTTAACTATGTTAGCAACAATTAGTTAACTACAAATCAGGTACAAACAAACTATATATAAACGTTAACTACATTTACACACATTTTGACTATATTTCAACTACAAAATGGAAACACTGCAGCAGCTACTACTATTTTTGTTTTTTGTCCTGCACCAAACAAGAATATATTACCTTTAGTTTCTGGGATAATGTATTGTTATCTTTCAATTCTTTGTTGAATTTGTGACCAAGTAATGTGAAAGTACCCTTTGCCTTCAATAACTTTTCTTTTGTCCATATACTCAAATAGATCAAATATTGGCAGCTCTCTTGCCTCTTTTGTTACAGCGTTCAACGACTCTGCAATGTTTGACGTTATAGTAAAAGTTCTATTCACCGCTGCATGTACTCTTGACCATCTATGATAGCCAATATCATATAGGTAAGACGATACACGTGGGTCTACCTCTTCAATCTTCATCATCCTTTCATTGAATTCATCCAGAGTATATGACCGTGCTGTAGCAAAGTACAATTCATGTAATTGTAGATGTGCCTTCTTGAATTTTGACCTTATATTTGTCCATATATGCCACATGCAAAAGTAGTGTGCCATGCCCGGATAGACAACTGATGTTGCCTTCGATATACTCTCATGCCTATCTGAGACAACACACATTGAAGGTCTTTCACCATATGCCTCCTTGAATTGTTCAAAGAATCACCTCCAAGACGCGTCGTTTTCAGAATCAACAACAGCATATGCCAAGGGCAAAATAAAACCTACAATTTGTAGTCATAAAATAAGATTAACTATTAAATACAAATATATATTGAGAATTTAGGCAATTTAACTACATTGATTTATATAAATACTACCTAACTACAATATAACTACAATTTCCCTACATTATTTAAACTATCTACAAAATAACTACAAAATTATTACATCTAGTACCTGCTGCATCCATGGTGCTTGCTGTCAGCATAATACCCCTATATGCTGATTTTAAGAATGTCCCATCAACCACTACTACCGGCCTACAATGTTGCCAACCATTTATTGATGTACAAAGAGCAACAAATGCATACAAGAAGCAATCATCTGCTGCCTTCTTCAATTTAACAACAGAACCGGGATAATTCTTCTCAAGAATATAAAAATATTTTGGTAATCTGTTGTACGAGTCACACGGATTCCCTCTCAAAAACTGTAATGCTTTTTACTTTGCTCTCCATGCTTGCATGTAGCTTAGGTTCACTCCATGTTCGGATAACATGTATGTTTGTATGTCATTTGGCGTGTAAACAGTCTTAGGATCACAATACTTTGGAACGACAATGCTACCAACTACTGTTACAGTACATTTGCGCTTTATGAATGTTTCGTCCATTCGGCAGCATGTATGTTGTCGGCTAAAACTTCTTATCTTGAACAATGAAGAATCATGAATTGACGTTTCCTTGAAATGCCATTTGCAGTTCTCAGGTACACATACAAGCCAGTAGCTACAAAAATCCAATTTTTAGACCTATTTATTAAACACTACAACTAACTACAAATTGACTACAATTAACTACAAACTGACTACAATTAACTACAAACTGACTACAATTTAAACTACAAACTGACTACAATTAACTACAAACTGACTACAAGTAACTATAAACTGACTACAATTAACTACAATTGACTACAATTTAACTACAACTGACTACAATTTAACTACAATCTGTATAAACAAACCAAGCTTCAATAATACAGTAATTTTTCAAATCAATAACTAACTACATACCTTCTATTACTTGATCTTTTCACTCTGAACTGGAACTTGTGCATAACTGCGTAATTCTTCATTGCAACAACTATCGTCTTCTTGTCCTCGTACACTTGTCCTTCTTCAATACATGTTTGCGTAGATTCAATTATTATTTCACTTTGATATTCCTCAATAGCTGGTGAGGATGGAATTTCTATTAACCTTAGTGATCCTGAAGAACCTGCAGACAATACATTCACAAATGTAGTAACTATGTAGGTAAATTTGAAAGCGACATCGCTGTGTCATTTCCAGTACTATATCATCATTGTAGTTTCATTGTAGATAAATGTCGTCAAATTGTAGTTGATTAGAGAACAGAAAAATCTCAGCATTTTCGAATCAAACATACCTGTACTGATGCATTCATTGGTGATTGCCAATTCCATATTGAAATCTCTTACGCTAATACATAAGGGATACGAACCTAAGTTTTTATTCTCTTTTTTCGCCTCCATATATACACGAACACCCATATCATTCGTAATCTGCAATGGAGGACAATTATCATTCACAATGTATTTTATTTCTACAATTTTATCCGATGTATCAATCGATAATTGTTCTGCAATTGTAAACTGGAGAATTCCGTAGCTTGCATTATCATCTACCAAAATGGCATCAACTTCAAAATCTCGGAATCTGCCATAGTTATCCCAATAACCATTAGATTTCAGCATTATCGGGATTTTAGACATTGTAGAATCTCGGTACTGAAGTATAAGAACTGTATTAAAAAATCTGGAAGAACTACAATTTGATTGACTATCACGCTGTAAATTCTGATTTTCAGTATTTGATGTAGAAAAATGAGAGATTTCGAAACTGAAATCTGGAAGAACTACAATTTGATTGACTATCACGCTGTAAATTCTGATTTTCAGTATTTGATGTAGATGAATGAGAGATTTTCGAAACTGAAATCTGGAAGAACTACAATTTGATTGACTATCACGTTGTAAATTCTGATTTTCGGTATTTGATGTAGAAGAATGAGAGATGTACGAAACTGAAATCTGGAAGAACTGCAATTTGATTTACTGTTACGCTGTAAATTCCGATTTTCGGTATTTGATGTAGAAGAATGAGAGATTTTCGAAACTGAAATCTGGAAGAACTACAATTTGATTGACTGTCACGCTGTAAATTCTGATTTTCGATATTTGATGTAGAAGAATGAGAGATTTTCGAAACTGATGGCTAGGTATGAGAGATTAACGCTGAGAGATTCACGCTGGGTTTAGATCTTTTAACGTTTTAAAAAGATCATTTAATTGGGACAGAATCAAATATTAATTGGGAAGCTTAAAATCTGGCGCTAGTTTAGGCTATAAATTCAGCCAGATATGGTTTGGTACAGTTTTGGTAAAGAAAACATGGAATATGCGGGTAATAACCAAACAAGACACAATAATGGTAATAAGATTTGCTATATGGCATATTTATGTAAATATCCCTACTATCTTTAAGGCCTTACACTGAAGTGGTTCAAACATGAATTGAAATGCTGAACTGATACAACGCTTCCTGGATTATACTATTTGGTTCAATCCAATGAACAAAATTTGGATCACAGCATTTTATGGATAGATTTAATGCAGAGTAATGTCACTATTCTAATCTTCAGAATAAATTAACTTTTGGAAATATGCTGTTGCAGTCTCCCTTTCCAAGAAAGATTACACTATATACTGCATTTATATACTTCTAGCATCCTAAGATTCCAGATCTTTCAACATGCCTAATTTCTGTTCTTAGGCTGAGGATCTATCAAAAACAACATCTCTACCTTCATAAACTAGAGCTAAGGTCTGCGTACATATTACCTTCCCCAGATCCCGATTGTGAAATTTCACTGGGTTTGTTGTATATGTATGGACAACTATGTTCCTATGATGATATTATTTTAAGAATCTTGGCATGGCATGCTAAATATAATTATATCATCAGTATCACCATATATAACTTAAGCAGTTCCAACAAATACAATTGAAAGTTGTTCAAATAATATGGTATTTACTAAGCTACAAACCTTCTGCATATTGCTGCAGAACACAAAGGACATATTTATGGAACTCGGCCTATATGTCAAACCACAAATAACATAAGCAACAGACAACAGCAACCAGATTCCAGAGTATCCTGCGTATTCTATATAAGCTTGCTGCCAGGAAGATCGATCCACTGAAGTTGGAGTTCGACCTCTCCACATTCCACATTTCTCAATCTGAGGCACATATCTTGCACAGCTTTGTTATCTTGCCATACAACTTTAGTCTCTTCCGACAGACAGTTTGACCTGCACGGCATTACTCTTGAGATTACTGTGCCACATGGGAGGCCATCTAAGTTCATCTTCAGAGCATCTAAAAATGGTTTGATCTCAAATTCCGCATCTCCCATTTTGTCATCCATGCTGAACATATCATGATCGTATACAGTCTGGAGGCATACATAAATGCAAAATCAGAATAATTGAAGTGATAAAGGATCATCTCAGAGCATTCCTAAAAGGCTTATTAGACAAGGAACATTCTACTCTACAGAAAAGATACGTTTTATCGTTTACTTTCACCAGCAAATAAGAAACTTTACCAGCTTAACAGGAAGATTTGGATCTGAAACAGAAAGGGTCAGATCTTCATTCCACTCAGGGTTAACATCCTTATTTATAACTCGCGTCTTCAGCTTCTGTGTTCAAATTGTAAACATATGCAAGTTAAAAGTTGGCGCAAGAACAATTATAAAGACAATAAAAAATAGGAAAGAATTTGCAATTAAATGCCACATTGCAAGTTACTTATCAATCATGTCCCAAACAGTTTGAGATTTTGTAAATCTACTCATAAGAATGAACGAAAATAAGTAGTACATATAGGTATCCTCTGATTTTGCCTTACTACAACGATAGCTACTATATAATCCTTCGCTTCATAAAGCTTAGTATTTGAAGCATGCTTTATGTGTATAAGACAAATATTTTGCATCCTGTAGAAGTAGCTTAACATTAAGCACATAACTTTCTTCCACTTCTTAATTTAGAACATGTAATCACTAAAATCATAGCTGTTCTTTTTGGAAACTCGGAGCAGTTTGCCAAAACAAAACAATTACTTATGTTGCATATTTGCAGCAGCTCTGCAAATTCTAGAATGGCCACCAACGGTTTTAGAAATTAAATTTACTTCTCCCTACGTTTTCCATCATGAAACGAAAATACTTCTCTCTATCTGTGATGAAAGTTGGACCTTTTGAAGTCATTCTGAGTCGCAATATATTAAAAAAGCCAAAGGCTAAAAATTGGTTTGCACTATCCTAAGAGTATTAATACTTGTCCCTGGACTCATGAAAGCTAAAAACACTCAACTAGACGAGCAAAGTAAAGCAGTAACAAATACGGATGAAATAATTTATCTAGCCACAAATTAAAACTCCGAAGCACTCTGATCCAGATCTGTTCTCGCCATTAACGGGTATCATTGGCTCAAACAAATACACAAGTGAGATAAGACAACATCGTATCAGTTACATCGCCTATTTCCAAAAGGTAAATGCTAGCAGGAATGTCAATTTTGAACAATTACTAAAAAGCTCGTATCTCCTCTGTCACACCTTCGAGGAGTCAACGACTAAAGACGGATAGAAATATGTGAGCACTGTATTGAACTCAGCAATCCCTTCCCAACCCCGTTTTTACAAGTCATAACTTACAGGGCCATCTGAATTGAAAAATCAACAAGAATTTCGAAGCATGACAAGACCACAAGAATAGTCAACGACGGAGAACATGATCCTAGTTAGTTCCAAGTTTATAGCTTAATAATGGTACGCTATCATCAGATATGAAAATGTAACAACAGAACTATACCTAAAACTGTTCTAATTTTTACTTTGTGTGAATGAAATACAAGGTTCCGAAATTAAACATGTTCAAATGTCACATTTATTGATTATATAGCTAGCTCCGGCTTGAAAGCAAGAAGCAAGGGCATAGCAGCTGCGCGAAGTCATACCTTAGCACATCCGTTTTCTTGCTCGTTAGCACTTCAATGCACACATATTTGAGGTTGGGGATGCACGTTAAGCGAAGTGGTGTCACGCGACACTGCTTCGCTTGAAAATTTTACTAAGTATATGTATCAATATCGTGAGGAAATGAATAAATAGGAAGAAATGACATCAGTTGACACAAATTATCTCCTGGCGCGTTGGTTATGTGCCTTACTTTGCTCTAAGAAGTCAGAGGTTTGAATTGAAACTAACATGTATTTTTTTTTTTGCAAATGTTTGATAGAGCCTCTATGGTTATATATTATGAATTATGATTAGGTGGAATTATACTCAGGACCTTTCCTAACTTAAAGACTCAACAAAAGTAATGGATTAAATGTATTTATTGTCTAGAAATATGATAACTAAAGTTATTTATTCATGTTCTTCTACTATTAATTTTGAAACCGCTTACAAAAATTTATGCGTTTCCAACCATTTGACCTTTTAGATGTGAAAACAACATGGTATCAGCTGATATGTTCGCCACCCATAAACAACATACATGATACATCTCCTTGCAAACAATGATTCATAAGTTCATACCCATTTCGATCCATTTGGACCCGTTTCAGAGTTTTTTCTAAAAAAAAAACTAATAATAATAACCTAGACGATTTAAAAATTAAAATGGAAAGAATGGCGAGGATGGAAAAAGAAAAAAGAATAGTGGAGAGTAACTACCTGTTTACCCATCTTGACGACAACGTAAGGATCACTGCTGCGGACATCGCGTACAGCAAGGTTTACGCCTCTCTTTATTTTTACCCTTAAAAGACCCAATAGGTTGTCCATTTTAAGGATTTCTGCTCCTGCTTGCTTTGTTCTTCCTTCCTCCACCACTGCTTTATCCTGTCTTTGCTGATCTCTTAATCTAGTCTCCCTTTTTTATATATTAGAAAATTAAAACTAATATTACCTACTTCTTGATTAGTATTAGTGCAAGTAATTACTAATTAATAGGATAAGTCAAATCTTTATTTTTTTATGATTTTGCTTCTTCCTTTTATAAATCCTTAACACCCTCCCCACGCAAGTGAAAGTCTTCCTCTAGTGAATCTGAAAAGACGGGAAATAACAAGGAGTTATTTAAAAGAACAAGTAGTACATATATTGGACAAAAACACCCATTATTTAGATACTTTACGAGTATATAAATCGAAGAAATTAATTATGTTAATCCCCTGCAGATAAATTAATATAACAGATACAACATTAATTATAATACTTTGCACCGCATGCAGTCAAAGATCAGAAAATGAAAATGTTAATTGTGACTTTTCCCCTTAGGGTTCACAAGTGGCAGGTGAAGAACAAATTCATTTCTAGTTGAGGCCTGCACTGCGTAATGTGGAAGGAACCTCTAATCCAATCGAAATTTATATAAAAAATTTAACTCTATGCACAAAGTATTTCGTGCTCACCCAAGATATAAAAAGGGTGTCACCACAAAAAATATAATATAGACAACTTGTGATTGGTTCCACGATTCGAACCCGTAATCCTTCACTCCGGGGCTCCCCTTCCCATCAAATTTTATATCCTTAATCATTTATCATTCGTTTATTGAATTGACTCATAGATCCAAATGCAATCAAACAAAAACTTCTGATGAAAATTAAATGACCTGGGGAAGAATATGGCGACAAAATTCCATTTTGATGTGTCAATCAAATGGTTTTTGATACTTACATTTTAGGATCTTCTTTATGGATTGCGTTGCGATCGCTGCCTTATTATGGCTGTGAGGAAGAAATAAAAGGAGGTTGTTAAGGTAATGCCTATTGTGTATTTCTTGGGGGATATGGAGTTACGTCACATGCAAAAATAAAAGAGATGAAAGGCAAGGCAAGAAGTTCGAAAATATGTGCGTAGTTTATGGTTGTGGCTCTAAATTAATATGTCATGTTATGATTTGGTGAGTGCTTATTTCATTGTGATCACCAATATATGTTGCGGACATATATACCTAATCTATCGTAGTTCTTAGTTTTCAATTTCTAGTTAGTTATTTTTGAAAGGATGTGTGCTAGCTAGATTTTCAAGCAGCTCATGTATAGATTTTGCTATTAAATTATACCATTATAATATCTTCTTGTTCTATTGGATAGCATTGTATGGTTTGTATCACACGGTATGCTTGTACGTATGCATACAGTAGAAATCGAAGAATTCAATTTCGAAGATTAGATTACACTCTGAGTCCGAGTTCTAGAAGCTTGAAGTAAGAGTTAAGCTAGATCCGGATGAGCACACCTCGAAAAGCAAATCGGGGACCCATGATAACCTGCCTCGAGGGCGGTACAATTTCAAGTGCACTCAAGAAAGAGCGGGATTCTCAAGGACATGTGGGTCAGGGCATAAATTACAGGATAAGATTTATACAAAATAGTGCAAGTCCGTACTAGGTTATTATACAACTGTACCAATAGAACTCTTTATCATAATTAGAAATGTACTATATTAGGGGTTCCCTCTCCTATATAAAGAAGATCTCATTCATTTGTAAGATGATCTAATTAAGTGCAATAAGACATTCTACTCTTCTTTTCTTGTTTATCGTGCTCAACATTGTTTTGCAGCTTTATTGTCTTTACTTTATTGTTCATAGTTTACTGCTCTCAGCTCACCTCGAGGCGCTGAGATAATCGAGCTCGAGGTCCTTATTGTTCTAACAACACTGGTTTGGTTCATCAATTCTTCTTACTTAAACTTAATATTACTTCCATATTCACTGGTATTAGGATAAATCACATATCTTTAAAACCACAATTATCTTTAATTATTGCTCACATTTTTCGAGGTAAACAGTTTGACGCCCACCGTAAGGCTAAAGATAATGGTAATTATTTTAGTGTTAGTTTTATGATAACATACGTTATTCTTCAAACTTTTTCTTGTCAAAGATTCTTTGAATTCAGGCTAAGATATGTCTAGCACACACAACGCACCTCCCATGACAGTGAGGGACTTTGAGAAAACAGCGGTACCGGGGTCGGTGTACCAACGAGCCTTTCAAACTAGTACTATTACTAATCGACTCTATATCTTCTTCAATAAACACTAGTTAGGGAGTGACAAATATGGAGCCCGTTGATATTAGCTCGTAAACGCTCTAAATACGGACGCATGCATAGACCCTGCAAAGGAATGTACACAGGGAAGCTCGAGTCGGAGGCTAAAGAGCACAAGGAATGGAAGAAGGAAGAGTCGGCCTCCAAGTGATATTCGAGATATTGCAAGCTTAGCAAGTCACCATCGCTCAAATTCAGAGTTAGAACAAAACTCCAAACATCGCCCAACCAGTGAACGCCTGGCATGTTGAACCAGCGCTTGAAAGGCCCGATGAAAGTGGCTTACGGACTGACCCCACAATCATGAAAATGCTCGAGGAGCTGACTAAAATTATCGAGTTAGGAGAAAAGAATATAGAAGACAACAATAAGAAGGTAAAAACCTATAACTCCTGGGTAGACCAAATACCGGGAGCACCTCCAATTTTGAAAGGTCTAGATGCTAAAAAATTCATACAAAAATCTTTCCCTCCAAGTGTGGCTCCGGTGCCCACTCCCAAGAAGTTTCTCATGCCCGATATACTGAAATATGACGGAACAACTGATCCTAACGAACATATTACTTCATACACTTGTGGAATCAAAGGAAATGACTTCAATGACAATCAAAACAAGTCAGTATTATTTAAAATATTTGGGGAAACATTACTAAAAGGAGCTATGATCTGGTACCACAACTTAGCTCCTAACTCTATTGATTTATTTGCTATGTTGGCGTACGCTTTCATGAAAGCACACTCCAGGGACATAAAGGTAGCCACAAGAAAATTGGATGTCTTCAAAATAAAGCAAAGGGATGACGAGATTCTAAGGGAGTTCATGTCCCGGTTCAGATGGAAAGAATGGAATTACCTCCAGTCTCCAATGACTGGCCAGTTCAGGTCCTTATGCAAGGTTTGAATGAAAGAAGCTCAATCCTCGATAGTTAAAGCAGAACTTGATCGAATATCCAGCTGTGACATGATCAGATGTACACAATCGTTATTAGTCAAAAATTAGGGTTGAGGACGACCAGTTGGGAGCCCTATCGGGCTCAGTTCATCCTAACAAATTCGCAGCCAAGTCCCCAAGGGACACAGACAGGGGATCAAGATTCATCAATGAAAGGTATCAAGCATATGACAATCGAAGTAACAACGGCCCGAGCCCCAACACCTCTCGAAGCGATCAAAGAAGTGACCGAGGTCAAGGTTCTCGATGACTCATGAGCAAGAAGGGGATTGATAAGCACGCCGACCCCACCGAGGTCCCTTGATTATCAGAGTACAGCTTCAGCATAGATGCATCAGGGATTGTCTCAGCTACTGGGAAAATCAAAGATACTAAGTGACCCAGGCCAGTACAGATCGATTCCTTCCAAAGAAACCAAACTAGATATGCAAGTATCATGGCACTCATGGCCATAGAACGGAAGATTGTAGGCAGCTAAGGGAAGCAAATGCTAGGTTATTCAATGAGGGCCATCTTCGAGAATACCTAAGTGATCGAGCTAAGAATCACTTCATGGAGAGAGATGCAGGCAGGAAGAATGGGCCTGAAGAACCTCAACATTTCATTCACATGATCATCGGTGGAGTCGACGTCCCACAAGGACCTATATTCAAACGTACCAAAGTATCCATCACCAGGGAGAAACGGACTCGGGGTTACATGCCCGAGAAAACCTTTACATTCAGAGAGGAAGACATCAAGGCCTTATCTCAGCCTCACAATGATGCACTGGTAATTTTTATCCTTTTATATAAATTTCAAGTTAAACGTGTTCTCTGGATCTAGGTAGTTCAACAAATATAATCAGGTCAACGGTCGTGGAGCAGCTTGGGCTAATCGACCAAATCATACCGGCATCTCCAGCCTTGAATGGCTTTAACATGGAAGGTGAAACAATGAAGGAAGAAATCATCCTCCCAGTCAACGTGGCTGGAACTATACAGGACACCAACACGCCCATGTGCATAGAGGACCATTTGACCCATTTGCAGGTGACGTTTGATATCCTAAGAAAGTACAACATGAAGCTCAACCTCGAGATATGCACTTTTAAAGTCAGCTCGGGCAAAGTCTTGGGTTTCATGGTATCAACAGAGGTATCGAGATCAACCCCGATAAAATCAAAACCATTAAGGAATTCACCATAGTGAACAATATGAAAGTCGTAGAACGGCTGACCGGACGGGTAGCTGCCCTAGGACGATTTATCTCGAGGTCATCAGATTGGAGACATCGCTTCTTTTCCCTAATAAAAAGAAGAAGAACTTCACATGGACTCCGGAGTGCCAACAAGACTTGAAAGAATTGAAACGGTAAGTGTATCTAGCTATGTCCGAGGTAGTGGTAAGTGGCGTGTTGGTTCGAGAAGAGCAAGGTATGCAATTTTCTGTCTATTATATGAGTCATACCCTAGGATTGAAACCAGGTACCCACATTTGGAAAAGTTAGCTCTTGCGCTAATACGCGGATCTAGGAAATTAAAGCCATATTTTCAATGTCATCCTATAAGTGTACTAACTACGTACCCACTTTGAAATGTCTTGCATAAGCCCAAGTTATAGCGAATATTGGCCAAATAGGCCATAAAACTTGGAGGATGTAATATCGAGTATCATCCTCGAACAGCTATCAAGTCTCAAATTTTGGCAGACTTCGTGGCCAACTTCATGCCTGCCCTCTTACCCAAAGTAAAAAAGGAACTCTTGCTAAAAATAGGTACGTCATCGAGGTATGGACCATCTTCACAGATGGAGCCTCGAATGTGAATGAATCCGGGCTCGGCATCATTTTAAAACCTCCTACGAGTAGCATCATTAGGCAATATATCAAAACTTCTAAATTGACTAACAATGAGGCCGAGTATGAGGCCATGATTGCAGGTCTTGAACTAGCCAAGGGCCTTGGAGCAGAGGTCATCGAGGCAAAGTATGACTCCTTTTTAGTAGTAAATCAAGTATGAAGCTTCGATGTTCGAGACGATTGAATGCAAAGGTACTTAGAAAAAATTTAAATGACATTGCACCGCTTTAAGGAATGGACACTGGACCATGTACCTCAAGAACAGAATAGTGAGGCCGATGCACTTGCAAATTTGGGGTCATCGGTCGAAGAAGGATATTGTCCCAGGAACTATCGTTCAACTGTCAAGCTCAGTAGTCGAAGAAGGTCGTGCAGAGATTAATTAAAAAATTTTGACATGGGATTAGAGGAATAAGTACGTCGACTAATTAAAGCATGGGAAGCTCCCACTGACCCAAAAGAGTTAAAAACACTTTGAGCCAAAGCAGCTCGATTTTCACTCGATGAAAATGGAACGTTATATAGAAGAACCTTCGATGGACCACTGGCAGTGTGCTTGGGACCCGGGGACACCAATTGTGTATTACGGGAAATCCATAAAGGCACCTGTGGGAACCATTCTGGGGTTGACTCTCTGGTTCGCAAGGTGATCAGAGCAAGGTATTATTGGGATAGCATGGAAAAGGATACCAAGGAGGTCGTTCAAAAATGTAATAAATGACAAAGATTTGTGCCGATGATCAGTCAACCCGGCGAACATTTCCATTCGGTCCTATCCCCGTGGCCATTCATGAAATGGGGGATGGACATTGTCAGCCCCATGCCAATAGCGCCAGGTAAAGCTAGATTTATTTTGTTCATGACTGACAACTTCTCAAAATTAGCTGAAGCACAAGCCTTCGAGAAGGTAAGAGCAAAAAAGTAATTGACTGGGACCAATAATATGTCGATTCGGGATACCCGCCAAAACAACATGTGACAATGAGAAATAGGTCATCGGCAGCAAAGTAATAAAATTCCTTGAATACCGTAAAATCAAAAGGATCCTATTAGCACCTTACTACCAAGCACAAATGATCAGGCAGAATCCATAAACAAAACCATCATCATAAACTTAAATAAAAGGATAGATGATGGAAAGGGAAAATAAAGAGAAGTGTTGCCAGAAGTTCTATGGGCATATCGAATGATGTCGAAATTGAGCACGGGGATACCCTATTTTCTTTGTAGCTTTGATCCCAGTCGAAGTCATGGAACCTAGCATCGAGTTTCAGTATACCACCGAGGCCTCAAATCATGAAGCTATGAACACTTTTCACGAACTACTCGATGAAAAACGTGAGGCTGAGTAAATCCGAATGGCCGCACAAAAACAAGGATCGTAAGGTATTACAACAAAAGGACGAACCCTCGATATTCAGAGTCGGAGACTCAGTCCTAAGGAAAGACACTCTCAACATTCGAGATCCAAATGAAGGGAAACTATGCCCCAATTGGGAAGGATCGTACTTGTCACACCTCTTTTTTCCACATACAACCCTATTACGTGGTTGAGTTAGAAGAGTTTATCCAATAAAAGTGACGTTTTGAAAAGAGATTATTTATTTAGAGTGACCACTTGGAATTGAGTTTTGATGTTCCAAGTCACCTTTTATTTGAATCCCCTTTCAAAAGGAAAATTTGACTCTGGTCTACGAAAATAGAAGACCGAGTAAGGAATTTTGTTGACAGAGAAAAAGGTGTAGGCACCCCTCGATTTCTGTGATTCTAGAACTGTCGCTTTTATCGACTATTGTAAGGCTTAAATTAATTTTTAGCTATTCTTGTATTTTATTGGTTATGTCTTGTCTATTACCAATTCACTTAATTATTATATTTTTATTAATTGTTTGGACCCAGATGCGATACGCACACAATGTATTTCTCTTTGAAGCTTGGATGTTAAACCAAGATAAGGAATATACACATGGTTAAAAAATAATTATTTTAAATTTAAAGGTATTGAGACATGGTAATGCGTACATGACACGTTTATTATGAAAACATGAGTTAACATTTAAAGTACATTTAAAATTTTTCTAGTATTTTAGAGTATTTCAATTATTTTCAGATTCAAGACATTTATTTTTACAAAACAGTATTATTAAGATTATTTTGCCAAAATTTCCCGAACCCAATAAACGTGTACATAGCTCCAATAATTAAATAAGTTGCGCCTAAGGCAAGCTAGCAAATTAGAATTACTCTTTCTTTTCCCTCATATACATTCTAACTAGTAGAATTAATAAAAAATTATAAAAAGATCAATCAACATAAAGAACAACCAAGCAAAGTCATCTGTAAAGACAATAGGAAATGAAGTTGTTATTAAGCTAACCCAATTTTAATTTATTTTCTCTTTTAGACTTTCTAATTAAAAAAATACATTTTTATGGAACATGTTTATGCACTTCTGTAGAAGAACTGATCCATGTAAAATCTCACATATGACTAGCTTTCGCTTTTCTTATTCATGTTATGAATAGTGAATATTAAGATGGCCACGAGCCTTAGAAAAACCAGTAATCTTGTTGGAAAAAAAAATTGACCATTTCCCGTAAACCCCGAGATCTCCGCCTCTTTTGTAAAGAGAAAAATTGAAAAATAAAAACAACACAAGAATTTAACGTGGAAACCCAAAACCGGGAAAAAATCAAAACCATTGTCAAAAGACAACAACCGACCACTATGTGAAAAATTCTTACAATCACATAAACCTCAGTATATTCTCCTAACAAAAGTGTTAGAAATGCATTCGGTTTTGGTACATTTGAAAACATAACTTAAGCCCCCTTATATAGGCAAGCCTCCAAGCTACTCATCAACATTTTTCCAATGTGGGTAATGACCCTTCTCATTTCTAAGAAAAATCCCAACAAACTCCACCTTGATTAAAAATGATCATAGCAGCAGCTATCCGCCATACTCCACATTGTTGAACATCTGTCATACTCCACCATAAAGAGTATCGCCACTTAGAATAAACCATTCTAAGAATTTCCACTTCGACTCATGTAGAAAAATACCTTGCTGATTATTATGGTGCAACCTCCACTATTGGCTCTCCTTGGAAGTCCATCAGCTATCGACATAACTGTTTCATCACACACCTTGCATTCCTTCCAAACCAATGCCCGTGTGTAATTCTGCTATTAATCTCACATCCTTCACCATGGCAAATAGCGCATACCATAAGGATGTACATGTCTTTGGGTCATATAAGGTCATATGGGTCCCTATCAAGACCATATTAACAGCATCACTTGACTTGGAGCCTGTAGTCGAACCTGCTCCACCTGCTGGACAATCCTTCTTCATGTGTCCAGGCTCTCCACGCTTCCAGCAAACAACATTCCGCTTCATGGGGTTCCTCTTTTCCTTTCCTTTCCCGTAGCACATATACACAACTTCAAAAGAAGTATCTCTCCCATCTCCTTTGAGTCTTCTTTCTTCAGAGATGAGCGTGCTGATAACTTCTGAAAGATTCACCTGCTCCTTCCCATGGAGCAATATTGGCTTCATGTGCGCAAAAGACGAAGGAAGAGACCAGACGAGCCTTAAGGCTTGATCCTCCTCATCTATCTTCACTCCAATAGCTTCAAGCTCCAAGACAATCCCATTGAGAACACTCAAATGATCCGAGATTTTAGTACCCTCACCCATACGCAATGTATGAAATTGTTCCTTCAGGTACACCCGATTTGAGACTCCCTTTGTTTGATACAGCTTTTCCAACATTTCCCATAGCTCCTTGGCCGTCGCAATTCCATGCACATATGCAAGGACATTCTTTGCCAATGATAACCGTATCGCACTTGCAGCTCTCAAATCCAAATCATCTCATTCTTCATCTCTCTTGCTTGATGAATCATCGCTAGAACCTGCTTCTGGTTTTCCCTTCAGGGCCTTGTGTAGACCGATTGAATCAATATATCCCTGACTTGAACTTGCCACAAGCCAAAATTGATTCTTCCATCAAATTTCTCAATATCAAACTTGATGCTTCCCATTGTAACCGTATCGCTGACCAATATCCGTGGATGAAAAACACTTGCTTAGAACCTCGTCTGTAGCTCGTGAACAGCACACCAGATAAGTTCCCAGGAAAGAGAGGTGGGTCCGGCGTGACCACTTAATTACCAAGTCTTTCCTAGACAAAGCTTACCTCGATACTCCAATTGCACCAACTTCCCCTCCTACAAGCTTCTTGAACCAGAAAATCTTTCTGATGTGGAAGATCAGCCAAAGCTGCGACCACAGAGCATACTAAGATTCCCCCCTCAAGCTAGGCGACCTCGCTCTGATACCACTTGTTGGGAAAAAAAATTGACCCTTTCCCGTAAACCCCGAGATCTCCGCCCCTTTTGTAAAGAGAAAAATTAAAAAATAAAAACAACACAAGAATTTAACGTGGAAACCCAAAACCGGGAAAAAACCACAACCGTTGTCAAAAGATAACAACCGACCACTATGTGAAAAATTCTTACAATCACATAAACCTCAGTATATTCTCCTAACAAACAGTGTTAGAAATGCATTCGGTTTTGGTACATTTGAAAACTTAACTTAAGCCCCCTTATATAGGTAAGCCTCCAAACTACTCTTCAATATTTTTTCAATATGGGATAATGACCCTTCTCATTTTTAAGCAAAATCCCAACAAATCTAAGAGGCAACTCTATTTTTAAACAACACTTCATATCAGTGATTAGAACTAACTATCTTTATGCATATATTTAGATACAAATTTAAGTATGAGCAATTTATACATACATTTATATACATATTTACCCATGAGCAAAATAGATGACGAATGCATGTTCCATCACCAAGCAAGAAATTGAAGTCAAAATGAAGTCAACTACATAATAAATAAATATGGCGTCTAATAACAAACTAATAGAGTTGGAGTAAGATTATCAAAGCATGGGTGTATATAGAGAAAAGCTTGAATCAAAAGTACCTTTATTATTGCCGAATTTGAATTTTAAAACTTAGCAATTCAACAAATAGACAGAACACCACTGACCATGACCGAAAATCGATCACGACAACCTCAATAGAATTTAAACTTACAACCTCAATTGACCTTAGAGATGAAATAGGAGTAATGTGGAGCAAGGGAAGTTAGGACTCGAAAAGATTTCCAAACTTTAATGAAAGAGGTTTACGATTCCTGCAACTGATCTCCTCCCTCTATTTTTGATTTCTTTCCTATCCTGGCTGCCACTAGAATTCAAGACCTTAAGGTTTTGGGTTGGAATGCTAATATGCATTGCTTTAGAATTGTAGGGAAAAGGCAGAGATTGAAAGAATTAAAAATCAAGAAGGAAAGAGGGGACTGCCGTTCTAGATTTTTGGAGTTTGGTCCCTTCCCCCATCTTTTGTGTATTATCTATAGATGTATGAGTTAATAGTGATATGAGTGAGTGAAAAGTGAGGGGTGGATACGTGAGGGAATGTGGAAGTAAGTGATGTGAAGAGTGGGGAGTTAGGCTAGAAAAGTTGGGATAATGGGATTGGGATTGTTATCTAATTAAAAAATCAGATTTTTGAATTCATTTTGTTCATTTTTTTAAAGAAAATTAAAATATTAAATAAGAAATTAACTAATATTTCTTACAATATAAGAGAACTAAATATTTACATGCACTTTAAATCATACGAAGAAAGATTTTCCAGCTTACTTATTAAAATTTTAATTAAAAAAAACTCTCTCTATATATATATAATAGAAATAAACATTATATTCTAAGAATATAAGCAATTCTGTAGCTTCTTTTAAAAAAATTTCTTTTAAATAAAATATATTAAGAGTAAAATAAAAGCTTTAAAATATTAAGATTAGAACTAGAAGAAATATTTATATTCAAATAGTATAGAATTTGGGTGTGGTAAAAAATTAGTTGTTCACACTACCATATCCTCGGAATCGTCGGGAAAAGATCCTACAAACTTAGCACAATGGAAGGCGAGCAATTGCCAAACAATTGGAATGTATCATTACGCTAATGTTATTACTGCTCAGATCGGGGTTTTTCCCCAAGTGAATTTTACCGGCAAAGTTTTTAACGAGGCAACACCTATATGCTACCTAAGGAATATTCAACAAGTGTTCAAGGTCTCTTTTTAATCAACCTCGAACACTGGGGGGCATCACCCTCGGAGGATGCATTCTCAAAGAAAGCAATTCATTCCAAGGAGGGCCTCAATAGGGGAATGTTGTAATGTTCCAAACAGTTGAATGAACTGTGTCCATGTGATCCAGCCTCCAGCGGAAAAACATATACATATGTACCAACTAATTGAACAAACATTTTTATTATATCTAAACACTTTTATGCATCAAAAAAAGTCTACTATTTTCGCATTTAATGGCCCAAGGGCAAAAACCCCAATTGCACCTGAATATTTGAGGATTGTCATCAACAATCGACACATAGAGTCATCAAACACTCGATCTTATAACACCTCAAAGAAGCATACTCGAGTTAACAAGACTTAAAAAGGCACTCCCTCGAAAACGATATACTCGGGGCCTAACATTTCAAACAAGTTCAAAAATTTATAGGGAAACAAGTCCAAATGACAAACCCAAAAGCTAGGGCCGTATTAAAGACTACGATCACAGAAATGACTACGGCCAAAATTTTGAAGACGTCCGATTTTCACTATAAATTAAAGGCCTTCAAACATTGAAAACCATTTAAATCAGGATAACTCCCAGTAAAGAAAAATATAATGTTCGATAAAACTCCCACCCACCCACCCACCCCCCACCCCAAAAAATCTATGGGCTTTGATAAATTCAGCCCTCAAATAAGGATTCGATAATACTAGCCTTCGGGAAAACTTCAAGAGATATTTGATTATTTCTATACAAACAAAATGACTAGTAAGGTTCCAATACATTGAACCTTCAAAAACAAAATCCAACGCGTACAAAAATACATGCCAAGACATAACTAAAACTCCACTAAGGCTTTTAGCTCAAATAAGGGAAAAATTATATGGCCTTCGTTCTCACTCAACTCGAACTCAAAGGCAATAAAAACCTAGGGGTTTATTACGAGCCTGAATCGATACTCGAGCTGAGTATTTGAATCATCGAAATTTTCCACAAACGGGGGCAAAATAAAATTCAACACGAATCAAGGATAGAGCGAAAAGATACTTCATATTCATAAGGGAAAGTTACAAAACATTTATAACGCCCACTACGGGCCTTGATCAAAAAAGAAACCTAATCTATTTTTGGGGTCACTCCCCCGGGAGTGTCATCTCCAGAACCTACATCTTCAGCAGCTCTATCTTCGGGAGGCTCCTCTCCTTCGGGAGTATCTTTTTTTTGCCTTCCTCGTCCCCAAATCCACTCATCATATCCTCGTCATCGGAGGAGACAAGAAATATAGCATCGGTTTCCCGCGCCTTTGCTTCGGATATCTCCCCGATGAGGTTGAACCCTTAGGCATGGATTTCTTTGAGAGTCTCCCTCCGACTTGGAACTTAGCCAATTCATTGCTCCATCTTCCCCGGTCGGAGGCCTCCCTCAACTTAGATTGAATGGTCGCAGTTTCCTTCAAGTATATAGTAATGGATTTATCGACTGTAGCTTTCATCTTCTCAACTCCAGCTTTGGCATGTATAGCCTCAGACTTAGCCTGTGCAGCTTCAGCCTGGGTTTTAGCCAGCTCGGCCTCCAATCCCTCGATTTTACTTGCATGATCCAGACCCTTCGCTTCAACGCCTTGGAGCTAAGCTTCAGTCGAGGCTAATAACGCATTCCCTTTCATTGTAAGTTGAACCATGTTCTTCTTCCACTGATGATAATCAGCTCAAACTTGATCTACCTCACCCCGGAGCTGCCCAATTATATCTAGCTTTCATTGTAGTTGATATATCAAAGTGTTAGCCCCCGAAGTAGGACCAAGAAGGTCGTACTCTGTTAAAATTGCAATTATATGTTCATCTAGCTCGGACTCACTTTTTTGAGCTTTGGCCAATGTTGTTTGGAGATCCTTAAGCTCTTCTTCTTTCTGGCTATAGAGGATCCTCAAGTCCTTCTCTTCACCCGAAACCTTCTTGAGCTCGGCTTCACATTAGCTCAGCTCAGCTTTAAACTTTACGATGGCATGTAAGTAGAATGGAGACATATTAGTCAAAAGAAAATGAAGGAAGAAAAATTTGCAATACAAAGGGAAGGTCCTTACCCGGGAAAGGAGATGCTGAACCTCTTTGAAAATGGAGGATGCATCATTGAGGTTGTCGGCATCCTCAATCCCAACGTAGCAACCCTAAAAAGGATCATCCTCGATGTCCTTATTTGGGTCGGGCAAATGCAATGTGTTGGCTTCCTCGATTGCCCCCAGAATAAGTTGGCAATTAAAGGAAGTGACATGTTGTCACGGCCCCAAGCTCTTCACTCGGGGCGTTCTTATTAGCACCGGGGGTCTCAGCATTTATCCCCTCTGGTATGGCTGTCGAAGATGGAGGTTAAATCTCAACCTCCGGGGATGCAGGACGATCTTTCTTCCTTTGGGGCATCATCACCACAGGACTAGGTTTCCTATTTGAAAGTATTGGACATTGACTGGCTTCCTGGTCCAAGTCATTAGCGCTGGCTCTTCATTATCATTTTCTTCATCATCCGGGGATTCATGGTCCGAGTTTGCACCCGTCTGAGCAAATCTTTTCCGCAGACTTTGAGGGGGGTTTTCTTGTCTTGAGGGTCTTCGGTTTTCGATACCCTTTTTCTTTTATTGTCCTTCTCGGACTCTGGATTTGAAGGCTTGGTCTTTTCCTCGGGCAGAGCCGGCCCCATCGCTAAGACCTGCACAGGTAAGCATGAGTAAATAGAAATTCCGCAAAGTGTATAGAAAGTGTTGGAACTATAGAAAGGCACTTACCATGGTTCTTAGCCTCCTACCGGCCCTTCGCTAATTCACGCACTTGCGCTCATTGTAGGAAGAAGTGGTAGCTAACTTTCGGACCCAATCCTCAAGGTTGGGCACCGGTGATGGCACCCAAGCCTTGGCTGCCAAAAGAGAGATAGAAGCGTTATGGAATATGAAAGAATATGAATAGATATAGGGAATTCGAACTCCACTTAAGGTTAAAGTTCCACCTCTCCGGGAACAATATTTAATCCTCTTGGATGACATCCAAAGTTCTTACTCTAACGAACTGGTTCATCCAGTCTCGATCTTTGGGTTCGTCGGTACCGGCGAAGAATGACTTCGTTGTTAGGCATTGCAACTTGATGAGCCATCGAAATAACTGGGGCTGATACAATCGAACCAGGTGGCTGAGGGTGAATTCTAAACCCTTGGCCTTTTTCAGAAAAATATTATAACATGATCATAATATACCAAAAGGAATGGTGAATTTGACCAAGGGTGACTTCATACGTTTTGCAGAAGTTGATCACCACTGGTCAAGGGACCCTGTGTGAAGTGGTAAGTGTAAACACTCAAAAACCTCTCCTTGTGGGTAGTAATGTTTTCATCAGGGCCCGGGATCTGAACCTCAACCTTATCTCCCAGCGACATTCCTTCTTCACATCCTTAGTAAGCTTCTTCGTTATCAAGCTAATATATCAAGATACGTGCTCGCAACGGTCTAAGACATCGGGAGTATCCTCGATACGAAAGTCTTTCTTAATGATGCAATTACCGGGGATGATTTCCTTAAGTGTTGGCGGCACCACCGGTTTGGCCGGATGGGAGTCAAAGGAAGATGATACTTTATCCTTTTTGGGGACCGTCTTGGAAGTTTTGACCATGGTTGTAAGCTAAATAATATGGGTGCAAAGGGATGTGGTGTTTCCGTCAAGAGCTTGGCATTTTTTCGGTGCTTGAAGAGGTGGAGGAAATGGGAGATTGGAGAAAGAGATGAGATGGGAAAGGAGCGAAGAAAGAGTAAAGTTCTTTACTCGGAAATCGCCTCATATTTATATAGGGGCAACGACGATTTGACGGCATTGGTGGCCGACCAATACGGGCATGCATTCAATGTTCTTGGGGAAGTGGACTAACGGGATATTTCGGTCACTTTGAACGCTGGCATCACCAGGATGATATCATCACTAAGGACTTCGGAAATCCAAATCATTTCATTCTAAGAAATGCGGGGACTATCTGTAAGGTAGAAGTCGAAGATCTTGACTTCGAAGATTGGATTACACTCCGAGTCCGAGTTCTAGAAGCTTGAAGTAAGAGTTAAGTCGGTCCTGGATGAGCGCACTTCAAGAAGAAAATCAGGGACCCATCATGACCTGTCTCGAGATCAGTACAATTTCAAGGGCACTCACGAAAGAGCGAGAATTTCTCAAGGATACGTGAGTCAGGGCATAAATTACAGGATAAAATTTGTATGAAATAGTGCAAGTCCGTACTAGATTGTTATATAACTGTACCAATAGAATTTTTTATCATAATTAGAAATGTACTATATTAGGGTTTCTCCCATCCTATATAAAGAAGTTCTCATTCATTTGTATGATGATCTGATTCACTACAATAAGAATATTCTACTCTGCTTTTCTTGTTTACCATGCTCAACAATTGTTCTTCAACTTTATTGTCTTTACTTTATTGTTCATACTTTAGTGCTCTCAGCTCACCTCGAGGCTCAGAGATAATCGAGCTCGAGGTCCTTATTGTTCTAACAATACTGGTTTGGTTCATCAATTCTTCTTACTTAAACTTAATATTACTTGTATATTTACTGGTATTAGAATAAATCACATATTTTTAAAATTACAAATTATCTTTAATTGTTACTCACATCTTGCGAGGTAAAAAAATAATGCTTATCTCTTGCAATTTGTATATAAAGATAAAGAAGCATCGTCCGTACTTAACATATAAAACATGCAAATCAAAAAAAAAAAAGGAAAAGAAAGACAACATAAGGGAAGAGGCCGTCAACATATATAGTGCCAAAATATGAACGGAAATCTGAACAAAATAAAACATGAATGAGAAGTTATTTGACGAGGAATGGTATATACATGTGATATTGGCACGGCTCAATCAAATTGCAAACACTATAATCTTGTAGAGTCATTGTAATTTAATTGAACCACACCAATATCCCATGTCGATTAATCAAAATGTAAATTACCTCAAAACACTTGCCTATTTGGTCTGGTTTTAAGAAGCACAACCATTATTTAGCTAACATTGCTTGAAGCATACTAGACAGCGAGTACACCTCTAAATGTATATAGACTACCAAATTCCTAGAATAAGTCCAAAATCGAATATGTATAGTTTTATTTGTTAATTTTTGTGGCATCACCCAGCTCGACATTATATGGTCAATTTCTAATATAATAGACCATGTCGTCTATATATATGGTCAATAACAGCTCATAAAAGCAAGACAAATTCAAGTAATATTCTCAATACTATTGACAGAAAAGCATTTCTCGAATTGATCAAAGAGAGAAGGACAAGCACAAAGTCCACAAACATATTGACAAACAAAACTAAATGATTTCTATATTTTCTACTTCCTCCGTCACAACATGCATGAAGTGTTCGGGCTTTCATATGTTTTTTATACATTTTGATCTATTAACAATTGTAATAGTACTTTTTAATGCAATTTTCAACCGTGTCAATTTTATTTCACATTAATAAATTTGAATCTAGAAAACTTAAAAAGGTTGACGGATCTACATATTAAATTTGGGAGCTTAAGCACCCATTGACCTTGGTAAAGAGGGTATACAATTATATTAAAATTTTAACTAAATTAATATATAAGGTCAGCTTGCACTCATGCAACAAAAGGTTTGATGGGTGCTTTGATCAAGAGAAGGTGCTTGCTGTAAGGCTATGAAAGTTGGGCAGTAAAAGTTCGATTCTGAAAGAAAAGAGATTGATTTGAGAAATTTTTTATGTATATCTTCTTATTCACAGCTTGGTTCTTTTATACAAATCTATATATAGATATAAAATAGTGTAAAAATAAAATTCTTATCTATTTGTACTAAATTCTATTGGCTATTGAAAAAACTAACAGATTTTATTCCTTTACAATGTAGTATTTACATGTGCTATCCACGTGTGAAATTCCCATCTGAAATGCGTAACCTTGTGAATGACTGATTTATTCTTCCTTTTACAAATCAATGTCCCAGATGAGTTTGATAATTAACAATCAAAAAGTGTTGATCTTGATACGTGTATTCTTCAAAATGAATATTAAATATATCTCCTTCAGATAATTAAAGGTTTTGATTAGACGTTCATTGGACAATATCTTGCCGTCCAAGTCAAACTAAATTAAGTAGGGGTGTCAATAAATCTATAAAAACTAACTAAATTGATCGAATTGAACCATATCGAATCGATTATGAGGTTTCTTTTAATAAAATCGCAAGTTATTATATAATTCTATGATTGTACTAAATAATTAAAGTAAATTTATAATCTTTTAAGAATAATCCCAAAAAATACGAAATCATACAAAATAAATTTATATATGGGAAATATAATTTATATATTAGGTTTAAAGATAACAATGCATTAAGTTCTTTTCTTCGAGCCTTAGGAATATAGAAACGGCAACCAGCCAACAGGTAATTAACACAAAAATTCGCAATTCCCACATATATATTGTTACTCCGCTTAAAATTAAATTAGTTTTAACATCTTGAGTAACAAAACACAAGGTATTCCATGAATCTTAAGTGGCAAGCCACAAGATATTGGATATTCAACTTGATTAGTATATTTTGGCTCATGTGATTATCGTTTATTTTTTCTTAACTTATTTTATGTTGTTATAGAATAGTGGGATGGATTTTTATTTTTTATGTTGTTGAAGAATAGTGGGATAGATCTTTATTCTGACCATCTTCTAATAACATTAGATAAGAAAATAATGATACAACTCATTATTTAACGTCAATAAATATGGATGCACTTCATAATTCTACTAAAAATTACAATCCATGAGAGAATCCCAATATTTCTAGATATTTTTTTAAAAAAATTCTATATAAAATATTAAAAGTACGTATAAAAATTATATATTTACTTATCGAGTTGATTCGAATATTTTTACTCAATACCAAACCAAATCAAACCAAACTTAATCGAATTTTTTAATAGGTTTGGTTTGACTTTTTCGGGTTTCGTGCGATTTTATGGTTCGGTACAAAGACCCCTAAGCGCTTTGGTCGTCATAGCTTCATTAAACGTTGAACTCTACAGCGAAGAAGCTAATATCTTTATCTTAACCTTTGTATTCTCCGCTGGATCGGAATTAGTTCAAGTGAAGGACTCTCAACAAAAAAGATGATACTTTTCAGTTTTAATTCTCAATAAGAAATAAATTCATTTGTTACATCATTCATGGCAGATCAATAATTTGAAGCGATGAATGTAATTCTTTGCACACATTTGAAAAGAATGGACCTTGGACCTAACTCAATCCCAAAAGCTAGCTTATGAGGTGAGAATTGCCCAAGCCATATAAGAATACCAAGGACCTCAAATCCCTCCGATGTGGGATAACTCAACAACATTTAGTGGATTTCTACTATAGCTTCGCCTCTATATGATCATGTTATAAAACCTTTCTTTACACTAGAAACAGTCAAAAACCTACAAAGTGCTGTAGATGAAAAGGCTCCCTATCACAAGTAGAAGAAACAAAAAATCTGTAATCATTCTATGTAATAGCTAGAATACAATGTAATAATCTTCTGAACAACCTTCAACTCGCATCTACATTGATTTGTCATCTTCAATATTTGACGCTAATTGGTAGCAGGAAGAAGAGTAGTGGATCCTGAAGAGTTAACAAAGAAGCTCAAGCTGCTAGATCCAGGTGTGCTATATTGTGAACTTTGCTTGCTATTATCGTATGGTGATGCACTCAGTACCCTGAATTACAAAATAAACAAATCTCTAACTTAGTATTGGAGTTTCCTAACACATCCAGCAAAATTCAAAATTAAATAGATGTCTATTTAAAGGATTTAAGTTGTATGCACTGATAATGTACGTAATTCAAAAGGTTTAAACTAGTACTGCAGTTTAACTGACTATAGCATGTTAAGCTATTTATGAAGTTATCATATTAGGTTAATATATATAAAAGGTTAGATGTCGTTATAAAGGTAAACTTAACCTGATGATGCAAGCGATCTATATACGATAGTGTATAAAACCAGCTTACCTTTCCTTGCGCTTCTCCAAGAACCGAGTCAAGGATGCTTTGCGAGCCTGAGGAACAGCTGAGAAAAGAAAAAGGGGTGTCAATGTATTGACATAACAAGCACATAATGCTAAATAACAAACACATAAGTGTTCAAAAATCTTTTGCTTTAAAGAATTCACTACATAAACCACTAAATGTACCTGATAATGTATGGCTAGGTGGATGAGATTCCTGAGTACGGACGATTTTAGATGGCTCCGTTTTGTTAGAGGTAGAATTAGTCAGGACTCCGATTGACCTGATACTCATAGTTATTTGATTCATAGTATTAGACACTCCAATAGACTGAGAGGCACCGTGTGAGGTTATAGGAATGGGGCTGGAGAAACTAGGCGATGTAATACTATGGCATTTGCTTACAACAAAAGCATCAACAGAAGGAGATCTAGGGATTTTCTGAACTGGAGATGCAGTAGATGTTGTACTTGGAATACCAGCTGGTGGTGCATTTCCAGCAAGTAACATGATAGCTTGAGCCTGAAATGCCAAATAAGTATAAATGTTTGTTAAAAGTCAAAAGTAACAACAAATTGATGACATTAACATTATCAGATAGAGAATTTACCTTCTCTGGAGAAATATTGTCATAAACACTGACTGCACCAGCGTAAAAGATTGTCAGCTGAGCAGGTCCCGCTGAAGTCTTGGGAGCACCCCTGAATTGATTCAGATATCAATTTCTAGCTCAGTAAAATATCAGGATATTTGTGTGATTAAAAGGGCAACCAAGTGCATTAAGGTTCCACTATGCGGGAGTCCGAGGCAGGGCCGGACTACAGGGGTCTATTGTGCGCAGTCTTACCCTGCATTTCTGCAAGATGTTTCCACGATTCGAACTCGTGACCTCCTGGTCACTTTACAAAAATTTTACCAGTTACAGCAAGGCTCCCTTCATGATATTTCAATGACTATAATATAAAAATTTGTCGTTCTTCTTGAAATTGTATATATATATATATATATATATATATATATATATATATATATATATATATATAATGAAACAGAGAAAGTGCTTTCCTAGATAAACTTTTATAAAGGCTAGCTTTCTAGCTAGTAACATACCTCAATTCAGTAGTGCCCACCACACCATTGCGATTCGGAAGAATGGAAATGGGGCTTGACATTTGGGCTCCTCTTGAAGGATTTTGATTTACTATAGAAGTCAAATTCTGTCCAGCAGGAGAAATTAAGGGCTGACGACCATGCATATTGCTAGTAGATACAGAGATCTGATGTGTTTGATTAGCAACTGGGAGTATTCTGACTTCATGAGATTGCTGAACTGAATTTGTACCAACTTTATGTGGAGGGTAAGTTGTCGTTGTATAGTTCGTTATCCCTTGCTTTTCAAGCATCATATTTTTCTGAAATTTACAGGAATATTCAATATGTCAGTCTTCTTTGTATCGTTCCAATATTATACATAAATACAAGCAGCGTTATGCGATAACAGGTTACGAAGCTCCATAAACAAACCTGTGTTACAGCAGTGTATGGTCGATGAATTGAGTCAACAGCTTCATGACTTGTGGTTATAGTAACCAATCCAGCTGATGCAAGAGAATCAAAACCAGTCTTAGGAGTATTCCCTTGAGCATCTTTGAATGAAAGGTATTGAGGATAAGCCTTGTTAGAGAATGACCTCTGCAATATTGCCGAACTTCTGGCCACTGCTGCAAAATTACAAGTGAAACGTACATTTTTAAGCGCTGAAAATAGCCGATAAAATGTATATTTTTGTGTGTATTATATACATAGAATATACATATTTTATTTACTTTTTGGACAGCAAATGTAGTTAGTTTCCGCTAATCGGCCAATTTTGTAATTTTCCCGAATTCTAACGGACACAAGAGAATAAGATACCAGCTTAATAGTCAGTCGCATCAATCAGTAGAATTTCCTGAGTGCATAGAAAAGGTTTGAGGTATACCTAAAGGATTTAACTTATATACACTAAAAATTAATTTATATAGTTATATTTAGGATTGTAATCGTGTAAGAAAAATTACAATATGAGTGTGTAGAGGGTAAGTTTATTATAAATACCAAGTTTAATTATTAACTCTTATTATATCCAGATTTTACTATTCCTAGAGTTTAGGGTGTAGCAGAAACAACTTTTTGTGAATTCACAAGGTAGGGATAAGGTCTGCGTACATATTATTCTTCTCAGATCCACATGCAAAATTGCACTGGGTTTATTGCTGTTATTGTTATTTATCACATGCAGACAGCAGATTTGATGTACTAATCACAATAAACAACTCGGTAAGTTGGGCAAATTGCAGGTTCAGTGTCATAATAACCCCTGTAACTTTGACAAGCAATTTTTCCCTTTTAATTTATAGTAGTAATAATAAAAAATGCTACTCATCAGATGAATAATCCAAATGCTGTATTAATGCAGCTGCAGAAAGGAGGATTAACATGTGCGTCCAATTTAAATATAATATTCTGTCTATTAATGCAAGATCTTGTCAAAAAGTTAGACAAATTATTTTATGCATTTTGGTCTGCATTCTAAATCTAGTGGTGGCCAAAACGTACGTAATTGTTTATTCTTGTACTTCAGATATAGAAAAGCATTAACATAACCAGCACAATGATCATCTTATATTAATCTTGAATTTAAGTTTTACGCACGGTAAATATAAAAAAAGAATATCTATATAATCAGCTCACCTATCGAATAGTTACATAATTAATTATCATGTAAATTTCTAGTGAGATCTTACCTATAATAACTAACCCGTTATAATAGATTAAGTTATATATAAAAAAATTGTATCATATCAACGTATAAAACTTAAATCATTGGTGCATGCTATAACTAACAGATTCATTGATTTAAGGAAGAAAAAAAGGGGCAGCCCAGTGTCATCCTATGTTCATGCGTGGTTCGGGAAAAAGCTGCACCATAAGGGGTGTGATATAAATAGCCTACCCTTGCAAGCATAAGTATTAGCGATTAATTTTACGGCTCAAACCCGTGACTTATAGGTTAAATGAATAAAAGGAGTAGAAGGTTAATACCTGGAGGATCTGTGGGCGGTTCTTCAGGTATTTCTTGTTTTACAGCCAACCCCATGAAATCTCTCTCCATTTCTCCACTATTCCAACTTCAGAAACTTGAAATATATCTGACAGAATAATTAAGAGTTGTCGAGAAGGAGAATTGTTTGATTGATTGAGAAAAAGAAAAGGAAATAGCTGCTTCTGGTAAGATGAAAAATGAAAGGAAAATGTGAGGGAAATAGAGATAGAAGGATTTTAAATGAAGCTTCAACTTGATTCATTTATAAAGATCCGTCACATATTTATTCTTTATTTTAATAATTCATCAGTATTGTATTTGGTCTTGTGTATGAAGTTTTCATATTCTCTAGAAAAATATTACTCAAGTTTTACAGCTGTACTAACATTGATGCATGCACACAATATTTTTTTTAAGAAATAAACTTTTAAGTAAATTATGTTTGATTATTCAAAGTACATATTTTATGATTAATAGTACATGACGACTTATATATCGATATATTTTCTTTGATTATTTTACAAGAAATTGTAATAGTCAACTAATTACATATTGAAGCGAGTAGGATACTTCTTCTGTTCCAATTTATTTGAATATTTTTGGAGTAGAAAAGGTCAAATTAAATAATTTTTCAAGTAAATTTGAATATAGATTTTTTAAGGTTTTAAAAAATAAAATTTATATATTTAAAAAATACATAAAAGTATTATAAGCTACAATAGTTTGTAATTTAACATATTTAAAACTATTTGCAAAAATATAGTGAAACAAAACTTGTTTGGCTCCCCAAAAATTATAAACGGAAAGGATAGCTTAATCGATTATAATAGTTAAAGCCTTCACATTAAAAGGTAGATACTGTTATAAATAGAGAGATTTTACACTTCTATTTAAGGTGAATGTCTTTAATTAGAGAGATTCTAGAGTCCTATTATTGGTAGCTAAATCATCCCACTCCCTATAAATAAAGGGGTCTTCTACCATTGTAATACACCCCTAACAATCTCTAAGTATCAATGAGAATACTCCTCTCTCTCTATTCTCTCTATTGCTCTTGTTCTTGTATTATTGTTCTTGTCTTTATATTATTTCATAACACGTTATCAGCACGAGACTCTACCGTCTCAAGAACCATTCTCGAAAAATCTAAGGTATTTCCCTCTTCCTAATTTAATTTTCGATTATGTCTGACATTACGAAAAGAAAGTTCGTTGCCCTTGAAATTTCGGGCAAGAACTATATGACATGGGTGTTGGATGCTGAAATCCACTTAGATGCTATGGGTCCCATTAAAGATAGAGAAAAAGCATCCACCCAAGACTGTGCGAAGGCCTTGATCTTCTTGCGCCATCACCTTGATGAAGATTTGAAGATTGAATATCTCACCGTCAAGGATCCACTCATCTTGTGGAACGGCTTAAAGGAGAGATATGACAACCTGAAGTTGGTCACTCTGCCACAAGCACGATATGATTGGGCTCATCTGAGGCTCCAGGACTTTAAGTCCGTTTCTGAATATAATTCTGCAATGTTCAGAATTACTTCTAAATTGAAGCTATGCGGAGATAAAATCTCCGATTATGATATGCTTGAGAAAACGTTTACAACGTTTCATGCCTCCAATATGGTACTGCAACAATAGTACAGAGAGAAAGGCTTTACAAAGTACTCTGAACTGATTTCTCTTCTACTAGTGGCTGAGCGAAATAATGACCTGCTCATGAGAAATCACGAAAATCGACCCACTGGGTCTACACCACTGCCTGAAGCAGATAAGGTGCACTCTCATTATGCCAAACATGAAAAGGGCCATGGTCATGGTCGTAAACGGGGTCATAGCCAGGGACGTAGACAAGGAAGAAATTCCAATGAAGTCCGTCAACCCCCAAGGAGAGATAACCGCCGAAAGCAGAAACGGGGTCATGAAGATCCTAAGGCAAATGGTTCAGAAACTATATGTTATCGTTGCGGTGGGAAAGGGCACTGGTCAAAGACTTGCCGTATACCAAGACACTTGGTTGACCTTTATCAAGCATCTCGAAAGAGTAAAGGCCCTGAAACAAATTTTGTCTATGACGACAACTTGGACATCACCCACCTGGATGTGGCAGACTTCTTTGAGCAACCCGAGGGGAAAATAGACCACCTAATCGGTGATGGGTCCGTGATGAAAGAAGATGGAGTTATTTGATTTTGTTCTACTTATTTGTATTAGTTAGTGAATAAACTAATAGTCATTAGTATTAGCTGGTATTAGTTAGTTCATGATGCAATGTTAGCAGTAGTTCTTTAGAATGTCTTCAATATGCTCAAATATCAATAATATTTTTATTTTCCAGTAGGGGTAATCGACTAGCCTGAAAACTAGTCGATTATCTAATATTTTCGCATTAAAGCTGAAAAACAATTGATCGACAATCGATTGTCTATGTCTAACAATCGATTGTCGTTAGACAGTGTAATCTGGAATTTTTCAAAAATTATCCACAATCGATTGTCTATGTCTAACAATCGATTGTCGTTAGACAGTGTAATCTGGAATTTTTCAAAAATCATCCACAATCGATTGTCTATGTCTAACAATCGATTGTCGTTAGACAGTGTAATCTGGAATTTTTCAAAAATCATCCACAATCGATTGTCTATGTCTAACAATCGATTGTCGTTAGACAGTAATCTGGAATTTTTCAAAAATCATCAACAATCGATTGTCTATGTTTAACAATCGATTGTCTTAAAACAATGATCTGGAATTTTTCAAAAATTGTCAACAATCGATTGTCTATGTTTAACAATCGATTGTCAATGCTCAACAATCGATTGTTTGTGTTTAACAATCGATTGTTTTATGAAAATGCTTAAACTGAAATTTTCAAACTGCATAGTAATCGATTATGAAAAACATATAATCGACTATCTGATTTATTTAGTCAACTGACATCAGCAGATTTTGAAAATATTATGTGACACAAACGAATTGAACTTGTTTATTCTTATGTTCGTGTATTTCTTTTGTATGTCAAACCATGGGAATTAAATTGATTGAAGGCTCCGGAAGAGCAACTGTAACTCTGCCCAAAGGCATGACGTTTATCTTCGAGAATGCAATATTCTCCTCCAAGTCTAAGAAGAACTTGTTGAGTTTTAATGATATCAATCGCAATGTTCTCCTCCAAGTCTAAAAGGAACTTGTTGAGTTTTAAAGATATCATTCAAAATGGATATCATATTGAGACAATAGATGAGAATAATCTTGAATTCTTCATGAAAACGAGGCTGCCCATTTCGGTTTGGGTTCACGCCATTTTGCATGCAGCAATACTAGTTCGTCGGCTGCCCACTTCGGTTTGGGGTCACGCCATTTTGCATGCAGCAACGCCAGTTCATCGGCTGCCCACTTTGGTTTGGGGTCACGCCATTTTGCATGCAGCAATACTAGTTCGTCGGCTGCCCACTTCGGTTTGGGGACACGCCATTTTGCATACAGCAATGCTAGTTCGTCTCTGACTGACGAATCGACACAAATATTCCCCGTTGCAATTGGTTTTGGGTCATGGACCCAATATATCCCATTTAAGAATCTTTGGATGCGCAGTATATGTGCCTGTAGCACCGCCATCCCGCACCAAAATGGGTCTGCAAAGAAGGTTAGGAATATGTGTTGAGGTTGAATCGCCCTCCAATATTCGCTACCTCGAAACATTGACAGGAGATTTGTTCACTGCACGATTTGCAGACTGTCAATTTGATGAGACACTTTTCCCAAAATTAGGGGGAGAAGTTGGTGAAACCAAACGGGAAATTTTGTGGAAAAATGCATCATTATCTCATCTTGATCCACATACCTCTATTTGTGAAAGAGGCACAAAAGATTATCCATTTGCAAAGAATAGCAAATCAAATGCCTGACGCATTTATAGATTTGAAAAGGATAACAAAATCACATATCCCCGAAGTGAATGTGACAACATCTGATTCACGAATACATATTCATTATTGGAAGAATATGAACATGAAATTGGTATTAAATATACCACACTCACCCCTAGAAGGAGGTTTGAGATGATACCACACTCACCCCTAGAAGGAGGTTTGAGATGATATATGGCATGAATGATCGTTGGTCACGTACCTATTGTACGCCAAAGTATTTTGGAAATATGACTATTAAAGGACAACGATAATGCAAGAAACATATCTTGCATATAAGTTTGACATGACCATAATGGTATAACTTTCTCTTTAAGAAAGATATTCACCACATGGATGTTGATGAACCTGTGGTAGTACAAAATTAATTGAGAGCTCTAGAAGAGCCAATTATTACTATGTTGGAGAAACACAATTGAGTATTGTGCTGCAGTAAGTCTCAAAGAAACTTATTCAGTTTCCAAAGTACACGCGAAAGCGATTGATTATATTGAGACTATAAATAAAGGAAGGCTTTTATATCTCCTATTACTACAACTTGTAGCGGGGTAATTTGCATATGAAAAGCTACCCGCTTTGTTCTCCAGTTTGTACTACACAAAAGAAAGAATGCCACAATAAAGTGGATATCTATTGGTATAAAAACCCATGTCATAATAAACCTGAAGTTTATTGATAAGTGCACATGTCATGGTGTAAATTTGAAGTTTACCAATATTGATAATTTGTTCAGTTAGCATTCGTATTAGCCATCTCATTTTAAGTATGATGTGCAAATTCACACAGGTGAATATCAAAGAACTAGAAAGTTCTTTACGAATTCTCTTGTATCACTTGTTCTCATTAATGAACTGACCAACTAAAGAGTTCGGGTTGAAGCCCATAAATTTTGGAAATATCAAAGGTGAATATGGGCCCATTCACCTGCCATGTATACCACATATGATGCATCTATGATATGGTTACATGCGCAATTGTTATTAACCCGCAGCCTGGCCGGTGCTTGCGAGGTAAATTGCTCAGTAATCTAACTTCGAGCATAATTTCCAGATTTTATACTCAAGATAGTTCATCTTGATAAGTTGGTTTATATCAAAGTTGGTTTAGCAAGATAATTATTGAGTGCTTCCACTTAATAGCTAAACTGTTTCTTATGAGAACAAAGTTATATATATCAGTTTGATATACGTTGTATACGAGAGTATATTATATTCTCCCCTCACAAGTGGTTCAGGGTCAGGAACCAAATAATTTCATCTTATTATTAATGTGCCGTGTATATTGACATGATAATGCACAAAGATGATTTCCCAAAGTTGAGGAAACAAGTTAGCTTTTCTAACATGAGGGGGAGACATGATAAACACTTGAGAAAAGGTTACATGGGATGAATTATCATTTGTATATGTATATCCCCGAATATCATGATATGAACCTGAAGTTCATAAAAGGGATAATTCAATTGCAACATATTGCAAAGCATGCTATACGCATTTGCTGACCCAAAGAAAGTAACTAAATGGAAGAGATACAATTCAAGAAGAATTGATTCCATATGAAAGACATGTAGTTTTGAACCTATAGTTCAAATGCTTGAAAGTATAAAGTCAAAGGTATGTATAATCAGTTTTCGATATCTTATTTGTCTAGCATGACATGGAAAACTTGATCTGCATCTAAAGTCTATTATATGGCTTATATGACTTAACTTGAAAGATTTAAGTTGCTTGAAGCATATGCAATTCTTGGTCCTGAAGTACCAAATCCTTAGTACAATTTGTGTACATATGTATCTTGCTATAACTATAAGCATGATGGCATTAAGAATGCATCTATGGAGATATTGAAGAGTTATTCCACGACATTATATGAAGATGTTCATATCTATCAAGAATGATGATTTCAAGGTGCGGAATATTTATTCAAGTCAATATGGTTGATTTATCAAACGTCTACCAAAGATCGTTTTGATGATGCACAAGATTGGAATACAAATGTTCAAGGATATAAATTGATGTTCTTATTAGAGGGAGTTAATGCGCGTTGCACTCTTTTTCCCTTACAAGGTTTTGTCCCAAATGGGTTTTCCTTGCGAGGTTTTTAACGAGGCAACCAATAGGCGCATATTCAAACATGTGTACTCTTTTTCCTTACTTTAATTTTTCCCATTGGGTTTTGTTTTAAGGTTTTAACGAGGCACATCATTGTATAGACATTCAAGGGGGAGTGTTATAAATAGAGAGATTTTACACTTCTATTTAAGGTGAATGTCTTTAATTAGAGAGATTCTAGAGTCCTATTATTGGTAGCTAAATCATCCCACTCCCTATAAATAAAGGGGTCTTCTACCATTGTAATACCCCTAACAATCTCTAAGTATCAATGAGAATACTCCTCTCTCTCTATTCTCTCTATTGCTCTTGTTCTTGTATTATTGTTCTTGTCTTTATATTATTTCATAACAGATACAGTATTACTTTCTATCATGATAGTTTATATTTTGATTATTTGTAAGGTAGCTGTGGGCATATAAATTTTATATAAATTAAATCTATGAAATAATTTGGAATATATTTTAAATTTGAGATATATTGGTCCAAATAAATGTTATGGGCTAATATAATTAAATTAATTATATAAGTCCAATACATATGGATTAAATAAATAAGTCTTAATCCATTGGGCTTGCCCAATTTAAAGTGATGAGCCCACTTCACTAAGCCCAAGATGTCATCTTCCTAGAGGCCCAGTTTGGTGCCACGTGTCGAATGATGCGGCGCGCCAAGTCAAATGGAAGAGCCAATAGGATCATGCCACATGTCAAAATGACAAGGCATACGCAGTCACACTAAAAGGCAAATGAAATCGCACCACGTGTACAAGTGATATGTTCTAGCCAATCAAATGCGGTCATGTCACACTTCAATTTGATTGGTCGGAAAGAGTTTGTTCTTATCACAACTCCTTCCTTCCACAACTATAAATAGGGGTCTTCATAACTCAGAAAAGACACTAGAAGTTATAATAAGAAGCAAGAAAGAGCTCGTGGATCAAACGCTGCAAATTTCTCCACAAGTTTCAAACTTCAAGCAATCAAGTTCATGTTCAAGCAATCAAGTTCGAGCTCAAGAATGAAGAACAAATAATTTCAAGCTCAAGAACAAGATCATTGTTTGTGGCAACAAATACAGATTCAAGATCAAGCTCCAAGGCCCTTGAATTTATTTACCATTGGAAAGAAGAATCACATGATTCATAGAGATTGTACACTCAAATATTTGAAATAAAATACTACAATTGTTGCGATATTTTTTGGTCTTGATTTTATTTTCTCGACCCAAATTTATTGTCTACAAATTCTGGCACGCCCAGTGGGACCATCTCTTCCTCTCATCTCAACTTTTCAATCATCAAAGTTTAACAAGAACCTCGAAATGGCTCCAAAGAAAATTAACTCCGGTTCAACTTCCACCAAAGCTGCTAATTCCACGTTTTACGCTGATATGGAAAGAATCATCAATATCACTTTTGGAAGCTTCAGCCCAGTTACGAGAGCAAAGCAATCTTTTTAAGATAACAAGCACCCGAAGTATCATCCGCATCAACCCTTGTCTTTGGATCTTCATCCTCAAAAGGAGCAAGATCTGCCACAAACGAATCTGAAGGAGGAAGCGATATTGCTGAAAAGATCAGGAAAACACTGGCTCTGCTTGACCTCTCCGGCTCCAAGCCCTCTGCTGTGAATGAAGATGATGATGCTTCCAGTGATGGATCCTCCTCACTTACACCACATAGCGTGAGACAATCAAGGACAATCTGTGTGAAAATCCATGTTACTCTCCGTTATCCACGGCAATCATGCAAGCCATGGTGACAAACACTTCATCCATAGAGGAGCAGTTGGCAAATTTAGCGAAAGCAATCGCTGGCTTGACTAAATGCATGCAAAATCAAGAGGCTAGAATTGACAAGCTAACAGACAGAGTGTGAATCTTGATGGAGGAAGAATCTACCTATGCACCCGGCAAGCTCCCAGAAGTTCTAGAAAGCGACTCTCCCCTGAGACAAGCAGCATCCACTAAGGATATCCCTGTCTCATCTGAAGGGATGATTCCAATCGATCAATTGAAGGAGTTTATTAAAGGAAGCATCAAGAACAAATATGAAGTTACTGCTAAGTCCTCCCTTACATATGCAAAGTCGTACACTGCGAGGGTTGATATGTTGAAGATGCATGTTGGCTATCAACCTCCAAAGTTTCAACAGTTTGATGGTAAAGGTAACCCAAAGCAACATGTGGCGCACTTTGTTGAGACATGCAACAATGCTGGGACTTATGGAGACTACCTCGTCAAACAGTTTGTCCGCTCATTAAAAGGAAATGCTTTTGATTGTTACACGGACCTCGAGGCTGGATCTATCGATAGTTGGGATCAACTAGAGCAAGAGTTCCTCAATCGCTTTTATAGCACGAGACGCAAAAAAGGGGGAACCAGTTATCGACTTTATCAATCGTTGGAGGAATGCAAGCCTCAACTGCAAATACAGGCTTAGTGAAGCTTCGGGCATAGAGATGTGCATCCAAGGCATGCATTGGGTATTGCGCCACATCTTGCAAGGTATCAAGCCTAGCACATTTGAAGAACTTGCAACTTGTGCCCATGACATGGATTTGAGCATGGCCTCTGTTGGAAATGAAAGGCTGCCCATCTATGAACCTCGTAAAGCGAATGACAAGCAAGAAGTTAGGAAGTGGGGCAAGTTCGTACCCAAGTCTGAAAGCAAAGAAGCTATGAATGTCAATACTCCACCTATGAAGTTCACGGTGAAGGTAAGCAAGAAGCAGAGTATGAAATTCACTTCTTTTCAAGACAAGCCAAGTGGGAAGTTGACTCTAAAAGAAATGCAGGAGAAACAGTACCCATTCCTGGATTCTGATTTGCCAGCCATTTTGAAGAGTTCCTAGAGTTAAATCTTGTTGAGCTTCCAAAGATGAAGCAACCAAATGAAGTTGGGAATACAAATGACTCAAATTGCTACAAATACCACCGACTTGTAAGCCTCCCTCTGGAGAAGTGCTTTGTCCTCAAGGATAAGGTCATGGACTTGGCTCGCGAAAAGAAGATAATTCTTGAAGATGAGAAAGCAAGCGCAAACCAAGTCTCTATCACTTTTGGCTCATTCAGTCCGGATGAATTATGTGGTTTTAAAGAAATTAAAGATGAAGAATTATTAGAGAGCGACAAAGCTGAAGTCAACCAACCTGATGATGATGAATGATGGACGTTGGTGACTTATCGTAGGCGCCACAAAAGCAGCCCACCAAAAGAATCAGTAGAACAACCAACAAGGAAGATAACGGTAAAAAGACCAATGAAAAAGAATTTAATTAGGCATTTGAAGAAGGAAAAGGTGGAGATGCACCACCCTCAAAGGCCACGAAATCTAGTAACCTTAGAGGAGTTCTTACCAAGTTGGTTCCGCACGAAGATTTCCCATGAGGACATTGATGCCTCTTGTTTCCACGCTGACAAAGGGGAAGAAAAGAGTGATGACCTACCGTTGGCACCATCTTTGGAAAAGCCTATTGACTCCACTCCTCAAGAAGTTAATGCTTGTGAGGAAAGGGTCACGTTCCCAAATGAAGATCTTTTGCTAGGTGACACTCCTCATAACCGCCCATTGTACTTGGTTGGCTATATATGTGATGAAAGGGTAAATCGGATTTTGGTCGATGGAGGATCCTCAGTGAACATTTTTCCAATCCACACTGTGAAAGAACTTGGTATTCCCATGAACGAACTCTCAGAAAGTCGTGTGATGATCCAAGGATTCAACCAAGGGGGCAGAGAGCCATAGGCGCGATCAGGTTGGGAATCACTATTGAAGATATGCAATCAAGTGCATGGCTGCATGTGATCGACGGGAAGACTTCATACAATGTTTTGCTCGGGAGACCTTGGATACATAAGAATAAAATTGTTCCATCTACCTACCATCAATGTTTAAAATACTACCGGGGTGAAGTCGAGAAGACGATAGTTGCTGATAATGAGCCATTCACCGAGGCTGAGTCACACTTCGCCGATGCAAAGTTCTACTTGAAAAACCGCATTGTGAAGGAGCTGAAAGCCGATGATGGTATGAAAATAAAGAATGACGAACCCATAACTAGAAGAGTTGAGGTGATCATGGGTAAAGCCAAAGTTGTTACAAATGAGGTGCCTACCAACATGAATAAATCCCATAAAGGGGACATTGTGTCCTATGGAAAGAAAGTAAGACATGTACTCCAATATGTACCTAAAAGGAAGAAAGACGAGGGTGAGTCATATCATATCCAAATCAATATACCAAAGGAGTTAACTCTTCCAGTCAAACGAATTAAGGTAGTAAAGTCGTCCTCAATGCCGCTTGCAGGTTTTGTAGCACAAAATCGTTTGTAGAATGTGGCACTCCCTACAAAGCGAACAAATGAAGGTTTTGACCCTAATTCCTACAAGATATTTGCAAAAGTTGTATATGATCCCAACAAGCCATGAAAGTTAGGGAAACTCCCATCAGAAGCTACAACGAGGCAACCTCGTGAAGGTTTGGGATACAAGCAACCATCACTAGTGCGCATTTCATTAAGAAGGGAGGGCAGCAAGTATATCACTGTAGAAGATGAATTGCCGCTTCTAACAAGCCTTTTGTCTTTGATTGACTAGGAAGATCATTTGCAAGGACATCCGTATTTGAAAGATTGGGTCCACTAAAGAAGGGGAACAAGTTTCGGAGAAATTTCCAGAGCGTAAGAACACCCGGTTCACCCAAAATCCAGGAGATCTCTAAAGATTTCCAAAGTTTGGTTCCTTTTAGAATGAGGCTACAAACAAAACTTATAGTTTCATGTGAAGAAATACTGAAAGTAAAGCCATATACTGTGGTCTACACTAAGGAGCGTGACGAAGATGAAGAAAGTGTAGGTTCTTCGTATCATGTCACCATACAAAGCGAGAATGGTATTTCGTCTTCGATGAAGGATAACGCAGAATTGGAGCATGTTTCACCATGTTATCACATATCCTTGAATGATGGGGATCCTCAAGAAGATGAAGAAAAGATGCTCCACCTGAACTTGAAGAAGGAGTGAAGATGACGGTTGATGCCTTAAAAGAAGTTAACCTTAGCACTGATGAAGAACCAAGACCCACCTACCTAAGTGCTCTACTCGAAGCTGATGAAGAAGGAACTTATATTGATCTACTCAAAGAGTTCAGGGATGTCTTCGCTTGGAGTTACAAAGAGATGCCTGGCTTGGACCCGAAAGTAGCAGTCTATCACCTTGCAGTTAAAAATGGCGCTCGCCCTGTTAAACAAGCTCAATTGAAGTTGAAGTTAGCAAACTCGTTGAAGCTGGATTTATTCGGAAAGTTAAATACCTAACATGGGTTTCGACTATTGTCCCTGTAAGGAAGAAAAATGGCCTGATTCGAGTATGCGTTGACTTCAGGGACCTCAATAATGCATGTCCCAAAGATGAATTCCCACTTCCTATTCCAGAGCTGATGATCGATTCTACTTTTGGCTACGAGGCAGTGTCTTTCATGGACGGTTCTTCGGGCTATTACCAAATTTGCATGGCCCCGAAAGATGAAGAGCTCACTGCATTCCGCACTCCGAAAGGTATTTATTGCTACAAGGTAATGCCTTTTCGCTTGAAGAATGCTGGTGCTACTTACCAAAAGGCTATGCAAAATATTTTCGACAATCTTCTCCACAAGAATGTCGAATTCTATGTTGACGACTTGGTGGTAAAATCAAGAGAGAAGGGTGACCACATGAATGACTTGAGGATGGTATTTGAATTTCTCCAGAGATACCAACTTAGGATGAATCCGTTGAAATGTCCCTTTGGAGTTACTTCTGGAAAGTTCCTTGGTTTCATTGTCCGACATCGAGGGATCGAAATCGATCAAGCCAAAGTGGATACCATTTTGAAAATGCCTGAGCCTCGAGATATCCATGAATTGAAAAGTCTGCAAGGAAAGCTAGCGTACCTTAGAAGGTTCATTTCGAACCTAGTTGGGAGGTGTCAACCATTCAGTCACCTTATGAAGAAAGGTGTCCCTTTTAGATGGGACCAAGCATGCAGTAATGCCTTTAAGAGCATTAAATCCTACTTGATGAAGCCTCTAGTTTTTGCAGCCCCTGTACCTGGAAAGCCATTGATACTATACATTACGGCATAAGAAAGGTCTGTTGCAGCACTGTTGGCCCAAGAAAATAGTGAGGGGAAAGAAAACTCTCTTTACTACTTGAGCAGGATGATGACACCAAACGAGTTGAATTATTCGCCAATTGAGATGTTGTGCTTGGCGCTTGTCTTCTCAGTTCAAAAGTTGAAGCACTACTTTCAAGATCATGTTGTCCGTCTTGTTTCTAAAGAAAATCCCATCAAGTTCGTGATGTGAAAACCTATTCTTAGTGATCGACTAGCGAGGTGGTACCTCCAATTTCAACAATTTGAGATTTTGTACATTCCTCAAAAGGGTGTAAAAGGACAAGCATTGGCAGATTTCTTGGCAGATCATCTGATACCTAATGACTAGGAGCTTACTGATGAACTATCTGATGAAGACGCAATGGTCGTTGAAGTTCAACCTCCATGGAAGATGTACTTTGATGGTGTCATGCATCGTGGGGGAGCTGGGGCTGGCATAGTATTTGTCACTCCCCAGTGTGAAGTCTTGCCCTACTCACAGCTCTGTTCCAACAATGTTGTTGAGTATCAAGCATTAATACTTGGGCTTGAAATGGCCGTTGATTTGAAACAGTTGCAATTGCAAGTGTTTGGTGACTCTCAGTTAGTGGTCAACCAGTTTTTGGGTAGTTACGAGGTTAAGAAGCCTGAATTACGCCCATATCATGATTACGCTAAAAATTGATGGGATGGCTCGGTGATGTGACTATTCAGCATGTGCCAAGGAAAGAAAATATGAAGGTTGATGCCTTAGCGGCCCTAGCTTCATCGTTAACCCTGCTTGATCAAGCGCAAGTTAGTGTTTGCCAAAAATGGGTAGTACCGCTGCCAAATGAGGCTGAAGGTGAAGGAAACGAACTCGAGCATCTTGTTGCTGTTTCTGAAGTTGAGAAATAAGAATGGCGCCAACCCATTATCGACTACTTATGCTATGGGATACTTCTAGAAAATTCGAGGAGAAGGACTGAAATTCATCGTTGTGCGCTTCGCTTCCTTTACTACAAGGATACTCTATACAGAAGGTCATTCGAGAGAGTACTCTTACGATGCCTAGGAGAAGAGGAAGCTCTACAAGCTTTGCAAGAGGCACATTCTGGGATATGTGGGTCACACCTGTCCGGACAAAAGCTCCACTTCCATATAAAAAGGGATGGGATATTATTGGCCAACGATGGTAAAAGATTGCTTGGACTATGCTCGAAGATGCAAGGCTTGTCAATTCCATGCAAATTTTATTCATCAACCTCCTGAAATGTTACACCCGACTGTTGCATCCTGTCCATTTGACGCTTGGGGATTGGATGTTAATGGACCGCTGCCAAAGTCCTCTGGTGGCCACCTATACATCTTGGCTGCAATTGACTACTTCTCAAAATGGGTTGAAGTTGTTGCTCTTAAGGAGGTAAAGAAGGAATATGTTGCAAGTTTCATCCGAGTGAACATCATCTATCGCTTTGGCATTCCCCGTTACATAAAAACGGATAATGACAAGCCGTTTGAAAATAGGTTGATGAACAAGATTTGTGAGCTCTTTGGCTTCAAGCAACGTAACTCTTCGATGTACAATGCTGCTACCAACGGTCTAGCCGAGGCATTCAACAAGACTCTATGCAACTTGTTAAAGAAAGTCGTCTCCAAATCCAAACGAGATTGGAATGACCGTATGGAAGAAGTTCATGGGCATATAGGACGACACACCGCATGCCAACACAGGCAACTCCTTATTCACTCGTTTATGGGGTCGAAGCCGTCTTGCCACTTGAGAGTCAAATACCTTCATTACGATTGGCTATTCAAGAAGGGATCGATGATGAAGAAAATGCTCGACTTCGGTTAGCAGAGTTGGAATCTCTTGATAAGATATTGGAAGCTCAACAGAGTCTTGAATGTTATCAAGCTCGATTATCTCGCGCCTTCAATAAAAAGGTTCACTCGATATCCTTTCAGGTAGGAGATCAAGTCCTTGCCGTATGAAGACCTATAATTACTTCCCATAAACCAGTAGGGAAGTTCACTGCAAAGTGGGATGGGCCATTTGTCGTGCAAGAAGCTTACTCTAGTGGGGCTTACAAGCTCGTTGATGCAGACGGTATGAGAATTGGCCCTATAGATGGCAAGTTTTTGAAGAAGTATTATCCTTGAAGTCATGACGCTCCTTGATGCACGAGCCTAAACTGCATGTTGCTACACTCCTGGCCTGCAAGAGCATAAACTGTGTACGGCCCAAAAAAAAAGAGTCCGCTAGGTTCAAAACCTCGAAAGAGGCGGCCTAGGCAAAAGTTAGGACGTTAAAAAAAAGAGTCCGCTAGGTTGAAAATCGCAAAAGAGGCGGCCTAGGCAAAAGTTAGGACGTAATAAAAGAATCACCCAGTCTGAACTACGGTATGACTTGATCCTCTTCACCGGGGTACGTAGGCAACTTAGAGTTTCATTCTAAGTTCAGTCACATGATTTCAAAAGATACATACTACCCTAATTGTTGATTGAATAAAGTATGAAGGAACGCAAGATCAAGCTGAAATGTCATCCTCCTTTTGAACTTCGATCTCATTTGATTTAAAGGGGGCAACCCTTCTTGGTGAATTGATATCTTCAATTGTCCGATTTTAGAAGGATGTCAATTATTTGCATTGAAATCCATGGATTCTCTATATCTTCAAGTCCGCCAAACCTTCAAGTTTTTTGGTCTCCAAGTCCATTCTCTACCAAAAAAAAAGAGGAAGAAAAGCGAGGCGTCAAAAGGAAGCACTAGTATAAGAAAATGATTGCTTGGTACAACGTCTCAAATTCAGTGAGATTTGAACCCCAAGATATTTGTGAGGATATGGTTCTTAAATTTTGATTTATGGCAAGTAAGACGTCTTCTGATCTCGAGGCTTCCATATTAAGATACAAAATATTTGGTGAAGTCGCGCAAATCTGAAATTGTCGGTGTATTAGAATTGAGTATTGACTTCGAAATATTATCTGAATGTATCCGTAAGAATTAAATCTTGAATTTTGGATATGTTATATATCTGGAAGTTAGGTTTTTAGTAGATCAAATACTTCATGATTTTGACGTTCCTACTTCAAGATACAAAACTTTTGGCAAAATCGCGCAAATCTGAAATTTTCAATGTGGTGGAACCTAAAGTTGATTTCAAAATATTATCTGGGACTATTATGAAGTTATTTGATTGAGAATTTTGGATATGTACTAGATATTGAATTCTAGTTTTTTCAAAAAAATTAAATAGTTCGTAATTTCAACGTTCCTACACCAGGATATGATTTTTTTAGCGAGATTGCGCAAATCTGGAATTGATAGCGAGGTGCAATATAAAGTTGATTTCAAAATATTATCTGGGACAATTCTGAAGTTATTTGATTGAGAATTTTGGATATGTCCTATATATTGAATTCTAGTTTTCAAAATATCAAATGGTTTGTAATTTAACGTTCCTACACCAAGATATGATTGTTTTTAGCGAGATTGCCCAAATTTGGAATTGATAGCGAGGTACAATATAAAGTTGGTTTCAAAATATTATTTGGGACGATTATGAAGGTGTTTGATTCTGAATTTTGGATATATTTTATACATTGAAGTCTAATTTCCAAAATATCAAATGGTTCATTATTTGAATTCTCCCACGATAAGATATGAATCATTTATTACAAGCACGTAAAGCTGCAAATTATGCGACTAAGATAAAAGTCGAACAATGTAAAGTAAAATAGAGGCTGAAACATTTAAGCCCTCGAAATCTCCAAGTTGAAGTCTTCAAGTGTATTTAATTTGAAGTCCCCAAGTTGAAATCTTCAATCCTGTTGGTCTTCAAGTTGAAGTCTTCAAATCCGTTGATCTTCAAGTTGAAATATTTAGGCCCTCCAAGTCTCAAAGTTGAAGTCTTCAAGTCCGTAGGTCTTCAAGTTGAAGTCTTCAAATTTGGTGATCTTGAAGTTGAAATATTTAGGCCCTCCAAGTCTCAAAGTCAAAGTCTTTAAGTTCGTCGGTCTTAAAGTTTCAGTCTTCAAATTCGTCGGTTTTAAAGTTGAATTGTTTAAGCCCTCCAAAACTTCGAGTTAAAGTCTGCAAAGTCCACCAAATCTTCAAAGTTTTCCAAGTGTTCAAATTGATGTCGTTGTCGAGTTTAAGCTTTATAACTTTCCAATATTAAGGTGGACATATGAGTCCCTTTGCACCTTAAGTTGGTCTCTCCGGTAATCGGGCCACGCTGAGAGTAATCTCTCCAAGAATCGGGCCATTTTGAGAGTAATCTCTCCAAGAATTAGGCCATTTTGAGAGTAATCTCTCCAAGAACCGGACCATTTTGAGAGTAATCGCTCCAAGAATCGGGCCATTTTGAGAGTAATCTCTCCAAGAATCGGGCCATTTTGAGAGTAATCTCTCCAAGAATTGGGCCATTTTGAGAGTAATCTTTCCATGAATCGGGCCATTTTGAGAGTAATCTCTCCGGTAATTATGTAAGGATAAGTACCCTCCCCTCATACCTTAAGACCACCTTTTTCGTGCGTGGATCTCGCCTGAACTGCAAAAAAATGATAAAAAGAAGAAAAGCACAAGAAAAGAAGAAGAGATTACCTTCGCGTCAATGCTTCCGAATTCGCAAAAATAAACTCAATATGGCTGCACGCTACGAATTGACGTTCATAGAGGCTGAGCATGCGGTATATATAGGCGTTGAAAAGGAAACCGTGTACAGATTTAGTCGATGTGGGATCAATTGCCAAAAGCAGTAAGCTAACTCTTCCGTGTTCCGGTAGGACTTGGCTAGAGCTATTTGATTTGGATTAGGACATGAAAATTGCCGTGTGTGTGGAGTTGTTGTTCTATTGCTAAAAGACTACATCCATGTGAAGGTTGGAAATTTATTTTACAATTACGTGGCAAAATTATCTGGAGAATGCATGCATATTATTGGTGTACTTGTTGAAAGTAACCAAGTTGCATGCTCCATTTAATTGATCCTATGTACGTAAGGAAATGTACAAATTGTTCAAAAGCAAAAGGAAGAAAGGAAAGATTTTGGAATTCACTAAGCTAGGGTGCATTAAAATTTTAAAAGGAAACTGATATTGCAATTTGATGCAAGAGCATGTATGACCATTTGATGTGTACTCCAAGCCTTGCCTTTCAAATTTAATGAGTTCAAGCCTCGATAAGTTTTGAAGTAGGGAGTATTTGTGGGCATATAAATTTTATATAAATTAAATCTATGAAATAGTTTGGACTATATTTTAAATTTGAGATATATTGGTCCAAAAAAATATTATGGGCTAATATAATTAAATTAATTATATAAGTCCAATACATATGGATTAAATAAATAAGTCTTAATCCATTGGGCTTGCCCAATTTAAAGTGATGAGCCCACTTCACTAAGCCCAAGTTGTCATCTTCCTAGAGGCCCAGTTTGGTGCCACGTATCGAATGACGTGGCGCGCCAAGTCAAATGGAAGAGCCAATAGGATCATGACACATGTCAAAATGGCAAGGCATGCCCAGTCACACTAAAAGGCCAATGAAATTGCGCCACATATGCAAGTGACATGTTCTGGCCAATCAAATGCGGCCATGTCACACTTCACTTTGATTGGTCGGAAAGAGTTTGTTCTTATCACAACTCCTCCCTTCCACAACCATAAATAGTGGTCCTCATAACTCAGAAAAGACACCAGAAGTTATAACAAGAAGCAAGAAAGAGCTCGTGGATCAAATGCTGCAAATTTCTCCACAAGTTTCAAGCTTCAAGCAATCAAGTTCACGTTCAACCAATCAAGTTCAAGCTCAAGAACGAAGAACAAACAATTTCAAGCTCAAGAACAAGATCATCGTTCGTGGCAACAAATATAGATTCAAGATCAAGCTCCAAGACCCTTGAATTTATTTACCATTGGAAAGAAGAATCAGAGGATTGATAGAGATTGTACACTCAAATATTCAAAATAAAATACTACAATTGTTGCGATATTTTTCGGTCTTGATTTTATTTTCTCGACCCAAATTTATTATCTACATTAGCATATTACCTAATCATGATATTCTATTACAATGCGTACTATGTTTTAACTTGTTCACAATGTATCTCATCCTGCTTTAATTACTATTCACTCCGGGCCAATGGTTGTGGTAAAGTTTGACTGAATATAGAGAGAGTTTAAGAAAGAAAAAATATTTGAAATTTGTGATCTAGAACTAATCATAAATATTTGTATAAAAAATAAATAATATTTTTATGACAATTTTTTTTAAAAAGTTTGTCATTTAAAATGAGCGCGAGGGACTATTACTTGCTTAATTATCCAAACAGTAAAAAGTTACAAAAACAAGAAGAAGTATCTATACAAATTAACAGTAATATTTGAAGTTTTCCAATTCAGTTGTAGTTTCAGTATCCTTTTGGTTGTGCACCTTGAATGATCGTCTGTGTACTTTCCATTCCAGCCATCTATTGTACCGGTTGAATTGGGGCTAGTTGTTGTGTAATTCCTGATTTCAGCGTAACCATTCGATTCGATGTTTCCTCAGTAGTCTCCTCCGTTTGTGTTTGCTGAGAAATCCCTTTCTGAGCTGTTTTCCGGTGAGTCATCGTTCTCAGCGTAGATTATCTTGTCATGCTAAACGTGCGCCGAGAGCTTTTATTGAAGAAGATCAAATCATCAATAGGCTACAGCAACACGAAAATTAACCTATTCTGCTGGATCTGGAGAACAAAAGCAAATTATGGTAGAAGTGGTTAAAGGTAATAGAACAGTACAACATGGATTACAACTGAAATTCTATCCACCGTAAGTGAGAGATGGAATTAAAATTGTAAAGTTGAATCAGAAAGAAATTAAAATTCAATGTGAAAATGGGAATTAGCTCTTATAGTCTATGTTGTGGGAGGTAACCCTACATTTAAGGAGATGTTGAAACTTCTTTATGGAGTCTGGAATTCAGTAACTACTCATACGATTCTTGTGCATGATGAAGGTTACTTCATATTCAGGTTTGAATCTATCGAGGAAAAAATGTTGATTATGGAAAAAGGGCCTTATACCTTCAATAACAGACCACTGGTGTTGAAGAATTGGAAACCGGATTTTGAAATTGATAAGGAGCTTATGCGTGGGATGCCACTGTGGGTCAATTTTCCAGGTCTACCTATTCAATGTTTGGTAAAGGAAAACCTGGGAAGAATCGCTAGCTGATTGGGGAAGCCTGTATGTACTGATCGATTAACAACGCAGTGTGAGAGAATATCTTATGCTCGTGTGTGAATTGAGATGGATATACACAGCCCTTACCAGATGAGCTGAAATTAGAACAGCAAGATGGTAAAATTAGGGTGCAAACTGTGGAATATGAATGGAAACCAGTGTTCTATCAAGAATGCAATAAATTAGGGTATCCTAATGGTGAATGTAAAAGGGAATCACAGCAAGGGATACTAAGGAAGTAGGGAAAAAAAGTAGAAATGGGTGAGAAAAACAAAAATAGACAACATGGAGGATAACAAAGTACCACTTGCTGAGGAGACAAAGATGGGAGAAGAGAATATACAAGAAAAGACGTAGGAGGTCCAAATGTAGATTGAAGAAAGAGGCAAACAGGTTCAGATATATTGTGGAAAACCTAGAACAAAAGGACAACCATCTATTGAACTTAGGAGCTAGCAAGAAGAAATAAGTATGCAGTATTGAGAATTCAGGAGAATGAACCACCTAACAGGATGCAAATAAGCACATACAAGGGATTACAAAAGGACCTACTCCAACTATCATTCCACCAATATGATATTCAGCACTTGGAGTATTAGATAACTCAATAAGTCCTATAAACAAAGAGAGTTCAAAGATTTACTGAATAAGAATAAAGTAGAGTTGATAGGATGTTTAGAGACTTGAGTAAAACAAAGAAGAGCAAAAAAGGTTCAGATGAAGTTGGGAAGAGAATGGAAAGTGATATATAACTATTTAACAACACCTAATGGCAGAATATGGGTGTGTTGGAAAGAGGCAGAAGTGAATTTAGACTTACTAAAGGTATCATCACAACTGGTGCACCTCCATATACAGGACAATAATTCTGATTTTTCACAGCTACTTAACTATTGTGTGTGGCCTTCACATTATTGATGATAGGAAAGAACTATGGGCGCAATTAAGGAGTATAGGGACTATAGGTCCTTGGTTAATCCTAGGTGACTTTAATAGTATATTGACAGTGGAGGATAGAATAAACTGTGCTCATGTTCATCAAAATGAATTAATTGATTTTAACCAATACATTGAGGATATTGGAGTATGGCTGATCAATAAAAAAGGGATACAATACTCATGGATCAATAATAAATGGGCTGAATACAGAATCTACAGTCATATAGATTGGGTATTTGTAAATGCAAATTGGTTCGGAATGTATGCAGGAACTGAAGCATTATATCTAATCCTAGGATGTTCTGATCATACACCTATATTGTTGAACTCATTGGTGCACAGAATGAAGGTGAGGAAACCTTATGGACTTCTAAATGTACTGTTATAGCAAGCAGAACTCAAGGAAGCAGTTGAGTTAATATGGAGCCAAAACATACAAGGTTACAACATGTATAAAATATGCAGAAAGCTGAAACAATTAGAGATTTATACCAAGGGAATTCGGAGACAATACTCATCAGTGGAGGTGGATCTCAAACACTTAAAGGAGGAGTTACATGGAATACCACAGGATATAGATAATGATAATCTAAATCCATCTCTCATTGAACAAGAGAAGGAAGTGCTGATGCAAATTGAAAAACGGGATGCAGTATATGAGAAGATTTTAAGACATAAGTCAAGGGAAATTTGGATGAAACATGGAGACTCAAACACTAAATACTTCCATGCACAATTGAAGGCTAGGCAAGCAAGGAATATGGTCAGTTTTATCTGTATAGAATAGAATATAAGGGTGACTGATCCAAAGTAGATCCAGCAGGACTTCATACAGTTCTTCAAAAAGTTGCTAGGTGAAGCTGCACCAATAATGATTGGAATTGATGTTACTATAGTTAGAGATAGGCCATGTATATCACTAGCACAAAAACAAGAAATGATGATGCATATAACAAGAGAGGACACTATAAAAGTGGTGCAAGAACTACCGAGAGACAAAGCCCAAAGTATAGATGGATATCCAGCATAGTTCTTTAAAGATAACTGGCATGTAATTGGTGAAGATGTCATAAAGGAAGTATTGGATTTCTTTGATACAGAGAAGCTTCTTAAAAAAATAAACTGTACTACTATCACACTCATCTCTAAGGTGTCAAATCCAAACTTTTGAAAGGAATTAAGACATATTGCATGTTGCTCAACCATGTACAAGATCATTGCTAAGCTACGTACTAATAGAATAAAGCTGATAGTAGAATATTTGGTGGGAACGTCACAGTCAGCTTTCATAGAAGGAAGAAACATTCTGGACAATGTCTTGCTGGCTCGTGAACTGATTAAAGGATACAACCATAAAACAGTATCTCCAAGATGCATAGTAAAAGTTGATATAAAGAAAGCATATAATTTTGTTGACTAAAACTTTTTAAGGTCTCTAATGCTGGAATTGGGTATCCCATACAAACTAGTCAACCTCATAATGGAATGTGTAAGTATAGTCTCTTACTCACTTCTGATTAATGGAGGCTTGACACCAAAGTTTCAGGCAAAGAAAGGGCTAAGATAAGGTGATCCAATGTCACCTTATCTATTTGTGTTGGTGATGGAGTACTTGAATAGGGCTCTGAAGCAACTAGATACAAATACAGACTTCAACTATCATCTCAAGCATGCAAAATTGGGAGTGATTCATATTTGTTTTGTTGATGATTTACTAATGTGCTGTAGAGCAGACAAGATATCTATTGAACTGATGATGAAGCAATTTGAGAAATTCTCGACTATCTCTTATTTACAAGTAAATATGGAGAAGAGCTCACTCTATGTGGCAGGAATATCTACACAGTATAGAGAGGAAATTCTGCAAAAATTGAAGCTGAATTTTGGAGAAATACCATTCAAATACCTAGGGTACCATTATCTTCAAAGAAGCTCAACATTAACCAATGCATGCCGTTGGTGGATAGAATAGCAGGAAGAGTTAGATGTTGGACAACCAAATTTTTATCCTACGCAGGAAGGGTTCAGTTGATCAAAAGTGTGCTGTTTGAAATGCAAACCTACTGGACACAAGTGTTTCTGATTCCAAAAAAAGTCCATGAAATGGTTACTACTATATGTAGGAACTTTATATGGAAAGGAAGCACTAAAGGGAAGAAGGCACTGATAGCATGGGAAACTGTCTGTAAACCAAAAGTAGCAGAAGGATTGAATGTCATAAACTTCCCACTATAGAACAAGGCAGCAATAGGTAAAATACTATGGGAAATTGCACAAAAGAAGGACATGCAATGTGTTCTGTGGATCCATCATCACTATATGAAGAAGAAGGATTCGTAAATATGGAAACCTCTAAACATGCTATCTGGGTGATAAGGAAAATCTTTGAAGCAAGAAAATGGCTAAATAATGGAGTCAAGGAGCTGGAGTTGTATGCAGCAAAAGGGAAGTATATAATCACCAAAGTGTATGCTTCAATTATGCCACAATATCCTAAGGTCACCTAGAAAACACTTCTCTTGACACATGGAGTACTCCCTAGACATCAGTTTATTTTGTGGTTGGCTTTGCATTAGAGATTAGCAATTGTGGATAGGCTAAGCAAATGGGGGATGACAGTAATTAAGGATTGTGTGTTGTGCATGACTGATACAGAGGAAACTCATAAACATTTATTCTTTGAATGTTTATAGTCAAGGTTTATATGGGAGTGGCTGCTAAAACTATTTGGAATAAGTCGACAAGTAGGAAGATGGCAAAAGAAAATTGCATGGATAACAACAAGAATAAGGAGCAGAAATAAGCTATGGAAGATCCTGTGAAATGCTTTTGCAGTAGCAATATATCAAATATGGATGGAAAAAAACCTGCGAAGATTTCAACAGTGAAGAAGAGATTGCAGGGATATAGTTAGAAATATTGTATTACATTAACACATTAGAGGTGAGAGCTATTGTAAATAGAGAGGAGTCTTAGAAAAGATAAATAGGTATCCATGTTAACATAGATAGCAAATTCCGGATGTGGAACTTAGTGTTACAAATAGGCTATTTTATAGGACCCGACTCTAGAGTCAAATGAGCGAATAAATATAAATATTTTACTTGGTTAAATAAAATTTTACAGTTTAACAAAAAAAATAGTAATATTTGAAGTTGTAAATTGTAATCACCTAGGTTTGTGCTGGAATATATTCTTTAACTAGAGATTTGAGTTTTAGTTCTGATAATAAGAAAAAATGTTAGTGCAGTGCATTTTTTGGTTGTATGAGCCTAAAATAATGGTAATTTGAATGAATTAAGGTTTCAATACTACTGACATATATGAAAAGAGAAAAAAAAATTAACATATATATATATATAATTAATATATAATTTATGTATATAAATAAAAAAAGACAAACAACAAATACGACGGACTATTATGAGCATCAAACTAGAAATGAAAGTCAAATTCCGAGTCATTCAATCACGTGCTCCACGATGGCATAATATTTTCGGCACGTGATTGTTCATCACACATCTCAGTCTCTTACAATCGGTAACTGTTAAGCACATTTAACTGGCTCGTTATTTGATATTCACATTAAAATTTGATTATTTTGAGTTTGTGTTGAGTCGGAAAAAAAAATTTTATACACAAAATTTGAACTTAAGATTTTTGGTTAAGGGAAAAGCAATTTTCATTCATTATATCATATCTTTTAGTAATTTTATATTACAACAACAACAATTACCCAGTATAGTCTCATAAAGTGGTGTTTGGGGAAGGTAATATGTAGACAGGCCTTACCCCTACCCAAAAGGAAGAGAGGCTGTTTAGTAATCTTACATTGATAACTTAAAAACGCCGAGGAATTTGCTTTTTTCTTTTTTTTTTTTAATACCCCATTTGAAGTAGCAAGATTCGTGATTTAATACAATTAAAAATTTCTTTATTTAAATGAGAAACTTTATCCTACTCCATCTCTTCTCGTAGTGATTCGCAAAAGTCAAACTTATTGGTTTTTAAAATAATGTTTTAGCTGTAAGATTATTTATTGTATTTGTATTTCCAGGGAGTTCTAATGCAGAATATAATAATCAAGCTAAACCGTGTCAAAACCTGGATCACTTAATTTAGTAATCATCTAGTTTGATAATTAATCTCTTGCTTAAAACGTATCTACGAGGAGTTGTTTACTACAAGAAGCATGTCACGCACTTAAAATACCAATTATCTTTATATTAAATATTAGAGCATTGTTATTATTATCCTAGTATCATTATTTTATTTTTTTATTTTGTGCTTCTTTTACTTTACTTGTCTTTATTATTTTGCTAGCAATACTTTTCTTTTCTTCGGTATTTTTAATCATAGTCTTTCTTTTCTTGTATTTTTAATCTACCATACACAAATTTGGGGTAAAGTCGGCATACTAGCTTTCGAGACTCGATATGTAAGATTACATCAAATAATTACTGTTATTATTGTTGTATTAATAAATCGAGTCGGAGAATTAATAATTGCTTTATTTGAACAATTCACCAGATAGACTTATTTAATAATCATACCCCCACCAGTTCCCAATTTAAATATTCACGCCCTTTAAAAGTGACATGATATTTATATTGTAAAAGGTCATCGATTACTAATGGCAGCATGAACATGCAAATGGAAATAAATTAATTCCACATTGCAAGTTAAAGAACATTTATTTTTAATTTTTTAAAGTAGAAATAATGAGCACCTGTCGTGCCAAAATGGTATATTCTGGGAAGGACAATTTCCAAAAGAAGCAACAACAACTAATACCTTAAAATAATGAATTCATATAACTTGCGTACCACTAACTACCTATTATGTATTTGATATTTGGTGCATCTCATAACACGCCTGCCATGACTCCTTTTAAAATTTAAACTCAGCCATGTCGAAATATGTGCAAGGACTTTGTACTATAATATTTGTGTTTTAATTCATAAAATCATGGTTTTACATTTAAAATCTTACATGATTTCCATTATTTATTTAACTGTTGTGGTTGGGTGGAAGAGGAACCTTGCAACAAATGTAAAGTTATTTTTTTGTGATTTATAGGTCATGAGTTCGAGCCATAGTTATTGTTATTTGCATTAATGTAGGCTACTTATGTCACAGTTCATGGGATGCAATCCTTTCTCGGACCGTGCATGTATTTTTCCCAAAAATGAATAACAATTAAATTTGTACGCAATTTAAAGAATACGTTGTTTAATTCAATAAGAATAGTTAGGAACAACATGCAAATAAGTTAAAGACAAAATAAATTATCAAACCAATTGCAATGTGATAACCAAGCTTGATCTTGGATTGAACAATGGAATTCATCCTCGATTGGACCTTCGATACGAGCTCGATCGGTAATAAAGAGGAACACAAAATGAAGAATACTTTAAACAATAGCTAAAACACAAAAGTCAACTTTTATTGCTTTTATTTGGAATTAACGACGCAGCCTCACAGCTCCTTGGATTAACGACGCAGCCTCACAGCTCCAAGAGAATATAGACTTGATTGACCAGCTCCGTGCCGAGATGAACAACGGGTGGCAAACGAAAAGGCCGACAAGTGGTCTCAACTAAATGACGAACTCCGGGCACAACTAGATTTAGTTGTCTTGAAACAAGATGACCTTGGACGGGAATATGCTATATTGAAGTCCAAATTAGAGTCAACCTCGATTGATTCCTCCGAGATCGAAGAAATGCTGGCCCAGTTTAAAACTGATTTGGAGATAGCCGAGGCTTGTTTAGGAATGAAGACCCAGTATGTAAAGCGGTTGTCCCGGAAGGAGATCCTTGAAGAGATTCAAGCCCGGGGATTTGATTTGTCGATTGATATTAAGGAGGCCAAGAGGCTTGAGGCCGACGCAAAATAACTTTATGAGCCTGAAGGTCCCGAAGGTTTCGAAGGTTCCAATGACGAGTCGAGCTCCAGTGAAGATTACGTGGAGATGCCTTAGCCCCTTTTTTGTTTTTCCTTTGTATATTTTCTTTTTTATTTACTTTGAGGTCGTTTTACCATGCCCTTTTAAATATATTTTGAAATGTATATAATATCTTTCCTTCGGTAACACTATGTCTTTTACTTTTTAGCAGTTATTTGCAATTTTTATTTGTGGATCGTCCTTAATGCCCTGGCATAGAATTATACACAATCTAGAGCATCAGTTCTCCGGAAGCCCAAATAAGGCGTGATTTTGATAGTAACTCTGAATTGTTCTTGGCTTCAAATTTTTGATAAAATCAAATCCCCTTAAGCACTTAAGTGTTTTAGTCATATACGATTGAATTTTGCCGGAATAGTTTGTAATTATTCGTTAGGGCCTTACTTTCTGGAGTACGGACTTCGGACATCTCCTAGTCATTTTAGGTTGGTCGTAGCCTTTCATATTCGAGCCTTGCTTAATAGGCTCGGTGCCTTCGGGATTCGATAGCCTAGGCCATCAAATTTTTTACTGGATAGCAGTCCATGAGTTGGGTAGACCATGGGCTTTAGGATTTAGGATCTGTTGTGATGCATCGATAGAGCAAAATGAGTAGTGATAAAGTATAAAAAACGAAAATTTCTTTCATTGTATTATATGTAGAGTACATAATCGGAGGCGCATAAGTCTTGTTCTATGGCTAGAGTAGGCTGCATAGGCACGGTTCATTTGACCATTTGACTGTTTCAACAATTCCTAACTACCAAGCCCTGGCTATTAATATTGAGTGATAGTACCTTCTGAAGATCCTAACCTAGGAGGTAATGGCCCCCGATATTTGAGGCTGAACTTGTGAGGGCTCGAATACTATTGGTTTGGTGTAGATGATCAGCAACCCCATCCTTAGGCTTGACTTCGAAACTAAGGTAACACATTTTACTGTTGCCTCATTTAAAATCCGTAAAACCCTCTTCAGAAGAAAAAACGGTTCAAGGGAAAAGCGTACAACACGTGATTTCAGACCTAATAGTCATATATTTTGGTTTAAATGTTCCAATTGTTCGGTAGTTGTGCAATGTTTACCGACTTGAGTTTGTATGAGCTTTTCCCGGTAATTCCGGCAACTCTGTACAATCTTTCCAAATTTGGGCCCATTTTCACATCATTTGGGTTCCTCGTATGTAGGGTTAGTTTCCTTAATACTAAGTTCCCAACTTAAAAATGTTGAAGGTTGGCTCTTTGGTTGTAGTATCTCCCTCACTTGCTGCATTTGAGCGACCAACTAGACTAGAGTGGCTTTCCGCCTTTCGTCTAATAATTCCATGCTCGTGGTCATGTCCACATCATTTGATATTTTGGTAGCGTACTGTAACTTGAGGCTCTGTTCCTCTATCTCTACCGGGATTAAGGCTTTCACTCCATATACTAGGGAGAACGAGGTCGCTCCGGTACTCGATTTCGAAGTCGTTCGGTATGCCCAAAAGACTTCGGGTAAGATCTCCTCCCATTTTATTTTGGAATCGGTCTGTATCTTTTTTCAAGTTTTTAAGTATAGTTTTGTTCGTGGATTCTGCTTGCCCCTTTATACTAGGGTGATAAGGCATTAATAATACATTTTTTGTTTTGTGGTCTTCGAAAAATTTACTTACCTTGATGTAGATGAATTATTTTCTGTTGTCGCAATCAATCTCCGCAATTATCCCAAATTGACATATTGTGTGATCCCAGATAAAGTTGATGACCTCTTTCTCCCAGACCTTCTTGAATGCTTGAGCCTCGACCCACTTCGAAAAATAAACAGTCATGAGTAGTATGTATTGAGCTTTATCGGGCACCCATGGTAGGAGACCGACAGTGTCCATCCCCCATTTCATAAACAACCATGGAGAAAGGACTGGGTGAAACATCTCTCCCAGTTGATGAATCATTGGGGTGTGTCTTTGACACTTGTTGCATTTTCGTATGAAGTCTTTTGCATCTTTCTTCTTTTAATTCCAGTAGTAACAGGCTCTAATTAACTTTCAAACCAGGGACTCTGCGACCCAAGTGATTTTTACAAGTGCCCTCGTGGACCTCTCTCATGGCGTATTCGGTCTCCCTCGGACCCAAACACCTAGCAAGTGGGCTAAATAAGGATCTTCTGAACAATTCCCCCTCGACCAAGCTGAACCTGGCAGCTTTGGTGTGTAGGCCTTTCGATTCTTTAGTATTCGATGGCGAGTTTCCTTTCTTCATGTAGTATGTGTATTTGTTTCTCCAATCCCAAGTCAACCTTGTCGAGTTTACCTCAGTGTGACCTTTTTCTACTGCCAAATGCATCAGTTCTACCATACCTCCCAGATCAAATTCGATGGAATTGGAAGACGACCCCAAGTTGACCTGTGCATCGACCTCACTATTTTGGGCCTGAGGTACGTGGTATAGAGAAATTTGTCCAAGTACCTTCGCATCCAATCCTCTTTTACTTCGAACATTCCGTTGACTTGATTTACAAGGAGGGAGTCATATTTGGCTTCTATTACTTCGGCCCCGAGGATCTTAGCCAATTGTAGACCTGCAATCATAGCTTCATACTCAGCTTCATTATTAGTCAATTTTATAGTTCTAATGGACTTCTAATTTCACTACTCGCTAGCACTTGTAATACGATACCAAGCCCGAACCCTTTCGTGTTGGAGACACCATCCGTGAATAGGGTCCATATCCAAGAGCTAGCCCATGAGGTGAGTAACAGTTCCATTTTTACTTTGGGTATCAAGGCCGGTGTAAAGTTGGCCACAAAGTCTACCAAAATATGAGATTTTATAGCAGTCTGGGTTTGTACTCAATATCGTACTCGCTAATATCAACAGCCTATTTTTCCATCCAACCCGAGAGATCAGGCTTATGCATGACATTCCTAAACGGGTAAGAGGTTACGACACATATGAGGTGGCATTGAAAGTACGATTTTAATTTCTTAGAAGCTCTTAGTAAGGCGAGCACTAATTTTTCTAGGTGAGGATACCTCTTTTTTTGGAATCGCCTAGTGTTCTACTAATATAATAAATAGGAAATTATGTACTTTCTTTTGCCCGGACTAGGAAACCACTTACCGTCACCTCGGAAACTACCAAGTAGAGGTATATCTATTCAGCTGCCTTCAGAGTGTGCAGTAAAGGGGTGCTCGATAGGTATCGCTTGAGTTTTTCCAAGGCTTGATGGCATTCCAGAGTCCAAGAATGATGGTTCGTCGTAACTTCGCACTCTTATCCCTCTTCCATCTGTTCTTTGTTGAAAGTTATTCTTCTTCTTTTTTCGTGAACTTGAGGTGTTTAGTGCCACTGCTTTCCCTTTCAGTCTATAGCGTTCTTCATCTTCTTTTTGTTGATGTAAGGCATCTTCAATGACAGCGTTAGCAGAGACAGATAGAGTTGTTTTCTCATTAGACTCAGCAACTTCATCCTCTGCACCATTTGGATTTGCTATCATTGAAACTGCGATTTCAGCCACTGGGAGCTTTTGAGTAGACAATGCTAACAAAGAGCCACGTCAAAGCGAAAGACATTGGGACAGGGAAGACGTCAACATAAGGAGGCTCCCAATGCGAAAGGCAAAACAAAAACAGGTTGATCAAAAATCCAAGAATAAAATATGAATTTTGAAGTATTCCTGAAAAATCAAGTGGAAGAAGACATCATTCTGCAATTCGAATCTTTCACAACAATAGAGAACAAAGGGAACCTTTATGGTTTCCTTATCTTTTTATTTTACCATCACTATAGTATACTATTATGTACTATCATCACAGAGTATGTTATAAACTTTGTGATGATCATCCAGTTCTTAGTTCTTGCAAGTTCTTTCTTTCTACATGCTTGCTAATTCTATAGGCCTTTGCCTCAATAGGATAGCTAAGGTAAGGTCTATGCCGGCAGTGTTATATGGGTAACATTACCGGCGTAATTCGCCTTATTTTATTTCTCCTATCTGTTGTAATTTCCTTTTCTGTTTTTAATAAATAAAAACCCTAGGCGTTTGCCTAGTGGACTCAAAAAAAAAAAAACTTACCCGAGCCGAGCCCAAATGCATACTTTTCTGGGTTTAGCTTCATGTTGTACTTCTCAATATGTCGAAGGTTTCCTGCAAATGTTTCAAATGATCCTCTGATCGCGGGGATTTGACCAACATATCATCAATATAAACTTTCATTGATTTTCCTATTTGTTCTTCGAACATCTTGTTGACTAGGTGTTGGCATATGGCACCGGTGTTATTTAGTCCGAACGACATTACGTTATAGTACTAGGTGTCACACCTCCTTTTGGCTACTACAACCCGGCGAAGGGCGTGGAGAAGGGAGTTTTTCCAATTAAAGGACAATCAAAACGGGATTCAACTATTTAAGAGAATCCAGAGTCACCACTTGGGAGATTTATGGTGTCCCAAATCACCGTTTAGAAACCCGAATCGAGGAAAGAATGACTCTGTTTAACAGTCCGCGATCCAGAAATTTGAGTAAGGAATTCTGTTAACCTGGGAGAAGGTGTTAGGCATTCCCGGGTTCGTGGTCTAGCATGGTAGCTCAACTATCAAATTTGGCTTAAATTATCTGATTTTTATACAATTATGAACCTATGTGCATTTTGAATCTTTTATCCACATTTATTATTATTGTCTTTTAGGAAAATTACAACGCCGTCAAAACGTGCCGCGAACCACGTCACATAAATTCACACGTAGTTTTTGACACATTCTAACTTTATTGGGATTCGGATTTGGGTCACATAAATGCGCACCCGTGTTTAAGGAGATAAAATTATTGAAGTCGTGCCCTAAAGTGACTAGCACGTTATTATCTTTACGAGAGACCGTGAGAATTTCCTAAACGGCCCGTCTCGAGTTCTAAGAATCAAAAAAAAATTAAAAGAATGACAAGTTAATTAAAAGGCTTAGTGAAGTTATAACTACTTAAATAACTAATGGACAAAGATTTTTCTGTGGATCAAAAAGTCTCATAATTAATAAATGAAAGAGTCTAATGAAAGTGACTTGGCCTCTGTCTTCATTTCATTCTGCGTGCTAGGACCTAACCTAATAAGAGGCCCAACGGTCACATCCCTGGAACCCATGCGAATGGAGCCTCTTCAAAGGGAGTTTGTACAAGCTTAATGCAAAGTGGGTATGGGGATCAAACCCAAGCATCCACAGATAAAGTTATTCAACGAAAAGAAACACATTGATAATGACTTCCAATTCTGCAGATTTCCAAACTTGAAACTGAATGACTACGAAACTAATACTGTAAAAAAACAACCACTTGATCATGGATTGAGACTTAACTAAGAGCCATCCTTCATGTAACAACCACTCACTACAGAGTTAACACTCTGTGCAAACAAACACACTAATCATATAGTCATCTTCACACTTAGTTAATATACTTGATTTTAACCAGCCCAAATAGAAAACAGAATTAAGACAACTAATAATCTTTGATGAATTAAGCAAAAGCATAGAATGACTCAATAACCAATTCAGACTTTGATGCCACAAGTCTGGCAGTTCAAACCAATATACAATGACAGAATCTAAGTTGCAGAAACATATCTAAAAGAAAGTACAACTGAAACATAAAGGAAAGAACATGCGCTTTAATCTTCCTTTTTTCATTTTTCATTGCTTCAAAGCTACATTCTCAAATAATAGAGCCTTAAGTGTGTACCTGAAATTGAAGGAAAACATAATCAGAACATGATCAATAGTAATAACCAGCAGAGATGGACAACAGCAACCAAATCCAACCACAGCTTCAAATGCAACCCACTTTCAAACCCAAAATGAGATAAAATAGTAATAAAAAAAACCAATCCAGCTTAGAATACAACAACTTCAAACCAAACTTTACAAATCAAAACTCAAACCATTTATGTATCAATTGATTCAGAATTGTCTCAGAGACTGAATAGATCAAAGACTACTGAAAAAAATGCAATGGAACAGTAGAAATTGTTGATTTTTCAGGGATTTTAGCTTCACTATTCTCAGAGAATCAAGGGGTCCTTTTTCCAGATTGTCCTCTCCCTTTTTGAGTGATTCTAACCCCTTTATATAGCCAAAGACTAGGGCATCATTGCTACTTTTCTTTATCCTTAAGTCCCTCTTTAATTTTTCAGACTTCACTTATTTTGACCCTCCTTTCTTGACTTGTTTCCCAAGTTATAACAAACAAAGATCTTAATTCCAATTTGATCCCTATTCTAGAAGTTTCCAGGGATAGTGATCACATGCTTCTCATGCTGATACTACCCCCTATCCCTTCCCAGAATTACCTAAATGACATAGTTGCATCTTCAACTCCCTTTCGCTCTAGTCAACTTACCATGGTTAATTGGCTCATGACTTAGAAACTTCTTAACTGTAACCAAAATTCAGGTTGACTAATCCTAACTAAACCAATTGACATTAAACTCTAATGAGTTTTACTTGTATCAAATAACTAGAATTAACCCACCGAACAAGAAGAACAATTGGAATTTATTATGCAGAATAAACGAACACAACTCAAGAAATATGAAGCAGCATATGAACATGGGATCAAATCAAACCTATTCGCATGACTAATAAATCTAACATGTATGGTAAAAAAAAAGAAACAGAAAATTGAAATAAAGTCCTAAATTAATCACAAATATCACAATGGAACGGAAAATGAAACTAAAATCACAAATAAAAGTAGATATATAATAAAAAACAAAATACCTCAAATTATGATTCAGACTGGTGAACTTCTGGGCATCATTTGGGGTCAAACCGCCCTTAGTCATGTGTTTTCTACTAGAAAGCACAAGACTAAGGGTTATCAAAGCTCAAAACCAAAGATACCCCCAGACATGGGCAACTAGGGCTCCGGGTCCAATTTTCGATTTGAAATTTAAACTAAACGGGGCAGGATTCGAGGATGAAGGGTCGTGGATTCAAGGTGAGGGATGTGAGAAGAGTGTATAGCACTAATTTGGTGGATTTTGTGAAAGGTTGTATTTTGGCCGGCCAGTTCAAACTGAAATTCGAGGAGCTGCAGTATGATTCGAGCCCAAAGGATTATAGGAATGAGAAGGGAAGGTCAAGAGGGTGCGGGGATGTGAAACTGAGGTTATTTGGTGGTGGCACCATTGTAGGTGACGTCCATATTTTCGAAGATTCGAGAAGCCAGGCCGATATTTGAGAGGTGATCGCAATAGGATTAGGTAGAGGAGAGTGAGGGAATTCTATGGTGTAAATCTGGCCGGTGGCGGACGGTGGTGTTACGGTGGTTCGATAGTTGTTGGTGGAACTGTACGAGGAAGACATGTTTGTGTCTAAAGCTTATCACACAGTGTTTGGACAATTTTATTTCAAAGGCGAGGCTCCACGTGAGCCGTCGGATCAAAATCCTGGATGGCCAAGATTGAAGGCCACCAAACAACGTCGTTTGACGTCTCTGGGGCTAGACCGGGTAGGGGTTATTTGGTTGGGTTCATGGTTTTGGGCTGGGAATAATTTGCAAAATTAACCCAAATTAGTCTTTTAAACACAAGACCATATTTCAAATCCCTTTTTCTTTTCTCCTCTTTTTTTTTTCTTATTTTACCAAATCCTTTTATTATTAATTTTTTTTTTCAATTTCCAATTAATACAAAATTAGAATAAAAACTTGATTTAATACTTCAACTAAACTAATTAATTTTCTAAAATCACCTAAATCCTAATTTAAAAGAAAACTAAGTAAAAAATTAGAAATTTCAAAGAGAAATGATTTTGTTATCAATTGTTTTCCCGTGCTATTTAAAACTGGTATCCTAAATATGAGAATTCCATTTTTGTGCTTTTAATGAATTAAAATGTACTAAAATGCCACTAAATTGCAAGAAATTCAAATAATAAAATGACATAATTAATAAGGAAAAATGCAAATAAACCACGTGATTAACTCCTAAGAATGTAAATAATAAAAGAAAATCCTGTCTACGAATTTATAGGAATGTTTCAAGCGAGGCAAAAATCACGTGCTCACACTAGGTACAGAACTTGATTATGTAAGAATTCTTTTCTTAATCGTCCGGGTCTATCCAAATTTGGTTGTACTCGGAGTAGGCGTCGAGAAAACTGATTATCTCGTGTCCGGCTGTCACATCGATCATTCAATCGATGTTAGGAAAGGGGAAAGAATCCTTTAGACATGCCTTGTTTAGATCCTTATAATCCATACATATCCTCACTTTATTTCCTTTTTAGGTACTACCACTACGCTAGTTAACCAATATGGGTATTTAATTTACCGAATAGAACCTATTTTCAGAAGTTTGGATACCTCGTCCTTGATGAACGCGTGTTTGATCTCGTACTGTGACCTTCTCTTCTGCTTAATCGGATGGAAACTTCGGATTAGAGTTTAATTTGTAAGTGGTTACCTCCGGCGGGACCCCTGTCATGTCTAGATGGAACCAGGCAAAACAATCGGCATTAGCTTTAAGAAAATAAATAAGTTTTTTCCTAAGCTCAAGGTTAACCTCGTTCCCAAGTATACCTTTAGATCTGGCAGGTGCTCGATCAATATATCTTGCTCCAACTCCTTGATTGTCAATTTGGTGGCATCAGTGTCAATGTGTGCTATGTATGACCTAGGGACACTGTAATCGTCCTCATCGTCTGCCTCGTGCTGTTTTTATTTCTCCGGCTCGGGTGAGGTCAGCATCATAGATTACTATTTAATTTTTTTTGGTCGGATCCGTATTTTTATGTTGAAATCTAGGGTACCGAGATCATTTCATAGACAACGAACATTTTCCTTACAGCCTGCTATCATCCATAGATTGTTTTGACTCATTCCTGAATGTGAAATTTCAGTGCATGGTGTAAGGTCAATGGCACCGCGTTCATATTATGAATCCACGTCTTAGTGAGCAAAGAATTGTATCTCATATCCCTTTTGATCACGTAAAACTTTGTTTCTAGGATGGTCCAGGTAGTGTTTATCGCACCTTTCATGGTCTCACACACCATGTTGAACCCATTAAACACTCGAATCACCGATATAATTTGTTCCTATAACCCCAATTGCTCTACTACCCTCGCTCTGATGATGTTGTCTGACCTACCTGGATCAATCAATACACGCTTAACCCGAGATTTATTGATGAGTACACATATTACAGTGCATCGTTATGAGGCTATACAATGCCTTTGGCATCTTCATCGCTAAACGAGATAGCTCATCCGGGATGTAGTCACGGGTGCATTTTTCTCTCGTGATAGAAACTTTGGTGCATTTTATCATTGGCCCTTGGGGGATATCGACGCCCCCTAATGATCATGTTGATTATGTGTTGAGTTCCTCTTGCTCGACCTATTTGTATGTGTCCCTATTTCTGAAGTGGTTTTTGGCTCGCTCCCTTAGAAATTCTTGAAGGTGACCATTGTGGAACAGTCGAGAAACTTTTTCTCTTAACTGCCGGAAATCTTCGGTCCGATGATCGTGAGGACCTTGGTACTTACAATTCAAATTAGGATCACTCTAGGTAAGGTTAGACAGCAACGGTCGGGCTTCTTGGTCTCTTTGATGAGCCATATGGCCAACACTATGCTTGCAACGTCCACATTGAAATTATACTCTGATAATCAAGTGCTTCCCTACTTCCCAATGACCTATCAATGTTGCTCTTGCTCATCATGACCCGCCTGCTACATCCTCTATCATTTCTCTTCTCATTCCTTGTCGGGTGATCCCAAATCTGTTTTCCCTTTAGTCCGTGTTGTATGGCTAATATCGATCTCGGACCGTTCTTGGATCCTTATCAATGGTTATCTTAAATCTTTCGTCGATTCTGATGGCATAAACATATCCAAAAGGGGCCCCGAATTAGTCTTCTTCAACCCTGATCTTTGATTGATATCTGTTGCAGATGTTGGCCCAGGAAACCGGTGGGTACTCCACCAAATTTTATTTTAGCTGGTGAGAGGCCACTGTACTTCGAGGATTGAGCCCTTCAGTAAATGCCTGAACGGTCAAATCATCGGAAGCTGGTGGAAAATCCATTCTTTCTATCTGGAATCTTGACACGAACTCCTTGAGCATCTCGTTATCCTACTGTTTGACCTTGAAAAGGTTTTACTTCCTAGTCTCGACCTTGATGGCTTCGGCATAGGGCTTCACGAAAGCATCTGCATGTATAGAAAACAAGTCGATAAAATTCGAGGGTAAGTTGTGATACCATATCATTGCTCCATTGGAAAAGTTTTCCCTAAACTTTTTCAGCAACACCGACTTGATTTTGTCGTCTTCCAAGTCGTTCCCTTTGATTGCGCATATATAGGAGGTTACATCCTCGTTTGGACCTGTGGTTGCATTATACTTGGGAATGTTGGACATTGAAAATCTCTTCGGGATTAGCTTTGATGTTGCATTCGACGGGGGGGGGGGGGGGGAGTCTTCTAAATAAACTCTTTGGAGTCCAGTCCCTTCAATGTCGGAGGTGCTCCCGGGATCTGATTGACCCTGAAGTTGTATGTTTCCACCTTCTTGTCGTTGGCCTCAATCTTTTTCTCACCTGACTCCACCCGTTTTGTCAATGCTCCGTGCATCTTCATCACCTAAGAAGTTTACCGGTCTTGATCACCTAATTCCATGGCAACTTATTCATCCCTACGAGTATTTCCCGGGACTATTCGAGTTCGGCCATGTTAGGAGCATGGATTTTGTTCTGCAATTGTGCTATTGCCGCTTGGTGAGCTTGCAATATTTCAACCACAGGCTCACCCCATCACCTTCACCCTCGGACGCTTCTCGAGCCGGTGGCCGGAGTCCTCCACTAACACTATTTTCAGGATCGATTGGTAACTTGATGTTGATGGCCACCTACGAGTTAGCATCGGCCGATTCAGAGGCTGGGACAATATTGGGATCAACAGGAGGCACATTATTACTAGGCATCACATTATTGTTCTAGCAGTGATGGCCTGACTCAGCGTCAACATTCAAGTGAGCAGACTAACCTTTTGACATCCATAGGCTAACCGGGAATCAAAATTTCAAAGAAAAAACATAAAATATGGTATGTTATGGAGATTTGTATCAAATCACAACTATTATCCTTAGCCTCGTGGTGGACGCCAAGCTATTTTCCCCAAAAATGAGTAACAATTAAATTTGTACGCAGTTTAAAAAGTATTCAATACGAATGGTTAAGAACAACAGACAAATAAGTTAAAGACAAAATAAATGACCAAACCAATCACGAAGTGATAACGAAGCTTGATCTTGGATTGAACAGTGGAATTTGTCCTCTATTCGACCTTTGGTACGAGCTTGGTCATGAATAAAAAAGAAAACAAAATGAAGAATACTTTTGATAATAGCTAGAAGACAAAAGAAAACTTTTATTGCTTTTGATTTGAATGTCATAGTGTGTCAGAATAGAGAAAACATTCCATTTTATATAGTAAGAAAATTTTAGTCATAGTACAAGTCTAAATAAGGTAAAAATATTTTTTTTCGGTAAATGTCGATCTACAGTTGATACTTAATGGGATTCGCGCCGTAATATCTGATTGGGGGCGAATACTACGCCCTTACTCACCATACGTAACCGTTTTACGCGTTTCCCGAAGTCTATAAGCTATAGTCGGTCTGGGATCGTTATTTCATCGTGCATGATCTAAGAAACATCGTTCGTTCTCCTAGGTTTCGATATAAGAGGTTCTTAGGCCTCAATTATAATCACGTCGGTCATGCTTCCCCTATATGGGGAATCGGAAAAAGATTTATCCCTGATTTTTCGTACATAACACGAATGCGAAATGCTTTGTGCACTCGACTTTTTTTTTTGGGTGAGGATGACGCATGACCGCATATAAATTAAAAAAAGGATGTTATCTTCCTTTCGAAATTTAAATTGTTTATTCCATGATATTTACAAACTTAACAAAAAAATGTTCAAGATATTTGCAAAGATGGCACGTCATTCTCAGCTAATGCCACGTACTTTCTAAAATATGATTTTTGGCAAAATTTGTTAAGGTGTTCAATTTGTATCCAAACTTTCCAATCTTCAGTACTGTAATAACCCAATATATTTAAAACTAAACCTTTAAGTTAATTCGTTAATTATACTTCCTTATTTCTTATACATATAAATAATAATAATTTTTTTTTTTTGCATTGTGGGAGTCTATATAAATATGTATATATCATGTGACGTAAAATATATAGGAAGCTAATAGGTTATACTTAATGAGCTAATAACAAAGCTAGTAGTATAACAGAGTAGAATATATATGGAATTTTTACCTATCTATATCATATATCAAACCTTATTATCTCCCATATTTAAGGTTTGTATTTATTATATTTAATCATACCAAATTTCAATTTATGTACCATAATTCAAATTAAGGGTATAATTATTACTTCATTTATTCTAGGCATGATTTTAGAAGCATATATTTCTTTTCCCTTTTTTTCCCTCCTCTTCTCTTTTCTTATGTTTCCTCCACCTTAATATACGTTAATCACTATTAAATTCATTAGGTGTACAAGTTACCAAATTACAATATTTTATTTCGAATGAACAGAAAATTACTCACTGTTTTTCAAGTGATATTTGTATTGTATGTACGTTCAAATTTACAAATACTCTTTTTATTTCAACTTCAAATTTCAGCTTTTACCAAATATTGTCCAAACGCCTATTGTATTAATCCTTAGTAAGTTATTATGAATTAGATTCAGATTAGAAATGGAGATTATCCTACGATGAGTTCTACTTTGAACTATCCAAAAGATTAAGTCTTGAAGGTATAAGTTAAATATACACCTAAAATGAATATATGCTCCTAAAATCATGCCTAAAATAAATGAAGCAATAATTATACTCTTAATTTGAATTATGGTACATAAATTGAAATTTGGTATGCTTAAATTTTTTTGACACAAGATTGTAGTTTAATTGTAGTACAAATGTAACAATACAACTTTATGCAATATTTAGAATGATTTGTGGTTTATTTGTAGAAATTGTATCTACAAACTGAATACATTGAATTTTAGTATTCCAATTCTCATTCCAATTGTAGCATAATTGGCATTTTCGGCATAATAGTAGAATGTTTGTAGAAGTTTTAGTCTTCCCAATCCATAATTTATCTACAAATTATCTATAATTTATCTATATTTTATCTACAATTCTACAATTTCCGAAAAAATGTCTTCTTCTTCGACGAGTTTCAATCTAAAATTCAGTCAAATCCAAGTCTAATCTTCGCCAAAACCCATCAAAAGTGAGATATAAACTCCTAAACATATTTCGAATTGTAGTTTAATTGTAGTATACATGTAACAATACAACTTTATACAATACTTAAATCGATTTGTAGTTTAATTGTAGAAATTGTATCTACAAACTGAATATATTGAATTTTAATATCCCAATTCTCATTTCAATTGTAGCATAATTGGCATTTTCGACATAATTGTAGAAGACTTCTAGAAGTTTTAGTATTTCCAATATACAATTTATCTATAATTTTCTATAATTTATCTACAATTCTACAATTTATCTACAATTTAAATACAATTCTGGAAATATGTCTTCTTCTTCTTTTTCGACGAGTTTCAATCTGAAATTCAGTCAAAACCAAGTTTAATCTTCACCAAAACCCCTAAAAATTTAGATATAAACTCCTAAACATATTCCAAATTATTTACAACAATACCCAATCCAAACAAATAATGATTTTTGAAAATTCAAATATGAATTCAAAGCTTTCAAGCTTTTTAATGGCTATCAATGGTGAAAAATATATGGAGAATGAGAGAATCACACTGCAATGGATTTGCTTCCGTTTTAAATCTCGAAATTAATGGTGATTCTATCACCATTAAATCTGATTTCTTCTATTTTGACGCGTTTTTAGGGTGAAATTCATCTATTTTTGGTTTGGTACAGATTTTGTAGACAAACTATGAACTAGGTAGGTAAATACAATATTATAAATATTTTTGATAATAATATTTGCTATATGGAAAATAATTTGGGCCAAGCCCATCTTATTGGTAGCTCGCGTGACAGATGACCTAAAGGACTAGTATTAAGGACAATTGGTTATTTGGTTCATCTTGGGAAAAGAAATAAAGTAGAGGGTGTCCTTGGGGAAACGTTGTGACGTCCGCGTGAATACATAGAAGCTAGACTACTATTTGACTTTGATTTTGATTTCCAATTAGTGTGCGTGAATCTTATATGCAATTCTTACTACAACACCATATTCAATGGAGTTCTCACATATGTATGCGCAGTAATTGAGAATCTATCGCACCTTAATTTCTTTTAAGCTATTTTTTAAATATTTATTATTAAATATAAGCAGGTTTTGACTTTTAGTCTAGTTATTATCATTGTTATTTATAACTAATTCATATAAATTAAAGCTAAGTATCATACTTAGATTGATATACCAGAATATAATTTCACTTTTAAAAAATTTATAACTGAAGGTGTAACATTGAGATTTAGTTTCAAGTCTGAAATTAAGGGGAAAAAACCAATATTGAATTGTGATCCATTAAGAGACATCTTTTATCAATATGTTGTATAGATTGAGGCCAAGCAGTTTGATTGGTGTTCTAGACATTATAAGGTGGAAAACTTTCTGTTAACGAGGTAAGTGAGACTTTAAGCTTTGATACTTACTTTTCTAAAATCCGTTTTGAAAGTGTATTTTCTCTCCTGGTCCATGTGTTGGGACAAGCGTGCGCTTGGAAGAGTTGGTGCTCTTAGACTAGCCGCAAATATATTATTTTATGAAAAAAATATTATTTTATAAGTTGTTTGATAGTGGTACAGCTGTGCGCCATGATATTGAGTTTCATACGACTGTGCGCCATGAAGTTGAGTTTGATACGCCGGTGCGCCATGATATTGAGTTTGATACGATTGTGTGCCATAATGTTGAGTTTGATACGGCTGTGCGCCATGATGTTGAGTTTGATACGATTGTGCTCCATGATATTGAGTTTGATATGGCTGTGCGCCAGATGCTGAGTTTGATATAGATGTGTGCCATGATGTTAAATTTGATATGGTTGTGTGCCATGATGTTGGGACATTGTGTATGCCTTTGTACATCACCCCAGCATGATGTATGGTCTGTTACATATTTGAGGCATTGTGGTACAGTTATGAACTCGTAGTGTGTTGGTAAATTTATTTCACTGCAACTATAATAAGTCCTTAGTGGGTATCCTTATTGGTTAATGCTTACAACTTTGTTGATACACATATATTGAGTTATTGTATAATTATCATATATACTATATCATTCATGTTGTGGTGTGTTTATATTTTCCAACACTTGTTCCAGATGTATTTAAAGTGGCGGGTCAAGGATCTTACTGGGTTATATATACGTATAACTCACTCCTTACCTGCATCTCTATGCAGATACTATTACGGGAGATAGAGTTATTGGCTGATGAGTTTGTTCGAGTGGATCCTATTACTGAGGTGAACCACTGCATTATTCGTGAAGGCTTTCGTTTCAGACTTACCTAGCACGTGTTAGTTCTTTCTTTTTCTTTGGGATTTGCATACCCGTCAATAAACTCATATTACTCTGTTACATGCTCCATGGTCTTAGTGTGGGATTTGGGCTAGAGTTTTATTATTGGGATTTTTACATATACATCCTATATAGCAAACCTTATAACCACTCATGTTTAAGGTTTGTATTTATTACTTTTTAGTATACCATGTTTCAATTTATGTACCAAATTTACTTTTAAGGTTTAATTATCAAAGATTTATTAGAGGCTTGATTTGTGGAACAAAATATTTCCATATTTTCTTTCCCCATTTTTTTCTCTTTCTTCCAACCGATTTTTACTACATTTAGTTACCCCCACATTTATTTTTGTCCATTTTTCTCTTTCTTCCAACGTTTATTCTCTCGTTGTATTTTTTTCTTCTCTCTCCGATTTTCTTCTTCAATCTCTTTTTTCTTCTTCTTCTTCTTCTTGAATCTGGATTTGGAAGAGCATGTGTTCTTCGATAATGTTTGAGAAGTTGTAATAGTTGAATATATTTTTCTATAAAGTTAAGATCTTCTTATTACGAAGGCAATTCTGTAAAAAGATTTGCTTTTTATCTAATTTTCTTCTTGTCTTCATTCAATTGTTGCTTTTTCGATTTGATTTGCATTTCTTTGGCAAATTCCAATTTTCTTCTTCTTATTCTTACCAATATTTTTTAACAGTTAAAAAAATATGTGTGTTTGAGATGGTGTATATCATCATGTGTATATATATTATAATGTATATTGTATATCATAATGTATATTGTTAGATAAGGCAATAAAAGATTAATATGAAATCAAATCGTGCTAACTAATTTTACGATAGTGTAATTCATTCTGAATAAACTTACTTTAATTTCATTGAAGGTAAACAAATTTTTTTTTCTCCTCAATGTTTTGTAGTTTAATATTTTTTTGCCAAAAAATTAGAATTCAATTGTTTTTTTGGCGTGTAAGTGTTTTTTGTAAAAATATACTGTATTATTGCATATTAAGGTTGCTTATACAAGTTGTAGTTAATTATTGTTATTCGGAGTTAATGTGTAATTGATTGGCAAAATATACTGTTGAATTAAATTTGTACTTAATTGTAGTTTTTTGTAGTTTAATGTAGTGTAATGTAATGTTTATTTGGAACTATCACTGTTGACTCAAATTTGATGGCAAATGTTACAGTTTGAATCAAATTTTACGTTAATTGTAGTTTTTTGTAGTTTAATGTAGTTTAATGTAATGTTTATTTGGAACTGTCACAGTTGACTCAAATTTGATTGGCAAATTATACTGTTGAATTAAATTTGTAGTTAATTGTAGTTTTTTGTTGTTTAATGTAGTTTAATGTAATGTTTATTAGGAACTGTCAGTGTTGACTCAAATTTGATTGGCAAATTATACTATTGAATCAAATTTGTAGTTAATTGAAATTTTTTGTAGTTTAATGTAGTTTCATGTAATTTTTATTTAGAACTGTCACTGTTGACTCAAATTTGTGTATTTGTCTATACCAAAGGAAGATCTTACTGATATTGACAAACACCGTAGACGCTATGGAGCTCTGTTGTAGGACTACGCCACAAGAAGCTAAATGATGGTTCAATCAGTGAGACTGAGGTTACCGGCAGGCTTGCAAGGAGGAAGGGTCCACCGCCAAAGAATGAGAGAAATAAAGTTGAACGAAAGAAGAAGTAGAGTGTACTTTTGTAATGAACTTTGGTTGTACTGAATAATTTTTCATGAATACTGAACTCACTGGAAACACTTCATATAACCTACATCTGACTACATTTTAAAAACTCACTGGAAACACTTCATATAACCTTAACTACATTTACCTACATTTGACTACATTTTAAAAACACACTGGAAACAGTGCATATAACCTTAACTACATTTGACTACATCTGACTACATTTTAAAAACTCACTGGAAACACTTCATATAACCTTAACTACATTTACCTACATTTGACTACATTTTAAAAACACAATGGAAACAATGCATATAACCTTAACTACATTTGACTATATTTTAAGATTTAAGACCTAGCTACACCCCAAAAAAGATTCAAGACACCTCATAATACTGCCTAGTGAAACTATTTACCAAATGTAGATTTTTCTTCCTTAACTAGATACATCGTGTAATTGCCAATATACTATTTACCAAATGTAGTACCAATCTTATGTTCAATCTTCCTCTCATAAAGTGGTAAATCTTCAGTATAGAAAATATTTCATTTTTATAGAATATCTCACTTCCATTTATTCTGCCATGGCTTTATATCACATATCTTCTTTTCCATATTTGTCTGGAGCTTTACCAAATTTATCTTCATATAATAACATTGTGGTCCTTCAATATAAAGATATCGGTAACCATTTATTATTTCCAAAGTTATAGAATCCTTTTGGAAAAATCTCAAAATATCATTGAACTCCTATTATATGGGTAATATTTCTTTTTTAATCTTGGGACATAATCTCTTTCCATAAAATAGAATGTACTGTATTCATAATATATTTCTTTTCGTAAAAAATATATTTTTCTTATGGCAGCACATATGTGCAAAATAAATATTAATTCGGTTCAGTTTACTGGAGAGATTCGAGTAGGAGCATTTAAGATTTTACCTTAACTGATTTAGCATTTATTTGGTACAAAATCAAAGATTAATTAGGAGCCATAAATACAGGAGTTATTTTAGGATACAATTCATTTAACATAGATTTGAGCATTAATAAAGGCGTTATTTTAGGAGGCAACATCTGGAAAGATTCCGTTTGGTACATATTGTGTAACAAAAACATGAGATATGAGGGTAATAAACAAACAATGCACAATAATGGTAGTAAGATTTGTTATATGGGATGTACAGGTAAAAATCCCTTTATTATTTGAGTGATTGTTGGTTTTTCTATCAATTGACTAAAGTAACGAGCGATAATTGTTTCCTTTTTAATTATTAATAATACTATTAGTCATGCATTTTCTTCTCTTTGTGTTTGTGTAAATGGTTAAACGTTAGAAAAAGAGGTTCGCCTGGCGGATGGCATTAGCTAGGTGTCAGTCACGTCTAAAGGGTAATTTGGGACATGACAAATACTCGACAACAAGTTATATTTGGAAATTGCCATCAACAAAAAAATTATTTGAATTAACTTTCTAAAATTTTCTTATGAGGTGCTGTAATAATATAACAAGAATTACTTATGATATTATTCCTATTAATTATTTTCTATTCGTTTCCCTTCGTTTATCATTCCTATATATATAATTAAATCTCTCTATAACAGTATTTCTATATAACAACAATTCATTATAAAAGTTAAATTTTTCTTAGAATTAAATTTTTTAAGTTATATTTTTATCTCTCTTTTTTACCTATAATAATTACAAATATGTTTATAGCAGAACGTTCTTTGTAAAATTATCCGTTGTAATAACTATTTAGAATCATTAAGATCACTAATAATAATTCAAGAAATATGAGCACAATTTTTTCCATTGAACAAAGTTTTTAATTTGCATAAGACATAGGATTTTAAGATTTGTCAATGATGTCTTTTCTGTTGGACAAATGTCGAAAAAAATTTAGATAGAAAATTTAACTGTTAAGCTCTTAAGTTGTCTTCAAGAGAAAGTTATTGGGTACTTTTTTGTTGAAATTTTGGGCACAAATCTTCACCAATTCAAGTGTTATATTACTCGTAAGATAATGAAATCTACGAAACAAGCTACAATTATAAAGTTCTTCCATTAATTTTGAAAGAATTTATTTTCTTAAGTAGCTTTAAAATGTGTAATCTTAGAGTTCAAATCTTTAAATATTTAGTTAAGAATTTATTAATAATGTGCTAGCTTTCTTCAATATTTAACAAGAGAAATATACATATTTTTTTAGATTTTAAATTTGAATTTTTCTTATCTTTTATATGTAAAACTGAAAAAGGGAAAATAGTTAATTTTTATCTATAACAGTCAAAAGATATTTAAACCTTATATGATGTTATAGGTGTATAACAAGTAGTTATATAAAAGCTAAAAAAATATCGAAATAAATGAAATTACAATAGAGAAGATTGAATATATCAAATATGTATTTCTTCTTTTGGATGGTGCTTTTGTCACTTCAATCTGTATTTTTGTAAATAAGAATGACATTTTGAGTAACAGTAGTTGATTCAAAGCTATTTTCTGCTTATGTCTTCCTTCTTCTTTGTTGAAATATTATTGAACTTCAAAAGAAATAATAGAATATTTAGCGGCCTTATTTTTCACCCGTAATAATTTATGAATTATTATTTTTAAAATTGAGCATCTTAAAATACAAAAGTATAATTTTTAATTATTTGTTATTGGTATTGATCGCGTATGAAATATATCATTTTCTATTTAGTGATAAAATTTGAGATCATTAACTGATGAGAATGTCTAAAAATATATTTTCTTAGCCTTAAAAGTTCCTTAAAATATAGTAATAGACACTTTGATATGGTTTAAACTTAATTTCTAAATATAAGTGTTAAGAAAATAAGTACAATTAGAAGATAATACTCTAATTGATATGGTCAACCAAATGGAAAAACTTGATTCTAATTTGGCTATATTACTTAGAGAATAATGCTAATAATTTCTGAAGCATTTGCAAATATGATTACAAAATTAAAGTTGATAAAATTTTACAAGAGAGAATTAATGGATTAGCTATATTATCAATTGAAAAGGAATTCGTAGAATAAGAAATAAATTACTTTGCATCTCAAAAAAGTTAGGAAATAATACTTTAAATAAAAAATTTATATAATTTATTTTAAAGAGAAATTAAATTCTTGTAATAAAATTTGATTTTAGGCCACCAACTACGTTGAGCTGCCCCTATGTTGTGTTTTGAATTATCAAAATTCCACTCACAGTTTGTCAACCTTCACAAATTTAGAAAAAAATTAAAGTTTAAAATGAAACTTCAACTGAAATGTTTTCCAAGTACTTAATCTATTGCTATGCAAAATAATGAATTCATTTCAATATTTCAGTGTTCAGCAATAATGAATCTACTGCTGTGCAAGCATAGCCTCATGTATATAATTTAGGTACACAAGTCTTGCCGAATTAGAAAACTTTGCTTTTTCACTAGTTATGCCAAACATGGCATACGTACAAATTTTTACAAGTTTTATCGGATGAATAGATCTTTCCTCGCTACGAGTTACACTACTAGAAATTTGGCAAAAATCGATTAATTTTGTTGATAAAAAAATCAACCGAAATTGGTCCGTTTTACAAAACCAACCAATTGTGGTCGGTTTTCTTTTGCGCAAAAATGCGAGAAACTATTTTTACGTACCGTAAAGTTTATTTTTCAAGAAACTGATCGAATTTGGTTGGTAATTTTATTCCTTAATAAATCGACCGAAATCAGTGGCTATTTTAGCGAGAAGATGTAATTAAAGAGTATAAATGGATAAAAAGACAGTCTTAAAACAAAATGCACAATTGGTCTAGTGATAAAATAGTATCCTGTCACAATACAGACCTTGGTTCAATTTCTACATGGTGCATTTTTAATTACCAATTAAAATATCGATCGACTTCGGTCGGTTTTTTCGGTCTTTTTTTCTTTTTGGAATTTAATTGACCTACCGTAATCGGTCGACCATACGGTTACTCGACCGTCACAAATCAGTTGATTTTCGGTTGATTTTTGCCAATTACCGACTAACATCGACGGTCGATTTCCCACCCTTTTTAGTAGTGTTATGACAGTTGCGAATAACTTTTGTTTAGATTGATCACAACTTCTGTCGGATTGAAAAAAACTTGCTTGTGTATTTCAAATGTTAATAATTTATATTGGATTGGAAATTTGCCTATATCATTCAACTGTTTACAAGCTTCGTCGGACTAGCAAGATCTGATTCCATCTTTATCTGTCTATTTGTTAAATTATTGGCAATATTTTAAAATTAACGAAACTTGCATGTGTTTGGTCATTCTCTAATTAAACTCTTATATATTCAACAACTATTTACACTTAATATAACGTCCATTTCATCTAAACCAAATGACAAATTTTGTCTAGTTCAAACACGATCAGAATTCAACACCATATTTGAAGTAAAATCAGAAAAATCAGAATCTATAGTATTTGACAATATAGAAAAAATCAAAAGGACAATATGTAACAACATAAAAGAGTCAGATAACTAGGAGAATATGGATTATGGAATGACAAACGAGAATCAAATGAGATAGGTAACACGGGACACTTGGTAAAAAGGGCAATGACACCATATAGCCACTTTTAAATATGTTGTTTAAAATATATTTATAGTCTACAATATATTTATATTTTAGCTAATTCGTTCAAATTACAGGACACGACGTCCTGAAATTTAAAACTTTAAGTTCAAACTTCATGATATTATATCCTAAAATTCGAAAATTGTATCCAAAAATTTGAATCTTATGTCCTGAATTAAATTAGTAGTTTTAAATTTTTAGATGTTTAGTCCTAAATATCAACTTAGCAGCTCAAAAATTTGAGACACTAAGTCCTAAAATTCAAATTAGTAACTCAAAAGTCCAGGATACTTAGACATATAGTTTGGTGAATTGATTAATCTTTTAATACATTATAAACTATAAATATATTTTAAATAGCAGGCTTAAAGTGGCGGTTTGTGCACTTCGCCTTAAATACACTCCATCTGTAACTTCGGCCCCTACGTAATGCCATACAGGTTGACTATCAGCCTGTGAACTTGCCAAACCCAGATTTCTTGGGTTGGCTAGGTTTAATTTCGGCCTAAATATTTAACAATACGATGTGAGCCCGCTAGCAAATTTGTAGGGAAAGCTACATATTTGATATTTGCTAGGTAATATAAAAAACATGTAACAATTATGTATAAAACATATAAATTTTTGTATACTATATGTTATGACTTATGATAGTTACTATAATGTATAATTTTCCGAAAAATATTATCCCTGCCGGGCTAGATTTTTTGAATTCGCTTGCTTAGAAGCTACTACTTTTTCTCTCTAATCATGAAAAAGGGAAATTCAAAGTACGGATATATGATGGGAAATAAAATGAAATTAAATATACATTTTTTTTTCATTAATGTGATATCAAGTTTGTATATGGCTAAAATCGGAGAGTTTGTTTCAGGATCATTATGACATTTCATGGCTCGTCTCCAAAAGGCTCGAAGCACAGCTCGAGGTTTGACCCCGAGGGTTCCCTATGTTCAACCTCATGGCAGTGCAAATCGGTGGCTATGAGGGACAAGCAGAAAATTCCCAAGGCACGTGGTTAGAGCTGACCAGGTCTGCAAGAATATTACAAGTCCGAACAGTGACATTGAATGAATGTACCAACCGCATATCATTGTAATAAATGCACATGTGCTATGTTGGGATTTTCCCTCATATATAAAGTGGACCCTTATCATTTTATAAGACACATGATATTCAATACAAGAACAAGAACATTCTCTGCTCTCTAACATAAATATTCTCTTTTGTCTTTCCTTCGATTTATTGCTTACGTTTATTGTGTTTCATTAATTGTTTTCTCATTTATTATTCATTATTGATCTTAAAGAGTCATCATTTTGGCCCTTGAAATTGTTAGTCCTTCATCGATCATCCTCAGTCGAGCTCAGTAGCTCAACCTCGAGGCCCAACTTAGGCCAGTCCGAGATCCCGATTCGCAACCGTTCGATTTGAATAACAATACTGCCTCTCACTCTTACTTTACTACTTCCTAGCTGATATTTAGCATATATTGCCTAACAACTAGTATAAAAATAAATCACGTATTTTAAGAACCACAAAATCAAATATAATTGTAATTACCATTTTACAGGTAAACAATTTCGCGGCCATCGTGGGACCAAAAATGATAGTGATTGTTTTTGTGATGTTTTATGGAAAACACAAGTTATTCTTCATACTTTTTTCTTGTAGAAGAATCTTTTATTCCATGTCAAAATATATAACACAATGAATGCACATGAAAACAACGCTCTTGAGGACCATGGAGAGAATGGTGTAGCTGTTCCAGGAGCCGGTGTACCACTGCGAAATCCTGAGGATACACCAAATCCAATCCCCATGGATGTGGGCTCACGCAATGCGTAACAAGTCGATGTAATCTCGCACACTAATGGTAGTATAAGCCAAGAAAACTAACAAGAAGCTTATAAAATCCTAGATCGGGTGGGACGAGACGTAGCCTTCACATAATTTTTGAGATATTACTGGCACAAGAGTTGGCGATTGCTCAACTATAAAGCCACCAAAAACTCCAAGCACAACAACACCGGAAACGGCTCCTCGAGCCGAAAAAGTACTAGAAAGATCGAGCAACAGCGGGTCAACATCTGACCCTTCTATTATAAATATGCTCGAGGATCTCATAAAGAGAATTGAATCGGGCGAAAAGAAGATAGAAGCAAATGACAAAAAGGTAGAGACCTACAATTAAAGAGTAGATTAGATCGTAGGCGCACTCTCGATTCTGAAGGGTGTAGATTCAAAGAAATTTATACAAAAGCCATTTCCATGGAGTGTTTCTCCAAATCCTATCTCCAAGAAATTCAGAATGCTCGATCTACCGAAGTACAACGGGACCTCGGACCCCAACGAGCATGTCACTGCTTAACTTGTGCTGTAAAGGGAAATGACCTGAAAGATGACGAAATTGAATCCATCCTATTGGAAAAATTCGAACATACACTTTCAATGGGGTCCATGATGTGGTATCACAACCTATCCCCGAATTCAATAGACTCATTTGCCATGTTGGCAAATTCTTTTATAAAGGCACATGACGGTGCCATAAAGGTTGTTACAAGGAAATTTGACGTCTTTAAAATCAAATAGAAAGAAAATGAGATGCTATGGGATTTTGTATCTCGCTTTCAAATGGAGCAAATGAAGTTACCACCAATCTCCGATGACTGCTCGGTGCATGCCTTTTGCCCAAGGTTTGATCGAAAGGAGCTCGATAGCTTCGAAGCAGCTAAAGCAAAACTTGGTTGAATATCCTACCATGACTTGGGCAGATGTCCACAACCCGTATCAATCAAAGATTAGGGTCGAGGAAGACCAACTAGGATCTCCCTAGGCTTAGTATACCCTAGTAGGCTCCTGGAAAGGAACCAAGGACAAATAAGGATAGGTACCAACCATAAACCGAAGATCGGAGAAACGGCCCAAGGCGTAACATACCCTGAAACGACCAAAGGGCAGATCGAGGTCAGAATCCTTTGGGGACTTGTGAGGAGAGTTGATTTTGACAAACACGTAGAACTGGTGGAGGCACCCCAATTATCTGAGTACAACTTCAACATTGATGTTTCGGACATCTTATCCTCCATAGGTAAAATCAAAGACACCGGGTGGCCAAAACCCATACTAGCAGATCCATTACAAAGGAACCCTAACCTGGTGTGTGAATTTCACGGCACACATGGTCATAGGATCGAAGATTGGAGACAGATCCGAGAAGAAGTAGCCGACCTAATCAACAAAGGGCACCTTGAAGAGTTCCTCTACATATGAGCCAACAATGTATCGGGAAAGAGAGACAAACAGGAAAAAATGAAACATAAGAGCCACTACATATCATCTGCATGATCATTGGAGGAATCGATATCCCATAGGAACCCATTGTTAAATGAACAGTAATGTCCATCACCAGGGAAAAGTGAAATTGAGGTTACAAACCCGAGGACACTCTCACATTCAACGAAGAGGACATTGAGGCCCTATCTCAGCCTTATAACGATGCATTGGTAATTCTTTTTCTTGTGAATACGTTTTAAATTAAACGTGTGCTTGTGGGTCCAGTTAGCTCAACCAAAATTATTAGGTCGAGGTTAGTGGAGCAGCTCGAACTGCTTGACCATATCGTGCCCGCCTCTCAAATTCTCAATGGATTCAACATGCAAAGTGAGACAATGGAAGGGGAGATTACCCTCCCGGTAAATGCTGGCATAACCCTAAATGTAAAGTTTCATGTCATCTAAGGAGACATGAGGTACAATGACTTGCTCGGAAGGCTATGGATACAGTGTATGACAATAGTACCATCAACCCTTCATCAAATGATGAGCTTTCCAACAAAGGAAGGAATAAAAATGTATAGGGGAGTAGCACGCAGCAAGAGAGATATTCACGGTGTACGATGTGGCACCTTCATCAACACGTTTAACATCAAAGGAGCCAAAGGATAAGCAAACAGCGAAGTAACAATCATAAGCTACATTCTCGACTGCACCCAAGTGAATGAGAAAAGGACTATACCGCATCCCCGGAATGATCGTTTGAAGCATATCGAGGTTCGAAGCTCCATCTCTACTAAGATATAACCATCTCCCTTTTTTATTTACATCTTACACTAACCTTTGTGTAGGTGTTCGGTTAGAAAAATCGAAGTACCTTCCAGCTTGAAGATCTTATGTTCTAAAGCATGTGTTGCACTCTTTTCCTTAGATTGGATTTTATCCTAAGAAGGGTTCTACAGGCAAGGTCTTTAATGAGGAAATATCTATATGCTACCTAAGGAGAACTTAACAAAAATTCTAGGCTTCTCTTCAATCAACCTCGAATATTGGGGGCATCCCCCCGGAAGATCACCTCCCCGGAGAAATCAAAGTGAGCAAAGAGGCTATTGATACCTAATTTTTTCTTATAATACTTTTAAGTGCATATATACTTTCAAAACTATGTGTTAACATCGATTAATATTTTTCCATAAATTCTACATTTTAAATTTAATTTATCTTAGTACTTTATTCATATAAATAATTATAAAATTTCATCACAGATGACTTTATAGCATTTCATGACTTAACATTGCTATCATATTAAGTTCAATTTACTTCATAAATGGCCAGATTTATACTTTTTGGTTACAATTACAATAATTTTGCAATTATAGCCCATGCATACATTATTATATTTTCTTGCCATACAATGGCTCATTGTATTTTTAAAATGCTATGTAATTATTTTTAAACATTTTTATGCATGAGAATTATTTTTATAATCTGCTAATTATTTTATAAAATATTTTCATAAATTATTTAGGGTATTTTTGATAAATAGCCCTTTTATTCCCAAACCTAACCCCTCCCTAACCAGCCCAAACCCTTTAAATTTGGTCAAATATCCTTAGGCTCATGTATGTATGCCCCGGCCCAATACCCCATCCCAATTCTGATCGTTGACCATTCAGATCAGCGGTCCATATTTCTCTTATCTTAATTAAACCTAAATGACCCCCTCCTCTCCCTCCCGCCCCCCCCCCCCCCAAAAAAAAACCCTCTCATTTCACCCATCTCACCCAACGTCACCCCTTCCCTCTTCTCTCAACTCTCTCGACTGACCCTAGTTCTAAAACGCCATCATTGACATAAACCTTCATCTTCTGACGCTCATATGGCTTCTCCGGCCAGTCTTGGCCTTCTACGCACCATGGCTCCTCGACTTCTTAGATCCTTGAGACGATCTTAGGGGAACCCTACCAGTTCTAGTTGAAACCCTTGCTTATTATCCTGTCTCAGGCCTTTTGCTCGATTGTGAGTAAGAAATCTCCTCTTGTTTTATTGCGAATCTATGGTCTCTTAATCTATTTTCTCATCTTTATTATTTTTCTAAAAAAAACCTAGTCTATTACGTGTGATTCTTCTCACATCTGTATAGATCTGAGATGAATCGAGTAACTATTACATGATTTCCTTGGAAATTTATGGTTTAAATTGATTATTCTGACTTCTCCCTAAATCTAGGGTTTATCCTAAATGTTTTCAAAGGTTTTTTTTGACTCCTAAAGTGTTTTATTAATTATTTTCGTCTTTATGGCAAGTTTTTGCAAAATATACTTAAATATAGTTGATTTTGTGCGATACTCTGATTTTCTAACCTTTGTTTCGATTCTGGGTATTTTTTATGTTACCTTGCTCTATTTCTTGGACTTAAATATTTTTTCATTGCCGAATCCATTATTATGTGATTTTACCCTAATAAATCTCTAGTAGGGCTAGAATCTCCGTTTCAGACTAATTTCTTATTTCTGTGATGTTTTACTTAGTCCATTTTTCTATTTATGGAAGTTGATATCTCGTTCCAGTAATCTTTGAAAGTTTGGTTGATTGATTTGCCCTAGTACAGATTCGTGTGCATAATTGTTGTTGTTTTCTTGTTTACGGACTTAATTGGTCATCCTTCCTTATTTGATTGCATGTATAATTGTAGATTCTTACTGATTCCATTACATGGTATATTTGGGATTCTTTACTAAATTAGTCCCCTGTTATTATCGTTTGATCAATTACCCTTGATTAAAGGAGTTTATTCTGAACTCTTTTATGTGATTGCTTCTGTGACTTCCTTAATTGACTGAATGATGATTCTTGTACCTTGTTTGTTCCACTCCTATATTGCTACACTTTTTTTCTACCTCTCAACACATGAACTAAGTTCAAAATACACACTTGCACACTCAAAATATCTTTTCTTTCTCTGTTATTTGTGCTAACTGTTGGTCTAGCCGAAAGCCAAAGCTAGATAGTGGAATTACACTTATTTTACATTCTGCACTTTTCTACTCTGACTAGTATGTCTCCAGTTCAATTCTGAAACTCAAACTCTATGTGTTCCATGTTTTGCAATAGTTTGATTTGCTATGTATTTACTTTATCTTCCTGTTTACTGCTTTACTCAGCATGTCTAAATTCAGTCCTCCTTTGTTCTAATGTGCAATCGGTATGTCTGAGTCTCACTTATATGTTTGATACTTGGACAACATATTTATTCAGTCTTTGTTTACCCTCTTTAATTGGTGTGATCATGTCAATAACTTAGTTGTCTAATGTACTTGATTGATCCTAATTAGTATGCAATTTATCTTCAAGATGACTATTTCACTACATTCTATGCTATGTCTTAATTACTTCTTATCATGAATAACTTGTTAAGTCTTCGAACTGGTAGATTATTGTTTGTTATGTACAGTTGTTGCTCCATATGCTCCCTTAAACTTTGTTTATATGTTTGAACTCTCTATGTTCCCAACCCCCTTGACCTCTTTTTGTAAAGCTGATTGCTGAGTGATTGTGAGCCTGTGCACCCTAAGTTTGTATGGTTGTATGTCTAATCTTTTCATATTTGATTTTAAGAGTGTTTTCACCCCTAGCATCTTCCTGAAAACTGTTTCTATTCCTAAAAATCTTTTACTTCTAAAATTGTCTCTACATTTTTTTATTAAGTCTTTCAAAACTATGTCAAGCACTCTTACTTCTACTCTTAGATTATTTAAGTTCTGCCCATCTGGTGTGTCTACTGTTTAGAGATCCCTGAGATTCCTCTGAACTCTGGCACACTAGGGCTAGCCCTTCCACACTGCACATTACTTGTTCTCTAAATTAAGAAAGGTCTTGGTGTGAGTACTGTCCGGGATCCCTGAGGTCCTTAGGGAACTTTGACATGCCAGGACATACTATTGACTATGAGATTCTTGGCACCTAAGACTGTTTTTGAAGGCATAGCATCCCTAGATTTGGGCCTAATTCAAGCTCCCTATAGTATAGTTTACATTTATTTATATAATTCATTCGATCCTGGTCTGTAATAATATTCTTTGTAAACAAATATTGGGATAATTAGTCAAAATGGAAGGGTTCTTATATGATTTTGTGGGAAACCTGGTACAAATCATGCTTTAGGTTTATATATGTTGATATATAGTAGAAATCATGCCTTAAGTTTATATTATGTTGATTTGAAATAGAAATCATGCTTTAGGTTTATATTATGCAATAGATGTCATGCCTGTAGGTTTGATATGCTTATTTGCATTTAAAATCATGCCATAAATCTGTGCATTAGATATCTTGCCTTAGTATAATCATGTTTACTAATTATGCCTATTAAAAAAATATATTATAGGCTCATCATTCTATTATCACAAAAGCTCTGTTTCTGCACAAGTCATAACCACCCGAAAATCTGTTGTTAAAGTCCTTGCTGTAATCATGCTTAATAAAATGACCACCTCTCTCTATGCACTAGAAATCCTACCTTAGGACTCTATTAAAGCAATGCAAATAGATTGTCCAGGTTTTAACAGGTTCTAAAATTAGTAGGACATTTAATTAGGCTATATCACTTTCCTTTAAAATAATACTGCATATTCTATGTTTTTTACGCTCACCTAGATATCCTGATCTAGGACCTTCTGAAATTCTTTAAAATTTGTTGTTTGAGATGTGCTACTTTTTGTTTGTGTGTGGAGGTACACACGAGCCCCTTAATTGCTTCCATATTTGACAGTCCTGTATGTTATTTATTGTATCTTAGATTTTACCTTTTAAACACCTTAGGATGGTCTAGTACTACCTAAATTTAGAAGTCCTAAACACCCCCAAGACCACAGCGAAGGGATGGGTAAAACACTCTTAGAGTACGTAATTAAACTCGCTTATATAACCGCTACGGAGAGGGTAATGGGTAGTAAAAAGGATATGACGACTTGTGCGTTAGTGCCACGTGAAACCCCTATATTTGAGGAAGGCGTACCGGATATTTTACAAATGGGATCCTATAGGCTAACCAACTTAGGACTTCCCTTCCTTTATTTACATATGTGTGCTTAGACTACCTATCCGTTAAACTTCCTTTATTTACATATGTGTGCTCAGACTACCTAAACTTCCTTTATTTGCAAATGTGTGCTTAGACTGCTTACCTATTAAATGACTAATTTACATAACTGAGTTCGGACGAGACCCATCGTTGTGGACCGCGAGGGGTGCCTAACACCTTCCACTAAAAGTTATTTCGAGCCCTTACCCTAATCTCTGGTAATGCAAACTAGTTATATGAGTTAATTGCTCTAGATGCCCTAACACACCTTAATACGTTAGGTGGCTATTCTTAAAATACTCAATCCCCAAAAGGAAATAAGTTATTCCCAATGAATGTCGAAACCCAGACTCCACGAGGAAAAAAGGGGCACAACAGCATGGCGACTTTGTTGGGGATATTTTAGGCTATTCCCATAACAAACTTGTTTTTGTGAATTAGTCTTAAGCATGATTTATCATGTGCACCGTTCCCCTTCCCCCTTTACTTAGATTTAATTACTTATTTTCAAGCATTTATGATTTTCTTTATTTCACAAAACTGACTTGCTTCGTTGTTATCCTTTTTTAACTGTCTTTCAATTATCTAAATACAACATTTTTCATTTTTAAAACATGCAAATACTTGGCAACATGCTATTTATTGTTTCATAAATCATGCTCAACGTCATATTCCACTCGTGCGTAATCAATACTAACAAAACACATTTGCGCTCTCCCTATATATCACTCTATAAATTTAGAAATTCGTATTTACAGTAAAACTAGTTGATCAGCGGTGCGTTCGACAGTTCTGTGCCTTTCCCCCTCAAGCTGTCCGCTTGAGGGTCCCAGTCTAGAACTCTATAGCAACGTTACTCTGATTAGTTGTACATGCATCATGGTCAAACCTGGTCGGGTTAATATGTTTTCCCCATAATAACCCTTTAAGACAAGCCTCGCCCAAAAGTCCAACGGGTTTTACATAATCCCAATGGATACGATCATGATTGTGTGCATTAATTTGGATAAATAAATGCCAATATGCTAATCATTGTTGTATAAATAGACGAATCTGGAGGGGGAAAGGACCTAACCACCTTTTGTTTGTAGAAAATAAGGCACGAGGTCCCCAGGTTCAGCATGGTCGGTAGCATACCTTCACTTCTGCTAGATTGGTAGATCTTAGCATTTTAGCAGTAGCTCGCTGAACCATTATATAAAATTTGGGAGAGATATAGAACGATGGTAAACGAATTCCCCAACAATGATATGACTGTTACAACAGACTTTCTACCAGGCTATCAACACAACAAAACAATACATAGTGAACCAACTTGCTAGGGGTAATTTCATGAAGCTATCTTATGATGAGGCTTGTGACATTCTTAACGAGATGGCTGACACATCCTCCATTTGTCAAAGTAAAACCAATGTGCCACAGTGTGACCATGGAGTGAGACCCCATGGTCACTCACTTACACAGAGAGCTACATGATCATAGGCAAGCTATAGCAGAGCTGACAACAACAATTAACCACCTAGCAAAGGCACAATTGCAGTAGGTTGAAATCCACGCCAAGAAAATTCCATGGAGGGTGTCAACATGCTAGTGAACAAAAGAAGACAAAGAGGTCAACAGAACCAAGGGAGTTCGGATCAATTTGACAATGATTGTGGCGGATTCCAAGATAATAGTTAGGATGGGCAGAATGAAGAAGTGCAATATATGACCAATTATCATAACCAAAGGGGAAATTCATCTAACTAGCAACAATGGAGACCCCAATGCAATTGGAACAATCAACAACAACAAGGGAGTAGTAATTAGGAAACAACAACCAAAATTCCAATTGGGGCAATCAGAACAATAATCAGAATAATTGGGGTAATTGAAATGGCAACAACTACAACTGGGGTGGTAATAACAATCAGGGAGGTTGGAACAATGGCAATCAAGGAAATCAGGGGCAAGACTTTCAAAGACCCCAATGTATCAATAATTGAACAATCCACCCCTATTTCCATCCTAAGGGCCTAGTTCTTACAATAATAAAATGGGGAGAATTGAAATGATGATTGAATAGATGATGAAAAAGAATGAGGATTCTGATGCTCAGTTAGCTTCCCACAATACTTCAATTAGGAATTTGGAGGTTCAATTAGGCCAAATCTCATAGCCCTTGAATACTCGCCCTAAGGGGCTCTACCAAGTGATACAGTAGTTAACTTGAAGTGTAAGAACAATCATGTTATGGCGATAACTACGAGTGGATGAGGCGGTGATGTGAATGCCTCCAAACAAAAGAAAATTTCCAATGATGACATTGAGTTGTAAGAAGATGAAGTTCCTTTGGAGGTTGAAAATGTGATTGATGAGAACGTGAATGAAGAATTGAGGATCGATACTCAAGATACCGAGGTAGAGACTCAGAATGACGTGAACCCATCTAGGGAACATATACTAGACATGCCGAAGCCGGTTGTGCCTAAAGTCAAGGCTCCTTTTCCAAGGCCACCTCCACCTTATCATCAAAGGCTCGAGACCTGAAAAATGAGAATCAGTTTAAAAAATTTATTGACATGATGAGGTGCTTATCCATTTATGTGCCTTTAGTAGAGGCTCTAGAACAAATGTCGGACTATGCTAAATTCATGAAGGACTTGGTGATAAAGAAAAGATCCATGGATTGAGAAACTATTAAGATGACCCACCAAGTTATTGCAATTGTGCACTCAATGGCCCCAGAGCTAGAAGATCTCGGTACTTTAACCATTCCTTGCACCACAAGGAGTGCGGAATTTGCTAAGGCTCTATGTGATTTAGGGGCAAGTATCAAATTTATACCCTACTCAGTTTTCAAGACTTTGGGTATGGGGAAACCGAGGCCGACTTCCATGAGGTTGCAAATGGCGGATAGAACTATGAAGAGACCATTAGGTATTATTGATGATGTTCTTGTCTTGGTGAACAAATTTATCTTGCCACCTGATTTTGTGATCTTGGACTGTGAGGTGGATTATGAAGTTCCAATCATATTAGAAAGACATTTCCTTGCTACTGGGAAGGCCTTAGTTGATGTGGAAGTAGGGGAACTCACCTTCCGGGTGGGTGATGAGAAAGTGGTTTTTCATGTGTGCAAGTCAATGAAGCATCCTAATAGTTTTGAGGTGTGCTCTTTTGTGGACCTTGTCACGACAGTTATAGTTTATGATACTAGTGTAGTGATCAATGTGGAGGACCATCTAGAGGCAATTTTGTTGAATCTTGATATAAATGAGGATGAGGGCTGAGTGGAGTGTGTGGATGCTTTACATGGAATGGGATCTTATTCTTATGAGTCTAGGAAACTCTCTTTGGATCTTAAAAGTAGAAAGACTCCTCCAACAAAGCCTTCAATTAAGGAACCTCTGGTGTTGGAGTTAAAGTCGTTGCCTCCACGCCTCAGGTATGAGTTCTTAAGCCCTAGTTCAACTTTGCCAGTTATTCTTTCCTCTTGTCTTACTAACATGCAGGTTGATGCCACATTGGCGGTGCTTCAAAAGAGGAAGAAGGCAATTGGATGGACCTTAGCTGATATTCGAGGGATAAGCCTTACATTCTGTATGCACAAGATTATTCTGGAAGACGATGCAAAGTCCTCCTTGGAACATCAAATGAGGTTGAACGAGGCAATGCAAGAATTTGTAAAAAAGAAGGTGATGAAGTGGTTAGATGTCGGGGTTATGTACCCCATATCTGATAGCTCTTTGACTTTGTTGGTGCCATGTGTGCCGAAGATGGGTGGCATGACTGTGGTTGCAAATTCGCAAAATGAGTTCATTCACCGGGTGGAGGGTATGCATGGACTACCGCAAGTTGAACAAATTGATCCGCAAGGATCACTTTCCTTTGCCTTTTCTTGATCAGATGTTAGATCGACTTGCTGAGTGTGCCTTCTACTGTTACTTGGATGGGTATTCTGGATACAACCAAATATTAATTGCTCTGTAAGATCAGGAGAAGACCACATTTACTTGTCCATATGGCACCTTTGCTTTTTCTAGGATGCCTTTTGATTATGCAATGCACCGGCTACATTTTAGCGGTGTATGATGGTCATTTTCATCGATATAGTGGAAGATATTTTGAAGGTGTTCATGAATAACTATAGTGTCGAGGGTGATTCGTTTGATGAATGTATGACAAATCTTGATAGAGTGTTAGCTCGGTGTGAAGAAACTAATTTTGTTCTTAATTGGGAGAAATGCCACTTCATGGTGGAAGAAGGCATAGTTATTGCACATAAAATTTCAAAGCATGGAATAGAGGTGGACGAAGAAAAAATTAATGTGATTTCAAGGCTCCCCCTACCTCTGTCAAGGTAGTTAGAAGTTTTCTTGAGAATATGGGGTTCTACTGGCGATTTATCAAGGACTTTTAGAAGGTAGTGGATCCCCTGTGCAAGCTATTGGAAAAAGATGCCAAGTTTGCATTCAATAAGAGCTGTATGCAAGCCTTTGAACTTCTCAAGTACATGTTGACCACCACTCCTATTATCACTGCACCTAATTGGAGCTTGCCTTTTGAGCTCACGTGTGATGTGAGCGATGTTGCGGTTGGGGCAGTTTTGGGTCAAAGAGTGAATAAAATGTTTCATCCGGGGACTATGCGAGCAAGACAATGAATGATGCTCAAGTTAACTATACGATGACTGAGAATGAGCTTTTGGCTATTGTATTCTCGATGGAGAAATTTTGGCTGTACCTCATGGGTGCCAAGGCCATAGTTCAAACCGATCATGCTCCACCTCCGGTACTTGATAACGAAGAAGGATTCCAAAGCTAGATTGATATGATGGGTCTTGTTACTTCAAGAGTTTGATTTGGAGATTATGGACCAGAAGGGTAGTGTAAACCAAGGGGTGGACCACTTGTCCAACTTGGAGGAGGAGGGAGGCCTCGTGATGGCCTAGAGATCAATGATTCATTTCCCGACGAACAACTCCTTTCTGTGTCGGTGCATGGTATGCCATGGTTTGCGGACATTGCTAATTTTCTTGTGACTGGTGTAATCCTGTGTGAGCTCTCTTCTGACCAAAGGAAGACGCTCAAACGGGATAGTTTGAATTTCTATTGGATGAGCCGTACTTGTTCAATATTTACACGGATGGTGTGATCCAAAGGTGTGTCCCAGAAGAGGAACAGTTGAGTGTCTTAGAGGCTTGTCATTCTTCTCCCTATGGTGGCCATCATGGCGGGGCGAGGACGGCTTCCAAAGTTATTAGTTGTGGGTTTTTCTGGCCAACTTTGTACAAAGATGCAAGTGACCTTACGAAGAGGTGCGATGAATGTCAAAGAGCAGGTGGAATATCGAAGAAAGATGAGATGCTTCTCAAGACCATTATTGAAGCTGATATTTTTGATGTACGAGGCATTGATTTTATGGGCCTATTTGTTAGATCGTGTGGGAACACATACATTCTTGTGGCGGTTGACTATGTTTCAAAGTGGGTTGAATCCGTGGCATTTTCAGAAATTGAGGCCCGGAGTGCTATTGTGTTTCTCAAGAAGCGAATTTTTACAAGGTATGGCACTTCTTATGCAATCATAAGTGATGAAGGGGTTTTGCAATAGAAATTTTGACAATTTGCTTGAAAAGTATGGTGTTAATCATAAAGTTTCTACTCCTTATCATCCTCATATGAGTGGCCAAGTTGAAGTCTCAAACAGGGAAATCAAGAGTATATTGTCAAAGACGGTCAATGCAAATAGGATCGATTGGTCGAAGAAGTTGGATGATACTCTATGGGCTTATAGGACTGCTTACGAGACTCTGGTTGGTATGTCTTTGTACCGGTTGGTGTTTGGGAAAGCTTTCTATCTACCGGTTGAGTTAGAGCACAAGGCCATGTGGGCTTTGAGGAAGCTAAATCTTGAATGGGATATGGCAGTAAATCTTCGTGTGGAGCAGCTCAATGAACTTGATGAATTCTGACTCCATGCCTACTCTAGTTCATACTTGTACCAGGACAAGATGAGTAACTTCATGATAAATATGCTTGTGGCAATAAGTTCAAAGTCCTTGATTTGGTTCTCTTGTTCAATTCTCGGTTATGTCTGTTTTCGGGAAAGCTTAAGTCGAAATGGAGTGGACCTTTTGAAGTGGTGTTTGTGACTCTGTTTGATGCACTTGACCCGAAGAACAAAAATGGGGAGGTTTTTAGAGTTAATGGGCACGTGGCCAAGCACTACCTAGGCAATAGTTATGATATCCACATGGTGGCACTACTCCATCTAAAGTGATTTGATGGTAACATGCATCGTTCTGCGATGGTAAATCAAGCACTTCCTGGGAGGCACCCATGTATCTTTCTTTTTTGTTTTTTCTTAGATTCTCTTCTTGGTGTAGGATTTATTTTTGGACTGACTGGTTGTGAGATATTGTAAGATTGTCTTGATGCAGTGCAGGACCAAGTTTGGAAAATGTTCTCTCTAAACTTTGCAATGCGTACCGCATTTCATTTGTATGGCCGCAAAGCCCTTAGTGCGGTGGCACAAATTCAATGCGGACCGCAAAGTTGATTGATAAAAAATAAGGAGTCTCTTAAGTTTTCCACCGCGACTGTCAATGTATTTTATGCGGTCCGCGGTGGACCAGTGCGGCTGCACTGCATTTCTTGCGATCTGCATTGGACTTCTCCCCAATGCTATTGGTTTCTGAGCACCGCAGACAGCAGTGCCATTTTGTGCGATCCGCGGTGGGTAGGTGAGATGGGCCCTAGGATCTTTTTCTATTAATAAGACCTGAGGCCCTCTTTATAAAATTTTCTGCCTTTTTCTGTCAAAAGCTTAAAAAAATTATTGTTCATCACTCATTCTTGCGTGAATTTAACGGCTAAGGATCATTAATGAAGTTTTCATCTCACATCTGGTAACTTTAATTCTTCCTTAGTTGTTTAATTCTATTATTTTGTTTTAACTTTTATTTTTCTTAGCTTGTCTTCCCATTTTTATATTAATTTTGTAGCATAGGTTTGTTTAATCATGTGTATACTAGGCCTAGTTAGTAAAAAACAGGGATCCAACACTTAGGAGATCAAGAATAGATGAAAAATTGGACTAAAACTGTGAAAAACTTGAACCCTAGGTTGGTATTTCTGCTGGGTACTCACCGCGGACCGTAGTAGAATTTGTGCAGTGTGCAGTGCCTCTGTGCGGTCCGCATTTCTATTTTGTGCGGACTGTGGTCATAGAAGTTCTGAAAGCTGACAATTAAGGACCGGGCCAGTATTTATTTTGTACGGTTCGTGGTGCCTCAATACGGACTGCAATGCATTTTTTTCAATCCGTAGTGCATAGATTTCGAGAGTGGGTAGTCTGAACCCCACCTCAGTACTGACTGCAATGTATTTTGTGTGGTCCACATTATCATCTTTGTGTACGCACTTCATTTTATGCGGTCTGGGGTCTGCAAATTCTGCATGTCTCAAATGTTTTTGTATACTTCACTGACTCTACTGATACAAACAAGCATAGACTGTATTCTCTTGCAGATAATAGTGAAATCACAAGACAGAAGTGATAAACAAAAAGGCAAAGTAGAGTCCTCTCGGGATAAGGGATGGGGCATGATCAGATTGATCCAGCAAGCCCGGCAAAACATCAAAAACACTAGGAGGCTCATCAAGGTTATTTATAGAGCTATTGAAAGATCCGAGAGTGAATTTGAGCCTTCCTGGGAGTCATCTGACTCAGACTCCATGCCTGAGTATGTTCATGATTGGTCAGAGAGGAACATATTGAGGGATACACCTCCAGTCTCTCCCACTGCCCAAGCGTCAGTGCGCATATCTTTTGAGTCGTCTGAGGGCTTAGCTGCAGGCAGTGACAATGAATATTGTACCTCACCTACAGCTTCACTATCCGGTGAGAGGCATGTAGCAGAAGAAGTACTAGGGGGTGAGCCCCAAGTGGGAGGAGTAGACAGAACCAAGAACCCGGAGGCATGGCAAGATCGATTTGTAAGTGAGGTGGCCTACTAAAAATTTTGAGAATGGTGGCCTGAGAGGAAGTTGATACTCGAGTGGAAGTTCATTATAGAGGGCTTTTTACAACCCTAATGTATTGAGGCAGCTCAGAAAGAGAACATGCTAGGACTATTTTATAGGTCATGTGGAGGATGTCAATGAGCACTTGGAAAAGGAGTTTTACACGAATGTTTCCCACATCAAAAAGGGCACCACAGTGACCAAAGTGCAGAACCTGAAGGTGAGTACTTGGCAATCCCACGTAACCCCCACTCCCCCCCCCCCCTCCCTAAAGATTGGTTGACTGCGTGAGTGAGGATTCTGAAGAGGACACTGACCTTCGAAGCTAAAGGGTGGGAAAATTTGTGTATAGCACTCTAGACCCCACCACTCATGACAGCTCACTTCCCATTCCCGGGCTATATTGGTGACAACGATCATGGCGGGGTACCCGATCAACATCAGGAATGTGATGTCCCGTGTAACTACACGGGTGGTGAATGAAGGTGACAGATCCTATCCATTCCCCAACTTTTTGACCATGTACTATGAGGATTTAGATATGAAGAATCGAAAATTCTTTTGCCTGGCATAGCACCAAGGGTACTGACAACCCCGAGGACCCTAAGGGAAAAGTCACTACTTCAACTGGCTATTCTGAAGAGCTAGTAGTAGTAGTAGTGGCTCCTACTCAGCGCCTTTCCACCACAGCAGACATGGCCCCAAGACCTTCTACTTCTATATCTCCAGAGATTCCCTCATCCACTGCATATCCCTTGACTGCGCACTGCCTGAGCCAGACCCTTGCCAGCATTAACAACTAGATGCAGATAGCCACTTCTACGCTGTCTGTACTATCTACTTTGGTGGTAGCCCAGTCAGAACCTCCTATGCCACAGGTCCCACAGTCCATGGGGGCCAGTCTCAAGGAGCTTCTCGATAACCGGAAGAAGATCCTAGAGAACAAGAAATTGATCAGGGACATTGTTTATTTGCATGGAAAAGCATTAAAGAAGCTTGCTAGGAAGGAAAAGAAAATGAGAAAGACTCGTGCTTCCAAGAAGTCAGTGAAGGAGCTAAGGGTGAAGTAGAAAGGTTGAAGGTGGATCACTTGCCTCTAGATTTGTTATTGCGTGACCCAGCTCCAGCAGCCTAGCCCTAGCCAGAGCAGGAGTCATAGAGGCCACCCAAGAGGAAGAGGGTGTTTCCTCGCACTAACGATGCTATCATAGAGTTGGAGGATCTGCAGGGAGGTTTCTCTAGCCAGCCCCAGATTCCAGTACAAGCCCATGACTCAGTCCAGGACCAGGTCCCATTGGAGACATAGATCATAGGGAGCCAGTCACAGACTCCCGAGCAAACAGAGGACCCAGGCACCCAGACTTAGGATCCCATGCATATGGAGGGCCAATAGGGAGTTTCTTTTTCCTTTCTCCCTATTTTATACTTATTTTGGTTAGTTATCATTAAGTACAATGCTAGCTTTCATTTGAGGGGGTAGCCCTATTTGGATGATTGTATATATGACAATATTTATTTTCTTTATGCTTTCTTTTTAATTTTGATGTTATATAATTTTATCATTTTATTGCACTTTTCGTAGTTTTTACTTTTGGTCTGTAAATATAGTTATGTTTTTATGTATATATTCATTCTCCCTATTATATATTCGACTAATTCCCCTCTTCTATATATTCATTTTATTTTCCACATTTTTCCTTTCATAGCTTCTTATATTATTTTCGTAGCTTTTTGTTTTGAGTTTTTGCGTGCAATAAGCCTTTGGTTTTCTTGATGCCAAGGTTCTTTCCAAAGGTAGAATTTGTGTGAACCGGGTGGCTCTTCCCAATGATGGATGGCATGACAAACTTCTTAAAGGTTTGAGTCTATTTCCTTTTTGCTTTTAGTATAGTAGCTAGTTAGTAATGGTGCATTGGGCAAAGCTTCACTTGGGCCTAACGCATTTGCATTTGATCTTATGGTCAAAAACAAATTGTTGTGTACAAGATGGTGAAAGTAGTGACCTTGAGACTCTTGTGTTGGCCGATAATCGTCAAGTGGTTTTTCGGGACCATTGTGTTCCTCAAATATTAGCTAATGTTATTGTGGCCCCCCGAATCTGTCTCTATATAAATCTGGTAATTTGTGTGGTAAGAATTTGAATTACAAGTCCAAGTCACGAGCCATTAGTATAGAACTTGCCCTGAATGTTTGTCTCGGAGAAATCCTAAGAGTAGTTAATGTGATTATAGGCTCTCCTTAATCTGAATGATATCTTAAACACTTCTATTGCCTACCAATGATAATATCCCTAGTCAACCCTTTTGAGCCTTAGACCTTTAGCTTTCAAAAACCACGATACAAGCCTTTACCCGTTCTGAAAAGACCTTCTCTTGGCACCCGATATTTCTTTAGCACAAGGCAAAAGCATAAGTTTAGGGAGAGATATAAGAATATAACAAAGTGGTAAAAAGTACAAAATGAAGAAAAGGAAAGACAATAATAAAGAAAGAAAATCAAAAAGACAAAACGAATGATCAATGTAGAAAAGAAAGAAGGGATTTAGTAAAAGTAAAAAGATGAAAGGTGTGAAAATTTGAGAAAAGAGAAAAGGTTTGAAATGAACAAGAAAGAGTGACAATGTGTCTCTCGAACCTCTTAGAAGGGAGCAAATGACTTAAAAAGTCGAGTGAATGTGTGCCAAAATGAAGCAAATGAAGTGGTAAAGGGAATATGGAACTTACATAGACCAAACATTTCCTACTATAGCCAAAAGCCTTCACTATATCTTCACAAAAGCCTTATATGATCTTGAGTTGAATGAAGCTTACATTAGTGGCGACTCACATAAAGGGCAAGCTTATGGTACTTGTGACTTTTCTTTAAGAGAGATGAGTGTATTTCTATTATCCTCGTTCTGAGTACTATAATCATAAAGGTGACGTTTTCTTAGGAGAGTTGAGGATGTGTGAGTATGGGTTCTAGAATGATCAAAGTAATAGAAAGAGTTTCTTTGATGTGTTTAGTCAACCCTTGATGATCTTGTGTCACACTAAATCAATGGTGCTTAAAAGAGTGAATAATTGTTAATGATTATTTGAATTGGGTAAAATTGTTAGTCCAAATTGATGCTAGATGAACTCACTTTAGGCCACTTGTGTTAGAATATACGCTTAACTCTAGAGGGGGGTGAATAGCGTTATAATAAAAAAACAGCGTAAACTTGCGGAATTTAAAATTGCAGGAATGAAATAAGTGCGATAAGTAAATAATAAGGAACGAACGCACCGATGTTATCCTGGTTCACCACAACCCGTGGCTAGTCCAGTCCCCGAGAGACTCTCTCGAGATTTCCACTAACTTCGTTAAGCTTACGGGTGCTTAACAAACCGTTACAAACTGAGAACTTGAGTCACACAAGCCTCAACAACCTTTGCTCGAAGATACCACACTTCAAGACTTCAACCAAAGGAATCACAACGTTCCTTCTTACAATACAAGGGATTAACACTTCCCTTCAAGTGTATAAAAACACTTTGCACTCAAAACAAGACTCTCCTCAAGAGTAAATATGAGTAAAATAAATACGCTCAAGAACGCAACAACTTTCGTCAAGAATTTGGCTCTCAAAAACTTATGTAATGAATAGAAAATGATGAATAAGAGAGTATGCAAGCTTTAGCAATAATATGATCAGTTGTTATGCTTAAAAGACTGATTTTAAGATGTATTTATAGTGTTGAAAACATGCACAACCGTTGCCTAATTGCCAATTAAGAATTGCTGATTTTGTGCTAAAACAATCGATTGTCTAAGTTGCATAATCGATTGTTTTCCAATCGTCCAAAAATCATTCCCAGATTTTACGCATAATAATCGATTATCTAAATCATATAATCCATTATCTAGCAACGTTCAAAAAATCTTTTTCAGATTTTACTTAAAACAATCGATTATCAAAATCATATAATCGATTACTTGGCAACGTTCAAAAAATCTTTTTCAGATTTTACTTAAAACAATCGATTATCAAAATCATATAATCGATACTTGGCAACGTTCAAAAAATCATATTCAGATTTTACCTAGGATAATCGATTATCAAAATCATACAATCGATTACCAGACAGAGTTTGAAAATGTTTTTGCAACGGTCATTTACATAATCGATTATGCTATATGTATAATCGATTATATTACAGTCTTGAAAAATCGAATAGACACTGCCTCAACACAATCGATTGTCATAAGGTGCACAATCGATTATTTTGCAGCTTTGAAAAACCTGATAGACACTGTCTCAACACAATCGATTATCATAAGGTACACAATCGATTGTCTTGCAGCTTTGAAAAATCTGATGGACACTGCCTCAACACAATCGATTATCATAAGGTACACAATCGATTGTCTTGCAGCTGCCTTAACATAATCGATTATCATAAGTACATAATCGATTATCTTTGTCCAGATTTTAGAGGCATGTTTAAAAATCATGTTGGTTAAAATAAATATGCATGATTTAAAATCATTTTGCTTTAAATTAAATATGCATGATTTGATAAAAATGATTTTACGAGAGAAGCCAAGTCTTGAGTCAATTGTCGGATCAAGATCACAATTAAAGAACGACTCATGTATAACATTATTTCTTTGCTTAATCTTGATCTTTGTTTGTCTTGTGCTTGATTCTCGTTATGTATCAATTGCGTGCTTGTGCTTGGACCTCGTCATATGTCAATTGCGCATCGTTTGTCATTTATCAAAACCTACAAATATGAACACACGTTTAGTTTAGTGCCTTGTGAGAACGTGTTTCAACAGTTTCCCCCTTTTTGATAATGGCAAATCGGGATATGCATATTAGATAATTCATAATGACGATCCAAGACAAGTAAATAGATATTTATAGACAAGTAAATAGATATGCAATTAATTCCTCCTCAACATATGAATTCCCCCTCAATTTATGCCAATAAATATTAAGTGCATAACCCTTATTCTTCCCCCTTTTGACATTAGCAAAAGAGAATAAGCAAATAACTTGTTTATTGATTAACTAGAGTTGCAATTTCATAAAAGGGATAATAAAACAAATAATGTCAACATAATCGATTAGTGATACTTGATAATCGAATATATATTAAAGAGACTTTTTGAAGCTTAGATTGATTGTGAAGTGAGGAAGATGATCCTATTTATAGAGTGGAAAATAAGAGGGCATTTACTGGGAAAAGCTGCAATTTTAGAGATTTCAAAGAGTCAGAAACGGAAAAAAAAATTAGCACTGACCGTTACACAATCGATTTTGGAATCGAAATAATCGATTATTATGGAGTTTTTGACTTGTACTCGGAAATGACAAAAAAAATCGATTGCAGGAGCCAAACGGTAACAAAGATTTGAATTTACTGACAGAGGATAATCGATTGTTGAATTATGGTAATCGATTATTCTGACACAGTGTGCATAGTGATTTTCTGACTCGGGAAATAATCGATTATACCTTTGAGATAATCGATTATATTAGGAAGGGCAGTAATGAATAGCCGAGACGGTAATCGGTAATACAGTTAAAAAAAATTGATTATTGTGACAATTAACAACAAAAACCTGCAAAGCAAAAATGGTTAAACAATATGTTGTTTTTCCGGCATAATAAACGTAAAAACGTAAATAATCGATTAGTGATACTTGCTAATCGATTTTCCGGCACAGTAAGCATGATAATCGATTGTTGACTAAAAAATCAATTATTCTACACCATTGCCTTATAATTCCCCCTGCCTTTGGGGCGATACCTGCAAACGAGAATTAGACGTCTCCGACGCTCAAGTTAGTAATTGTGGAAAAAGGTGCAATACATGACTTAGATCAATTTTGAGTCAAGCATTCCGAGTTCACTACGAATTCGGAAAAGGACTCTTTCTCTAACGGCCTTGTGAGGATGTCGGCCAATTGAGAACTTGATCTCTTAAGAAGTGTGTCCTAAGGTGTTCTTAAGAGTGTTTCGAGTACTTACCTTTTGTTCAATGTCGCCAATTACCTGTTCGAGAGGATGGTCTTTGATTGTCCTCCACGCGTTAGGCAGTTTCGTTTCTTTTTCCAGTTGTGGCGCTTCCTCCGATAATTGTTCCAAGATTTCATCTTGAATTTCCTTAGGAGTTTCCTCTTGTACTTTGTCTTGAGGACTTATTGAGTTTAAAATACCTGCAAGATCAAAACCAGAATCTTTTCTCGCCAAGCGAGCATTATTTTCGGAAAACACAATATGAGGGGATTCCTCCACAGTTTCGGTTCTATTATTGAATACTCTATATGCTTTGCTACATGAAGAGTAACCAATAAAAATTCCTTCATCGGATTTTGCATCAAATTTTCCCAAATTGTCTTTTCCATTGTTATGAATAAAACATTTACAACCGAATACTCTAAGATGGGAGATATTTGGTTTCCTTCCCTTGTAGAGTTCATAGGGAGTTTTCATGAGTATTGGCCTTATGACTACTCTGTTTAAAACGTAGCATGCGGACTCACGGCATCCGCCCAAAAATGTTTGGGAATCTTAGCCTCATCGAGCATGGTTCTAGCCATCTCTTCGAGACACCTATTTTTCCTTTCCACCACTCCATTTTGTTGTGGTGTACGTGGAGCAGAGAAGGTGTGCTCGATACCGAGTTCGTCACAAAAGTCCGCGAAGAGATTGTGATCGAACTCTCCCCCATGATCACTTCTTACGGTTGTGTCCTTTTCATTTTGAACACGTTTAAGAAAGCATTTAAAATTATGAAAAGCCTCACTTTTGTGAGCAAGAAATAGTGTCCATGTAAATCTAGAATAATCATCAACAATAACAAAAGCATAACGATTTCTACCAAGACTTTCAATGCGAGACGGTCCAAAGAGATCCATGTGGAGAAGTTGCAAAGGACTAGTAGTTGAAACAATATTTTTTGATTTAAAATATGCTTTTGTTTGCTTCCCTTTTTGACAAGAATCACAGATAGAGTCTTTTTCAAATTTCAAATTTGGAAGACCAATAACTAAATTTTGTGAAACTAATTTGTTTAAAAGATGCATGTTGATGTGAGCTACTCTACGATGCCATAACCACGTATCATCTTCTTTGCTCATAAGATAATTCACATATTCAGATGAAGAATTTTCGAGATCAACAATATAGATGTTATCCATTCTAAAACCACGAAGAATAATTTTAAAATCGCTACGGCGAAAAACTAAGCATTCAACCGAATCAAATAAAACAAGATTTCCCTTGTCACATAATTGACTTATGCTCAAGAGATTATGTTTTAGACCTTTAACTAGCAAAATATGCTTAATGGAAGAAGGTTCATCCTTACCGACCGATCTAATGCCGATAATTTTTCCCTTGTTGTTATCTCCAAAAATAACGCTTCCTCCTTCCTTGTGTTCTAGTTGAAGGAACTTGGATTCGTCTCCAGTCATGTGTTTGGAGCATCCACTATCAAGGTACCAAAGTACACTTGATCCCTTCAAACATACCTACAAGACAAATTAATGAGTCTTTGATACCCAAGCTGTTTTGGGTCCTTGAGAGTTAGGTGTAACATGCTGTTGTGCTTGACATGCAGTTAAGTGTCTATGTCTAGTGAAACAAGCAGGAGCAATATGTCCAATTCGATTGCAATAATGACAAATGACATTAGGATTATGCATTCGTCTAGCTTGATAGTAGTTGGACGGACGAAATTTGTTTACTCTATTTTCGACAATATGACTATTGCGCATTTCATGAAAATCATTTCTCCTACTATTTGTTCTAGGATATGCAGCATTTCTAGAATAGTTATTTCTAGGTTGAAAGCCATTTCTAGGTTTCCTAAAATGTTCAAAGTTTCTTCTAGTGTTTGGTCTAGCATGCATGTTGATTCTAGGATTGTTATCTCTAGGATGAACATTTGTTTTATTTATCCTAGGTTGAGCCTTGGGTGGTACGGGTTTGGCTTCAACTTTTTCTTTAGGCTCGTTTTTAAAACCTATCCCATGTTTGGTCGATTTCAAATTAACAAGAACTTCATTCAAATTTTTATGAGAAGAATTGAACTTATCTAGGGTGCCCTTAAGTCTTTCTACCTCAATTTTTAGATGCATGCAAGAAATACAATTTTTACTAGAGCTCTCGGGTTTGTCGGCGCTTCTCTTGCCGAAAAATTTGTTTTCTTCTTTCAACTTCTCATTTTCCAAAATCAATTTTTCCAAATCTTTTTCTTTCAAAGAGAGTTGTCTTTCAAATTCTTTTTCTTTCAAAGAAGCATTTTCCTTAGTGTTTTTAACAGTTTTGGAAGCTTTAATGAATTCACTATACAACTCATCAAAGGCATTTTGCATTTCCTCAAGAGAATAGAAGTTTTTGGAAGAAATTTGACATACCTCTTCTTGATTGTCTTCGTGTGCCATAAGACAAAGATTTGCGGTTTCGTCTTCTTCTTCCTCACTTGACTCGTCTCCGGAGTCGCCTCCCCAAGATATGTATGCTCGTTGTTTCTTGAAGGGTTTCTTCTCCTTTTTGACATTTGGGCAGTTTGATTTAATGTGCCCGATTTCTCCGCATCCATAGCACTTTACTTGATCTCCTTGTTGTTTGCCTTTTCGTTCATACTCTTTTCGCATGAACTTTTGAAATCTCTTAATAACGAGTCCGAACTCGTTATCTCCGTCCTCATCATTTTGATGTTGACTTGTGCTTGCCTTGAGGGCCATTCTTTGTTTCCTTTGATCATTAACAAGAGGGTTAAGTATAGTAGATTCATAAGTTTTAAGATTACCTCTTAATCCGTCGATGGTGACATTTGAAATGCCAATAGACTCTTGAATCGCGTCGGCCTTGGAGCGCCATTCTGGAGTGAGACTTCGGAGAATTTTTCGGACAAGTTCCTTATCCGTGAAGGTCTTCTTAAGAGCATGTAAGTCATTAACGATTTTTGAAAATCGTTCGAACATGTCATCTACCCTTTCGCCTTCCTTCATGTGAAACAGTTCATATGCATGGGTTAGAAAATCAACTTTAGCCTCTCTTACCTGGTCCGTACCTTCGTACGTGATTTCCAGCTTATCCCACATTTGCTTCGCCGTTGTGCAACATGATATTTTTCTGTAATCATCAGCGTTTATAGCACAATACAATAAGTTGATGGCTTTAGCGTTGTTCTGCACTTTACGAATATCATCCGCATCGTATTCATCTTCGGATTTTGGAACCCATTCATTTTCAACCTTTTTGGTTGGAATTTGTTCTCCCTTCATTATAACCTTCCACAGATGAAAATTATTCAATTGAATGAATATTCTCATCCTCTCCTTCCAGTACGTATAGTTTGTGCCATCGAATAGTGGTGGTCGGGTGAAGCATTGTCCTTCACCTATTCCTGCAAAAGAATCACGAGTAGAAGCCATGGATTGTTTCTATCAAACGGTTAAGTTTTTCAGAGAGTTGGGCTCTGATACCAATTGTTAGAATATACGCTTAACGCTAGAGGGGGGGGTGAATAGCATTATAATAAAAAATAGCGTAAACTTGCGGAATTTAAAAATTGCAGGAATGAAATAAGTGCGATAAGTAAATAATAAGGAACGAACGCACCGATGTTATCCTGGTTCACCACAACCCGTGGCTAGTCCAGTCCCCGAGAGACTCTCTCGAGATTTTCACTAACTTCGTTAAGCTTACGGGTGCTTAAAAAATCGTTACAAACTGAGAACTTGAGTCACACAAGCCTCAACAACCTTTGCTCGAAGATACCACACTTCAAGACTTATACCAAAGGAATCACAACGTTCCTTCTTACAATACAAGGGATTAACACTTCCCTTCAAGTGTATAAAAACACTTTGCACTCAAAACAAGACTCTCCTCAAGAGTAGATATGAGTAAAATAAATACGCTCAAGAACGCAACAACTCTCGTCAAGAATTTGGCTTTCAAAAACTTATGTAATGAATAGAAAATGATGAATAAGAGAGTATGCAAGCTTTAGCAATAATATGATCAGTTGTTATGCTTCAAAGACTGATTTTAAGATGTATTTATAGTGTTGAAAACATGCACAACCGTTGCCTAATTGCCAATTAAGAATTGCTGATTTTGTGCTAAAACAATCAATTGTCTAAGTTGCATAATCGATTGTTTTCCAATCGTCCAAAAATCATTCCCAGATTTTACGCATAATAATTGATTATCTAAATCGTATAATCGATTATCTGGCAACGTTCAAAAAATCTTTTTCAGATTTTACTTAAAACAATCGATTATCAAAATCATATAATCGATTACTTGGCAACGTTCAAAAAATCTTTTTCAGATTTTACTTAAAACAATAGATTATCAAAATCATATAATCGATTACTTGGCAACGTTCAAAAAATCATATTCAGATTTTACTTAGGATAATCGATTATCAAAATCATACAATCGATTACCAGACAGAGTTTGAAAATGTTTTGGCAACGGTCATTTACATAATCGATTATGCTATATGTATAATCGATTATATTACAGTCTTGAAAAATCGAATAGACACTGCCTCAACACAATCAATTGTCATAAGGTGCACAATCGATTATTTTGTAGCTTTGAAAAACCTGATAGACACTGTCTCAACACAATCGATTATCATAAGGTACACAATCGATTGTCTTGCAGCTTTGAAAAATCTGATGGACACTGCCTCAACACAATCGATTATCATAAGGTACACAATCGATTGTCTTGCAGCTTTGAAAAACCTGATGGACACTGCCTCAACACAATCGATTATCATAAGGTCGATTGTCTTGCAGCTGCCTTAACATAATCGATTATCATAAGTACATAATCGATTATCTTTGTCCAGATTTTAGAGGCATGTTTAAAAATCATTTTGGTTAAAATAAATATGCATGATTTAAAATCATTTTGCTTTAAATTAAATATGCATGATTTGATAAAAATGATTTTACGAGAGAAGCCAAGTCTTGAGTCAATTGTCGGATCAAGATCACAATTAAAGAACGACTCATGTATAACATTATTTCTTTGCTTAATCTTGATCTTTGTTTGTCTTGTGCTTGATTCTCGTTATGTATCAATTGCGCGCTTGTGCTTGGACCTCGTCATATGTCAATTGCGCATCGTTTGTCATTTATCAAAACCTACAAATATGAACACACGTTTAGTTTAATGCCTTGTGAGAACGTGTTTCAACAACTTGGATTTTCTTGGATTTACTATTAAGAGGTGGATTTTATTTTGTTTTCTTGAGGACAAGCAAAACCTTAAGTTTGGGAGTTGATAACTAGGGATTATGATACATTTTATACTCCTTCTTACTTGAGTTTTGATTAAAAATATGTGCAAAATTGTTCTAAAGGCTTATATGTTGTACTTTTTGCAGAGTTTGGTCAAGAAGGTGACAATTAGTCAACATCGGCTCAAAAAGGAGTGAAACATGCACAAGTATTAAGAACAAGTCCAAGCACAGTGCAACAGGTCTACTGCGGCCGTACTCCATTTAGTGCAGTCTGCAGTGATGAGGTTCAGAGAGGTGCCTATTTCAGAAAATCAAGCATTGTGTCTGCACAACATTTTATGTGGACCGCACTGGACTTGCCTCGGATGCACGGGATATTGTGCGATCTGCAAAGAAGGAGTTCAAAAAGTTGAAGATTTTAATGACAATGTGGTCCACGATCATATTTTGTGTGGACTGCAAAAGAAGCCACCGCGGTCGCAGTGCATTTTGTGCGGCCTACGGTGGCCAATTTCAGAGAGCGGAATTTGTAGTCAAGAAGCCTCGCTGTGGCCGCACTCAATTTTGTGTGGTCCGCACTACCCCAACAATGGTATTTTTGTCCTGAAGATTTGGCCTAGTATAAATTGTTTCTTTTCCCATTTTACATCAATTTGTATTTTAATGTTGGGTTGTGCTCGTGAACAGTATTTCTTAATCATTTTGAGTAATTTTAGAGTAATTTTATCATTGAATATTCAAGTATTAGCTTGTAATTAAATAATATGGGATTTTCTTCATCTATTTATCAGTTTTCTTCTATTATCATGAGTAGCTAGACCTATTAGCTAGGGTTGTGGATCAACCCTAGTGTGGGTAATTGATAGTTCTTGTATTTTATGGCTTGAATATCTATGAATGTTTGGTATTTGGACTAATTTATGGTTTCAATGTTGAATTAGTGGTTGCAAACACTAATTTGTGCCTATTTGACTTGGGTTCTTCTTGAGAAAGAGAACTTGAGTCTAGGAAAATTTGTCCATCAAGGAATTGGGGCTTATTCAAGAGATTGATAGCCCCAATTAAAGGGTTAAGCCTAGAGATAGTAATACCCGACTTGAACCTAAATTGCTTGCACTAATTATCATACCTAATTGGTCTTGAGAAAGTCAATTAGGGCAAATCACTCAAATAATGAGAGGTATAGAGTGTGAAGTGTCGTGCATTGGTTATATCGTAATTCCCAACTTGATGACCAAGCCTTAGACTCGAGAACCCGTCAAGTATCCACCTAGGAGAAAGTCACTTCCATAGTGCCTTCTTAACTATTTAGACAACCTTCAACTGTTTCACTATTAAATTACTCTTAGTTTAATTTAGCATCTTAATAGTATAATATTAGAAGTAACCAAAAGACCAACTATGACTAGAAGTGAAATTAAGAGCAATTACGCATCTCTAATTTAGATAGAAACTCAATTCCTATTTTTAGATCCATGTGGAAATCGATTCTGACCTTCTCGGGTAAAAGCTGCTTCGACCACTCTTGCTTTTTTGTAGTAGTGTAAAGTTAGCCCCGATCAGATACTGCTCTATAGTCCACACGTCAACCGGGGCAACTCCCTACTTACTAGTTTATATTACTGAAGTTGTCATCCCAGCCGAGGTAGAGATTCCTTCTTTAAGGATCATACAGGAAGTCAAATTCAGCGACGCAAATTGGATAAGGAGCCGCTACGAGCAATTGGCATTTATAGATGGAAAAGAATGAACGCAGTACGTCACGATCAGCTCTATCAGAACAGAATGTCTAGAGCTTTCAACAAAAGGGCCAAATCAAGACAGTTTGCACCAGGACAATTGGTGTTGAAGAACATCTTTCCACATCAAGATAAAGCCAAAGGGAAATTCTCTCCCAACTGGCAATGTCCCTACATGGTTCGCAAGGTGCTAACCGGAGGAGCACTCATACTTGCAGAAATAGAAGGAGAAGTATGGCCATAACCAATCAATTCAGACGTAGTCAAAAGATACTATGCTTAGATGTTTCACATTCACATGATGTAATTGAACTACGTTTGACTTGATTCCCTTATAAAAAGGGATACGTAGGTAGTCTTGTGGGTTCGGTCATATCATAATAAAATTTTCATTTCCCCCAAAACCCGAAACTAGGGCAAAATTTTGGAGAGGAACCTCAAAATTTCATAACAAGTCTAGCCAACCCCATCGTATACTAGAAAGCTAGAAATTGGTTAAGAAACCAGGGTAGAACTTCTAGAAGGATTCTCAATATTTCGAAGAAAGTTCAACAAGTTTTGTCACTCACAAATGGCTGAAAGATCATCTACCAAACTAGGGCAGAATTTTGAGGAAGATTCTCAAAATTCTAAAACAAGAAAGTTGGGTGCTCTAAAACATGTTACAGTCACTAGTTCATCTAAAATTACTTGATATTTCACTATGTTTTCTAAAATAACTCTATTTTCATCAATAAATGCATATTTTCGATAACTCTATTTTGTAATAGCCAGGTGTTATCCAGGGAAACTCTAACAAGGCCTCCAAAATGGAGGAGCAAGCTAACAGACGAAGGCACGGACCAACCTCCCCTTACAAAACTTACAATTTTTCTTTAAGCGCAAGCATATCTGACGTAACAGTAGCATTCGCAAATATATTCACGCAGCAAAATCAATATCAATCGGGCCACCAGACACCGAATATATCTCCAACTAAAAAATATTCTACTCTTATTTTCTACATGTTCTTTACATGGGACTAAGCCTTGTCCCGCATATTGTACGATACTAAGCTCTGTATCCATCTGCATGAGGCAAAGCCCTGCCTACACATTGCATAATGCTAAGCTATGCCTTCTATCTGCATGGGACTTGTCACACCTCCTTTTTACACGGCTACCCCGAATGTTAAAAACGTATAAGGGAGTTTTTCCAATTAAAGTGACATTATTCAAAATTGGATTATTTATTAATTTAGAGTCTCCACTTGGGATAGGTTTGGCTTTCGGTCTCTCAAGTCACCGATTTATTTAGAATCACAAATCGAGGAAATTTTTCGACTGCCCAAATGGAGAGTGCGAACCAGAAATTCTAAGTAAGGGATTCTGTTGACATGAGGGAAGGTGTTAGGCACCCCCCGATCCCGTGGTTCTAGCACGGTCGCTTAAACTATTATAATTGGCTAAAAATTCTAATTTTTGCACATTTCCATCCTATAGGGCAATTTAAAATTATTTTTATACCACATTTAACATTTTTAAGGAAATTTGCAATGTCATTAAAACACATGACGAACCAAGTCACATAAATGCGCACGCAGTTTTTGACATATTTCAACTTTATTGAGATTTGGATTTGCATCACATAAATGCCACCCGTACTTAAGAAGATAAAATTATTAAAGACGCGCCTTAAAAGCGAATAACGTGTTATTATCTTTGCGGGAAGCCGTGAAATTTGCTAAACGACGTGTCCTGAATCTCTGAATATTTTAATATATAAGTATTTCACGAGGGCCACACATTTTATGGGTTCCGTTTGGCGTGGCACAACTTGTTTTTTATTTTAAAAGGCCAATCCTAAATCAAACTATTATTTTTCTATAAAATGTGCCTCTAATAAGGCTCAATTAATTGATAATGCATTATTTGGAAAGTCTGACATTACAAATTGATTATTAGAATATTTAAATCTTATTGAAATTACGGTGCTAGCAAAGTTCCCAGCGAATTGGATTCTAAGAAAACCCACGGGGTGAAAACTGAAGTCTCAACTTTTTCAATTGACACTTCAGGGTCTGGGCTCAATCTTAAGCCCAAATCTCATTTACACAAGGAATGAGCTACCTGGGCTCACAATAGGCCATAATTGAGTAAAACTATTTAACAGTGATTTCCAAATAAATGTATAAAGCAATACGAACTGAAGCATCAAACTGTTGCAAAAATATACTTCTTTTCACAAAACATACGATGATCAAGTTCACAACACCTGCTATTGAACATTTACAGGAGATAATAATTTTTCATTGAATAAAATGTTCATACTAGTTTAAACCAAAATCTCAATTCAAATTAATTTTTTTCAACTAAGCATGATAGGAACATTTAAATCAATTGTAATATTAGCTGAACTTACAACTGACTACTGCATATACTAGAAATATCAGTCCCAATGTCCTATTATACAAAATAATTGTTTCAATTACAATAAATATAATAGTAATAAATTTGGATGAAAGAACAGATGATATGCATCTTCAAACTTGAGAGTTCATTTAACTCAAACATCATACACCATTGGATATAGAAACTGTACCTGGAATTCGAGCAAATAAAAGCCGAGGTCAGCAGGCTCAAGCAACAATGTAATCAACATGAAAAAATAGCTCATGAGCAATTAGGAACCCAGGAAAGATGCCAAATAACCAGGAAGATTTAAACCCAAATTCAAACGAGCAAAACCCACTCAAATAGCTCAAAATGAACTCCAACCAGCTAAAATATGAACCCATGACAAGTGCTGAAACCTTAACACTTCAAATAAGCATATTTTAGGTCATTTTTCATCCATTAGAGCTAAAGCTTATACTGAACAGCTGAAATAAAGATTGTTCTAAGGAAAAAGGGATCCAATGGAAAGTAAACCACTAAATTTTAGGGAATTTGATAACTTTAATAAGTTTTGGATTCCTGGAAAACTTTCAGGAATTTTTTGAGATTTTTTTTTGCTTCAAAATTTCTAGGAATTTTTAGAGATTTTCAGACTGTGTAACCCTTTTTGTGAATGAATTGGTGTGCCCTTTAATATCCAAAGGCTAGGACATCCCCTTTATTTTGTTTTAACTACTAGTCTCTCTTTCAATTTTCAGATTTTACCTACTTGGTCCTTTATTTTCTGAATTGTTTCCCAAGTCACTGCACTAAAACTACTGAATTTCATACTATGGCCCTCTTTTAGAACAGTCTAAAGGGTTCTAGCATTGTTTCCTATTTATAGACTACCTATATTACTCTTATTTTTTTTGAAATTACCAGAGCCAAACTAAACCCTATACCACCCTTCTAATGTACTAGAATTACCATTCTTGAATAAGCTAAGTCTTAAAACTAATTATTACTAGCTACCAGCTATAACCAAACCATGACCAAATATGAACTACTAATCATAAATTGAAATTGAAATTCTGAGACTAATGAATCATTAACTAACACAACTACAAGCTAATATGAATTCAAACAAAAAGCTAAAATTAAAACATTCAAAAAGAAACATGCAAAACTACACATATCATCCTATTACTGAAAAACTAATTCTAATTCATACCCATTATCAAATTATCAACTAAAAAGGTGGAAAGTCACAAAATAAGAACTGATGCTAAGCTACAAAAATTAAAACTAATATGAAATAATCATCAAGCAAGACATTTACAGACAGGAACCAGAAGTTGATTTTACTTAGGCTAACTAAAATAAAAATTGTAATTGAAATAAAGGGAAACCAAAAAACCAAAATCAAATCTGAATAGAGTTGATCAATATTTCCAATTCAAACAAATAATTAAAACTAAAGCAAGACAAATTATCAAGAAAGAAGTAAAAAATAAAAACAAACAGAAGAAAGTGAACAATTACTGATTTTAGTCTTCCACTAAACTGCTGGATTCGACTTGATCTCCAAACGGAGTTACATATTTGTTCTTTCCCAAATATAACTTTGATAGTCCGTCTCAGAATCAGGTCGATTTTAGATTTGAAATTCCGAATGCTTGAGGGTTGTTCGAGGGACATAAGGCTCATTTTTGGGTAGAGGAGGCAAAGGGAAGTATGGGGTGTGTTTTTGGGAGCCATTGGAGCCGGCGTCGCCGTGGACGATGGAGCAGCCGCTCCTTTGGAGGAATATTCGACACGTCTGGCCGGGATTCGATGGGTGATATTTAGGGGGTTGGAAAGAGGAGAAGACGGTGAGCATGCGGTGTTAATTTGGATGGATTTGGAGTTACGCTGGCAGCGGTGGCGATTTCCTGCCATCGGCGGGATACGGTGGTGTTACACTGAAGGTTAGTTTGCTACGAGGAGGATGATTTGTTTCTCTGAGGGTTGTAAGTGTCATTCAGACACTTTTATTACAAATGTGACGCTAAATCTGAGCCGTTGGATCAAAATAAATGGATAGCTGAGATCAATGGACTTCAAACGATGTCGTTTTGATGCCTCCTCTGGCTGAACTGGGTATGATATTTGGGTTGGGTTAAATTGATGGGTCTGGTAGTTTTGGGCCAAGTTTTGTTGCTAGAAAATAACCCAAATCATGGTCTTATATGAAAGACCAAGGTTATATGCATTTTTTATATTTTTTTATTATATTTTTTTCAGATTTTAATAACAAACAAATAAAAATAAGCCTAAACATATTTAACTTCTACAAAATAAACCAATTAACCTTAAAAATAACCTAAATTCTAAATTTCAAAAGAGAATTAAACAAATGTAAGAATAACCAATTTTTTTGTTATTTTTTATATTAATTAACTAATAATCCAAAAGAGAAAAAAAATGTAAAAATTAAGTCCTAAATGCAACCATGCTATTTTTTTGTATTTTTACGAATTATATTAGTTAAAATGCATAACATGCAAATAAACATAAAATCATGCAATTAATTCCTAAATAACAATAATAATAATAATAAAAGGAAAAATGTAAACAAACACAAAATCACGCAATTAATTCTAAAAAATTCAAATAATAAATGAAAATGCAAATAAAGACAAAATCGTGCAATTAACTCCTAAAAATTCAAATTATAAAAGGAAAAATGCGAATAAACACAGAATCACGCAATTATTTCCTAAAAATTCAAATAATAAAAGAAAAATCCTAATTTTGATGAATTTTATAGGAACACTTCGAGCGAGGCAAAAATTACATGCTCACAGTTGTCCCTCTTTGCTCGGAGACACGAAGGGTTTCCGGGCAAAGATAAATGAGCAACTGAGAGATTTTTGTCTGCTTTGCATTCCATGAAAAGCATTTGGAAAACTGTCTCACCGAACCCTACTTCAAAGGTTGCCTACATATCCTTGGCTATAAAGGAATCATGTTAGTGTAGTTCTGGAGTGTTTGGTAGCTGGGACTATCATGAGATGTGATTTCACTGTTGTTACTGCTGCTACTGCTTGCTGACCTTCTTATTACACCGAAAGGAAATCAAAACTAAGCTAGCGATACCTATCAAGTACGAGTTACAAGATTCCTATCTATAAATCTCTTGTAGTGTGATCTTGAGTCTTAGCTGGATCTGCCATGGACCCGATCTGAATCTTGATGCTCATAAGCTGTAGGTTCCAGTTCTTTCTTCAGCATTGAAACCAAGCGAGACATGCGTGACTTGTAACTTTGAATCAAATTTGGGCAATCCATATCTTTCTTTTCAACAATTCTGGATTTGTTTTCTTTTTTGCTCTTTTCTTTTGTCCTGGATTGAGATTCATTCTTCCGATCATCTCAAATCCGGTGCCCTGAGGTAAAACCTGTTCGGACACCAAAACCAACAAACGAACAAAATTTTCTACCCCAGTTTTCACTAGGAAAAGTTCGTGAGTTATTTGTTGCACAAATCTAAACTATTTCTATTGAAAACAATAAAGTCAGGATTGTTTATTTTTGGAGAGATTACCAGGTTATGCTGGCAGATGGCTAAGTTATGCCGGAAAAAGAAACGGGCCCCTACTGGGGATAAGAGGAGAATCTATGGGATATATCGGGATAGGAATAAAGAGTCTCTGCTTGGGATGAGGAAGAAAATCCACGGGTTATACCGGGATGTATGAGAAATATTCATGGGTTATGTCAGGGATATCCGCGGTGTATGTTGGGGTTAAAAGAAACTTTGGGCTTATGCCAGGGAAATCCGCGGGTTATGCCGGGATTGAAAAGACTCCTGGGTTATACCAGGGGGATCCGTCGGTTATGCCGGGATTAAGAAAATGGGCTTCTGGATTATGCCAGGGGGATCCGCGGGTTATGCCGGGATTGAAAAAGGAAAGACTCATGGGTTATGCCAGGGGAATCTGCGGGTTATGCCGGGATAGAAAAAAGGCTCCTAGGTTATGCTAGGGGGATCAGCGGGTTATGCCGGGATTAAGAAAAAGTGTTCATGGGTTATGCTAGGGGGATCCGCAAGTTATACCGAGACTGAAAAAGGAAAGACTCCTAGGTTATGCCATGGGAATCCGCGGGTTATGCCGGGATGGAAAGAAAAAAGGCTCCTGGGTTATACCAGGGGGATCCGCGGGTTATGCCGGGATTGAAAGCAGGAAATCCTGGGTTATGCCGAGGGATCCATGGGTTATGCCGGGATTGAAATAGGAAAGACTCCTAGGTTATGCTAGGGGATCTGCGGGTTATGCCGGGATTAAGAAAAGGGCTCATGGTTAATGCTGGGGGATCTGCGGGTTATACGGGGATTTGGAAAAAGACTCGTGTTGTGGAAGAAAAAATAAAGACCCTCAGGTTATGCTGGGGAATGAAAGAAAAAGAAGTCCCTCGGGTTATGCTAGGGATAGAGAGAAAGGAAAGACCCTTAGGTTATGCTAGAAATAGAAGGAAAATTGGTCCTCAGGATATGCTAGGGAATGATAGAAAGAAGGTCCCTCAGGATATACTGGGTATGAAGAGATGAACCCTCAGGTTATGCCGGAGAATGAAAGAATGGAATCCTTAAGTTATGCTAGGGAGAACGAAGTATGATCCTCGGGTTATGCCGGGGAGGTCCACAGGATATGCCGGGGATAGCTAGGGGATGTGGTCCTATATTTTGGGAAATAGAGTCGAGGAATGGAGTCCTATACTACCATGTTTAGTGATTCTTTTGTTCTTCTTTTCTTTTATAAAAACTGCGGAAAAAGATGTAAAGAGAACTTCCCTTTTGGTTGATCATCGCTACAAGGCTATTCTTAGCCCTTGTGTATTTCCTCTGGTTGCATTTGCCATTTATCCCATTGCTTCGGATTACACCTATTTCAAATTTTCAAACAAAACACGATTTGTTAGTTTGAAATGGTGGTCGGTTTTGTGGCCTTGATTTGCTTGATCCCGGACTCACTTTTGTTGAGAAGACCTTTGGCTTTCCAAACTTTGCCTTGTTGGTTGGTCTGGAGATCTCATTTTTCAGATTTATTTTTCCTTCATAGGCGTTTTGGCAACGATTTCTTTGCCCCGCTTTCCATTTTTAGAGTCTTTGGATATCCTGCCTTTTGAAAGTTTGTGGAGACAATTAGCTCACTCGAGCTTAACCCTTCTAATCTTTATCTTGCCCTCATGGGCATTGGACTTTGATTTTCTTTCTTTCTACCTTTTTGCTTCTAAAGCGTCAGCTATTATGGCCAGCCGGGATCGGCTAGATGCATCCGTTGAGGTTAGATATTTTAGTCCTTTCCTGTCGAGCCCTATGAAACTTGTCTTGCCACCTTTTCTTGTGGAATAGTTGTGAAGTCAAAGTTACGCCGAAGGGGATTCAAGGAAGCAGCAAAAGCAATCATATGGATTTAGAGAGAAGTGTCCCTTTCGGGGAAAAAGAGAAGGACTTAAGGAAGCAGCAAAAGCAATCATATGGATTTAGAGAGAAGTGTCCCTTTCGGGGAAAAAGAGAAGGACTTATCTGGGGGTGTATGCCGACTTTTTACTGGATGCCCGACCCGTACACATTTCCTGCTTCTTGTGACCCACATTTCAATCTTTCAAAACCAAGGAAACTTGCTCGGTCTTTGATGGTGATATATCTCCTTTTCGGCCGACGGTGCCCTTTTGCGGGTTTTCGCTAGTCGACCTCTATCATTTATCTTCTCCCGTCGCCTGATAGTGCTCTTTTACGAGTTTTCACTAAACGGACTCTCTCATTTTTATTTTGTCTACTCACCATCGCCCTATGGTGCCCGAAGGTTTTCACCGATAAGACTCTCTAATTTTATTTCTCTCAATTTGAATTGTGCCAAATCCCGACAATGGTGTTTGTTGTGTCCCTACCTTTGCCAATCGATCGGAAGAACCTAGGCCAGGTTTTCGGGTAAAGGCAATTGGATGGGAACTACAATTTTGGAACTATTTTGGCGGGTTCATGGCCGAACCAATACATCATTTGCCCTAGTTTTTTTTTGGGAATTGAGGTTTTTATTTTGATATGACTGAACCTCAGGGAGAGGCTACCTACGTATCCTTTCGTAATCAAGTCAGACGTAGTTCAGGAAGTATTTTCTAAACTAATTTGTTTTTGTTGTTTCTTTTTTTTTCTTCTATTTTCTTTTTCTTTTTTTTAATAGCAATTCTGGGTTCCGAAGAGGGTGATCAAAGAAACGTACCCGGATCAAAGGGTTTGCGAAGGATTGATAGTCTTTAGGGTAGCGGGAAAGAAAAGCCTTCGTCATTTCAACCAGCCTGAATCATTGCTGCAGGGAGTTCAAACGTAATACCTTTTTACTGCATCTGCATTCACTGTTGTTTCGGGATCGTCTCCTTCGATGTCACCCAGGTACAATGCTCCACTAGGCAGTATCTTTCTGATAATGTATGGACCTTTCTAGTTCAGAGCAAACATTCCCTTAGCTTCCTGATGGTGAGGGAGAATACACATCAATACAAGCTGTCTGACCTCGAAATTCCTGGGGCGCACTTTCTTGTTGTAAGCGCGGGACATTCTTTGTTGGTACAACTGCCCGCGCCAAACTGCGGCCATTCACTTTTCGTCAATTAGTGACAACTGATCCAGCTGAGTCTTAACCCACTCGCTATCCTCAATTTCTGCTTCGACAATTATCTGGAGCGAAGAGATTTCTACCTCTGCGGGTATAACAGCTTACGTTCCATAGACCAATAAATAGGGAGTTGCCCTACCGATGTGCGCATCGTGGTGCGATATCCAAGCAATTCAAATGGCGGCTTTTCATGCCATTGTCTTGAGCTTTAAATCATTTTTCTCAAAAATTTCTTGATGTTCTTGTTAGCTGCTTCGACGGCACCATTGGCTTTGGGTCAGTAAAGAGTGGAGTTTCTATGAGTTATCTTAAATTGCTCACATATTTCTCCCATCAGGTGACTATTCAGGTTGGCAGCATTGTCTATAATGATGGTTGCAGGAATACCGAAGCGGCAAATGAGGTTGGAATGCACAAAGTCTACCACAGCTTTCTTGGTGACTGACTTAAGTGTGATGGCTGCGACCCACTTTGTAAAGTAATTGATAGCATACAATATGAATCTATGTCTATTTGAGGCTTTTGGTTCAATGGGCCCAATGACGTCCATGCCCCAAGCAACGAATGACCAAGGTGCTGACATAGGATGCAACTCAATTGGCGGTGCATGAATAAAATCACCGTGCACCTGACATTTCTGAACGAAGCTGAAGCAATCTTTTTCTATGGTCATACAGTAATACCCTGCCCGAAGTATTTTCTTTGCCAACACGTACCCGTTCATATGAGGCCCACACACTCCTGCGTGTACTTCATGCATAATCCTTCTGGCTTCTTCAGCATCAACACACCTTAGCAAGTTGAGATCTGGGGTCCTCTTATATAAGATGTCACCGCTCAAGAAGAAACCACTCCCGTGCCATCGGATGGTTCTCCTTTGATCCCCAGTGGCTTGCACGGGATACTCTTGCATTTTCAGAAACTTCTTGATATCATAATACCATGGCTGAGTATTGGATTCTGCCTTGGTCACATTACAAAACCCATGCCTTTCCCTAATTTGGACTTCCAAGGGATCGATGTAGGCGTTTCCGGAGTAAGGCAAGATGGAGGCCAAAGCTGCGAGTGCATCTGCTAACTCACTGTGAAAGCGGGGAATGTACCTAAACTGTACCGACTTAAATCATTTGCTGAGACCCTCCATATGCTGTCAATAAGGGATGAGTTTGACATCTATTAGGTAAACATGGGCCTGCTAGCAAATGTGCCATCAAATGTGTGGCTTACTCGATCAGCCACCAGATTTCAACCAATCAACCAGCCTAGTTTACATAAAAATACACAACACCTCTGGACATTTTATAACTATTTAACAGTGATTTCCAAATCAATGTATAAAGCAATATGAACTGAAGCATCAAACTGTTGCAAAATTATACTGCTTTTCACAAAACATATGATGATCAAGTTCACATCACCTGCTATTGAACATTTACAGGAGATAATAATTTTCCATTGAATAAAATGTCCATACTAGTTTAAACTAAAATCTCATTTCAAATTCATTTTTTTAACTAAGTATGGCAGGAACATTTAAATCAATTGTAATATTAGCCAAACTTACTACTCACTACTGCATATTCTAAAAATATATGTCCCAGTGTCCTATTATACAAAAAAATTGTCTCAATTACAATAAATATAATAGTAATAAATTTTGATGAAAGAACAGATGATACGCATCTTCAAACTTGAGAGTTCATTTAACTCAAACTTCATACACCACTGGATGTAGGAATGTACCTGGAATTCGAGCAATTAAAAGCTGAGGGTCAGCAGGCTCAAGCAACAATATAATCAACAAGAATCAATAGTTCATCAGCAATTAGGAACCCAGGAATGATGCCAAATAACCAGGAAGTTAAACCCAAACTCAAACCATCAAAAACCACTCAAACAGCTCAAAATGAACTCCAGCCAACTAAAATATGAACCCAGGATAAGTGTTGAAACCTTAACACTTTAAACAAGCATATTTTAGATCATTTTTCATCCATTAGAGCTAAAGCTTATACTAGACAGCTGAAATTAAGATTGTTCTAAGGAAAAAGGGGATCCAATAACACTAAACCACTAAATTTCAGGGAATTTGATAACTTTAATAAGCTTTGCATTTCTGGAAACTTTTCAGGAATTTTTTTGAGATTGTTTTTTTTGCTTCAAAATTTCTAGGAATTTTTAGAGATTTTCACATTGTGTAACCCTTTTTGTGAATGAATTGGGGTGCCCTTTTATAGCCAAAGGCTAGGGCAATCCATTTATTTTGTTTTAACTACTAGTCCCTCTTTTAATTTTCAGATTTTACCTACTTGGTCCTTTATTTTCTGACTTGTTTCCCAAGTCACTGCACTAAAACTACTTAATTTCATACTATGGCCCTCTTCTAGAAAATCCTAAAGGGTTCTAGCATTGTTTCCTATTTATAGACTACCTACATTGCTCTTATTTTTTCTGAAATTACCAAAGCCAAACTAAACCCTATGCTACCCTTCTAGTGTACTAGAATTATCATTCTTTAATAAGCTAAGTCTTAAAACTAATTACTACTAGCTAACAGCTAACCATGACCAAATCTGAACTACTAATCAAAAATTTAAATTGAAATTCTGAGACTAATGGATCGGTAACTAACACAACTATAAGCTAATATGAATTCAAACAAAAAACTGAAATTAAAACATTCACAAAGAAACATGCAAAGCTACACTAACATGACATCCTATTACTATTACTGAAAAACTAATTCTAATTCATACCCATTATAAAATTATCAACTAAAAAGGTGGAAATTCACAGAATCAGAACTGATGTTAAGCTAAAAAAAATTAAAACTAATGCGACAGAATCATCAAGAAAGACATTTACAAATAGGAACCAGAAGTCGATTTCACTTAGGCCAATTAAAATAAAAATTTTAATTGAAATAAAGGGTAACCAATAAGCCAAAATCAAATCTGAATAGCTAATCAATATTTCCAATTAAAACAAATAATTAAAACTAAAGCAAGTCAAATTGTCAACAAAGAAGTAAAGAATAAAAACAAACAGAAGAAAGTGAACACCTACTGATTTTGGTCTTCCACTAAAGTCCTGGATTTGACTTGAATCTCCAAACGAAGTTACATGTTTGTTCTTGGTCAAAACGAACATGCAACTTCATTTGGGAACCCAAATATAGCTTTGACAATCCATCTCAGAATCAGGTCGATTTTAGATTTGAAATTTGGAACGTTTGAGGGTTGTTCGAGGAACACATGGCTCATTTTTAGGTAGAGGAGGCCAAAGGGAGTATAGGGTGTGTTTTGGGAGCCATTGGAGCCGGCTCTGCCGTAGACGGCGGAGCAGCTGCATATTTGGAGGAATATTCGACATGTTTGGTCAGGATTAGATGGGTGATCTTTTGGGGGTTGGAAATAGGAGAAGACAGGGAAAATGGGGTGTTAATTTTGATGGATTTGGAGTTATGCCGCCGCTGGTGGCACGGGGTGGGGATACGGTGGTGTTAAACCGGAGGTTAGTTGGTACGAGGAGGATGATTTGTGTCCCTGAGGGTTGTGAGTGTCATTCAGACACTTTTATTACAAATGTGAGGCTAAATCGGACCCGTTGGATCAAAAGGAATGGTAAGACTAGAATTTGTTGATGTATTGATTGTTATTTCACATGAATTGGTTTGAAATTATTTAGATATATATATATATATATAATATATCTATATATATACACACACACACACACACACCCCTTTATCTACATGAAGGGTGTGTCTCAACGTGTGTAATGAACGATCCTTGATATTTAGAGATGTGTGAAGAATTCAAATCATGTGTTAACATGTCTGGGCAATAAGCCAAGATTAAAACTGAGATTGACATGCAAAATGTGTGAAATATTACTTATGTTTGTAACTTGAAATACTTTTGTATGTGCCCAAGATCACAAATTGCAAGATGGACATTGAAAATGGAAAAGGTGTGATAATTGAGGCCTTAAGTGCCAATGAATGGATATGATATATGTGAAATAAAGATTTAAGTGAGATGATTGATGATAAAGGAACAATACCTAAGTGAGGTAGCCTAGCCGATTGGACCGTGATCGGACACCATGTCGCACACATAGTGGTAATGTTCTAACATTGAATTCCGGAAAGAGAAATAAAATGGTGATTGAGATATATGCCTCAAATAAGACAACCTAGCCGATTGGGTCGAAGCTTTAACGAGTTATTTGAGGCCCTCTTCTCTCCATATAAAAACCATTGAAGTATTGATCATGAGTGAGACTATTGAGCATCTTGGACAATAGTTTTGCACCAAGGATAAAGAGAACAGGAGCAAGGGGGTCTCCTTGTTTCAATCGTGTTGTAGAATGGAAGAAACCACACATTGTGCCATAGACTACAACAGAGTACCAATTATTTGAGAGGATCCTCCATGCCATATCTATTAGCAATTCACTAAATCCAAGCCTCCTCAAGATAATCCAAGTACAGGATCAAGAAAACCTATCAAAATCTTTAGCCATGTTCAGTTTGATCACAACATTGGCACCAATGTTTGGCTTCTTAATTCCCTGAACAATTTCCAGAGCTAGCATGATATTCTCAAAAATACTTCTTCCTTTTACAAATCCAGTTTGGTTGGGAGAGATGATTCTGGGGAGAAGAGAGGATATTCTTGTGCATATAAGCTTAGAAATGATTTTGTTGAAAGTTGCTCAAGCTGATGGGCCTATATTCTGACAGGGAGTTGGGAAATTCAACTTTAAGGAGTAAGACCAGGCATACTTGAGTCAGATAGGCATTGTGTAGCCACTGAAAAAGGCTAGCACCACATTCAGAAGATCATATTTGATGATGCCACAATAATGCTGGTAGTATTTTCTCCCTAGGCCATCAGGTCCTGGTGCACTGTTTGGATTCATTCTCCACTCAAGATAGCGGTGGTATTGAGGACAGTGGTGAACACATGAAATAAATGCCCCAAAATAAGTTATAGAAATTATGTGAAAGATTACATGGTTCATTTATTTGATGATGTGGTGTCTGGTTAAAACCTTGATTTATTCTTGTGATTTTCCTTGTTCTTGCTTGATAGTTCTTTCTAGTAAAATGGTGTTTAGTTATACATACTAGCACTATTACATGGTACTAGCCTCCCTTTTGCCAGAGGTGCTACTTTTTTAAATGAGTGTAGGTGGCTCCATCGCGGATAGTGCCAATCATGTGTAGCGGAGCATCCTTCTTCTCAAGATCTTGGTAAGCCCATTTCTCCTTCAAGAGGCTATATTGCACATTTTGTATTGTGGACTCTCACTTTTGAGGTATAGCCGGGGCCTTGTCGCCGACATTGTTATACATATATTTTGTATCCTTAGAGGCCCCGTAGACATATATGTAGGTTGTGTGTGGGTGTTGGATTGGAGTACTAACTATGTTGTAATTCTAACTCTCACCCTTTAAAGTGCAAATGGATGAAATCTTGGAACTCATCTACGGTTTAATGTTATGTTTTAATATGTATTGATAATGTGGTATGGAATATCTTCCCTTGCTGAATAAATGAAGCATGATCCCCTTATTCGTATTGAGTGGGGTAGGAAGTATTTGATAAGGCTTGATCAGTTAGGTTCACTCGACTGAGCGCCGGTCGCTCCTCTCGGGGTTGGGGTGTGACACATATTCATGGGACTAAACCATGTCCCTTATCCTGCATCAGACTAAGCTTTGTTTCCAATCTTGCATGAGGCTAAGCATTGCCTCCATATTTGCATAAGGCTAAGCACTTCCTTCTCTTTGCATGAGACTAAGCCATATCTTTATCTCGCATGAGACTAAGCCCTACCTCCATATTTGCATAAGGCTAAGCTCTTTTTTCTATCTACATGGGACTGAGTCATGTACCACATCTTGCATGAGAGTTAGCCAAAACATATTTAACTTTTACAAAATAAACCAATTAACCTTTAAAATAACCTAAATTCTAAAATTCAAAAGAGAATTAAACAAATGTATGAATAACCAATTTTTTTTGTAAATTTTAATATTAATTAACTAATAACCCAAAAGCGAAAAATTGTAAATATTAAGTCCTAAATGCAAACATGCTATGTTTTTGTATTTTTGTGAATTATATTAGTTAAAAATGCATAAGATGCAAATAAACACAGAATCATGCAATTAATTCCTAAAAATAATAATAATAAAAGGAAAAATACAAATAAACACAAAATCACGCAATTAATTCCTAAAATTCAAATAATAAAAGGAAAAATGCAAATAAACACAAAATCACGCAATTAGTTCTTATAAATTCAAATAATAAAAAGAAAAATGCGAATAAACACAAAATCACGTAATTAATTCCTAAAAATTCAAATAATAAAAGAAAAATCCTAATTTTGTTGAATTTTATAGGAACATTTCGAGCGAGGCAAAAATCACGTGCTCACAAGACTTAGCCTTGTCATGCATCTTGCACGAGACTAAGCTTTGCCTCCATCTGTATGAGGCTAAGCCCTGCCTCCATTTTGCATAAGGCTAAGCTTTGTTTCCATCTGCATGGGACTAAGCCCTATCCCAAATCTTGCGTGAGGTTAAGCCTTACCTCCATATTTGCATAAGGCCTAAGCTCTGTCTTCCATCTTCATGGGACTAAGCCTTGTCCCACATCCTGCATGAGACTAAGCTTTGTCCCCACTCTTCATAAGGCTAAACCCTGCCTCCATATTTGCATATGCTTCTCTTTTCATGAAACTAAGCCCTCTATCCATCTTGCGTAAGGCTAGGCCCTTCCTCCATATCTGCATAAGGCTAAGCTCTACCTTCTATCTTGTAAGGCCCCGTGAAAACTTGTACTCAAAACTTAAGAGCTCGCGATTCAGGCCCTTTTATACTGATCTATGCATTTAAAATCAAGAATTAAAGTTTTCCACAAAAGTGCAATTACGCAGTCCACGATGCGGTCGTATACCAGGTAGGTGGACCGCATATTTTTCGCAGAATGAGTCAGTGTGTTAGCCAAATTAAAGTTAACTATGCGGTCAATTATTTAGTCACATAATCAAAATTCAGACTGCATAGTCGTCGCATAACTTCCTTGGGATTTTGTGAAGGTCAATTATGCGATGCACTTTATGATCGTAGAACGTGAATGCGCGACTGCATTAATACCGCAAACTCAGCCAGTGTGTCCAGTTTTGGGGAAGCATTTTGCGGTCCATTATGCGGATCGTACGTCGACTTTGTGTTCATAGATCTGACTCGGGGCTCCAATTTTCTAAATTTTAAACCCAATCCCCTATCAATATATTTGGTGTTATAGCTCATTTTGAGCATTTTTCCTGAGGCTTTTAGAGAGAGGGAGGGTCTTAGAGAGGGAAAGTGCTTCTCATCAACATTTCTCCATGAAATCTTGCTAAAACATTGAAGATAACCAAGTCAAGGCACCTAAATCTTCATCCCAAGAGGTAAGACTTCATCACCTCAGCTCTTATTTCTACACTCAGCTATAATGGGTCATTAGTGTGGTAATCATGGGTATAAGAATAGATTCCTTGCATGCATATCAAACCTTAGGGTGTTGGGAGGAATTAAACTAAAAAGAAAGAAAATGGGGTATATAATGATAGAAATTTCTCTCAAAAGGGGGCCTAAGATCACAATGCACCTTTGGTGTTTGATAATATGCTCGAAACCAGCTAGAATCTCAATCTCATCTCTAATTCTAGATTCAATTTGTAATTCATACATAATAGATCAAAGTGCTAAGAGTTCTGGAATTTTGTAAAGAGTAAGGAAAGCTATATTGAGGTATGTTTGGCTAAAACCCCCTTTTATTAGAAATTAAGCTCCGTTGGCGTTTACGCAAATATGGTAAGACTAGAATTTGTTGATGTACCGATTGTTATTTCACATGAATTGGTTTGCAATTATTTATCTATATATCTATATATATATATATATACACACATACACACACACACACTTTTATCTACATGAAGGGTGTGCCTCAACATGTGTAATGAACTATCCTTGATATTTAAAGATGTGTGAAGAATTCAAATCATGTGTTGACATGTCTTGGCTATAAGCCAAGATTAAAACTAAGATTGACATGCTAAATGTGTGAAATCTTACTTATGTTTGTAACTTGAAATACTTTTGTATGTGACCAAGATCACAAATTTCAAGATGGACATTGAAAATGGAAAATGTGTGATAATTGAGGCCTTAAGTGACAATGAATGGATATGATATATGTGAAATAAAGATTCAAGTGAGATGATTGATGAAAAAGGAACAATGCCTAGTTAGTTGGCCTAGCCGATTGGGTCGTGATCGGATACCATGTCGCACACATAGTGGTAATGTTCTAACATTGAATTCCGGAAAGAGAAATAAAATGGTGATTGAGATATATGCCTCAAATAAGGCAACCAAGCCGATTGGGTCGAAGCTTAAACGAGTTATTTGAGGCCCTCTTCTCTCCATATAAAAACCATTGAAGTATTGATCATGAGTGAGACTATTGAGCAGCTTGGACAGTAGTTTTGCACCAAGGATAAAGAGAGCAGGAGCAAGGGGGTCTCCCTTGTTTCAATCCTGTTGTAGCATGGAAGAAACCACACCTTGTGCCATAGACTACAACAGAGTACCAATTATTTGAGAGGATCCTCCATACCATATCTATTAGCAATTCACTAAATCCAAGCCTCCTAAAGATAATCCAAGTAAAGGATCAAGAAAACCTATCAAAAGCTTTAGCCATGTTCAGTTTGATCACAACATTGGCACCAATGTTGGGCTTCTTAATTCCCTGAACAATTTCCTGAGCTAGCATGATATTTTAATATATACTTCTTCCTTTTACAAATCCAGTTTGGTTGGAAGAGATGATTATGGGGAGAACAGAGGATATTCTTGTGCATATAAGCTTAGAAATGATTTTGTTGATGAAGTTGCTCAAGCTGATGGACCTATACTGTGACAGGGAGTTGGGAAATTCAACATTGGGGAGTAAGACCAGGCATACTTGAGTCATGTAGGCATTGTGTAGCCACTGAAAAAGGCTAGCACCACATTCAGAAGATCATATTTGATGATGCCCCAATAGTGCTGGTAGAATTTGCTCCCTAGGTCATCTGGTCCTGGTGCACTGTTTGGATTCATTCTCCACTCAATATAGCGGTGGTATTGAGGAAAGTTATGAGCACATGAAATAAATGCCCCAAACTAAGTTATAGAAATTATGTGAAAGATTACATGGTTCATTTATTTGATGATGTGGTGTCTGGTTAAAACCTTGATTTATTCTTGTGATTTCCTTGTTCTTGCTTGATAGTTATTTCTAGAAAAATGGTGTTTAGTTATACATACTAGTACTAGTCCATGTTACTAACCTCCCTTTTGCTATAGGTGCTACTTTTTAAAATGAATGTAGGTGGCTCCATCTCGGGATAGTGCCGATCGTGTGTAGCGGAGCATCCTTCTTCTCAAGATCTTGGTAAGCCCCTTTCTCCTTCAAGAGGCTATATTGCACATTTTTGTATTGTGGACTCTCACTTTTGAGGTATAGCTGGAGCCTTGTCGCCGACATTGTTATACTTATCTTATGTATTCTTAGAGACCTCGTAGACATATATGTAGGTTATGTGTGGGTGTTGGATGAGAGTACTAACTATGTTGTAATTCTAACTCTCACCCTTTAAAGTGCATATGTATGAAATCTTGGAACTCACCTACGGTTTAATTTTATGTTTTAAAATGAATTGATAATGTGGTATGGACTATCTTCCCTTGTTGAATAAATGAAGCATGATCCCCTTATTCGTATTGAGTGGGGTAGGAAGTGTTTGATAAGGCTTGATCAGTTGGGTTCACTCGACTGAGCGCTGGTCGCTCCTCCCGGGGTTGGGGCATGACACATATTCATGGGACTAAACCATGTCCCTTATCCTGCATCAGACTAATCTTTGTTTCCAATCTTGCATGAGGCTAAGCATTGCCTTCATATTTGCATAGGGCTAAGCACTTCCTTCTATTTGCATGAGACTAAGCCATGTCTTCATCTCACATGAGACTAAGCCCTACCTCTATATTTGTATAAGGCTAAGCTCTGCCTTCCATCTACATGGGACTAAGTCATGTACCACATCTTGCATGAGAGTAAGCTCTATTTCCAATTTTGCATAAGGCTAAGCACTGCGTTCTCGTGTGACTAAGCATTGTCTCTCCTTGCATAAATGTTGCTCTATTCTGACCCTATAAGTTGCTCCTCTTTCAGGCTAGGCTTTGCCCTCAACCTCACAAGACTAAGCCTTGTCTTGTTGATTTTAGCATCATGTTATTACATCACATGGACTGAATTATTGCCAACTTGTACAAAGGCGTCATTGTCTAAAGGAATTATCCTCATAGCCAAAAAGCATCATGCCATGGCCTGAGGATCTCTCAGCTTGCATATCATTATTTAGAGGCACCATCCTCATGGCCCGAGAACGTCATTTCATAGCCTGCGAATCTTCTATCTCACAATTCATTGCCCAGGACATCATACTTTAAGGACGTCTTCTGCATTGCCCAAAGACAATCTTTCATGGTCCAAAGGGAATTTGCATCATCTATATATTCGCATACATTATGTTTTAAGTTTTGTAGGTAATCTAGGAGGTAACCGTTCTCCAAACAGGAGCAACCTTCACTCCGATTTTCCATCATGACATTTTCACTTTGCCATTCATGACCGATTCCCAACAATCACCCACCAACTTTGTGATATCTGGATATTTGCCCTACAATACCTTCGTTACACTCAAGACCCATAATCATAACTTTATCCGACATTACCCTTCCCAAAAGAACCTTTGCTAAAACTGGCTATCATTCCTATAAAAACTCCATCAGCTACATTTACAGGTGGATCCAGAACTACACATTGCTTGTTCCCTGTAAAACCAGCGATATGTAGGTAGCTCAAAGACTACGGTTCGGCCAATATTTTCCAAAACGCCCATTCGGTCAAAATTGATCATTTCTTTATCAAAAAACTCTTCCATCCTTCCCGAGTAAAGAGGGCCAGCTGTTGATACCTAATTTTTCCATATAATACTTTTTAAGTGCATATATACCTTTGAAACTATGCATTAACATCGATTGATATTTTTCCATAAATTCTACATTTTTACAATTTATCGTAGTAGTTTATTAATATAAATAATTACAAATTACATCACAAATGACTTTATAGAATTTCATGACTTAATATTTCTATTTATAGTCATATTAAATTCAAATTATTTCACAAATGGCCATATATACACTTTTTGGTTACAATTACAATAACTTTACAATTATAGCCCATGCATAAATTATTATATTATCTTGCCATAAAATGGCCCATTGTATTTTTAAAATGTTAAGTAATTATTTTAAAATATTTTTTTACATGAAAATTATTTTTATAATCTTCTAATTATTTTATATAATATTTTCATGAATTATTTGGAGTATTTAATAAATAACCCTTTTATTCCCAACCTAACCCCTCTTTAACTAGCCCAAACCCTTTAAATTTGGACCAATCCCTTAACCTAAGTCTTTACGCCCTGACCCAATACCCCATCTCAATCCTGATCGTTGATCATTCAGATCAATGGTCCACATTTCCTTTACCCTAATTAAACCCCCTTCCTAAACCTTCTCATTTCACTCCTCTCACCCGCTATCACCCCTTCCCTCTTCTCTCAACTCTCTCGACTGAACCCTAGTTCTAAAACATTGTCACCGGCGTAAACCTTCACCTTATGATGCTCATATGGCTTCTCCGGCCAGTCCTGCCCTTCTACGCACCATGATTCCTTGACTTCTTAGATCCTTGAGACGATCTCAAGGAACCCTACTAGTTCTGGTTGAAACCTTGCTTATTATCCTGTATCAAGCCATTTGCTTGATTGTGAGTAAGAAATATCCTCTTGTTTTGTTATGAATCTATGGTCTCTTGACCTATTTTCTCATCTCTATTATTTTTCTGAAAACATCTAGTCTATTACATATCATTCTCATATATGTATAGTTCTAAGATGAATCGGGCAACTATTACCTGATTCCTCTCGAAATTTCTAGTTTAGATTGATTATTCCAACTTCTCCCTAAATATAGGGTTTATCCCAATTGTTTTCAAAGTTTTTTTTACTCCTGAAGTGTTTGACTAATTTTTTTTGTCTTTGTGTTTGATTTGTACAAAAAATAGTTAAACCTAGTTGATTTTGTGCGATAGTATGATTTTCTAACCTCTGTTTCGATTTTGGGTGCTTTCTGTGTTACCTTGCTCTATTTCTTAGACTTAACATTTTTTCATTGTCGAAACAATTATTATGTGGGTTTGCCTAATAAATCTCTACTAGGAATAAAATCTGTGTTTCCGACTAATTTCTATATTTCTGTGATGTTTACTTAGTCCATTTTCTCTTATGGAAGTTGATATCTCTTTCCATAAATTAGCATTATTTTTTAAAATATGGTTGATTGATTTGCTTTGGTAGAGATTCGTGTGCATAATTCTTGTTGTTTCCTTGTTTACGACCTTAATTGGTTATCCATGCCTTATTTGATTGCCAGTACAATTTTAGATTCTTACTGATTCCTTTACCTGGTATAATTTAGATTCTTTCCTTAATTAATCCCCTATTATTACTGTTTGATCAATTACCCTTGATTAAAGAAGTCTATTCTGAATTCCTTTATGTGATTGGATTCTCTGACTTCCTTAATTAATTGAATGATGATTCTTTTACCTTGTTTGTTCTACTCCTATATTTCTATATAAATACTCTTATTCTACCTCTCAACACATGAACTAAGTTTAGAATACACACACGCACACTCAAACTCTTTTTCTTTCTCGATTACTTGTGCTAACTGTTGGTCTAGCTAGTTGAAAGTCAAGTCTAGACAGTAGAATTACTCTTGCTTTATATTCTGCATTTTGCTTCTCTAACTGGTATGTCTCCAGTTCAATTTTGAAACTCAAACTCTATGTGTTCCATGTTTTGCACTAGTTTGATTTGCTATGTATTTACTTTATCTTCATGTTTACTGTAATCAATATGTTTGGGTCTCACTTATATGTTTGATACTTGGCCAACATGTTTATTTAGTCTCTATTTACCCTCTTTAATTGGTGTTATCGTGTCGATAACTTATTTTTCTAATATACTTGGTTGATTCTACTTAGTATGTACTTTGTCTTCAATATGATTATTTCACTACATTCTATGCATATGTCTTAATATCTTCTTCTCATGACTATCTTGTTAAGTCTCCGAACTAGTGGATTCCTATTTGTTTTGTATAGTTGTTGCTCCATATGCTCCCCTAGACTCTATTTATGTGTTTGAACTCTCTATGTTACCAACCCTCTTGACCCCTATTTGTAAATCTGATTGCTGAGTGATTGTGAGTCTGATCACTCTATGTTTGTGTCGATGTATGTCTGTTCTTTTCAGAATTGATTTCAAGACTATTTTCACCCTTAGCATATTCCTGGAAACTGTTTCTATTCCTAAAAATCTTTTCACTTCTAAAATTGTCTCTAGACTATTTTACTGTCTTTCAAAATTATGTCAAACACACACACTTGTACTCTTCGATTATTTACGTTTGCCCCTCTGGACTGTGTATTTCTTAGGGATCCTTGAGATTCCTCTAAACTCTAGCACACTATGACAAACCCTTCCACACTGCATATAACCAGTTCCCTATTTTAAGAAAGGTCTTGGTGTGATCACCGGCCAGGATCACTGAGGTTCTTAGGGAACTTTGACAGTCTAAGACATACTATTGGCTATGAGATTCTTGGCATTTGAAACTGTTTTTGAAGGCCTGGCATCCCAGGTTTACTTTGGGCCTAATTCAGGCTCCCTACAGTATAGTTTACATTTATTTATATAATGCATTCAATCCCGGTCAATAGTAATATTATTTGTAAACATATATTGAGGTAATTAGTAAAAAGGGAGAGTTATTATACGATTTTGTAGGGAAACCATGCATAAATCATGCTTTAGGTTTTTATATATGTTAATTTGCAAGAAATCATGCTTTAGGTTTATATTATGTTGATTTGCTATAGAAATCATGCATTAGGTTTATATTACGCAATAGATGTCATGCCTCTACGTTTTCTATGCCTATTTGTATTAAAAACCATGCGATAAATATGTGCATTAGATATCCTGTCTTAGGATAATCGTGTTTACTGATTTAACCTATTAGAAAATATTTATAGTTTCATCATTCTATTATCACGAAAACTCTATTTCTGCACGAGTCATAATCACCCAAAAATCTGTTGTTAAAATCACCGATGTAATCATGCTTAATAAAATGACCATCCCTCTCAGTGCATTAGAAATCCTGCCTTAGGACTCTGTTTGCATTAGCTTTAAATCATATCTATGTCACTTAAATGAATAACTATCTATAAAGAGATTAAAGACAGCCTCAACACATAGATATCATGTTCTAGTATAAATATGCATGAAATCAACTTTTTGTAACATTCATCCCCTAGACCACCATGCCTATATGATTTAATAAAACTCAAGCTATTTGACTAATTTCCAGAATTCTAGTTTAGATAGAATGTTTATAGGGGTACAACAGATCTAAACCTAGGGAAGCCTTAGGTAATTAAGGGTTTCATAAAAACTGCGAAATAGTGTTGTGTTTGTAAAATTGTCCAGGTTTAACATGTTCTAAAATCAGTAGGCAAACTGATCAGGTTATATCACTTCGCTTTAAAATAATGTTGCATATTCTATGTTTATGATGCTCACCTAGATATCATGTTCTAGGACCTTATGAAATTCTTTAAAATCTGTTGTTTGAGACGTGCTACTTATTTAATTATGTGTAGAGGTAAACATGATCCCCTTAATTACATATGTGTGCTCAGACTACCTAGACTTCCTGTATTTGCAAATGTGTGCTTAGAGTGCTTACTCGTTAAATGACTAATTCACATAACTGAGTTCGGCCGAGACCCACCTATGTGGACCGCAAGGGGTGCCTCACACCTTCCCTTCAAGGTTATTTTGAGCCCTTACCCTAATCTCTAGTAATGCAAACTAGTTATATTAGTTAATTTCTCTAGGTGTCCTAACACACCTTAATCCGTTAGGTGGTGACTCTTTAAATGCCCAATTCCCAAAAGGAAATGAGTTGTTCCCAATGAATGTCAAAACCCGAAATCTGCAAGGAAAAAGGGGCGTTTCACGTTATGTAAACTTGTACCAAGTAATCAAAGGAGTATATTTTACCATCAAAATGCTTTACGCCTTAAAGAAGTTCGCTATTTTCATAAGAAATAGCTCCAGGGCCAAAAATTTCTCAAACACTCGGGAACTGACATCAAAAACTCAAAGTATTAAAACCCCCGGGCCAGAAATTTCAAGCGCATAAGAACGCAATAAGGCAACATCAAGTTTACAAAAAATGACTCCAGAGCCAAAAAACATTCAATGTCTCAAGGACTGTCGCCAACTATAACCCCATGAGATATTGAAAACTTGAGGCCATAAGACCCCAAGTGGGCAACCTTGAGCCTGAAAGTTGTCCAAGTGGTAATACTAGAAAATGTAAGACCTCCATGAGGTAACCTCGAGCTTATAAGACCTCCATAAGGCAATATCAAATTTGTAAGATCTCAAGCAAGGCATGAATTATAATTGTATCAAGTAACCAAAGAATCTATAAGACCTTAAGTAACGCATATTCAAATTTATAAGATCTTTAGAAAGGTCATAATCTCGATCTTAAAGTTAAGGCTATATATTCGAACTTGTAAGACCCCTAAAAAGCATACCCTCTGTATAAACACAGAGGCTACCGTACTAGGAGACTAAAAGGATACAGTCAAACACAACGACTATGGTTATAAGGCTCCAGATAAACAAACTTGACTCGGGGGTCGACCGTCGCCATAAAATAACATGCCTTCAATTACTTCAAAAATACTTCAAAAAGAACCGGCTAATCAGGCTACCCTCAGCATAAGCAAAAGATCTTCGATCTTGTCAGCTCCAAATAATGAAAAGGTCTTCGAAACAATTCAGCCATCGAACGAAACCTCCTGAGATGATCATTTATCGTCATATAGCAGCACACAATCAAGAATCTTATCGAACCCCCGAAGAGTTGGACGAACACTAAAACTTTAAAAAGTCTTTAACAATGGAAAAATAAATCCCATATTAGAGGTCTTACCGACCCAACACGTAAGGGCCTAAGCGCCAGCCCATATTAGAGGTTGTACCGGCCCCCAACGCGTAAGAGCCTAAGCTCAACCCGTATTAGAGGTTGTACCGACCCAATGCGTAAGAGCCTAAGAGCCAGCTTAAAATTCAAAAACTTAAAGGTCGATGAGCTCGTGTTAATACCCGACTCGAGGACCAAGCCCTAAACGATTAACTAAAAAGTGCCTAAAGGCAAATACGTAAGATCATACGGGCTAGCCTAAAAGGCCTCAGGGACGATTTGTAAACCAAAGGGTTTTACCTCGAAATCCAATTCATCTGGCTAATCATTGACAAACGTCAAAATTCAAAACAAAATAAAGACACAGGAAAAGGGAAATTGTGTATGTGAAATAATACATGACTTCATTTATAACGTTCTCTAAGAGAATTGTATGCAGAATCAGAAATAAGGGGCCTAGTCTACTTTCCCCTGGGGGATTATGGCTCCATCAGCCTCTTCCTTATTATCTTCGGCATCGAATACGAGGAACTTGGCATTGTATGCATTCGCCTTGTCCTGCTCTCTCTCTTTCGAGAGATCGAACCCCTAACGTGGATCTCCTTGAGGGTTTCCCTCCGGGATCTACTCTAGACATATTTATTACTTCTACTCTCCCGATCGAAAGCTCCCCTCAACTAGCTCGAATGTCGGCATAGTCTTTTAAATAGACAACAACTTTCTTATCAGCTTTAGCTCGAATCTCTTCAGCTTTAGCCCGGGCATCCACGACCTCGACCGTTATCTTCAAAAGGTCAGACTCGAGCCTTACAATCTTGCTCGTTTGAACCGAGCTATTTTTGCAAGCATTTTGAACTTGCACCTCGAGGGAAGAAGCCTTGGCCAAAGCATTCTTCTTGGCCACAACTCGGGCAACTATCTGAGCCCTTGGCTTATTACACTCATACTTTCCTGACCAATTTTACCCTAAAGTCATTATAGGTCCTCCGTGTTTCTTTGCAACTGAAGTAACAAAATATTAATCTCTGAGGATAAAAGAAGAAACATACATCCCATCAACAAATGTTACCTGTCTCTCGAGGCGGCCTTCATAGTTTTGGCTTCGATTCATCTCGTGCCGAAGGGTATCAACTCTCTTGCCCTTTTATCACAAAGAAGCCTGAGGGATTTCTCCCCCTCCAAGGCTTTTCGCAACCTGGCTTCATAGGCGGAGCATCTCGGACTTGAGCTTTTCAAAAGCCTGTGAAAAAGAAGCTCAATTAGAAAATATAAATGCAAAACCAAAAAACCAACAAAGTCAATCAATACTCACTACAGAACAGAGCCACTGAGCCTCTTCAAAAGTTGAGCGTACATCTACTAGCCTGGTCTCGTCAACCCCAGTTGAACCGCTGTCAGTGAGGATATGATCGCTCGAGACCCCACTTGATTTAGGCGACCCCTAGCCTCGAACATCCCTTAAAGTACCTTCGATGAGAGAAGAAGACGGCGGTAGAAAATTTGTATCCCTCGAAGTACTTTCAATGGGAGAAGAAGATAGTGGTGAAAGATCCTTGTCCCTCAAAGTACCTTCGACCAGGGAAGAAGATGGTGGCAAGAGATGAGCCACTCCCCCGAGGCTAGAAACCTCGGGTATTGAAGGCTCGGCTTCCCGAGTGGTCTCTTGGCTCGAGCCATCAATGTGTGGCCGCTCCCTTTTGTTGCACTAATATGCGCACATCGGTCGATATGTACATGATCTACATCAACGGTTGTATCACTTTTACGCCTCTTAGCAGACCCTACCTCACTATAAATCTCCTCACCCACCGAGGAATCCTTACGCTTATTATCTTAGGCCCTAAAGCTGATAATCCTCCCTCCTCTCCGAGAAGGCATGGTCTCATCTCGAAAAGTTCTCCAACGCCTGCAGTAAAGAAGTTAGGAAACACAAAGGGAAATATTCCATAGAAAAAAGAATCATACGGTACTCACCATGGTGTTTTGCCTCCCATCTATCCTTCGACAGATCTCGCCACTTATGCTCATTGTAGGTCAATCAAGCTGCCAATTTTTGAGTCCAATCCGCCAGATCGGGGACCTCGTATGGCAACTCAGGATTTCTACAAAAAGGGAAAGAAAACACCTTTACAGAGTCTGGCTCTACTATGCACAAAATTGACAAAAGCACAAGTGTAACACTAACGTATGAAATTGCATTTCTCAAGGAATGTCAGGAACTCTACGGGAATAGTGTCAACATTCCCCACTGGGACAAATCGACTCATCCCCCCTCGGCCCTCTTCTTCTTCATTACTGCAATAAAGGGTAGTGTGGATTGACGTCGTAGAGTAATAAGGCCTCGATAATGCAAGGGCCGTACAATATGATAAGATGGCTGAGGGTGAACTCGAGCCCGGCTTTCTCTGCAAAGAAACTTATCATCAACACTATCCTCCAAAATGACGTGTGAAGCTATGGTAGGGTAACCCGATATATTCTACAAAACTCGAGCACGACTCTATAGAGAGGGCCCAATGTAAAGGGTTATGTGTATACGTTCAAAAACCTCGCTACATGAGCCATGATGCTCTCTTCTAGGGAAGGTACCTGCAGTAACACCTTTTCTCCCTATCTGCAGTCTCTTCTAACTACCTCTAGGTGTTCCTCTCCTATTGATGAGATGAAGCACGATACATGCTCCTGATGGCCCAAAACATTGGTAGGTATCTCTAATATAAAGTCCCTCCCTGAGACAAAACATCTCGATGTTAGCTCACCGGACACTAGCGGTGTACCACTGATCGAGCGGGAAGCAGAGGCAGAACTCACCTTTCCTTAGTGAATGGATTTGGGTGTAGCAGCCATAATTATGGTGAAACAAGAGAAGAGAAATGAAAACGCAGGTGAAAGATTTGAATAAAAAGGATGAAAGAACTGATGTAAGGAAGGAGAGCTCTATAAAAAGGATAATTTCTCAAAGTAGCAGAATCTTCAAATAAGAAGAAAGCGAATACATATATAAAGCAAGCAGCGATTGTTCGCCTATTTTGAAAGCCAACTAATTCTGACCATTCCATTACCACTTTTAGGGAATTGTACCGATGGGACCACCCCAGTCAATTCGCGGTCATGTCATATGAATGATACTATCATACAACACTCAAAATCTATCAAGATCCCCATACTGATCTAGCCTCGAAATGGTGCCCGATATCAAGGATCTCTGTTATTACAAATATGGACTCTAAAAGAGTTATTAACCTAGCATTAAGACGGTGCTCGATCTTGAGGATCTCAATTATTCCAAGTATAGACTACAAAGAGCCGACATAGCCTCGAGATGGTGCCAAATATCGAGGAACTCTGTTATTACAAGTATGGACTCTAGAAAACCTATCAACCTAGCCCCAATATGGTGCCCCATATCGAGGATCTCGGTTACTCCAAGTATGGGCTCCAAAGAGCCGACATCAAAATTCAAAGATTAACTCTGCATAGCACTGAAAAATAAAATTTGAAAACTTGGCGCAAATGAATCTTTTTACATTCCCAAAAATACATTTACAAAGGGTGTCTTTACAAAGACCTTCTCCTCCCCCCCACCCCCAAAGAAATCCATATACAAAAATGTAGAAAAGGGGAAGTAAAGATGACGACGCAAATCTATTCTTCACCCTCACTACTGTCTAAATCACTTCTGGAACCCATATTCGAAGTAGTTGAAGGTGCTGATTCTTCCTCCAAGACTCTGGCTTTCTCAGTCTCAGTAAATAAATGGACACCTTTGGAATTTGCCTCCTCGAAGGCCTGCCTCATAGCTTGCAAATGAGCATGAACATTGACCCAATCCAGCTTCTGCTTGGCCTTCTCATATATACTCTGGCTCGGTCGTTTGCGGTAGCAACATCTCTCTTGTCTGAAGACACATGTTCCTCAACCTCGACTTAGCCACAAATAATGCAGTGGCCTCCTTATGAGCACTTCGAAGAAGATCCTAGGTCGAGGCCAACTCTCTTCGCAATAGGTCTTTCTCTAAGGTCACAGCCTCATTCTGCCTCTTCAGCTCGAGGATCTCCGTATCCTTGGCTGCAACCTCTTCCTAAAGTCGCCCCAACAGGGCATTCTTTTGCTCAATCTGCAAAGTCATATCGAGATAGTGAGAACCAAGTTATAAGAACAAAATGATGAGCTCATGAATGTTGTGTTACCTACTCAGCGAAGCTAGTTCGTTCCTGGTGCACTCCCTCCAGACTCGCTCGAAGCTCACTCTTTTTCCTTTCGGGCAGAGGAAGCCTTCAACTCATTTAGCTCCGAGGTGAGCTTCTCGAGCGCCTCCTCACGGCATGAAAGCTCATCTTGAAGTTTAGAGAAGGTGTGGTCATATAATTTCTTGACCTACAACAAAGTAGGGAGGTTCGAAAGGCAAAGGTAAAAATCTGAAGCGCTAATGGTATGTCGAGAATATAACCTGCTTTGAAGCCTCTCAGCCTCCTTGAAGGTTATGGGGACATCGAGACCTCTGTCCACGTCAACACAGACGAATTAGTCCTTGAACATATCATCCACTCCCTAAGAGGCCCTAACATCGACAGCTCCCATGCTCTGGGCATCCCTTATTTCCCACAGAGAAAATGAAGTGCCCGATTCAAAGCCGCACATGGTATCAAATTTCTCTAAGGGTTTCTTCTCGACCCCGAAAATTTTTCAGATTTAGGACTTCTAAAATCGCCAACCGAGGATTTTCTGGAACGGACTGTACAATGTCGAGCTTGAGGCTCGGGGACTATGCCCAAACCCTCTTCGAGGGACTTTTCAGCACGAGTTTGGTCCACATCGGCCACCCCAAACTCGGCAGGTTTCCGACCAACAGCTTGTGAAGAATCAACACTCCGTCTTACCCTTTGTACCAAAGAGCTATTTCCATCATCATCATCTTTACGAAGACTTGCCGCATCAGTTGAATTCAAGACTATTACATCGGTCTTAGGCTTGCGGACCTTGGGTTTCTTCGATTCTGGAGACTCTGCCAAAGCCTCCTTCTTCCTCTTCTTACCCCTGTCGGGTTTCAAGGCTTGTTCTTCACCAGGAGGGGGAGGTCTCATCAACACGCCCTCCCCGAGGCCTACACATGCATGATGTATTAAACTTACCGCCACGAAGAATACTCATAAGGTACTTGGTAATGATAACAACGAAAGAACACTATGGTTCTTGGCCTGCCACTGCGTTTTGGACAAATCACACCAAGCGCGCTCACTATATGGAAAAGTAGAGTCTAATAGTTTGATCCATCGTAGAATGTTCTGAACTCTGTTGGGGAACCAAAGGGTGGCTACATATTTAAAAAAAGATCGTTTCAGGAGAAGAAAAATAGGCAATAAAATGTGCTCAATGTAGGGACACTTACGCTTCATGTTCCATTCCTCCGGGAATAACATCCTATCAGCAGGGATGATGTCCGAGGTTCTTACTCTGACAAACCAGCTTATCCATCCCCAATCTTTGTCCTCATCGATGATCGTAAAGAATGTCTTGGAGGATTAAGGGTAAATCTTGATTAAACACCTTAAGAAGAGACGTGGGTTGTACAATCTAATCAAATGGTTGAGGGTAAAGGTCATTCCCTCGATCCGGTTGGAGAAATATCTAAGCATGTAAATAATCCTCCAGAAAGAATGATAGATCTGACCGAGTGTCACTCGGTACAGATGACAAAATTCAAGAATCACCAGATCTAACGGTTGGGAGGAAGAATCTACAAGGCCTAGAGTGAAAGGGTATGTATATACGTTGAGGAAGCCAGCTTCGTGTGTTACTATGCTTTCCTCAGCTATGGGGATCTCTACTCGCATTGCCTCCCCCCATCGGCAGTCTATCTATACTCTCTTCGTGTCAGTCATCATGCTGATGTACTGAGACATGGGCTCACACCGACCCGGTTTAGAAGGTGGGTTCTCAATGGTAAAATCGGAGACCGTACGAAGTGGACAGGGATACATTGCTCAATACTTGGAGATATTTTTGGTTTGCCCTTGGACGGGCGTGATGAAGAAGTGATGCCTTCATTCTAAGGTACCGTTTTGGAGGTTTTAGCCATAACTATAACAAAGCTTCTAAGAAAGAAAATGGAGAGGCAAGCACATAGAGGACATGGATACAGAAGATGGTGAACTTAGCTCTGAAAACTTGAAGATATTGTAAAAGTATGAACGAAAAATGGTTGAGATATTTATAGAAGTCGTTTGTGCAACATTTGAGAAGCGGAAGAGTCGAACCAATAATTGTTCGTGGGATTCTCAATAATCGTGCTGACAACGACCTCTTCGCAGCCTTTGAGTCATGGCATTTAATGCTCTAACGGGCTGACGTCATGGTGGAAGTATCAAAGAGACAAGAATTCAAGACTGTTTCTTATCATTTTTACTCTAAGAAACGCGGGGACTATCTGTATACAGCTAAAATCGGAGAGTCCAATTTTAGGATCATTATGACATTTCATGGCCCATCTCCAGAAGGCTCGAGGCATAGCTTGAGGTTCGACCCCGAGGGTTCCCTATGTTCGATCTCGGGACAGTGCAAATCGATGGCTATGAGGGACAAATGGGAAATTCTCAAGGCACGTGGTTAGAGTTGACCAGGTATGCAAAAATAGTACAAGTCCGTATCGTGGAATTATGGTTGTACCAGCTGCATACATTTGTAATAAATGCACCTATACTATATTGGGATTCCCCCTCCTATATAAAGGGGACCTTTATCATTTTCTAAGATATATGATATTCGATACAAGAACAAGAACATTCTCTGCTCTCTAACTTAACATTCTCCATTGTCTTTCTTTTGATATATTGCTTATGTTTATTGTATTTCATTAATTGTTTCCTCATTTATTATTCATCATTGATCTTAAAGAGCCATCATTGAGGCCCTTGAAAATATTAGTCCTTCATCGATCATCCTCATTCGAGCTCATTAGCTCAACCTCGAGGCCCATCTTAGGCCAGTCCGAGAACCCGATTCACAGCCAATCGGTTTGAATAACAACACTGTCGTTCACTCTTACTTTACTTTTATAGCTTACACTTAGTATTTATTACTTAACAAATAGTATAAAAATAAATAACGTATTTTACAACTATAAAATCAAATATAATTATAATATTTATTTTCAAGGTAAACAGAGTTAGTACACGATAGGAAGCATTGGTATAATGTGTAACTATTCTGTAGTTTTGATTTGTGCATAACTTCTTGTTACATTTTGTTACTGCTGGAGTTGAGGATCTCACATTCACAATGAATTGCATGCATTTGTTTATCTTCTAAAGAAAGGAAGAAAAAAATGTGTAAGTGTTATAAATAGAACTCTATTTAAGGTGAATGTCTATAATTAGAGAGATTCTAGGGTTTACTACTTGGTGGCTAAGTCACCACCTCCCTATAAATATAGGGGTTCTATTCTATTGTAAACCATCCCAAAGTATCAATAAGAATACTCCTCTCCCTATTCTCTCTATATTGTTCTTGTTCTTGTATTATTGTTCTTGTTCTTATATTATTTCATAACACGTTATCAGCACGAGACTCTACCGTCTCAAGAATCGTTCTCAAGAAAAACTAAGGTATTTCTCTCTTCCTAATTTGATTTTCGATTATGTCTGACATTACGAAAAGAAAGTTCGTTGCCCTTGAAATTTCGGGCAAGAACTATATGACATGGGTGTTGGATGCTGAAATCCACTTAGATGCTATGGGTCTTGGAGACACCATTAAAGATAGAGATAAAGCATCCACCCAAGATTGTACTAAGGCCTTGATTTTCTTGCGCCATCACCTTGATGAAGGTTTGAAGATTGAATATCTCACCGTCAAGGATCCATTCATCTTGTGGAAAGGCTTAAAGGAGAGATATGACAACCTGAAGTTGGTCACTCTGCCACAAGCACGATATGATTGGGCTCATCTGAGGCTCCAAGACTTTAAGTCTGTTTCTGAATATAATTCTGCAATGTTCAGAATTACTTCTAAATTGAAGCTATGTGGAGATAAAATCTCCGATTATGATATGCTTGAGAAAACGTTTACAACGTTTCATGCCTCCAATATGGTACTGCAACAACAGTACAGAGAGAAAGGCTTCACAAAGTACTCTGAACTGATTTCTCTTCTACTTGTGGCTGAGCGAAATAATGACCTGCTCATGAGAAATCACGAAAGTCGACCCACTGGGTCTACACTACTGCCTGTAGCAGATAAAGTGTATTCTCATTATGCCAATCATGAAAAGGGCCATGGATCTAACCATGGTCGTGGTCGTAATCGGGGTCATAGCCGTGGACGTAGACAAGGAAGAAATATCCATGATGTCCGTCACCCCCCGAGGAGAGATAACCGCCGAAAGCAGAAACGGGATTATGAGGATCCTAAGGCAAAAGGTTCAGAAACTATATGTTATCGTTGCGGTGGAAAAGGGCACTGGTCAAAAGCTTGCCGTGTACCAAGACATTTGGTTGATCTTTATCAAGCTTCTCTAAAGAATAAAGGCCCTGAAACAAATTTTGTCTCTGACGACAATTTTGACATCACCCACCTGGATGTGGCAGACTTCTTTGAGCAACTCGATGGGAAAATAGACCACCTAATCGGTGATGGATCTGTGATGAAAGAAGATGGAGTTGTTTGATTTTATTTCACTTAGTTGTAATAGTTAGTGAATAAACTAATAGTCATTAGTATCAGCTCGTATTAGTTAGTTTATGATATAATATTAGTATTAGTTCGTTAGAATGTTTCAATATGCTCAAATTTCAATAATATTTTTATTTTCAAGTAGAGGTAATCGACTAACCTAACAGTTAGTCGATTATCTAATATTTCGTATTAAAACTGCAAAACAATCGATTGTCAATGTTCAACAATCGATTGTCAATGTTCAACAATCGATTGTCTATGTTTAACAATCGACTGTCTTAAGACAGTGTGATCTGGAATTTTTTCAAAATAGCAAATAATCGATTGTCTATGTTTAACAATCGATTGTCGTAAGACAGTGTGATCTGAAGTTTTTCGAAATAGTCATAACAATCGATTGTCTTGAGACAGTGTGATCTGAAGTTTTTTAAAATAGCAAATAATCGATTGTGTGTGTTTAACAATCGATTGTCAATGTTCAATAATCGATTGTGTGTGTTTAACAATCGATTGTTTTAAGAAAATGCTTAAACTGAAATTTTCAAACTGCATAGTAATCGATTATGGAAAACATATAATCGACTATCTGATTTAGTTAGTCAACTGACCTCAGCAGATTTTGAAAATATTGTTTAAATGTGAAACAAACGAATTGAACTTGTTTATTCTCATGTTCGTATATTTTCTTTTGTATGGCAAACTATGGGAATTAAATTGATTGAAGGCTCCTGAAGAGCAACTATAACTCTGCCTAAAGGAACGATATTTTAGAGAATGCAATGTTCTCCTCCAAGTCTAAGAAGAACTTGTTGAGTTTTAATGATATCAGTCAAAATGTTCTCCTCCAAGTCTAAAAGGAACTCGTTGAGTTTTAAAGATATCATTCAAAATGGATATCAGATTGAGACAATACATGAGTATAATCTTGAATACCTCACTTACTCATGAAAACGAGGCTGCCCACTTCGGCTTGGGGTCACGCCATTTTGCATGCAACAATGCTAGTTCGTCTCTGACTGACGAATTGACACAAATATTCCCCGTTGCAATTGGTTTTGGGTCATGAACCTAATATATCCCATTTAAGAATCTTTGGATGCGCAGTATATGTGCCTATAGCACCGCCATCCCGCACCAAAATGGGTCCGCAAAGAAGGTTAGGAATATATGTTGAGTTTGAATCGTCCTCCATTATTCGCTACCTCGAAACATTGACAGGGGATTTGTACACTGCACGATTTGCAGACTGTCAATTTGATGAGACACTTTTCCCAAAATTAGGGGGAGAAGATGGTGAAACCAAACGGGAAATTTTGTGGAAAAATGCATCATTATCTCATCTTGATCCACATACCTCTATTTGTGAAAAAGAGGCGCAAAATATTATCCATTTGCAAAGAATAGCAAATCGAATGCCAGACGCATTTACAGATTTGAAAAGGATAACAAAATCACATATCCCCGCAGTGAATGTGACAACATCTGACTCACGAATACATATTCATTATCGGAAGAATATGAACATGAAGTTGGTATTGAATATACCACACTCACCCCTAGAAGGAGGTTTGAGATGATATATGGGATGAATGATCGTTGGTCACGTACCTATTGTACGCCAAAGTATTTTGGAAATATGACTATTAAAGGACAACGATAATGCAAGAAACATATCTTGCATATAATTTTGACCATGACCATAATGGTATAACTTTCTCTTTAAAAGAGATATTCACCACATGGATGTTGATGAATCTGTGGTAGTACAAAATTAATTGAGAAGCTCTAGAAGAGCCAATTACTATGTTGGAGAAACACAATTGAGTATTGTGCTGTAGTAAGTCTCAAAGAAACTTATTCAGTTTCCAAAGTACACGCGAAAGCGATTGATTATATTGAGACTATAAATGAAGGAAAGATTTGATATCTCCTATTACTACAACTTGTAGCGGGATAATTTGTATATGAAAAGCTACCCGCTTCATTCTCTAGTTTGTACTACACAAACAAAAGAATGCCACAATAAAGTGGATATCTATTGGTATAAAAACCCATGTCATAATAAACCTGAAGTTTATTGATAAGTGCATATGTCATGGTGTAAATTTGAAGTTTACCAATATTGATAATTTATTCAGTTGGCATTCGGGTTAGCCATCCCATTTTAAGTATGATGTGCAATAATAGAGAATTCACATGGGTGAATATTAAAGAACTAGAAAGTTCTTTACGAATTCTCTTGTATCACTTGTTCTCATTAATGAACTGACCAACTAAAGAATTCGGGTTGAAGCCCATAAATTCTAGAAATATCAAAGGTGAATATGGGCCCATTCACCTGCCATGTATACCACATATGATGCATCTATGATATGGTTACATGCGCAATTGTTATTAACCCGCAGCCTGGCCGGTGCTTGCGAGGTAAATTGCTCAGTAATCTAACTTCGAGCATAATTTCCAGATTTTCTACTCAAGATAGTTCATCTTGATAAGTTGGTTTATATCAAAGTTGGTTTAGCAAGATAATTATTGAGTGCCTCCACTTAATAGCTAAACTGTTTCTTATGAGAACAAAGTTATATATATCAGTTTGATATACGTTGTATACGAGAGTATATTCTCCCCTCACAAGTGGTTCAGGGTCAGGAACCAAATAATTTCATCTTATTATTAATGTGCTGTGTATATTGACATGATAATGCACAAAGATGATTTCCCAAAGTTGAGGAAACAAGTTAGCTTTTCTAACATGAGAGGGAGACATGATAAACACTTGAGAAAAGGTTACATGGGATGAATTATCATTTGTATATGTAAATCCCCGAATATCATGATATGAACCTGAAGTTCATAAAAGGGATAATTCAATTGCAACATATTGCAAAGTACGCTATACGCATTTGCTGACCCAAAGAATGTAACTATATTCTCACTACAAATGCTCATATTAAGTCCCTGAAGGACAAAGTCTTGGATACGCTTGAAGCGTATAGACAAATACTTGATTCCATATGAAAGACATGTAGATTTGGACATATAGTTCAAATACTTGAAAGTATAAAGTCAAAGGTATGTATAATCAGTTTTCGATATCTTATTTGTTTAGCATGACATGAAAACTTGATATGCATCTAAAATCTATTATGTGATTTACATGACTTAACTTGAAAGATTTAAGCTGCTTGAAGCATATGCAATTCTTGGTCCTGAAGTACCACATCCTAAGTACAATTTGTGTACATATGTATCTTGCTATAACTATAAGCATGATGGCATCGAGAATACATCTATGGAGATATTGAAGAGTCATTCCATCACATTATATGAAGATGTTCATATCTATCAAGAACGATGATTTCAAGGTGCGGAATATTTATTCAAGTCAATATGGTTGATTTATTTATCAAACATCTACGAAAGATTGTTTTGAAGATGGTGCACAAGATTGGAATGCAAATTCTCAAGGATATAAATTGATGTTCTTATCAGGGGGAGTTAATGCGCGTTGCACTCTTTTTCCCTTACAAGGTTTTGTCCCAACTGGGTTTTCCTTGCAAGGTTTTTAACGAGACAACCAATAGGCGCATATTCAAACATGTGTACTCTTTTTCCTTCTCTTTAATTTTTCCCATTGGATTTTGGTTTTAAGGTTTTAACGAGGCACATGGTTGAATAGACATTCAAGGGGGAGTGTTATAAATAGAACTCTATTTAAGGTGAATGTCTATAATTAGAGAGATTCTAGGGTTTACTACTTGGTGGCTAAGTCACCACCTCCCTATAAATATAGGGGTTCTATTCTATTGTAAACCATCCCAAAGTATCAATAAGAATACTCCTCTCGCTATTCTCTCTATATTGTTCTTGTTCTTGTATTATTGTTCTTGTTCTTATATTATTTCATAACAGTAAAAATTAATAAATTGCTATTGATGTTTGGCAAGTGAATCCTTTGTAAAATTATTAAACAATAATTTAACAAAGACTCCAATAAATTATTTTGACTTGAATTTAATACTAACTGAATCTACTTGTTGGCCTAATTGTGAGGTTTTGGATATAAATTCTACATTAGTTCAAAGTTAATGTAAAGTTGTTGGCGAATTTGATGAAAAAGTGGAGAAAGCAAAGCCATTAAAGGAAAAGCTACAAATTTTCGCTATACCTTTACGTGGGGCAACCAAATACATATTTAAAATTGTTCTAATTATTTTATTTTTGGTCCACAAACTTTCTTAGTTGCTCTTTGTCATTTTAGGGAGGGAAAAAAAATATTTGTTTTACTGCCAAACATCAACCATATTACACACCATTAATTATTACAATGTGCTTCATAATATTTTCTTATATAACCTTAAAATATTCATAAAAATATTAATAAATTATTTCCCGAACTACATTGGTAGTTAAATGCATTAACCCGGTTGAATCTATTATTGTTGAATTTTTTTAATTTTTTTAATCGAAAGAACATTTAAAAGATTCATGATATATTATGTAAAATGATTAAGGATATGTCTATTTTTCTCTAATTTGATATCGTACAAGTATTGTTTTGATCTTTTAAGTATCAAAGATTATGATAGCATAATAAATACTCCTATATATTTTTCGTCTTGATAAATAGTACTTTATTTTTAAATTTAATTTTTTTTAGCGGAAATCTAGGTTTAGACGTCAAAGGGATGCCAAAACCCTTCATTGCATTCTTAGAGGTGCGAGTAGTATATTCTCCTAATTATATAAAAAATGTGCCATGTAACACTACACGTAGCTATTCAACTCGGCCTAAAACCCGTCTGAACTTTTACTATTTTGTTAGTTACCTACTTAAACTATCTCGTGTCCCAAAAACCTCCTGAATTATATTCGCCTATATATTAAAACCACATGTTGCGTCTGTCTAACTATATTAGCTTATGAATTTTAAAGAGTTTTTTATACATATGACTCTGGAACGATTGATTAATTTTGTGATGTCTAATAATATTAATTTTTTTATACATTCTCTAATTTCATATTACATAAAGAAGATTCAAGATATTCAACTTTATTCTCTACAAGGTGTTGAGTTTAATAAGAATATTTAAATTGGTATTCTCAACAATATGTATAAGAAATGAAAGAAGACTAAAACAAAAAGAGAATAAATTATTTAAGAAGAAACAAGAGAGGGAGAAGTTTTTCGGAAGAAACCCATATAGCAAATTGGAAACCCATACAGCGAACTGAAGAAAAAATATTAAAAATGAAAAAAAAAGGTAAAAAATTAAAGAAGAAATATAAAAGATAAAAAAATATTTTAAAAATGAATAAGATTGGTGAATATAACTAAAATATAGAGAAGATTTATTAAAAAATAAATGTGAAAAATGGTTACACTAATTAATCATTATTTTCTATTATATGAGCTATTTTGATGACTTTTTTGAACCGTCATATATTCTTAAATGAGTGTTTGCATACGTTATGCCAAGCCAACAATGAGGGATTTTAATACGAAGGACAATAGAGTTACTTAGATAAAAATGTTATAGTTTAAGTGGGGATTTAGGTGTTAACTCTTCATATTTTTGTTGTAGTAGTTGAATTTGAAACTGAATACTTCATATAAATAAAGAAATGGAAAACAGTCAAGCCTTTTCTTTTCCTGGTTGTTCCATTTCAGCCCCCTTTACTTTCTCAATCTGTCTCCAAAACTTCCATCGGACGCAGTCACCGTCACCATTACCGATTCTACAGAGAAAAACAGTAGTAAACCTCGAAAACTACTGAGTCTTCCCTCAGTCCAATCTCTTCTGCATCAGTAGTCAAATCTCCATTCTCATGTTCTAGTCCAACTTCACAGCCCCTCATGCTTCTACAGCTGGGGCTGTATTCACTTCAACAAGAAAGAACAAGTAATCAATTAATCAGTAATCGTTAAACCCTAGCTATGGTATTCAAAGGTCGATTTTTCTCATCTAAGAAATCCGACCCATCAAGCCCAGATGGATCCTCCAACAACAGTCCACGATCTCTTGGGTCCAATTCCCCGATCCGATCCGACAAGAAGAAGTCTAAGTCCACTTCTACTTCTACTTCTAACTCTCCTATTACCCCATCTTCCATTTCAACCTTTGCTACTAAGAAAAAAGATGTTAAAGGTAAAGAAAGTCCGAACCCGAGTCCGACTTCCACTAAGAATCCGGCTAAGGAAGTGGGTCCTACGTCTGTATCAGTGTCGCCCATTGTGGCATCATCGTTGGGATTAAATAAGATAAAGACTCGATCTGGGCCGTTACCACAGGAGAGCTTTTTTGGGTATGCTAGTAGAGATAAGGGGATTTCACTGGGTGCTAGCAATCTGTCAAAGAATGTAGTGGGCCCGTCGAGTTCTGTTTCGGGTAAGAAGAGTGTTGAGAAGAAGTCAGTCATGGATTCCGCAGATAATGTGAGAAATTCAGATAGTATGTCCTCTGAGAGTGGTCGTTCCAGGGACCAAAGCCCACGTGTACCTGGCCCGTCAAGGCTGCAGAATGGTGAATCATCTTCTGAAGCAGGTAAAGTCCTTGTCTTTGCTATTACAAAAGCTACATGAATTACACACATACATATGTATAATCTGTCCGAAGCACGTATAGATTAGTGAGTGGTGTGGTACTTCACATCCACTGGCTTAAAATGTGAATACTAGTTGTTCTGTTTGAAAGGCTAATCCTATTATCATACAAGGGAAGTAGAAAAGTAGAAAATGATGATGCAACTAGAAACTCTGATACAACTTTCAACTTGTGTATTTCAACAATACAAGGATCTTAGTTCCAAATTAGTTGATTATTGGCATACGGTGATTTAACACTCGAACACTAAGGCAGACGCCCTTGACGTTGTGATTTACTAGGTTAGGAAACTGAATCATGCAGTACATGGTTTTTCATGATGATCTTGATTGTTAGAATAGTAAGTTTCTAGTCAAATTGAAGTATACACTATTTGAAAAGGAGGTAGAAGCTAAGGCTTAATGTAATTCTCAGAAGGTTTTACTTTTGATGTAATATCTAGCTATGCAGAGGGTCGTGCTGCTATTTTCCAAATGAGTTTTCCAAATGAGTAAATGTTCAATTGGAGTCAAATGGAAGAAAGATTGAACATTTTGGTTTGCGGAGAAAAATTGGTTTTGGCATAGAATTCCACATTGTCCTCGGTCACAGTTCTGTTGAAGTGCTTTCTGTGAATCCATTGATACATTAGATGATAGTGACAGGCAGAGTGCCGGCGGTTTTCTTTTGGGTGGGTTTTCTTCGGGGACAGGGAGCAGATGGCGGTTGCAGTGTTTCTCATCTTGCAACGTTTCTTAGTGCCTTAGATGTTGAAGGAAAAATATGGAAGAAATAAGACTTTATTGATAATTAAGTCTGATACTACAATCCTAAATTTTGAGGGCTGCTAATACAAAAGCATTGATACATTTGATTTCTATTAGAAGTAGTTGGATTAGCCCGGGCTATGCCCAGGCCCAATTACCATATTTTCCTGCATCTTCTACAGTAAGTATGAATAACTCCATATATTGGAAATTTAATACTTTTGATTCTCATCAAATGTAATTTCCCAACCCAAGAAATCAACATATATGATCAGAAATAGTTTAGCGCTACAAAGCTATATTCAAAATTTTCACTCCGTTTAAAAATTTATCACATTTCTATAAAATTACAAGGCCCACAAGATCTGTCGTTAGACGCAAGGGCAATTTTATTAATAGAATTAATAATGTCGTATACTAATAGATAGACGAGGGATATATATAAATTATTTAGCAAACAATGCGGTTAGTTTAGGCATTTTTCTGTATGTAGTATACGTTTTACATAGAAATCCTAAAAGTTCAACAACTTCAAAATAACAAGTTACGATGTTTTACAGGTATTTCATCACAACCTGTCTGGATGATTGTTACCTCGTGTATTTCATCGTATTGTAACTTTTAAATATAATTTATATTGATTGTTACTTATTATTGTTTTGTATTGCTTAATTGATCATTACTTAACGACGAAATCAATTTGGTGTGCTCGCGTCATTACCTTATTTTTTCTTCGCATTTCATCCTTAATATTTTTTAATATTTATATTTCACCCTCTACACTATTTTAATAATAAATCTATCCTGTATCATACTTTATTTTATAATGTATCCTTCAAATTGCTGGTGTATGATATTATAAAATGATGAAAAACGATATAATAATCATCGAAACAATACAGTATAAACATACAATAGAATACAATATACACCATAAAATGTTGAATAACAATCATCCAAAAAATACAACAAAAGTTGCAATTTAAATGCATGCATACCCACTTTGCTTACTCATTTAAGGAAAGTTTTATTATTAAAAATTTCTGTTCTTTTTCTTTTTAAAGGGTATAAGTTTTCGTTTCTTTGCACATTGTTATTTTTCATTTGTTATGCTCACGGTATCATTATATATTTAATCTGGACAAATGAAATACTCCAAGGATATCTTCCTATGCTGCTAATTAGTTTTAATTAGTTTCATCTAGCCTTTTGTCCTTTCCACGTCTTTAATTCATCTTACATTTTTTATTTTTCAAATTTTAGTTAGTAGAAAGTTTAGTTGACCAATGCTATATTATTTTAACAAAATTTATACTCAGCTACAATTTTCATTTGAAATGTTTTGTCATTTTGGTAAAAAGAAACTCTCTGTAATAAATTAATTAAATTGAGTTATCTAGTATGCATTTACAAAACATTGCACGTGACTATTACAATAAAAACCTGCAAAATCACATTTGGGAAATAGAGTGAGCATGAGAAGAAAATTCAAAGGGGGGCCACTTATTAGAAAAGTTATACATGCACCACTTCGTTCGCCAAATGGTAACTTAAGGCTGTCAAACTGTGTTCCACGTATTATGTAAGTGCAATTACTATTTTATCCTCGGGCCAGGCAGACATGTTGACCATGAGCTGCCTGGTTATTCCCTTTATAGTATAGTAATGAAACATAATGGATTTCTTAGTTGGCCCTGTTTCTTTCTGGTTCACTAAGAAAAATTAAGAATGGATATGGCAAGATCTATTCCTCCGGGGATGATCCCCATCGTCTAAGCTATTACAATAAGTGACTAAGATGAAGTGGGTGGGTTCGCTTGCCGTACACCATCAAAACCATGTCATGGTTTATCGCTCAGGCTGCTCTGTCCTTGTTGGTACTTGGTCGAGGTGCTGCATGCCCATGCGTGCCACCTTGCCCTATGCTGTCACTTTCATGTGCAGCACTGGGCTCTCCCATGTGTGTCTCGTTGCTGATATTCACCCAAACTGTGCAGTTGACATAGCCGTCCTGCCCACATCCTTGACATTCTAATTGGCTAATGTGGTGCACCACCCCTGTGCCACCATGTAATGATAACACCTACAAAACTGTACGGCAGAGTTAAAGACTGATGCATATGAAATTCTTTTGGCTTCTGTTTTGGCACTTTTTCCAAGTTTTCTGAAAAAATGAATTAAAGAACCAAATACACCTGTACTGATAGTTCTAGAAATTTAGCATACATAATGTTTATTTAAAAAATATGCATATAAAAATAAGGAAACAGAACAGTTAGCCCTGTAGATCTCAATTGGCCCCATAAAAGTATAACACAATTAAAGTTGTATGACATAGTTAGTAGTGAAACTTTGGCTTAAGCTCATGAAATTATCATCCACAAGCAAGAACTGCACATTGAGTTTAGATTATTCAGTGTTGCATTATTATTTTTAATTTTCAGTTTCGATTTCTTGTTACACTATTTTGCATGTTCATCCATATTTGGTGTTTTTCCTAGTCTTATGTGATTCCAAAGAAGCTGGAAGTATTGGATTTTTCTATTTCCATGATTAAGCAATGCTAAAAGCTTCTGCGAAAATTTTATTGTCTTAAGTAGGCTCCACCGACTACTAAAAAAGAGAATCTCTTAGGCTCCCTAGGACTACCCGTTTGCCTTGCTTCAGACTGAATCCTATTAGCAGGCTTTATTTATAAAGTTCGTAAAAGTCAGAGGCAAAGTTACATTTGTTTCCTATAGTTTCAGATAAAAATGCACTAGTTTGCGACTCGTATAGGAAATTGGCATTGGTCCAATAAAGGACAAACATGACTGGTTCCGATTGTTTTGTTTCCTTGACAAGTCTGGTAATCCCATGTTTCTGGTCCATACAGTATCATGGAAGTAGTTCTTCTTCACTACTTTAACCAGTTGTACCTTATGCATCTGTGCTCTCTTTCTTGGCTTGAATGTTGATTACCTCTAACTGACTAAGGATTAGACGTTAGGTGCATAGATGGACAGAGATATAAATTGATCTTTAGGCATTTTAACAACTGAAGGCCCATTAAGAGCTAAGGAATCGTATAAATGACTTTGTTGTTACTACATGCAACGTTTTGTGTTGTAATCTGGCCAACACATGTTCTCCCTTTTCTTTTATTCGACTTAAAAAAGAAAGCTATTCATGACTGCTGAAAAGTGACTGAATTAGTAATATGTTCTGGGATAGGAAGTTCACGTAGTTGCTTGAGGTTAAAGTTAGGCTCTAGTTTCTTATTTTTGATCCTTATGCAGGCCGATTCAGTACATCTTGGGGATATTCTGGAGGTCTGAGGAGCTCAGATGTTTATACTCCAGAATTGAAGGTAAATAGGATTAACCTGTTGCAGCAATTGATTCATTTTTTGCTATTGTATTATTCTTATTCTAATGTAATATGTACTTTTTAGGCATCTTATGAATGTGACAACCCAAAGGAGTCTGAATCACCACGCTTTCAAGCTTTACTCAGGGTAACTAGTGCTCCTAGGAAAAGGTTTCCTGCAGATATAAAAAGTTTTTCGCATGAACTAAATTCCAAAGGTGTACGGCCTTTTCCATTCTGGAAACCTCGAGGTTTAAACAACTTGGAGGTAATTCAACAGTTTTGCAAGGTTCTTGAAGTTTATAAATGATCAGCACACTTTTTCAAATGTTGATCAGTATATTGCGGTTTCAACAGGAGGTTTTAACAATGATTAGGGCAAAGTTTGACAAAGCAAAGGAGGAAGTCGATACTGATTTGCGTGTTTTCGCAGCAGATCTGGTTGGAGTTCTAGAAAAAAACGCCGAAACTCATCCAGAATGGCAGGAAACTATTGAAGATTTGCTGGTTTTGGCTCGGAGATGTGCAATGACATCTCCTGGGGAATTTTGGCTTCAGTGTGAGGGCATCGTTCAGGAACTTGATGATAGACGCCAGGAACTCCCCATGGGTACGCTGAAGCAGCTGCACACTAGAATGCTTTTTATACTTACAAGGTGCACAAGATTGCTTCAGTTTCACAAGGAAAGTGGATTTGCTGAGGATGAATCTCTATTTCAGCTTCGTCAATCGTTGCAATCTGTAGAGAAACGAAGAGATGGAAAGATTTCTGGTCCTCTAAAGTTCCCAAAGTTGCCTCCTACAAAAAAATCTTACAGTCAGGAACAACATGGCTCTGAATGGAAGAGAGATCAAGATCTACAGCCAGGTAACTTTCAGACCTCAGAAGCTGAAACTGCTAAAAAACTGGATTCTCCAGGCAGTAGGAATCGAATGGCATCTTGGAAGAAATTTCCAACTCCAGCAGGAAAAAGTCCCAAAGAAGCTTCTCCAATCAAAGAGGAGAACATTGATAGCAGTATTGAGTCTACGAAGCTATCAATGGATAAAAGAGGCCCTTCTGATGATCTAGCTACTGTTAAGCATCCTGATCTTTCTTCTGCTAGGGATTCCCATGCACACTCCTCAGTTCCTTCCAAACACCACCGTAAAGTTTCCTGGGGTTACTGGGGTGATCAACCAGGTGTTTCTGATGAGAGTTCAATAATATGTCGTATTTGTGAGGAGGAGGTCCCCACATTACATGTAGAAGACCACTCCAGAATTTGTGCAATTGCTGATCGTTGTGATCAAAAGGGTCTAAGTCTTAATGAACGCTTGATAAGGGTTGCAGATACTCTTGAGAAGCTCATGGAGTCATTTGCACAGAAGGACATTCAGCATGCCGTTGGAAGCCCAGACGGTGCAAAAGTATCAAACTCTAGTGTAACTGAGGAATCTGAACTTCTTTCTCCAAAGCTTAGTGACTGGTCTCGCAGAGGTTCAGAGGATATGCTTGACTGTCTTCCTGAAGTGGACAACTCTGTTTTCATGGATGAACTTAAAGGTTTACCTTCTATGTCATGTAAAATCCGGTTTGGACCCAAGTCTGATCAAGGAATGACAACATCCTCAGCTGGCAGCATGACACCTAGGTCCCCATTACTGACACCAAAGACCAGCCCAATCGACCTGCTATTGACAGGAAAAGGTTGTTTCTCTGAGCATGATGATCTCCCTCAGGTAGACACCACTATGATTCTTCAGTATGTTTGCTGCTCAGTTGTTTCACTTTTTTCCGGTGATATGGCTGTATAAGAATTCTATTGCTGCCAGCAGAGTCTGCATGCACCTGCATGTATTTTCTCTGGTTGTGGATATGTCGGTAGATGTAGTCTATCTTAGAAATTGTTATTTAACCTGAAATTTTCAATTTTGTGCTCTTTTCTCTTGATTCAGTCGCGGTGCTTCTTGTGGAAAGTTGATATCCTTATAGGTTATAATGTAAATTGATCCAGCCGCCACAAAATTGTTCATCATTTTGGGTATTTTTGCATGAAACTGTTTTTGGCAGCATCCTCTCCATTAAAGTTTGTAGAAGTTGCAGCTTTTCTGTTAGGTCCATTAACGGAGTTGTCAAATCCTTTTCCCCCTTTTTTCTTTTCCTCTCGCGCATCAAAACCCTGGCCCGGAATGATTTTGCTGCTGCTAGTTTTTCTTCTTCTCCTTTTCCCCCACCTCCTATCCCCTCAACCATTAGTCATATTCTTATTCTTGCTCTCCCATGCTTCGCTGTATGATATTATTTATGGTTCTTATGTTTAGATAGTTATTAATGCTATTTCTGCTGGACTTACTAATGCTCTTTTGTTTTTGTTTTTGTTTTTCCTCTCCTTCACTGAGCCGAGGGTCGACTGGAAACAACCTCTCTGCCCTTTCGGGTAGGGGTAAGGCTCGTCTACATATTACCCTCCCCAGACCCCACTTTGTGGGACATTACTGGGTAGTAGTTGTTGTTGCTGCTCCCCCATGCTTCGCTGGATCAGACAATAGAGAGAGACAACAACAACTATGCCTCAGTTCCAAACAAGTTCGGGTCGGCTATATGAACCCTCACTTCTTTCTTCAAGCTCAATTCATATCATCATCATACCAAAATAAAATCTGAGCGAAAGTTAAAAGGAAGTTTTATGTAAACAACAACAACAACAATAATAATAATAATTATAATAATAAATAAAAGAAATTCTATAACACGTCTAAACCTATATCCAACAAGTAGATATCACCTATATGGATCTTTACAATAGAGAGAGATGAAAGGGAGAAAAAGAAAGTAAAATAGAAAGGAAAATAAAGAGAGAAACACGAACAAAAAAGCACTTTGGCTACAGTTGGGCTCAAAAACACACTCCTTCCCATGCTGCTCTGGATGAGAGCATAAAAGGAAGATGGATGGGGAAAAAGAAACAAGAATAGATGAAAAAAACAATGATTAAAATGAACAGAAAGCAGTCTGCTTAATCGTACTGGGCTTGCTGCCGGCTTTTGATGGATTCGACCATCCTTTCACCAGTTGGTCAGTTATAGGAGACTCTACATGCTAGCAGCGCGAATACTAATAAGAATATCTAATAATTTATAGTATTACCTCATTGACTGAGATTCTGGAGGACTGGATATTTGTACCCAAATATCGAAAGAAATGTATTATGGTTTGAGGATAAAAAATGCTTTCATTTTCCTACTCTGCTAAGGTGCATAAGTCTAAAGAAATGCTATATTAAAAAAGTGTTTTAGCTTTTGCAATGTGATCATGATAAGCAACAGGCATATTTTCACTGTCCGAGCAATGGAGATACAAAGCAATAATCTCTGCCATGTGCTTTTCCTTCACCTGGCTATTCTCTTCTTTCCCCCCCCCCCCCCCCCCCCCCCCCGCCCCAACCCCCCCACCCCCAAAAAAAATTACGAAATTAGAGGAGAATAAGAAAGTGAAGGTAGGCAGGGAGGAGAGAAGTGGTGCCCAGTTTGCTCACAGAGTTCCCAACTTTTTTACAAAACTAACGATAGCGGATTTCACAATGGTTTAAATTTAAAGAGGTTAATACCCAAAAAACTGTTTGATGGGTGAATTTCCAAATGGTGAAAAGGTTAGTGTTCTCTGGACCACTGCTTTCTATTTCCCAGTGTGACTATACAACTTGAGCATACATCATTTACATTTAAGTATTGTCGTGGATAGTTTTAATTCTACGGGTGATAAATTGCCTAACTGTTGACTTCAATAGGTGCAGGATAACTGGTATCGACTTCTTTACAATGCGTCTTTCTTCTTCTCTTTTGTTTATTTGGCGGAGGATTTTATTGACAGCTTCATGTTACTTTTCTAATTTTGCAGATGAATGAACTTGCCGATATTGCTCGATGTGTGGCAAATACGCCTATAGATGATGATCGCTCTTTGCCTTATTTGCTCTCTTGTCTTGAAGATTTAAAAGTTGTGACTGAACGCAGAAAGTTGGATGCACTTACTGTGGAAACATTTGGAACTCGCATTGAAAAGCTTATTCGGTAATTTGACTTATCTTGTGTTAAATCCGTATACTGCTTGTACTCTCAAAAGAAAATGATAAATGGTAAGAGCCATGAAATGGAGAAGGGGCTCGGAGAGAAAACAAAGGAATCTTGCCATCCTCTTCTTCTTTTTTTCTTTCTACTCCATCTTTCAAGAAGTTTTTCTTTATCTTGAGTTTACAAATATCCAGGGAGAAGTATTTGCAATTATGTGAGCTGGTCGATGATGACAAAGTTGATCTAACGAGCACTGTCATTGATGAAGATACTCCCTTGGAAGATGATGTTGTACGTAGCTTGAGAACCAGCCCAATTCATTCTAAAGATCGTACGTCTATTGATGACTTCGAGATTATTAAACCAATTAGCCGTGGGGCATTTGGTCGGGTTTTCTTGGCGAAAAAGAGAACAACTGGGGATCTCTTTGCAATTAAGGTACTATAGTGGTTTGCTGCTTGTGTTTTATTGATCAATGTTTCTTGAATCATTCAGTATTTCCTTTTTTAAGTGATTTTTGTGTGACCTATGATCAAGCACATGTGGAACCCCCTTCCGCAATCCTGGTCCCTGTCCAAGGGAAAACAAAAAACGATATCTCTGTCTGTAAGGGATGAGTCTTATCCCATATCTTTATCATCTGTTTCTGTGCATGTCTCATCTCTAGCAAATAAATCTATGGTGAAATTTTGGGAGTTTATATATAAGGATTGTGTTACAATTGCATGTTGTCTTGCAACATTGCTTATAAAAAATAAACAACTAAAAGATCCTATGAAACCTCCATCTCCTATTGCTTCTGGTGATTAATGGAAAAATTGTATTGTTATAAGTTTTCTATTTTTGATATCTACATGTGTATTATTGGAAACAGCCTCTCTACCCCAGGGTAGGGGTAAGGCTGCGTACACACTACCCTCCCCAGACACCACTGAGCGGTATTGTACTGGGTCGTACTTTTTTACATGTGTATTACATCTACCTCTCTGAAAGGGATGTCTACGTGTGTTTACAAGGGAGGGTTAGGATTCCTCCCTTTCTAACTGTAGGTTTCCCAGTTTTATTTATCACGGTATGTGCTTCTTCTGCCATGTCTGTTGATTTCTCTGATGACATCATCTACTTCATGGATGTTTCTGGTGACTGATACCAAGTGAGAAACCAAAACATTGTCTGATACCAAGTGAGAAACCAAAACATTCTGCTGTTCCTCGTGTAGAGAGAAGATGAGTAGTTTGTATAATGCCCAACTTGATTATTCCCTTAAGCTATTGGGGATCAAAATGTGTGTATAAGAATCCTAAACAAAGAAGATATATATCACTATTCCTCTAACTCTCCTAATCACCTAACTACATAGAGGGGTTGGGGGGGTGGGGAGTCTGGGATCCAGTCCATTTTTTCAATATAAGAACCTGACATTAGAGGGATAGCCTAGTGATAAGGACCACCCTCCGCCTTATTAAATAAGAAAAAAGGACCACCTTCCACCTTGGTTCGAGTCTCCAAGGGAACAAATGCGGAAACGGTCACTGACGGATCCTGAGAAGGAACGTTTGAGTGTGGGGTTTTGTCATATATATAGTAACTTCTTGCTATATATACGTTCTTTAATGCTCTTTCTTTTGGATAAGGTATACTCCAGTTATGCTTTCCCTCAAGTTGGAGTGTACATATTTTTTCATCCTAGCTTGTGTAAATGTATGATCAGCTAGGTCCTAGAAATGATTTTGTAAGTCTGCTAACTGATTGTTTAAATTGACAGAACAAGTAGTAATACATCTTTACTCGATGTCTAACATGAGCTGGCGGAGGGTTAGGCATTAACGTCTAACTTGTTTATACCAAGAGTAAAACACATAAAGGAAGGGGATATGCTACCTTTTCTCCTCGAATCCTTGTTGGTTAAAGATAACATGCCTTGTATTTTTATGAGGTTCACTTTAGTTAATAGAGGCACGAATATGCGGCCCTATGGAGAACTAAAAAAAACAGTGTGAGTATTACCATACCAGGGTTGGGAGTACTTTTTCCCCTTTACAAAAGATTGTGTACAAGTAAGAATTACATTTAGTGACATTTTACGACCCAAAAAAGTACTCCCTGGTTTCATTTTATATGGGGTGTTAACTAGGCACGGAGTTTAACAAAGATAAACTTTTGACATATACCAAAGTACTTCTAGAACTTTTGTTATATGGCAAAAACTGCAGTAAAGTACTTTTAAAACTTGTAGTCTTAGACATACCGTGACATTTGGCCCTAGGCCTTTGGGACCTTGGTCTAGTGATAAGAGTGCAACACGTGATGTGCGGGTTAGGCGCACGTCACAAGTTTGAACCATAACACAGTCAAAAGCCTAGTATTTAAATGGAGAAGCATAGAGGGGCAGACCCATGTTCGCCGAGTTTCCAACAATGCACCACTTGGCTCTCAGGGATTTCTCGGTTGTACAAAAAATGTATAAGTCGTGACACTTCTATGGCTACAACAGTATGCCATTAAGGTTTTTCATGATCTTATAAAAAAATAGTATGTCATTAAGGGTAAAACAACAACAACAACCCAGTATAATCCCACTTAGGGGGGTCTGGGAAAGGTAGTATGTACGCAGACCTTACCCCTACCTTTGGGTAGAGAGGCTGTTTCCAAATAGACCCCCGGCATCCTTCCCTCCAAGAACTTTCCACCTTGCTCTTGGGGAGACTCAAACTCACAACCTCTCGGTTGCTTATTATCAGAGCAACCCCTATGTCATTAAGGGTAAAATGAAAATTAAAAGTTAAAAGAGTTTCCAGATATAAAGTGTCATTCTTTTTGGAACAAACCACTTCACTTTCCTCACTAGTATTAAGGGGATAGTAGAGAGCGTAAACCACAGAATTTGCGGTGACAAGTCAAATCCCTTTTGAAGATGTGTTCTCACTTCTCATAACTGCGGAGGGACAATTGCAAAACAATCAAAAGCCTGAAGTCAAAAACGTCAGAGGACATCTCATGGACGTGCACACAAACAAAAAGAAATTCAAGGTTGTCAGACTAAATAAAATGATTTAAAGCACATCCTTGCTGCATGAAGTTTCTCTGTGTGATGAAAACACATCCCCAGTGGTCACAATAATGGTCTTTAAGCTGCTTCCATATCTGCAAGGAAACAAAAAGGAAATTTGAAACCATCAAGAGAATAGTGGTATCTTTAGGCAATATATTTTGTCAGAGACACACATTTACAAAATGGGTATAAAGACATGGAAATGATTGGCCAGCTTTCTGCTTGATTCTATCAGTTCAATTAACGGAGATTTGATTACTCTGACAGGCGTGGTTCCCTTATTCTTTCTACTGTATTTATTATGTCTAAAACATGTTTTGGCTCATAATTATCGAATTTTCAAATTTTGTTCATTATTGGGAAGGACCCATTGTTGCCATTATCCTAATTGGTAAAGTTGTAATCCTGAGTATGCTACAGCATATTTCTTTGTGGCACTCCAACTTACAAGTTTAGTTACAGGTCCTGAAGAAGGCAGATATGATACGCAAGAATGCCGTTGAGAGTATTTTGGCAGAACGTGATATCTTAATATCAGTTCGAAATCCCTTTGTGGTGAGCATGCTGAAGTGGCAAAGCATTTTACTAAAGAAATGATTATACCTTTTTTACTGATTGTATTATGCATTAGGTTCGCTTCTTCTATTCATTTACTTGCCGTGAAAACTTGTACCTTGTGATGGAGTACTTGAACGGTGGGGACCTATATTCATTGCTGAGAAATCTAGGCTGCTTAGATGAAGATGTCGCTCGTGTTTATATAGCTGAAGTTGTGAGTATCTAGGCCTCTGTCTTGCTCTCAAAAGTTTTGCACATTATGATGAAACACCTAAATTTGAAGTTCTGAGGTGCCCAGGTGCTTGCCCTGGAATACTTGCACTCGCTGCATGTGGTTCATCGGGATCTGAAGCCTGACAATTTGTTGATTGCACATGATGGTCATATCAAGGTGAAGCTTGTGCCTGAAACGTACCTTTCTTCATAAAATTATTGTATTATCATATTCCTCGTCTTAGGTGGGCAAATTTCATCTTTCAGGTTTAGATATAAAGCTTAATAGGTAAAATTTGGTGGCTTTTTTTTTAATCGACCTGGTTTGCTCTTACCTATATCAGTAACTATATGTCTGAAATCCAAGTTGTCAGCATCAACTTTCTTAGCCATGGATGTGATTTGTAATCCTTTGTTTAATTATGGAATTTCAAGAGTGGACTTGTGCCGGGATTGTAACCATGTTCATATTTTGACCACATATGAGAAAATGAAGGCCAAAATTTTTTAGAAGCACCGTCATTGGTTCTTTTTGTGAGACCTAAAAGCACCTCATTAGTTTGGCATTTTATTTTTGACGTCCATATTGAGCAAATGGAGGCCAAAATATTAGCCCTTCCGTCCCAATTTATGTGATGGTTATTGATTGGGCTCATAGGTTAAGAAAGATAGAATTCTTTATTGAAACTCGTGGTCTAAAACATGCTATGAATATTTCTTTGGCTATAAATTATTTCATTATGGATAAAATGGGAAGCTTAAAGTAAGTTGTTTCTAAATCAAGGAAGACAGAGAAAAAAAGGAAAGTGTTTCACATAAAATGGGAGAAAGGGAGTAAAAAAATGAAAAAGGAAAAGCCTAACTTTTTATTTGGATAATAGTTTCAGCAATGTAGAGAAATGCTAGTACACCAATGCAGGTTCAGATAATTTTGCTGCAGTAAACATAGCTATTTATTCAAATAAATCTAACTGCTATTCTGAGATGATTACAACAGTGATCCAGATGCCCAAGGAAACCTCGTACTACGATATCAAGAGTTTATATTTGCACAAAAAGGTCAACAGTTTAATGTAAAATAGTTTTGAAAAATACTGCAATAGAGAAATTAGATGGACATATAGTGTTTAAGTCAAGATGTTCCTTGAGGGCCCTGTTAGGGGTTTACAAATGATTCTGCCATTGCTATGTGCCTACTTGTATCCTTATTTTTGTTCCATCATTTGTTTGCTTATTTATCTTGGGGCGTATGATCGGTATGCTGATGCTAATGTGTTCCTCCATAAGTGTAAATCATAGAAGTGTTTCTCATGGTTCATATTGACATAATGACAGAACTGCGACTAGTCAAATCATGTTGCACGTTGTTAATTGCCGTTGTTTAGCAAGCTCATACAAAAACAGCTACGCCTCAATCCCAAGCAGCTCATTAGGGGAATAAAATTACTCTTATTGTATCCCTTGATTTACATTATTAGCTATGTTGCTCGGACTCCAAAAATGTTGCCGTACTTGTGTCGGATCCTCCAAAATGCATTATTTTTGGAGGATCCTACACGCACCCGACGACATCTTTGAAGAGCCCAAGCAACATAGATTATTGGGATGTTGTTAAAGTGGTAAACATGTTGATGACCTATTTGTTTGTGCTTTATGCCTTAAATGACATTAGTTTCACGCTGATGAGTTAGTTTTAATTGGTGTAATTTATTGCAGTTGACAGACTTTGGGCTTTCTAAAGTTGGTCTTATCAATAGCACAGATGACTTGTCTGGTCCAGCAGTCAGTGGGACATCCATGATGGAAGATGATGAATCTCACCTATCTGCATCTGAGAATCAGCAGGAGAGGCGGAACAAACGTTCTGCAGTAGGTACACCAGACTACTTGGCGCCAGAGATCCTTCTGGGAACAGGGCACGGTTTGTATCTCTGTTTTTTCAGTCTGTCTTCTTTGACAATGAATATCTGATTATCCTTGAACATGGCAGATATGCAATCATTTTTAAGTGATCAACTTGATAATGTTATCGAATAAAGTCCCTTTTCCCTTTTCTTCACAAGTCCCAAGTTCCGGTAAAGAAGGACTGCGGTAGGTTGAGTGTCAGTGTCAAAACTATTCTAATGGTGATCTCTAAATACTAATTTACTGGGACGTGTCTACCTAGGCACATTTTGGCATGATGATGACATAAGTTGAGCTTTAAGAAAGAAGTTAGGATTCATATCACCAACCCCAACTTTGAGTGGGACTGAGGTTTAGTTGTTGTTGTTGTGTGTACCTTGTTAGACCCCTAACTTTGGTCCTCGGCAGGTGTGGGTTGTGACAAGGATTTGCATGATGAACTTGTTGCACGACCCTAAAATTGGGGCAACATCATGACGGCAGCTCGGCATGACGGATAGTGCGGGGCATGACAAATGCGCCTTGGACGGACTCAAGGGCATGTCACTTGGACAAGGCGGGACAACACATTTGTGCGGCAAAGCTATGTCAAGCAGGGGCAAGACATAGTAAGACAAGGCATGGCAAGGCATTCGATGACAAGCAATGTGGGCAATGACTTGGTGTCAAACTCGGCAGTAGGCTAGTGGCGGACTTGTTCGGGCGAAAGGACTGGACAATGACGGACAACTGCGGCGGCGGCATTAAGCTGGGACATTGAGTGAGAGCAGTGTCATAGGCTAAGGCTGGGCGCAATGCCAGCCTTAGGCGCGGATCAGCTCGGCCAAGGCGCACATGCAATGCACATGGAAGCAGTTGGCGGTTGCTGCCACTCTCCTACAAACGTGCTGATCATGGAACAATCATGCTGATCATGGGGCAGACATGCTGATCATGGGGCAAAATGCTGATCCTGGACCATGAAGAGTGCCCACGTTTTAGGCATGATAACCCAGCGGTTGGGGCTTGTCAACCGAATGTAGCCTATAAATATGCCTATGTTAAGCCAAGAAAGGCATGAGAAACGTATTGTACTTAGCCTATAGTATTTGAGCAGGGGCCAAATCTGTCTAAGTTGGCTTCCTTCGGGTAGGAAGTCTTTGTTTTCCTTCCAAGTTCATTTCGGGCAGAGAGTTAGGGAATTCTTTTGTCTTGGCCATAGGGTTGGCTTTGTGAACTTGTAATTGGGGCAAGGAGTCGGGGGAGTCTTTGTCCTGGCCATTGTGTGGCCGAAAATCTTAGTGTTCTTGTATTCACTTTAAATAATACAAGTTGGGAATAGGGATTCCCGTAATCTCGTGTGTCTTCTTTATTTCCGCTGCCTACTTTCATTCAAACTCAAACGTCCTAAAATAAAACTAAGTGTTGGGAAGGGAAGGCTGAGCCAAGTTTTGAACTTGACTGCCGCGCGGAGGTGAAACCTCGGCCAGAATCTAAGTGGCCTAAATCGCCCCCGTGACAACTGGTATCAGAGCGCTGTTGATTCGGGACAACAACACAAAGTTCAACGGATCGAATTTTGTGAAGGATGGCTGGTGGCAACGCAGAACTAAGGGAAAAAGTTGCTGCATTGGAGGCACTTGTCGGAACCACTGATGGGGATCAGTTTCTGACCATCATGACTCGGCTTTCTTATCTTGAGGGCGAGTTAAACAGACTGAGCCAAGAATGTACAGAACTGAAAACGGAAAATGGGCTGCTGCGTCTGGCTGTTGGCAATGATGAGACTCAGCGTGGGGCAGATCGGACCAAGGTCAGAATCCCGGAGCCGAAAGAGTTCACTGGCACAAGGAGTGCCAAGCAACTCGAAAACTTCTTGTGGGACATGGAGTAGTACTTTCAGGCTGCCAAAGTTCGTGATGAGGAAAAGGTCACCATTACAACTATGTACTTGGTTGACGATGCAAAATTATGGTGGCGAACACGGGTGGCTGATGATGCAAGTGCTGGTAGGCCAAGGATCGACTCTTGGGAAAGGCTCAAGAAAGAGTTGAAGGATCAATTCTTTCCTAGCAATGCGGGTTGGATTGCTAGAGACCGTTTGAAGAAGCTGAAACAAACTGGATCAGTGAGGGAATACGTCACAGACTTCAGTTCTTTGATGCTGGATATTAGCAACATGGCTGAGGAGGACAAGTTGCATAATTTCCTTTACGGGTTGCAATCGTGGGCGCAAATGGAACTTCGAAGGCAGAATGTGAAAGACCTTCCTAGTGCCATTGCGGCTGCGGATGCTTTGGGAGATTTCCGGTGGGGCCAGGAGGGTTCTGATTTCTCTACTAATCCCAAGTCCAAGAACGGAAACAAGGACAGGACAAAATAGTGGAGGAAAGCTGGAAACGACAATGTTGTTGAGGGCAACGGCATTGAGAAGGAAAAGCATGGGGCTGGACCTTCTTACAAGGGACAAAGCAGCAAATTTAATGGCTGTTTTATTTGCAAGGGACCACACATGGCGAGAGACTGTCCCAGAATTGAAAAGCTTTCGGCGTTGTTTGCTGAAGAACCAAAAGAAGATGAGGAACAGGAGCAAATACAAGCATATGTGAATCCTTTGAGGGTGTTCCATAAAACCGAAGCTAGTTCGTCGAGGGCGACGAATCTTTCTGGTGGGGGTGGTTTGTTAGACCCCTAACTTTGGTCCTCGGCAGGTGTGGGTTGTGACAAGGATTTGCATGATGAACTTGTTGCACGACCCTAAAATTGGGGCAACATCATGACGGCAGCTCGGCATGACGGACAGTGCGGGGCATGACAAATGCGCCTTGGACGGACTCAAGGGCATGTCACTTGGACAAGGCGGGACAACACATTTGTGCGGCAAAGCTATGTCAAGCAGGGGCAAGACATAGTAAGACAAGGCATGGCAAGGCATTCGATGACAAGCAATGTGGGCAATGACTTGGTGTCAAACTCGGCAGTAGGCTAGTGGCGGACTTGTTCGGGCGAAAGGACTGGACAATGACGGACAACTGCGGCGGCGGCATTAAGCTGGGACATTGAGTGAGAGCAGTGTCATAGGCTAAGGCTGGGCGCAATGCCAGCCTTAGGCGCGGATCAGCTCGGCCAAGGCGCACATGCAATGCACATGGAAGCAGTTGGCGGTTGCTGCCACTCTCCTACAAATGTGCTGATCATGGAACAATCATGCTGATCATGGGGCAGACATGCTGATCATGGACCATGAAGAGTGCCCATGTTTTAGGCATGATAACCCAGCGGTTGGGGCTTGTCAACCGAATGTAGCCTATAAATATGCCTATGTTAAGCCAAGAAAGGCATGAGAAACGTAGTGTACTTAGCCTATAGTATTTGAGCAGGGGCCAAATCTGTCTAAGTTGGCTTCCTTCGGGTAGGAAGTCTTTGTTTTCCTTCCAAGTTCATTTCGGGCAGAGAGTTAGGGAATTCTTTTGTCTTGGCCATAGGGTTGGCTTTGTGAACTTGTAATTGGGGCAAGGAGTCGGGGGAGTCTTTGTCCTGGCCATTGTGTGGCCGAAAATCTTAGTGTTCTTGTATTCACTTTAAATAATACAAGTTGGGAATAGGGATTCCCGTAATCTCGTGTGTCTTCTTTATTTCCGCTGCCTACTTTCATTCAAACTCAGAAACGTCCTAAAATAAAACTAAGTGTTGGGAAGGCTGAGCCAAGTTTTGAACTTGACTGCCGCGCAGAGGTGAAACCTCGGCCAGAATCTAAGTGGCCTAAATCGCCCCCGTGACACTAGGCACGTACGACTCGGCACTTGGGTGTAAATTTAAATATACGAGGAGTTCATTGTGCGAAGGAGCAGAGGCAGGTTCTCGCACCATAGAAAGGTGAGGGTGCAAAAAGAGTTAGTCCCACCTTATCAACACCTAGATGTGGTGCTATATATATAATATAGGAAACTTTTAGCCTCATAAAGAAGGGCGTAGAAGCTAACATGACTGTGATTCGGATAAGTAGTTGGAACTCATTGACAAAAAGTCAATAAAATTGGTGGATTCATTAAAAAGAAAAAGAGTAGATATTGCATGTCCGCAAGAGACTAAGTGGACATGAAAAAATGTTAGGGAGATTGGTTATAAATAATGTTTTTATGGGTTGTAGAAGAATAGGAATGTGGGCAGGAACCATTGCAGATCAAGACTTACGGATAAACTACAGAAGTAAAGAGAATGGATGATAATTCTATTCCATTAAGACTTAAGAGTGATTTGGAGAGATGAGACAATCAACCTCAATAGTGGCTATGTTCAGCAAATAAAATTAGATGGGAATTCTTGGAAGATGCATCTTTGTCAGGAAACATGTGGGTAGATGTAGTTGTGACTAATAGTCTGTTTGGCCAAGCTTCTCAAGAGTCCAAAAGTGTTTTTTTTTCCCAAAAACACTTTTTCCCTAATTTGAGGAATTTGGCCACGCTTTGTTTGGGGGAGAAGTGCTTTTAGTAAGAAGCAGAAGCAGTTTATGAGAAGCAGAAAAAAGTAGTTTCTTTCCAAAGCAGAAGCAGAAGCAGTTTTGACTTTTCTTCTTACCTAAAATACCCTTAACAAAATATAGTATATACCAAAATAACCGTTAAATCTAATACTTAAAATATTAATATATAAGTATTTCTTCTTATTTTTAGGATAGCTTTCTAATATATAGTGACTTTATAGGATAGCTCTGATGGTAAGCAACCCCCACTTCCAACCGAGAGGTTGTGAGTTCGAGTCTCTTCAAGAGCAAGGTGGGAAGTTCTTGGAGGGAAGGATGTCGGGGGTCTATTTGGAAATAGCCTCTCTACCCCAGGGTAGGGGTAAGGTCTGCTTACACACTACCCTCCCCAGACCCCACTAAGTGGGATTATACTGGGTTGTTGTTGTTGTTGTTGTTATTGTTGTTGTTTATGGGTGAATGCTTTTGTATTTGTTGAATGAATTTTAATATATTATATTTATATTAAAAGAATTAAGTACTTTTAATTTTATTTTCATATTTTACTTAAATAAAAGAAAAAAGATTTATTTATTGCTTGTAATAAAAATATTTGAGATTATTAATTTACTTATAATAGTAACTACAACAACAACAACAACTACGCAGTATAGTCCCGCAACGTGGGGTCTGGGGAGGGTAAAATGTAGACGGGCCTTACCCCTACCCGAAAGGGCAGAGAGGCTGTTTCCAATCAATCCTCGGCTCAGTGAAGGAAAGGAAAAACAAAAACAAAAGAGCATTAGTAACTCCAGTAGAAATAGCGTAAATAATTATCTAAACATAAGAACCATAAATAAAATAGCATGCAATAATATCAGACAGTAACTACCATAAATAACTACCCTAAGGGAGATGCAATCCAATACACGAATCATCTATGGATAGCCCTGCCAAGACTTACCCAACCCCGGGTGAGGAGTACGAAAAACTCTAAGAGCCCATATCCTACAACCCTGATACTAGACCTCCAGACTTTCCTATCAAGGGCCATGTCCTCGGAAGCCATGTCATGCCTAATCACCTCTCCCGAATACCTCTTAGGCCTCCCTCTGCCTCGCTGTACGCCGACCATCGCCAGCCGCTCACAACTCCTCACCGGGGCATCAGGACTTCTCCTCCGCACATGCCCGAACCATCTCAGCCTCGCTTCTCGCATCTTCTCATCCACCGGGGCCACCCCCACCTTCTCTCGAATAACTTCATTCTTGATCTTATCTAACCTGGTGAGCTCGCACATCCACCTGAACATCCTCATCTCCGCAACCTTCATTCTCTGAACATGAGAGTTCTTCACTGGCCAGCACTCCGCCCCATACAACATGGCAGGTCTAACCACAACTCTATAAAATTTCCCCTTGAGTTTCTGTGGAACTTTCTTGTCACACAGGACTCCTGATGCAAGCCTCCACTTTAACCACCCCGCTTCTATACAATGAGTGACGTCCCTGTCAATCTCTCCGTCCTCCTGAATCACCGATCCAAGATATTTGACACTGTCCCTCTTGGCGATGACCTGAGATCCAATCATCACGTCCCTGCCTACTTCGCTCGGCTCTGCGCTAAACTTGCACTCCAGGTATTCTGTCTTAGATCGACTTATTTTGAAACCCTAAGACTCGAGAGTCTTTCTCCATACCTCTAACCTCTCAATAACACCGACCCTCGTCTCGTCTATCAAGATTATGCCATCAGCAAATAGCATACACCAAGGCACATCCCCTTGAATATGTCGGGTTAGAGCATCCATCACCAAGGCAAACAAGAGAGGGCTAAGCGCTGATCCTTGATGGAGCCCCATAACCACTGGAAAATGGTCTGAGTCGCCACCCACCGTCCTAAACCTAGTCTTAGCTTCATCGTACATGTCCTTGATTACTCTGATGTAGGCTTCCGGCACGCTCTTCGCCTCCAAGCACCTCCATAGCACCTCCCTTTGGACCTTGTCATACGCCTTCTCCAAGTCGATAAGCACCATGTGCAGGTCAGACCATTTTAAGTAAATATTAAGTAAATTTATTCATGTCCCTATTCGTAATTTGTTACTTAAAAGCACTTTCTGAAAAACTTGGCCAAACACAAATTATTGCTCAAAATTGCTTTTCAGAGTGATTAGCCAAACACAAACTGCTTCTCTCCAAAGTACTTTTTTCAAAAGCACTTTTTCAAAAGTACTTCTCAAAATAAGCTGATTTTTTCAACTTGGCCAAACAACTATAAGTTCATGGAGAGGAAGTCATACTTGTCATTGTTCAAGATTGGAGATAATCATAGCCAAATAAGACTTCATATCTTCTGGGAAAAGTGATCGCTAGGATTGTAAGGTTATACTAGGTGAAGTCCTAACCATTCCATATGGCTTGATGTTCTTAGATGTGAAGTGAACAAGTGGACTAAAAGGTGAAGAGTTACATGGAACCAAAAATTCTATAATGGGCACTTTAGTCCAATACCCGATATGAATAGTTTGATTAGTTGATGAAGGGAGCATGAGATTTAAAAGATAATGCAGATAGTGTAGAAGGTGATAACGAGTTGCATTAAGAAAGTAGAAAGTGAAGTTACATGTGTGAAGACATAGGACTCTTAGCCACAAGAATATTCATCGTGAAAAGAGGATGCACAAAAAATTGTCGGAGCAAAAAGAGAGCGGTATGGGAAGTTACCAGGATAGAAGTTATAGAAGTCTCTAGAGAATGTGAGATAGCTAAAAGAGATGCTAAGAGGGCAACTATCGAAGCCTTAGACAACTTGTACTGAAAGTTAGGGATGCGGAGTGCGGAAGAAGATATGTTATAAGCTAGCATGACTGAGATAAAATGCAATTAAGGACTTGAACCAAGTTGAGTATATTCAAGAGAATTTCCAGCCACTGTTTTGATTGGAGCACAATAATAACTATGCTTCAGTCCCAAACAAGTTGGGTAAGCTATATGAGGCATTATTGCTATCTTAAAAAAGAGAGGTATAGATGTTATTGTGATCAACTTCTCATCACAAATCACGAGATTAACTTTTGAAATATATTTTTACATCCATGATTAGAAGAGACCTATGTTAACTTATAGAATTAGGTCAATTGAAATAATAGGTCAATTGAAATAAAAGATACCTTGAAAAATATGAGGCTTAGGAAAACCTGAAGTCTAAATGGTATCTCTGTAGAGGTTTGGAAGTTCAACGGAGAGGTTGGAGTAGTATAAGCCTAGCTATTTAATGTTACATTAAGTAACAAGATGTCAAATGAATGGAGAAAGAGTACCTAGTTTTCGATATATAAAAACAGAGGAGATATTCAAAGTTATACGAGTTATCGTAGTGTTAAACTTATGAGTCATACAATACAACAAAGGAAAAAAAGGTAGAGCAAAGAGTTTGTGAAATTACAAGGGCGGCGTGAACAATTTTGGATTTATACCAGATTATTTTACTAGAGAATTTTTTCTCTGAAGGAAGTAACTGTAGACATCATTGTGGTGCCTAAACATTGATGATTCAGGTATCTAGACCTGATCTTTTGGGATATGATATCGAGCATGTAAGACAATAAAGTAGGATGACAAAAATAGAGGAATAATACAGAAGTGACATGTGATAGACATGTCTGGCGAAGTGCAATGCAATTTAGAACAGTTGTTGAGCCCGAAAATGAGTGCAACAAATTCATAAGATGAATTTCGTAAAATTGTGAATGTTATGATTGACATGCAGTTCTCGTACAAGTTTGAACGAGATTAGAAATGATCAAATATGATGGAAGCTGCAAGTAGCACATCCAGAAGTAAAACTAGAGGTCACATATGCATCAGTTTACAGTAACAAAAAATTAAGTTAGACTGTTGTTAGACCAACTTATTTGCAAACGAGAGGTCACATATGATGATGGGAAACAATAAAAGAAAATAAGTTAGACTAAAAGGAGTGTAGTTGTGTGAAAAAGGATTTGCAATCTCTTGGAATCTATATGGACTTGACAAAAACCTTATGGAAGTAAAAGATTCATATAGGCGATAGAGACTTGTTGTTTTAACGCTTAATTGTTGTTACATCTACATTAAATTTGACTTTGTCGGTGGTATGTTTCTTTCTATATTGATTAGAAACTTGTATGCTAGAGATAGGCGTGGTTTCATAATCTCTGGTTCTAAAGAATGCTTAATTTGTCTCAAAAGACAAATTATTTAGTATTGGATGCGTTCACATGATTAGAGCAGATATAGGTATATAATTGATCCGAGTAACTTGGCCACTTGGGTTCGATTGATTACTAAATTGGATATCCATTCTCAAAATAAAATTGGATTTTATACTGCATAGTCGGGCTTCTAGAATATGGTAGAGACGATATAGGTCATGAGGCTTTTGGTCCCTCTAGCCCTCACGTGTGTACGACGGAAGGAGAGAAGTGAAGAGCTTTTTGAAAGGATAAGAATGACTTTGTACATTTGCATAATAGTCTTTTCCTTTCTTTGTTGTTAATTTTGGTGCACCACAAGAACTCTTATTGTATAGAAGATTGGGTGTGTTCTGGGGAGGACCATATTTTTGTACAGGCTCTACTTTTTGGTTGACTGCTTGTAATATACAAGAGCTTTTCTCACATCAATAAAATTATTTACCTTTTAAAAGAAAGTAGATATGGTACTATGCACTCATGCATGCCATAGAGGTTAAAATTCTTGAAGAGTAACCAGCTTTGTCAAAGGCGCGCTTAAGCCCTAAAGCAAGGCTCAAAGCATGTTGAGTGCTTCGCCTCTCTTTGTATGCGCTTTAGTATCGCATCAAGGCTCTAAGACATACTTTTCCTTGCCAATGCGTGTAATCCTGAAAACACGACATTAAACCATTGATATTTCACTTTCTCGTAATTTTTTTTTCCAATTTCTTTGTCCATATATTTGTTATTCATGCTTTTAATTATTATTCTTGGACTACATATACATATTTTTACTTTTTTCTTCGGTTGCACCTTTTTTCATTAAAGCCTACGGTTTATTTGCGCTTTGCGGTTAAAGCCTTAAAGGACCTTAGAGCTTTTTTGCGCTTTTCGCTTTTGATAACACTGAGAGTAACGAGAATGAATTGGTGGACAGCAGGACAGATTTGAAGTTTCTTCCAAATTATTGCTTTTTTATGGAAATCTGGACATTGAACCTTTGTCGAAATAGTCTCGTGTTAGAAGTTTGAATATATGTCTAACCTGGCATTCTTTTAAAACAATTGGATTTGACAGCATTCGTTTCTTTTTGCGCCTTTCTGTTTGCTATTTAGTTCTTAGGCTACATAATTCTTTTCAGGTTTCACAGCAGATTGGTGGTCTGTGGGTGTTATTCTGTTTGAGTTGATTGTCGGTGTTCCTCCTTTTAATGCAGAGCATCCTCAGGTTAATATATTGTCTTCTTATTTGTAACTTTAGTCCTTATTCTTCCATGTAGTTTGTTAACCCTTAGGTCTGAAGGAGTTAGTGCTGCATTACCCATTTAGCTTGGATAAGTTTATATTTATATATAAAAGAGAAAAGAAAAAAGGCCCCTAATGTTGCTTATGCTTTATATTATGGTGCGTTGACACTGATAAGAATGGACCTTGGGCCTAACTCAACCCCAAAAGCTAGCTTATGAGGTGAGGATTGTCCAAGCCATATAAGGAGACCAAGGACCTCAAATCCCTCCGATGTGGGACAACTCGACACCCCCCTCACGCCCAGATCTCTGCAGCGTGGACAACATAAATGGGGGCCCAACATCGGTAACAATAATTGGGATGGGCCTGGCTCTGATACCATGATAAGAATGGACATTGGACGTAACTCAGCCCCTTGAGTTGTCCCACATCGGAGGGATTTGAGGTCCTTGGTCTCCTTATATGGCTTGGGCAATCCTCACCTCATAAGCTAGCTTTTGGGGTTGAGTTAGGCCTAAGGTCCATTCTTTTCAAACACAATTTATGAAGAATCAAGGAAAAGATATTGACTCCAATCTTGTATTTCGATGAAAGTTCGAAAAAGAAATGGGTTGAGACATTTTAGCTCTTTTATCTGATGTCGAGCAGTTCGATGGACGTAACTAGGAATGGCAATAATGCAGGGCAAGACCTTAGCGGGGCAGGGAAAGGCAAGACTTTAACAGGGTAGGGAGGTTAAAGTTTAGTTTTGAAATCTGTAGCATGGCAGGACGGGGTCTCAGGACCCGCTAAGATTCTGGGCGAGATGTACTGGTTTTAAACTTGGAAGATGCATTGGTTCTGCAATTGCTCTAGGCAGCCAACATTCCCAATTGGCCTCCATATAATTGGTCTAGTTTCATAATTCATTTAATTGATGTTATGATGATGATGATGATATTAATAATGATAATAATAATATCTATACATTATTAGGAGAGGATAAATCCATCTCCTTAAGCCAAGTGGCAGCATAAAAAACATGGCATAGTTAGTAACTAATTAGTTTTTTAGTTAATAATTAGTTATTAGTTATTATATTTGAGTTTAAATATCTATAAAAAATGAAAATAAAAAAATAAATAAAAAACTACTATATATATATATATATATATATATATATATCTACTAATTGGTTATTTTATTTTAATTAATAATTATAGATATCTTATTATTAGTTATAATAAAAAAATCGAAAATATAAATATATATAAAATAACTACCCATTCAAATTGGGTGGGAATAGTTTCAAGTTGGAGTTTTAAAATAATCGAAAATATAAATATATAAAAATTACTACCCATTCAAATTGGTGGGAATAGTTTCAAGTTGGAGTTTTAAAATTATTTTAAAATACAAAAACAAAACAAAAAGCAAAATGAAATTAACTATAATAAAAAAAGGAAAAAATTAGAAGAAAAACTACCCATTCAAATCGTGGAGTAGTTTCAAGTTGGAGTTTTAAAATGAAAAATGAAATTAAAAACATAAAAAATTACCATTTCAAATTGGGGAGTAGTTTCAAGTTGGAGTTTTATAATTGTTTTAAAATAAAAAGAAATGAAAGCATAAATAACTTTTGTTTCAAATTGTTGAGTAGTTTCTTTCTAATATTCTATGTTCTATATATCTTCTATATATTATTAAAAGGAGAGGATAAAGCTCTCTCCATAATCCAAGTGGTAGCCTAGAAAAAAGCCACATGCATATTAGTTAATAACAAAAGAATTATTTATTGAAAATTAACAACGAAATTAACTACCTAAATTAACTACTCAAACATCGGTGAGGGTTGGGTATATCATATTGACAAATTAGATGACAATTGAAATTTATTAAAGCAATATGGTCTAGTAGGATCAAACAAGCTCGATTATAATTTAATTAATATTGACCGCGTATGGGTACGACTACTAGTAATAATAATAATAAATGCTTTATTATAACGTGGTTTCTCTTTTGGTCTAAGTATACCTTATGGATTTTATACATTGTTTTCAAATAATATGGACTGAGAACATACTGATAATATTGGACCTATGGTTGGTTATGGGTCTAAAACTTGGCATTAACTAAAAAAAGCCACTGAAGTACATTTTATTTAGACACTGAAATTAAACATACCTTTTCAAGAACTTATCCACTGCAGCTTGCAAATTTTGACATTGAATCGATCTAACTGAAAATAAGATGGTCTTACACGGTTCAATCTAAATAGTAGCAATCTACAGAAAGTGACCATCTGTCAAGGTATCAATGCCGTTAAAGAGTATTGGACAAATGAACAACACAGGAAGGAAACTAGGTGAAAGAAAAGAGAATATGCAAAGTGAAAAACAAATCAAAAAAAATGAAAGAAAACTTAAAGAGGACAGGCAGGGCAGGGAAAAACTTTGAAAAAAATGCTAATTGGAGCAAGGGAGGGTTTTGGTTTTGGGGGGGGGGGGGGTAACCTTTTAGCCAATTGAGGCTTGACCCGTGCCGCTTCGTCCTGCCCGTTTGCATCATATATGTAACACTTGATATCTTTGTCAAAATTGTATACATAGTTTAGTATTTGCAATTCTGATACCTTGATGCTTTTGTGGGATAACACTGTGCTGCTGTTGTTGCTGATACCTTTATGCTTTTATCGCTTATAGTGGAAATTCTGTGAGCAGTTTTTTTTATAACATACTCTATGAGCAGTTTCCTTTTTACTGACGTACTATGTGACATTTTTTTCTTTTTGATAACATACTCTGAGCATTTTCTCTCCTGTGAGGTACTATATTGATACGGTTACTGTTTTATGAAGCACTTCTGATGTATTGCTCTTTCTCTTTACTTTTTGTCATTTGCAGAAAATATTCGATAATATTCTCAATCGTAAGATACCTTGGCCAGGGGTTCCTGATGAAATGAGCGCTGAAGCACAAGATCTGATTGACCAGTAAGAGAATCATTCTGGTTATTGTTTTAATATCCCATTTTCGTCTTCTTAGTTTTGAGTTGACAAAGTTCTTTTTCCAAGAGCCTTCATCTAGTAGCCAGTTCTCATTTTAACTTCCAGGGTAAGGACATGCAGATGTAAGCTCCTTGTTATGTGGTGTGCGTGAATTATAAGGAAATAGTTTTATTGACTTGAGAGAGGGCGTGGATCATTAGAATTTGGTAGACTTTTGACTAAAAAGCATCGTCGGGGATTATTTATGAAAAGATTGTCTATAAATACTCTGAAATTGGTCAACAATCATGACCCTGGAACAGAAGAAGAATCTTACTATGCAAAGAATAACGGTGATAAATATACATTTGGACTAATCTATTCTGCCAAAAATGAGAACAGGCTGGGTTTTGAACCTATAATTGATGGAGAGTTTATTCTGTAATTTTCAGGTGCAGCTTATAAGATTAGCATCATCAGGCTTTAGTAATTATAAACTTAGCGGTCTTCTCTTTGTAACTTATCTATTACAGAACTAGTTTGTTACTGTCTCTCAACTTGTGAAAGCTGCTATCATGGTAAATTTCAGGTTACTAACAGAAGATCCTAATCTGAGACTTGGGGCCAGTGGAGCATCAGAGGTGATGTTCTCTTTTCCATTTAACTTTGATATTGACCCTTGTTATCTCTGTCATTTGAAATCTCGAGAATAGATCTAGAATGACTATGATTCTTTCTTATGCAGGTGAAGCAGCATCCATATTTTAGAGATATTAACTGGGACACACTGGCTAGACAGAAGGTTTGGCTTTGATTATTCATAGAAGTGATTTGTCTTCATTTAACTGTATCTGTATTAGAAAATAGGCCCTAGTGTCGAAAGGGCCCTGAAAACCATAGCCAACCCCACCTAGTTTTGAATTGAAGCATACTAACCCCGCCTAGTTCTGAATTGAGGTGTAGTTGTATTATTGCCGTTGTTGCTTTATTTGCAGGTGGTCAATCATATTAGCTCTACTGATTAGTGTTGAATCTATGCATGTACTTCTCAGGCTGCGTTCGTGCCTGAATCAGAAGGTGCACTGGATACTAGTTACTTCACAAGTCGCTTCTCTTGGAATCCCTCAGATGAACATGTTTATGCAGCCAGTGAGTATGAGGATTCTAGCGATGATGGTAGTGTTAGTGGCAGTAGCAGCTGTCTAGATAATCGCCAAGATGAACCGGTATGTTGATAACAGCCCCCCTCCCCACAAGAAACATACACCAAAAAAAAAGGGACTGGTGTATTACCCCTTCATGTATTTAACTTAATTTATTCGGTGGACTCTGTTGATTTTTCATTAAATAGGTGTAACTTAGTTGCAATAATGTGCAGGGTGATGAGTATGCTGGTATTGCAGAATACGAGTCAGGGTCTTCTGTCAACTATCCTTTCAATAACTTCTCATTTAAGGTAATTTCTTGTTTAACAGCACTCCATTCATGATTGGCTGCTTTTTGATGGCTGGGTGTCTTCTGGATGAGGGAATACATGAAAATTGACAGGGCATGGCTGGCTGCAGCTGTTGGATGCATTCTTAAACCTCTTTAAGAGGATGACATACTTTTTTAATGTTATCTGGATCTTCTTTGATCTTTTTTTCTACCTTTATGCTGCGGTTTGTTGCTTATGATGAGGAGAATACTCAGAGATGGAGCCAGGATTTGACATTAATGCGTTCTGGACTTGCAACCGAACCCATAGCTCGTTTTAGTAATTGAGTTCACAATTAAACATTTATACTTATTTAATTGATTTCCTAATACAAACATAGGGTCTAATCAAAGGCTGCTGGATTCGTCCGAGCCTGTATCTTATACTGTATCTGCGCTCCTGAGATTACCAAGTTTGTTTGACTAGTGAACAACTCCTGGCATTCAGCAACCTCTGACTTTGTTCCCTCATTTTATCTTACATTATACTCTCCGCTTTGATTGACCAAATTTTACTTCTCTTTAGTTACATGTGATACTTTGTCTGGCACTTAACAAGAGTTAATGTAGAAAGCCATTCGGCTCATGAATTAATCCTAACAACTGATTCCACTCTTTTTTTTTCTCACTTTCTTCCAACAGAACCTCTCCCAGCTTGCATCAATCAATTATGATTTGCTTACAAAGGGTTGGAAAGAGGATCATCCGTCAAATCATAACGCATAGCCACTGGGAACAGCGGGTGTAGAGTATTCAAACCTCGGTTTCTTGGGCTGATAAAATCAAACAGAACGTGGGCGAATCATCCTCCTGTCTTTACACCTTGTAAATGTATGTATATGACTAAGTTTAATGAAATATTTCTAAGGATACTACTATTCTCTTCATGGTTACAGTTTTACCTTTTTGTTTCATTGCAGATATAGAAGCAGCTTAAAGATCACGATGAGGATGACTGGGGATGTGTTTTCGTCATACAGAGAAATCTCATGCTGTGAGGTTGTGCTTTGAATCGTTTTATTTATAGTTTGGCAACCTTGTGTTCTCATGCATGGCCATGAGATGCCTTGCGGTTTTTGACTTCAGGCTTTTGATTGTTTTGTAAATGTCCCTCTACAGCAATGAGAACACATCTCCTGTTTCGAAAGGGATTGGACTTGTTGCCTCAAATTTTGCTTTTTGCAGTCTTTTCCATTCCTTTGATTCTTCTCTCCTGCAGTCTTTTAATTGAAGCTAAATTTCGATTTTTTTTTTGGAATTTGAATTATTGAATAACTCAAAAAAAATCACTTCAAAGAGCTACCAAGTTTCAAAAATAGTTTTGAATTGTGTTCATGACCAAACATAATTCTAATTTTTAAATACCATTTTCAATTTGAAAAATAATTTCACTTTTTCCAGAAATTTAACAGGATTTATGTCCAAACGCCCACACTAAGTGATAGAACTGAATTTTTGTTACTGTAATCGGAAAGTACTTCAACATTATGAAAACTTCATATGCCCCACTTTGTCGTTGAAAACAACTTTACATCACTGTAATCTCTCTGCTGGCTTACCATATCAAGAATCACATGCACGCATGATAACTGTCAGGGGCAGTTAGAAAAGAAAAGGCAAAAGTAAAAGCTGAAGTACTAATAATTACAGAAACCATTATCAAATAAATGGTACAGATATTGGCCCCCCAAAATGAAAATGAAAGGCTCAACTACAATAGGGACCTCCTAGTAAAGAACAAGTTCAATAACAACAACTACATATCCGCCAATATCTGAATAATGTGTCCTTTCATCTGAGGATGAAATGCTATCCCCCAACTCAATTAAAAAATTTAATCAAACAGGGCATAATCTAGATGATACGCTTACCAAGAACGAAAGATTCTAACTTATCAGATTTTGGAGAAGGAAGATTTGCATAAAACATCCTAACAAGTATGCGTCATTCCAAACAACTTTGGGTTGGATATATGAACTCGCTGACCATGTTTCTCCATTTAAATTTGTTTCAGACAACAAACAACAAGCTCAAATATGCTTAAAAGTTGGCCTCAGGATGTTGGTAATGAATCTGAGTTTCGTTTAATTACTGCACTTTTCAAGGGACTAAGGACAAATCTAATCTGTTGCATTGACAAGATCAGAGTGTTCATGCAAGGTTGAACGTCGAAGTTGTTCAATCCTCTTAGAGACCTCGGACATTGAAGGTCGATTAGCAGGATATTGAGCAGTACAATCTATTGCTAGCTGCAACAGTTGGACCATCTCTTCTTCAGCAGTCTGGTATCTGAGGAGTTCAATATCGAATACTTCAGAAGGCCATTCCTCGCGAACTACAGATTCAACCCACCTTGGTAAGTCAACACCTTCTTCATTCAAGAGTGCATGAGTAGGTGCTTTTCCAGTTAGAAGCTCCAGTAGCAATACTCCGAAGCTATAGACATCTGCCTTCTGGGAAACCTTACGAGGATCTGTTACCTCTGGAGCACCATATCCTGCTACCCGAGTAGGTGAGGTTTGCGGTCCAACTAAGTTAGCTAGGCCAAAATCTGAGACTCGTGCTTCTTATGATTTGGTGAGAAGAACATTAGATGATTTAATATTCGCGTGGGAGACATTAGGACCTTGAGAGTGTAGGTAATCGATGGCTTGTGCAATTCCCATGGCTATACTCGACCTGATTTCCCAATTCAACGGCGTTCTACCAGGCCCCTTGCTTCCTACCAAATTAAAGAAATGTAGTGAATAGAAAGAAGGTAACAGTACAGCAAACAGCTTAGTTAAGCTTCTTAGCTCACTTTAACAAGTTTCAAGTATTCCATAGGCAAACAATGTGTAAGTTCAGACAAGATTCACATGCCAGAAAACTAATCTCCAGTATTCAAAATTCTAGTCCTGCTCTACACAATAAAAGAACATATAATTGTAGATATTATATTGTGCTTGTGCAAAAGAATATATTGTGCTTGTGCAACTTTAACCTGTATATGGACAGGTGACCTACAAAATGACTAAGGATCCTTTGACATAATGATATCACTAAATCAAATAAGTAGTACTTATTGCTTTTAATTACAAAGAACTTTCGATTTAACATATTTCCTTACATTAGAAGCATGCTTTACATGATGAAGACTAAGGGAAATGATAATAAAGAATGCTTAATTCTAGGATCACATTTTCATTGGGTTGAGGGCCCCAATACAAACACTGCAGGTTACACAGTACGCAACAAGTCAAACTGACTACCAGTAAGCCACCATTTTACTTACCCATTAAAAAAATATGATGTGAGAAAAAAGATGCATTCACTAAATTAAACTTAATTAATCGTTACCTTCACACGTTGAAATATGTAAAGGACAGATTTTGAAAAAATAAAATTTAAATGGACACTTATTTTAAATTAAAATAAAAAGATAAAATAATCGTTTAACGGTGGATTGGAGGGGTATTTGATGTAAAAGACAAACCTTATCAAACCCTCTATTTTTCTAGGAGCAAGTAACTTTCTTAATACATGTGCCCGAGCCTAGAACATCAATGAGTACTAAAGAACTCAAACGAATAGAGATTGAACTCTGATAAATAGCATGGCTCCAACAAAATATCAAAAGCTGGAATTAAGAACATAGTATATCTTCAAAAATTAAGAGAAATGAAGTAAAAAACCAGATTTTGGCATAAGTGAAGTGCAACTGTAACTTACCATGAAGAAGTGCAGACAAGGTTCTCATTGGCATATAATCATACACAAGAAGTTTCTCCTCTCCACTGTAATAATATGCCCTCAGAGGCACCAAATTCTCATGATTCATTGCTCCAACTGTTTCAATTTTTTCCCTGAACTCTATTTCAGATATAGCCACATCTTTCAATCTCTTAACAGCAACAATTGTACCTATCTCCAAAACTGCCTTATAAGCTGTTCCAAATGTTCCTTTACCAAGAACCTCAGCAGATGCTTTCAAAAAATCCTCCAAATCAAATGTTTTATAATAATCTCCAAAAAACACAAGCTTTTTAGCTCCATTTTCACCAGTATTCAATGCTGCAACTGGATGCCCATTATTTATACCTCCATTTTCTGATTCCACAATTTGCTTCTCCACTGAAGCTTCTTTTTCTGTTTGCTTAATTGTAGCAGCCTCAAAAGACCTCATTTTTTCACCGTTTTTCGTCCTACATAACACAAACAAAAGTAACAATAAAACAAGAAATCCCACAACAGAACCAATTACAACCTCAGCAAAAGCTCCACTGGACAACTTATATTTCTTAGTTGAATTCCCAATTTCAATTCCAGCAGTAGCTATTGCAGGCTGGGCCCCACCTCCTGGACAAATACCAAGTGGCTTTCCACATAGTGAATTCCCAAGAAAAGCATCCACGGACATTGCCTCCAAACTTCTTGGAACAGAACCATTTAATTTATTAAAAGACACATTGAATTGTTCAAGATTAGCAAACTTCAGCTCAGGTAAAGACCCATAAAAATTGTTCCTCTCAAGAAGAAGTGTTCTCAATCGGGTCAAATTGTTAAACCCGGATGGTATTTCACGAGAAAAGTTGTTGTCAGCAAGATTTACCCGAACTAAAGAGTGAAGCCCAATGAGAAAAGAAACTGGGCCGGTAAAATAGTTGCCCTGAACATAAATATTACGAAGCTCAACACATTTGGAAAGATCATAAGGGAGAGGACCCGAAAGGTTGTTGAGACGAAGGCTGAGTGTACGGAGGCGGGTGAGGTTGGAGATGGTGTTCACCGGAAGTGTGCCGGAGAGAGCGGAGGCGGGTAGCCGGAGAACGGTAACACGGTTGTTTTCGCATTGTACACCAGCCCAGTTGCATGGTGAGGTGGTGTTGGAGGAGTTCCAGAGGAATTTACGACCACCTACGGCGGAACGAAAGGCTAAAAGGGCGGCGATCGGTGGTCAGGTCCGACGATGTTGTGGTGAAGATGAGAGCGTGAATGAGGAGGATTGGTAGTAGCATTTTCAGCTTTGGCTGTAGAATTAAGGTAGAATAATTAGGCAGCATTTTGTAGGAGTGCAAGAAAAAGAGTGTTAGTAAAAAAGAAGGAAAAAACCAAAACCATAGCTGTTAAATTACTGATTATGGTCAACTACCAGTTGATGATTTCATGATTAAATTCAAAAAGACAAAGCGGAGAGTACTGTCTCTGCTCGAGGGTCAGTCCGCCGCTTTTCCTCATACTATTTTTGTCTTTTCTTTTTGTTGTTTTAGGGAAAATTTTATTTTATATCTTATACGGCTAACAATAGTTGTATAATTTTTTATTTTATCTTAAAAATTTATGAATTCAAAAGTGTAAGATTAGGGTACATAATTTTATGAGACAAAATATTTTTTATATAACTAATATAAATGGTATAAAATACAAAATAAAACTTCTCGTATTTTACTCCATCAATTTTAGTTAGGTGCCTTGGCTAGCATGTGGGCATACATTCCTAACTTTATTTTTAAAAATCTTATTTGAGTAAAGTTTGATTCTAAGACGAAAAATGTGTTTGGTCATAAATTTTCAAAATATATTTTACTTTTTATAAAAAAAACATAAAATATAGTTGTACATATTGTAGTGACCCTTAAATATTTTTCTTGGTCCACTCAATTAGGGGTGTTCATAAAATTTAAAAACATCGAATCAAACCGAAAACCAAACCAAACCGATCAAAAAATCGATACTTTTGGTTTGGTTTGATTTGTTTTGATTTAGTAAGAAAAAAATTGAAACTAACCGACTACAGGAGTGACTATTTCAAATTTATTATTACACACACACACACACACACACACACACACACATATATATATATATATGTGTGTGTGTGTGTGTGTGTGTGTGTGTGTGTGTGTGTGTATATATATATGTGTGTGTGTGTGTGTGTATTGTTATACAAAGTTTCAAAAACTTTATGGTAAATGCTAATTGTTTGCATTTTTAATATAGTTCTTTACCTTTACATTCTAGCTTGATTGGTAGTTTTCTTTGTTGAGTGTAAAATCCATTTCGTGTTAAAAATAACATATTTTAAATTGAGCCCTTAAATTATTCATCACTATTTGATTCAATTATCATCAATAAATTTTGGTAAATAATAGATTTCTCAGAGGGCAATTAATTTGATAGTGTTACATTGAAAATATGGTCGCCGGAATATGTATTTGGTAGTGTATGTCTTATATTTAAGAAAAAATCGATAATAAAAAAAATCAAAAAACTTACATAAACCGAATAGAAAAAAACTATTTTAATTGGTTTGATTTGATTCTAATATTTAAAGAACCAATTTGTTTTAATTTAATTTCTTTTTTAAAAATCGATCTAAATCGAACTATAACCATCCATGCCCTCAATAATGAAAAGCGGGCTGGAGCAATGATCGTAGGTGTTGTATGAGTTCAGTCACTTGGTTAGTTGATTGATTTATATTTTTTAGAGTCACTTGGTTGACGTCCCCTTTTTTTAGTTGTTTTCTTTTTTGTTTTACTTTTTATAACGGGGAATATGTTCTAGTACTACTGTATAATAATATATAATAGTTAATTGATTTACAACGGTTCTAGTACAATCCAATCCCAAGAGGATCACCAGCTAGGATGGATTGGCCTTCAATTATTCTAAGAATTTTTTAAATTTTAAAATATCTTTTTGTAACATAGTCAATTAATCATATAAAATATAAATAACCTCTAATTGCTTAGACTGTAAAAAAATTGATATTATAACGAAAAATCTCGTTTTTGAAATGCAATTCTCTATATCTCCAATTTTTCTTTTTTAAAGTTACATAAATATTTTCTTAATGTTTTTTTTCATTTTCCTCAGATTTAATAATTGCTTCAATGAATTTAAATGCTAAGGTTTTTTAATTTATGATTAATATTATTTGTTGATTTCATCATTATAGATAATAATTTTTTAAAATTCTTGAAATTTTGTAGTGGTCAATTATGTTTTTTTTGGTGTATTCAAAAATGATCTTTTTCTATACTAAAGAGCAGTTTAAGCATTAATAGTATATTAAAGTAATCCAAACTGATCATTGGCCACTTAAAGTAATATTTTCTTTTGAAAATTGATTATTATTGGCCAACTAAAACTTTTCGAGTTCGTTATTAATTAAGCAAAAGAAAAACTAATTTTGTCATATTACATGCTTGTCAAAAATATAAATTTTAGTTGATATGGCAGGGTAAATGCTATGTAGGGTTGGGGAATGGGGATTATAGTTAATATTTTTTAAATTTTTACTTTTTAAAATATTAAATATTTAATATTTAATTACTTTATTAATTTTTAACCCACGGACCGCTCCAGGCCACGGCTCGATCAAACCTCAAGGGCAAAAGAGTTGATTTGAGCCGGACTTATAAGCCTTAATTTTAAATAAGCTCAAAAAATCCTATTCCACCCTATTCAAAATAGCGGGCTGTGTTAGACTGGCCTCACGAGCTAAACCTATTTTGACGACTCTATTTATAGGCTGTATTTTTTCATGGATTCTGATTTACAACATGATTGAAGATCAGATAACTCTTTAAAAAGTTGCAATGTCCATATTGTGATTAACTTTTGGAATATAGCATCTAGGTAACATTATTATTGAATATCACTGTCCATTATTAATGTTTTGTTCGAATATAACTTTATTTAGCATGTTTCTTAAGGTGTTGTCTTGTTCCTATTATGTTCTCTCTGTTTCATATTTCACTTATCCTAGAATTGCTTAATTATTGTAGTATTTGCTTTATTCTTGATAAAAGGGTTGTGGCTCTCTGTTGATGTTGTGTTTGCTTGTATTTTTGATGGACTCTTAAATTTATCGAACTTGTTATTTTGTAGGAAGTTTTTGCTTTTGCGAATTGAGATGAATATATTTTTCTTTTACGAAGTTTAATTCTTATTGAATATTCTAGTTTAATTCATGTGGGCGCATGGATGTGCAGGAAAACTTTTTTATTTAGTAGAAAGCTTATTTTAAAATGAAAATTTTATATTCCTATGCCATATAGGAAATTATATTATTCTCAATGTTTAAGGTTTGATTTAATTACATTTAGTATACCTAAATACCAATTATATACCATTAGTGATGTTTAAGGGTATCAATTATACTCCTAATTTAATGGTGCAATATATTCCTTGTAATACAACTCTCCCCCGTTTCTCTCTCCAATTCCTACACCTTCACCCATGTTTTCCTCCCACATCCACGATTTTTGTATCAAAATTTCATTGTTTCTTCCATAGCCAAGGCTTTGAATTCGAATTTATGTTTTCAAAAGACATTGTTTGTTTGGATTGGATGTTGTTGCAAAGAATTGAGAACTCTCTCTACGTCTCTCTCTATCTCGCAATCCCAAATTTCAGCAATGTAAGAAGAAAGAAAAAGAGAGCAGCAAATTGACAGCAATTAAAAAGCTTTGAAGCTTTGAATTCTAATTTGAATTTTTAAAAATTATTATTTTTTTGTATTGGGTGTTGTTGTAAATAATTGGGAATATGATGTGGAGTTTATATCTCAATTTTAAGAAGTTTTGGTGAAGATTAGACTTGATTTTGGCTGAATTTAAGATTGAAACTCGAAGAAGAAGAAGAAGAAGAAGAAGACATGACATACATTATATTGCAGAAATTGTAGATAAATTGTAGACTGTTGTTTATTTATTTTTGATCTTTGTATTGTTGTATTAAAAGTTTTGATGTGAGCTTGTTATTCAACTTCGTTTATTTTGGAGCTAACTTGTGTAGAGGAGAATATGTTTTTTTAAGTTATATATATTGCTATACCTTTAAATTCAAGAAAGTATGGTTGTATTGTATCTAAAAAGGCGTGAACTTGTAAAATAGGTTGAATGTGAGGAATGGGTCAGATAAGACTCACAATGACTTGTTTTCTATATTTAATCTACAACAAAACTATATATCATTTGAAAAATTAATATGAAAATACGGAATTTCAATGTTTTTACGAATTATCTACAAAATGTCTTAGGAAGATCTACCCTTCATCATGTTTTTTTGGATTCCATTTATAGCATAGCAGTTTTGTAAAGAGTAACAAGAACATACAGGAGAATCACATAATTGTAGTATAATCGGAATTTTCGACATAATTACGTTTTTTGCAGAAGATTTGTAGAAGTTTCAGTGCTTTTTGATTTGTGAAAACAGAAAACAAAGGATCTATAAACAAAATATAAATAATTTATAATTTATCGATAAAATATCTATAAACTGGGTACATTAAAATTTAATATCCCAATTCTCATTCAATTGTAGCATAATTGAGATTATTGACATAATTGTATTTTTTAGAAGATTTGTAGAAGTTTTAGTCATTTTTATTTGTGAAAACAGAAAATAAAGCATCTACAATTAGAATATAAATAATTTACAATTTATTTACAGAATATCTACAAAATGAATACATATTTGGACTCGATATGCTTTCCCTGAAATGTATGTTTTATATTTTTGATACAATTTTTTGTCCAAAAAAGTACTAAATCCTCAACTTAAATATAATCTTTATACAATATTGTTCAATTTTCATATAATAGGTATATGAATAAAAGAGAAATAAATAAACAACAGTCTATAATTTTTCTACAATTTATCTATAATTTTTCTACCATTTATGCAATATAATATAATAAATTTGAATTGAAAGTTTCAAAGCTTTTAATGGCTGTCGATGGTGGATTTGCTGCTCTCTTTTCCTTTTCTTTGTATTACTGAAATTTGGGATTGAGAGATAGAGAGAGATGTAGAGAGAATTTTGAAAACATAGTGTATATCGCAAAAGCAGAGTATGAAAAATTTGAAACGATGCCGATGATAATTATGAATGTGGGTGATTTGCGTTGTGGTAGATCTTGAAGAATATTTAATTCTTCAATTTTAGTGCGCCTAAATAAGGAATCCTACAGCTACAATAATTCCTTATTTAATGCATTGTCTATATTTTGTAGGAATACTATTAGCATGAAGGGTAATATGTAAACTATAAACATATTTAGTAATATAGTTTCCTATATGGTATAGAAACGAAAATTTCTCTTTTAAAATTTGTGTTCGCATATCAATTGGGAAGTCATGATGAAATCAAAGCGTAAGCTCTTACTTTATTGTTGCCTTTTGCTTAGCAAGTTTAGATTATATATAGTGAATTATAATGCTTATTTGGTCTATCTTAGAGTTTATATGTATTTTTTTATTGGCTAATAAAGTTTTGGATAAGCCACTCTAATGGCGGTGATGCACCCGTCATATTAAAATCCCGAGTTAGCCTTTGGCTTATACCTACAAGTTCTAAAAACTATCACAAATACCCAATAGTACATTTATCAACAACATTCATTATATTATCGCAAATCCTGAACATAAATAGTTTTGGTACAAAATTATCATTTTTATAATGAATTACCATAATACAATACCAAATGACCGGGAAGACGAAATAATATTATTACAAAATAATAAATAGTGAGTTCTTTTATAAAAGACAAAAGTTTTGCACAATTTTAAAAAAAATAAAATAACGATACTTTAGGCCAAATCATCTTTTGAGCTGATTTTGATTTTTGGGAATTTATCAAAATATAAATAAAATTTATGATCAAATATATATATTTGCCAAAACACCCCAAATATTTAGGCAAACTTTATGTCCCAATAGATCCTTAGTTTTGACTAAACATAATAAACGAGAGATAACAGCTGATATGCCATATTCTAGAGCAGAAAATGAATCTATAAATCAACATTAAATATCAAATAACGGTGACATTGTTACAAGAAAAAGAGAATACACGGTGGCGTGATTAATTAGTGAATAATCACATTTTCGTTAGTCATTTTCTTGGTTAAATTACAACTTCAAGAAACCCTTCTCTCTTCCATTAATTAGCAATTACAAAGATTTTTTTCTATCTTTTCTGTTTGACTATTTCTTTTTTTTCTCTTCTTTTTCTTGGTTGATTAAAAAATAGTCGTCTTAATCATAATGAGTTAATATAATTTGATGTGTATACATAAATGTTTACCATCGTGAGAGAGCTAACAAAAGTACGTTCTTACATCAATTGCACAAGGGTATTATTCTATCTGTCCAAAAAAGGGATTATGAGAATTTACTATTAACCACTCCCCATTTTTTTTTCCAATTTACTATTTGATAACTACTCGTCAATGGAGGGGAAAGTGGCTGCTTCCAGAGTCCAGACTAAGACTATTCTTGCCCTTTTTCACATTCAACCTGCGCATGATATATACACTAAATCTTACTGTATTAATGTACTATAGATATGTAGTATTCGTTTCCCTCCGTTCACTTTTACTTATCTAGTATTTTAAAAATATATTTTTACTTTTACTTATCATGCTTAGCATATCAAGAGAAGATAATTTCTTTTTTCCTGTTATACCCACAATATTAATTACTCATTTCAAACCATGTTCTCAAATAAATTAACAATATACATCAATTAATTAATATGAATATTAAGGTAAATTATGCACTTCATTTATTATTTCTTATAAGGTATACAAACTCTATAGTGGACATATAAAAGTGATAGGAGGAAGTAGTAATAAATTAATTTTGCTTACTAATAGACGACTCATGTTATGTTGGAGTAAATTTTAGGTGTAAATAAATCACTTCATTTCTGGAAGAAATTTTCTAAGGAGTTTTATTTACCAACTAAAAAAAGGTGGAACAAAACTTATACTCACAATAATGCAAAGTAGCAACGCAAGATTAATCTGACAAATAAACTTAGAGGAGCTTATTTAATTGCATGTTCAAGCAAACTGAAAGTTTTATTAATATAAGAATTGTTTATACTAATAATGTAGGTTAACCCGTGATAGCAAGTTAGTTAATTACTAATTTTACTAAATGGCAAATTAATCCTTCTCTTATTAGGTGTTCGTTCATTCCCATCGATCAACCATGTCTTGAGTTACATTTTATGTCGAATTTGGCTCAATCTATTAAATGCTACTGAAATTAATCAATTCCTTCGCCCCTCTATTATATTATTGTGTAACTAGTCATAACATTAGGGTGTTACGTGTATACCTTATTTTGATGAGGAATTTTATTTAGTCACATAAATATTAAATTATGTTTGAATTATAAAGTAAGAAATTAAGCAACTGAAATTGTTGAATAAAATAATTTTTTCAATATAAAAATATAATTAGAACAATTTGTTCGTATCAATGATTTCCATAATAGCAATTAAAACTCAAAACAGTTATTTAAACAATTGAGAATGAGAGAATAAATTCTTTTAAAGGATATAAATCATGCATATAATAAAAAATAATTATTTAAGATAGGGGTATATGTATAGTATACATTTATATGCTTGAAAACTAGATTATTTTGTTCCAATATTATATATGCTTCATTTATTCAATTTCTCAAAAAACGATAAAGGTTAATGATTTAGAGGATAAAATTAGTATTTGGCCACGAAAAGTTTGAAAATTTTAATTGAATAACTTTTTAAGTGCTATTGAAATAGTTAAGTCATGTTGCTATTACAAACAAAAAAACATAACTTTATTTGATAATTTCGAATAATTGAACGACTATTTAATGGACTCTGGAATGTTACAAATGAGATTAACTTGTGTACTCACAAATATCAAAGAATGTATGAACCTTAAACAATGAATTAAAGAATGAAGTTATATATAAAACCCGCTAACTCTCTTTGCCTCCTCAGTATTGATGTCAAATTATTCAGTGCTGGAACAGGTAAGTACCTTATCACCCAAAAATTAAAATATATTTTCAAGTACTCTAGCAATTTGCTTAATAATGTCTTCATTCCAGGCCATGCCCAAGATGTGTCTAGTTACCCAACTGATGATAATCACATAGAAACAAAAAATCATTTTTCAGCCATTAACTTAGACAAACAGCAAACAATTTTGGATAATACCTCTAGTGGTAATAACCAAAATACCACTAACAACTTGTACATGAACCAGCCAGTAAAGACAAACAATGCCCAAAAACCATTAGACGACAAACTTGTTACTCCCTCCTGTTTAAAATAAACGGTCAAGGGTCAGATTTGCCCTTATTCAAAATAAGCTACATTTGTCCTCCGTTATACTATTTGGCCATATATGTCCCTCCGACGTTATTTTTGGTCATATATGTCCCTCCGATGTTAACTTTTTTTTAAAAAAATTAAAAAGCCACGTGTCAGAGTCCTATTGATTTAACTAAACCCATTCCCCTTTTTCTTTAAATTAAAACGAAAATATTTGTAAAAAACGTTAAAAAACTGTAAAAAATGGGAAAAAAATTTGTAAAAACTGGAATTTTTTTGTAAATTTTTTCAGAATTTAAAAAAGGAAAATATTATATTAAATTTGTTTTTCTGTTTTTACAAATTTGTGTTTTCACTTTTTACAAAACAAAATTCTTTTAAAAATGCGAAATAAAATATTGTTTTAAAAAAAAACGCGTTTTGGAAATATTTTCAAATTTGAAAATAAACTGATTTTCTTTTTGTAAATACAGAAATAAAAATTGTTTAACAAAATATTTTTATTTTTGACAAAATTATTTAACAAAATTTTTTCGTGTAACAAAAAAGAAGAAGAATGTATTCCTTATCATTACGATTCATTTAGAGATGCTCTGTTCATATTTTAAAAAATAAAAAATTAGTTTAAACAATTTTTATTTCTTTTTCATTAAAAAATCATTTTAAATAATTTTTTTTGTTTCGAATATAATATTTTGTTTTTAATATATTATTTTTCTTTTTTGAATTCTGAAAAAATTTACAAAAAAATTCCAGTTTTTACAAATTTTTTCCCCATTTTTTAACGTTTTTTACAAATATTTTCGTTTTAATATAAAGAAAACGGAAAATGAAAAAAAAAAACAGAAAACAGAAAAAAAAATTTGATATAATATTTTCCTTTTTTAAATTCTGAAAAAATTTACAAAAAAATTCCAGTTTTTACAAATTTTTTCCCATTTTTTACAATTTTTTAACGTTTTTTACAAATATTTTAATATAAAGAAAAAGGGGAATGTGTTTAGTTTAACCAATAGGACTCTGACACGTGGCTTTTTAATTTTTTATAAAAAAAGTTAATGTCGGAGGGACATATTGACCAGAAATAACGTCGTAGGGACATATATGGCCAAATAGTATAACGGAGGACAAATGTAGCTTATTTTGAATAGTACAAGGGCAAATCTGACCCTTAACCGTAAAATAAATAATTTTTTGGCATTTTTCTTGCGGTTCAAAAGAAGTAATTTTTTTAAATTTTAAGAATGAGTTAATTATTTTTTCTACATTCTCCTTAGAGTAAATAATGTTGGAATATGTTTTAAGAGTGTGTATGTGAGATAGTAAGGGTTAATATGGTCAATTCTATTGCTAGTTCCATGCTACACACCTACACTAGATCCATGTCATTGGTTATATTGATATACGTGATCTATGTTGGTTCTAGTTACGAATGAGTAACTAAGAGCTCTTAGGTCCTATGTTGGTATGATTGATGGACCGGATTGTTCATGACAATTTTATTATGATAGCAATTCTGAGCTCATAAGGTTATATTGTAACATATAATGCTAAGGTTTGTACATATGTATGAATATCTCGTCCAAGTGGGAGATTGTAAGATATATGGACTTATATCTACATATATATGAACAATATATGGATAAATTATATGTTATGTGCTATCTTTTGGTTTGGCCTAAATAAGTGGTCTTATGGGCATTATGTTAAGGGGGCCAATGTATTGTCATATAAAGTATAGGACTAATGTGTAGATACCCAGAAGGGTAACCTTAGTTAATGATGGGCTAACTAAGGTTACATATATGTAACCATGGTTACATGCTTATGACTCTTGAGTTTCATAACTCATTTGTTATAAGTGGGGGTTATGGTTCCCACATTATAGCAAGACATTCTCTTCTTCTTCCCATTGAATCAAGAGAGCCATTTCCTTGTCTTGCATATCTTTGTGGAAAGCCATACTCCAAATTTGGTCTTTAGTATATTCTTGTGAAACTAATACTTCAAGAAGGATCTAGGAGACAATCTTGAAGAAAGGACTAAGGAGCTTACAAAAGCACACTTTGGACAATCTTCAAGAGGACTAAGGATTTGGTTTTCCACATATTGATTCAGGTACGCTTCCGCTTATGTTGTTCATTCCAAATTATTCGATATGAAGGCTATTGTGTTTTAGTCGGAATCATAATCCTAACATGCATGGCATAAACTCCACATATGACATTGATGGTGCCTTCAGAGAAAAATAATACTTGGGGGATTTAGGCGGAGTATTCAGGGACCTTAATGGCCACTAGATAGCAGGCTTTCAACATCACTGCCCAGTCATATCATCTTTACAAACAGAGCTAGAAGCACTCAAGGAAGGTCTAAATATAGCATTAACAAAAGGTTTTACTCCACTAATCATCGAAACAGACGCAACAACGGTAATCAAAGTTTTAAAAAAAGTTGTGATTCTCTTGACATGATTATTTGCACTTGCAGATGGTTAATGCTTCAGCTGAAGCAACCGTTAATCCAACATAACTTCAGGAAGAAAATAAAGTAGCCCATAAGCTAGCTAAGGAAGCAAACAATATTCCGTAGCTTTATATAATTATTCGTTGCTGTCAAAGAAAAAAAGAACTCTCTTTGCCCCTAAATGAACACATGTCCTCAAATTTTTCTACTTCCACAAGAAACCCATTGTCAAGCTTAACCCCTTTCTTCTATTGCTTGAATTCACAGAAGTACTTGGGCGCTAATGTATTATCATTCTTCGCACCGCAGGAGTGATCAATGCCATTGAGCTTTCAAAATCATAAAGGTTTCTATCAAACAGGATTCCGAGGTTTTTCTTTCTCTTTGAAGATTGAAGATACAGAGATGGAAAGTAAAACCATATATAATATGTCGGTCTCTACATTCATGCTAATATATTGGTCTGGGAGTATGTACAATAAGCAGCAAAAGAAGGACTATATACCCTTAAGTTCCTAATCTATTTACACTTAACACATGCTTTCATATACTATCTTCATTCTTGGTTCCTGGCACCTTGAGACTTATATACTGAATAGGCATCCTATCTTAATCCTTGGTTCAGGGTACAATGCCTACTTTTGTTTCTCAGTAGCAGATCCAATGACGAGCTCACCATATTTGGCAGAACCAGCGCTAACTATATATGCGTGTATGTGAAAATAGAATGATATACGTTTCAGAACCCACGACGTTTAAATTCTGGATTTGCCACTAATGCTTCTTAAGCTTGCTGATGTTTCTCCTTTTTCTTTCGTTGCTAGCTGTGAGCGATAATACTTATTCTTTTACTTTCATTGAACATTGGTGCAGCTACATGGCTAATTCCCAGTTCTTCACTGAACAATGTCTCGTTGAACATGGAATCAGCTACAGTACTAATTATCTGTTCATCATCAAAGATTGGGTTGATGCTTGGTTCTTCACATATCAAAGGATTAACTTCAGTATCCATTCTTGGTTCATCATCATACGTTTGGTTAGCTAATTCAGTATGAATATTTGTCATTGCTTCATCTGACAATTCCTCGAATGTGCATGATTTCTGAGGCTCTTCTTTGTTTCTATTAGCAAGCTTTGAAGCAAAGACGTCTAACGCTTTCTTCATCCATGGATGCCAACATACTTCCCGCGCTTCATTAAATTTCATCTGCAAATTTAATCAAACACGACATCAAAACACATTCTTTACTGAAGCTTTCACCAGCACAGGTGCAGTACAACTCTGTATATCAATACTTGAGACATACCGGAAATAATCACCTCTTCGCAGAGTTACCACGTATCAAAACATGCTACTTACAAAGGCAAATCGAGCATCAGGACAATGCACCTCAAACTATATATATGTATCCAAAATTCATAAAATTTTGTAAAGATATACGTTAAGAGTATGCCGAGGATCTATCGGAAGCAACTTCTCTACCTTTACAGGACAGAGGTAAGGTTTGTGTACATACTACCCTCCCCAGACCCCACTTATGGGATTACACTAGGTTTGTTGTACTACCCTCCCCAGACCCCACTTATGGGATTACACTAGTTTTGTTGTACATCTTGGATCTGTTTGCATTAACTAACCTAAGATATTGAGATCAAAAGGATGCTAGCAAGATAGCAGAGATCCAAAATTTACAAACCCAGAAACGTCGACGGGCAGTTTTCTCAGGCCAATCATCTAATTCCTCAGTGACAAGCAAAGGCAACATATGGCCCTCATGAAATGTGCCTTGGCTTTTGCTCTTGAAACTCCATGTACCTAAGTAATCCTGCATTCACCAGCAATAACAAAAGGCTTATATATCCTGAAAATCAATAAACTAATGTCACATTTTTAATTAATCGGAATCAACTAAATGAATCATTTATATCTATTTCTTCAGGTTCCTTTCATTCCAATACTAAATTACCCGACGTTTAATCAAAAAATAAAGGTTTTCTAAATCTCGCACTTAATCTTGTACAGATAATTATAACTTTAAGATGCAGATATGAACCTGAACTTCAACCTCGCCGAGAACCCCAGCTTCTTCAAAAGTCTCTCGTAAAGCTGCATCTTTCAATGACTCATCAATTTCCCAACCACCCTGTAAATTCATTGCAAAACCAATAATGTCAATTGAGGAATAAAAAAAAAAAAGACAGCACGATACACTAGGTCGGAAAGGGCTGGGCCACAAGAGTCTATCTTGCATGAGGCTGTTTTCACGGCCTCATCCTCTGACCTCGTGGTCACATGACAACAACTTTAACTCAATTGAGGAATGACAAAACAATAATCCAATTAGCTAAATGAATAGAAAAAATTGATGGATTTATTATGGATATATCTACCTTAGGGAACATTACTCTTGGACTCTTCTGTGAACTGATCAATAAAAACTCTAAATCATCAATTCTGGCCCCATTATTGGAAGATGACTCGTTAGTTTCTCTGTACCTATAAGGAATGCATCTGCAACATATGTAATTTGAGAGAAAAATCATATCAATTTATTAATAATATATAAGAACAGGACAAAAAACACTTGTATCCAAAAACTTCCCCATTTATCTTTTGGTCTTAAACACAAATAAGAAAGGTAAAGAAATGAAAATAAAAATAAAAACAAAAATGCGAATTGAAATTTTTTGACTTTAAAAAATAACAAGAATTAAAAGAAATACGTACCCAACAACTTGACGACAACCTTCATTGTATCTTTGCAAGTCTCTTCCCATTCGGGAGGACATAGTAAATGTTTTAAACATTTGGAAATTCAAAGAACTAAATAAAATCAAACTATAGTCTTCTTCCTTAAGAGAAAACGAGAGAATTCCTCATAAACAAAAAAAAGGGGAAATAGACGAGAAGTCAATTGTATGTAGGATCATAATTATATAGTTATGGAAAGAGAAAAAAAAAGGAATGATTTGTTAATTGTCAACTGGCTAAAAATGGCTATTTTTTTTGGGTTAGATCTCCTCCTTTAATATAACAAGTGTAGAAGCTAAATATAAGGGATGCCTGCTATATTCATGTGCTTCCACTCTAATAAAAAGGAGGAGAAGATAATTTTAAAAAATAAAGAAAAATGGTTTAGTCATGGACACGTGGCAATCATCAACATGCGTACTGTTTTGTATTTTCTCAGAAATCCTCTTTGTATTTAATTTGTACTGGCGGTACTCGTGCCTTCTTGTCCATGCCATAGTCTTAGTCATATAACTTATTTTTTTTAAAAGATTTTTATTTACTTTATGTATTGATGTACAAAGAAAATTAATGAATCGCACTTAATTAATAATTCGAATCATCCCCGTGAACTCTTTCAGACCCTTTGTTTTACTAGGTTGGGGCAAAGTTTTAGCCTGCCTTCCATCGAATATAAAAAATCTTAGAGCTGTTTAATCTGCTGACATCCCGACAAAGAGAGTCATTATTTGTGTTACATTTTCGAATTCGAGAGAGGGCTTTCCTCTTATCTCTCAAATTATAGGCATTGAAGCGATCGAGAGAAAGTAAGAAAACTATTACACACACCCCCATTTGCCCTTTACTAATATAATAGAAGGTAAGGCAGAAGCAAGAGTGAAAGTGTGAAACTACGACCTAAAAGCAGGCGTGCCTCTCTTATAAGAGAATATGATACCATCCTCCACTTTTGGCGCACTTGTTTGATGAGCTAAGCCTAAGCGTCATATAAGTCAAAAGCTAGTCTGAGACCTAAAAAAGCAAGGTCGACGGGGTAGGGCGCGACCCCCCAATTCTCAACCCCGACCTACACAAGTGGTTTTTTAACCCACATTTTGAAAAGTTCTGTTAGGTTCTTAGTAGAAATCGACGCCCTTTTCTTCTTTTACTTCACATAGCTTTTCGTCTCCTTGATAATTGGAAGTTCTCCAAAAGTATGAAAAATTGGAGGACTTTGTACCATCCATTCCAGTGTGGTTGGATTCTGTTCAACAACCCAAGGACTTGGAGCACATCTTTTGTTCTTTCCACTGCTTGAAGTTATTGTTACGACCACGAAGAAACGACAAATCCCAACTACGGATATATAAGAGCCAAAACTGCTAAGGGTATTTCATCCAGCGTAAGCATCTGGATAATCTGGAATGCGACGTGGTATACCCGAAAGCCCTAAGAAATGCATAGGAAAGAAGGTCATATTAACCCCGAAAAACGTGATCCAAAAATGGATTTGACCTAAAGTTTCAGGGTATGTCCGACCAAAAATTTACCTACCCAATAGTGAAATCCTGCAAATAAAGCAAAAACGGCTCCCATAGAAAGTACATAATGGAAATAAGCAACCACATAATAAGTATCATGTAGAGCAATGTCTAGCCCAGAATTAGCCAGAATTATTCCAGTGAGTCCTCTTATGGTGAACAAAAAGATGAACCCTACAACAAATAACATGGGTGTTTTGCATTGTATCGAACCCCCCACATGGTAGCGATCCAACTAAAGATTTTGATTCCAGTGGGGACAGCTATGATCATGGTAGTTGCGATAAAGTGTGCACGGGTATCAACGTCTAAGCCCATAGTAAACATATGATGAGCCTAGACAAGAAATCTAAGAACACCTATACTGATCATCGCATAAACCATGCCTAGATACCGGAAAACCGATTTTCCCAAAAATGTATAAACGATATGACTTATGATACCGGATCCAGGCAGAATGGGAATATACACCTCTGGATGACTGAAGAACCAAAAGAGATGTTGGTATAATATTGGGTCTCCCCTCCAGCGGGATCAGAAAAGGTTGTATCAAAGTTTCGATCGCTTAATAACATGGCAATTGCCCCTGCAAGTACCAGAAGTGATAATAAAAGTGGGAATGCTGTCACTAGAACGAACCACACAAATAGAGGTGATCTATGCATAGTCATTCCAGGTCCACGCATGTTGAAGATTGTTGTTATAAAATTAATAGAACCTAAAATGGATGAAATACCAGATAGATGAAGACTAGAAATTACTAAATCAACTGCTCCTCCAGAATGGCTAGTAATACCACTTAAGGGTGGATAAACCGTCCACCCAGTGCCACTACCCACTTCTACTAAGGCTAAGATTAATAAGAGCAAGAGACTTGGAGGCAACAACCAGAATGAAATATTATTTAATCATGGAAATGCCATGTGAGGCGCACCTATCAGAATCAGAACAGACCAATTACCAGATCCACCTATCATGGCCGGCATAACCATAAAAAAGATCTTTAAAAAAGCGTGAGCCGTTATTAAAACATTATAAAGTTGATGATTCCCACCAAGAATTTGATCGCCGGGTTGTGCTAATTCCATACGAATCAGTACTGAGAAGCATGTGCCCATCACTCCAGCAATGGCACCGAAGATGAAATAAAGAGTCCCTATATCCTTGTGGTTAGTGGAAAACAAGCATCAGAGTCAATTGTAATTTGGTAAAGTAACAAAAAATGACCATAATTGAATTGGTTTGGTTCGAAAGTCAAATCAAAACCAAACTTACCTGATAATTATTTATATAATTTTTAAATATATTTTATACACATGAATATTTATTGTAATGTAATTTATAAATATATTTTAAACTATTTTACGATTTTATCTTTGCTTCTTTAATTTGCATAATTTTTTTGCTATCTTATTACTGCATGTTACTACTGTTTTTTTTAAATCTTTTTCTGAGCTGAAGGTTTAACGGAAATAATCTCCAAATACAGCGTGTATTATGTGAAAAATACAAGTAAGAGAAGGTTAACTTTATTATGATAAATATCATAATATGTTGGATGTCTACTCATTTTCCATAATCTTCATCTCAAATGCTTAATGACATATTCATTGACATATTTTGTATGTTCAATGACATATTCCATGACATATTTTCTTCACTTTTTATGCCTATATAAAGGCCTTGTAATAGATAGGAAATTACACACAATTGAAGAAGAAAATCTCTTCCTTCTCTCTATCTATATTTCTTGTTCATGTTTCACTAAGTTGCTTATATTTCTTGTTCATGTTTTACTAAATTGCTTTTATTTTATAACACGTTATCAGCATGAGTCTTTAACAATCACGGTAAATTATCCTCTTTTAAAGTTCTCGGCTCTGATTTAAAATTATCAGGTACAACATGTTTCTCTCTTTTGTAAGAATAATGATATTTTTGTTCGATACTTAGTTTTTCTCAATTTTGTTTAAAAACAAAAATAGAAAGAGAAAGATACACATACTTCACCATGATCTCTTTATTTATGAATAAAGATGTAATGATTTTAATGAACTACTTCTTGATTGATTTGCATTATTAGAATATAAATAGAAGTAATCAACAATAGACTTAGATAGCAATAATATTTTCTTGACAGTAGTACGTATCCAAAATATGAATATAAATAGTGTTTGCATCATTAAAATATTACATCCTACTTTGACTAAATCCAAGAAGCTTTTATTGATTATTCATCCTCTTCTGTGTAGAAATAAAACATGTTAGTAATAATGAGGTTACTTGAAATTGTTTTTGTTTTCAAGTCTATTTTCTTATTGAATTCAAGTATATCTAGTTACATGCTTAAGTACTTGGGTACACCTAGCATAATGTATGATTATACATTATTGTGCAGTATAACATGATATACTACACTAGCTACATTTAACTATTTATTTTAAAAAGCCTACATACAGAATATTAGTATACATGGAGATACTATGTAGGTATAGATTTTACGAAATTAAATTTTTTATATTATTTAGGTGCACATATAATTCTTTTATATGGTCAATCTAGAAAAGTAACAATACTAATTATGTAGCATGTCAAATCACTTAGCCAAATTATTACTAAAATTACTTGATAAAGATCTTAGTGCAATAAGTGTATTCATATTAGCCGGTATTGTCCTACACGTATTTAGTACACTTTAAATTATGCTAATAAACTTGAATAATTTAATGGTGCATGCACTAATACAAGATTAAGTATGGATATCTCACAAAACAAACTTGGATAAAAATTTAATTGTAAAAATATTTGTTTAATTGATTCATGTACCACACATACAATATTCAAAGAGAAGAAATATTTTTCTCATTTAAGTATGTGTATGGCAGATGTTATTACAATTTTTGGTAGTAGTAAATTAATTGAAGGCTCTGGAAGAGCTACTATATCTCTGCCTAAAGGATCAATATTTATCATAGAGAATGCAATGTTCTCCTCCAAGTCCAAGAGGAACTTGTTGAGTTTTAAAGATATCAGTCAAAATGGATATCATATTGAGACAATAGATAAGAATAATCTTGAATATCTCATCATTACAAAGAATGTCTCTGGCCAAAAGAGGGTTATTCAAAAGCTCCCATCTTTATCTTGTGGCCTGTATTGGAAAAGAATTAGTGCAATTGAGGCACATTCTACCGTAAACCAAAAGGTTACTGATTTCAATACTTTCGTACTTTGGCATGATCGATTGGGACATCTTGGATCAATTATGATGAGACGGATTATAGAAAACTCAATTGGTCATCCATTAAAGAATTTGAAGATTCTTTTAAATAATGAATTTTCTTGCACTTCTTGTTATCAAGACAAGTATTATTAGGGCATCACCAACAAAGGTTGGAATTGAGTTACCTGCGTTTTTAGAAAGTATACAAGGGGACATTTGTGGACCTATTCACCCACCTAGTGGGCCGTTTAGACATTTTATGGTCTAAATAGACGCATCTTCTAGATGGTCTCATGTGTGCCTATTGTCATCTAGAAACCTTGCGTTTGCAAAATCAATGGCACAAATAATTCGATTACGGGCACAATTTTCCGATAATCCAATTAAGTCTATTAGACTAGATAATGCTGCTGAGTTTTCATCCCAAGCATTTAATGATTATTGCTTATCAATTGGGATAAAAGTGGAACATCCTGTAGCTCATGTTCACACTCAAAATGGTCTTGCAGAGTCTTTAATTAAACGTCTGCAGTTGATAGCAAGACCGTTACTCATGAAAACGAGGCTGCCTACTTCGGTTTGGGGTCACGCCATTTTGCGTGCAACAATGCTAGTTCGTCTCAGACTGACAAATTATTACAAATATTCCCCGTTGCAATTAGTTTTGAGTCATGAACCTAATATATCCCATTTTAGAATTTTTGGATGCACAGTATATGTGTCTGTAGCACCGCCATATCGCACCAGTATGGGTCCGCAAAGAAGGTTAGCAATATATGTTGGATTTGAATCGCCCTCCATTATTCGCTACCTCGAAACATTAACAGGGAATTTGTTCACTGCACGATTTGCAGACTGTCGATTCGATGAGACACTTTTCCCAAAATTAGGGGGAGAAGTTGGTGAAAACAAATGGGAAATTTTGTGAAAAAAAAACCATTATTATCTCATCTTGATCCACGTGCCTCTATTTGTGAAAAAGAGGTGCAAAAGATTATCCATTTGCAAAGAATTAAAAGTCCGTCCCATTGAATTGGCTCCATTCTCATTCCCTATAGAGAATGTGATAGCAGTATGTGATAAGTCTGAAAGAAGACAAAATTATTACCGTGAAGGTATCAATGGATGTGGACGTGGCAATAGACGAAATTATAATAATCATCATTGTGATAATGAGAATAATAAAGATTCTCAAAATAATCCTTCACTCTGTGAAAGTAATATCTGTCATCAATTTGACATGAGATTTTATATAGCATATATATATGATTATGATTTATTCATGGTGTGAATGTGACAACATCTGATTTATGAATACATATTCATTATTGGAAGAATATGAACATGCTATTAGTATTGAATATACCACACTCACCTCTAGAAGGAGGGTTGAGATGATATAAGAAAATAATGTCATTATTGTGGCATGAATGGTCATTGGTCACGTACCTATTGTACGCCAAAATATTTTGGCAATGTGATTATTAAAGGACAATAATAATGCAAGAAACATATCTTGCATATAATTTTGACATGACCATAATGGTACAACTTTCTCTTTCATAGAAATATTCACAATATGGATATTAATTAATATGTGATAGTACCAAATTAATTGAGAACTCTGTAAGAGCCAATTATATGATCTTAGAGAAACACAATTTTTTAGGTATAACTGTTAATTTTCATTGATATCAAAAGGATGTACAATATAAAGTTCTATATTAGTAGCATGGACTAGCTACTAATCATTTACAAACAATCACTAATCTAATACAACTATTAAAACAGAAGCTATCTTAGTATAGGAACTGCTAGACTATAGCTAAGGAAAAGAGTTTAGTTGCCGCAAACCATCTTGCCAACGTTTACAGTTTCTGCCGCGTATATGAACAAGCAAAGAAACTTCTCTGCAAAACTGGTCTTCCACAAATGCTTTACCATCAAACCTAGTGCAATTCCTTTCCCTCCAAATAAGGGCAACAATAGTTACAAAGACAGAAGCAGTGATTGCTTTGTGCCACATTTTGCTCCTAGCTTTGCTGCAATCCATTGGAGTTCAGCTTCCCAATTACCAACTGTTCTATTGTGTCCCAGCCAGCAGCATAGTCTGGTCCATAGTCGATTAGTGATTGGGCATTCAAAGAACAAGTGCTCAAACTCTTCAACATGCTGATTATAGAACACACAGTTTGCAGGCACTTGTATTCCAAACTTCTGTAATCTGTCAAAAGTAGGCAGTCTTTGTTGAGCATCTAGCCATACAGTGAACTTGTTTCGAGGTTGAACATTAGTAGTCAGCATCAGATTCTTCCACTCTACCTTATTGTAACTGGGAAGCATTGCAAGGTAGGGTTTTTGGATTTGGAATTTGTCCAGCTTGCACACTGCTTTCAACCTGTTAAAAAAATCCCCTTGTAGCTGCTGATTCTCCATTACAGCGGTTCAGCAGTCCAGAATCTTTCTAACAACCCAAGAAGATGCCATAGGCAAGGACATAGATACAATGTCACAATATTTGATGTAATAACAGTGCAACCATTTGATCTAAAGGCAGTCTTTTTTACTGGCCAAGTCCCAAAGGAGCTTAGTAACAGCTGCCTTATTCCACATAGTCATATCAATAATGTTGATTCCCCCAGCAAAAAGTGGTTTGCAGACCCTTTCCCAGGCAACCAGAGCCCTTTTAGACACAGTAGCACTTCCAAAGTATACGCGAAAGCGATTGATTATATTAAGACTATAAATAAAGAGAATATTTGATATCTTCTATTACTACAACTTGTAGCGGGATAATATGTATGTGAAAAGCTACCCCTTTATTCTCCAATTTGTACTATACAAACAAAAGAATGCCACAATAAAGTGGATGTTTATTGATATAAAAACTCATATCATAATAAATTTCGAATTTATCGATAATTGCATATGTCATGATGTAAACCTGAATTTTATCTATATTGATAATTTATTCAGTTGGAATTCGGGTTAGCCATATCATTTAAGTATGATATGCAACAATAATAGAGAATTCATATGGGTAAATATTAAAGAACTAGAAAGTTTTTTACGAATTCTCTTGTATTACTTGTTCTCATTAATTAATTGATCAACTAATGTTGGGGTTGAATCCCATAAATTCTGGAAATATCAAAGGTGAATATGGGCCCATTCACCTTCCATGTATACCACATAAGATGCATCTATGAGATGGTTACATGTGCGATTATTATTAACCTGCAACCTGGCCGGTGCTTGCGAGGTAACTTGCTCAGTAATCTAAATTCGAGCATAATTTCCAGATTTTCTATTCAAGATAGTTCATCTTGACAAGTTAGTTTACATCATAGTTGGTTTTGCAAAATAATTTATTGAGTGCCTCCACTTAATAGCTAAACTATTGCTTATGAGAACAAAGTTATCTATATCAATTTGGTATACGTTATATACGAGAGTATATTATATTCTCCCCTCGCAAGTGGTTCAAGGACAGGAACCAAATAATTTCATCTTATTATTATTGATGTGCAGTGTATATTAACATGATAATGCACAAAGATGGGTTCCCGGAGTTGAGGAAACAAGTTAGGTTTTCTAACATGAGGGGGAGACATGATAAACACTTGAGAAAAAGTTACATGGAACGGATTATCATTTGTATATATAGATCCTCGAATATCATAATATGAACTTGAAGTTCATAAAAAGATAATTCAATTGCAACATATTGCAAAGCATGCCATACGCATTTGCTGACCCAAAGAAAGTAACTATATTCTCATTGCAAATGCTCATATTAAGTCCTGGAAGGACAAATTCTTTGGTACGCTTAAAGCGTATAAACAAATCGGTTTCAAATAAACTTCTTGATAAAGAAGATGAGCAAATGATCAAAGTGATCATAATGAAGGAGGTAAGTGATCTAGAAGGTCACATGACATAACACTTCATAAAATCTCATGAGAGATTCAGGTACCTGAATATATGAATGAAGAGATCTATATGTTATGTCTTTATGAAAATTTATTGGAACCGATATAAAATGTTCGTCGACGACATCTATGATAGCACTAAATATCGATGAGGATCTTAAGTTTGTCGAATACAAACTAAAATATTGGCCAAATGGAAGAGATACAATTCAAGTAGAATTGATTCCATATGAAAGACATGTAGTTTTGGACATATAGTTCGAATACTTGAAAGTATAAAGTCAATGGTATGTGTAATCAGTTTTCGATATCTTATATGTCTAGCATGACATGAAAACTTGATATGCATATAAAGTCTATAATATGGCTTATATGACTTAACTTATATGACAATCCATAAAGGATTTAAGTTGCTTGAAGCATCTACAATTCTTGATCTTGAGGTACCACTTTCTCAGTGCAATTTATGCACAAATGTATCTTGCTATAACTATAAGCATGAAAATGTGATAGCGATTATACATTTATGGAGATATTGAAGATCCATTCCACGATATTTGTGAAGACATTATATATCTATGACGAGTTATGATTTCAAGGTGTAAATATTCATTATAGTTAATATGGCTGATTTATTTATCAAATCTCTACCAACGATCTCTTGAAGATGGTGCACAAGATTGGAATGCGAAGGCTCAAGGATGTGAATTGATGCTCTTTTCAGGGGGTGTTAATGCGCGTTGCACTCTTTTTTCCCTTACAAGGTTTTGTCCCACTGGGTTTTCCTTGCAAGGTTTTTAATGAGGCAACAAAAATGCATATTGTTAGATATGTGTGTTCTTTTTCCTTTTCTAGAATTTTTTTCCCATTGGGTTTTATTTTAGTTAAGGTTTTAATGAGGCACATTATCTATGGACCAAAGGGGGAGTATTATGATATATATCATAATATGTTGGATGTCTACTCATTTTCCATAATCTTCATCTCAAATGCTTAATGACATATTCAATGACATATTTTGTATGTTCAATGACATATTCCATGACATATTTTCTTCACTTTTTATGCCTATATAAAGGCCTTGTAATAGATAGGAAATTACACACAATTGAAGAAGAAAATCTCTTCCTTCTCTCTATCTATATTTTTTGTTTATGTTTCACTAAGTTGCTTATATTTCTTGTTTATGTTTTACTAAATTACTTTCATTTTATAACAAACTTGATGTATTGGCGTCAATCCTTTTTTTTCCTTTTCACTTGGTAGGGCTGTTGCTTAAAAATAAAGCTCAAAAGTTTAAGTTGCAAGATGCAAAAAAAAAAAAACTCCTTTTCCAGTGACGAGTTTAGGATACATAATATATTACAGATAATTGGATAATCTCTAAACAGTGGAGTAGGTATGTTTCATTATCGAGGTTTTAAAAAATATATAATTACTTGGCCATGTAGTAATATATTTTTTTGAAGTGTCATTCTCAGAAGTTAGGATATCTGGATATGTCATATTGACATTCCAACGACAAATAGATTGATTATGAAGGGCTATATATATATATGTATATTGTAAAGGACTTTAAAAACAAATATTGCACATAGACAAATGTTACACTCCTATAAGTTCATCTTGATGACGAGAGATTATAGTTAAGATAAGATAGCATAGATGTGATTGGTCTTAGTAAATGGAAAGGAAATAGAAAACAAAAAAAGTGAGCAAATTGTAAAACGTTTGCCAAAAGGGAATTAAATGGCGCCACATATACTGCGAAATAAACTTGGGGTTATAATCCTTCTCAATTTACGTGAAAGTATTTGATTGGCATAAAGCATAAGAAATAAAGGAAAACCTTTGGTTGTTGTAAAATATATAGCTAATGTGAATGTCCATTACTCTCATTATCTTTATTCATAATATGAATAACCTCCGACTGCTCATTCTTATTATGATTGTAACTTTCACGGCTCGATAACTTTTTTCCATGATTTTTTTCCTACGATCTCAATTGCTAATGTCATGTTTAAGACAATTATTTTGTAACCTTCATATGTAATAGTATAAGTAGAGGCATGAAAATGAGATGAAATACATTTGAACACTTGATGAAATAAGAAAGTTATCTCTTCTTCTACTTATCTTCTTGTTTTATATTGTTACTTTGAGCTACATTTCTTAATACGTTATCAACGCGAAGTTAAACTTTTTTCGTTGTTCAGGTATATTGGTTCATTCTATTTTCTTCGTTGTATATTTTGATTTCATGATTAGTGTCTTCAATATGCGATTTTATAATTTCGCACATCTCTAGATATATGTAAAAATAAAGAATTCTATGTCTCTTTATTTTAAGTTATTTGTACGGTTGTCATGTGAAAGTTACTAATTTTCATATTAATAGAATTAATTGAGAGAAGAATACTTGTTTCATGTTGTTCAAGAATACTTGTTTTATGTTGTTCGACATTTAAAATCGTGTTAAAGTTAGAACATTATTGTTCTAGTTAATGTGGTCATCACTTGTTTTAGAAATAAATTTTGTATTCCGAGGCCTTAAGAACCTCTTTTTACATCATCTCGACTTGCGTGCACAGTCCAAACGCGTAGCCGGAAAGCCATTATGTGAAAATGATAAAATTTGCCTTTAAATGAATTTAAGTTGACTTTGGTCAATATTTTGGAAAATCGGACCCGGACCCGTGATTTGACGGTCCTGGAGGATCCGTAAGAAAATATAGGACTTGTGCGTACGCCTGGAATCGAATTTTGAGGTTCCAAGTCCGAGAAATAAAATTTTAAAGAAATTTCTTTTTTTGGAAAATATGTGACTTTTTAGAAATGAAAAATGTTTGGAAGTTGTTGGTATCGGTCCCGTATTTTAGTTCCGAAGTTCGATATATGTCTTATATGTGGTTTAAGCCGAGTCTGTGAAATTTGATAAGAAACAAATGTCGTTTGATGTGATTCGGGCCCGTAGTTGTAAAAATTGATACTTTGAAAGTTTTGAGGGTTTTCTTATATTCCTATGCTAAATTTGTTGTTAAAGATGTTATTTTGGCGATTTGATCGCATGGATAAGTTCATATGATTTTTTTGAGTTAGTATGCATGTGTCGTTTGGATCCCCGAGGGTTCGGATGAGTTTCAGATAGGTATTAGAAGGTTTTTAAACTTAAAAGTGTTGCAGCCTTTCAGTTTCTGGTGCATAGGGATTTTGTGCTTCGCGTTAGCGTGGCTTCACTCGGGAACGCGGATGGCAATATCCCTCAGGTGAAAATTATTTTTCGCGAATGCGGAGCCAGGGATGCGAACACGAGGCTGTAGGGGGAATACCCTTCGTGACGCGTCCTGGCCCTCGTGAACGCGTAGGGTTAGCAGCCTCGGGAGGTATTTCAAACTTACTTTACGCGAACGCAGCCACCTGATCGCGAACGCGATGACTCTGGGAGCTGAAGGGCCTTACCCGTTGCAAACGCACCAGGCCCATCACGAACGCGAGGAAGGCCTGTCCAGTAATTTTATAATTGAAGCAAAAACGTGCAGAACCCATTTACTTCATGTTTTAAAAATTTAGGAGCATTGAGGCGATTTTCAAAGAAAAATTTCTTCTCAAAAACATAGGTATATGATTCTAAACTTTTCTCTTTCGATTTCGTATTGCATTTTATCAATTTTCATCTTAAAATCTAGGGTTTTTATGGTAGAAATTGGGAATTTAGATAGAGTTAGGGCTTTTTGATTAATTGGGATTTAGATCTCATTTTGAGGTAGGATTTCGAAACTAATTGCATATTTGGGCTCGTGGGTTAATGGGTCATCAGGGTTTGGTCCGAACCTCAAGTTTTGACCAAGCGGGCTCGGGGTCAATTTTTAACTTTTTGGAGAAAATGATAGAAAACCTATAATTAAGCAATGGGTTTGAATTCTTTAGAATTTATTAATGTTATGAAATCAAATTGATCTAGATATGACTTATTTAGAGGTGAATTCTAAAGAAAAAGTGGTGTTTGAGGCTTGAGTTGGTCGTGGAAGTTCGAGGTAAGTTTTTGGTCTAACCTTAGCTTGAGGGATTAGGAGTTGTGTCCTATTCGATATGTGTTATTTGTTGAGTACGACGTATAGGCATGGTGACCAGTATCTATATGTTGGTGTCAAGCATGTCCGTGAGTTTTAAATTGAAATCATTATGTTCTTAATAAGTACTACAAATGCCTAAGTTGTTAATTCTCTATGTCGGTAAAGAATTATTATTCTCGTGGAAATTACTTATGGTTGAGTATTGGTGCTAGTTGAGGTTTCTTTATGAAGTTAAATATTGGAACAAGTTTGGTTATAGCTGATTCCCTTGCCGAGATGTATTTACCTATAATGCGATTCCTTTGCCGGGATAGTGTTGTTTCCTAATTGTTCCCTTGCCGGGACTCTTTTGTGATTGGTGTTAAATTGTATATTGGGATCGGGTTGCATGCTGCAATAATATTATATTTGGATCAGGTTGCACGCCGCAATAATATTATATTTGGATTAGGTTACACGCCATAATAACATTATAATTGGATCGGGTTGCACGCCGCAACAGTGATAAATAATATGGTTTGGGTTGCATGCCGAAATAGTATTCTTTTATGATTTGGATCGGGTTGCACATCGCAAAATTAAATGATAAAAGTGCTTATTGATTGATTATAGTTTCCTTATTCTTTCTGATGCGAATTTTAAATTTCTCTTTATGTTTTTCTCTTGAGTTACTTTTAGTAAATGATATTCTCCCGCAACATGTCCACCTCTCATCCTTAGTTGTTATTTCTGATTTTTATTTCAGATGTGTATGATATAATTGCACATGTTTATTTGGTAGTCTTTTCCTAGCCTCATCACTACTTCGCCGGGGTTAGGCTGGGCACTTATCGGCACATGGGGTAGGTTGTCGTGATACTACACTCTACATAGTGTACAGTTCCTGGAGCAACAAATTTTGGACCTTACCTCGGATGGTTGCCTTCAGTCGATACAGAGATCCAAGGTATTTCTGCATGCGTCCGCATGCCCCGGTGCCTCCCTCTATCTTTTCTTCCTATTTCACTTTTGTAGTTCTGAAATAGTGTTGCATTTATTTTTCAGACCTTATTTGTAGAATTTTTAGATTGTCTGCAGAGTTGTGACACTAGTCTTGGGTAGTTTTTGTTTAAGAAATCATGTTGGAGTTATTTAAATGGTTTAATTGTTTCTTCTGCTTGTTTTTAATTTTTGCTATTTATAAACTGTTGATTCACATTTGTTAAAGAATTAAAATGGGAAAAAGGTAGTTTGTTTAAACGATAGGCTTGCCTAGCTTTCACTAGTAGGCAGCATCACGACTCCCAAGAGTAGAAAATTCGGGTCGTGGCAAGTTGGTATCAGAGCTCTAGGTCACATAGGTCTCACAACTCATAGAAATGCTTAGTAGAGTCTGAGGGATCGGTATGGAGACGTTTGTATTTATCCCCTAAAGGCTACAGAGTTAGGAAAAACTTCACCTCTATTCTTTCCTGACGCTTGGTTTGGTTTCTCAATGCTAATTGAATTTCTACTCTGTTCTTTTGCGGATGGAGAGAACACGCGCTTCCTCATCCACCGATCAGTTGTCCGAGCCCCCAGCAACAGGTCTCGTGAGGAGTAGAGGGCGAGGTCAGGGTAGGTGCAGAGTTCAGCCTAGAGTAGTAGCACCAGTGGCGGAACCTCAGGTTGACTTTGATAAGGATGTTCCAGCCCAGGCAGTTCTGGTGGGCCCCAGCTCAGGTCCCAGAGGGGTTCATTGCTACCCAGTACTCCAGGATGCTCTGGTCCATCTAGTGGGCTATATGGAGAGTGTCACCTGGTCAGGCTTGCTTCCTGTAGCACCGAACGTCTCTCAGGCTGGAGGAGGAGCCTAGACTCCTACTACTTGCACTCCGAAGCAGGTGGCTCTCCAGTTTCAGACTACAGTAGCTCAGCCAGTTGGAGAAGTACAACCGAGTGTGGTAGCTCCGACCGGTGATGGAGTAGCTATTTCTACCAATGCTTTGTAGAGATTGGACAGGTTTACCACGCTCTTCACTACTACTTTCAGCGGTGCATCTTCTGAGGATCCCCAAGATTACCTAGACAACTGTTATGAGGTTCTCAAAAATATAGGGATAGTGGAGACCAATGGGATTGACTTTGCTACTTTCTGCTTGTCTGGATCCGCCAAAACTTGGTAGAGAGATTATTGTTTGGCTAGACCTGCCGGATCAACAGCTTTGACTGGGAATAGCTTACTCAACTATTTCTGCAGAAGTTTCTCCCTATCACTCAGAGAGAGATCTATCATAGGTAGTTTGAGCATCTCCAGTAGGGTTCTATGATTTTCACTCAGTATGAGACCAGATTCATCGACTTGGCTCGTCATGCTCTTATCATACTCCCCATCGAGAGAGAGAGAGAGAGAGAGGGTAAGAAGGTTCATTAAGGGATGTATCTAGATTGTCATGCCAAGACTTTGACCTTAGCCTTGTTGGGGTTTACCTCGTTTGGAGTGGAGAGGGACTCCTGGTCATTCTACCCGTAATTTTATATCATATATGAAGGCTCGGCGTATGGTCGAGAATGGGTGTTTGGCCTATTTGTCATATGTTCTTGATTCTAGTGCCGAGGTTCCTTCTATTGATTCTATTCTCATTGTTCGTGAGTTTCCTGAGGTATTTCCCTCATACTTGCACATGCATGCCATCCGACAGGGATATTGACTTCTGTATTGATTTGGCTTCGGGCACATAGCCTATTTTTATTTTGACTTATCGTATGGACCTGCTCGAGTTGAAAGAATTGAAGGACCAAGGCAGTCTGAGCCGACCATTCAAATTTTGGAGGATATGCTCTGGTCTTGTGTCATTGACTTTGGAGGCTCCTGGGATTAGTTTTTGCCTTTAGTAGAGTTTGCCTATGACAACAGCTACTAGTCGAGTATCTAGATAGCTCCTTATGAGGCTTTGTATGGTAGGTGGTGTCGGCCATCGGTTGGGTGGTTTGATCCGTGAGAGGCTCGGTTGTTAGGTGCAGATCTGGTACAAGATGCCTTGGACAAGGTCAGGATCATTCAGGAGGCTTCGTATAGCTCAGTCCAGGAAAAAGAGTTATGCCGATCGTATGGTTTGTGATTTGACATTCATTGTTGGTGAGCAGGTAATGCTTTGGGTGTCGCCTATGAAGGGCGTGATGAGATTTGGAAAGGAGGGCAAGCTTAGCCCTAGGTTCATTGGCCCGTTTGAGATTGTTGATCGAGTGGGAGAGGTGGCTTACAGACTTACGTTGTTGCCGAGTTTATTAGCCGTGCATCCAGTGTTTCATGTATCTATGCTTCGGAAGTATCACATTGATCCATCCCACGTGTTAGATTTCAGCACTGTCAAGTTGGACAAGGACCTGTCATATGAGGAGGAGTCAGTAGCTATTCTAGACCGGCAGGTTCGTCAGTTAATATCAAAGAGTTTACTTTCTATTCGTGTTCAGTGGAGAGGTTAGCCTGCTGAGGCATTAACCTGGGAGTAAGAGTACGATATGCGGAGCCACTATCCCCATCTTTTCATCGACTCAAGTACTTCTATCGTATGTTCGTTCAAGGATAAATGGTTTTTTAGAGGTGGAGAATGTGATGATCCAAAAGGTCATCACTTGTTTTAGAAATAAATTATGTGTTATCTACCTTAAAAACCTCTTTCAACATCACCTCGTTTTGCATGTGCAATCTGGGCGCATGACCAGAAAGTCATTATATAAAAATGTGTGAAAAATAATCAAATTTGCCTTTAATTGAATTTAAGTTGACTTTGGTCAACATTTTAGGTTGTCACACCTCCTTTTTTACACGGCTACCCTGGAGGGATAAATGTATAAGGGAGTTTTTCCATTCGAAGTGACATTATTCGAAATGAGATTATTTATTTGTTTAGAGTCGCCACTTGGGATAGGCTTGGATTTTGGTGTCCCAAGTAACCGGTTTGTTTTAAATCCCAAATCGAGGAAATTTTAAACTGCCCAAATGGAGTCTGCGAACCAGAAATTCTAAGTAAGGAATTCTGTTTACTCGAGGGAAGGTGTTTGGCACCCTCGGATCCCGTGGTTCTAGCACGATTGCTTAAACTATTATAATCGGCCAAAAATATGATTGAATACATGTTTATCCGGTAGTAAAATTTTAAATTATTTACAGCTTTTAATTGAATTTTTAGGAATGCGAATGTCATTTAAAATATGTCTTTGGATCGCGTCACATAAAATTTACCCGGATCCGAAACACATTCTATCCAACGTTTTGGGATGTTGGTTTGGGTCACATGAAATGCACACCCGTATTTAGGAAGGTAAAAATATTAAAGACGCGCCTAAAGCGACTAACATATTATTATCTTTGTAGTAAGCCGTGAAGTTCGCTAAATGGCATATCCCAAATTTCTAAGTATTTTAATATAAGCATTCAAAGAGGACCAGCCAATTAATGGGTTTCATTTGGCATGGCGCATCTCATTTTATTATTTAAAGGCCAATCTAAAACAAATTAGGATTTTCTATAGGTTTTTTCTCTAAAAGAACCTAGCTAATTAGCAATTATTGAATTCAGGCCTCAAATTCATGTCCGAAATCAAACAAAATGATGAAAACTCTAAATTCGAATTCACTACCTAACTCGAAATCCCAAATTTATAGCTTCCGCACAAAACTGATAAATTGGGCTTTAGGCTTAATTTCAGCTCTCATGCTAATAAATTTGGATCAGTAGTGTTGGGCCTGCCATTTGGCCCAATGCTTGATATGATTTCCATATTAGCAGACCCAATTTGGGGAGGGGATGGGGTATGAATTTAGTACTAATATACATGAAACAAATTGCGGAGAGTAAAGATTAAGCCAGAATAATCATTAACCATGGTAGACCGTTAAATTCACGAAGACTTAATATGCCTAAACATGGATTTCCTGGTTCACGACCAACGTGTCTTTTCAAATTAATACACTGGAATTTCGTGCTTTCAATCAATTTTTTGAAACTGCAATGACATTGATTTTACAGATACCCAACATAAAAGCTGATTATAACCATTAGTAAGGTGAAAATCTGCGCCTAAAGCTGTAATGAGCTGCGAGTTCATTGCTTGAACCACAGCCCTTAAAAAACAAATGCATAATCAATCCTGATCACAGAATCCTGTTCTATCAGTCTAGATCTAACCACTTACATAGAGCATTCAGGTCGTTAGAAAAATAGTTTATTATCGATTCAATACATTTAAGTAGACTCGAAAGCAGTCCTGTTCAGTCAAAGTTATACAGTCCGAAGTTTATACAAGTACAAATCAAATTAAACTATATTAAACATTATAAATAACTTAAAAGCTGTTCGACAATAAACTATAGTAGGCTAAAGAGGCTCAGTTCAAGGAGCAGATGCATGAACATTTTTTATTTCATTTTTATCTCAAAGCTACTCCAAGCCAATTTCATGTATGTACCTGGAATTACAATAAAACAAAGGAGAAGGAAGAGGTCAGTAGTAGTTCAACAATTAGCAACAGGAATAAGCATTTGAAATCCAACTGCAACACCATAATCAGATCAATTAGAAACCCAAATTGATACCATTGTAACCTTGGACATGGTTTCAGGCCAGTAAAACCAATAACAGACCTAAACAGCCTCAATTGAATTCCAAACACACTCAAAATTGAATCCAACAAATTTCTATTGTTTCAACACCTCAAACACAGGTATTTCAGGTCATTTTCATCTTATTTAAGCTAAAAATTCAAATTGATGGCTGAGAATTTGAACTAATCTAAATAAAACTCTAATAAAGCAGTATTTTTGGGATTTTTCTGAAGATTTAGTTTTCAGAGATTTTCCAGGGTTCAAAACCTTTGGGAATTTCCAGGGTTCAAATTTGTGAAATTTTAAGAGGTTGGAGATTTTTTGGGAATTTTTCAGGGATTTCAAAACTTTTAGAATTTTTCAGAATTCAAAAACCATTTTTGGGAATTTTTTCAGAGTTAAAAAAAAACTCTGAAAGAAGCAATGACATGACTTTTTATAGGCAAAACCTTTGGGCAACACTTTCTTATTTTGTTTTACTTTTAGTCCCTCTCTATTTTTCAGACTTTACTCAACTAGTCCCTCTTTTTATGACTTGTACCTCAAGTCTTAAACCAAATTACTAAATTCTATTTTGAACCTCCAACTAGAAGGTTCCAGGGGTTTACTGCATGATTCCTATTATCCAAAACCTAGACTACCCTTTTATTTATTCTAAATTACCAACCTAAGTAAACCAACCCCCCAACCTTATTACCTTGGTGAAAAGATGAACATGGTTAACTGATTGAAGCCTAGATACTCAGCTATATCTAAAACAATTGAACTAGAGACCCTAACCACTGAACTAATCAACCAAAGCTGGAAATAGACTCTAATTAATACTAATATCCTAGGGTTAACCTAAATTAGACTGGTGACCTATTGCAAAAGAAATAGGTTTGAAGCTAACAATTAAATTAATTTCATATAACAAAGCAACAATCATGGATTGAGAACAAACAGGGAATTGAATCTATCAAAAGAATGAAATCCTCAGCACGCAAGTCAAACTGAAACAAAATAGAGCTAGCAGAATAGAAATCAGCTTAAACCCTAAGTTTCTAATCTAATTGACATGAAGAAGAATTAATTTAATGAAAGGAAACCCTGTTGATTTAGAACGAACAATCTCAAAAACTAAACTAAAGCCCAGAACTCTAGTAACAAAAGTAAATGGCCAAATTCGTGCTATCTATTACTGGAATTCAAAGCCAACTAAGTGAGCAAATAAGAAAAGAGAAGGATGACCTTAATCACTAAACCTAACGAATTGGTAGGTAAAAAAATGAAATGAAAGAACAAACAAATCAATTAACTCATGAAGCAGAAGAGGTCATTAGAAAGGAATTAACATAAAAAACGACAAAACAAAAACAAAAAAAATAGACAAGGGAACTCAATGATGTGCTTTGAAATGCTGCCGTTTCTTTGATTTGAGATTCGAGCTTTTTCGGTGGGATTTGAAGACTATTGGTGGTGAGTCTTGTACGAGGGAAGCGGGGAGGTTGCATGGTGTAACTTTTTTTGAGTTTGGATGAAGAACCGTTTGGGTGCAGACTTCGATTTGAAATTTGACGACACTGGTTGGGATTTGAGGGAAAATAAGGTTGAATATGAGATGGGGAGAAGGAGATGGTGCTATGGTGTAAAATTTGGACTGGTTTAGGTGATCGCCACCTGACACTGCGGGGACGACGTCCATAAATTCAATTATTTAAAGAGTTGGGCTCATATTCGAGAGTTGATTTTTGGGGCATTAGAAAGAGGAGGAGGAGGAGATTCAGGGGTGTAAATTTGGGTGGGTTTGGAGCTTCGCCGACAGAGACAACAATTTTCGGCTGGCGGCGCTGAGGCGGAGGGTGGCAGAGAGAAGAGGTACAAGGAAGACGAGAATGGTCTCTAGGGTTCCCACGCATTTGGACAGTTTTATTTAAAAACCAAATCGAACCATGGTTGTTGGATGTTAACAACAGATGTACGAGATTGATCACAACTTGAAGATCTCAAAATGACATAGTATTGGCATGATACAACGTTGTTTGAGTGTCTAGGAGACTTGGCAAATTGGACTGGGTAAAAGGGTGCATTTGGGCCATTTTTTGCCGAATTTGAAAAGGGGTTTTGGGGTTTGGGCTGGGATTTAGTTAAAGGGTGGCCCAAATTTGGGTCTTTAATTAAGACCACCAAATTTCAAACTTCTTTCTTTTCCTTCTTTTTTTTAAATTTTATTCATTTTTCTGATTCTATCAAGTATAAAAATAAAAATAAGCAAGACCAATTTTAAGCTTTACAATTACAACTAATTAATTTCTAAAATAGCCTAAATCCTATTTTAAAAATAATACTAAGCAAATGTGAACATGACTACTATTTTTTGTTGTTTTCTCTTAGTTTTATAATGTCAAATACTAATAAACCTAAGAAAAATGTAAAATTGGGTCCTAAATGCAAGTGCACTATTTTTATATTTTTTATGAATTATATTAATTTAAAAATGCGCAAAATGCAAACAAACACAAAATCACACAATTAATTCCCTACAAATTCAAATTATAAAAATTTTAAGAATTCTATGGGAATATTTCAAGCGAGGCAAAAAGTATGTGCTCATAGCTGCCCTTCTTTGCTAGGAGACACGAAGGATTTTTGGGCAAAGATAAATGAGCAACTGAGAGATTTTTGCCTGCTTGGCATTCCGTGAGAAGCATTTTTGAAAACTGTCTAACCGAACCCCGCTTTAAAGGTTGCCTACATATCCTTGTCTATATAGGAACCAGGTTAGTGTAGTTCTGGAAGTCTTGGTAACTGGGACTACCAGAAGCTGTGATTTCACTACTGATGCTGCTGTTACATCTTGCTGGCCTCCTTATTACACCAAAAGGAAAATCAAAAGCTAAGCTAACTATTCTTATCAACTATGAGTTACAAGATTCCTATCTATAAATCTCTTAAAACTTGATCTTGAGCCTCAACTAGATTTGCTGTGGACTTGATCTGAACCTGATGCTCGTAAGCTGTAAGCGCCAGTTCTTTCTTTAGCATTGAAGCCAAGAGGGACATGCAGAACTTGTGATTTTGAATCAAATTTGAGCAGTCCGCATCTTTTCTTTTTTAATCACTCTGAGCTCACTTGTTTTTGTTATTTCTTCTGGATTGAGATTCACTCTTCCAGTCATCTAGAATCTTACGCACTGTGGTAAGACCTGTTCGGACACCAAAACAACAATTGAACGAAATTTTCTGCCATAGTTTTAACTGGAAAAACTTTGTGAGTCATTTTCAACACAAATCTAAGCTATTTCTTTATTGAAAATAATGAAAGTCTGGATTATTTATCTTTTGGACAGATTTCTAGGTTATGCTGGGATGGAAAATGGGTCCCTGCTGTGGATATGAGGAGGATCCATGGGTTATGCCGGGATAGAAATAAAGCTTCCCTGCTGGGGATATAAAATAAAATCTACGGGTTATGCCCAGATGAAATGAAAAAGATTCCTGGGTTATGCTAGGAAGATCCACAGGTTACGCCGGGATAGGAAGAAAAATATTCCTGGGTTATGCCAGGGAGATTCACGGTTTATGCCGAGAAGAAAAAGGCTCATGGGCTATTCCAGGGAGATCCACGGGTTATGCCAAAATAGGAAGAAAAAGGTTCCTGGTTATGCCAGGGAGATCCACGGGCTATGCCGGGATAGAAAGGAAAAGGCTCCTAGGTTATGCTAGGGGGATCCACGGGTTATGCCGGGATAGAAAGAAAAATGCTCCTCGGTTATGCGAGGGAAATCCGCGGGTTATGCAAGGATAGGAAGGAAAATGCTCCTGGTTTATGCTAGAAAGATCCGTGGGTGATGCAGGGATAGGAAGGAAAATTCTCCTGGGTTATGCCAGGGGGATCCACGGGTTATGCCGGGATAGGAAGGAAAAGGCTCCTAGGTTATGCCAGGGGAATCGATGGGTTATGCCGGGATAAGAAGGATAAGGCTCCTGGTTTATGCAGAGGGATCCATGGGTTATGCCGGTATAGGAAGGAAAAGGCTCCTAAGTTATGCGAGGGGGATCCGCGGTTTATGCCGGGATAGGGAGGAAAAGGGTCTTGGGTTATGCCAAGGGAATCCAGGGGGTTATGCCAAGGGAATCCAGGGGTTATGACGGGATAGGAAGGAAAATGACTCCTGAGTTATGCCAGGGGATCCACATATTATGCCAGGATAGGAAGAAAAGACTCTACTGGGGATAGAAAGAAGATGATCCTCGGGTTATGCCGGGGAAGAAAAGAAAAGACCCTTAGGTTATACTGGGGATAAAAGGAAAATGGCCCTCGAGTTATGCCGAGGAATGAAAGAAAGATTCCCCAGGTTATGCTAGGGAGAAAGGAAAATGGCCCTCGAGTTATGCCGGGGAATCAAAGAAAAGAGTCCCCAGGTTATGCCAGGGAGAAAGGAAAATGACCCTCGGGTTATGCCGGGGAATGAAAGAAAAGAGTCCCCAGGTTATGCCAGGGAGAAAGGAAAATGACCCTCGGGTTATGCCGGGGAATAAAAGAAATGAGCCCAGGTTATGCTGGGGAGAAAAGAAAATGATCCTCGAGTTATGCCAGGTAAGTCCACAGGTTATGCTGGGGACAACTAGGGAATGTGGTCCTAGACTAGGAGGTACGAAGTTAAGGATCATGGGTCCTATGCTACCATGATTTTGTGATTCTCCTTTTATTCTTTTTTTATTAAAACCGCGGGAAAGGATTTAAGGAGAACTTCCCTTTTTGGTTGATTATTGTTTGCAGAGCTATTCCTAACTCCTGCACATTTCCTTTGGTTGTGTCTGCTATTTGTCTAATTGCTTTGGATTACACCTGTTTCAGATTTTTAAACAAAGCACGATTGTTAGTTCGAAACGGTGGATGGCTTTGTGGCCTTGATTGCTTTATCCCGGCCTCATTTATGTTGAAAAGACCTTTTAACTTTTCGGTTTTTGCCTTGTGGGAACTCATCTTTCAGATTTATTTCGTTTTCGTAGGCCTTTTGGTTGTGATTTACTTTGCCCGAACTTCCATTTTCAGAACCTTAGGGTACCCTGTCTTTTTGAAAGCTTGCCTAGACAATTAGACCTCCGGGACTAAACCTTTCTAACTTCATTTTGCCTTCATGGGAATTTTGATTTTGATTATTTTCATTTCAAACCCTTTATGCTCTCGGAGCATCAGCCATCATGGCCAGCCAGGATCGACTAGATGCGCCCGCTGAGACAGGGTATTTTCTTTGGTCCTTGCCAGGCGAGCCTTGTGAAACCAGTCTTGCCAACCTTTCTTTTGAAATAATCATGGAATCGAAGTTAAATGAAAAGGGATTCAAGGAAGAAGTATACAACAACAATCATATGAGATTAAAGAGAACTATCCCTTTTGAGGGATAAGAGAAAGACTTATCTGGGGGGTCCATGCTGACTTTAAATGAACATGACATTCTTCTCGGACTGGATGCCCGACCCACACAAAATTTACAGCTTCTTGTGATCCGCATCTCCATATTTGAAAATCAGGGAACTTTGCCAGGACTCTTTTAATGGTGAGGTATCTTCTTGTGGGCCGACAACATGCAGGTTTTCGCCAATCGACCTCTCTCATTTCTTTTCCCAGCGTTATCTGATAGTGTTCTTTACGAGTTTTCATTAAGCGGACTCTCTTATTTTCATTTTCTCTACTTACCATCGCCTTATGGTGCCCGAAGGTTTTCACCGATAATACTCTCTTATTTTATTTCTCTCAATTTGAATTGTATTAGATCCCAACAATGACATTTTCGCTTTCCTGCCTTTGCCAATCGATTTGAAGGACTTGGACAATGTCTTTGGTTAAAGGATTTTGGAAAGAACTACAACTTTGGAACCGTTTTGGTGGGTTTATGGCCGAACCATTGTATCATTTACCCCATTTTTAAAATTTTGGGGAATTGGGATTTCTATTTTGGTGTGACTAAACCTCAGCGAGAGGCTGCCTATGTATCCTTTCATAATTAAGTCAGACGTAGTTCAGGAAGTTTTTCCTAAACTAATTTTTTTTCTTTTTTTCATTTTAATCACTTTTTTCATTTTGTTGTTTGTTTTCTCTCTTTTTTCTCTTTTCTCATAGCATTTCTAGGTTCCAAAGAGGGTGATCAAAGAAATGTAACCAGTTCAAATGGTTTGCGAAGGATTGATAGTGTTTGGGGTAGGGGAAAGAAAAGCCTTCTTCATTTCAACTGGACTGAATCATTGCTTCAGGGAGTCTAGACGTAGTACCTTTTTACTGCATCTGCATTCAGTGCTGCCTCGGGATCGTCCCCTTTGATGTTGTCCAGGAACAATGCTCCTTTGGGCAGTATCTTTCTGATAATGTATAGGCCTTTCTAGTTAGGAGCAAATTTTCCTTTTGTTTCCTGATGGTGACGGAGAATGCGCCTTAATATAAGCTGTCCAACGTCAAAAATCTTGGGGCGCACTTTCTTGTTAATAGCGCGGGTCATTCTTTGTTGGTACAACTAGCCGTGACAAACTGCGGCCATTTGTTTTTCATCGATTAACAACAACTGTTCCAGCCAAGTCTTGACCCACTCGCTATCCTCAATTTCTACCTCAACGATTACCTGGAGTGAAGGGATTTATACCTGCTTCAATTCTATAGACCAATATGTATGGAGTTGCTCCTACTACTGTGCGCACTATGGTGCAATATGCATGTAATGAGAAAGGCAGCTTTTCATGCCATTGTCTGGAGCTTTGAATCATTTTTCTCAGAATCTTCTTGATGTTCTTGTTAGCTGCTTCGATGAGACCATTGGCTTTAGGCCGGTAGGAAATGGAGTTTCTATGTGTTATCATGAATTGTTCGCATATCTCCCCCATTAGTCGGTTGTTCAAGTTAGCAGCATTGTCTGTGATGATAGTGGCTAGGATGCCAAAACGGAAAATGAGGTTGGAATGCCCAAAGTCCACCACAACTTTCTTGGTGACTGACTTAATGGTGATGGCTTCAACCCATTTCGTAAAGTAGTCAATAGCAACCGGTATTAATCTATGTCCATTTGAGGCTTTTGGCTCGATTGGTCCAATGACGTCCATGCCCCAGGCAACGAATAGCCAAGGTGCTAGCATAGGATGCAGTTCAGTTGGTGGTGAATGAATCAAATTACCGTGCACCTGACATTGATGACATTTCCGAACGAAGCTGAAGCAGTCCTTCTCCATGGTTATCCAGTAGTATCCTACCCGAAGTATTTTCTTCGCTAACATATACCCGTTTATATGGGGTCCTCACACTCCTGTGTGTACTTCGTACATAATCTTTCCGGCTTCCTCGGCATCAACACATCTTAGCAAATTGAGATCCGTGGTCCTTTTATGCAAGACATCGCTGCTCAAGAAGAAACCACTTGCATGCCGTCTAATGGTTCTCTTTTGATCTCTGGTGGCTTGCTCGGGATATTCTTGTGTCTTGATATCATGATACCATGGTTGAGTGCTGTGTTCCACCTCGGTTGTATTATAGTACCCATGCTTTTCCCTGATTCGTATTTCCAAGAGGTCGATGCACGTGTTTCTTGGGTAAGGCAACATCGAGGCCAAAATAACGAGTGCGTCAGCCAACTCATTGTGACAGCGAGGGATGTATCTGAATTGTACCGATGAACTGTTTACTGAGATCCTCCACATGTTGTCGATAAGGGATGAGTTTTATATCTCGCATTTCCCACTCCCCTTAGGCTTGTTGGATAATAAGATCTGAATCCCCCATGATCAAAAGTTCCTTGGCGTCTTAGTCAATAGCCATATTCATGCCCATGATACAGGTTTCATGTTCGGCTATATTGTTTGTGCAGAAAAACCAAAGCCGAGCCGTGGATGGGTAGTGTTGATCGGTGGGTGAAATTAAGATTTGCCCAATTCCTACACCTTTTGCATTTACCGCTCCATCAAAGAACATTTTCCAAGCAGTGGTGTACTCAAACGTTACCTCCACCGAATTCACCTCTTCGTCCGGAAAATAGGTATTCAGGGGCTGGTATTCATCATCAACTGGGTTCTCAGCTAAATGATCTGCTAACGCTTAGGTCTTCATTATTGTGCGCGTGACATAGACTATGTCAAACTCGGTGAGCAGGATTTGCCTTTTTGCCAATCTCCCAGTAGGCATCGATTTTTGAAATATATACTTAAGAGGATCCAGCCTGGTTTTGAAGTAGGTGGTGTGGGCTTGCAGGTAATGCCTCAATTTTTGAGCCACCTAAGTTAAGGCATAGCAGGTTCTTTCGAGCAGGGTGTATTTGGCCTTGTAACTGGTAAACTTCTTGCTTAGGTAGTAGATGGCCTGCTCTTTCTTTCCAGTAACATCACGCTGCCCAAGAATGCAACCAAAGGAGTTTTCCAGGACTGTGAGATATATAAATAACGGACTTCCTAGTTCCGGTGGGACCAATACTGGTGGATTGGATAGGTAATCTTTAATCTTATCAAAAGCCTCTTAACACTCATCCGTCCATTTGATTGAGCATCCTTTTTAGCAACTTGAATATGGGCTCGCACGTGGAAGTCAACTGAATGATGAATCGACTAATATAATTCAGTCTCCCCCGTAAGGTCATTACATCCTTCTTGGTTTTCGAGTAGGCAGATCTCGAATAGACTTTATCTTTGTTGGATATAATTCAATACCCCTCCGGTTGACAATGAACCCCAGAAGTTTGCTCGACGGGACCCCGAATACATATTTGGCTGGGTTCAATTTCAAATCATACTTGCGCAGCCTTTCAAAGAACTTTCTTAGGTCATGCACATGATCATCTTGGGTTTTGGACGTGATAATCATGTCTTCCACATATACTTCTATCTCCCGAGGCATCATGTCGTGGAAGATAGTGGACATGGCCCTCATATACGTTGCCCTATCATTCTTTAAACCGAAAGGCATAACACTGTAGTGGTAGGTACCCCAAGCTGTGGTAAAGACAATTTTCTTGGCATCATCCTCATCCATCAACACCTGGTGATATCCTGTGTAGCAATCCACGAAAGACTATATCTCATGTTTGGCTCAATTATCAACAAGGATGCGGATATTGGGCAAAGGGAAATTGTCTTTAGGACTTTCCTTGTTTAAATCTCTATAATTCAGACACACTTGGGGTTTCCCATCTTTCTTTGGCACCAGAACTACATTGGCCAGCCATGTGGTATATCGGACCACTCGGATTACTCCCGCCCCTAACTGTTTTGTGATCTCCTCTTTGATCTTATCGCTGATATCAGTTTTGAACTTTCTCTATTTTTGTTGGACAGGAAGGCATTCGGGGTAAGTAGGCAACTTGTGAACCACCAAATCAACATTCAACCCCGGCATATCGTCATATCACCAAGCAAACACGTTTTTGAATTCAAACAAGAGTTGGATCAGTGCGTCCCAGATTTTTTCTTTTGCGTGAATGCTTATTTTGGTTTCCCTGGTTTCGTCAGGACCACCCAAGTTAACCAGCTCAGTATCATTTAGATTTGGCTTTGGTTTATTTTCGAAATGTTCCAATTCTCTTTTGATTTCCCTATAAGCCTCTTCTTCGTCATACTGTGGTTCTTGGTTCATTATTTCACAATTAGGCGGCATGTTTGGATTGGAGCACCAAGTCCGCGAGATGTCATGTTATTTAAAGCAGCATTATTAGAACTGAAAGAAATGAATAAAAGGAAAATAGCAAAAATCAGAAAGAATAAAGGAACATAGACGATGAAATATTGATTTCGTTTTTTTGGAATTGTAAGATAACATGGTTTACAATTGTCAAATTGAAAGGATAAAACACTACAGGAAAAAACAACACCCGAGTTACACCCTGAGATAACTCGTGATGCAGAAAAAATGGCAAGACAGGACTACCGGGCCTCCCACCTGATTGGAATTGGCGTAGCCTTCCAATTTTGCAACTTGGTGTCTGGTCTATAGCACCTCTGCGGTGCTCGAGCCGTCTCCCAGCTGAACTATGCGGGTTTTAATAATAGTTTTCTCATTGTCCCATATATTTCCTCAATTTCTTCAGCTGTAAAGGCCTTATCTTCTTCCTCCTCACTATACTTTGGCATCACGAATGTTTCATACAAGTGTGGCAGAGGTTGAGGCAGAGTCCATCAATCACTCTTTCTACGATTTGCCCATGTTATATCCTCTGGCGTCGGGTGGAAGCGTAGCCCGAAGAACTTTTCTGTAGTGGGCAAAGTAATCCGCTCAGCTATCCCCTGTAAAGACCTTTCAAGTCCCTTCCCCAGTTTGAATCCCTGTCTTATCATCTCTGTAGCCATCATGATTGAGGCATTGGAGAGGAAAGGTTGGGGACATGGTTTACCCTCTTCATGCTGATCAGTCACCACAATTTCAAAGGTCTGATAGAGTATATGCTCTCTACCTTCTTTGGCTTCGAGGCTGGGAACGGAGGGATCACGATAAATTGACTGCTTATCTTTGCCATGGACCACGATTTCTTGGTTCTCATGTTCAAATTTTAACATCTGGTGCAAAGTAGAAGGCACAACTCCCGCTGCGTGAATCCATGGTCTTCCCAGGAGATAATATTAAGACGTGTCCATATCTAACACTTGAAAGGTTACCTCTAAATCAACTGAGGCAATGGTCAAGACCAAATCAGTCTCTCTGATTGTGTCTCTTTTGATTCCATCGAAAGCTCGAACACATATATTGTTGGGACGAATCCTCTCTGTCCCGATTTCCATTTGCTGTAATGTTGAAAGTAGGAATATGTCTACCCCAGAGCCTCCGTCTACCATTACCCTTTTGACATAATAACCTCAGTAGTTGATAGTTAGATGCATGGCTTTGTTGCAGGCGACTGCTTCTGGGGGCAAATCATTTTTACTGAATGTGATCTGATAGACGACGAAGAATATTTCTGCCATCCTCTCCAAATGTTCCACAGAGATTTGAGTTAGCATGTATTCCTCATCAAGAGTTTTGGCTAGTACCTTATGGTGCTCAGGAGATTCCATAAGCAAGGATAGCAGGGAGACTTGTTCAGGGAAATTCCGAAGCTGGCCCACAATCTCAGAGTCTGCCATTTTCATCTTTCGAAAGAAAGCTTCCGCCTCTTCGGCGCTCACTAGCTTCTTGGGAGGGAATCGCTTCTTGGAGGCACTGTTCACTTCGTCCAAGTCAGAGTATTTCTTCACATGGCAACTTTCTTGAGTTTCTCCAGAGATTAATTTGCCTTTATATGTCACCACCATTTCATGATAATTCCAAGGGACTGCAAAGAGGTCTATCATGGGCCTATCAGGTGCGCGACCAACCACCAAGGGCTCACTAGCCTTGGCGGATTAGCTGTCCCCCATACCTCATAGATTCCTTTGGTCACGTACATCTGGGTAGTCCTGTTCAACTCAAATCTCTTTGGGGGACTCAGAGTCAATTGCTTTCCCGACGACTTCACGGGACATGAAGGACAGGTTCTTTGACGGGTGTCGCCTAAGTTTTAACCTTAACCTTCTTTTCAATTTCAGGGTGCGTGTTTTTGTTCTTCTCTCCCCCTTCAGCATTATTGGGGTCAGCTCTTGGCTTTCTATCTGCGTCGGCAATGGCGATTATGGCTTTCAAGGCTGGGTCAAATTCTTTGTCCTCACAGATCATGCTAATTGCCGGTCCATTATTGTGGGCAGGTAACGGGTTGTTAGTCACATTAGGGACATCCTCATCCTTCAACACTATTTTTCCTTGCTCTATTAAGTCTTCCACAGCTCGCTTAAGAGTCCAACAATTTTCTGAGTATGGCCCTTTAGCCCCAAAATGATAAGCACACCGGGATCCCCGTTAGTAGGAAGGCGATTCAGGGTTTTGTCTGTGCGGAGGCACATGCTGCAATTGACCCAACTTTACAAGTTTTGGGAACAGGCTGGAATAGGCCTCCTCGATTGGCATGAAATTTTGCCTTTTGGGTGGCTCATGGGGTCGGAAATTATTTTGAGGAGGGCAAGCGTTGTAATGGTTTTGATGGGGAGGCTGGTTTCTCGGAGCTTGGTTCCTGTTAGCCCGCTATTTCGGTCGTGCAAATAGTTGAGCTTTCATAATCACATAAGGCTGGGGAACATATGGCATGTCTTGGTGAGGATAATAGTGTTGAAGGGTTCTTCCCGAGAACATGGGCCTAGGAGCATGATGTCTTCTCATACCCGATGCTACTATCGAGGTTTGTGTTCTTTATTTTTGCCCCTTGTGACTCCTCCCACCCCTCCTTGGATGGCCTGAGAGGTTGCTCTGATGGTCGACTGGCTCAAAATCCTTCCCATTTTAAACCTTTTTCTACCATTTCACCAATTTTTATTGCTTCTGCAAAAGGCTTGCCCATGGGTGACATCATATTTTGAAAGTAATCTGCTTCCTGGGACTGAAGAAAAACAATGACCATTTCTATTTCATCCATGAGAGGCTTCACCCTTGATGCATGTTCGCACCACTTAATAGCATATTCTCTGAAACTTTCTGAAGGTTTCTTCTTCAGATTTGCAAGGAATTCCTGTCGGGTGGGATGTTGATGTTGTATTGAAGTTGCCTTACAAAATCTCTGGCAAGATCCTCCCAAATGTATATCGTGAGATGTCTTGGTCCATATACCACTCTGAAGCAATGCCTACTAAGCTTTCTCTGAAGTACGCCATCAACAACTCTTCTTTTACACATGATCCGCGTAATTGGTTACAATACCTCTTTAGGTGAGCAATGCGGTCACCATGACCATCATACTTTTCGAACTTTGGTGTTTTAAACCCATGGGTAGGCTCACGTGAGGGAACATGCACAGGTCTATGTAAGAAACACTCTTTTTCCCACTCAAGCCTTGCATATTCTTAAACTTTGGTCGAGGCTCCTCATTCTTTTTGCCATTTCATCTTGTTCAAAAACATTGGGAGTTTTATTCTATACTGGTGTGAGCTCATATGATGGTTGAGGATAAATGTAGCTGGGGTATGGAGGAGGCTCAGTTTGGTAAGTGCGTGTTTGGAATGTGAAGGCCGATGGATCAAACGTGGGTCTAGGCAAGGCGGGCTGTGTGGTGGCCGCACATGGGGGAGCCGTAAAGATATTGGGGACTATTCCGGATATGAAAACCTGAGGGCCGACTTCAGAAGGTGTTCCAACAAAATTGGATGGTATGGTGGGCTGTCTGAATAGGATGTTTGGATGACTGATGAGAATAGTGGAAGTACCCCCTGATCTAGGGAAAGCTTAGGGAATCCAGGGATGGCGCTCGGAGGCTCTTTTCCATTCGTCCATGCATCCCATATCTCCATGACTCTAAGGCGCAGGATTCTGTTTTCCTCGACTTCTGCAGACTCTGAGGCCAGGATGCCTGAAATTGTGCTATCTTCTTAGATGGGAATTGCCAGCAAGGTCATTTTAGACGATATTTCTATACTTCCTTTTGATCTGGTAAAATGTTGATGTGATGCCAGCTTACCAAAAACCAACTACCGTTTCTAAAAACCTAAGTTGGGTTTATGACATCAACAAACGGTTAGTTTGAGACAGATAACAAATAGGGAATCGCACAATGAGGTGTGATGCACCTATACAGTTAAAAAGATGTCTACATGTTTGCAATGGTTGCATGTGTCGTCCTGGTTTTTATTCCATTTTTCTTTCTTTTGATTTCAACTCTTTGTTTTCCTTGCTTTTTCCACTCTTTGTTTCTTTTCCTCTCTGTTCTTATTTTATTTTCTTTCCTCTTTTGTTTTTCTCTTAGGGCTTTTCCCTTTCTTTTCTTTTTTCTGTCTTCCCTTTTTCCTTCTTTTTTTCGTTTTTAGGGTTACGGTCGAATCCTATGAAGATTACCTACGTATCATGCCCAGCATGAATCAGACCGAGCGTAGTTCATGCAAATGAATGCAAAAATAATGAAACAATTTTTTGGGATTTTCAGATTTTCATTAATAAAACTCCGATTACAAAGATGCTAGACTATTTGTTTTTCTTAAAAGGGAAATTGCACAAGAGACTTGAAATGACAAAATATACACTCGATGAGTAAAACTAGGTCAAGAGTACATTTAAGCTTTACATCCTGGGGCCCGCGGGGCGTCATTCGACTTCGCCGCGGGCTACGTGCAAGACCCCTTTGTAACTGCTCCAATTCATTCATTACCCGGCGAACAAATATCATCACTGTAGCGAATAAAGTGGTACGCCCCATTCGTTCACCGGCCTGGCATTTCATGGCAATATAATCTGCAATGCCTGTGATTCTTTCCCTTGTGCGGCCCTTTTCTTGGAGTAGTCGGGTTATCTATTGGCTACGGGCTTCTAACACCTGGGAGTCACGAAAGTGCTGGTCTCACAACAGTTTTATTTCTTTCTCTATTTCGACGATAAGCCCATAACATTGTTTCCTCTCAGCCTGAAATTATTTGTCCTGTTGGGCTTCTTTATATTCAAGGGCGTTCATTTTTCTCTTCATATTAGCAATGGTTCCCTTATAATTCCATTTCATTTATTGAACAAACTAGTCTCTTTCCTATGTCTTCTTTGCCCATTGTGCACGAAGTTTTCCCATGTTCCCTTCAGATTTCTCCAAGTCTTCCTTGCGTTCTATGACTTGCTTCTTTATCCCTTTTATCAATCTCTCATCGGACCGGCTTCTTTCTTGGTTTTAGCATGTATTTTCATTTGTTGGATTTGGGCCTTGAGGGCTTCATTCTCTTGGGACAACTTCTTTTTTTCATCTTCATCGGCCACGGCTTGCAAGCTATTTTCAAATCGGAGATCCTGAACATGTTTTTCCAATGCTTCTATTTGGGACCTATATTCATTCTCATTAGGTAACTAATCCCATTGCACCTGAGCTTCGTCAGTGAAGTGTTGGATATGTGGCCTCTTGGCAGGCCTCTCAGGAATTTGTGATCTTTTGCCAAGCCAGACCAAGTATTTGGGTCTACTTTGCCTCTAGCCCGATCTTACACAATGGTTTTAGGCTCAAGATATCTGCATTCATTCCATATTTGGCGAATATTTCCTTCTGGGAAGGAAACTTTCAAGCCTAATTCGATGACTTGCTTACTCAGATCGTCGTCACCGTGGACAGTTTGGAATCTTTATAGCTGCCGTATGACTCGGTAAGGAGCGTAGGGTTGGATGCTTTAGATGCCAATCAAAAGAATGTAAGGCACTTGTGCTGATGTGTATACAACCTTGGTAGTGGGAAGCCATCTGAAAGTCCTTTCATTTTTATCCACAGTCAAAGATCTCAAGCATGACAGCCGAGCCTCACTGCCCTCAGGGAACTCAGTACCTGTTACTCGGGTCTCAAATTCTTCAATGCAACTCAACCCGATCGAACCATAGTTCATGTACCCAGTTCGGTGGCAAAGGTGCTCTTGGATCAACATTTGTAACAACAGATTGCAACCCAGGAAAAATTTCATGCCCTTTCGGCACATGGTTAAGGCTCGATACATTTCCTCCACAGTCAAAGGAACCACTGTGCTAGTATGCTTCTTTATGGCATCATACAACATTTTACAAGGCCAATGTCGATGTGACCATCTTTTCTTGGACAAACCATGATTCCTAGGAAATCTACCATGAATGACAATCCCGAGCTTGCCATTTATCTTTATTTTCGGCATGTGTCAAACCGGTATTAGGCTCCTCAAAACCTCTCAGGTTGCCATATCAGTGGTATAAGAAGTGAAGTGTGCAACACCCTTATGATAGATGCATACCTTGAATGTCATGACGAATGCTCAATAAGTCCAAGAATCTGTGGATGGTTACCGGTCTCGGTGTCAACTGATATCTAGTACTGAGGTTCCCGTTGAGACCTGCATATCTCGCAATCTCCTCTAGTGTGGGTGTAAGCTCAAAGTCCAAAAATCGAGATACATTACGAGTTGGATCCTAGAATGGTATCAGTGATTCAATAATATCTATTCTTGGTTTGATGTTTAACAATCCAACGAGACCACCCAAAAACTTGACCACGGTTTCTCTGCTACCATTTCCCAAGTCATTCCACCACATGTGGAGTTGCAAAGGGATCTCTCTCAGGACTGAGAAGGGTTCGATGTCAGTGGCATTCATCCTGCACATTTATTTAAGAGGGTTTATTGATTTATTTTGACCTAGAAGGGAAAAATGACTATTATCTTTGTAAAATTTCTTTATTTAGGAAAAAAAGGACTTGGTTTTGCTGATACGGCCTTTCAGCACTTCAGGAAGGAAGATTTTATGGCTATTCCCCCAAACTATTTTGAAATGACTCAGGTTGGTTATTCTTGAAAAAACTGCCATTCGGGGTCCTTTTGGGGATATTTGATTTGTTTTAACAAGAACGGAATCACCTGATTTATTTAGGACAACGATTATAACATTGACATTTTTTTGGCTATTTTTTGCAAAAGGGTGGTTGGACCCAATGAGGGTTGCCTACGTATCTCACATCTGGTGAGAATCAAACCAGTGTAGTTCGGGCAAAATGTTTTGTCAAAACCAAAATTTTAAAAGTTTCTTTGTTTTATTTTCTTTTTTTCTTTTGACCAAAATCCAGTAGCATTTCGGTACTATTTTAGCACTGATTTTCTGAAACAAGTGGTTACTCTCATTTAGCCCTAACATTGATGTTTTTTCAATTTTATCTCCTTATTTGCATGCCAGTCAACATGCGAATCTAAAGCAAATAAGTGAACAAGTAGCACGTAAGATGCATCAGGATGGTCTTTTTCATTTTAGGTCACTTGTCCTAGATGGACCCAACCCCTGTTTTGAGTCCCCTAAGTCAAATGCACGTGATGCTAAACATTCCTACTAGGGATCCTGTATGAGGTTTTGTTATACTAGGTTTAAAGCTTGGGTTTATTGTTCTAGACCTGGCTTGCCCGAGTGGATAACTCGAGTCGAGGGGGGCAACGTACCGGGGATACAGAAGCTCTGTTAGCTTAGCATCTTATCCAAACCTCGTTCTAAATAGGAAAAGACTCTAAATAGAAGAGAAGCTACACGAAGTGCACCCTTCTCCATGATGTAGAGGACTCATGTAGAGGAAGGATTCGTAACAGTTTATATATACAATTCATCCAATATCAAAGAGGTAAAGAATTTAGCACATATAGCATGGAACATGTAGTAAAATCAGATAAGCCAAATATAACAGTTATAGTAAGCTCAAATTCTTTAACCCTGAACCAGAGATTCTGGGTTCCATCCCCAGTAGATTCGCCAGAGCTGTCACACCTCCTTTTCTACACGGCTACCCCGGAGGGATAAATGTATAATAGAGTTTTTCCATTTGAAGTGACATTATTCAAAATGGGATTATTTATTTGTTTAGAGTCGCCACTTGGGATAGGCTTGGATTTTGGTGTCCCAAGTCACCGGTTTGTTTTGAATCCCAAATGGAGGAAATTTTCGACTGCCCAAATGGAGTCTGCGAACCAGAGATTCTAAGTAATGAATTTTGTTGACCCGAGGGAAGGTGTTAGGCACCCTCGGATCTCGTGGTTCTAGCATGGTCGCTTAAACTATTATAATCAGCCAAAAAATCTGATTTGAGTACATGTTTATCCTATAGTGCAATTTTAAATTATTTACTACTTTTAATTGAATTTTAAGGAATGTGAACGTCATTTAAAATATGTCTTTGGATCGCGTCACATGAAATGTACCCGTATCCGAAACACATTTTTCCAACATTTTGGGATTTGGATTTGGACCATATGAAATGCACACCCGTATTTCGGAAGGTAAAATTATTAATGATGCGCCTAAAGCGACTAACATATTATTATTTTTGCGGGAAGGCATGAAGTTTGCTAAACGACATGTCCCGAATTTCATAGTATTTTAATATAAGAATTCAAAGAGGACCATGCAATTTATGGGTTTCGTTTGGCACGGTGCACCTCATTTTATTATTTAAAGGCCAATCTATAGCAAACAAGGATTTTCTATAGGGTTTTTCTCTAAAAAGACCTGGTTAATTAGCAATTATAGAATTTAGGACTCAAATTCAAGTCCGAATTCAAACAAAATGATGAAACGTCTTACTTAAAATTTACCTAACTCGAAAGCCCAAATTTATATCTTCCACACTAAACTTATAAATTGGGCTTCAGGCTTAATTTCAGCTCTCATGCTAATAAATTTGGATCAGCAGTACTGGGCCTGCCATTTGGCCCAATGCTTGATATGATTTCCATATTAGCAGGCCCAATTTGGGGAGGGGCTGGGGTATGGATTCAGTACTAATATACATGAAACAAATTGCGGAGAGCAAAGATGAAGCCAGAATGTCATTAACCATGGTAGACCGTTAAATTCACTCAGACTTAATATGCCAAAAGACAGATTTCCTGGTTCACGACCAACGTGTCTGTTCAAATTAATACACTAAAATTCCGTGCTTTCAATCAATTTTAAAACTACAATGACATTTAGAGATAACCAACATAAAAGCTGATTATAACCATTAGCAAGGTGAATCTGCGCCTAAAGCTGTAACGAGTTGCGAGTTCATTGCTTGAACCACAACTCTTAAAAACAAATGCATATTCGAATACAACTAACGAAACCTGGAAATGAATCAATCATGATCACAAAATCCCGTTATATTAGTCTAGATCTACCCACTTACATGAAGCATTCAGGTAATTAGAAAAACAATTTATAATCGATTCAAAACATTTAAGTAGACTCAAAAGCAGTGTTGTTCAGTCCAAGTTATACAGTCCCAAGTTTATACAAGTTCAAATAGAATTAATCTATATTAAACATTACGAATCACTTAAAATCTGTTCGACAATAAACTATAGTAGGCCAAACAGGCTCAGTTCACGGAGTAGATGCAGGAACATTTTTCATTTCATTTTTATCTCAAAGCTACACCAAGCCAAGTTCATGTATGTACCTGGAATTACAATGAAATAAAGGAGAAGGAAGAGCTCAACAGTAGTTCAACACTTAGCAAGAGGAATTAGCATCTGAAATCCAACAGCAACACCATAATGCGATCAATTAGAAACCCAAATTGATATCATTGCAACCCAGTACATGGTTTCGGGCCAGTAATACCAATAATAATCCAACAAACTTCTGAAGTTTCAACACCTCAAACACATGTATTTCAGGTCATGTTCATATTATTTAAGCTAAAAATTCAAATTGATGGATGAGAATTGAAACTAATCTGAAGAAAACTCCAATAAAACAATATTTTTTGGATTTTTCTGAAGATTTAGTTTTCAAAGATTTTCAGGGTTCAAAAACTCGGGGAATTTTCAGGGGTTCAAACTTGTGAAATTTTAAGAGGTTGGAGCTTTTTTGGGAATTTTTCAGGGATTTCAAAACTATTAGAATTTTTCAGAATTCAAAAACCATTTTTGGGAATTTTTCAGAGTTTAAAAAAAAAACTCTGAAAGAAGACAATGACATGCCTTTTTATAAGCAAAAACTTAGGGCAACACTTTCTTATTTTGTTTTACCTTTAGTCCCTCTCTATTTTTCAGAATTTACTCAATTAGTCCCTCATTTTCTGACTTGTACCTCAATTCTTAAACCAAATTACTAAAATTCTATTTTGAACTTCCAAATAGAAGGTTCCAGGGGTTTACTGCAGGATTCCTATTATCCAAAAACCTAGACTACCCTTTTATTTATTCTAATTTACCAACCTATGTAAACCAACCCCCAACCTTATTGCCTTTGTGAAAAGATGACCATAGTTAACCAATTTAAGCCTAGATACTCAGCTATATCTAAAACAATTGAACTAGAGACCCTAACCACTGAATTAATCAACCAAAGATGGAAATAGACTATAATTAATACTAATATCCTAGGGTTAATATGAATTGGACTGATGACCTAAAGAAAAATAAATAGGTTTGAAGCTAACAATCAAATTAATTTCATATAACAAAGAAACAATCATGGATTGAGAACAAACAGGGAATTGAATGAATCAAAAGAATGAAATCCTCTACATGCAAGTCAAACTGAAACAAAACAGAGCTTGCAGATTAGAAATCAGCTAAAACCCTTAGTTTCTAAATTAATTGACATGAAGAAGAATTAATTTAATGAAAGGAAACCCTGTTGATTTAGAACAGACAATCTCAGAACCTAAACTAAATCCTATAACTCTAGTAACAAAATTAAATGGCCAAATTCGTGCGATCTATTAGTGGAATTCAGAGCCAACTAAGTGAGCAAATAAGAAAAGAAGGATGACCTAAATCACTGAACCTAACGAATTGGTAGGTAAAAAGAATGAAATAAAAGAACAAACAAATCAACTAACTCATGAAGCAGAAGAGGTCATTATAAGGGAATTAACATAAAAACAACAAAACAAAAACAAAAAACAGATAGGGGAACTCACTGATGTGCTTTAAAATGCTGCCATTTCTGTGATTTGAGATTCGAGCATTTCCTACGGGATTTGAAGACTACTGGTGGTTATTCTGGTACGAGGGAAGCGGGAAGGTTGCATGGTGTAACTTTGGTTGAGTTTGGATGAAGAATCTTTTGGGTCCAGACTTCGATTTGAAATTCGATGGCACTGGTTGGGATTTGAGGGGAAATAAGGTTGGATATGGGTTGGGGAGACGGAGATGGTGCTATGGTGTAAAATTGGGACTGGTTTAGGTTACCGCCGCCGGACACGTTGGAGACGACGTCCAGAAATTCGATTATTCGAAGAGTTGGGCTCATATTCGAAGGCTGGTTTTTGGGGCATTGGGAAGAGGAGGAGGAGGGGATTCAGAGGTGTAACTTGGGTTGGTTTGGAGCTTCTCCAGCGGTGACAACGATTTTCGACTGGCAGCGGCGAGGCGTAGGGTGGCGGAGGGAAGAGGTATGAGGAAGGTGAGAATGGTCTCTAGGGTTCCCACGCGTTTGGACAATTTTATTTAAAAACCAAATCAAACCAGGGCTGTTGGATGATAACAAGGGATGTACAAGATTGATCACAGCCTAAAGATCTCAAAACGACATTGTATTGGCATGATACTACGTCATTTGAGTGTCTAGGGGACTTGGTAAATTGGACCTGGTAAAAGGGTGCATTTGGGCCATTTTTGGCTAGATTTGAAAAGTGGTTTTGGGGTTTGAGCTGGGATTTAGTTAAAGGGTGGCCCAAATTTGGGTCTTTAATTAAGACCACCAAATTTTAAACTTCTTTCTTTTCCTTCTTTTTATTTTATTTTAATTATTTTCCTGATTTTATCAAGTATAAAAATAAAAATAAACAAGACCAATTTTAAGCTTTAAAATTACAACTAATTAATTTCTAAAATAGCGTAAATCCCATTTTATAAAGAAAACTAAGCAAATTTAAACATGACTACTATTTTTATTATTTTCTCTTACTTTTATAATGTCAAATACTAATAAACCTAAGAAAAATGTAATATTGGATCCTAAATGCAAGTGCGTTATTTTTGTATTTTTTTATGTATTACATCAATTTAAAAATGCATAAAATGCAAACAAACACAAAATCATACAATTAATTCCCTAAAAGTTCAAATAATAAAAGAAAAATCCTAATTGTAAGAATTCTATAGGAATATTTCAAGCGAGGCAAAAATCATGTGCTCACATAGGTAAACAAATCCGAAATCATGATTTGACGGTCCTGAAGGGTATGCAGGAAAATATGGAACTTGGTCGTATTCCCAGAATCGAATTCTGGGGTCCCAAGCCCGAGAAATGAATTTTTAAAGAAACTTATTTTCTAGAAAATATGTGATTTTTTAGAAATAAAATGTTTGGAAGTTATTGGTATCGAGCCCATATTTGGGTGTCGGAGTTCGGTACAGGTCTTATATGTGGTTTAAGTCGAACATGTGAAATCTGGTAAGAAACGGAAGGCGTTTGATGTGATTCGGGCCCATAGTTGTAAAATTGATACTTTGAAAGTTTTGAGTTTTTTCTTAGATATCTATGCTAAGTTCATTGTTAAAGATGTTATTTTGGCGATATGATCACACATATAAGTTCATTTGATGTTTTTGAGTTTGTATGAATGTATGGTTTGATGCCCCGATGGCTCGGGTGAGTTTCAGATAAGTATCCAAAGGTTTTTAAACTTAAAAGTATTGAAGGTTTTAAGTTTATGGTGCACAGGGATATTGTGCTTCTCATTCGCGTGGCTTCACTCGTGAACGCAGAATGAAATATCCCTTAGATGAAAATTCTTCTTCGCAAATGCAGATCTAGGGACATGAATGCGAGGCTGTGGGGGGAATAACCTATGCAAACACGTCCAAACCCTCGCGAACACGTACGATTAGCAGCCTAAGGGAGGGATCAAGCTTACCTTACGCGAATACGGCCCTGATCGCGAACATGATGACTCTGGGAGATGAAGATTCGCGAACACGATGGTTGTGAGCACGTGATTTGTTCCTTACATGAAAATAACTCCTAAAAATAGACCAAAATAATTTTTTATTAATTTTTTAAATTTTTCTTTATTTAGTTGCATTTCATACATTTTTAATATTTTTAAAATCTTTGAAAAGCCATACAAAGTGTCTCATTTGTAATTTTATGCCACCTTAGGTTCAATTTGCATTTAGGAATTAATTACATTGAGTTAATTGTATTATTAATCAAAAATCGCAAAAATGATCATTTTTACATAGTTAGGTAATTAGCTTAATTTTACAATTTGAATTGATTTAGGAATTTTAGTTTAGGTTTTTTAATTAATTAAAACAAAAAAAGAAAGAAATCTAAAAGCAAATTCGAAATTGGGTGATGTTATAAGTGAGTCCAAATTTTTCAATACCCATTCTTCATTTAAATCCAACCCAATTTAACCCCTACCCAACCCCAAACCGGGTTGACCCAACCCAACCCAATACCCAAATCCACCCTAACCTAAAAACCTATGCACATAATACATAGATACACGAAGGAAGGGGCTGCGCGGGTCTTCTGAACAAAACACAAAATATACACATATAGACGCCAATACAGACAAATATATAGGGAAACGCTTGGAAATCGGAAAAGGTTGCGTAGCTTTGGCGAGAAAGGACCCTTGAAGATCATTCCTCACCGAAGAACCTATTGACGCTCTTCCCGTCGGCGTTACCCCCACTCTTGTGTCGTCTCCTCCAAACGACCCCTGCTCTTTTATTGACCATGAGCATATACAATAATAGAGACGACCCTGCCTAAAGTTCCCTCCTCTTGACCCACCTTCTGAATCTCTTGAAATCGCTGGAAGAAGCAAGAATAATATAGAACAAACGATCACCCTTCTAGCGCTGATTCCTCTTCGTTTAACAACTGAAATCAGAGACCATTCCCTCCAATTCTAGATCTTATTACATGAGAGATGTGGCCAGTTCTGAGGTCCGGTCACTATTACGCTGAGGTTACCGGTGAAGCTTGGCCCTGCTGGTCGAGGATGTCATCTAGCCAGCACTTTCAGGAATTGTCGCGACTGTAAAAGTTCGATCGTATTCCACATTATATGTAAGTGCTTTCTTTTATAATTAGTTTGTTTCATTTGGAATTATTTAACTTGTTCTGGTTAGTTATTTCGTTACTACTTATTTCTTCGAGTTTGTTTGCTCTACTGTTTTGTTTGAATACTTGGTTTGGTATCATTTCAGTTGAGATTGCGCTAAAGTAACCCATGAAGGTATGATTTTAGAAGTGGTATATGCTTCAGTAGATGAAGTTTGAGATGCCGAGTAAAGACAAAATTTGAATGTCTCTGTTGTTTTATTTGTGCCGGCGAACGGCAATATTGGAAGGGACTCACATGCTAGTATATCTCACATAATGAATTAGATAATGCTCCACTACCGTCATGAATCATTCTCCAAATGCTTGGATCATATGCAGTTCAAACAAATTGCTGTGAAAGCTGCCAATCATTTTCTCGTTATTTCCCTCTTTCAGTTTGGAATTTGCACAAGTTGAGTTGTGTTACCTTTCTGCTTATTAGTTGTTTAGGAACAACTTGTTCTTGGCATGTTACTTTGTAGCTAGCTAGTCTGACAGGACATCAATATTTGGTGTTATGGGTTACTTAGCAATGTAAATATTGTCTTTCCTTTTACCGATCCATTACCTTATCTTGGCCTTTCAAAACAGTATATGAGATACAGTAGGGCCAATCCAAATACAAAGCCACAACTATACCCAATTAAGATGAACTTCTAAGTCATTTCACTAGGAAAACTTAGCTCATCTTCTTATTGTTCAACCCATAATCATGGTATTGATGCACTCTCATGATGCCCACGTTCGTATTCAACATGAATGGTTTGAGTTATGGAATTGAATGGTCATGTTTCCCTGATTGGATCGTCTAAACCTAAACAAGTCACAGTGCACCTTCTAGCAAGATATTGCTTTATTTTATACCACGGACAGTATAAGGCTAGTATTTCTGTAATGGTTTGGTAGTTGATATTCATTTGGCAACAGTTTGAATTTGTTGTTTCTGAATAGTAATGAGCATAGTTGTATATCACATGGATTGTTTTGAGTAATACCACAGCATACCTGGTGAATTATGTATCTTTAGTAGATAGACATGTGTTTAAAGGGTCAGTCATCTCTTTCTAGGGTGTTAGTTAAAATGAAGTTATGTGCTGGTTTTGAAGTATTCCTATTACAACCATGGGTACGGTTCCCGTGACGTGGTTGTGATACTTAGTTTTTTTATAAGTAGGAGTGTTAAAGTTTTTCTTAGCTAAATGGAACTCTTTTCTATAGAACTCGAGGTGCGCCATTTAGCAAACCTCCATGGCCCTCGCAAATTTGCTAGAGCATATTCATTTTAGGCGCTCTAGTTAAATAATCCACTTTCCTAAAAACGAGTACACATTTATGTGACCCAAATCCAAATCTCAACGAAGTTGGAATGTGTCAAAATCCACGGGCGCATTTATGTGACGTGGTTCGAGGCATGTTTTAACGATGTTGCAATTCTCTTTAAAAATTAATAGTAAAAGTGTGTAAAAGATTCAAAATGCACATAGGTCCATAATTGTATAAAATCAGATAATTTAAGCCAAATGTAACAGTTGAGCGACCGTGCTAGAACCACGGAACTCGGGAGTGCCTAACACCTTCTCCCGGGTTAATAAAATTCCTTACCTGGATTTCTGGTTCGCGGACTGATAAATAGAGTCATTCTTTCCTTGATTCAGGATTCTAAGCGGTGACTTGGGAAACCATAAATCTCCCAAGTGGTGACTCTGAAATTCTCATAAATAATTGAATCCCATTTCGATTGTCCTTTAATTGGAAAAACTCCCTTATCTACGCCCTTCGCCGGGTTGTAGTATCCAAAAGGAGGTGTGATACCTCTGGCGACTCTGCTGGAGATTGAACCTAGAATCTCTGATTCAGGGTTCAAGAATTCAATCTTAGAATAATTGTTGTATTTGGCTTTGTTTATTATTTGATTATACATGTTGACTTAATGTGCAAAATGATGCTTTTACCGCTTTGATATTATTTGAACTCTATATAAACAATTACGAAACCCTTCTCTCTTTATCATCGGGGATGTGCTCGCTGGTCGAGACTCCTTATTCTGTTAGTGTCATACCTTAATATAAGAAAGAGGCTCGGACAAGTTATAAAGCCGGACGATCTTGCGAGTCCCCGAAACGTAGCCCCCTCCTCGACTCGAGTTGTCCGCTTGGGTACACGGTCTAGAAAAAATACCCAGGTGCTCAACTTAGTATAACAAAAACTCATGCCAGATCCCTAGTAGGAACGCTTATCTGCATCATGCATTTGACTTAGGGGACTCAACACAGGGGTTGGGTCCGTCTAGGACAGGTGTACCCAAAATAACAGACCATCCTGATGCATCCTAATGTGATACATGTTGAATTTCTCCAAGGGTGAAAGGATCATTTGGCGGATCAATGATAGCTGAGGGTAAATGAAAAAATGAAGAAAGAGAAAAACAATGAAAAAAAGAGAGGGTGAAGGGTGAAAATAAATCAAGTAGGATTTATTTATGTTTTTGTTATATTTTTATTAAAAAAGAGACAAAGGATATGTGAAAATTCAAAAAAAAAGAATATTTCACACTTTTTATTATTTCCTGAAAAAAGAAAAAGAGAAAATCCAAAAATAGTTTACATACTTCATCATTTTTCAAAAAGAGACAAAAGAAAATGTTTTCTCTAAAAATTAGCTATTTTATTTATTTTTTGCCCGTATCCAATTTACCCAAACTATGCAGACTTGATTCTCATATTTTGGAGCGTGATACGTAGGCAACCCACATAGGTCTAGTTTTCCTCGTAAATCTTAGATTCTTGGCTTTGCTGGGTCATGGCCAAGATTTTGCACTTCTAGCTACTTTTAGCCACACAGGTTAGTTTTAGAATTCTGAAGTTGCTTGTTTGAAATTGTGTGAATTGAGTTGTATCAAAGGACTCTATTATTGAAATTATTAGAGTTCAAGTTGGAATTATCTTGTCAAACTTTTTTTATGCTGGTGAAAGTTCTGTTGAGATCAGTCTTTGTTAGTTGGAGCATTTGTTTTGAGATTTTAATTCAATCTATGAGCTGTTCATGGGCCAATGTTTGACGAAAATCCTGCATTGAACACCAATTATCTTTGTGCTAAGACTGTGGAGTTCTGAAGCTTGTCTTGTTGAAGTTTGCCACTTTGTGAAGTTTTTGGAGTAAATTGATAGCTGAAATTTCCTAGTTTGAACTTGTTACCACTGGTTTTTAATAGTTGGCATTATTGTTGAGTTCAATATAGGGGATTCAGTTGGACTAAAGTTTGAGCATGCTTGAATTGCGATTTGGTTGAATATATAGTAAGCTTACTTTGCCGAAATGTTGTGTCCGCTGAGATTTGTGCGCGAGTTTAGAAGTGATTGTTTGAAATCTGGTTTTTACTTCTAAAAAGTTCTCTTTGTTGAATTAAGTGCTTTTGTTACATAAACTATTGTCCAGTTGGTTAAGTTGCAGGTTTGTTGGAAAATAATTTGCTGCTTGTTTTCTGTTGCTGTAAAGGATTTCTTACTTGCTGTTCACACCCCTGCATTGTTCATTTTTCGCTCAACAATGAAGATTTCCACATTTCTTTAATTGATTGTTGTTACTATAGTTTTTCTTAACAGTTGAGGGAAGTTTGCAAAAGTTTTAGCTTCAGTTAACTCAACTGCGTTGCTTCAATTAATATGCTAACAATACACTATTGACATTCAAGTTTTGAATTGTTTTTTTAAAGTAGATCCCATACTATTCAGCTGTACTTTGTGGTTATTCTGACTCAATATTACTGTTATTCTAATGCTTTGTTTCTACAGTTGAGGTCGTCATTCTGGGCCAAAAATTTCTGTAGGTATTGCTGCTGAATTTAATGCTCAAGGTGTTGCCGAAGTTTGAGTTTTGAGAAGTAATTGAATAGCGAACATGTTAGCTTATTTGAATTCTAGAATTTTGCATTTAAATGAAAGTTGTTGATGTAATACAAGTTTCCTATGCATTATTTGTATTTTTCTACAACATTTTGTATAACTGAAACTAGGTGTGGACATTAGAACTTGTTTGAAGAATTTTGAACTCAAATAAGAGTGTTTTGGATGGTTATCGAAATAACCTTGGAAATTTGCACTTTTTGCACTAGTTGTGTAGTGAGTGCAAGATGATTTTTCTGCAAAGTTGAGTTCAGTTGATTACAAATATTTTGGTGATTCAGTTAACAGGGAAGTACAGGATGAAAAATATTACTTAAAGTTAATTTGTTTATTGTTGCTAGTTTAGTTTGGTGTTAGTTGGTCCAACAAGCTATAAATGTGAATCTGTAGAGTTGTCTGTAGCAAAATTTTTTGCTTGGTTCTAAATTTTAATTACATTTTGAGTTTGATCCTGCACAGTTTCCGAGTTTCAATTTGCAGTCAAGCCTTAGGGAGTTTGGGCTCAGATGGAGGGCACAAGCTGCTCGAGTCAGTACCTCAATTGGTGAAAAGGAAATGGTTGAGCTTTTCCTACAAGCCAAGGAGTCCACCTACTTCAGTTGTTTGATCTCGGCTTTGGGAAAACCTTTCAATGATGTGTTAAAAATGGGGGAGCAAGTCAAAGAGGGAATCAAGTCTGGCAAAATCATGAGTGGTTTGAAAGACATTCAAAACATCCAGGTAAGCTTCGACGGAAGAAAGAGAAATGGAAAAGATGATCAACATTATCAGCCTCGACATTGTCCTCGTGGGTATCCTTACGTACCATATGATCCTCCCCAACGTTTCTTCTCTCCTCAAAACTCAAAAAATCGTACATCACTTTCCCCATTCTCAGCTTCACAGAATGCTTATCCACCCCTACGAGCATACCGAAAACCTCTTGGATCAGGTTTCCAGCCCAGCCAAGCATGTAACAATGAGAGGCTACTGAAAAAAGAAAAGGCTTTCACCCGTGTTGGAGTATCATATGCCAGTTTGTTCCAAAGGTTGAAGCAGTTGGACATGTTGAAGCCGATTCAGATAAAAATGCGAAACCCTCTGTCAAAGAAGTTTGATGTTTCTCAAAGGTGCACATATTGCTCAGATGCCCCGGGGCATGACACAGAGAAGCGCTGGAGTCTAAAGAAAGCAATTCAGAAGCTTATTGATGCCGGTGACATTGATGTGGAAAATCCGTATGCAGCGGACACTAGTCAGAGTCCATCGCCTGTGCATGATGAGATGCACATGTTAGGATGCGAGAGTTCTTCTGGGAGCCTCAGAGGCACGAGTGTTGCTAAGTTTTTAGTGATATCAAAGGAGGATCTTCAGAATGGGACGGCGAAAGTAACCCAAAAGTAATCTGTTAAGAACAATGTGACGAAGGCTTGTGAAGTGCCTAGCATTATTGACGTGGAACCCAGTCGCTAATATGTCGTGATGGGTAATTGGAAAGACGCTCCATTTCTTGGTCCGCCAGAGAGGAGTTTTTGGTGGTTTATTTTGTTGTCATTTCTGTTGTCCGGGTTATTTTAAAGGTTGTAATCCGGAGATTGTCTCGTGATTCAAACCCTTCTATCCTTTTATTTTTCCAAGCTTTATTAGTGTCGTCTAGGTTTGTTCCAGGGTTTTAACTCCAGTCTTTTACTTGTTTTGTTGTCCAAGCTCTTTCACCATCTGTGTAATGCAATTTTCTACTTTTTGTTAATTCTAGTCATTTGGTTTAGTTTTCTTTTCTTTTTACAATTCTTTTCACTATTGGCTTTAATGACATGACATGCATGCATAGCCCCAGACCTGGTCTTAAAATATTACTCGTAAGGCAATAGAGAAACTTGAGGGAAATAAAAACAAATTTGGACCCTTTGAGATCTTTTGAAGCCCGAACCACGGAAAGATAGAACATGAAGAATTCCTAAAAGCAAGTTTACCAAACTGGCAGGACCATTTGTTGTAGCTAAAGTGTTGTTCAATGGCGCACTATATTTTACAATAGGAGAAAGGAAAATGTTTAGAAATGACTATCAGTTTTGATGCAGTCAACAGATACTATGTAGGATTCCTTTGTCTGATTGTACTTGCTTGTCTTGGCATATTTTGGAGATTGAAATGACGAAGATATTTTTATCTGCTACTTAAACACTTTATCGTTTGATAACCCTTTTGAGCTTTAATTATCTTCTTTCATACCCCTCTTTCGGAATCAGTAATAAAAATCAGAAACGCAAGTGTAAGAAGGCATAAAAGGAAAGGAAAGGAAAGAATGGAAAAAATAAAAGAGAAAGAAAAAAGAAAAAAAGGAATAAAGGAAAAACAAGAAAAGAAAAGAGAAAAGGAAAAATAAAAAAGAAAAAGAAAACAAAACAAAGGAAAAAAGAGAGAGAAGAAAAACAGAAAAAAGGGAGATGAAAAACAACAACAAAAATAAGGAATCGGTATGAACTACGTTTGAACTGATTTCTTTTAGGGATACATAGGCAGCCTCACGGTTCGGTCTCATCAAAATAAACATCCAAAAGTCCCCAAGAAAGAAATTGGGGTAGAAGTTGTGGTTGTTTTAAGAATTTGCTTCCGAAAGTTGTAATTTTGAACCCATTTAAATTGTTTTGAGCCTTTGATACCCTTTCTTTCTACCCTATCCAAAAACTTACGTTACGGTCCAAAGGAAGACCTTCTGATTAGTATTCATGAGATGCCAAGTTGAGCAAGTAGAGGTGATTCATGTCAGGGGCAACACTCCGGGCCAAGCAGGAAAGATAATAAATGATAGAGTCTTATTGGTGAAAACCTCAGGGGCACCGTAAGGCAATGGGAGATGAAAATAAATGGAAAAATGAGAGAGTCTTATTGGTGAAAACCCTCACTGGGCACCTTGAGGCGACAGTAAGTTGAGAGGAAGAACAAAGTAAGAGAGACTTGATGGTGAAAACCCTTTGGGCGCTACAAGTCTACTAAGGGGTGAGAATCAGATTGGATAATCAGAGCATCGAAGCCCAGCTTCACGGTCTGGGGGGTACAACAAGGGTTGAACATCAGATTTTCTTAACAGAATGGGCCGTAGGTGCATGTCATGGTCATTAGAGTTGGTACCCACATTTTATAGGTTTCTACTTTTTAGGATTTTTTTAGGAATCATCTCCTTTCCTTGTCCTCTACTTTGTTCCTTTTGTCTTGTTTATTCTCTCCTCTTGAGTCTGTCGGTCAAAACAAGTGAGAAATGACTTCAAAATCTGCCACCAGCTTTGTGCCTGTTTGTCACATCAAAGCATCATAAGTCAGGAAAGAACAATAGGCACACTGAGGTGGTAACAATTAACATGCTTCAGGATTCGATTGAAATACAAAGGCTTGGTATATAACAATTCATGGATAATGCAACAGAATGATGGCTAGGGTGAATGGATCAAAAGTGTTCCAAGAAGAAATCAAAGTTATCATGGCTAGAGATAGAGCATGTAACCTCTAGGTCAGAGCTAGTGATTTGGGTCAGGAAAGAACATCATATACAACGTGGTTGGTAAATATGCTTTCGGGATCAGGTGAAACACAATGGTTTAGCAGGTGTCGGTTCAGGAACAATCCAACGGACGGAAGGTATTGGGTTCGAAGGAGAAGAGGTATTTTATGGGTTATGGTTTACAAAGAAAGCGGTTAGTCAAGGGGCAAACAGGGTCTTCAAATGAAAATCAATCATCACGACAAGTGAAGGTGCAACAGACCTCAAGGTCAAGGCCAGTGGTTTAAGTTAATAAAAACACCATACACATGAAATGTGGGGCGATGAACATGCTTTGGGGGTTCATGTGAAACACAATGAATGGGAGGATGTCAGTTCATAAGCAATGCAACGTATAGAGGATCTGGGGTCTAAATGGAGAAGAGGTATTTTCTGCGATAAGGGTGGTGGAGAAATTGGTTAGCCAATAAGCAACCAATGTCTTCCAAGGTGAAATTAATGTTACCGTGGCATGTGAAGGAGCACAACACAAAGATGGGAAAGGCCACAAAGGATTGCCAAGCATATTAAACTGACTCAGCAATCTTAGGAAAGATATACTAAGATGGAGGAGCAGAGTAAAGCCACAAGGGCCAGAGGTTCAGCCAAGCATAATAGATTGACTTGGTAATCTCGGGAAAGGTGCAAGAATTCTGGAAAAAGGGCTAAGAATGTAGCACACTGATGGGCGAGCAAAGTAAAGCTATAAAGGTTTGGGGGTCATCCAACCAACTCAGGCAACTCATCATCAACATGGAAATTTGAACACAACGGAACATGACAATAAGGAGGTCGCTTCCAACAAGAATGCTACAAGCCAACCACCACTTTTCAAACTGTTTCTTTGATTGACACAGGGGCAGAAAATTCCAGAAGAGCCTAAGGGAGGCCGTCTACAGGAGAAGGCAGGCATACGACATGTATGATCAAAATCTCAGGGCCCGCCTGGAAGTGGGACTCAGTTAATACTCAAAAGTGACATAGTTCGTCATAAACACCCTCCCCAACAAAGAGCACAATGGGAAAAACTTTAACTAGCAAACTATAATAGAGACAACTAAATGTTAAAAGAGGCATGGAAGTTGAGATGGAATGCAGTTTAAAACTCAAACAGGTGTGGGTAACATGCGCAAGTACCAACAACATCCCCAGTACGAGTCACAGAAACCCTTCTGGACAATAATCACTAGCATAAACAACCAGAAGTCAGAATTGACATTAAAGTGGGAACCTTCAGGACCCTCTAGGAAAATGAGACTCATTTTAAGGTTAAAGGTAATCATGGATAACAAATGACATAAAATGACTTGCATGTCGAAGTAGAGTCAATAAGAGTCATCAGGACCCTCCTGAAAAATGGGACTTAGAGCAAATATTCCCCCAGCTAGAGTCCATAAGAGTCGAGAAGTCATGAGGACCCTCCTGAAAAATGGATGTAGAGGGAAAATTTCAAACTTCCCCAACCAGAGTCAATAAGAGTCATCAGGACCCTCCTGGAAAATGAGACTCATTTTAAGGTTAAAGGTAATCATGGATAACAAATGACATAAATGACTTGTATGTCAAAGTAGAGTCATCAAGATCCTCCTGAAAAATTGGACTTAGATCAAATATTCTCCCAGCTAGAGTCAATAAGAGTCAAGAAAGTCATTAGGACCCTCCTGAAAAATGGGTTGTAGAGGGAAAATTTCAAAATTCCTCAGCCGAGTCAGCAATAGTCATCAATACCCTCCTGAAAAATGGGTCTTATAGCCAGAATCTCCCCAGCTAAAGTCAATACGAGTCAAGAAAATCCATCAGGAACCTCCTGAAAAATGGGATTTAGAGGGAAAATTTCAAATTTCCTCAGCTAGAGTCAATAAGAGTCAAGAAGAGTCATCAAGACCCTCCCGAAAAATGAGACTTGGATTAGATACTGCCCCAGCAAGAGTCAACAATAGTTGTCAGGACGCCTGTATAATAGGATGTAGCCCTAAATAATAACATCCAGCTGTCACCTTTTGCCATCAAATTAAAAGTTGCCAGGACCCCCTGGATAATGGGAAGTAATTTTAATCGCTAGTCACTAGAAGATCCCCAACAAATATAACTCGTAGCAAGAAGTGGTGGAAAATAATACATTTTCAGAAACACATCATAATCTTGAAATTGCCAGCAGTTGAGAATGGTCAGGACCAGTTTTTGTAATCAGGCACCCACTTGTATAACAAGGGAATATTTTTCAAAATTCAAGTTTTAGCAATCAGGCACCCACCTGTAGAATAAGGTTATATTTTTCAAAATTTCAAGTTTTGGTAATCATGCGCCCATCTGTAGAACAAGGGAACATTTTTTATAAATTTCAAGTTTTTGACAATCAGGCGCCCACCTGGAGAACAAGGGAATATTTTCAAAATTCAAGTTTTAGCAATCAGGCATCCACCTGTAGAATAAGGGACTATTTTTCAAAATTTTAAGTTTTGGTAATCAGGCTCCAACCTGTAGAACAAGGGAACATTTTTTAAAAATTTCAAGTTTTTGACAATCAGATGCCCACCTGGAGAACAAGGAAATATTTTTTATAATTTCAAGTTTTTGTAATCAGACGCCCACCTGTAGAACAAGGGAATATTTTTCAACATTTCAAGTTTTTACAATCAGGCGCCCACCTAGAGAACAAGGGAATATTTTTCAAAATTTCAAGTTTTTGACAATCAGGTGCCCACCTGTAGAACAAGGGAATATTTTTCAAAATTTCAAGTTTTGGTAATCAGGCGGCCACCTGTAGAACAAGGGAATATTTTTAAAAAAATCACCTGTAGAACAAGGGAATATTTTTAAAAAAATTCAAGTTTTTGTAGTCAGGCGCCCACCTGTAGAACAAGGGAATATTTTTAAAAATTCAAGTTTTAGCAATCAGGCGCCCACCTGTAGAACAAGGGAATATTTTTCAAAATTCAAGTCTTGGTAATAATGCGTCCACCTGTAAAACAAGGGAATATTTTTCAAAAAATTCAAGTTTTAGCAATCAGGCGCCCACCTGTAGAACAAGGGAATATTTTTCAAACATAAGCAAAAATGTGCCCGTCATGAACATGATTAAGGCCTGCCCAGTGATTTTAAAACATAAGCAAAAATGGGAAGAACCCATTTACTTCATATTTTCGAAATTTGGGAGAATTGAGGTGGTTTTTAAAGAAAATTTTCTTCCCTAAAACATTGCTAAATGATTCTAAATCTTTCTCTTTCGATTTCTTATTGCATTTCATCAATTTCATCTTAAAAACTAGTTTTTTATGGTAGAAATTAGGAATTTGGATAGAGTTAGGGCTTCTTGATTTATTGGGATTTAGACCTCGTTTTGGGGACGAATTCCGAAACTAATTGTATATTGGGCTCGTGAGCTCGTGGGTGATCGGATTTTGGTCCGAACCCCGAGTTTTGACCAAGCAGGCCCGAGGTCTATTTTTTACTTTTTGGAAAAATAATAGAAAACCTATAATTAAGCATTGTGTATGAATTCTTTAGCATTTATTAATATTGTGAAAGAATTTGGACTAAATATGAGTTATTTAGAGGTTAATTCTAAAGGAAAACCGGTGTTTGAGGCTTGATTTGGCCGTGGAAGTTCGAGGTAAGTGTTTGGTCTAACCTTAGCTTGAGGGATTAGGAGTTGTGTCCAATTTTCTATGTGTTATCTATTGAGTACGACATATAGGCATGGTAACGAGTATCTATATGTTGGTATCAAGCATGACCGTGAGTCTTAAATTGAAATTATTGTGTTCTTAATAAGTACTACAAATGCCTAAGTTATTACATCTCTGTATCGGGAAAGAATTGTGATTATTCTCGTAGAAATTTCTTATGATTGAGTGTTTGTGCTAGTTGAGGTTTCTTTGCGAATTTAAATGTTTGAACAAGTTTAGATATAGTTGATTCCCTAGACGGGTCGTATTTACCTATACTGTCGATTCCCTTGCCGGGATAGTGTTGCTTCTTTATTGTTCCCTTCCTGGGACTCTTTTGTGATTGGTGTTGAATTGTTTATTTGGGTCTTGTTGCACGCCATAATAATATTATATTTGAATCGGGTTGCACGCCGCAACAATATTATATTTGGATCGATTTGCACACCGCAACAATATTATAATTGGATCGGGTTGCACGTTGCAACAGTGATAAATGATATGGATTGGGTTGCATGCTGCAATAGTGTTTTTTATGATTTGGATCGGGTTGCGCGTCATAGCAATAACTGATAAAAGTGCTTATTAATTGATTACAGTTTCCTTATTCTTTTTGTAGCGAATTTTAAATTTCTCTTTATGCTTTTCTCTTGAGTTATTGTTGGTAAATGATATTCCCCCGCAGCATGTCACCCTCCCATCCTTAGCTGTACATTTCTATTTTTTATTTCTGTTGTATATGATATAACTGCACAAGTTTATTTGGTAGTCTGGTCCTAGCCTTGTCACAACTTTGTCGGGGTTAGGCTAGGCACTTTCCAGTACATGGGGTCGGTTGTGTTGATACTACACTGTGCATTGTGTGCAGATCTCGGAGTAGTAGCTTTTGGACCTTATCTTGGGTGGCTTCCTTTATTTCATAAGGAGATCCAAGGTAGTCCTACAGAAGTCCGTAGGCCCTGGCGTGTCCCTCTATCTTTTCTTTGTATTTCACTTTTGTAATACAAAAATAGTGTTGCATTTATTTTTCGGACCTTGTTTATGGAATTCTTAGACCGTCTGTGGAGTTGTGACACCTGTATTGGGTAGTTTTTGTTTAAGAAATCATGTTGGAGTTATTTAAATGATTTAATTGTTTCTTCCATTTGTTTAAATTTTTTATGTTTATAAATTGTTGATGCACAATTGTTAAAGAATTAAAATGGGAAAAAGGTAATTTGTTTAAATGGTCAACTTGCCTAGCTTACATTAGTAGGCGCCATCACGACTCCTAAAGGTGAAAAATCCGGGTCATAGTTAACATCAAAGATATACTAATAATTGAAGAAAAAAGTAATATCTATTTCTATGGAATTATCACTTTAGTGTATATATATCAGAAATTTGATATTTTGTTAATTTTAAAGATTCTTTATGCTATTATCCTAATGATTCTAATTATTTATCTTCTTTGATAGTTTTTACTATGTTGAATTTGTCAAAGCTTGGGTTTGTGGCACTTGATATTTCTGGAAAGAATTACTTATCATGGGTTCTCGATGTTGAGATTCACTTAGCTACTAAAGGCCAAGGTGATACCGTTACTTAGGGTAACGAGGCATCAAGCCCGGACAAAGCGAAGGCCATGATTTTCCTTCATCATTATTTGGATGAAGGTTTGAAGGTTGAATATTTGACAGTGAAAGATCCACTTGAATTGTGTACTGGCCTAAACGAAAAGTAAGATCACCTTAAGGTTGCGATATTGCAAATGGCTCGATATGAGTGGATGCACTTATGCTTAAGATTTTAAGACCGTAAGTGAATACAACTCTATTGTATTTTGAATAACTTCCCAATTGAAATTATGTGAGGATGTTTTGAATGATGAGGATTTGTCGCAAAAGACCCTTTAGACTTTTCATGCCTCAAATATGGTATTACAACAACAATATCATCAAACAGATTTTAAAAAGTATTCCTAATTGATCTGATGCTTTCTGGTGGCTGAGAAACTCAATACCCTTTTGCTGAAAAATAATGAAACCCGTCCATAGGGTTAGCTCCGCTTCTTGAAGCGAATATGGCAACTAGACGTGATAAGTCCGGAAAAACATAGAATAATAATCATGAACATATGAATATACGTGAAAATGGAAATGGTAAGATACGATATAATAGTCGTCATTGGGGTGGTCATGGCAAATGAGAGAACAATATGGGTTCTCAAAACAATCCTTCAAGAGGCAAAAACGGTAACTACCACCGCAAAGGCATGAAAGGTCATTGGAAAATATAATGCCGTGCACCTGAGCATTTTGTCATGCTTATCAAAACTTCATCTAAATAAAGGCAAATAATGTTGGAGCGTCTTCTGCTAATGCCCCAGTGGAGTCTCACTTGACCTTTAAAAATGATTTTGAGACAGGACCTTTAAAAAAAATTAATAATAATGCTGAGGCAAATCTTGCTATGAATGATGATGATTTTCAAGGCCTCGATGATCTTACTCATTTGGAAGTCGAAGACTTATTTGGAGATCAAAACTAAAGTTTGATCTTTTTACTGGGCAATGCAATTATATTATTTTTATTTTCAGTAGTTTTTTGTCCCAGATCCCACCTGGTGGGAGTATACTGGGTAGTTGTTGTTGTTGTTTTGTCTCGTTCTAAAGTTGTTTTTAATTTCAAGTAGTACTTAAGTTGTCTTATATTATCGTTGGTGATGTTAGTTTTTCCGTATTTCTCATGACGTACTTTTATTTTCTTATGAAGAATATAAACTTCCCCAGTCTTCAATTGGATCCAAGATGAGTAATGAAGATTTATTCCTTTTGGATGGTGCTACAACTCATACAATATTAAGAGAAAAGAAAATTTTCTCTTATTTGGGTATAAAAAAGGTTTATGTTAATAAAATATATGGTAGTACAAAGTTAATTGAGGGCATTGGAAGAGCGGACTTATTACTAATTGGGGAAATGATATGAACTATTGATAATGCATTATATTGTAGTAAGTCTCAAAAAAACTTGTTGAGTTTCAAAGCTGTTTTCCAAAATGGCTACCATGTTGAGACCTCTAATCAAGGAAAGGTTGAAAGCCTTTATATTACTACTATAAAAGCGAGGGGAAAATGTGTGCACGAAAATTACCTGCATTTTCTTCTGGGTTGTACAACACAAATATGGTGTGGTTGAATCACATTCCATATTAAACAAAAGGTTTACTACTGCTTCTAATGATTTTATCATTTGGCATGACCTATGGGTCATCCCGGTTCTAACATGATGCGCATGATAATGGAGAATTCAAATGGGCACACATTGAAGAATAATAAGATTTTTCAATTAAGGAATTCTATTGTGCTGCTGGTTCTCAAGGAAAATTGGTTATTAAAGCATCATCAGCTAACGTTGGGATTGAATCCCCTACATTTCTGGAATGTATACAGGGTGATATATGTGGACCTATACACCTTCCACGTGGACTATTCAAGAATTTTATGGTCTTGATAGACGCATATACAAGATGGTCACATGTGTGCTTATTGTCAACTCGTAAAATGGCATTTGCGAGATTGTTGGCACAAATAATAAGGTTAAGAGCATAATTTCTAAATTATGCAATCAAGACAATTCGTCTTGATAATGCTGGTGAATTTACATCTCAGGCCTTTATTAACTATCATGTAGCCACTGGAATAAAAGTCGAGCATCCGCTTGCGCATGTTCATATTAATATAGTCTAGCAGAATCATTGATTAAGCTCTTCTAACTAAAAGCTAGACCATAGCTAATGAAGAAAAAACTTCCCCTTTTTGTGTGAGGACATGCTGTTTTGCATGCAGCAATACTTGTGCGCATAAGGCCAACTAGTTATCATAAAGTCTCCCCATTACAGTTGACTTTTGATCAGGAGCCAAATATTTCCAATCTAAGAATTTTTGGATGTAGATTTATTTTCCAATTTCTCCCTCACAACGCACAAAGTTAGATCTCCAAAGAAGGTTAGGAGTATATGTTGGTTATGAATCTCCTTCTATTATTAGATATCTGGAGCCTATGACAGAAGATTTATTTACAGCCAAATTTGCTGATTGTCATTTTGATGAATTAGTTTTTCTAACATTAGGGGGAGAAAATAAACAAATGGAAAAAGAGATAGATTGGAATGTATTATCTCTATCTCATTTGGATCCTCGTACAATTAAATGTAAACAAGAAGTTCAAAAGATCATTTACATGCAAAATGTTGCAAATCAATTGCCAAATACATTTACTAACCTTCCACGAGTTACTATATCATATATTTCAGTTGTAAATGCTCCAATTCGAGTTGATGTCTCAGTTGGATAGTATGATAATGCAAATGAGTCTAGGACACGCCTTAAACGTGGTAGACCAATTGGTTCTAAGGATGAACATCGCCAAAAAGGAAAGGAGCAAATTATCAGCTTGATCATAACATGGAGGCAATTTCTCAAGAAGAGCATAAAGACATAATAATTGATAAGACGTCATAGGAGGTTCTAGTACCTGAAAATGAAGAAAATGAAGGGATCTTAATAAGTTATGTTTCTAGAAAAAAAGTGGAACCAGAATAATGTTATTGTTGACAATACTTTTGCATATAACATTGCAGTTGAAGTAATGCAACAAGATGAGGATCTTGAGCCAAAATCTATCAATAAATGTATACAGAGAAATGATTAGCCAAAATGAAAATATGCAATTCAAGCGGAATTATCTTCACTCGAGAAACGTAAAATTTTTGGACCAATAGTCCAAACGCCTGAAGGTGTCAAGCTAGTGGGGTACAAGTGGATTTCTGTGCAAAAACGAAATGAGAAAGGTGAAGTCATAAGATATAAAGCATGGCTTGTAGCACAAGAGTTTTTGCAAAGGCATGACATTGATTATACGAAGACATATTCTCCACCTTCATGTATCTAATAAATCTAGCCGTCCATGAAAAGCTTGATATGCGATTGATGGATGTTGTCACAGCCTACCTATATGGCTCATTGGACAATGAAATTTGTATGAAAAACCCTGAAGGATTTAAAGTTCCTGAAGCACATAAAAGTTCAAGAGAAACTTGTTCAATAAAGCTTCAGAAAATTTTATAAGGATTGAAGAAATCAGGGTGGATATGATACTGTCACGACCCTAAACCCAACTCGGTTGTAATGGTGCCTCTCGTGAAGACAAGTCTAGCCAACATCACCTCTAATTCACTTTAAGAAATTAAAATAATAATTACTAAGTCTTTAATCATAAATAAAATCTCAAAATATGCATTTAATAGTATAATTTGCAGAAATAAAAACCAACACAGCCCGACATCAGGGTGTCACTAGTCATGACTATCCAGGACAATACTACAAGTTTGAGAGTCTACTCCACTACTACATAACTGAGTCAAAAAGGAAATAAAATAGAAGGAGATGCATTGGGCTGCGAATCGCTAAGCAGCAACCTAGTGAATCTCTGAAGATCTGCTGAAATTATCAACCCTCAGTAGCAAGACCTATAGCGCCTGAATCTGCACACTTGGGTACAGGGAGTAAAGTGAGTACTCGAACTCAGTGAGTAATAAATATAAATAAAGACTGAGCGATATCAAATCACGTTAAAATACAACATTAAGCTATAAGAAGCACAACAAGATCATTAAATATGATTAAGCAATGAAATCTCATAAACACCTTTTAACAGTCAAACAATATACCGAAAAAGATAACTAGAGAAGGCAAAGACATAAGAACTACCCCTCGACACTGTAACAACCGAATCAGCCCCTCGGGCAATATCACAAAACAACACCAGCCTTTCGGGATATATCTTATATAAATGGGTACCCTCTCTCATTGAGGGTGTACAAACTCCGAGAGGGAACCCTTACAGCCCAAGCACACTATCAAGCCATCTCGTGGAATTATAAACAGGCTTTCAGCCTCATATCAATCACAAGCCACCTTATGGTGTACAATCTCAGGCCCTCAGCGTCATTAGCATAATCAGTATATCAGTGCTGTGGTGAGAGCTCGACCCAAAAGTATCCTTACAACACAACCCCTCGGCCTTACTCAATCAGAATCTCATAAGTTCCTCGGGCAATAGTAAAATATGAAGCTCAGCTCAAATATCTTTGAAAATATCATTTGAAGTGTCTTAAGTAGAATAACATAGCTGGGTTTTGAAAACGGTGAAAATATGTCATGACTGAGTGCAAGTATGAAATCAAATAGTGAGGAAATATCATTTAAAATCCCCTATGGGTTCAAACAGCTTGTACGAAGCCCATATATGATATTTAGTCCAAAAGATAATAATATCAAATAATTAACTGTCAAATACACAGTAGAATAGTCATTCAAGATGGACTAACTAACAATCCCCAATGGTGCACGACCCCACGCTCGTCATCTAGCCTGTGTCTCACCTCAATATAGTTGAATGCTATGTAATTTCGGGGTTTCATACCCTCAAGAGAATATTTAAAATCATTACTCACCTCAATTTGGCCTGAAATCTCGCCCGCAATTCCCCTCGAATGATCTCGGATCTATCAAAATCAGAATGTAATCATTAAATTATGCTAAAGGGACGAAGCTCACTCGAAAATACTCGAAAAACATCACAAATCCCTAAATTACCAAAATCCTGCCCCCGGGCCCGCGTATCGAAATTCAATAAAATTAACATTATTAAATTCCTTATCTTCCCACGAGTTCATAGGTATAAAAAGTTCCAAAATCCGACCACAAATGGCCCTTCAAATCCTCAATCAAAGGTCTCTTAATCTCAAGCCTTAACAACCCATTTTGCACATTTTTTTCAAAAATTTCTCTAGTAATTAAGACTTTAATCACATATAAATGAGTTATGAAATCAAGAATCTTACCTCTAAGAGATTACCCTTTGGTTTCCTCAAGAATCTCTCTCAAAATCTTCAAGCCCGATCAAAATGGTGAAAAAATGATGAAGGGTCGCAGATTGGCTATTTAATACTGCTCAGGTCATTAATACACTCTGATGGAGGGACCACCCATGCGATCGGGAAGAACAAACTCAAAGCATCCAAATTTTTCTTACTAAGTTGCACACTTTCTCATGCAACAGCGAAGCTGCAACCCACTGACTTATGCGATCGCGTACTTGTCACACCTCTTTTTTTCGCACACCTACCCCGAAGGATAGTGTATAAGAGAGTTTTTCCATTTTGAGTGACATTATTTGAATTGAGATTATTTATTGGATTCAGAGTCGCCACTTGAGATAGGTTTGGCTTTTGGTGTCCCAAGCCACCGGTTTGTCTTGAATTCCAAATCGAGGAAATTTTTGACTTTCCCCGGATCCCATGGTTCTAGCACGGTCACTAAACTATTATAATTGGCTAAAAGTCTGAGTTTAATACATGTTATCCTATAGTGCGATATGAAATTATTTGCCGCTTTTAATTAATAATTTATAGGAAATTGAATGTCGTTTAAAATATGTTTTTGGATCACGTCACATGGAATGCACCCGAATCCTCAACACATTTTATTCAACATTTTTCGATTTGGATTTGGGTCACATGAAATGCACACCCGAAATCGGAAGGTAAAATTATTAAAGAACGCGCCTAAAGCGACTAGCGTGTTATTACCTTTGCGGGAGGCCCTGAAATTCGCTAAATGGACCGTAACAAAGACTACATATCTTTTAAAAGAAGTAATTAAAGAGGGCCACGCAATTTGCAATTTTATTTGGCGTGGCACACCTTATTTTATTTTAAAGGCCATCTTATATTGTCTATAGTTCTCTACTAATGGTTGTCTCTAAAGGTGATGAATTAAAAACACTTGAAAGCAATAGGAGGTTCGGGCCTCAGTATTAGGCCCAAATTTAAACAAAGAAAATCTATATCGTTGTAAATCCCTTGATTCAAATCTGCTTCCTAAATCGAAAGCCCAATGTATGCGATACAATATTTACACTCATGGCCTCAATATGCACTCAAGTCTTCAAATATTTTTGGCTTCGAAAGCAACCCAGATAGAAGGAAGTTATGGTTAACTTTATTAGAAGCTGCCTCAACGTTGGGCCTTATAAATACTAATTTTAGGCCCAAACTCTATTGAACCAGAGGCTGCCCAATTTAGCTCATACACGAACTGAAGTCAAGTACTAAATTTCAATTGGGCTGGACTTAACAGTTTGTGGATAGATTAACAATTTCACGCTTATTCAAGTGATTACATGCTGACCTTAAATCCAATTCTCACATACATAGTCAACTCATGTGTATTTTGAGAACCTAACATACTTATTCTGAACATTTTAACAGCTAATTAATTTCTCACTCAATACATATTACGAAGTTTTAATTTATAGACTAAACCTGGAAATGATCCACTAAAATAACTAACGCCTTTAAACTACAAGATATACTTGATTTCACATTGTTATGCAAATCAGTATCATATACCGAATTTTAATTGTCATGATAAAACAAGCCAAACTATACACATTGAATATAGCACTATTAACAGGGCGTCTGAGCAATCATAACAATCTAGTAGTCCGATTTAAAATAGTTCGAACAGTCCTAATTATACAAACCATATAAAGTTTCAAATAAGCCATGACTGTTTTATACCTTTAAACCAAAACCACACAGGAAATATTTAGAGATCAACTCAAACAACACTTTATCATTTAATCCTTCAAATCAGATCTACATTGATCCTTCACTACGAGGCCGGGGGAGTACCTGGAGGTGAATAAAAGAAAGGAGTATGAATTAGTATTGCAAACAGCAGCAATTGAAATGCAACACAAACAATGAAACCAGTTTTAACCCTAGAATAAACTCAAAACAACCCAGGAGTGGATCACAGAAGAACAACACCACTAGACAGCCAAAATAACTTGATTGAAGCAGACCAGACTCGAAGTTTACCCAGAAAAGTTTCTGAAGCTTCAAAACACAAACTCAAGGAATTTTTGAGACATTTTTGTCTTTATCTAAACTAAAAATTTGAATCAATACTAGAATTCAAAATTACTGTAAGGAAAAGTTTCAATAGAATAGTATTTTTGGAGTTTCGTGTTATTTTATTTGGGTTTTGCAGAATTTCTAAGATGTAAATCAACTTTCTAACTCTCAGATTTCAGTATTGGTTTTTGAATTTGAAATTCAAACTTTCAGATCTCCTCATTTTTTTTCAGACTTCCGAACTTGTAAAACAAGGCGGGGATATGCCTTTTTATAGGCAATACTTAGGGCTTCTTTCAGATTTTAATTTACACCCTTAGCCCCTCTTTTATATTTCAGTTAAGTTAGTTAGTCCCTTGTTTGTTGGCTTGTTGACCAAGTTAGTGCACTTAATTTCCTGAATTTCCAGTTAGAACCCTTTTCTAAAAGGCTCTAGGGGGTTCTATGTTAGTTATTTGCAGGATTCTTTGTTTTAAATTACCTCAATTACCCTTGAGCTAAGTATGAAGTTACTACCTATGTTTACTAACCCCCAGCCCTGTTAGCTTGACCATGGTTAGTCGATCACAGGGCTGAAAAGGTTCAGCTATAACCAAACAATCCTAATTACAAAAGAAGGATAACAATTGAACTACTCAACCTAATTATTCGAAACTTGGCTTTAACTTTAATGAACACTAATATCCTAAGGTTAAAAAATAGTGAAAAGATAAACAGAACAAGAAATTAAATTTAAGTAAACTAATCAATAACATGTAAAAGTTAAATATCTAAGCACTGAATTAATGAAACTCAATGGAAATTGAAACAAAATATGAGATCTCTACAGAACACAAAGACAAACTAAAATAAAAAATAATACAAAAACAGAAGAACCAAACGAAATAAAAATATAATCATATAAGAAGGAAACGCTTACTGATTTAAAACGAACAATCAGAAAGACTAAAAATAAAACCTAGAACACTGATTATGGCTTATACTAATGACAAAAATTAAATGAACCAATTCGTGTTATCGATTATTAGAACTCAAAACAAAATAAAACAAACAAATAAAAATAGAGAAAACAAACTCAATTACTGAGTCTAAACGGATTGGTGAGCAAAAATAAAAATAAAACCCACATTGATTAATCATTAAACAGAAACAGTCATGGAAGAGAAATTAATTCAAATAAAAAAACAAGCAGAAAAACTATTAAACTCTCTGATGTAACACTAGGGTTCTGCCGTGTCTTCGATTTAAAATTCGAGCAATTCCGGTGAGATTCGAAGGCTAGTGATGATGGATTTGGCACGAGGGAGTGAGGAGGTCACATGTTGTCAATTTGGTGAGATTTGGAGGATTTAGGGTTTTGACTGGAATTTTGATTTGATATTCGAAGGGTTTGGTGGGGATTCGAGGGATAGGGTTTGGAGTTTTGGGAAGAGGAGAATGAGGGTTGTTCGGGGTGTATTTCTCGTGATATTTTGAGGAGGTACATGGCGGAGGCGGTGGCTATGTAAACATTGTTGGATTTGTAACGAGGAGATTGAGATGGTGTAGTGGTGTAAATTTGGAGGCTGTTGGAGCTTCACCGCTGTCGTGGGGCGATTTCCGACAGCGGTCTATGGCGGAGGGTGGCGACGTTACAATCTCTACGTTAGGAGTGTGGGAGACAGTGGTTTGGGGGTAGATGGGGGGTTGTCTGATACTTAAATACTCTAAACCTAGTTAGTTTCGAACTATTGGATTGATGAAATCCAACTGTCAGGATTAGAAAGTGGAAAACAATGTCGTTTTGGATATTAACAGGACTAAACGGGGTTGGATCCTGGGATACACTAGGTTTGATGTGGGATTGGGCTACTAAATTTTAATAAACTTGGCGCAATTAAACCCTTTCCTTTATTTCCTTTTTCTTCAACTTTTCTTTTATTTGTTTTTCTCTCTTTCTATCTTTTCTTTTCTATTTTTTAATCTTAAAGCTTAAAAATAAACCCCACAATTATTTCAAACTATCAAATTAAACTACAATTAGTCTAGATGAATTTTTAAATAAATTAACAAACCTAAGACTAAAACTAAAATCAAACAAAACAAAACAAGGTTTCTTTGTGATTTTTTTATATTTGTAAAAGCCTAGTTACTACTTAGTCAAATAATATAAAAATTAAATTCTAATGCTCATGCAATTTTTTTTGTATTTTTATATGACTTATCATGCACACATAAATATAAATAACACAAAAAGATGCAACTATGCCCTAAAAATCAAATAATAAAAGAAACAATCTTAATTCTAAGAATCCTATAGTAGTAATTTAAACGAGGCAAATATCACATACTCACAGCTGCCCCTCGGAGACACGAAGGGTTTTCGGGAAAAGATAAATGAGTAATCATGAGAGATTTTTGCCCGCTTGGCACTCCATGAGAAGCATTTTTGAAAATGGTATAACCGAACCCTGCTTCAGAGGTTTCCTACATATCCTTGGCTATAAACGAATCATGTCAGCATAGTTCTGGAAGTTTTGGTAGCTGGGACTACCAGGAGCTGTGATTTCACTATTGGTGTTGCAGCAGCTGCTTGCTGACCTCCTTATTACACCAAAAGAAAAATCAAAGCTAAGCTAGCTAATCCTATTAACTATGAGTTACAAGATTCCTATCCATAAATCTCTTGAAGATCTTGAGTCTTAACTGATTTTGGTGTGGATCCCGATCTGAATCTTGATGCTCGCAAGCTGTAGGTGCTGGTTCTTTCTTCAGCATTGTGTCATAACAGCACAGGCGAAGCTTGTAACTTCAATCAATTTTTGAGCAGTCCGCATCTTTGTTCACTTTGGCACTTTGAATTCACTTTTTGTTCTTTTTCTCCCTTCCTTTATTCCAGGTTGAGACTCGTCCTTTTGATTATCTCGGGACCTATGCTTCAAGGTCAAACCTGCTCAACAACAAATAAATGAACGAAATTTTCTGACCGAGTTTTGCACTAGGAATATTTTGTGAGTTATTTGTGAGAAAGTCTGAGCTTTTTTTTAGGATAAATCAAGGAAAACTCTTGTTGCGAAACATCAACTTAGGGATTGTAGCCCTGATGTAGGCTAAGGAAATAAATGCTCAACTCAGGGATTGGAACCTTAATGTTGGCTAAGGAAAAATGCTCAAATCAGGGATTGGAGCCCGAATGTTGGCTAAAGGGAAAAACACTCAACTCAAGGATTGGATCCCTAATGTTGGCTAAGGAAAAAAAATGCTCAATTTAGGGATTAGAGCCTTAATGTTGGCTAAAGGGAAGAATGCTCAATTCAGGGAATGGAACCCTAATGTTGGCTAAGGAAAAAACGCTCAACTCAAAGATTGAAGACCTAATGTTGGCTAAGGAAAAAATGCTTAACTCGGGGACTGGCGACCTAATGTTGGCTAAAGGGAAAAACGCTCAACTCAGGGATTGGAGCCCTAATGTTGGATAAAGGGAAAAATACTCAACTTACGGATTGGTTCCCTAATGTTGGCAAAAGGGAAAACTGCTCAACTCAGGGATTGAAGCCCTAATTTTGTCTAAGGCAAAACGCTTAACTCAGGGATTGGAGCCCAAACGTTGGCTAGGGAAAAATGCTCAACTCAGGGATTGAAGCCCTAATGTTGGCTAAGGAAAAATGCTCAACTCAGTGATTGGATCCCTAATGTTAGCTAAGAGAAAAAACACTCAACTTATGGATTGGAGACCTAATGTTGGCTAAGGGGAAAAATGCTCAACTCAGGGATTGGAGCCCTAATATTGTCTAAGGAAAAACGCTCAACTCAGGGATTGGAGCCCTAATGTTAGCAAAGGAAAAACGCTCAACTCAGGGATTGGACCCCTAATGTTGGATAAAGAAAAAAATGCTCAACTCAAGGATTGGAGCACTAATGTTCGCTAAGGGAAAAACGCTCAACTCACGGATTGGAGCTCTAATGTTGGCAAACGGGAAAAACGCTAAACTCATGGATTGGAGCCCTAATGTTGGCTATGGAGAAAACGCTTAACACAAGGAGTTGGATACGTAATGTTGGCTTAGGAAAAACTCTCAACTCAAGGATTGGAGCCCTAATGTTGGCAAAGGAATAAACTCAACTCAAGGATTGGAGCCCTAATGTTGGCAAAGGAATAAAACTCAACTCACAGAATGGCGAACTAATGTTAGCTAAAGGGAAAATTGATGAACTCAGTGATTGGAGCCCTAATGTTGCTAATGGGAAAAACGCTCAACTCAGGGATTGGTGCCCTAATGTTGGCTGCAAGAAAAAGCACTTAACTCCGGAATTAGAGCCCTAATGTTGGATAAAGGGAAAAACGCTCAACTCAGGGATAGGAGCCCTAATTCCGGCTAAGGAAAAACACTCAACTCAGGGATTTGAGCCCTAATGTTGGCTAAGGAAAAGCGCTCAACTCAGGGATTGGAATCCTAATGTTGGCTAAGGAAAGATACTCAACTCAGGGATTGGAGCCCTAATGTTGGCTAAAGGAAAAATGCTCAACCCAGGGATTGGAGCCCTAATGCTTGCTAAGGGAAAAACTCTCAACTCAGGGATTGGAGCACTAATATTGTCTAAATGGAAAATGCTCAACTCAGGGATTGGAGCCCTAATGTTGTCTAAGGAAAAAAAACTCAACTTAGGGATTGGCAAACTAATGTTGGCTAAAGGGAAAAATGCTCAACTCAGGGATTGGAGCCCTAATGTTGGCTAAAGGAAAAAATGCTCAACTCAGGGATTGGCGCCCTAATGTTGGCTAATAGGAAAAGCACTCAACTTAGGGATTAGAGCCCTAGTGTTGGCTAAATGGAAAAACGCTCAACTCAGGGAATGGAGCCCTAATTCCAGCTAAGGAAAAACTCTCAACTGAGGGACTTGAGCCCTAATATTTGTCAAGGAAAAGCGCTCAACTCAGGGATTGGACCCCTAATGTTGGCTAAGGAAAATGCTCAACTCAGGGATTGGAGCCCTAATGTTGGCTAAAAGAAAAATGCTCAATCCAGGGATTGGAGCCGTAATGTTTGCTAAGGGGAAAACGCTCAACTCAGGGAATAGAGTCCTAACGTTTATAATGGGGAAACACACAACTCAGAGATTGGATCCCAAACATTAGTTAAAGAAAATGCTAAACTCAAGGATTAGAGCCCTGATGTTGGCTAAAGTGAAAAACGCTCAACTCAGTGATTGGAGCCCTAATGTCGGCTAAGGGAAAACGCTCAACCTAGGGATTGGAGCCCTAATTTTGGCTAAGCGAATAATGCTCAACTCAAGGATTGGAGCCCAAATGTTGGTTAAAGGAAAAATGCTAAACTCAGGGAATGAAGCCCTAAAATTGGCCAAGGAAAAATGCTCAACTTAGGTATTGGAGCCCTAATGTTGGCTAAGGAAAAATGATCAACTCAGGGAATGGATCCCTAGTGTTGGCTAAGGAAAAAAATTATCAACTCAAGGATTGGAGCCCTAATGTCCGCTAAAGGGAAAAATTCTCAACTCAGGGATTGGAGCCACAATATTCGCTAAAGGGAAAAAAATCTCAACGCAGGGATTGGAGCCCCAATGTTGGCTAAGGAGAAAAGGCTCAACTTAGGGATTGGAGCCTTAATCTTGGCTAAGGAAAAACGGTCAACTCAAGGATTGGAGCCCTAATGTTAGCTAAGGAAAAAAAACTCAACTCAGGGATTGGCGAACTAATGTTTGCTAAAGGAAAAATTACTGAACTTAGTTATTGGAGCCCTAATGTTGGCTAATGGGAAAGAAACTCAACTCAGGGATTGGTTCCCTAATGTTGGCTACAAGGAAAAGCACTCAACTCAAGGATTAGAGCCCAAATGTTGCCTAAAGGGAAAAACGCTCAACTTAGGATTGGATCCCTAATGCCGGCTAAAAATAACATTCAACTGAGGGATCGAATCCCTAATATTGGCTAAGGAAAAACACTCATCTCAGGTATTGGAGTCCTAATTTTGGACTAAGAAAAATGCTCAACTCAGAGATTGGAGCCTTAATGTTAGCTAAAGGAAAAATGCTCAACCCATGGATTGGAGCCCTAATGTTTGCTAGGGAAAAACGCTAAACTCAAGGATTGCAGCCCTAATGTTGTCTAAAGGGAAAATGCTCAACTCAGAGATTGTAGACTTAATGTTGGCGAAGGAAAAAAATCTCAACTCAGGGATTGGCAAACTAATGTTGGCTAAAGGGAAAAATGCTAAACTCAGGGATTGGAGCCCTAATGTTGGCTAAAGGGAAAAATGCTCAACTCAGGGATTGGTGCCCTAATGTTGGCTAAAGGGAAAAACGCTCAACTCAAGGATTGGTTCCCTAATGTTGGCTAAAAGGAAAAGCACTCAACTCAGGGATTAAAGCCCTAATATTAGCTAAAGGGAAAAACATTCAACTCAGGAATTGGAACCCTAATGCCGGCTAAGAAAAAATGCTCAACTCAGGGATTGGAGCCCTAATGTTGGCTAAGGAAAAATCCTCAACTCTAGGATTGGAGACCTAATGTTGGCTAAGTAAAAGTGCTCAACTCAGGGATTAGAGCCCTAATGTTGGCTAAAGAAAAAATGCTCAACCCAAGGATTGGAGCATTAATGTTTGCTAAGGGGAAGCCGCTCAACTCAAGGATTGGAGTCCTAATGTTATCTAAAGGGAAAAAGCTCAACTCAGGGATTGGAGCCCTAATGTTAGTCAAAAATGCTCAACTTAGGGATTAGAGCCCTAATGTTAGCAAACAGGAAAAACGCTCAACTCAGGGATTGGAGCCCTAATGTCGGCTAAAGGAAAACTCTCAAGTCAGGGATTAGAGCCCTAATGTTGGCTAAGGCAAAGCGCTCAACTCAGGGATTGGAGCCTTAATGTTGGCTAAGGAAAAATGCTCAACTCAGGGATTGGAGCCCTAATGTTGGCTAAAGGAAAGACGCTCAACCCAAGGATTGGAGCCCTAATGTTGGTGAAGGGGAAGACGCTCAAGTTAGGGATTAGAGCCCTAATGTTGGCTAAAGGGAAAACGCTCAACTCGGGGATCGGAGCCCTAATGTTGGCTAAAGAAAAATTCTCAACTCAGGGATTAGAACCCTAATGTTTGCTAAAGGTTGGTATTGAGAATTCTGCACTACCTCTTTTGGGTTCTCTTAAGTTGTTATCTTCTTTCTCCATTTTGTTTTGATAAGATTCAAGAATGAAATTGGAGGAAACTTCCCTTTCGCATTGATTATTTGTTGCGAGGCTGCTTCAGCACTTGCACATTTATTTCCCTTTTAGTTGCACCTGCTTCCTGCATGGTTGCTTGGATTGCACCTGTTTCAATTTTTTTCAAACAAAGAACTATTGTTAGTTTGAAACCGTGGTTGGTTTGTGGCCTTGATTAGTTTTGATCACTTGATCCCGGCCCAATTTATTTGATGAAGATTTCAACTGCAACTACTCGCTCCCTGAGGATCGATTCATTTTAGGCCCTGGAGCACCTCTAATTTTTCCAGACTTTGTCATGATGGTTGGTCAATGGATTCAACTTTCAACTTTATTTTTAGTGCATTTGGGGAACCTTGGATTTTAAAGCCTTTGTTGAGGCGGTTAGCCACGTAGGACTCAACCTTTTAAATTACATTTTCCTTTATAGACACTTCAAATTGGTTTTCTCCTTCCAAGAGTTCGATTTTGAAGCATCGGGCACCATGGGTAGTTAGGGTCGACTTGATGCCTCTGACGAGAATGGGTACCTTTGCACATTAGCTCGTGTCAAACAAAAGCCATCTAAATAAGTCTTGATATCCCTTCTTTGTCATAGTTTCGGAACAGTGTCAGACCAAAAGAGATTCAAAGAAAGTCAAAATGGGATGGAGAATGAGTTTTAAAACATTAAGTGTCCCTTTGAGGGAAAGGGAAAGAAGGACTTATCTGGAGTACATGCGGACTTCAATGAACATGACATGCCTTTTGGACTAGATGCTTGATCCGTGTAAATAGTTCGACTCTCAGAAATTCATCACTACTTTTGCTTCAAAACTTGAGAAACCTTGCTAGGACTTTGTTGATACCGGTAGCTGTGAGGATCTTCTTGTCGATCAATGGGGCCATTTGCCGGTTTTCACTGGCTGACCTTGCTCATTTCCCTTCTCACCATCGCTCTATAGTGACCGTGTGGGTTTTTATTAACAAGACTCTCTCATTTTGATTTTTCTCTACTTGCCATCGCCTTATGGTGCCCGTGTGGGTTTTCACCAATAATACTCTCTCATTTTATTTTTTTTCTTCTTTTTTTATATGATGTACATCGCCTTATGGGGCCCGCGTGGATTTTTACCAATAAGACTCTCTCATTTTATTTTCCTTAATTTGGATTACATCGAATCCAACTAGTTTTATTCTCTTATCCTTGAGCATCCTCACCAATTGATCGGAAGGACTTGAACAAGGTTTTTGGGTTAAAACAGTTTGGACCGAGTTATAACTTTGGAACCATTTTGGTGGCTAGTGGTTGACCCAATATATCATCTGCCACAATTTCATTTTGGGGGACTTTGGATTTTTATTTTGGTGTGACTGAACCCCAGAAAGAGGTGCCTACGTATCCTTTTGGAATCAAGTTAAACACAGTTCAGAAGTGTTTCCTAAACTATTGTGTTTCTCGTTTTTTTCTTTATTTCTTTATCTTTTATTCCTTTCCTTTTTGTGTCTTTCTTTTATTTTTCTTCTTTCTTTTTTCTTCTTTTTTTCTATTTTTTTAATTGCTTCTTTTTTTTTTTTCATTACATTTTTCAATAACACTTTCAGATTCCAAAGAGGGTGATAAAACAATGGGAGCTGGCTCAAAGGGTTTGCAAAGTGTTGTTAGTGTTTGGGTAGCGAGAATGAAAGCCTTCATCATCCCAACCGGAGAATATTAGAACTATATGTAGGATCCAACATAGTACTTTTTCACTGCATTTGCATTGACAGTTTTTCAGAGACTTCTCCTTCAATGCGTCCCAAGTACAACACACTCTTTCGGCAATACTCTTGTTGTAATGTATGGACCTTTCAAATTATGAAATCAATTGTCCTTGAGCTGTTCAAACTCTTTGGTTTATTTTCTCAAACTTATTTTCTTTGCATTTCGACTCTTGATTCATTATTTCCAAGTCTGACAGTGTTTTGGGATATGGGGATGAAGTCCGCAAGCATGTCATGTTATTAAAATATGCATTTAACAAAAGAGAATAGGAAAAATGACAAGATGAAGAAAAGAGACATCCGGGACAATGAAATTTTAATTTCCTTTGATTATTTTTATTTTTGATTTTTTTTGTTTTTGAAGATAAAAAGTGCATACATCGGAAAGTAAGACAATAAAGTAAATCATCTGGATCACACCTTGAGATAATCCAAACGTAGAAAGGATAGTAAGACTGGCTACCGAGACTCCCGTTTGATGGGAAAATTTCATGCTTGATGACCATTTTGTGGCTTTCCTTCTGTCTCGACAATGGCTGAAATGGCCTTGACTGCCGGATTAAATTCCTCATATTCACAAATCATGTCGACTATTGGCCCGTTGTTGTAGGCAAGCAACAGATTTTTCATCACATCAGGAGCATCTTCATCCCAAAAAATGATTCTTTCAGCTTCAATCAAATCTTTAACTACCCTTTTGAGGGTCCAACAGTCCTCTGTACTGTGTCCCACTGCTCCAGAGTGGTATTCACAGCTAGTATCAGCTCGATGTTGAGGGGGACTCGGGGTTTGGCCGGTTTGGGGCCATTGTCTGCAATAGATTTAGCCTGATTAGCTTTTGGAACAAGCTTGAATACGACTCACCAATAGTGGTGAAATGACTCTTTCTGAAAGGTTCTCTTGGGCGGGGATTGTATGGGGATCACTTGGTTGAGGATTATATGGACCTTGGTAAGGATGGGCATTAATGGGAATTGGAGCTTTGTTTTATGTATAATGTTGTGGTTGGGTGTAAGATTGCATGGTCATCACCACATAGGGAGGCGGTGCCACGACATAAGTAGTATCTGAAAAGGGATAATAGTATGGTGGAACAATAGGAGGCACATATGATTGGCTGAATGATCTGCGGGACCCCCTCGAGCTTGAAATCATCATGACTCCCCCTTTATTCCCATTGTTGTTTATTGAACTTTTCGAACCATTCTGAAAAAACTGTGATGTGGCCTTAAAAGCACCATGACCTAAGATTCAACCTGTTCCTAAACCGTTCTCAACCATTTCCCTAATTTTGATATCCTCGGCGAATGGTTTACACATAGCAGATATCATATTCTGGAAGTAGTCAACCTCTTGGGCCTGCATAAAAACTGCGACCATTTCAATTTTATCCATTGGAGGATTTTACTTTAGCAGCTTGCTCGCGCCATTTGGCAGCATATTCGTGGAAGCTTTCCTCAGTTTTCTTTTTCAAATTAGACAAGGATTTTTGTCGGGAGCGATGTCCACATTATATTGGAACTTGCAGACAAAATCACGAGCCATATCACCCCACACATGCCAATGAGTAATTTCTCGATCCGTATACCACTCAAAAGCGACTCCGGTGAGGCTTTCCCCAAAATAGGCCATTAGCAGCCCCTCATTTCCATCAGTATTACAATATCTTTTCAGATGAGCAACCGGGTCTCCGTGCCCTTCATGCTTCTCAATGTTTGGAATCTTGAAGACGGGTGGAAAGTAGACATGGGGAAACATACAGAGGTCAGAGTATGAGACAATCTTTTGACCACTTAGAACTTGCATGTTTTTCATGCTTTGTTCCAAGCTCTTCATCTTCTGAGCCATTTTTGTCTTGCTCGAGATTTTTAACAACTTTTCCTTGCCCTGCTAAGAGATCGTGTCGTGGGGTTTGAGTGAGAGAGTATGAGGGTCATATATGATATTCCTGACTGAAGCTGTGGACCCTGAAATGGGAACATGTGAGGCTGTGCCTTTAAAGCCGGTGCTTGGGGACGAACCACAGAAGGCATGCCGGGATCATTGGAGGGCATTGAAGGGTGTTCGTATGGGAAGAGTGGGTTAGACATATAGGTGTTGGTAGCCTCATTTGATCTGGGGACAAATTCAGGGAACCCAGGGGATGCACTTGGCGGTTCCCTACCGTTAGACCAGGCGTCCCATATTTTCAATATGCGGAGACGCAACATCTTATTCTCTTCAGCCCCTGTTGACTCTAGTGGCAGAATAGCTGATGCCGGGATATCCTTAGGACTAATGAATGGTAGATTGCTACCAGAGGCCATATGTTTCTTTGAATCTTGTGAAGGAGGGGAGGCTAGACTACCAACAAAACCAACCACCAAAACCTGGCTTTTTGCACACGCAACAACCTTGTCAGTTTTGAGACGCTTAACAGATAGGAAATCGCATGTTTAGATGCAATGCACCTAAGCAGTTAAACATTTCTACCATGTGTTTGAATGGTAGTTTGGAAAGATTGGGAATCGAGTAAATAAACTAACATCTTTTTTTTTTTCTGAATTGATTTTCTTTTGGAATTTTCTATAAAAAAATGCTTTAAAAAGAGGAGAGGGAATTTTCTTTGGATCTTTAATTTTTCTTTTGTTTTTGAAAGGAAGATTTTTATTTTGAATTTTATTTGTTTTCTCTTTTTCTAAAGAAGAAAGAAAAATATTTTTGATTTTGGATGTAGAAAGGGAATTTTTAAGCAAATGTTTTGGCTTTCTGTGTTTTTTGTTTATTTACAAACGCAAAAAATTCGTTGTTTTTTTACCTAACTTTTGTTGTTTCAAAATTTTTATGAACATTTACAAAAGAAAGACATCTAAAGAGTATTTTGGGATTTTTGACCTACGTAGTTTGGGCAAACTGTTTTGTCAAAACCAAAAATTTTGTAAAAAGTCGTTTTTTTTTTGTTTTGTTTTCCTCCTTTTTTTTCTTCAAAAATCCGACGACATTTCAGTATTATTTGGGCATTGGTTTTTCGAGACAAGTGGTACCTTCACTTAGTCCTAACACTGCCATTTTCTCAATTTTCTCTCAGTATTTGCAAGCCGGTCAAAATGCAAATCCAAAGCAAATAAATGCACAAGTAGGATGTAAGATGCATCAAGATGGTCTTTTCGTTTCAGGTCACCTATCCTAGACGGACCCAACCCACATGTTAAGTCCCCTAAGTCATATGCATGTGATGCAAACAAACGTTCCTACTAGGGATCCGACATGAGGTTTTGTTATACTAGGTTTAAGCCCTGGGTTTATTGTTCTAGACTTGGCTTACCCGAGAGGACAACTCAAGCCGGGTGGGGGATGGCAGCGTACCGGGGATACAGAAGCTCTGTTGGCTTAGCAACTTATCCAAACCTCGTTCTAAATGGTATATGACTCTAAACAGAAGAGAAGTCACACGAAGTGCACCCTTCTCCATGATTTAGAAGAGTCAGACAGAGGAAGGGTTTTGTAGAAGTTTATATGTAAAGTTCAACAAATATTAAAGCGGTAAAGCATTTAGCACAGATAGCATGGAACATGTAGGAAAATCAGATAAAGCCAAGGATAACAGTTACTCTAAGCTCGAATTCTTGAACCCTGAACTAGAGATTCTAGGTTCGATCCCCAGCAGAGTCGCCAGAGCTGTCACACCTTCTTTTTTTGCACACCTACCCCGAAGGATAGTGTATGCGAGAGTTTTTCCATTTTAAGTGACATTATCTATTATTTATTTGATTCAGAATCGACACTTGGGATAGGTTTGTCTTTTGGTGTCCCAAGTCACCAGTTAGTCTTGAATCCCAAATCGAAAACTTTTTTTACTTTCCGAACGAAGTCTGTGAACCAGAAATTCTAAGTAAGGAATTCTGTTTACCTGAGGGAAGGCGTTAGGCACCCCCGGATCCCATGGTTCTAGCACGGTCTCTTAAACTATTATAATTGGCTAAACATCCGAGTTTAATAATGTTATCCTATTGTGAGATTTGATATTATTTACCGCTTTTTATTGATAGTTTTTAGGAAATTGAACGTCGTTTAAAATATGTTTTCGGATCACGTCACATGGAATGCACCCGGATCCTCAACACATTTTATTCAACATTTTGGGATTAGGATTTGGGTCACATGAAATGCACACCCGAATTTAGGAAGGTACAATTATTAAAGAACGCGCCTAAAACGACTAGCGTGTTATTATCTTTGGGGGAGGCCATGAAATTACCTAAATGGCCCATTCCGAAGTCTAAATATTTTTTATAAGAAATAATTAAGGAGGGCCACACAATTTGTAATTTTATTTGGTTTGCCGCACCTCATTTTATTTTAAAAGCCATCTTAAAGAGGCTATAGTTCTCTACTAAATGTTGTCTCTAAATGTTATGAATTAAAAATGGTTGAAAGCAATAGGAGGTTCGGGCCTTAGTATTAGGCCCAAATTTAAACAAAGAAAATCTCTATCATTACAAATCAATTGATTCAAATCTGCTTCCTAAATTGAAAGCCCAATGTATCAGATATGAAATTTACACCCACGACCTCAATATGCACTTAAGTCTTCAAATGTTTTTGGTTTCAAAATCAACCTAGACAGAAGGAAGTTATGGTTAATTTTATTAGAAGTTGCCTCAATGTTGGGCCTTGTGCATACAAATTTCATGCCCAAACTCTATATAACCAGAGGCTGTTCAGTTTAGCTCATAAACGAACTGAAGTCAAGTACGAAATTTCAACTGGATTGGACTTAACTACTTGTGGATAGATTAACGATTTCAAGCTTATTCAAGTCAAGACATGCTGAAATTATATCCAATTCTTACACACATATTCAACTCATGTGTATTTTGAGAACCTAACATACTTATTCTGAACAATTTAACAGCTAATTAATTTCACTAAATATATATTACGAACTTTTATTTGTAGACTAAACCTAGAAATGATCCACTAAAATAACTAACACCTTTATACTACAAGATATACTTGATTTCACATTGTTATGAAAATCAGTATCATATACTGAATATTAATTGTCCTGGTAAAACAAGCAAAACAATACACATTGAATCTAGCACTATTAACAGGGTGTTTGAGCAATCATAACAATCATGTAGTCCAATAAAATAGTTTGAACAATTGTAATTATACAAACGATATAAAGTTTCAAATAAACCATGACTTTTTTACACCTTTAAACCAAAACAGAAAAGGAAAAATTCAGAGATCAACTCGAACAACACTTTATCATTTAGTCCTTCAAATCAGATCTACATAGATCCTTCACTTTGAGACCGGGGGAGAATCTGGAGGTGAATAAACGACAGGAGTAAGAATCAGTACCGCCAACAGCAGCAATTGGAATTCAACAACAACAAAAAAACTAGTTTCAACCCTAGAATAAACTCAAAATAACCCAGGAGTGGATCACAGAAGAACAACACCACTAGACAACCAAAATAACTTGATTGAAGCAAATCAAACTCGAAGTTTACCCGGAAAAGCTTCTGAAGCTTCAAAATCCAAACTCAAAGAATTTCTAAGCCATTGTTTTCTTTATCTAAATTAGAAATTTAAATCAAAACTGGAATTCGAAATTACTCTAAGGAAAAGTTTCAATGGAATCGCATTTTGGGAGTTTCATGTTATTTTTTGGGTTTTTTAAAATTTCTAAGATCTAAATCAACTTTCTAACTCTTAGATTTCAATATTGGTTATTGAATTTGAAATTCAAACTTTTAGATCTCCTCCTTTTTTTAGACTTCAAAACTTGTAAAACAAGGCAGGGATATGCCTTTTTATAGGCAAAACTTAGGGCTTCTTTTAAATTTTACTTTACACCCGTAGTCCCTCTTTTATTTTTCAGTGTTAACTAGTTAGTCCCTTGTTTGTTGGCTTGTTGCCCAAGTTACTGCACTTAATTTCCTGAATTTCAAGTTAGAATCCCTTTCTAGAAGGCTCTAGGGTTCCAAGTTAGTTCTTTGCAGGATTCTTTGTTTTAAATTATCCCAATTACCCTTGAGCTAAGTCTGAAGTTGTTACCTATGTTTACTAACCCTCAGCCTTGTTAACTTGACCATGGTTAGTCAATCACAGTGCTGAAAAGGTTCAGCTTTAACCAAACAATCCTAATTACAAAAGAAAGCTAACAATTGAACTACTCAACCTAATTAGTCGAAACTTGGCTTTAACTTTAATGAACACTAATATCCTAAGGTTAAAAAATAGTGAAAAGATAAACAGAACAATAAATCAAGTTTAAATAAACTAATCAATAACAAGTGAAAATTAAAGAACTAAATACTCAAGTAATGAAACTCAATGGAAATTGAAACAGAAAAAGAGATTTCTAAAGAACACAAAGACAAACTAAAATAAAAATAAATACAAAAATAGAAGCAACAAACGAAATAAAAATATAATCATATAAGAAGGAAACACTTACTGATTTAAAATGAACAATCAAAAAGACTTAAAATAAAACCTAGAAAACTGATTATGGCTTATACTAATGACAAAAATTTAATGAACCAATTCATGTTATCGATTATTAGAACTCAAAACAAAATAAAGCGAACAAATCAAAATAGAGAGAATAAACTCAATTACTGACTCTAAATGGATTGGTAAGCAAAAATAAAAATAAAACCCAAATTGATTAATCATGAAACAGAAACAGTCATGGAAGAGAAATTAATTCAAATAACAAAAACAACAAGAAAAAACTAAGAAACTCACTGATGTAACTCTAGGGTTCTGTCGTGTCTTCGATTTAATATTCGAGAAATTCCGATGAGATTCGAAGGATACTGATGGTGGATTTGGCGCGAGTGAAGTGAGGAGGTCACATGGTGTCAATTTGGTGAGATTTTGAAGATTTAGGATTTTGGCCGAAATTTTGATTTGATATTTGAAGGGTTTGGTGGGGATTCGAGGGACGGGGTTTGGAGTTCTGGGAGGAGGAGAATGAGGGGAGTTCAGGGTGTATTATTGGTGAAAGAGGAGGCACCACCGTACACGGCGAAAGCAGTGGCTATGTTTTTTCATATTGGAGGGGTCTGGTGATGATTCGAAAAAAAAAAACAAGGTTTGATTTGTAACGAGGAGGTTGAGATGGTGTAGTGGTGTAAATTTGGAGGCTGTTAGAGCTTCACCGCCGCCGTGGGGCGATTTCCTGCGGTGGTCTAGGGCGGAGGGTGGCGGCATTACAATCTCTACGTTAGGGGTATGGGAGACGATGGTTTGGGGTATGGGGGTTGTCGGACACTTAAATACTCTAAATCTAGTTAGTTCCGGAGCGTTGGATTGATGAGATCCAAGTGTCATGATTAGAAATGGGGGAAAACGATGCCGCTTTGGGTATTAACGGGACTACATCGGGTTGGATCCCGGGTTAGCCCAGATTTGATGTAGGATTGGGCTGCTGAATTTTAATAAAATTGGCCCAATTAAACCCTTTTCTTTATTTCCTTTTTCTTCAATTCTTTTATTTTATTTGTTTTTCTCTATCTAGATCAATTTTTAAAGAAATTAATAAACCTAAGACTAAAATTAAAATCAAACAAAACATAACAAGGGTTCTTTGTGGTTTTTCTTATAATTTTAAAAGCCAAGTCTAAAAAAGTAAAAGTTAAATTCTAAATGCTCATGCAATTTTTTTGTATTTTTATATGACTTATCATGCACACAAAAATAAAGATAACACAAAAATATGCAATTAAGTCCTAAAATCAAATAATAAAACAAGCAATCCTAATTCTAAGAATTCTATAGGAGTAATTTAAACGAGGCAAAACTCACATGCTCACAGTACTTCCTCCCGCGGTCGCGAAGAACAGCTACTCCACCTCACGCGCCTTAGATCCTTATGCAACCGCGACCACTTTAAGGCAATCACATAGAACAAAATCATGCTGCCCCCAAATAGCCCTATGCAATCACATTCATACCCACGCGATCAGATAGAAGGACACCATAACTGAACACCAACAACAATTGCTGCACTTTTCCAAGTCCGAAAAGATCCGTTTAACAACCCGAAACTCACCCGAGACCCTCAATACCTCAACCAAACATGCCAACATATACCATAGAATCAATCAAACTTTTTCCAACCTTCAAAACACTCAAAACAACATCAAAATATCAAATTTGCATCGGATTCAAGCTTAAGAATCCTAAAATATTTTAAATTATATTTTGACCGAAAACCCAACTAAACCATGTATGATTGACTTGAAATTTTTGACATATCCCAAATGAAACAACGGAACTGCTACAACTTTCAGAATTCCATTCCAACCCCTATATCCAAATCTCACATATCAATCGGAAAAATGCCAAAATTACAATTTTACCAATTCAAGCCTAAACCTTCGACGAACCTCTAAAATCCATTCCAATCACGCTACTAAGTACCAAATCACCTACGGGGCTAACCAAGTCATACAAATTTCAATCCGATATCGTATACAAAAATGTCAAAACTTGGTCAAACCTTCAAATTTCAAATTTCAAGCTTCAAACTGGGAACTTTCTTCTAAATTCATTCCGATTACCCTGAAAACCAAAACCAATAATTTATATAAGTCATAATACTTCACATAGGGCAAGTCATGCCCGATAACTAATGAGCAACGTACAAAAGCTCAAAATGATTGGTCGGGACGTTACAGGTATAATCGCCTTAGCGAGTATTTGCTAAAGGAAGGGTACAAAAATGACCCTATTTGCGCTTGTGTATTTATTAAGAGATCGGGATCTGAATTTGTCATCATAGCTGTGTATGTTGATGACTTGAATATCATTGGCATTTCTAAAGACCTTCCAAAGGTTGTAGAGTGTTTGAAGAAAGAATTTGAAATGAAAGATCTTGGTAAGACAAAATTTTGTCTTGACCTCCAAATTGAGCATGTACCAAATGAATTTTTTTTCCATCAATCAACATACATTGAAAAGGTTTTAAAGCAATTTTACATGGATAATGAACATTCATTGAGTACCTCAATGGTTGTGAGATTGCTTGATATAAATAAAGATCTATTTCGGCCTCAAGATAGGTTGTGAGATTGCTTGATATAAATAAATATCCGTTTCGACCTCAAGAAAATGATGAAGAGCTCGTTGGTATTGAAATTCCATATCTTCGTTCAATTGACACACTGGTATATCTTGCCAATAATACTCAATATATATTACTTTTGTTGTAAGTTTATTATCAAGATTGAGCTCCTACCTAGCAAGAAGACATTGGAATGGTGTTAAACATATATTCAGATATCTTCGGGGGATATGAGATTACTTTATTCTAATAAATCCAACTCATAAATGATTGGCTATACTGATGTAGGTTATTTGACTGATCCATATAAAGCCCGATCTCAAACAAGCTATTTGTTTATATATGGAGGTGGAACTATATCATGGCGTTCAATGAAACAAACAATAGCCGCCACATCTTCAAATCATACTGAGATAATAGCCATTCATGAGGCTGTCGGGAATGTGTTTGGTTGAGATCAATGACTCAGTATATTCAGGAAATGTGTGGTTTTTCTATGAAATAAGATAATTCAACTACACTATATGAATACAATACTACATGCATTGCTCAGCTGAAAATAGGATACATCAAAGGAGATAGAACAAATCACATTTCACCAAAGTTCTTTTTCACGCATTATCTTCAACAAAATGGTGAAATTAATGTTTAATAGATTTGTTGATGTAAAAATTTGGCTAATCTATTCACTAAGGCATTACCAACCTCAACATTTTATAAGTTAAGACAGAAAATTGGAATGCGCTGTATTCGGGAAATAAAGTGATGTTTTCATGAGGGGGAGTACGATACGCGTTATGCTCTTTTTCCCTTAGCCTAGATTTTGTCTCACAGGATTTTTTGATAAGATTTTTAACGAGGCAACAAATAAAGCGTATTATAGATATATGTACTCTTTTTCCTTCACTAAGATTTTTTCTCACAGGGTATTTTTCTTAGTAAGCTTTTAATAAAGGGGGAGTTGTAAAACCTATAGTTAATGTGGATGTCCACTACTCCCACTATTTTCACCCATGATGTGAATAACCTCCCACCGCTTATCATTATTATGATTGTAACTCCCACACCTCCATAACCTCTCCCCATGATCTCAACTGTTAATGTCATGTTTATGACAATTATTTTTGTAACCTTTATATGTAATAGTATAAATAGAGGCATGAAATACAAAAATACTGTTCTTTTATTTTACCTATTTGAAATGGAAAAAATTATCACTTAAATTGAAACGAAAGAAGTATACGCTTATCTATACAATGAAGGGGTGTATCGATCTTTAAATCCATTAAAGCATAGAAGTTTAAATAATCTTGTCATTAAAAGGAAAAATGTAGTAAGTATAAAAAATAGTAACTCCTTTACTTGGACTTTAAATACATAGTTAAACTTTTAAAAATGTTCTCTATGCTTATTTGTTGCCAAGTTCGCATCCATCATTACAAAATAGTCGTGTATGGAGTGATAATCTATATATGAATAGAAAAAGGTACGAATTGGTCTCTCTACTGTAGTATATAATTTACGTTTATCCCCCGTTATATTTTTTATCCAGATCTATTCCTACTGTTAATAAAGTTTGCACAGTTACCCTTTGCCCTAACGTCCTTTCACCGTGAATATTTTTTTCCATTTCAGCTACCAAGTAAGTAGGTTCTACTAATTAACCTACCCCGTTTTATTAAAAAATTCTGATCTTCTTCTCCATCTCTTAACTCACAGACCGACACACTCCAAAACCTCCAAAAGATCGTTCTCGTCTTCTTCTCCCTCCATTGGATGTTCTCATCTGAAATGTTCTCATCTTCTTCTTCCTCTATTACAATACTCTCAATCATTTTTCGCTCTCTCTTAACTCCAAACCACTAGATCTTTGCAAAATTCGAATTTTATATCTTCATCTCTGTACCAAGAAATATGTACCTCTATATAAAAACACATCTCAAAGATATATATATGTATATAACGATTAATTTTTCAGTGTGACTTCTGGCCAGAATGACCAACGCCAAAAGATTTATCAAGTGTTACAACCCCTTCTTATCAAAGTATCTAACAACTTTGAATGTCCAAATTGGCGTAATCAAGTATTGCCGAATAGGAGTAGTGTTCCAGTGCTACCACCAATTGTTAACTCAAATTGTCAGGATAAAATTCAATCCCACAAGCTTACATTAACCATTCTCAAGCCACAAATCAGTCCAAATAAAACTCAAAATATGATCCATTGCATCATCTCAATTGTGTTATTATGAAGAAATTTTTCAGTTGTTATAACTTTGATATTTTGCAATTTTCTTGCAAATTGGGCCAGCTAAAGTTATGTGATTTGAGGTTTCACAAACAAGGTCTCGAATAACTTGAGGTTTCATGAGATTGAAGAAATTTACTGAGAGTTTGAGAATTACGGGATTGAGAAAGAGTTTGGTTCGCTCATGAAAGTTCCAAAATGAGGGGAAAAGAAAGAGAGGCATGAAGGAGCAGATACCAATTTCCAGAGTTGGACTTCTCCGGCACGGTCGTTTTTGAATCTTGCTATAACTGGAAAAAAAATGAAAAGTAAAGAATGAGAATCAACAATGAAGAGTGGTTGTTGGTGTTAGCATTTGTAGTTTGTCGGTGGGATTTTCGGTGGTCATAGACAATGGTCATTGGTATAGAAAAATAGAGAGAGAGTAAATAAAAATTATCCCCCATTTATTGTAGTATGAGCAACTATTATGGATCTAGGGTGGGTTAATTAGTGGGATATGTTGATTTGGCTGTGACATGGGAGCTGACATGAAACAAATAGAGTGGGTCACTTGCCACGGTATAGATCTGTTAGATTTAGGGACAAATATTTTAAGTTCATTAATGGTAGGGAATAGAATGGTTAAATAGTATAACGGGTAACAAAAGTAAATAATATAATATAGTAGATGGGGAATTGTAGACCTTTTCCCATAAATCAATTTATCTTAATTTTGAATTCATTTCTGAATACACAAACTGATTGTATGATGCCCACAATGGAGGATGGGCTGATAATGGCAGGCCAAATAGACTGGCAAGCTTCTGAAGAAAGAGCACACATATCACCTTATATGAATCCTGTATCAGAATGTGAAAGAAAAGTGAAGAGCTTTATAACGCATGACACAAGTTCACATGATATGCTCGCTTTTGGGACTAATTATGGCGTAGCTCAAAAGATAAATTTGTGGCGACCTAGGTCAAAGCAAACAATTAGCGTTATGAGCTTGGGTCGTGATATATCGACACTCTTGTGTATGAATACCAAAGTGTAAAAAAACACGGGGCATCCTATTTGATCGCCCTCATTTAACCTATACTTATTTTTTCTTAAATTTTAACTTGTACCCACTTTTTAAACAATTTCAACCCCTTTTCTCCTCCTCCTTTTCCTCTTTCTCCCTCCTCCTCCTCTTTCTCCCTCCTCCTCCTCCTCCTCCTCCTCCTCCTCCTCCTCCTTCTTCTTCTTCTTCTTCTTCTTTCCTCTGTTGTTGTTGGTGCTGCTATGAAACTTCAGATCATGGGATGATTTCCATAAATATGTTTATCAAATTATTTAAAAATAAATTCTAAATAATTACGTAAGTTAGTAAACAATAATTTATGAATATTTCCACGTACGTCAGTTAGTAGACAATGATAATTCTATTCTTTTCACGATTAATTTTTCCAAAATTTATAATTTAGATACTGTTGGCAATCTAGTTATTTATCTAGTATGTTTGAAAGCTTTTTCAAAAAATTCAGCTTATATAATGCTGAAGTTTTTACAAATGAGCTAAACAACTTCAGCATCTTTTGCTGAAGATTTCGAAAAAGCTTTATGACAAAATTAATAATCTAGGACAAAAAAACTTCAGCTTTTAGTGCTGAAGCTTTTACAAATGAACTAAATAATTTCAGCATCTTCTGTTGAAATTTTTTAAAAAGCTTATCCAGGACAAAAAACTTCATTTTATTAAGTGTTGAAGTTTTTATAAATGAACTAAATAATTTCAGCATCTTCTGTTGAAGTTCTTGAAAAAGCTTAATGACAAAAATTAATGAATCTATGACAAAAAACTTCAGTTTATTTAGTGCAATTACAAATAAAAACATCAGCAAATAGAAAATAAAACTTCAGCTACTATGCTTAAGTTCAGCAATTACAAACAAAAACTTCAACAAATAGAGAACAAAACTTCAGCTACTATGCTTAAGTTCAGCAATTACAAACAAAATCTTCAGAAAATAGAGAACAAAACTTCAGCTACTATGCTTAAGTTCAGCAATTACAAATAAAAACTTCAGCACACTTGGTTTAACACACTTGTTACTTTGGGCCCATCTACTAGAATGCTTAAATTTTGCGTGATTGCCTTTGCTACTTCAGCCTCATATGCTGAAGTTACGCAAAAAAGTGGGTAGATTTGCAAAATTTTATTTGTAAAGCGGACACAAATTAGAACGTAACCTAAAAACAGGTATAAAAAGTGTACTTTGAACATACGCACCCGAATAAATGTTTTACTATCTGTTGGCATGCGAAGTGCGAGCTAGGAATACACAAGTACTTTCCTACACAACAAGTTGGGCAGAGAAAATAATATGACTGCATATTTGGGAGGGAACAAGATCGTGACCTTGATCTTATAAAGACAGTACGTACCCACTGAAAGCATAAAATTAGTACTCGTTTGGACTTTATATATGGGGACGTACTTTTAAGTAAGTTGTGTGACCGCATGTTTTAACTTGGAAGAAGTAAAAGTAAAAGATTTTCGAATGAGTGGAGGATGTTTCAGCTCTCAGATGATGGATTCTCTCTATCAATTAGTGCTAGAAAATGATGGGAGGAGTTGGTTTGACATTGTGACGATCCAACGAGGTCATCACTTGTTTTCTTACCAATTCTGTACTTCCAAGGCCTTGAAAACTTCATCGGAGGTTGCCTCAATTTGCATGAGCAATCCGGGCGCTTAGTTGGAAAGCTTATGTATGAATTTTGTGGGAAAATGCTAAATTTTGATATTAAGGTGAATAAATTTGACTTCGGTCAATATTTTGGGTAAACGGATTCGGACTCGTAATTTGACGGTCTTGGAGGGTCCGTACAAAAATATGGGACTTGGGCGTATGCCCAGAATCGAATTCCGAGGTCCCAAGCCCAAGAAATGAATTTTTATGTAAAATTATTTTTCTGGAAATAATTAAGGAAAGTGGAAACGAAATTGATCAGAAGACTAGGGCATCAGGCCTGTATTTTTGGTTATGGTGCCTGGTATAAGTCATATATATAATTTAGGTGCTTTCTATAGAGTTTGGTTGAGAACGAACGTCGTTTAAAGTGTTTTGGACCCGACATGGGAATTTTATGTCTTATGAATAATTTGAGAAGGAATCATGAGCTTTGAGGCTTGATTCGGTGTATATGATATTATTTGGCGATTTGATCGCATGGATGAGTTCGTAGGGTGTCGTCAAGGTTATGCGTATGCTTGGTTTGGAGCCCCGAGGGCTCGGGTAAGTTTCGAGTAGGTTCTGGGAGGTCTTAGACTTGAAAACATCAGATATTGCAGGTCAGGGAAAACTGCAGGTTCCAGCGCGCCTGCGATAATCTTAGCGCATTTTCCGATGTGCGCTGCACGACTGCGACCGCCTAAGCACGGTCCGCGGTGTGAGCTGCGCGGCCGCGATCATCCTCGCGCGGTCTGCACTGCAAGCTTCAGAAAACCAACAGCCTTCAGTTCCACCAGCACGGCCGGGGTCCTTTTTGCACTGTCCGTGCTGGGCACGTCAGAGAGTATAAATACACGAAATTTTTAGTTATTTCTCACTTTCCAAAACCCAAAATATAAGAGGCAATTTTCTAAACAATTCTTCTTCAAAACGATTGATAAGTGATTTCTAACTCATTTTCTTCACTCTTTAACACCTTTTAACATAATTTCAACGTCAAATCGAAGATTTTAATGGGAAAATTTGGGCATATAGGGTAGGACCTAGGGTTTTGCTAAAATTGGGGGTTGGACTCAATTCGAGGTCCGATTTCAAAACTAATCACATAATTGGATTTGTGGGGGAATGGGTAATCGGATTTTAGTTCAAGCTTTGGGTTTTGACCACGTTGTCCGGGGGCGTCTTGGTTATTTCATCTAAACTTGTGCCTTAGCTTTAAATTAAATAGAGGAATCAATTGTTTGAGGTGTTATTTATGAGATGTAATTGAAATGAATAGATTTGGGACATTTGGAGTCAGATACTCTTGACAAACGTGTGGTTTCAAGTTGAAGTGGAGCCGCTTTCAGGTAAGTATCTGGCCTAACCTTGTGTGGGGGACTCCCACTTAGGATTTGAATCTTCCTTGCTGCTTGTAATTCCTTCTACGCGAGGTGACGAGTGCGTGCTCGAATTTATTTATGAACAATTTGCCCCTTTTAGGATCTTAGATCCTTGTAATCAGCGAATATAAAGTAGTCTTTCATACGATTGAGTTCTTTGTTGTCGGTCTCACCTCTATATGTCTTACTTGCAAACTTATTTTCCCCTTTTTGGTTTGTTATTGTTGCCTAATTGACTTTTTACTTGATTAAGCGTGGACTCTTACCCTTCTATAATCACCTTATCATTCCTAATTGCTCGTCTTTATTTAGAAAGCATTATTTTCTCTCTCATGTAATTAATTGGTCTTAATTGGTATGAAGTTAGATATTCTATTTTAGTTGATATTTCCTTAATTATAATTGTTTGGTTCATGTTAACTTCCTTGTTGTTGAACTTATTATGGAATCGTTGTTCTTATCGTTATTCCTTGTGAGTTAGTTGTACTGGCTTTTGATAAATGGAAATACCTGAGTGATTCTCTTGCTTCGCTCCTGTATATATTGTATTTGTTGATATGGTACTTGATATGGTGATGCACTAGGTTTCTGCCGTGATACTGTTGATATCATGGTGTACGAGGTTTCTGCTGTGCTACCGTTGGTATTGTGATGCACGACGTTTCTGCGGTGCTACTATTGATATTGTGGTGGACGAGGTTTCTGCCATGTTACAATTGATATTGTAATGCACGAGGTTTCTGCAGTTCTATTATTGTGGAGGAGTCGCATGAGGTCTTTGCCGTGCTATTGTTGTTATTGATGTTTTGCACATGCGGTGTAATAAGGCGGGATATGTTATATGCTTATATGTGGGTTGCGCATATGATGGAATAAGGTGGGAACATTGTGATGCACGTGTAGCAAAATAAGGCGGTACTCATTATATTACTATAGCACATCTGGCGAAATAAGGTGGGCTATGTCAAGGGTTGATTGTAATGAATTGTGATGGCCTGTGGAGGCATTTCTATCATGTTATTATTGTGATTGTGGGTTGCTTACCTATATGAGCTTTATCTCTCAAAGGTTGTGAGGAAACATCATATGTGCATTCCGTTCTCCTATTCATTTTTACTAGTTGGTAGAATTCTTGTTAAAAACACTTGCACAAGCATACATGTAGTTGTATGCTCCCATTAAGGTAAATTGCTCCTGTTTTTGCTAAGGAGGGAGGTATGCCCTAGTTTAATCATTATATATGTAAGAGTGGCCCTAGTTGGCTTGTTAGTTGTCAGTATGACTGTGGGACTCATGGGGAACATGATGCCAAGAGTTAGATTTCAGATGCTGGGTTTTCGTGAGTTGTGTTTTGTCCGAGACTTAGTGAAATTATGGAAAGCATGAATGATATCTTATGTGAACATCCTTGCAGGATATGAGTTGTGGACTTGCTTTTCCCTTTCTTTGTTGTGACCATAGGATTTGGATTGTGATTTGCCGTCGTTATGCATCATCATTTATTATTTTCCCATTATTACTTGTTGTTCCTTTCCCTTATTGTGAATTGTAGCATTATTGGTCATTTTGTGCAGTAATTACATATTTATATGTCATTCCCATTGTTCATATGATTATACTGTTTATTGACCGATAGATGCCTTAACTGTTCCTCGTCATTACTTTACCGAGGTTAGTCTTGATACTTACTGGGCACTGCCGTGGAATTCTCATGCTACTCTTATGCACATTTTTGTTTTGCAGATATAGTTACGCCTACTCAATTTTGTCAGCCTTAGAAGGAAGCGTACTGGTAGAGACTTCGAGGTATATCTGCTACGTCCGCAGGCCGAGGAGTCCCTTTCCAGCTTTCTGTAATAAGTATAGCTCTTTTAGTATTTCTCCTTGGTATAGATATTCTTGAGTCAGAGCCTCATATGTATCCTTTAGCTTATGATTTGTGAGATTCCGAGTTCTGCGAATTGTTGTTAGCTTCGAGAGTTGGGATTGTATGTGCCGAGTGGCACCTTAAATACATGTTTTATTTTGCTAGTTCATCTTTAAATCATTTTTTCCCGCAATTTGGTTTATAATCCACATTGTTAGGCTTACCTAGTTGTAGGGACTTGGTGCCTTCACGACATGTTCACGGAGGGCGAACTGGGGTCGTGAAAAGTTGGCATCAAAGCTCTAGGTTCATAGGAGTCACATATCACAAGCCGATTTATTAGAGTCTCGTGGATCGGTATGGAGATGTATGTACTTATCTATGAGAGGCTATGTAACCGTTAGGAAAATTCCACTTCCTTTGATTTCCCTGTCGTGCGAGATTTGACATTCACAATCTAAACCTTTATCTTCTACTCTCTCACAGATGGTGGGGACACATACTAGCTGAGGTGATCAGGCACCCGCACCCCCTGTTGCAGCCGTCAGAGGTCAGGGTTGGGTTAGAGTTCGAGGACGCTCACATGGTGCAGCGAGAGCACCTGCGCCAGCGGCCGCTGACGTACCATCTGCAGATTCAGTTGGAGCCCAGGCACCTGACACGCCTACTGCTACTACTACTCCAGCCATTCAGGAGATTTTGGCACAGTTCATGAGTATGTACACCACTTTGGCTCAGGGTGGATTGCTTCCCCTTGTGCATCCACATCCCAGGCCAGGGGAGGAGCACAGAGTCCCACCACTCGCACTCTTGAGCAGCAAGCGCATGTTTGTCACACCTCCTTTTGGCTATCCACAACCCGACGAAAGGCGTAGGATGAATCACATGTGGGAGAGATATGAAATCTCTGAGCAGACTTAAATCCCCTACTTTGCCATTCTTTCCAGAATAGGATTTTGCTTAATATCATTTGGATGGACTCAGATCCTTTCATGTAGGAGAGTCTTTGATGGGCTTTGAATTTGGATAGATCCAGTGGGCCTTCTAGCATGGACTTGGGCTTGCTTACTGGCTTCGCTGAGGATGGGATTCCCTACCCGATGAGTCTGGCTAGGCTATTAGGCACCTTTGGTCTAGGCTTTCTCAGGCCTATCCAGAAGTCTGAAGTTCCGTCTACAGAAGGTCTAATTCTGAGCCGAAGCTCTATTTATTGCCCTATTCCCTTTCCTGACCAAAGTCACTAAGGAGGGGCCGGGGCGGACTGCAATTCGTCTGAGCTTAGTCTTCTCTTCTGAGACGATTGGAGGCTGGGGAAAGGGCACTCTTGAAGAAGGGCCTGCAGTACGTAGGGGTGAAGAAAGCTCCTTCTCTTATAGGAGAGGCGCTATTGAATGAAAAAGAAAGTCTTCAAGAAGTGAGAGAAGGAATCATAAAAGAAATAGCTTTCGACTAAAGACGCAGACGATGAGCAAAAGTCTGCTTTAATAAAGTAGCTCGAGGGAACCTTAAGACAGGACATCGGGGCGAAGGTATGAAGGTACGGCAATGCAGCCCAGTCTGGTCTGAGGAGTTTTTCCAAGAATTCTTGCACCTTTCCCGAGACTACCAAGTCAATGTATTATGCTTCGCTGACCCTCTGACCCTTGTGGCTTTACTCTGCTCCTCCATCTTTTACATCTTTCCTAAGATTGCTGAGTTAGTTTACTATGCTTGGCTAACCTTTGTGTCCTTTCCCATCTTTGTGTTGTGCTTCTTCACTATCCACAGTAACTTTTATTTCATCTTGAAAGAAATTTCTTGCTTATTGGCTAACCAATTTCTCCGCCACTCTTATCGCAAAAAATTTCTCTTCTTCATTTAGACCCCAGATCCTCTATTCGCTGTATTTCTTTGAACTGACATCTTCCCATTCTTTGTGTTTCATTTGCATGCCCTTTCCTTTGTGGTATTCTTTCAACTTTGCCAATACTTGTCTCCTCCATCAATTACAATTTTTATGAATCCTTCCCTTTGTTGTTCCATGCTTGTTATCTTTGTTACTCCTTTGGGCGTCATGTACTTTGTTCCATTGGGAGCTTGATAATTGGCTTTGACATTCCTTTCATTTAAACAAAAGAATTTAGACTTGAAAGAAGAATGAAATGCGAAGACTCCGAAGGGTATTTAGAACGAGGAATTCTAGACTTGCTGTTGCGGAAAAGCAAAGAAGAGGACTTATCTAAAAGGAAAGTTACTGGTTCATGCGATCATAACATGCACTTCGGCCTATTCGACCCAATCGATTTCGATGACCGGCCTTCTTCTGCCATGCGTTTTGCCGTTGTGACCTTTCTAAACCAATTCCTGACCCGTCTTGCCCTGCAATATTCATCCAATCAATAGCCCCTTCTTGAGTTTTTCTTTTTCCTTACCTGCGCCTCACGGTGCCTGTGAAAGTTTTCACCGATAAGACTCTCTTGTTTTATTTTCTCTCAGACTCTTATCGCCTTATGGTGCCCGTAGGGGTTTTCACCGACAAGACTCTCTCATTTTATTATCTCTTCTTGTCTGGCTCAAATTGTTGTCCCTGACATGAGTACCCTCTACCTGCTTGGCTCGACATCTTTTGAAGACTGATCAGAAGGTCTTCCTTTGGACTTTAATGTGGGCCATTGGATAGGGTTAAAAAGAAAGGTATCAAAGGCTCGAAATAATTTAAATGGGTTCCAAAATTACAACTTTCGGAATCAAATTCTTACAACAACAACAACAACGTCTTCCCTATTTTCTTTCTTGGTGACTTTTGGATTTTTATTTTAATGAGACTGAACCGTGAGGCTGTCTACATATCTTTTTAAAAGGAATCAGGTCAAACGTAGTTCATACCGATTCCTCGTTTTGTTGTTGTTTTCTTTCCGGTTTTCTTTGTTTCGCTTTCTTTTTATTTCTTTCCTTTTCTCTTTTCTCTTTTCTCTTTTATTTTTTTTTGTTTATATTTTCTTTTTCTTTTCTTATGTTTTCATTCTTTCCATTCTTTCCGTTCTTTTCCTTTCACTGCCTTTACACACTTGCGTTTCTGACTTTTGTTACTAATTTTGAAAGAGGGCTATGAAAGAAAATAACTAAAGCTCAAAAGGTTGGCAAAGAATAAAGTGCTTAATTAGTATAATATAATGCCTTCATCATTCCAATTTTCAAAATATGCCAAGACAAACAAGTACAATCAGTCAACGGAATCATACATAGTATATCACGACTGCGTCAGAATTGATAGCCATTTCTACAAATTTTTCTTCCTCATCTGTCAAATATAATGTATCATTGGACAATATTCCAGCTACAACAAATGGTCCCTGCCAGTTTGGTAAACTTGCTTTCAGGATTTCTTTATGTTCTGTCTGCCCTTGTTTCACATGGTTCGGGCTTCAAAAGGTCTCAAAGGGTCCATACCAATTCTTATTTCTCTCAAGTGTCTCTATTGCCTTATGAGTAATCTTTTAAGACCATGCCTGGGGTTATGCATGCATGTCATGTCATTAATGCCAACATGGAGAAGAATTGTATAAAGAAATGAAAAATAAACCAAATGACTAGAAATAATGAAAAGTAGAAAATTGCATTAGACAAATGGTTAAAGAGCTTGGACAACAAACAAGTAAAAAGACTGGATTTAAAACCCTGGAATGAACCTAGACGACACTAACAAAACTAGGAAAAATAAAAGTATAGAAGGTTTTGAATCACGAGACGATATCCAGATTACAACCCTGAAATTAATTCGGATGAAACCACAAAATAAACCACCAAAACTCCTCTCTGGCTGACCGTCACAACATATTAGCCAGTGGGTTCCACATCAACAACATTAGGCACTTCACAAGCCTTCGTCACAGTGTTCTTAACAGATTGCTTTTGGGTTCCTTTCACCGGATCATTCTGAAGATCAACCTCTAATATCTCTGAACCTCCGAGGCTCCCAGAAGAATTCTCACATTCCAACATGTGCATCTCATTATGCACAGGCGATGGACTTTGGCTAGTGTCTGTTGCATCCGTATTTTGCACGACAATGTCACCTGCATAAATAAGTTTTTGAATTGCTTTATTTAGACTCCAACACTTCTCTGTGCCATGCCTCGGGGTATCTGAGCAATATGTGCACCTTTGAGAAAAATCAAACTTCTGTGACAGACGGTTTGGCATTTTTGTCTGAATCGGCTTCAACATGTCCAATTGCTTCAACCTTTGGAACAAATTTTATATGATACTTCGATAGGGGTGAAAGCATTTTCTTTTTAGCCTCTCATTCTTACATGCTTGGCTAGGCTGGAAACCTGATCTAGAAGGTTTTCGATATGCTCGCGGGGGCGGATAAGCATTATGTAGAGCTGGGTATGGAGAAAGTGATGTGCCACTTTTTGAGTTCCGTGGGGAGAAGCAACGTTGGGGAGGATTATCTGGTATAGAAGGTTGTCCACAAGGACATTGTCGAGGCTTGAAATGGTGATCATCATTTCTATTTCTCTTTCTTCCGCTAAAGCTTACTTGGATGTTCTGAATATCTTTCGAACCACTCATGATTTTGCCTGACTTGATTCCCTCTTCTACTTGTTCCCCCATTTTAACACATCATTGAAAGGTTCTCCCAATGCCGGGATCAAATAACTGAAGTAGGTGAGCTCCTGGGCTTGTAGGAAAAATTCAACCATTTCCTCTTCACCAATCAGGGTACTGACTCGAGTAGCTTGTTCCCTCCACCTGAGCCCAAACTCCCTAAAGCTCTCCTATGACTTCTTTTTCATTTTAGATAATGAAGCTCGGTCAGGGGTAACACTAGATTTGCATTGAAAGTATCAAACGAAATCTTGAGCCATGTCACCTAAATTAGGCCATTTACTGATATCTTGATGAATATACCAATCCAAAGCTGCCCCAGTCAGGCTCTCGCTGAAATATGCTATCAACAGGTCATATCTCTTTCCATTGCCTCTCATTTCACTGCAATAAACCCTCAGGTGAGCTACCGGATCTCCACACCCATTGTACAAGTTAAATTTTAGCACGTTGAACCCTTCAAGCCTTTGGGGTATTCCATTCCACCCTTATTTTCCTGTGAACTTTTCATTCTTAGGCTCATCCTGCAGGCTCTGCTTGTACGAGTCAGGAACCTTGTGGGACACTTCTGCAGGATAGTATTAGATATCATGAGCTCTGGGTAAATACTAACTGTTGGAGATAGTTAGAGGGCAAGTGATGGAACTACTGGGGTGGTTGGGAAAACTGTAATAAGCAGGGGCATCTGGAGAGTGTGGAGGATCATTCGGAACCATGACCGGAGTTTGGAGAAGGGTAGCATCTAGGAAGCTAGGTTGGGGTGGGGGTGGTGCTTTTCCAGTCATCCAAGCCTGATACATTTCTACCATGTGTTGTCTCAGCATTTTTACCTCTTCAATTAACCCATTGTCCTTGTCAACCCACTGCTTTCGGGCCCGGGTATCGACCAACTCAGTTCTATCGTTGTCTGTCATTGACTTTAACTTTGTGTTGTATAGAAGAGTTCCTACTTTAAAAACCACAAACCAACCACCCTTCTGCTATGAGTGTAACAAAATGAAGCCATCATGTTAGCGTTAGGGCATTAAATATCTAAAATATCACATTGCGTGCAATGAACCTAGTTACAGTTACCGGTTCTAATATGAATTCGAGTGTATGAAGGTCCTATGGCATCATCCCAATTCGTTCATTTCAACCTATCTCTTTCTTTGCTTTTCGGCACTTGCTTAATCATTTTACTTCCTCTTTTTCTATTTATCACTCTTTTCTTTCCTCTAATTTTCATGTCCCATAATTACACCATTTTTTCTTCTGTTTTTGATTTTTTTCAATTTTTATCTTTATCTATTTTTTTTTAATAAAACAAAGTGATTCGATCGAACCCTATGTAGGTTGCCTACGTATCATGACCCCGCATGAATCAGATATTTGCGTAGTTCGGGAAGATCGAAAAATGGAGCGAATAAACTAACTCATTTTTATTTATTTTTATACAACTCAAACCATGAAAGCTCTAAGATATAAAAAAACAAATTTTTTTGAAAACCAACTTGAAACCATTTCAATACCAACAAAATCGACGGCCAAATATTTGCAAAACATGGTCACATACACAAAAATTGGTCAATTCTGCAATTCTGGACATCCTCACAATAACTGACAAAGTTGCAGCCTCAATGCACTTCAAGAAATTTTCATAAATATTGCAAACCTCAACAAATCACCCAAAAAGTAGTGATCCCAAAAAAACTTTTTCTTTTCATCCTCTACTTTCTGCTTTCTCTTCTTCTTTTCATCATTTTTTTTAATTTGCTTTAAGGATGATCCAAAGTAATAAAAATTTAAAACTAAGTACTACTAAATGAAAATAACAAAAGTTAGCCAAAAAAAATATATAATAACTATATTAAAAAAACTTAACTACTACCATTACTAAGTATTCCCTAAAGCCTACATCTAAAACAATCACTATACTATGTAAGCTATATTTTGGAAACTCTGCTTTCTTTATACATGAAAATAAAATTAATGCTCCAAAAAAATATAACTCTTTTTGTAGTTTTGTTTTATTGTTTTTTTAGATTTTGTTAAATAACCCAACTACAAAGTGAAACAAAAAATAAAATATCGATTTTAAACTTAATAAATATATTTACATGCCAAAAAGTGAGTGAAAATCCAAATAACACGATTGTAACTTTACTACTAATTGAAACTCAACACCTGTGCATGATCAAACTTAAGATGTAATTAACATTTAGAACCAAGCAAAAAATTATGCTACAGAAAACTCTACGGATTCACATTTATAGCCTGCTCGACCAACTTACAACAAACTATACTAGCATCAACAAACAAAGTAACTTTAAGCAATATTTTTCAGCTTGTAATTCCCTGTTAACAGAACAAAAATATTTGTAATCAACTGAACTCAAATGTGCAGAAAAATCAACTTGCACTCACTACACAACTAGTGCAAAAAGTGAAAATTTTCAAATTAGCAGTCCAAAACACTCTTATTTGAGTTCAAATTTCTTCAAACAAGTTCTAATGTCCACATCTAGTTTCAGGTTTTGCAAAATGTTGTATAAAAATACAAATAATACTTAGGAAACTTGTATTACTTCAAAAACTTTCATTTTAATGCAAAATTCTAGAATTCAGATAAGCTTGCAGGTTCGCTATTCAATTGCTTCTCAAAACTCTAATTTCAGCAACACCTTCAGCATTAAATATAGCAGTAAAAGGCACAGAAATTTTTATTCACAACATTATTGAGTCAGAATAACCACAAAGCTTATGTAGCAAAAGCACTTAATTCAACAAAGAAAACTTTTTAGAAGTAAAAACCATATTTCAAACTATCACTGCTAAACTCGCGCATAAATCTCAACGGGCATAAAATTTCAGCAGAGTAAGCCTAATGTACGCTCAACCAAATCACAATTCAAGAATGCTCAAACTTTAGTCCAACTGAATCCCCTCTATTAAACTCAACAATAACAACAACTATTAAGACAATGACAACAAGTTCAAACTTGGAGAATTTTAGCTATCAATTTACTCCAAAAACTTCACAAAAGTGGCAAACTTCAACAAGACAAGCTTCAAAACTCCGTAGTCATAGCACAAAGATAACTGGTGTACAATGGATGATTTACTTTCAAACATGGCCCCACCAACAACTCATTGATTGAATTAAAATCACAAAATAACGCCCCAACAAACAAAGACTGATCTCAATAGAACTTTCACCATCATAAAGAAGTTTGATAAGAGAATTCAAACTTGAACTCTAAGAATTTCAATAGTAGAGTCCATTGACATAACTCAATTCACACAATTTCCAACAAGCAACTTCTGAATTCTAAAACTAACCTATATGGCTACAAGTAGCTAGAAGTGCAAAATCTGGCTATGACCCCACAAAGCGAAGAATCTAAGAATTACAAGGAAAACCGAACCCTATGTGGGTTGCCTACGTACCGCGCACGAGAACCAGGTTTGCGTAATTCGGGAAAATTGGATACAGGTATGAAATAATAAAAAAGCTAATTTTTAAAGAAAGCATTTTCTTTTGTCTCTTTTTGAAAAATGATGAAATATGTAAACTACTTTTTGGATTTTCTCTTCTTCTTTTTTTTTTTGATTTTCAGGAAATATAAAAAGGTGCAAAATATTCTTTTTTTTTTTAATTTTTCACATATCCTTTTTCTCTTTTTTATATAAAAATATAACAAAAACATAACTACACCCTTCACCCTCTTTTCTTTCCATTGTTTTCTCTTCTTTTCATTTTTTCATTTACCCTCAACCATCATTGGTCCGCCAAATGACCCTTTACCTTGGAGAAATGCAACATGTATCACATTTGGATGCATCAGGATGGTCTATTATTTTGGGTATACCTTTCCTAGGCGGACCCAACCCCTGTGTTGTGTCCCCTAGTCAAATACATGATGCAGATAAGCGTTCCTACTAGGAATATGGCATAAGGTTTTGTTATTCTAAGTTTAAGCCTGGGTATTTTTTTTAGACAGTGTACCCGAGCGGACAACTCAAGTCGAGGAGGGGGCTACGTACCGGGGACCCGTGGGATCGTCCGGCTTTGTAACTTGTCCGGCCTCTTTCTTATTTCAAGGTATGACACTAACAGAATAGGGAGACTCGACCAGCGAGCACATCCCCAAAGATAAAGAGAGAAGGGTTTCGTAACTATTTATATGCAGTTCAAATAATATCAAAGCGGTAAAAGCATCATTTTGCACATTAAGCCAACTTGTAAAATCAAATAATGGACAAAGCCAAATACAACAATTATTCTAAGCTCGAATTCTTGAACCCTGAACCAGAGATTCTGGGTTCAAAGTTCCCCAGCAGAGTCGCCAGAGCTGTCACACCTCTTTTTGGCTATCCACAACCCGGAGAAGGGAATAGATAAAGGAGTTTTTCCAATTAAAGGACAATCGAAACGATATTTAATTATTAAGAGAATTTCAGAGTCGCCACTTGGGAGATTTATGGTGTCCCAAGTCACCGGTTAGAATCCCGAATCGAGGAAAGAATGACTGTGTTTGACAGTCTGCGAACCAGAACCCTAGATAAGGAATTCCACTAACTCGGGAGAAGGTGTTAGGCATTCCCGGGTTCCGTGGTTCTAGCACGGTCGCTCAACTGTCATATTTGGCTTAAATTGCCTGATTTTAGAACATGTTTCAACTTATGTGCTTTTTGACTTTAAACACTTTTATTATTGTTTTTAAAGAAAATTGCAACGCTGTTAAAACATGCCTCGAACCACGCCACATAAATGCACCCGTAAATTTTGGCACATTTCAACTTCGTTGAGATTTAGATTTGGGTCACATAAATGTGCACCCGAATTTAGGAAAGGTAAATTATTAAACTAACGCGCCTAAAGCAATTACGTGTTCGCAAATTTGTGATACCCATGGAATTTACTGAATGGCACACCTAGGAATCTAGGGATCAATTCAAGATTACCTACTAACAAATAGGTTCAAATCCTACACCCACTTTACTGCCGAACAACCAAATTCTTGGACGCCCAAATCATCATGTGAGAGCAAGATAATAATTCATATATCCTTATCTCTATATACCTAAAACTTTCAAAGACCTTTCAAAGACCATCTATGCTCTTCAAAGTTCAAAGTAAATCATCTATCTACATCCAAAACCTCAACCCTTGCCGCAACAAAATAGATTAAAATTGAACACAACCTTGCCAATTAACAACCAACACAAGCAACACCTCAATCCATGTTGAAATTATCAAACTTGTAGTTATGTTCTTCCAGTTTACGAGCTTAAACCAATGAATCATAAGAAAACTAGAAGCAATTGACACACGTACATGTTTGAAAATTAAAATATGGAGTCATTTTAGAGTTGTGAGGTGAGCAGAACCAAGCAACCAGTTGAAAAAATTGATAACCGCAAGATATAAGAATACGATAGACACTTGAAGTCGACTAAATCATGCCATCTATTTTGCACGGACAGAATACTCAACAACTGAAATTGAATGAAAGAATCTGAGGGTAGATTCATATTAACCAAATAAAATGAAGAAAACTAGAGTCGTAATGAACCTGACAATTCAAAATCTTCTCAGAAGTGAAGAAAAATCAGGAGGTACAATAGTCCCGGTTCCAAAAATTCAGCTGAAGAACAGCAGCAAAATTCGAGGCAACACAGAACCATCACCGGAAAACTCGAGGAAAACAAAATATAGCTAAACAGCAGCAGCTAGCAAAAAACTAACACTATGTAACTCTTAGTAAGACAAGAAATTTTATATACCATGATATGAAATAAGTCGATAAAGCATAAATCCAATTTCAAAAATTCGAAAGCGGTAAATGCGCAATATGTGACTCACCTGAAGATCTTATTCTGCATAGTATCTCGTTAGACAACCACTATGTTTATATCCTTTCTTTCTCATACAAAGTGCGTATACACTTAACAAAACCACCTCTTCTTTGAACAATAAAGAGAGAAACAAATAAAAAAAGGGTCCGTCCCTCCTCAGTAACACCTGGTAAGAGGCCGTTGATTGGAATAGAAATTTCGGAAGAATTAGGTTCGAATAAATTTCCTGGGATCCTCTTCCTTTCGAACTACAAACATGGGAATCGTTGAAATAGCTCTTTGATTGAAAGAGGATGATTCCTATAATACATTACTCCAGTCGAGTCCAATTGAATTTCAAAATGAAGATATTTTTATTTTGTTCAAAACGTGTTGCAGAACGATCTCGAAAGCAATTGATATTGATACAATTTGCTTCCTTAACTCAATTCCAAAACTTAAATCAATCATCAAGCGCCTCAGACAATTCAACACTCCTCTACACGATGAGATTAGTAACACTTGCAATCCTAGGCCACGGATTAGTGCAAACACAAATCGCAACAAACACTTGAAGTAAGAGTTTCGTCCGCATAATTTAACAGCGACTAAGGTGCAATAACAAACAAATACAGAAAATCCATATGAACTACATAAATATAAAAGGGAGAAATCAATAAAATAGAAATGAACTTGAAGTTTATACGAACTGAAATGATCCAACAATTACAGCCGAACATTGTGGCAGCTTCAAACAAAATTGACGTGAAATCCGTTTGTGTGGAAATCAGAAAATTGATGCGGACAGGACTCAGATCGGCACCTCGACTCTATTTCAAAACTCAAACCATCACCATGTTTCAGATAAGAATCGGAACTCAGAGAAAGAACTATCCAAGCGTACCTTCGATCTTCATGAAGAAGCAGCGAACATGGCAGAATGCTAGGGTCTGACGTAGAAGATGATCGAGAAGGGGGGTTTGTCTTAAAACTGGGCAGCTGCACTGAAAAATTTCCCGGCGTCCCTTGCGTGTATATGCGTGTGTTTGTTGTGAAGAAAATCGCTCAGCTCCCTTTTCGTGTATCTCCCTCTTCTCTATCTGTATCTATCCGTGTTTATATACATCTATATTGTAATGTGTATTGCGTGTGTTTGTTAAGAGGAAGCCAAGGGTGCGCTTCACGCCTCCCCTCTCTCCAGAATTTTCTTTTAGGCGTGTATTGTGTTTATAGGTTTTAGGTTAGGGTGGATTTGGGTATTGGGTTGGGTTAGGTCGACCCGTTTTGGGGTTGGGTATGGGTTAATTTGAGTTGGGTTTAAATGAAGAATTGGTGTTGAAAAATTTTGGCTCACTTGTTACATGACCCAATTTCGAATTTGCTTTTCAATTTCTATTTTTTTTTTATTTTTGGTTTTAATTAATTAAAAAACCTAAGCTATATTGCTAAATCAATTCAAATTGTAAAATTAAGCTAATTACCTAACTATGTAAAAAAATGATCATTTTTTGAGATTTTTTATTAATAATACAATTAACTCAAACTAATTAATTCCTAAATGAAAATTGAACCTAAGGTGATATAAAATTAAAAATGTGACACTTTTAATGGCTTTTCTATGATTTTAAAAATATTAAAAATGTATGAAATGCAACTAAATAGAGAAAAATTCCTAAAATTAATAAAAAATTATTTTAGTCTATTTTTAGGAGTTACTTTTATGTAGGGCAAAAATCACATGCTCACAATATTGAGTCGGTACCAGAGATTATTCCTGCATTTCCTGCGGCACCAGTTCAGCCCGAAGGCATAGCAGCGGCTTCCGAGCAGGAGCAGGTGACTAGAGAGGTTTAAGAAGTATGATCCTCCGGTATTCAGTGGATTAGCATCGATGCCTTGGGTTTTCTTTATGAGTGTTACCGTATTCTTCGTACTATGGGTATCTCTATATTGAGCGGGGTTTCTTTCACTACCTTCCAGCTTCGAGGGGCTGCCTATGATTGGTGGCACACTTATGAGTTAGACAGCCCAGACGAGGTAGCTTCACTGACTTGGACCCAGTTTTCAGATATCTTCCTGAGAGAGTTTGTTTCTCAAAGCCTCAGGGATGTATGGCACTGAGTTTGAGCATTTGCCCCAGGATATTATGACCATATCGGAGTGTACTGTCTGTTACACTAGTTTTGATAGACATGCCCCAGCCCTGGTTTCTACTGTTCGTAAGAAGGTTCACCAGTTCATTGAGGGGCTTACTCCCAGCATCAGGTCTAGTATGTCTCGTGAGTTAGAGATGGATATTCCATATCAGCAGGCGGTAAACATTGCTAGGAGGGTAGAGGGTATGCATGCTGTTGGAAACACGTTTCAAATGCAATATACTAAACGTGTGTTCTTTTGTAGGTTTTGATGAATGTCAAACAAAGCAAAAAGCGATATATAGCAGTACTCAAGGACAAGCACAAAATGGATGCATTACAAGAAGCTCAAGACAAAGTTTAGAAATGTTATAATTGAGTCAATATTAATTGTGATCTTGATTCCTCAACTTGGCTCATAACATGGCTTCTCTACTAAAATTATTTTTCCAAAATCATGCATATTTAAATTAAGTGTCAAATGATTTTAAACTATGCATATTTACATTTGTTAAAATGTTTTCCAAGCATGCCTCAAAAATCTGGGCTAAGATAATCGATTATGTACTTATGATAATCGAGTATCTCTAAGCCAAGACTGCATGACAATCGATTGTGAATTAATGATAATCGATTGTGAGTAAGTCAGTTAACATCAGGTTTTTGCAAACTGCATAACAATCGATTGTGTACTTATGATAATCGATTGTTAACTGAGGCAAAGTTTTCAAAACTCATAAAAATCGATTATGAACTAATGGTAATCGATTAGAATGAGAAAAATGTCTCCCAGTGATTTTAAATAAAATGATAATCGATTGTGGCTTTTGATAATCGATTATATATGAGACAGAGAGTTTTGAAATTAATTAATAATCGATTATTCCATTTGATAATCGATTGTTGAAGCTGACCGTTGTCATATATTTTCAATTACCTTCAGGTAATCGATTGTTGATATTTAACAATCGATGTTTTGCTTAAAATCTGGAAAAGATTTTCTGAACGTTGTTAAAATAATCGATTGTTGATTTCCGGACAATCGATGTTTTATGCCAAAAATTGGAAAGGATTTCTTAACGTTATAAATAATCGATTATTGATTTGAAGTAATCGATTGTTGACGTAAAATCTGGGATTGAATTTTTAATCTGATAGGCAAACAATCGATTGTTTAGTCTTGACAATCGATTGTCACTGAGTAATTTCAGCAATCCTTAAATGGCAATTAGACAACGGTAAGACTGAGTTTTTCACCTATAAATACAGCTTCAACTCAGTGTTTTCACAACAACAACATATACACTTTGAGTATTTTCATTGCTAAAAGCTTTCTTACATTGATCATCATTTTCCATTCATCCATAAAGCTTTTTGAAGAGCCATTCTATTGAGCTAAGTTGTTGTGATCTTGAGCGTACTATTTCTACTCATATCTACTCATTAAGGAGTGCTTTGTAAAGTGAGTGTGTTTTGTGTTTGTAAGAGAATTGCGATTCTCGTTTGTTGAGGAACTTGTGATTCCTCGGTTGAAGTCTTTGGGATTGTTATCCCCGAGCAGTTGAAGTCTTTGGGATTGTTATCCCCGAGCAGTTGAAGTCTTTGGGATTGTTATCCCCGAGCAATTGAAGTCTTTGGGATTGGTATCCCCGAGCAATTGATGTCTTTGGGATTGTGATCCCCGAGCACCTAGGTGAGGCTTGTGTCCTCAGCTGTAACGGTTTGTTAAGCACCCGTAAGCTTGACAAGTTTAGTGGAAATCTCGAGAGAATCTCTCGGGGACTGGACTAACCACGTTTGTGACCAACCAGGATACATCATTGTGTAAGTTTATTCTACTGCACTTGTTTTAATTTCTGCAAAGTTTTTAAATTCCGCACTAAAACGCTTAATATTTTTAAAACGCTATTCACCCCCCCCCCCTCTAGCGTAAAGCGTATTGTCCAACAATTGGTATCAGAGCCATACTCTCTGAAAGACTTAACCGTTTGAGAGAATCTTTCCATGGCTTCTACTCTAGACTCTTTTGCAGGTATTGATGAAGGACAGTGCCCCACAAGACCTCCTTTGTTTAACGGGACTAATTATTCATATTGGAAAGAAAGGATGCAGATATTCGTCAGATCAAACAGCCCTTACTTGTGGAAGGTGTACACCAAAGGAAATGAGGTTCCTGTCAAAAAGGTGGAAGGAGAATGGGTGCCAAAATCAGAAGAGGAATTCAACGCCGAGGATAATCGAATGGTCCAAAATAATTTTAAAGCTATTAATTTATTACTTTGTGCTGTTAATGCTAATGATTACAGGAAAATCTCCTGCTGCAAAACAGCGAAAGAAATGTGGGACAAGCTTGAGGTCACTTACGAAGGGACTGACCAGGTAAGAGAAGCTAAAATTGACTTTTTAACTCATGCTTACGAATTGCTCCATATGAAGGAAGGCGAAAAGGTAGACGAGATGTTTGAGCGGTTCTCATCAATAGTGAATGATCTCCACGCGCTCAAGAAGACGTTCACAGACAAAGAACTAGTTCGAAAAATCCTTAGGAGTCTAACACCGGCATGGCGATCAAAGGCCGATGCGATTCAAGAGTCAATTGGAATCACGAACGTCACCATAGACGCTCTTAGAGGTAATCTTAAGACTTATGAATCCACTATTCTTAACCCTGTTATTGATGAACAAAGAAGGCAAAAGATTGCTCTAAAGGCGAGCACAAGTCAATCACCAATTGAAGAGGATGGAGATAGCGAATTCGGACTCATCATCAAAAAGTTCCAAAAATTCATGCGAAAAGAATATGACCGCAAAGGGAAAAAGCAAGGTGAGCAAGTTAAATGTTATGAATGTGGTGAAACAGGGCATATCAAAACAAACTGCCCAAATCTTAAAAAGGAGAAGAAACCCTTCAAAAAGCAACGAGCATACATATCTTGGGGAGGAGATTCCGGAGACGAATCCAGTGAAGAAGAAAATGAAGAAGCGGCAAATCTCTGCCTCATGGCACAGGAAGAAAATCAAAGTGAGGTAAGTCAAATCTCTTCTCAAAATTTTTATACTCTTGATGACATGAGAAATGCCTTTGATGAATTGTATGCTGAATTTCTCAAAGTTACAAAAACCGTCACTAGTTTAAGAGAAAGTGCTTCTCTAAAAGAACAAGATTTTCAAAAACAGTTTTCATTAAAAGAAAAAGAATTAGAAAAATTGGTTTTGGAAAATGAGAAGCTACTAGAACAAAACAAGTTTTATGGGAAAAGAAGTTCTGACAAGCCCGAGAGTTCTACAAAAAATTGTGCTTCTTGTGTAGACCTTAAGAATGAAGTAGGTAGATTAAAAGGCACACTAGATAAATTCAACTCCTCTCATAAAAACTTGAATGTGGTGCTTGATAACTTGAAATCAACCAAGCATGGAATAGGCTTCATAAATGAAGAAGAGGTTGATGCAAAAACCCAACCACCTAGAGCTCAATCTAGGATTAATAACAAAAATGCCTTTCCTAAAACAAACATGCATGCTAGACAAAATATTAGGAGACCTAGACATGACCTTCCGCCTAGCAATCGTCACCATAGACATGATGCATATTTTAGGCACAACAGTGATCATGCTAGAAGATCCCGAAATGTTCAACCTAGAAATGATTATGGTGCTCAAATTAGGAGAAATGAAAATAGAGTAAACAATGTGCATTATTCTAGCTACTATGAGCCTAGACGCATGCATAATCCAAATGTGACATGTCATTATTGTAGACGAATTGGTCATATTGCTCCCGCATGCTTTACTAGACATAGACATGCTACTCAAACATATCATTATAGTATGCATAACCCTCAAGGACCCAAAATGGCATGGGTACCAAAAGAGCATTGATTTGTTTTGCAGGTGTGCTTGAAGGAATCAAGTGTAGTGGATACTCCAAACACTTGACAGGAGACGAATTCAAAATTCCTTCAATTAAAGCACAAAGAAGGAGGAAGAGACGGAAAAGTCGATTTAGGCATTTTTTTCAAAATCGGAAGTATTTTCAAAAAATTTAAAAGACAAAATACAAGGAAGACAAAGGCAAAATTGTGGAAGAAGCTTCTTAAATTGAAGAATGAGCCAAAAGACCAAAATGAACGGAGGATGTTCAAAATCAGGTAATTGGCAAAGTCGAAGGGAAGGTAAGTACCCTAAACCCTCTTAAGAACATCCTAGGACAAAATTCTTAAGAGTTCACGTTTTTCACCCGACTACACTAGTTTCAAAGTTATTATTTCATTTATAGATTACTGACTTGTGCGTCGGAGATGTTTAATTCTATTTTGCAGGTATCCCCCAAAAGGTAAGAGGAAAGTATAAATTGTCTTGATACAAGAAAAATCGATCATAATCGATTATTTATGCTTACAATCGATTATCAGTATCAATAATCGATTATTTGTTGATTCATTTTTTTTTGTCATGAAATCTTGTTGAATGTTTACATTGCTTGATAGAATTAAGTCTCATCATTTTAGCATTCCCCTTCCAAACAATCGATTATTTGTTCTGCCAATCGATTATTTGCCAAAATCCAAACTCTCTGTGAGTGAAATAATCGATTACTATATATTGACAATCGATTATCTGTTTTAAACTTATGTTACCGTTTTGGCTCTACAATCGATTCCTGTCAGGTCATAAATATGAAAAACAATCGATTACCAAGTTTGACAATCGACTATCTTTTTCAAATTTTTTTTCCGTTCTGGCGTGTAATCGATGTGTCAGATCATTTTCATTAATGACAATCGATTATTCTATTCAAACAATCGATTATTGAACGGTCAGTGAATTTATTTTTACCGTTTCAGACTTCAAAGCTCTTCAAATCTCTTCAAATCTTTTCAAATAAGTGTAAGATTCATTCCTTCTCTATATATAGGCTGCACATATGCTCTTGTATACTCACTCAAGCCTCCCAAGCATCAAATTATCTTGTTATCTTTGAAAAATCCTAGCACATCTTTTTCAAAAATGTCAAGTCGCAACTCCAAACGTGCTCGTTCCAAACAAGGTGCTTCTTCTTCTCGCCATCCATATCAAGATGGATCGGTTCTATTCTTTGAATCCGATGAAGAGCTCACCCGTTTCTTAACCAAATTTGAGAAACGCCTTATTCTCCCTCCTCGCTTTTCAACAAACGCTCTTGTTGCACCATTCATTCCAGCCGCGAATATGCTAAGAGAGTGCCAACTTTTCAATTTCCTACTCCTTACTCACCCCTACTACAACATTACTTTGGTTGAAGCTTTTTACTCCAACCTTCACAAAGATGATGAGGGTGAACTCGTTACCAATGTTAACGGCATTTCCATTCTAATTTCTGAAGATAACCTCCACCTCATTGCCGGCATTCCGCATGATGGTGAAGACATCTACCAGTACATAAATGATGCCGGGGACATGATTGATGAAGCTAATCTCTTCCGCCAAGCCGGAGTCGCCTATGATGAGTCTTCTTCCCGTCGTCCCACCATAAAGGGTATGGACCCGAATTATCGTTTCATTCTCTATTTCATCACTCGTGTTCTCAAACCCCGTAAACTCAATCACACCACCATTTCCCAAGAGGATGCCAAATTTCTTCATGCCATTATCACCGGTGTTAAAATCAATTGGTGCAAGCTTATTCAATCTCATATGTTCAATGCCACCAGAGATGACATACCTCTCCCCTATGCCCTCTTAATAATGAAATTTCTTGAAGCTTCCGGGGTCAATATTGCTAATGGTCCTCTCAAAAAGAGCACCAAAATCTGGGAAATTTCGGAGTCTTCCTTTCATCATGATGGTGATCATGCTCCCGCTCCTCCTCAAAATCGACAAGCCCGTCGTGCTCATCCTCCTCAGGAGCCTACCCTCCGGACGATCTCTGACCAAATTACTCAATTAACCCGTGAGGTCCATGGTTACTTTGATCACGTGCATTATGCCTATGCTCAGGTGGTGCCATATCAAGCGCCTCCCAATGATGATGAAGGGGATGGGGGTGATGAATGATGAAATTGTTGTTTTTGATGATGTGAAATTGTTGTTTTTGATTTGTTTTTCCTTGGTTGGTTAGTTGTTGTTCGTTTTATTGTGTTTGGCTCCACCCATGTAATGTTATTTTCCAATAAATAAACTTTTGTTTATTTCATATGTTTTTTTGCATATTCTTCCCTTGTATATATTTTTGCTAATGGCAAAAGGGGGAAGAAACGGGATATCAAGAAGTATGCTATATCACTCTCAACTTCATTCATGCTTAAAGTGAGGGGGAACATGAATTGAGGGGGAACATCAAATTGCATACTTTACACTTGTCTTGGATTATCAAAATAATTATTGCATATATCCCGCTTATGTTTGCCATTATCAAAAAGGGGGAAATTGTTGGAAACACGTTTCAAATGCAATATACTAAACGTGTGTTCTTTTGTAGGTTTTGATGAATGTCAAACAAAGCAAAAAGCGATATATAGCAGTACTCAAGGACAAGCACAAAATGGATGCATTACAAGAAGCTCAAGACAAAGTTTAGAAATGTTATAATTGAGTCAATATTAATTGTGATCTTGATTCTTCAACTTGGCTCATAACATGGCTTCTCTACTAAAATTATTTTTCCAAAATCATGCATATTTAAATTAAGTGTCAAATGATTTTAAACTATGCATATTTACATTTGTTAAAATGTTTTCCAAGCATGCCTCAAAAATCTGGGCTAAGATAATCGATTATGTACTTATGATAATCGAGTATCTCTAAGCCAAGACTGCATGACAATCGATTGTGAATTAATGATAATCGATTGTGAGTAAGTCAGTTAACATCAGGTTTTTGCAAACTGCATAACAATCGATTGTGTACTTATGATAATCGATTGTTAACTGAGGCAAAGTTTTCAAAACTCATAAAAATCGATTATGAACTAATGGTAATCGATTAGAATGAGAAAAATGTCTCCCAGTGATTTTAAATAAAATGATAATCGATTGTGGCTTTTGATAATCGATTATATATGAGACAGAGAGTTTTGAAATTAATTAATAATCGATTATTCCATTTGATAATCGATTGTTGAAGCTGACCGTTGTCATATATTTTCAATTACCTTCAGGTAATCGATTGTTGATATTTAACAATCGATGTTTTGCTTAAAATCTGGAAAAGATTTTCTGAACGTTGTTAAAATAATCGATTGTTGATTTCCGGACAATCGATGTTTTATGCCAAAAATTGGAAAGGATTTCTTAACGTTATAAATAATCGATTATTGATTTGAAGTAATCGATTGTTGACGTAAAATATGGGATTGAATTTTTAATCTGATAGGCAAACAATCGATTGTTTAGTCTTGACAATCGATTGTCACTGAGTAATTTCAGCAATCCTTAAATGGCAATTAGACAACGGTAAGACTGAGTTTTTCACCTATAAATACAGCTTCAACTCAGTGTTTTCACAACAACAACATATACACTTTGAGTATTTTCATTGCTAAAAGCTTTCTTACATTGATCATCATTTTCCATTCATCCATAAAGCTTTTTGAAGAGCCATTCTATTGAGCTAAGTTGTTGTGATCTTGAGCGTACTATTTCTACTCATATCTACTCATTAAGGAGTGCTTTGTAAAGTGAGTGTGTTTTGTGTTTGTAAGAGAATTGCGATTCTCGTTTGTTGAGGAACTTGTGATTCCTCGGTTGAAGTCTTTGGGATTGTTATCCCCGAGCAGTTGAAGTCTTTGGGATTATTATCCCCGAGCAGTTGAAGTCTTTGGGATTGTTATCCCCGAGCAGTTGAAGTCTTTGGGATTGTTATCCCCGAGCAATTGAAGTCTTTGGGATTGGTATCCCCGAGCAATTGAAGTCTTTGGGATTGTGATCCCCGAGCACCTAGGTGAGGCTTGTGTCCTCAGCTGTAACGGTTTGTTAAGCACCCGTAAGCTTGACAAGTTTAGTGGAAATCTCGAGAGAGTCTCTCGGGGACTGGACTAACCACGTTTGTGGCCAACCAGGATACATCATTGTGTAAGTTTATTCTACTGCACTTGTTTTAATTTCTGCAAAGTTTTTAAATTCCGCACTAGAACGCTTAATATTTTTAAAACGCTATTCACCCCCCCCCTCTAGCGTAAAGCGTATTGTCCAACACATGCTAGACAGAGAGGGAAGGCAGGGTCACGAGGGAGAAATTAGACGAGGTCAGGAGAGAGAGTTTGAGGAGGCAAGAAGGCCTCGTAGATTGGGGAGATATGTTGGTCCTTATTTTGAAGGCAGGGTATGTCATGGTAGAGGTTTTGCGGGTCAGCCAGTTCAGCTCACGCTTCTGGCTATGCGTGGGGATTCGGGTGTGCAGGGGTCTTGGAGTACATGTATCACACAATTCCCACTACCTCGTCCGCAGAGGGAGTGCTTCGAGTTTGTAGATACTAGCCACATGGTGAGATATTGTCCCAGATTTCAGACCGATGTGTCATAGCGAGGTATTCAGGTAGGTACAGATCACCTAAGAGGGGGAGGCCCAACCCACTGGTGTGTTTCATATAGTGGGCTTAAAGCCGCTATGCTGCGTGATGTCATTCAGGTATGCCTTAGTTTATTATAAAGAAGCATCATCCGTAGTTCATTATAACCCTGCTTATCGAGATGTGTTCCCCTATTTGCTGTTCCATTTATGGGTACGTTTTATGATTTGTGCTTTGTCTATGTGATTATCCTGTTGGGAGGTTCTATGAGTAACAACCGTCTCTATCATCTGTTTCTAGCTGTTGTCGAGGGTTATGTGGCTAATAGTAAATTCCTTATATCCGTTTCGGTAGATTTGATGTGATTTCTGAAGGCAGGGTATGTCATGGTAGAGGTTTTGCGTGTCCGCCAGTTCATCTCACGCTTCCGGCTATGCGTGGGGATTCGGGTGTGCAGGGGTCTTGGAGTACATGTATCACACAATTCCCACTACCTCGTCAGTAGAGAGAGTGCTTCGAGTGTTTAGATACTAGCCACATGGTGAGATATTGTCCCAGATTTCGGACCGATGTGTCATAGTGAGGTATTCAGGTAGGTACAGATCACCTAAGATGGGGAGGCCCAACCCACTGATGTGTTTCATATAGTGGGCTTAAAGCCGCTATGCTGCGTGAAGTCATTCAGGTATGCCTTAGTTTATTATAAAGAAGCATCATCCGTAGTTCATTATAACCCTGCTTATCGAGATGTGTTCCCCTATTTGTTGTTCCATTTATGGGTATGTTTTATGATTTGTGCTTTGTCTATGTGATTATCCTGTTGGGAGGTTCTATGAGTAACAACCGTGTCTATCGTCTATTTCTAGCTGTTGTCGAGGGTTATGTGGCTAATAGTAAATTCTTTATATCCGTTTCGGTAGATTTGATGTGATTTCTGAAGGCAGGGTATGTCATGGTAAAGGTTTTGCGGGTCAGCCAGTTCAGCTCACGCTTCTGGCTATGCGTGGGGATTTGGGTGTGCAGGGGTCTTTGAGTACATGTATCACACAATCCCCACTACCTCGTCAGCAGAGAGAGTGCTTCGAGTGTGTAGATACTAGCCACATGGTGAGATATTGTCCCAGATTTCGGACCGATGTGTCATAGCGAGGTATTCAGGTAGGTACAGATCACCTAAGATGGGGAGGCCCAACCCACTGATGTGTTTCATATAGTGGGCTTAAAGCCGCTATGCTGCGTGATGTCATTCAGGTATGCCTTAGTTTATTATAAAGAAGCATCATCCGCAGTTCATTATAACCCTGCTTATCGAGATGTGTTCCCCTATTTGTTGTTCCATTTATGGGTACGTTTTATGATTTGTGCTTTGTCTATGTGATTATCCTGTTGGGAGGTTCTATGAGTAACAACCGTGTCTATCGTCTATTTCTAGCTGTTGTCGAGGGTTATGTGGCTAATAGTAAATTCCTTATACCCGTTTCGGTAGATTTGATGTGATTTCTGAGCATTCTTGGTTCCATGCTATGATTTCTATGCTCCAGTGGTGTAGGGGCCAGTTTGTGTTGTAAATTATAGCCGGAATTAATCTTGTAAGAGTGTCTAGATTGGTTGATATGTACCCTGCATGTGTTTCAGTGTTGAGGGCGGGTCTCTCATGATTTCAGGTGATTTGATATGTTGAGACCGGGATGTGTACTGCGGTGCGAGTTATATCAGTATAAGATCCTTATGAGTCTTTTATATGCTTTCATTCCTTCCTATTAGATGTATTTGTCGATTTGTGTTTTAGAGGACTTCGTGCTAGTTTAATTTGTTTGTTAGTTCCCTTATGTGTTTCCTTTCTCATAATCAGCCATTTTCGTTCTATGCTTCTTGAGTTTTAGCTTATGGGGTGGGGGGAGGGTGTACCCGTTGGTGTTGGATGAGATTTGGTTATTCGAGTATTTTATTATGCGTTTTTCGTGATTATTGTATCATTGCCAGTGTTGTGGAAGTTTGAAAAGAGTTCCTATTGAATGTGAGGCTTATATGGTAGACGGTGTCGATCACTGGTTGGATGGTTTGAGCTAGGGGTGGCTCGGTTGTTAGGTACGGATTTGATTGAGGAGGCCTTGGACAAGGTCAAGATCATTCAGGATAGGCTTTGTTTAGCTCACTCTAGGCAGAAACGCTATGCAGATTGCAAGGTTCGAGATATAGCACTTATGGTTGGTGACCGGGTACTACTCTGAGTATCGCCTAAGAAAGCCATGATGAGATTTGGGAAGAAAGGCAAGCTTAGCCCTAGGTACATTGGTGTGTCTGAGATTCTTGATCTAGTGGGAGAGGTGGCATATTTTATAGACTTGTATTGTCACCCAGCTTATCAGCCGTGCATCCAGTTTGTCTTAGTGTATCCATGCTCCGAAAGTATCACAACGACCCAGCCCGCGTGTTAGATTTCAGCACTGTCCAATTGGAAAAGGACTTGTCTTATGAGGAGGAATAGGTAACTATCCTACACCGACAGGTTCGTCAGTTAAGGTCTAAGAGATTTCCTTCTGTTCAGGTCTAATGGAGAGGTCGCTGAGGCATCAACCTGGGAGTCCGATTCTGATATACAGAGCCGTTGTCTCATCTTTTTTTCCTGACCTAGGTACTTTCTTCTTCTATCCGTTCGTGGACGAATGGTTGTTTTAATGGTGGAGCATGTGATGATCCAACAGGGTTATCACTTATTTTCTTACCTATTCTGTACTTTTGAGGCCTTGTAAACGTCATCGATGGTTGCCTCAATTTGTGTGCATAGCCGGAAAGCTTAGATATGAATTTTGTGAGAAAAAGGCTAAATTTTGATATTAAGTTGAATAAATTTGACTTTGGTCAACATTTTGGGTAAGCAGACCTGAACCATGATTTGTTGGTCCGGAGGGTCTGTACAAAAATATGGGACTTGGGCGTATGCCCGAAATCGAATTCCGAGGTCCCAAGCCTGACAAATGAATTTTTATTTGAAATTGTTTTCTGGAAATAATTAAGGGAAATGAAAAAGAAATTGATCAGAAGATCAGAGAATCGGGCCCGTATTTTTGGTTCCAACGCCTTGTAAAAGTTGTATATATGATTTATGCTCTTTCAGTAAATTTTGGTTGAGAACGGATGTCGTTAGACGTGTTTTGGACTCGAAATAGGAATTTTATGTTTTATGAATAATTTGAGAAGGAATCATGAGCTTTGAGGCTTGATTCGGTGTCTATGATATTTTTTAACGATTTGATCATGCGGATGATATCGTAGGGTGTCCTCGATGTTGTGTATATGTTTAGTTTGGGGCCTCGAGGATCGGGTGAGTTTCTAGTAGGTTTTGCGAGGTCTTAGAGTTAAAACACAAGATATTGCAGGTCAGGGAAAAGCTGCAGGTTCCAGCGTGCCCACAGTCGCCTTAGCGCGGTCCGCACTGTACGCTGCGTGGTCATCCTCGCGCGGTCCGCACTGCAAATTTCAGAAATCCAGCAACCTTCAGTTCCACCAGCGTTCCCACGGTCCTTTTTGTGCGGTCCGCGCTGGGCGCGTCAGAAAGTATAAATACACGGGAATTTTAGTTATTTCTCACTTTCCAAAACTCAAAACCTAAGAGGCAATTTTCTAAGCAATTCTTCTTCCTTAGAATGATTGGTAAGTGATTTCTAAGTCATTTTCTTTACTCCTTAACACCCTTTGACATAAATTTAACGTTAAATCGAAGATTTTAATGCAAAAATTTGGGCATATTAGGTAGGACCTAGGGTTTTGCTAAATTTGGGGTTGGACCTCAATTCGAGGTCCAATTTCAAAACTAATCACATAATTAGATTCGTGGCGGAATAGGTAACCGTATTTTTTAGTTCGAACTTTGGGTTTCACCATGTTGGCCGATGGGAGTTTTGGTTATTTTATCTAAACTTGTGTCTTAGCTTTAAATTAAATTGTGGAATAAGTTGTTTGAGGTGTTATTTACGAGATGTAATTGAAATAAATAGACTTGGGCAATTTGGAGTCGGATACTCGTGGAAAACGTATTGTTTCAAGTTGAATTAGAGTCGGGTTGAGGTAAGTATCTGGCATAATCTTGTGTGGGGGACTTCCTCTTGGGATTTGAGTCTTTCTTGCTGCTTGTAGTTCCTTGTACGCGAGGTGACGAGTGTGTGCTCGGATTTATTTGTGAATAATTTTGCCCTTTTAGGCTCTTAGATCCTTGTAATCAGCGAATATAAAGTTGTCCTTGATACGATTGAGTTCCTTGTTGTCACTCTCTCCTCTACATGTCTTACTTGGAAACTTATTTGCCCCTTTTTGGTTTGTTCTTGTTGCCTAATTGACTTTTTACTTGATTAACTGTGGACTCTTACCCTTCTATAATCACCTTATCATTCCTAACTGCTCGTCTTTATTTGGAAAGTATTATTTCTGTCTCTCGTGTAATTGATTGGTCTTAATTGAAAAGAGGTTAGATATTCTATGTTTTGTTGATATGTCCTTGATATTTCCTTATCATTTCTATGTTTATGTTTAGTGGATGAGAAGATGCGAGAAGCGAGGCTGAGGTGGTTCGAGCATGTGCGGAGGAGAAGCCCTGATGCCCCGGTGAGGTGTTATGAGCGGCTAGCGATTGTCGGCGTTCGGTGAGGCAGAGGGAGGCCTAAGAAGTATTCGGGAGTGGTGATTAGGCATGACATGGCTAGAATGCGGGTTTCCGAGGACATGACCCTTGATAGGAATGTCTGGAGGTCTAGTATCAGGGTTGTAGGATAGGGGCTCCTAGAGTTTTTCATACTCCTCACCAGGGTTGGGTGAGGCTTGGCAGGGCTATCCATAGATGATTTTTGTTTTTGTTAGTGTCTCCCTTATGGTAGTTATTTATGGTAGTTACTGTATGATATTATTGCATGCAATTTCATTTATGTTTCTTATGTTTAGATAATTATTTACGCTATTTCTGCTGGAGTTACTAATGCTCTTTTGTTTTGTTGTTCCTTTCCTTCACTGAGCCGAGGGTCGATTGGAAACAGCCTCTCTGCCCTTTTGGGCAGGGGTAAGGCTCGTCTACATATTACCCTCCCCATACCCCACTTTGTGGGACTATTCTAGGTAATTGTTTTGTTAATTGTTTGGTTCATGTTAACTTCCTTGTTGTTCAGCTGAGTATTATGGAATCGTTGTCCTTATCGTTATTCCTTGTGAGTTAGTTGTACTGGCTTTTGATAAACGGAAATAACAGAGTGATTCTCTTGCTTTGCTCCAGTATGTATTGTATTTAATGTTGTGGTACTTGATATGGTGATGCACGAGGTTTCTGCCGTGCTACTATTGAAAATGTGGTGCATGAGGAGCACCTGATTTTTGCCTCTCTTGATATGTTCCTATAAATTCCTTAACTTAGGATTTGTTTTATATGGTTTGAATTATTAGGAATTATTTGAGTGATTTCGTGCTTGTTTTCATTTTCTTCTTTTATTATTTGAATTTTTAGGATTTATTGCGTATTTGTGTTTATTAGCATTTTTCTTTGACTTTTAGGAATAAATTGCATAAGTTTGTGTTTATTTGCATTTTGCACGTTTAATTACATAAGTTATAAAAATTTAAAAATGGCATGTTTGCATATAGGATTTAAATTTTGCATTTCTAGGTTATAAATTAGTTCATATTTAAAATGAGGGAAAATAATAACAAAATTCATTAATTCTCTTTGAAATTTAGAATTTTAGGAGCTTATTTTGTTTATTTCTTGTTAAATAGGTTTTTGGTTAGTTTTATCTTTATTTTTATTTTATTGAAAATCTGGAAAAAAAGAATAATAATAAAACGAATACATCAAAATGAATCATTGATTGTATCTGATTTGGATCTTTAAGAGACTAATTTCAGCTCAAACGGACCAGCAAATCAGGCCCAAAATCATGCCCAGACCCGGTCCAATCCCGCCCCTCTTTAAAACGACACCATTTTGAAACACTCAATCTCGATCGTTCATCTCCAGCCATCCAACGGCTATTAACTAGGCCCCCAATTACATTAATATGTCCAAACAAACCCTCAGACAACCTAGGACCAAAGTACAATGTCATCTACGGTTACCGCCATCTCACCGCCCAACCCCATCTTGCCCCGCCGTATCACCACCATCCGTCGCCAGTCGGAAATCACCACCGGCAGCGGAGTAACTCCGATGGACCCCCAAACAACACCACACCTTCTCCTCGCTCTCTTCTTTCCGACAACACCATTGGCCACCCTCGAATGTGGCCCCATCCTATCGAATATTAGTTTGAAATTTGGCAGCCCCGCCGTCCACGGGGGGCGACTGGTTGCCAATTACCACAAGGTTTACACCCCAGATTCCTCACCCGACCCCAATCACATATCTAAAATAACTATCCTTTGAATCGTACCACAACTCCTCGAATTTTAGTCTGATTCATCTAGCCAAACGCTACCCTTCCCAAAATCTACCAAATGAACACCAGGCAATCTCCTCACACCCCTCATCTCGAATCCACAACCCACAGTCCTCGAATCCTTCCTGTTTAGGGCGTATTTTAAATCAACGTTGGACCCAATACCCTAATTGCCTAAGCTTTGGGATGCCTTTGATTGTGGGTTTCAATAGCCATTAGTCTTGTATTTTCCGATGGAAAACACATGATTAAAGGCGGTTGGATCCCAAATAATGCCGAGAATTTGCCGGTGTTTGGGCCTGAATCAAAATTTGAGGTATTTTATTTTTTTGTTTTGCTTCTTTGATTCTAGCTTTCACTTCGTTGTGACCTGTGTGATTAGTTTAGGGCCTTGCTTGAAGTTTCTATTTTTTTTAAAAGATTTATTAGTATTTCGAATTATCCTATTTGATGTCATGATTCACCCGCTGTCTTGCATTTTGAGTTTGTTTGTCTCCTCTGCAGTTTTCCTTTTCATTAGTTAAATTCTAATTCTATGATGCATTCGAGACTCTGTAGAATTCATTTTAATTTGTTTAGCTTAGAATAATTAGTTTTAGTTTTAGTAATAACTGGGAAGTTTCTAGCTCATAACTAATTAACCATAACTAGTTTGACTAAGGTAAAGGGAAGCTTAAAATGAAAGTAGGTCGTTTAAGTAATTTTGGAAAGGGTAAGGGGTAATATGAGCAGTTCATCATGAAAAAACTTGCAGTAACTAGAATGGAAACCCCTGGAAACTTCTATAATAGGGGTCAATTTAAATTCATACCCTTTTGTTTGTAATAACTTGGATAGCAAGCTAAGTATCTGAGGACTAAACTAAAATACAAAAGGAACCAAGCTGAAATAAAGGATAAAAAAGTTGCCCTAATTGTTAGCCTATATAGAGGCATTAGGCTTGCTTTTCGAAGGAGATAGAGGTTAAAAAATATAGAAAAGCTCATACAAAAAGAAGCAAAAAATACTGTTACATGAAGTCCATCTATAGTAAGTTGAAAGAAGTCTCTAGGGGATTGAAACCCAGGAGATACATATGAAAAAGCTAAAAAACTTTGCCTCTGGCAGATTAGAGTAGAAAAATCAAAAGCTTAAAAATAGCTGAAAGAAAACACTATTTCATTGCTCCTATTTGGTATTTTTTGAAATCTCTCTAATCCTTAAGCATTTTCTAGCCCATTTGAGGTCTATAGAAGGGATTGCATCTAGTTTGAGGTCTGACTTTGTACTTTCTGGGTTATATCCAAGTGGGTTGTTTAGTAAGCCGGTTCAACTTTGCTTTCTGGGTCCTAAAATTGGGTCATTGGATTATTTTCCTGCTGCTGATCTTTGCTCATTGCTACTGATAACCCTAAATCTATATTTCTCATTTCCAGGTACATAATTCTATCACTCTTTGGTTATAAAGTGAAGAAATGAAATGAAAAAAGGAGTTTGAAGCATTGTATCAGATGATATTATTTATTCACAATTGTTCCTTATAATGTTTGTATGTTTGATCGTCTGACTCAATGTGATATGGCTGTTTTCAGTCGGATTAGATAGATTATTGTATTGTAGCTGAATTATGAATTGTGGTCATGCGGCTTAACTATATTATAAACCGATTTGTATTTGTGTCTGAATGTTTTGCTCTTTTGCATTTGTCTTATGCCCTCTGAGAATAAGAGTGATCCAAACAGGGGTTAGTTGGATTTGATTTTATGAAAAAACTTACGTGTTCATCACCCCTAATAGCTCAAGTGAAGGTCTCAAGTAGTACAACAAGACTCTGTTAAAAGTCGTTCTAAAATCTAAGAGTAAATTCAAACAAGATTAATGATGGACTTTTGTTTGTTTTTTTGAAACTTTTACAATGTTAATTCCTTCACGATTTTGATAAAGCGGGTCAAATTAAAAAAATAAATGATGTATAGATTGATTTCATTATGTGTTCGACCTCGAGCCACCTTTAGTCGCCAAGTTTTCGAACTGGAACTGCCTCAATAATTCTGTATATATGTATTTGCAAAGGGTGTTGGGACTATTGAGTCCAAGCGTGGGAGACGACGGAACTGGACCTTAGCATCCTTTCAAGTAATTATTTTCTAAATATGTAGTAGCTTTGAGTTCTTATTAATAGATGGAGTCTTCACGATTATTCTTGGCTAATTAGATTCTCTTGGCGTTTGAGGAGTGCCATTCAAATCAATGACAACTTGTGGCCCTCACGTATTAGTTTAAAAAATTTCTAATAAGAATAAATTTAAGTGTGTCATGCCAAACAAAAATGACAATTGCATGGCCCTCGCTTTACTTAATCTTGAATTGATCCTTAGATTCCGAGGTGTGCCATTTAATAAATTCCATGGCCCTCGCAAATTCGCAAAAGCGTAGTCACATTAGTTTAATAATTTACCTTTCCTAACTTCGGGTGCACATTTATGTGACCCAAATCCAAATCTCAACTAAGTTGGAATGTGTCGAAAACCACATGTGCATTTATGTGACGTGGTTTGATACATGTTTTAACGACATTGTAATTCTCTTTTAAATATATTAATAAATCTGGTTCAGAGATTAAAAATGCATATAGGTTCATAATTGTATAAAATCGGAGCCAAATATAACAGTTGAGCGACCGTGCTAGAACCACGGAACCCGGGAATGCCAAACACCTTCTCTGGGTTAACAGAATTCCTTACTCGGATTTCTGGTTCGCGGACTGTTAAAGAAAGTCATTCTTTCATCGATTTTAGATTCTAAACGGTGACTTGGTACACCATAAATCTCCCAAGTGGCGACTATGATTTCTCTTAAATAATTGAATCCGTTTTCATTGTCCTTTAATTGGAAAAACTCCCTTATCTACGCCCTTTGCGGGGTTGTAGTAGCAAAAAGGAGGTGTGACAGCTCTGGCGACTCTGCTGGGGAGGAAACCTAGAATCTCTTGTTCAGGGTTCAAGAATTTGAGCTTAGAATAATTTTTGTATTTGGCTTTGTTTATTATCTGATTTTACAAGTTTGCTAAATGTGAAAAATAATGCTTTTACTGCTTTGATATTGTCTGAACTGTACATTAAAATGCTATGAAACATTTCTCTTCTAAACCTCTAGGGATGTGCTTACTGGTTGAGACTCCCTATTCTGTTAGAGTCATACCCTGCAATAAGAAAGAGGCCAGACAAGTTACTAAGTTGCATAACCTTTTGGTTCCCGGTACGTAGCCCCCTCATCGGCTCGAGTCGTCTGCTTGGGTACACAGTCGAGACGCTATACCAAGGTTTTAAACCTAGAATAACTCAACCACATGTTGTATCCCTAGTAGTAACTCTTATTTGCATCATGCATTTGACTTAGGGACTCAACACAGGGGTTGGGTCCGTCTAGGACAGGTGACCTGAAATAAAAAGACCATCCTGATGCATATTACGTGCTATTTGTGCGTTTAGTTGCTTTGGATTTCCATGTTGACCGGCTTGCGAATAAGAATTGAGAAAATAAGTGGTACTAGCGCTTAATCATTTGTTTTGTAAAAACCAATGCTCAAATAGCTACCGAAATGCTGCCGGATTTTTAAAAGAAAAGGGGGAAAAAAAGAAAAACAAAACACGAAAAAGGGGGTTTTCAATAAAGTTGTGATTTTGATAATTTGTTTTTCCCGAACTACACAAGTTTGATTCTCGTCAGGTACGAGCTATGTAGGCAACCCCATCGGGTCCAACCTCCGTTTTGCAAAAATAACAAAAATAAGGAAAACCAAATGTCCAATTTTATTTATTTTTTCTAAATAAATCGGGTGATGCCATTACTGCTAAGAATAGCCGAATGTTACCGAATGGGATGCCGTAAGGCTGACTTTGCACAAATGGCCACCTCTGAGTCTTATTTTGGCTAGTCAGCTAACACAGCCTTAAGATCTTTCTTCGGAAGTGCTGAAAGGCCGTATTTGCAAAGCTGGTCAGTTTTAATGTTTTTGTGGAGTTAAATAGAACTAAATCTTGAGATAATAATTTGCCCTAATAAATGTGCAGAATGAGCATGTATCAGTATTTGCCGATAACATTCATGAACAAAATTCAGCTACGCATGTGGTGGAACGACCTGGGGGAAGCAAGGCAAAATAGGGTCAACATGCATTTTGGAGGACTTACTGGGCTGTTAAAAATTAACCCAAGGGGAGATATCATAAAGGCATTGATCACATTCTGGGACTCAGCTCACAATGTATTCCATTTCTCGGATTTCGAATTCACGCCAACATTGGAAGAACTAACTGGATATATTGGGAGCCCTACGATTCCCCTGAGCACCAATACCCGATTGCGCCAAGAGCCCTTGCCGTGCACAAGTTCTTAGACTCCCTAAAATTCAGTAGGAAGGTTCATAACCCACACCTGTCAGCCGGCTTATGTACCCCGCAGTTTATATATTAGAGGTACGGGCACATAGGGGGATTCAATAACCCGGAAAACCATATTTGTAGCAAAGGAAACCAACTCAAATGGGAGGAGCATCGATGTTTTGCATTCATGGTATTCTTCTTGGGTCTTTTGGTGTCTATGCACAATGATGGAAATATTGACATATGGATAGAAGGGGCCGTCAGCACTTTAATAACTCGGGCCAAGAGCACCCTTGCTCCTATGATCTTATCCAAAATATTCCATGCTCTCACCGCCTGTAAAGCGGGAGGAGACTTCTTTGAAGGATGTAACCTATTGTTACAAATATGGATGATCAAACACTTATGCCACCGGCCTCAGTTCATGAATTATGGGTCGCCAACAAAGAGCTGCGTCGAAGAATTCTACAATAGGGTTGATGGGTTTAGGCTACCTGAGGGGGTGACAGAATGGGTGTTGCATCTCCGGATTGTCAATGCAAACCAGATAGAGTGGACGTTCGGGTGGCTCTCCGTGGATGAAATCGTGTATATGCCAGCCACCGAGCCTCCAAAGTATCCAACTCTATGCGCCATACAGAGTACTAAGTAAATTAGGTAGATGCCAAATGATTCCCATGGACGAGGATATTAGCCGCCATACGGTTGAGATTAGCCCCAATGGTCAATTCCCTGAAGTCGTCGTTCGTCAAATTTGGAGCGAATGTCAATACTTGACAATGGGTACCCGAGTATGCGACATATCTAAAGCTAGGTTGCACTGAGGTAAATTTCTTTGTATAAAAAGGAAATAGAGTACGGAATGCTAGCTAACAGACCGCACCTCCAACAATTGGTTGAAACGTCACAAGAGCAATGGGATTGGCTAGCCAAGGAAAGTGAATACAGGGCCACCATAAATTAGAAAAACATGTCAAAGAGCTTCAATTTGAAAATGGTTTGCAAGCCGTAGGAGATGAGGGGGAAAGAAGACATTAACCAAAGAAAACGAGGCGTTGCAAGCCCAACTCCAGCAAATGAAAACAGTAGCGGAAAATCCCCTCAAGAGCACGAAGGATGAAAAACTCATAGAAAATTTAAGGCGAAAAGTAACCTACTATGGGTTTGACTTGAATAAGGAAGACGGTGAGCTATCCAGGGTTCGGAAACAATGAGCTAAAATGTAGAGGAACGAGTCTGCATCATTGAGCAATTAAAAGAAAGGCGTGACGGTGAGGCTGCTCGATTAAAAAGGAAGGTCATCATGGCTGAGAACAGAGTGTCCAAACAAGCAGGGGATTTCAAAGCCGAGAGAGATCTTTGTTATGCAGCGATAGCAAGGTTGGAGATGGATTTGCGGTAATTCCAAGAACGGAATCAGGCAGCCGAGCGAACTCTAAAGGCAAAGGCCGAGCAAATTAGGAAATTGTTGCAATGAAAGGGTGTTATTAGGGAAAGAGTATGGGAGATCGCATAATACATCACCACAAAGTGCAACCATTGGGAGGATATGACTAGATCGATGTTCTTCGCCACCTTTATGACCTTTGTTCGGCAAGTGATGGAAGACCTCCACCACCTCCAAGGGAGTTTAGCACGCAAGCCTGCAGCAAGGCCGAATGATGCCTCGCAGGGCCCAAGAGCACTTGAAGAATTAATGTATTCCTGAAGATTGCATTTCCTTTTGTAAAAAAATATTATTAAAAGTCTATCAGTTTAATCCGGAGTTTGTATTTTTTCTTTTATGCGTAGTTAGTTGTTCTTCGAGTCTGTGGTTCATTTTTATCAAAGCTTGTTAGTCTCTTGTCTTATTTGTCGGTCTTTCGAGTCCTTGTAACTGAAGTTTGTTATTAATGGAAATTTCTAAAATATTTTATGCTTCGCTTTTTATTTGCAAGAACTACGCAAGGTCTGATTCATGCGGGGTCATGATACGTAGGCAATCTACATAGGATTCGACCACAATTGAATAAAATAAGAGAGAAACTGAATACAATAGGAAAGAGGTAGTGAATAAGGCTAAAAACAAAGGGGCTTCGCAGACAAATAAATAAAAGTCGGGATCACACAAGCAACCAATGCATGTAGTGACCGACTGTTATTTAGGTGCATTCATACCCAATATATGGTCGCTTATGTGTCAGAACCTAACCATTAATGAGTTTTTGGTGTTTTACCAGTTTCAAACTCGACAGGTGATTAGTAATTGTGGCATTCTGGCGACCCACTCCTATAACACGCAGTGTAAGAGCAAGCAAGTCATGGCCACCAGGAAACCGATGTCAGCATTATTGACCCCTTGAAGGAAATAGAGGAATTGGACGTTAATTCTATGAAGGAGGAAATCTATAAGATAAAGCACAAAATGGTTGAAATGTACCAGGCATGGGCAAGAGGACAGCCTCCCCCGACCTATCTGGCTAATCCAAACTTCGTCCCACCGCTGGCCTTAGCACCTGACTAGTCCACCGCTGATCCTCCCTCATGTTTTCCTATCTATTCACAGCATCAGGGTTCTAGCCCCAACCACCACCAGCTCCACTACCCAAAGTCACTCCTCACCCTCCTTCGCCAATTGCCCCCATCTATGTGGCACCCCCGCCTCCTACACTCCATAGGTCATCAAGAGAACCCGTGCTTCAAGCTTATGACCCTCAATACTATCCGCCAGAACCTGCTTACAAGATTCATGAGCCTTACTCCTATGCTCCCCGTCCTGAAATCCCGGCGGGAGTTGAAAAACTAATCAAAATTCCTGAGCAGTAAGAGATGCTTAGAAAGGTTCGGAGTCTAGAACAATCATTCAGGGACATGAGGGGATTAGGTGTCTAGGTGAGCATGGCGTTCAATGATCTTTTTCTATTTCTAGATATGCAGTTCCCTCCAGGGTTCAAGATGTCTAAATTTGACTTATAGGATGGGCATGGCGATCCGGTCGTGCATCTAAGGGGTTTTTATAGCAAAATGAGAGGAGCGGGGGGAAAAGATGAATTGTTAATGGCATGCTTTAGCCAAAGTTTGAGTGGGTTGGTGCTGGAGTGGTATACTCGGCAGGATCAAAATAGGTGGTATACTTGGGATAACTTGGCACAAGCATTTGCTTGCCACGTTCAATATTATCTCAAGATTATCATGGATCATCTATCTCTGACAAAGCTGGAGAAGAAACACAACGAGGGTTTTAGCGAATATGGTTTCCAGTGGAGGGAACAAGCTGCCAGAGTTGATCCTCCTATGAAGGAGAGTGAGATGGTTGATTATTTTCTACAGGCTCTGGAACCTACCTATTTTGGACATTTGGTGTCAGCAGTGGGGATGTCTTTCAACGAAGTGGTCAAGATGGGAAGTATGGTCGAGGAAGGCCCCAAATCTAATAAAATCGTGAGCTACTCTGCAATTAAGACAACTACTCAGGCCATCCAGTGTGGAGTTGGGGAAACATTCAGAAAGAACAAGAAAGAGGAAGTAGTGACAGTAGAGTCGGGAACTTGGTTCAGACCTCGGGTGCCATCTCATTAAACCCAGCCTCTTCCTCACCACCAAACATACCTACACACACCATACGACCCACCAGTACACTACTATCCACCACTAGAACCCCGCTTCTCAGTCCATCACGCGTAAGCATATACCCAACCTCCTGTTCACGCACAATGGCATGCACTGCCTCACAAAGTACCTACCCAACTCCAAGAGCCTACCAACAACCCCTGAAGCCCGCCTTCTGAGCCAATCAGGTCCTAACAAATGAAAGGGTGCAGAAGAAGAAGACTTTCACTCCGCTAGGAGAATCCTACACTATCTTATTTCACAAGCCGCGAAAACTGGATATGTTGAGACCAATTGAAGCGAAATGGCCAAATCCTCCCCCAAAGAATCTAGATTATTCTGTCAGCTGTGAATACTGTTCCAGTGCACCAGGGCATGACACCAAAAAGTGTTGCCATTTAAAGAACGCTATCCTGGAACTTATTGACTCCCACAGGATTGAGGTGCAGGCTCCAGAGGTACCCAATATTAACCAAAATTCGCTGCCGGACCATCAGGAAACCAACATGATAGAGATTGTGGAAAGAAGGGGAGAGTCCAAAAGGCCCTCAAAAACAGTAGTGATGATCAAAGGCAGTGAGGTTAAGCCAACTGAGAATGCAAGCAATGAGAAGCTAGTAACCGGGGCAAAAGAAAAAGGCAGCAAACCTATCATAGTTCAGGGGAGCATAGCATGCACAGTTGCGCTAAAGCAGGAACATGCAAAAGTAACAGTACATGGGGTAGCTAGAGAATCTATCGTGGTTGTGGAAGGTGTTCACATAGAGCCAGTTATTATAAAACCAGTACAAAGGAAAAGAAGATAGGGAGGAAGTGTGTGAGGCCCAGGGTTTAACTCGTTCAGGAAGGTACTTTTCCCCGAAAGAATTGAGGAAGGGCAGAATCTCTAAAGATAACCCAGAACCCGTGAAGAAGGCAGTGTCAGAAGAAAAGGCGGAGGAATTATTAAAGAAAATGAAAATGCACGACTACGCCATTATAGAGCAGTTGAGGAATACACCAACTCAGATTTCTTTATTATCCTTACTAATCCACTAAGATAAACACCGCCGGTCGTTGATAAAGATTTTGAATGAAGCCCATGTCCCAGACAAGATAACGGTGAACCATTTCGAAAAGATTGAAAATAAGATATTCGAGGTAAACCGGGTCACATTCTCTGACAATGAATTTCCCATGGAGGGCACTGAGCACAATCGTGCTCTTTATCTGACTGTGAAATGTGAAGATGCTGTGGTCACCCGAGTTTTAGTCGACAACGGGTCCAGTGCAAATAATTGTCCACTCTCCACATTTACCAAGCTGAAGGTGGAAAATGAAAGAGTCCACAATAATAACATCTGTGTTCGAGGTTTTAATGGCAAAGGCAACGACACTGTGGGGATATAGTGCTGGAAGTGACAATAGGGCCCGTTAAGTTCACCATGGAATTCCAAGTGCTGGATGCAGTAGTCTCTTATAACCTGTTGTTGGGTAGGCCTTCGATTCATGTAGCCAAAGTAGTGCTATCTACACTGCATCAGATGGTCAAATTTGAATGGGACAGGCAAGAGATTGTGGTGCATGGTGAAGATAATTAGTGCATTTCAGGTGACGCAATCGTGCCTTTCATTGAATCTAAAGACAGTAAAGGGCCATGGGTCTACCAGGTGTTTGATGCTGTGTTAGTTCAGAAAATCCCAGAAGGTCAGGTTGTCATGACCCCAAAGATAGCAACCGCGTCCGTCATTGTGGCTTCAGAAATGTTGAGAAATGGTTTTATGCCCGGCAAGAGGTTGGGGGTTTCTCTGCAAGGCATTGTGCAACCAATGTCCCTCCCCAAAAATCTGGACACTTTCGGCCAAGGGTTCAAGCCCACAGCCGTAGACATAAGGCGAGCCAGGAACCTAAAGAAGAAGGCTTGGGCTCTCCCAAAGCCCATCCCAAGGTTGTCCAAATCATTCGTCAAGCCTATCACTAGAAATGGCGCCAGACTAAAGATTTTTGGCCCGTTGATCGACGCGGACGGAGACCTCAATAAAGGGTTAAAAAGTTTGTTCAATGAGGCAAATATGGCCGAAGCAAGAGAAGGACCGAGCAGGGCAGGTGTGCAGTTTGTGGGAGCATGTGAAAAATCAATAAATGGGAAGCCACTCCTCTTCCCACTTGGAGGGAGCCGTGGTAGTCGGCTTTGATTTTCCTTTCAATCTAGTTGGATTAGCTTCAAAGTTGTTTATTCAGTTGTTTTTTCCATCCACTTGGATGTGTAAACTCTATTATCTTTGATTATAATGAACTGCAATTTCCCTTTCAGCAACGGTGATAGTTTCCATTTCTCTTTACTTTTCTTTATTTTCTCTTTTAAACAATTATATTTGTGATGGTTCCAGTGATTCGACATGCATAAGGACTCCTCGGCCCAGTCTTCAAAATCGGTCTAGTTTGGAAATAATAATTCTAGAAATAGAACATGAGGATGAACAAGGGTATGATAAGGAAGGGGCATGGGTGAGATTAGTAAAGAGTTGAACCAATTTGAAGAGAAACCTAAACCAAACCTGAATGATGCAGATGCAGTCAATTTAGGAAGCATGGATAATGTCAGAGAAACAAAAATAAGAGTCCATCTAGAGCGGCAACTTAGGAAAGAAATAATTAAAGTGTTGCTTGAATACAAAGATGTCTTTGCATGGTCCTACAACGAGATGCTCGGATTGAGCACTGACTTGGTGGTTCACAAGTTACCCACTGACCCAGGCTGCCCGCCTGTCAAGCAAAAGTTAAGAAAGTTCAAAACTTATATGAGTGTGAAAATTAAAGAGGAACTGACCAATAAGTTTGAGGCAAAAGTCATCCGAGTCTTAGCTAATGTTGTGCCCGTACCAAAGAAGGATGGTAAAACCAGAGTGTGTGTCGATTATCGTGACCTCAATAAAGCAAGTATGAAGGACAACTTTCCCCTGCCAAACTTTCATATACTGATTGACAATTGTGCGAAGCACGAGATCGATTGTCTGTGGATTGCTATGCAGGTTACCACCAGATCTTAATGAATGAAGAAGATGTAGAGAAAATAGCGTTCATCACACCGTGGGGGACGTATTATTGTAGAGTCAGGCCTTTTGGTTTGAAAAACACCGGGGCGACATACATGAGGGCCATGAAAAACATTATTCAAGATATGACACATAAGGAAATTGAGGTTTATGTTGATGATGTGATAGTCAAGTCCAGAAAGCAATCCAATCACGTCAAAGACCTGAGGAAATTCTTTCAAAGTCTCTACAGGTATGACCTCAAACTCAACCTGGCGAAATGTGCATTTGGGGTCCCTTCGATAAAGTTGTTAGGGTTCATAGTCAGCCGCTGAGGCACCGAACTAGACCCATCAAAGATCAAAGCTATACAGGAGTTCCCACCACCAAGGAATAAAAAAGAAGTTGTGAGTCTATTAGGAAGATTGAATTACATCAGTCGGTTCATTGCTCAGCTCACAACCATCTGCAAGCCCATCTTTAAGCTATTAAAAAAGGATGTTGCAGTGAAATGGACAGGAGAGTGCCAGGAAGCTTTTGACAAGATAAAGGAGTATTTGTCAAATCCACCAGTATTGGTCCCGCTAGAACCAGGAAGGCCCTTTATCTTATATTTGAAAGTCTTGGACATCTCATTTGGGTACGTGTGGGGTCAGCACGATGTTACTGGGAGAAAATAGCAGGCCATATACAACCTCAGCAAGAAATTTATGGCGTACGAGGTTACGTATACTCATGTTGAAAAGACATGCTGCGCCTTGACATGGGTAGCCCAGAAGTTAAAGCATTACTTGTCATCATATACCACTTATCTCATCTTACGTCTAGACCCATTGAAATACATTTTCCAGAAGCCCATGCCCACAGGAAGGCTTGCGAAACGGCAAATCTTGCTCACATACTAGGACTTCTATGAAAGCACAAGAATTCGCTGTTCATTTAGCTGAGAATCCAATAGATGAAGAATATGAGCCCTTGAACACATACTTCCCGGATGAGGAAGTGATGCATATTGATGAAGCGGAACGGGATGAGAAGTCGGGATGGAAATTGTTCTTCGATGGGGCTGCCAACATGAAAGGCGTTAGGATAGGAGCAGTGCTCATTTCTGAAGAAGGTCATCATTACCCAGTCACAACTCAACTCCGCTTCTCTTGCACCAACAACATGGCAGAATATGAGGCATGCATTTTGGGTCTGAGATTAATAGCAGACATGGGTGTCCAGGAAGTCTTTGTCTTGGGGGACTCAGACCTTCTGGTACACCAGATTCAAGGGGAATGGGAAACAAGAGACTTAAATCTCAGACCATACCCGAAATTCTTGCATGATCTCTGCCAACAATTCCGGACAATAGAGTTCAGGCACATCCCCAGAATTCACAATGAGGTTGTTGATGCCTTGGCCACTTTGGTGCCAATGTTACATCATCCGAAAAAGGCTTATGTTGACTCGATACATATCCGGGTCCACGACCAACATGCTTATTGAAACATGGTGGAAGAAGAGCTTGACGACTAGACTTGGTTCCACGACATCAAGGAATATATCAGGAGAGGTGTGTACCCGGTACAAGCCACGAGTGACCAGAAGAGAACAATCCGTCGTTGTCAAGTTGGTTTTTATTCAGTAGAGGAATATTATACAAAAGAATGCTAGATCTTGGTTTGCTAAGATACGTAGATGTTGGGCAGCTGACATCCATCATAAATGAGGTGTATGCTGGCGTTTGCGGGCCATACATGACTGGATATGTATTAGTATAGAAGATTCTCCGGGCAGGATAATATTGGCTCACCATGGAGCGGGACTGTATCAGCTTTGTGCACAAATGCCACCAATATCAGGTGCATGGAGACTTAATTCACTCTCCACTACCTGAGTTGCATACGATGTCTGCACCATGGCCTTTCATTGCTTGGGGCATGAACATCATCGGGCCCATTGAGCCAGCAGCTTCTAACAGACACAAATTTATCCATATTGCTATTGACTATTTCACCAAATAGGTTGAAGCCAAAACCATCAAGGCAGTGACCAAGAAGGTTGTGGTCCACTTCGTGCATGCAAATATCATTTGTCGGTTCAGAATCCCTAGGGCTCTCATTACTGATAATGGAGAAAATCTCAACAGTCACTTAATGAGAGAAGTATGTCAGCAGTTCAAGATCACACATCAAAATTCTATCCCGTAGCACCCCAAGGAAAACGAAGCAGTTGAGGCGGCCAATAAGAACATAAAGAAGATACTTCGAAACATGGTGGAGGGGTCCAGGCAGTGGCATGAGAAGCTGCCGTTTTCATTGTTAGGCTATCGCACCATCATCCACACTTCAGTAGGGGAAACTCCATGCTTGTCGGTATATGGAACAGAGGCGGTAATCCTAGCTGAAATTGAAATCCCCTATCTTCAAATCGCGACCGAAGTAGGAATCGACGATGAAGAATGGGTCAAAGAGAGTTTGGAGCAACTGAGTCTGATTGACGATACAAGATTGGCGGCAATATATCACGGCCATTTGTATCAACAAAGGATGGCTAGGGCATATAATAAGAAAGTACATCCCAGAAAGTTCGAAGTAGGAACTGGTATTAAAGCGCATCCACCCTCACCAGGCCGAGGCAAAGGACAAGTTCGCTCCAAACTGGCAAGGACCGTTCATCGTATCAAGAGTGTTGTCTAATGGAGCATTGTATCTGAGGGATGTGGAAGAGAAATGTGTGGAAATGGCTATCAATTCAAATGCTATCAAAAGATATTATGTATGAGTTTCTTCTATATCATTGTCTAATCGGCATTTCTTTGTACTTGGCATGTTTTGAAAATTGGAATGACGAATGCATTTTATTGTGTTATCGAAACACTTTATCATTTTGCTACCCCTTTTGAGCTTTAATTATTTTCTTTCATACCCCTCTTTCGGAATTGACAACAAAGTCAGAAGCGCAAGTGTGATAAGGAAGTGAAAAAAGAAAGGAAATGAAAGGAAAAGAAAGGAAAGAATGAAAACAAAGAAAAAAAGCAAAGAAAAAACAAGAAAAGAAATGAGAAATGAGAAATGAGAAAAGGAAAAGAAAGAAAGAAGGAAAACGAAACAAAACGAAAAAAAAAAGAAAAGATAAAGAGAAACAAAAAGGAAAAAGGGGAAGAAAAATAACAACAAAAACAAGGAATCGTTATGAGCTACGTTTGACCTAATTCTTTTTAAGGATACGTATGCAGCCTCACGGTTCGGTCTCATCAAAACAAAAATCCAAAATCCCCAAGCAAGAAACTGGGGCAAAAGTTGTGTCGTAAGAATTTGATTAGAAAAGTTGTAATTTTGAACCCGTTTGAATTGCATTGAGCCTTTGATACCCTTTCTTTCTGACCTTATCCAAAAGCCCACGTTACGGTCCAAAGAAAGACCTTCTGATCAGTCTTTAAAAGATGCGAAGTTGAGCAAGTAGAGGTGATTCACGTCAGGGGCAACACTCCGGGCCGAGCAGGAAAGATAATAAAATGAAAGAGTCTAATTGGTGAAAACCCTCATGGGCACCTTAAGGCGACGAGAGCTGAGAAAAATAGAAACAAGAGAGTCTTATTGGTGAGAACCCTCATGGGCGTCGTGAGGTGAAGGTAAGGCAAGAAGAAACACTCATAAAGGGGTTGTTGGCAAAAATATGTCTGTGAACATCGTATGGCAAGCAAATCTAGGGTCGGGTTGAATAATCGGGTTATAAATGGTCACAATAACAAAAGCACGGCAACAGAAGGTTAGTCATCGAAACATACTAGGTCGACTAGGTCGACTAGGCCGAAGTGCATGTCATGATCATGAAAACTAGCTGTTCTTCTTCAGATAAGTTTTCTTTCTCTTCTTTCTAACAGTCAGTGAATCTGGAATCCTTTACCCTAAATATCGTTCGGAGTCATTGCATTTTATTTTTCTTCGAGTATCTAAAGTCTTTTTGTTTAATCAAACGAGAGGAATGTCAAAACTGATTATCAACTCCCAAAGGGACAAAGCGCATGACGCCCAAAAAACGTAACAAAGATAACAAGTGTGGAATAGCAATGGGAAGGATTCACAAAAAAATGTAATTGATGGAAGGGACAAGAGTCGGCAAAGTATATGAACACCACGCAAGATGGGGATGCAAAGTAAAATTACAAAGATCAAGAGTCAGTCAACCATCATAAATAGACAGTAATATTAGGAAAGTGTGTACAGATTTTAGCAAAGGCTCGGAAATGCAACCCCAATATGAGAAATGAAACAAAGGCAGGAACATGGCAGGTATGATTGAGATCTCAGGGCCTACTTGGAAGTGGGACTCAGTTAAAACTCAAAAGGGGCATAACCAGTCATAAATATCCTCTCCGGCAAAGAGTACAATGGGACAAACTTTAACTAGTGAACCCCAATAGAAACAACTGAATGTTAAGAGAGCCATGGAAGTTGAGATGGAGCTCAGTTTAAAACTCAAACAGGTGCGGGTAACATGGGCAAGCACCAACACCTTCCCCAGTAAGAGTCGCAGAAACCCTCCTGGACGATAATCACTAGTAGAAACAACCAGAAATTAGAATTGACAATAAGTTGGAACCCTCAGGACCCTCCTGGAAAATGGGACTTATTTTAAGGTTAAAGGTAATCATGGATAACAAAGGGCATAAAAGGACTTGCATGTTGAAGTAGGATTCAGCTAAGAGTTGTTATGACCCTCCTGAAAAATAGGACTTAGCATAGAACACAAATAGTCGAGTGGCATGGCCAAACCCAAATACTTCCCCAACAAGAGTCATCAGGATCCGCTTGGATAATGGGATTTATTTGTAGGAGTTGTTAGGACCCCCATGGATAATGGGACGTATCTCTAAATACTAACCCTCAGCAGTCACACTTTGTCACCTAAATAAGAAGTTGTCAGGACACGCCTGGATAATGGGAAGTAGTTTTAATCGCCAGTCACAAGCAGACCCCGGCAGATATAACTCATAATAAGACATAGTGGAAAATAATGCCTTTTGAGAAATATAACATAGTCTTAAAGTTGTCATCAGCTAAGAATTGTCAGGACCCTCCTAGATAATGGGACTTAGCTTTAGAAATATATGATAAGGAGATTTGATTAACACCCACGGATCCGCCCAGCACCAAACTGGGGCAGGAAGAATTCCTTGTGTTTTGTTTCTTTTGTCGTACCCAGGTACACAGGCAGCAGTCTCAGGGAGTATTTTTCAAAATTTTGAGTTTGGTAATCAGCCACCCATTTGTAGAACAAGGGAATATTTTTCAAAATTCAAGTTTGGTAATCAGGCGCCCACCTGGAGAACAATGGAATATTTTTTGAAATTCAAGTATTGGTAATCAGGCGCCCACCAGTTGAACAAGGGAATATTTTTTTCTAAATTCAAGTCTTGGTAATTAGGCGTCCACCTGTAGAATAAGGGAATATTTTTCAAGATGCAAGTTTGGTAATCAGGCACCCACCTGTAGAACAAGGGAATATTTTTCAAAATTCAAAATTAGTAATCAGGTGCTCACCTAGAGAACAAGGGAATATTTTTTAAAATTTCAAGTTCTAGTAATCAGGTGCCCACCTCTAGAACAATGGAATATTTTTCAAAATTCAAGTCTTGGTAATCAGGCGCCCACCTGTTAGAATAATGGAATATTTTTCAAAATTTTAAGTATTGGTAATCAGGCGCCCACCTGTAGAACAAGGGAATATTTTTCAAAATTAAAGTCTTTGTAATCAGAAGCCTACCTGGAGAACAGGGGAATATTTTTCAAAAATTTCGACTTTGGTAATCAGGCGCCTACTTGTAGAACAAGGGAATATTTTTCAAATTTTCAAGTTTTGTAATTAGGAGCCCACCTGCATAACAAGGGAATATATTTCAAAATTCATGTTTTGGAATCAGGCGCCACCTGTAGAACAAGGGAATATCTTTCAAAATGCAAGTTTTGGTGATCAGGAGCCCACCTGTAGAACAAGGGAATTGCGAAGTTTTTTAGTCATGCACCCATCTTCAAAACAAGGGAATACACGTCAAGTCCAAAACTCCGGCATCAAACATGAAGGAAGAAAAGGCAAGGAGTCAACAAGGCAACAAGTAGTTCGCAAGAAGAAATACGAGGAAACAAAGCAACAAGGATCAAGTGCGAGATTGAAGACATACATAGGCTTCTCTTTGTAATTCGTAGCTTATAGCTTAGTCTAGTTTCTTTTTATTTTTCATGAGGTGTAATAAGGGGGCCAGTAAGCAGTAACAACAGCATCAACAGCGAAATCGCAGCTCATGGTAGTCCTAGCTACCAAACACTCCAGAACTACACTGACCCGATTCCTTTATAGCCAAGGATATGTAGGCAACCTGTGAAGCGGGGTTCGGTCAGAAAGTTTTTAAATTCTTCTCATGGAAAGCAAAGCAAGAAAAAATCCCTCAGTTGCTCATTTATTTTTCCCGAAAACCCTTCGTGTCTCCGAGCAATGAGGGGCAGCTGTGAGCACATGATTTTTGCCTCGCTTTACATGTTCCTATAAATTCCTTAACTTAGGATTTGTTTTTATATGGTCTTAATTTTTATGAATTATTTGAGTGATTTCGTGTTCGTTTTAATTTTCTTCTTTTATTATTTGAATGTTAAGGATTTATTTGCGTGACTTTGCGTTTATTGGCATTTTTCTTTGAATTTTAGGAATTAATTGCATAAGTTTGTGTTTATTTGCATATTGCACGCTTAATTTACATAAGTCATAAAAATATAAAAATAGAATTTTTGCATCTAGGATTTAAATTTTGCATTTTTAGGTTTTTAATTAGTTAATATTGAAAATGAGAGGAAAATAATAACAAAATTCGTTAATTCTCTTTGAAATTTAGAATTTAGGAGCTTATTTAGTTTATTTCTTGTTAATAGGTTTTTGGCTATTTTTATCTTTATTTTTATTTTATTGGAAATATAAAAAAAGAGTAATGATAAAACAAATACATCAAAATGAATTATTGATTGTACACTGATTTGGGAATTTTAGAGGCCAAATTCAGCCCAAACGGACTAGCAAATCAGGCCCAAAACCATGCCCAGACCCGGTCCAATCCCACCCCTCATTAAAACGGCACCGTTTTAAAACACTCAATCTCGATCGTTCATCTACAGCCATCCAACGGCTATTAACCAGGCCCCCAATTACATTAATATGTCCAAACAAACCCTCAGAAAACCTAGGATCAAAGTACAATGTCATCTCCGGTTACCGCCATCTCACCGCCCAGCCCCGCCTTGCTTCCGGCGTATCACCATCACTTGCCGCCGGCCGAAAATCGCCGCCGCCGGTATCGTAACTCCGATGGACCCCAAAAGAACACCACACCTTCTTATCGCTCTCTTCTTTCCAACCTCATCATTGGCCACCCTCGAATGTGGCCCCATCCTGTCGAATATTAATTTGAAATTTGGCAGCCCCGCCGTCCACGGCGGCGGCTGGTTACTTAATACCACAAGGTTTACACCCCAGATTCCTCACCCTACCCCAATCACAGATCAGAAATACCCATCATTCAAATCCTAACACAGCTCCTCGAATTTTAATCTGAATTATCCAGCCAAACACGACCCTTCAAAAAATACACCAACTGATCACCATGCAATCTCCTCACACCCCTCATCTCGAATCCACAACCCACTGTCCTCGAGTCATTCCCGTTTAGGACGAATTTTAAATCAAAGATGGACCAAGCACCCTAATTGCCTAAGCTTTGGGATGCATTTGATTTTGGGTTTCAATAGCCCTTAGTCTTGTGTTTTCTGGTGGAAAACACATGATTAAGGGCGATTATATCCCAAATAATACCGAGAATTTGCCGGTGTTTGGGGCTGAATCAAAATTCGAGGTATTTAATTTTTTTATTTTGCTTCTATGATTCCTGCTTTCACTTCGTTGTGACCTTTGTGATTAGTTTAGAGTCTTGCTTCAAGTTTCTGATTTTTTTAGATTTATTAGTATTTCGAATTGTCCTATTTGATGTCATGATTCACCTGCTATCTTGCATTTTGAGTTTTGTTCGTCTCCTCTGCAGTTTTCCTTTTGAATAGTTAAATTCTAGTTCTATGATGCATTCGAGACTCTGTAGAATTAATTTTAATTTGTGTAGATTAGAATAATTAGTTTTAGTTTTAGTAATAACTGGGGAGTTTCTAGCTCATAACTAATTAATCATAGGTAGTTTGACTTAGTTAAGGGGAAGCTGAAAATATAAGTAGGTCGTTCAAGTAATTTTGGAAAGGTTAAGGGGCAATATGAGCTGTTCAACATGAAAGAACTTGTAGTAACTAGAATGGAAACCCCTGGAAACTTCTAGAACAGGGGTCAATTCGAAATTCAAACCATTTTGTTTGTTATAACTTTGATAGCAAGCTAAGTATCTGAGGACTAAACTGAAATACAAAAGGAACCAAGTTTAAATAAAGGACAAAAAGGTTGCACTAATGGTTAGCCTATATAGAGGCATTAGGCTTGCTTTTCGAAGGAGATAAAGGTTAAAAAATACAGGAAAAACTTATACAAAAAGAAACAAAAAATACTGTTACATTTGGTCCATCTATAGTAAGTTGAAAGAAGTCTCTAGGGGGTTGAAACCCAGGAGATACGTATGAAAAAGCTACTAAACTTTGCCTCTGGCAGATTTGAGTAGAAAAATCAAAAGCTTAAAAATAATTGAAAGAAAACACTGTTTCACTGCTCCTATTTGGTATTTTTTTAAATCTCTATAATCCTGAAGCATTTTCTGGCCCATTTGGGGTTTATCAAAGGGATTGAATCTGGTTTGAGGTCTAACTTTGTAGTTTCTGGGTTATATCCAAGTGAGCTGTTTAGTAAGCCGGTTCAGCTTTTCTTTCTAGGTCCTAAAATTGGTTCATTGGATTATTTTCCTGCCGTTGATCTTTGCTCGTTGCTGCTAATAACCCTTAATCTGTATTTCTCATTTCCAGGTACATAATTCTATCACTCTTTGGTTATGAAGTGAAGAAATGAAATGAAAATGGGAGTTTGAAGCATTATCTTAGATGATATTGCTTATTCATAATTGTTCCTTATAATGTCTGTATGTTTTATCGTCTGACTCAATGTGATATGGCTATTTTCAATCGGATTAGATAGATTATTGTACTGTAACTGAATTATGGACTGTGGTCATGCGGCTTAACAGTATTATAAACTGATTCGTGTTTGGGTCTGAATGTTTTGCTCTTTTGCAATTTGTCTTAAACCCTCTTAGAATAAGAGTGATCCAAACAGGGGTCAACTGGATTTAATTTTCTGAAAAATCTTACGTGCTCATCACCCCTAGTAGCTCAAGCGAAGGTCTCAAGTAGTACAAAAAGGCTCTGTTAAAACTAGTTCTTAAATCTAGGAGTAAATTCAAGCAAGATTAAGGATGGACTTTTGTTTTTTTTTTTGTTTTGAAACATTTAAAATGTTAATTCCTTCACGATTTTGATAAAGCATGTCCAATTAAAAAAAGAAATCAGTAGTTTTGGCATGTTGTATAGATTGATTTCAATATGTGCTCGACCTCGAGCCACCTTTGGCCGCCAAGTTTCCGAGCTGGGACTGCCTCACTAATTATGTATATATGTATTTGCAAAGGGTGTTGGGCCTATTGAGCCCAAGCGTGGGAGACGATGGAACTGGACCTTAACAGCCTTTCAAGTCATTATTTTTCGAATATGTCGTAGCTTTGAGTTCTACTTAATAGATAGAGGCTCCATGATTATTCTTGGTTAATTAGATTCTCTTGGAATTTGAGGAGCTCCATTCAAATCAATTAAAACTTATGGCCCACACGCATTAGTTTAAAAACTTTCTAATAAGAATAAATTGAAGTGTGCCATGCCAAACAAAGATGACAAATGCATGGCCCTTACTTTATTTAATCTTTAATTGATCCTCAGATTTCGAGGCGTGCCATTTAATAAATCCCATGGCCCTCGCAATGTTGCAAATGCGTAATTGTTTTAGGCGAGTTAGTTTAATAATTTACCTTTTCTAAATTTGAGTGCACATTTATGTGACCCAACTCCTAATCTCAATTAAGTTGGAATGTGTCGAAAGCCACATGTGCATTTATGTGACGTGGTTCGAGACATATTTTAACGATATTGTAATTCTCTTTTAAAAATAATAATAAAAGTGGTTAAGAGATTAAAAATGTATACAGGTTCATAATTGTATAAAATCATAGCGAAATATAACAGTTGAGCGACCGTGCTAGAACCACGGAACCCGGGAATGCCTAACACCTTCTCCCGGATTAACAGAATTCCTTACGTGAATTTCTGGTTCGCGGACTGTTAAATAGATTCAGTATTTCCTCGATTCGGGATTCTAAACGGTGACTTGGAACACTGTAAATCTCCCAAGTAGAGACTTTGATTTCTCTTAAATAATTGAATCCCGTTTGGATTGTCCTTTTATTGGAAAAACTCCCTTATCTACGCCCTTTACGAGTTTGTAGTAGCACAAAGGAGGTGTGACAGCATGACGTTTCTGCCGTGCTACTCTTGAGATTGTGGTGCACGAGGTTTCTTTCGTGCTACCATTGATATTTTGATGCACGAGGTTTTTGTCGTGCGATTGTTGTTGAGGGGTTGCACAAGGTCTTTGTCGTGCTGTTGTTGTTATTGATGTTTTGCACATGCGGCGTAATAATGCGCGATATGTTATATGCTTATATGTGGGTTGCGCATGTGGCGGAATAAGGTGGGAACATTGTGATGGACATGTGGCGAAATAAGGCGTACTCATTATATTATTATTGCAGATGTGGCGAAATAAGGTGGGCTATGCCAGGGGCTGATAGTAATAAATTGTGATGGCCTGTGGAGGCATTTCTATTTTGTTATTATTGTGATTGTGGGTTGCTTACCTGTATGAGTTTTATCGCTCGAAAGTTATGAGGAAACATCGTATGTGCGGTCTATTATCCTATTCATGTTTACTAGTTGGTAGAATTCTTGTTAAGAACACTTGCACAAATATACACGTAATTGTATACTTCTGTTAGAGGTAAATTTCTCATGTTTTTGCTAAAGAGGGAGGTACCGCCTCGTTTAATCATTATATATGTAAGAGTGACCCATGTTGGCTTGTTAGTTGTCAGTATGACTGTGAGACTGATGGGGCAGAGAATGCCAAGTGTTAGATTTCAGATGCTGGGTTTTCATGTGTTGTGTTTTGTCCGAGACTTGGTTAAATTGTAGAAAGCGTGAATGAGATCTTATGTGAACATCCTTGCAGGATATGGGTTATGGATTTTCTTTTCCCTTGCTGCGTTGTGGCCTTAGGATTTGTATTGTGATATGTCGTCGTTATGCATCATCATTTATTATTTTCCCATTGTTACTTTTTGTTCCTTTCCCATATTGTGAATTGTAGCATTATTGGTCATTTCGTGCAGTCATTACATAGTTATATATCATTCCCGTTGTTCCTATGATTATATTGTTTATTGACCGGTAGGTGCCTTGACTTTTTCTCGTCACTACTCCACCGAGGTTAGTCTTGATACTTACTGGGCACCGTCGTGGTATGCTCATACTACTCTTCGTCACATTTTTATTGTGCAGATATAGGTACTCCCACTCAGTTCTATCAGCCTTGGAAGGAGGCGTACCGGTAGAGACTTCGAGGTATATCTGCTACCTTCGCAGATTGAGGAGTCCCTTTCCAGCTTTCTGTAATAAGTATAGCACTTTCAGTATTTTTCCTTTATATAGATATTCTTGAGTCAGAGCCTCGTATGTATCCCTTAGCTTTTGATTTGTGAGATTCCGGGTTTTGGGAATTGTTGTTAGCTTCGAGTTGTGATTGTATGTGTCGAGTGACACCTTAAATACATGTTTTATTTTGCTAGTTTAGCTTTAAATTATTTTCTCCCATAATTTGGTTTACATTCAGCATTGTTAGGCTTACCTAGCCGTAGGGATTAGGTGCCGTCACGACATGTTCACGGAGGGCGAACTAGGGTCATGACAGATATAGATGGATTGAATACGTTTTAGACAACATGGATAAAATTTTGAAACTACTCACATCTAATATGGATAAATCATATATTGAATGATGAAATATGAATATTCATATTTTCTTGAATATTATCATTATTACGAGTATTCCAAACCACAATATATGCTATCAAATTTGGCGGTGGTAAATTGAATATTTTTTTTTATTGTGCCACGATGAACAGAATAAATTGAATAAAGAATAAACGGAAAAGTAAGAACAAAAGGAAAACCCGTGTAAAAGGAAGATGAAAAGGAAAGTCAAAGAGTGTACTAAATAAGAATCAAACTCCGAATCACGCAAAATGTATACTTAGATTCAATTAACCAGTAGCATTTATCAATCTATTTGAATAATGTGTGGCTATGTGCTCACCTAAATATATATCCATTTCATGCTAAATTATCTATAGAATTATGTGTTCGATATCATGGACAATAGATGCTTGAGCACCACAATTCATGTAGATCCGCCCATGCATATTATGTGTATCATTTTCCTTGAATATGGCATTCCCAGAAAGATAAGATTTATTTAACCTATGCTCAACTTGATTTGTTAAATCAATGTCGGCCTCCTCAAAATTTAGATACGATAGGTTTTAGATTGAAAATAAAAGTTACGAAATGTACATTTAACATTATCGATATATATAGGAAAGATCCTTTTGGCCACACTCTTTTCGGCTAGATTTATCCAAATGAGGTTATTTAGGTAATTTTACGCCCTAATTAGGGTTTCAGGCATTTTTCTATACGCAAAATGTCCTTTCAGTACCCTTTTGAATATTTCTCTCCCACCATTTAATATTCTCAATGGTTCAAACCCTATTTTTCATAAAGCTTTTCTTTTATTTATTTTTTTTTTACATATTTTCATCTTTATTTTTTATAGTATACACCCATATAATTCAAAATAATTCATCTAATACATGTGTTTAATTGTACATTTCATATTTGTTCGGTATTTGAGTATGTATTTCGTATATTCTTTAGTAATTCTTCAAAGATCTACTATTTAAACAAATGATACCCTACTTTAACAAACCCTAGATGGAAAAAACCCATACTTAAACAAACCTTCACTTAAACTCCTATGTTCTTCTAAGTTTTAATTAATAAATTAAGGATGCATTCGAAGAAGAATAGTGCTTCCACAGCATATGTTATATTTTCTGGTAAAAGGCCAGGAATATACTACTCATGGAGTGCATGTTCTCCTATGGTTATCGGAGTTGAGCGTATCATCTTCCATTCTTTCAAGTCTCACGATGCGGTCATATTGACGCTCGATGAATTTGAAAAATCTGTTGAAGGTAAACAAAAACTCAAATCTATGGTGTTTGTTATTTTTTTTAGTAAGAAGCCGGAAATATACAAAAGTTAGTCTGAGTGTGTTAAAATGCTTGTTGGAGTCGAGGGTAACTATTTTCATGCTTTCCAATATTATGATGAAACCTTAGAAGCCTTCAACAAATTAAAAAAAAATAAGTTTTTCACAGGAAGAGTCATCTTCAAGCTCGGCCGTTGAAGAAAGTAAAGAAGTCATAACAAATGAAAGTGTAGCAAGTGCTATTTCATCTATTATGTCAGACGGCATATTTATTTGGTTGAAGATGTCTGAAAATGTTGGAAAGTAATTATGTTATTTTTAGTTCATACGTTATCTTTTGTTCGAAAAGTGTTTGTTAGTTCTATTTGGTATGCAAGAGTTGATGACTTTATTTTTAATTTTGAATATCAAGTGTTGTAATGAAGTTCGACATGATTATTTTTTGTTTAATTATTTCAATATTTTATTATCTATGAAGTTCGAATTTTGTGACTTCTTTAGCATTTTTAATCATTTTTAACCTTTGGTGTTCGAATACTATTCAATTACATGACATGGGCTTATTTGCTTGATTGGGTTTTGGGGGATTACAAGTTCGCAGGTTAACTGCAGCTGCATGTATGATGAATTTGTCAAATCTAATATAGTACTTGATTGAGGAGAGGGTATTTGGTCTAACTTTTCTCTATGTTCTTGCACATCTTTTAATTTGTAACAATCTTGTGACAACCTCAATTAGCAAGAATAATTAGGTATTATTTCTTCTTTTCCCCATCAATTTTATAGTGTTTCCTGGCCCTTGTGTTATGTATGAACCCTACTGGTATTGGTTTTACAACTTGGTCTTTTCTCATCACTATGATGCCTAAGTAAATTAATTTTTTTTTTAAATTTGGGATGTCAAGGGGAGGGATTGTTTAGTGATACTTTATAGTATTTGGGGACCCTTTGTGAAGCAGGAGTGAGAGCTGCAAGAAGAAACCTTCGATAGTACATATTTTACATTTTGGTATTTATATATATATATATATATATATATATATATATATATATATATATATATATATATATATATATATGTTAGTTTACAGAAGAAGTGATTTAAATCGATAAAGGATTGAAGGATTTTTTATTATATTTTTTCTTTTGGTTCCATGATAACATTAACCAGGGAGAAAACAAAAATATCTTAAAACATGTAACAATAAAATAAGAAGCAAAAGTATATGAAAACAGAGAAAATACTAAATAAGCATTTTCATTGATTAATCGATAATTTTCAACATATTCCAAGTTATATTTAAAAAATACTTTTAGCATACCATGCTAATAACATAGAATGCATCACAAAACAACAACAAAAATACAAACTATTACTCTTCGCTCTTTTGGTTAACAAACTTTGAAATCTTGGAAGCAGCTTCAATATCACTACCTATAACAATCACAAGAGTATCGGGTTCTTCATCTTGCTCGGCTAGAAGTACCTCAAGTATGTCGTAGCACGAAGTGAGAGTGTAAGAATCAAGGAGAAGACGTTTATAATAGTATGCCCCCATTTCCCTTGTCAGATATAGCATCAACAAGTTTGTCACCATCTTCAAGTTCTTCAACTTGTTCCTAACATCCTGGTACATGATGTTATAGTTGACGGGTGAACCATGTAGAGATTCATCGACATTTTTTTAGAAGGGATTCTTTCTATTGTTATTTTCAGAGAAAATTTGAATTAGAAAAGATAATTTATCGACATCTTCCTCTTAGTACGGCTAAGATATTACTACGATGTAATAGAAAGGAGTAAAATGTGACTTTAACAGATGTTGTTCAAAGAAGACTCGTTAATGGGTAGAAACAATTTATTGTTGACAATAAGTTGAAGAAAGGGAGTATTTTTCCATTTGAACTTGTAGAGGCTATAGCAAGTGCAGTAATATTGGATGTTGAAGTGCTAGTATAGGAACATCTAATACTTAGGTTTTTCATGTACGCATGTGTTCAACCTTTGTCATTAAAATATTTATGGATTAATATGATTTTCTTATTATAGTCAACTATTTTATTATAGTCATGTTCACCTCTACCATCATGATTGCCACCAATCCTGACACCACCCCTTGCCGCCCCCTTTAACACCAGTTCTTGCACCATTACTACCTCCAAATACACCACGCAGCTGTGAACTTATAAAGTAGTACTCAATTCTTCCTCTATATCGATTTAAACGTGGCCTGCCACGTGAATTAGTGTACTGGGGATCTTGTAGAGTTGTGCCTTCAATTTCATCTGAGTCATCCTGGTCTTGGTTTTGCACAATCATTTCGTCGTCCCAGTTTTGAAGATCATGCACCATCTTCTTCAAGTTATGCTTAACATATTAAACCTTCTTGCTAGTGCCCACTGCTATATCACAAGTCATGTCAAAATACTTCAACATGCTCTTGTATGTCTTATACTTAGCAGTCATGTTTAGGTAACCAACTTGGTAGAATCGATTCAAGTGTGGCCTAATAACATCGCTTCTCCATCTTTTCAGTATATACCTTTCATCAATTTTATCGATCTTCTAATGTGGCAAGATCTTGTGTATATGGCAACAAAGTATCCCTCTAGACTCGAACCATTTGCAGCTGCAACTAAAATAATTGTCGATAGGTATATATTCAATGATGTACTAAACTGGATTTCCATTATTTTTTTAATAACTAAATAATCGCTAACGATGAATTTTTCAACACCGGGGACATTTTGATGATCATCGGGGCTGCTGACTTCACAATGATACAATTCTTTAGTTGTGTCTTGAAAAATTCGTACAATGTACGCGTATAACACTGGATTGCCTGCTCCTCCCACTTGAACATTGACTCACACACAATTTGAAAGCCCTTTAACCTGTATTCCACTTCCAACTCTTTCTTATGCTTAGCTCTTTTAGCTAACTCATACTGGTGAACAAACATCCTAAGAGTACTTTGACGGGTAATATATCCATCAAGGTACTCATGCATCCCCTCACTTCTTTGCATAGATAGCATACCAGCACAAAAATACACATCAAGGTACGCAAGAATCCATTTTTCCTTCTCAGAGTAAAGCTTGTTGAACAAATTTCTTGTATGCAAATTATACCTTGCAATATATTCTGTCCATTTTCTCTCAAAACCTTTAACAATAATGATGTTAAGGACTATGGATTTAAATTCTCCACATCAAATATTAAAAGGACGAACGCCACTTAAGTAAAGAGGCAACTTTGAAAATATATGTCAAATACAATACTTATTTGGCATCACTTCAGCAATGGCTACCTTAATGCTCTGACACTGATAAATTTTGATCGCATCTGGATGAACATTTTCCATGGCATCAATCCAAGTTCTAAAAATTAATATGTAACTATCGATATCTTCATGAGACATGAGAGCACATTCTAGTAAGATGGACTGTCTATGGTGATTGATGCCAATAAATGAAGCACATGGCATATTATATCGACATATAAGGTATACCGTATCAAAGCATATCGCATCATGGAATTGCTCATACGGTGCCTTACAATGTGAATATATATATATACCACATTTCGCAGCCTACCAGTATTATCAACGTCGATTGAGCACGTGGGTTTCACGAAAAAAGTTGAGCAGTGACTGTGAGTCCCCTTCTTGCATTTCAATATTGCTACTCTTCAAAATATAATTTATATTATTCTTTGGAGTGCAACCTAAATTTTATGGTCCACCACGTTGAACCTCAGCAAGTCTAATATTCTATGAGGGTCTAATACCAGATCAATCGTGAGCTACAAAATCCTTCTTCAAAGATTCACAAACAAAACTATGTCCATCCATCATGCGCAATACGGTTGGAGCAAATCATGATTGTGATCGTGAACGACCATAGAGACGCACCAAAAACCAGAATCATCTAAAATAGTAGCTAGCCTAGCTTTACAATTGTTACTCTTGGTGGTAAACTTGATTTTGCGAATAGTAGTCCTATCAAAACAGTAGGTTATATATTTGGAAGTATCACCACTCTTCTTGTTGGAATTTTTTTTTTGATGACGGAGAGTCTCTCAGTCGTGCATGTTCTTTGTAGAATGCAAACAAAGTATTTTTATCTCTAAATCGCATTCCAGAGATTGATTCTCCATTTCTCGATCAGCATCACATAACTCTAACTCATTTCCTAAAACCTGCTCCTCATCATCGTTAGCTTCTCCATGATATTCTCCATCGGCTTCTTTTTCATCATCATCATCTAAGTGCAAAACATTGTTGAAACTACCGTTAGAATCAACATCGACCAAATTCATATTTATTCAACAAACTATCGTCTGATGCCATCCCTAAAGATCTGTACAACTCGTCCCTAACTCGACCAAAGCTATTATCTTGGTTGATATTCATGGTTATTGTATTTGAGTTATGTTCATTTAGATTCATATTTTGTTGTACCGCTAAATTTTCTTAGTTTGAATCCATTTTTGGAGAAGGAGAAAGTGTCCGCTGGTTTAGGGATTGGGTAGGAGAAAAGTATCCGCTAGTTTAGGGTTTGATAATGAGGAAGTATACAAAATTGTATACTGTATTTGTTTTTAAGAAAGGAAGAAAATACAATAATTTGTTAAAAATTAAAAAACATATAATCTGTATAAAATACACATAAATACAAATATAATACACAAGACTCTTCATCTCCCAACATTTAATTTTTGCATATTTTAAGAGTTGGAATTTAATTTTACGTTTTGGAGGAAAAAATATAGGTTAATTAATTAGAGAGTCATTTATTTCTTTTTATTGGTGTGGACGAAATTGGGTCACACTTAGTCGTTTAGCGTCTCCCTTATATTTAAGGTTAAGTCGTGGATTCTGCCGTACCTAAATTTCTATGCTAAACTCCCCAATGGTTAACACCAATGATAAGAGTGAAAGTCTGCAATAATTGGGGAGTATTTGGGTTTGGCATCGTATTGTCCATTTGACAAGTGCTCTTTGATTCCTTTGGTCTAAAGCAGAATAACAAAAAATAAAAATTTAAAAAAAATTACATGCTTAGTGTAATTTAATCGACTTCATCACATTATCCACCATCTAAAGAACAGTCAACAATTAGCCCATTCCTTTGCTTCTCACAAGTCACAAGCCATAAACAATAATTGAAGGGTTTCATTATTATTCTAATTCTAGATGAGAATAAAGGAATTGTAGAAGCCCAAGACATAAGAACCAACCACGCTTGTTACGTGTAGAATTAAAGCTTATTGATTCTTAGGATCTCAGCACTTAGAGGAAGTGCACAATTAACCAACAATAACATATGTATTTACTTTTAAATTACTATTTAAAATATCTTTAATCTTTTATTACTGTTTTAGCAAAATTTTATCTGCACAAACAAAAATATCCTTTTGCTCATAAAGTTTAGGACCAAGTATCCTTAACTTATGAGCTTGTTACTGTAAGTTCAGGACTAACTGCCCTTAATTTATGAGCTTGTAAGTCTAAATTTAGGACTACATGTCTTTAATTTTTGAACTTGTAACTCTAAGTTGAGGACTACATGCTCTTATTTTTTGAACTTGGAACTCGAAATTCAGGATTACCTGTCCTTAATTTCTGCGCTTGTAACTCTAAGTTAAGGACTACCTGCCTTTAATTTATGTGCGTGTAACTCTAAGCTAAGGACTAAGTGACCTTAATTTTTGAACTTCCAACTCTAAGTTCAAGACCAAGTGTCCTTAATTTATGAACATGTTACCGTAAGTTCAGGACTAGCTGTCTTAATTTATGAGCTTGTAAGTCTAAGTTTTAAAGACTATCTATCCTTTGTTTTGAGCTTGTTACTCTAAATTTTGAGCTACATGTCCTTAACTTTTGAACTTGTAACTTTAAGTTAAGGATTACATGTCCTTATTTTTTGAATTTTAAACTTTAAGTTTATGATTATATGTCTTTAATTTTTGTGCTTGTATATTTAAGTTAAGGACTACCTGTCGTATCCTAAGCATTGACATATTTTGTACTAAATCACTTTTCCCAGATCCTCATGCACTGCAAAGATAGAGAAGGATGTAAATGAAATTGATGAGTGAAAGAATGCTGGTTATTGTGACATGTTCAAATGTGACACACATAATGCCCTGACCATTGTGAACATGTTAATCACAATGTCATGCTGCAGTAGACAGTGTAGAACATATGTAGCCGAGTGTGCATGAACATGCTAGCAAACTCTTTTTTCTAAATAAGCAGCGTTCCTGTTGAAAGGGAAAAACGGTTTTGAAATTTAGAGGGTATTGAAAGGAAAAGAGATAGAAGAAAAAGTAATATTATCTTTTCATATTAATTTTACTAGACTAGCGATTATTTTTGTTTAACATTAAAAATACTCAATAAAAAATAAATATCACTTTAAAAATTAATACCTCACACAATTTATACTAGCAACATAATGCGATCCTAAAAAATGCTTTTAGGCTTTGGCTATGGCCGCATTGAAATTTAGTTTTGGACCACAAAACTACTTTTATTTTGAAATTCTCAATTGAAAATGTCTAAAGCCCTCAATTAGGCATAGGGACGTTTGTATTGGTCTGTTTATCAAATTAAGGAATTTGGAAATTTGAAGGTGGAATTTTCTACCATTGAATATGTGTTAATCAAAGTTGCGTGACAAACTTTTAAACGGAAACGCTTAGGATTCGACCAACTCTTTTTTATTTCTATTGTCTATTCGAATTTGGACAAGAGGGGTTGCTCTAATGGTAAGCAAACCTCAAATCCAATCGAGAGATTGTGACTTCGAGTCTCCCCAAGAGCAAGGTGGGAAGTTCTTGGAGGGAAGGATGCCGGGGGTATATTTTGAAACAGCCTCTCTACCCAAAGGTAGGGGTAAGGTCTGCGTACACATTACCCTCCCCAAACCCCACTAAGTGGGATTATACTGGCTTGTTGTTGTTGTTTTCTATTCGAATTTGAATGAGCACTGTTGGGTAAGCCACTTCACTTGTTGAAGCCAATCAAACAGAGAAGCGTAGTCATTTTTGACATGTCATGAGCTCCAAAGTATCAATTCTTGCAGTCCACCAACAATGGATGCTTGAATTATATATGGCAGAAAACCTCATAATTTCATTTAATTTGACATATTTATTCGGTGCAATGAAAATTTATTTAATATGCATAAAAAAAATATACATACACATATATATAGAGGCGTACACAAAAAAATTATAAGCAGTATCGAAATTTATAAAAGAATTGGAGTCTATTAGTTTTGTTGAGCCTTAAGTTAGAAAAGGTCATAAGGTCAATTCTACGTCATCATAATTTTTAACCACAGAGGCACTCTCAAATAATTGTAAAAGAAAAATGTTCTAATTGAGGCTTGAACCTTTGACCTCTTAAAGCAAAATCAAACCTCAATCAACATACAGCTAAAATACAGAGATTATCGAAGGGCTATTAGGATTGTGCATAGTTTGATAAATATCGAATTACCGTACCAAAACTGAAAATTTTGGTAATTGGTATATAGTATTTTGATATTTGATATTGTATTTGGTTTAAATTTTTAAAAAATTGGTATTAGATATGGTATTTGGTATTTTAAAATAAAATACGAAAAATACCAATATCGTACCAAAATATATATTATATTACACAAAATACATATTATCAATTATAAAATAAATATAAAAAATCTAAAATTTTACTTTCCTTTATTCTCAAAGTTCATCAATTAACTCTAAACAAGTAACAAGATGCTTCTAAAGATCAAATATTCTTTTATGTACAAATATACTATTTGGGTTGATATTTGCTAGTTTTGGAAAAACAATTGTCAACAAATATTTTCAGTTTTGTATTTTTGAGTACTTTAATTAAGAATATTATAGTGTATTGCTCTATGCACTTCTCAAAACGAATAAAGAGAAGTTACCGAACCAAATAAACTTGTAACGGCCCTGCCGGTCGTTTTATGAGTTACCGCTCCATTTTTCCTATTTTCTGCTTCTTATTACTTTGTTTATCGATTTTATGTGTGATCGGTTCGATTGGCTCGGGTTCAGAAGGTTTTAGTAAGGTTTGAGACACTTAGTCTATTTTGAGGAAGCTTAAGTTGGAAAAGTCAACCGGATGTTGACTTATGTGTTAGAGGATTCAGATGTGTATTTCGATGGTTCAGATAGCTTCGGGAGGTGATTCAAGACTTAGGAGTATGATCGAAATGTGTTTTGGAGGTCCATAGTAGATTTAGGCTTGAATTGGCGAACGTGAAATTTTGACCTTTTCTGGTTGATAGGTGAGATTTTGATACAGGGATTGGAATGGAATTCCGAGAGTTGTAATAAGTCCTTGTGTCATTTGAGATGTGTTTGAAAAATTTTAGGTCATTCGGACGTGGTTTGATAGACTTTTTATCAAAAGCGTAATTCGGAAGATTTTGAGAACCATAGGCTTAAATACGATATGTTTTAATTGATTTGATGTTACTTGAGGTATCTTGAAGATTGGTACTGTTACACCTCTTTTTTATAGGGCTACCTCGGAGGATAGTATGTAAGGGAGTTTTTCCAATTAAAGTGACATTATTCGAAATTGGATTATCTATTTATTTAGAGTCGCCACTTGGGATAGGTTTGGCTTTTGGCGTATCAAGTCACCGGTTTATTTAGAATCCCAAATCGAAGAAATTTGTCGAATGCCCAAATGGAGTCTGCGAACCAGAAATTCTAAGTAACGAATTTTGTTGAGACGAGGGAAGGTGTTAGGTACCCTCGGATCCCGTGGTTCTAGCATGGTCGCTTAAACTATTACAATTAGTTTAAATTCTGATTCTTGTACATGTTCATCCTATAGTGCACTTTTAAATTATTTTTACTGCTTTTAATATTTTTTAAAGAAAATTGCAATATCGTTAAAACAATGCGCGAACCACGTCACATAAATGCACCCGCGATTTTTGACATATTTCAACTTCATTGGGATTTAAATTTGGGTCACATAAATGTGCACCCGTACTTAGGAAGGTAAAATTATTAAAGACGCGCCTAAAACGACTAACGTGTTATTATCTTTGCGGGAAGCCATGAAGTTCGCCAAACGGCATGTCCCGAATTTTCTAAGTATCTTAGTATAAGCATTTAAAGGGGGCCACGCCATTTATGGGTTTCGCTTGGCGTGGCACACCTTATTTTAATATTTGATGGTTGATCTAAAATAATCTAGGATTTTCTATAAGATTTGGCTCTTGAAAGCTGAATTAGATTGATGTCACCCACTGAACTTAGTAAAAGCAACCCAGGAACCAGTGTTTTGGGCTTGTGACTTGTCCAATAATATGTGAACAATGTTAAATCTGGGCATGTATCAATGTTTAACTCTAGGAATTTAACAATCCAAACTCAAGTAGTCAATTTAAATATGAGGGAACTTATCAACTCTAGTAAATCAAAACAATTAAATACCAAATTTAATCGGGTTGCATACGAATTTAATAACTTCAAATTCCCTACACATTTGCGTATTTGCAGGAAACTAACATAAACATGGAATTCTGTTAAACTAACACAAGTTCAAACACTAGATGTCTATAAAAAAAACAGTCTAATTACACGATTCATCTGGTGTGCAAGCATGCTAGTGAATTAATTCCAAATTGGTTATCTAAGAAAAATAACATTCCATACAGTCCCATTAATACACTTATTATAAAATTCAAATGACTATAAACGAAAGCTACACTAATACTAAGGTAAGGTCACAAGAAAGAGGAACAACTTGCACTTCAATTCTCTTTCCAATTGAACCATTCATTTGACTCAATTTCATATCATTTGGGAAGGAGAAATACCTGGAAGTTAGAATATAAAAGAAGAATGAGAAATCAATAGCAATACACAGTGATCAGCAAGAAGATCAACAGCAACACAGCAATAAGATCAACTTCACATCAACCCAGAATAATCCAAAGACAGCCTTTGATTGACCTTAAAACACTTGAAAACAAACCAGGAAAACTCCAGAAAATCTCAATAACCAAACCTAAGCTAAATGAGGCAAATCCATCACCAGAATTTGAAATTAATTTGACCTTCAAAGGAACTGTTTTGTTTTTTTTTTTTTGGAATTTTTCTGTTTGTTTTGAAACTCTAAATGACCTAATTTTAAAGGAAAACTCTTAGATATTCAGACTAAATAGTATTTCTAATTTTTGTTTTGGAGTTGAATTTCAGGGATTGGATTCCAGATCTGAACTTTTGAATATTTTAACTGCTGGGAATATTAGTGTTACTGGAAATTTTCAGGGAATTTTCAGGATTTTTTAAACTTCAAACTTCCGGGAATTTTTCAGGGATTTCAGGCTGCCAAAAACTTGTGAATAAAGGCATTACGGTGCCTTTTTTATAGCCAAAACTTAGTGCAACCCTCTTCTTTTGTTTTAACCATCAGTCTTTATCTCATTCTTTCAGATTTATTCAACTAGCCCCTATAACATTGACTTGTGCCTCAAGTCACTTCCTTAGAGTCTCAGAATTATAACTTTATACCTATTCTAGAATAATCTTGGATGTTCTTGTTTATCTTGCAATATTTTTGTCCAATTATGAATGCCTAAATTACCCCCTGAATCTATTTTGAAATTACAAACTCAGTGTTAACTAAACCTCAAACCTTTTTAACCTAAATGAGGGCTATTAGCTATAACTAAAGCAAATTAAACTAATAATAAGCAGGGAATCAACAACAACAAAAATTGGAATTGAATACAAATCAGGGAAATCAAAGCCTATCCAAATGAACACTGGATCTAAACAAATTCGAACTAATATCGAAATCCCTAGAACATGATTAATCGAACGAATATCTAACCAGAATAAAATATAACAAGATGCAAAAATAGAAAATTACTACGAAACCTACTAATTTGGATAAACAAATACTAAAAAATAACAATAAGAACAGAAGAATGATAGAAATACCTCAATAATCGAATAAAAGGGATTCCGACCATGCTTTGCAAAATCTGGACTGCAACTGTCCTTAATCGTGTGTTTCCATGGGAAACACAAGATTAAGGACTATTTTAGTCCAAAATCAAACGAACTACGGCAAAATTAGGGTTTGGGGTCCGTGTTTAGATCTGAAATTCGAGACATTTGAGGGAGATTGAAGGAAGTGAGGTTTAGTTTTGGGTAGAGGAGGCAAAGGGGAACCTATGGTGTGTTGTGGTCGTCTGAGCCGGCGCCACCGTGGATGGCGGAACAACCACCTCTTTAAATAAATATTCGACATCATCGGCTAGGATATGAAGTCTAGGAGTTGGGTTATAGGAAAGAGGATGAGAAGGGGAACAATTTGTGTTAATTTGGGGTCAATTGGGGACCGGCCACCGATGGAGGAAAATTCCGGCCAACAGCAAACGTCAAGGAGCAGTGATTTTATGGTGGAGTTATATCGGCAATATCAGGGGTGTTTGAGAGATGGTGTGGAGGGGTGGGGGGCATCCGACACTTATATAGCTAGAAACCTAGGTAGTTCTCGTCTGTTCGATCAGGCATCATCAACGGCCCTGATTGATTCTGAGGAAAATACGTTGTTTCAAGCGTCGACCATTTGGACCGGGTAGAATTTTGGGCTGGGCATATATTTGATAGGGTTTTGGGATTTTTGGGCTGCAAACTGGCCCAGACCTGGTCCTCTAATTCTCTTTTAAAAAGTTTTTCTTCTTTTCCTCTCATTAATCAATTAATTCTCCTCCCCCTCCCCCCCCCCCCCCAACCCCACATTTTTTATCTTATATTCTTTGTTTCTTTTTTCAGATTTTATTAAATACAAATATTAAATAACAATAGACAAGACCAAAGTTTAAACTCTACAATTAAAACTAATTAATTGCTAAAATAACCTAAATCCTAGTTTTAAAAGGGAAACTAAACAAATGTAGAAGAATGACTAGTTTTGTTATTATTATATTTATTATTTTTTTGTTTTTTTGGTTATTTTATATAATGAAAAATGTAAAATTGAGTCCTAAATACAAAAGTACCTTCTTCTTTTTGTATTTTTATGAATTATATCAATTTAAAAATGCACAAACAGAAATGCAAACAGATACCGAGTCGTGCAATTAGTTCCAAAAAATTCAAATAAAATAAAAAATCCTAATTTCAATGAATTCTATAGAAATATTTCGAGCGAGACAAAAGTCACGTGCTCACAGCTGCCCTTCTTTGCTCAGAGACACGAAAGATTTTCGGGGAAAGACAAATGAGCAACTACGAGAGATTTTGCCTTCTCGGCACTCCATAAGAAGCATTTATTGAAAACTGTCTGACCGAACCCTGCTTCAAAGGTTGCCTACATATCTTTGGCTACAGATGAATCAGGTCAGTGTAGTTCTGGAGTGTTTTGGTAGCTGGGACTACCAAGAACTGTGATTCACTACTGATGTTTCTGCTACTGCTTGTTGACCTCCTTATTACACCAAAAGGAAAATCAAAGCTAAGCTAGCTATGCCTATCAACTATGAGTTACAAGATCCCTATCTATAAACCTCTTAAAGCTTGATCTTGAGTCTTGGTCGATTTTGCTGTGGACCTGACCCGAATCTTGATTGCTCGTAAGCTGTAAGTTTCAGTTCTTTCTTCAGCATTGAGGTAAAGGGGGACATGCATGGCTTCTGATGTTGAATCAAATTTGAGAAATCCACGTCTTTCTTCTTCAATCACTCTGGATTTTCTCCTTTTGAGATTCGCTCTTCTGGTCATCTCGAATCCTGCACCTTGTGGTAAAACCTGTTCGGACGCCAAAACAAACAAACAAACGAAATTTTTTGCCCTAGTTTTCACTAGGAAAATTTTGTGAGTTATTTGCAAAACAAATCTAAGCTATTTCTTTATTGAGAACAATAAAATAGAGATTGTGTATCTTTTGGAGGGATTACCAGGTTATGCTGGGAAAGAAAACGGGCCCCTGCGGGGGATAAGAGGAGGATCTACGGGTTATGCCGGGATAGGAATAAAAAGTCCCTACTGGGGATGAAGAAGAAAAATGCACGGGTTATGCCGGGATGATATGACAAAGATTCATGGGTTATGCCAGGGAGATCCGCGGGTTATGCCGGAATAGGAAGAAAAAGGCTCTCGGGTTATGCCAAGGGAATATACGGGTTATGCTGGGATAGGGAGAAAGGCTCATGGGTTATGCCGGGGCATCCACGGGCTATACCGGGATAGGGAGAAAAGACTCATGGGTTGTGCCAGGGTGATCCGCTGGCTATGCCGGGATTTGGGAAGAAAAGACTCCTGGGTTATGCCAGGGGGATCCGCGGGTTATGCCGGGATATGGAGAAAAGACTCCTGAGTTATGCCAGGGAAATTCGTGAGTTATTTCGGGATTTAGGAAGCAAAGACTCGTGCTGGGAAAGAAAAGAAAAAGCTCAGGTTATGCTGGGGGTAAAAGGGAAATAGACCTCGGGTTTTGCTGGAGAAGCTGGAAAATGATCCATGGGTTATGCCGGGGAGACTGGGAAATGATCCTCGGGTTATGACAGGGAGGTCTATAGGTTATGCTGGGGATAGAAGAAAGGAACCCTTGGGTTATGCCGGGAAATAAAATAAAGGAATCCTCAGGTTATGCTGGGGAGTGAAAGAAACTGGTCCTTGGTCCTGTGCATTTCCTTCGGTTGCATCCGTTGCTCGTCCAATTTCTTTGGATTACACCTATTTCAGACTTTCAAGCAAAGCACGATTGTTAGTTCGAAACAGTGGTCGGCTTTGTGGCCTTGATTGCTTGATCTCGGCCTCGCTTGTGTTGAGAAGACATTTGGCTATCCAGACTTTGCCTTATTTGTTATCGGGAGAACTCAACTTTCAGATTTATTTCGCCTTTGTAGGCCTTTTGGTTGTGATTTCTTTGCCCCGATTTCCATTTTTAGAACCCTTGGGTATCTTGCCTTTGGAAACTTTGTTGAGACAATTAGCCCACTTGGGCTTAACCTTTCTAATCTTCATTTTTCCTTCGTGGGAATTTGACTCGATTTTCTTTCTTTCTAACCTTTCCGCTTCTGAAGCGCCAGCCATCATGGCCAGCCGGGATCGGCTAAATGCGCCTGCTGAAGCTGGGTATTTTCTTTAGTCCTTCCCATGCGAGCCTCGTAAAATCGGTCTTACCACCTTTTCTTGTAGAATAATCATGGAATCAAAGTTAAACCGAAAGGGATTCAAGGAAGCAGTATACATAAGCAATCATATGAGTTTAAAGAGAAGCGTCTGTTTCGGGGAAAACAGAAGGACTTATATAGGGGTGCACGCTGACTTCAAATAGACATGACATGCTTCTCGGACTGGATGCCAAACCCATACAACATTTCAAGCTTCTCCTGAACTGTACTTCAAACTTTCGAAACCAGGGAACCTTACCCGGACCTTTGATAGTGATATATTTTCTTTTCGGCCAACAGCACCCTTTCGGGTTTTCGCCAATCGACCTCTCTTATTTTCATTCTCTCTACTCATTATCGCCTTATGGTGCCCGAAGGTTTTCACCTGTGAGACTCTCTCATTTTATTTCTCTCAATTTGTATTGTGCCAAATCCCAACATTGGTGTTCGCCGCTCCACTGCCTTTGCCAATCAAGCGGAAGGACTTGGGCCAGGTTTTGGGTAAAAGGAGTTTGGATAGAACTACAAGTTTGGAATCGTTTTGGCGGGTTCATGGATGAACCATTACAGCATCTGCCCCACTTTTTGATCTTAGGGGAATTCAGGTTTTTGTTTTAGTGTGAGTGAACCTCACGGAGAGGCTGCCTACGTATCCTTTCGGAATTAAGTCAGACGTAGTTCAGGAACTGTTTCCTAAACTAATTCTGTTTTGTTTTTGTTTTTTTAATTGTTTTTCTTTTCTTTCTTTTTCTTTTCTCTTTTTTTTTTGGTTGTTTTGCTTTTCTCTTTTTTTTTAATAGCACTTCCAGGTTCCAATGAGGGTGATAAAATAAACGTAACTGGCTCAAATAATTTGCGAAGGATTGATAGTGTTTGGGAAAGAAAAGCCTTCGTCATTTCAACCAGACTGAATCATCACCGTAGGGAGTTTAAACATAGTACCTTTTTACTGCATCTGCATTCACTACTGTTTCAGGATCGTCTCATTCGATGTCGTCCAGGTATAATGTGTAGGAAATCATTCTATCCATGATATGTGTGCTTTGTTTGTATTAGCATGATTTCCAGGTATAGGTTTTGATGAATGACAAACAATGAAGTCAAGTGTCAAACAACATTATTATATGACAAACAATCAAGATTGAATGCCGAGAAGCATATTGATGCAGGGATTGCATTGAAAAGCCAAGACAAGCTCAAAAGTTCAAGACCGAAGACCCAAGGCGTAGGTCGTTAAGTAGAACCAATGTAAGAGCAACGTTTAAGTTATCTCGTCTTTTGGCTCAACATAGGTCATCATAAATATGCATAAAATCATTTTATCAAATCATATTTATCATAAACATATTTCATATACTTCAAACAAAATGATTTTAACGCTTTCATTTTAACCAAAATGGTTTTTGAAGTAAGTTTTCAATTCTGGACAGCATGGCTACATAATCGATTATTGCATATAGCATAATCGATTATTCTGAAATTTCCAGCAATACTGGAAATTCCAGAACACTAGAATAATCGATTATGCTCATTGCAATAATCGATTATTCTGGGAAATTCCAGAATTGTTGGAAATTCCCAAGAAGTAAGATAATCGATTATCCTCCTGGAAATAATCGATTATCTTGTATCCGTTGCCTTCCAACGACTATTTTTCTGAACGTTAAAGTCACATAATCGATTATGCAAAGTAAATAATCGATTATTCTGTTGGAAAATCATATTTATTTAGTAAACGTTGGGCAACGGCTATATCACCTCCACACCCTATAAATAGAGGTCTTTGGAGCTGATTTTACACGCACAACATCTCTCATTATTCTTGAACATATTGATAACATTTATACATCATATTTAGAGCTTTTGTTGAGCCATTTGAGAGACAACTTTGTGTTGTTCATAGAGCTTATATTGTATCTTTATCTACTCTTCTTAGAGAGTTCTTGTTGTAAAAGAGAAAGGTTCTTGAGAAGACCATATCTTCTCATTGATTGTCGGGTTTGCTAAGTACCTTCAATCTTAGTGTGTGAAGTCTTGTGGTGCGGTATCCACGAGCATTGTGAAGTCTTGAGGTGAGGTATCCTCGAGCAAGTTGAAGTCTTGTAGAGTGTACATCTACGAGCAAGTGTAACGGTTTGTTAGGCACCCGTAAGCTTAACGGAGTTAGTGTAAACTCGAGAGAGTCTCTCGGGGACTGGACTAACCACATGTTGTGGTGAACCAGTATAAATTTGGTGTGTCCTTTCCTTACTCTTTTAATTACCGCACTTACTTTACTCCTGTAATTTTAATTCCGCAATATTTATCGACATTCTCGTGCTTCACTATTCACCCCCCCCCCCTCTAGTGAAGGGCATAAATCCTAACATAATGCTCCTTTGGGCAGTATTTTTTTGATAATGCATGGGCCTTTCCCGTTAGGAGCAAATTTCCCTTTAGCTTCCTGATGGTGAGGGAGAATACGCCTCAATACAAGCTCTCCAACCTCGAAATTCCTGGGGCGCACTTTCTTGTTGTAAGCGTGGGCCATTATTTGTTGGTACAATTGCATGTGACATATCGCGGCCATTCATTTTTCATCAATTAGTGACAACTGCTCCAGCCGAGTCTAAACCCACTCACTATACTCAATTTCTGCTTCGGCGATTATTCGGAGTGAAGGAATTTCCACCTATGCGGGAATAATAACTTCAGTTCCATAGACCAATAAGTATGGGGTTGCCTCTACCGATGTGCACACCGTGGTGCGATATCCAAGCAATGCAAAAGGCAGCTCTTCATGTCATTGTCTTGATCTTTGAATCTTTTTCTCAGAATCTTCTTAATGTTCTTGTTAGCTACTTCAACAGCACCATTGGCTTTGGGCTGTTAAGGAGTAGAGTTTCTATGTGTTATCTTGAATTGTTCACATATTTCTCCCATCAAATGACTATTCAGGTTGGCAATGTTGTCTGTGATGATGGTTGCAGGAATACCGAAGTGGCAAATGAGGATGGAATGCACAAAGTCTACCAAAGATTTCTTGGTGACTGACTTAAGTGTGATGGCATTGACCCACTTTGTAAAGTAGTCAATAGCAACCAATAGGAATCTACGTCCATTTTAGGCTTTTGGTTCAATCGGCCCAATGACGTCCATGCCCCAGGCGGCGAATGGCCAAGGTGTTTATATAGGATGTAGTTCAGTTTGCGGTGCATGAATCAAGTCATAGTGCACCTGACATTTCCGAACGAAGCTGAAGCAGTCTTTCTCCATGGTTATCCAATAGTATCCTGTTCGAAGTATTTCTTAACCAAAACATACCCATTCATATGAGGCTCGCACACTCCCGCGTGTACTTCGTGCAAAATCCTTTCGGCTTCCTCGGCATCAACACATCTTAGCAAGTTGAGATTTCGGGTTCTTTATAAAAGATATCACCGCTCAGGAAGAAACCACTCGCATGCCGTCTGATGGTTCTCTTTTGATCCCCAGTGGCCTGCTCGGGATATTCTTGTGTTTTTGGAAATTTCTTGATATCGTAATACCATGGTTGGGTGCTGGATTTTGCCTCGGTCACATTACAATACCCATGTCTTTCCCCGATTTTGATGTCCAAGGGATCGATGTAGGCATTTCTGGGGTAAGGCAACATGTAGGCCAATGTAGCGAGTGTGTCCGCTAACTCATTGTGACAGCGAGGAATATACTTGTACTTTACCAACTTGAACTGTTTGATAGATCCTCCACATACTATCGATAACGAGTTTGACATCTCTTGTTTCCCACCCCCCTGGGCTTGCCGAATGATTAGATCTGAATCCCCCATGATCAACAATTATTCGACGTCTTGGTCAATAGCCATATTCATGCCCATGATGCAGGCTTCATATTCAACTGTGTTGTTTGTGCAGAAGAAACGGAGTCGAGCTGTGGCTGGGTAGTGTTGACAAGTGGGTGAAATTAAGATTGCCCCAATTCGTACACCTCTTGCGCTTATGCTCCATCAAAGCACATTTTCCAAGCAGTGATGTCCTCAGACGTTACCTCCACCGAATTCACCTCCTCATCCAGGAAATAAGTATTTAGGGGTTGATATTCATCATCAACTAGGTTCTCAGCTAGATGATCTGCTAATGCTTGGGCCTTCATCGCTGTGCGAGTGACACTGACTATGTCGAACTCGGTGAGCCGGATTTGCCATTTCGCCAATCTCCCTATGGGCATCAATTTTTGGAATATGTACTTCAAAGGATCCAGCCTTGTTATGAGGTGGGTGGTGTGGGCTTGCAGGTAATGCCTTTCTGAGCTACCCAAGTTAAGGCACAACAGGTTCTTTCTAGCAAGGTGTATTTGGCCTCGTAACTGGTAAACTTCTTGCTCAAGTAATAGATGGCCCATTCCTTATTTCCGGTGACGTCATGCTGCCCGAGAATGCATCCAAACGTGTTTTCCAGGACTGTCAAATAGAGAAAAAATTGTTGAAACACGTTCTCAAGTCGCTAAACTAAACGTGTGTTCATATTTGTAGGTTTTGATAAATGACAAACCGACGTGAAGGGAACATTGACATATGCCGAAGTCCAAGCACAAGAGAAACAAAGATCAAGATTTAGCAAAACAACAAAGTTATACATGATCGTTCTATAATTGTGATCTTGATCCGACAATTGATTCAAGACTTGGCTTCTCTCGTAAAATCATTTTTATCAAACCATGCATCTTTATTTGAAAGCAAAATGATTTTCAAAACATTTCATTTTAACCAAAATAAATTTTTAAACATGTCTTTCAAATCTGGACAAAGATAATCGATTATGTACTTTATGATAATCGATTATGTTAAGGCAGTGTACACCAGATTTTACAAAGCTGAAAGATAATCGATTATGTTAAGGCAGTGTTCACCAGATTTTTAAAGGCTACAAGATAATCGATTATGTACCTTATGATAATCGATTATGTTGAGGCAGTGTTCACCAGATTTTTCAAAGCTACAAGATAATCGATTATATGCCTTAGACTAATCGATTATGTTGAGACAGTGAGCATCAGATTTTTGAAAGTAGCAAAATAATCGATTATGGCTTTTCTGATAATCGATTATATTAAAGACCGTTGCCAAAATATTTTCAAACGCTGAAAGATAATCGATTATGTACAATCAGACAATCGATTATGTTAAGAATAAAATCGGGAATTGATTAACGTTGTCAGGTAATCGATTATACGATTTGGATAATCGATTATTCTGCTTAAAATCTGGGATTGATTTTTGAACGTTGGCAGATAATCGATTATGCAGAATCAGATAATCGATTATCCTAGCACAAAATCAGCAATTTGTGATTGGCAATTAAGCAACGGTCTTGGGTGTTTTGAGCACTATAAATACAACTCAAAATCACTCTTCTAAGCACAACAACTGATTACATTCTTGCTAAAGCTTACATACTCTCTTTGCAATCATTTTATATTCATTTCATAAGTTTTTGAGAGCCAAACTAAGTTGTTGTGTTCTTGAGCGTATTTGTTTACTCATATCTACTCTTCAAGAGAGTTCTGTTTAAGTGAGTGCTAAGTGTTTGTACACACTTGAAGGGATAGTCTAATCCCTTATTGTAAGAAGGAAAAGTAGTTCCTTGGTTTGAAGTCTTGAGGTGCGGTATCCTCAAGCAAGTTGAAGTCTTGTAGAGGGTATATCTACGAGCAAGTGTAACGGTTTGTTAAGCACCCGTAAGCTTAACGAAGTTAGTGTAAAACTCGAGAGAGTCTCTTGGGGATTGGACTAACCATGTGTTATGGTGAACCAAGATAAAATTCGGTGTGTTCTCTCCTTATCTTTTCAATTACTGCACTTACGTTATTCCTGCAATTTTTAATTCCGCAAATTTACATTGTTTTTTATTATAACGCTATTCACCCCCCCCCCTCTAGCGTTAAGCGCATATTCTAACAACAATGGCCTCCCTAGTTCCGGCGGGACCAAGACCGATGGTGGACAAGTAGTCTTTAATCTTGTCAAAAGCCTCTTGACACTCATTCGTCCACTTGATTGCTGCATCTTTTTTTAACAACCTGAATATGGGCTCGCACATAGAAGTCAAATGTGCGATGAATCGGCTAATGTAATTCAGTCTTCCTAACGAACTCATTACACCCTTCTTGGTTTTTGGAGGAGGTAGATCTCAAATGGATTTTATCTTTGTCAGATCCAGCTCAATGCCTTGCCGGCTGACGATGAACCCCAGGAGCTTGCCTGACGGGACCCCAAATGCACACTTGGCCGGGTTTAATTTCAAATCATACTTGCGAAGCCTTTCAAAGAATTTTCTTAGGTCCCGTACATGATCACCTTGAGTCTTGGACTTGGTGATCACGTCGTCCACATATACTTCTATCTTTTGATGTATCATGTCGTGGAAGATAGTGGTCATGGCCTTCATATACATTGCCCCAGTATTCTTTAAACCGAAAGGCATAAACTTGTAGCAATAAGTACCCCAAGATGCTATAAAGGCAGTTTTCTCAACATTTTCCTCATCCATCAACACCTGGTTATATCCTACCTAGTAGTCCACGAAAGACTGTATCTCGTGTTCGTCGTAGTTATCAACAAGGATATGGATATTGGGCAAAGATAAATTGTCTTTGGGACTTGCCTCATTCAAATATCTGTAGTCCACATACACTCGGGTTTTCCTATTTTTCTTTGGCACCAGGACTACATTGACCAGCCACGTGGTGTATCGAACCACTCGGATTACTCCCGCCCCCTGCTGTTTTATGATTTCTTCTTTGATCTTATCACTAACATCAGGCTTGAACTTTCTCTGTTTTTGTTGGACAGGAGGGCATTCTGGGTATGTAGGAAACTTAAGAACCACCAAATCAATACTCAGCCCTGGCATATCATCGTAACACCAAGAAAATACGTCATTGAATTCCATCAAGAGTTGGATCAATGCGTCCCCGGATTTCCTCATTTGCATGGATGCTTATTTTGGTTTCCCTAGTTTCGCCGGGACCACCCAAGTTAACTAGTTCGGTATCATTAGATTTGGCTTAGGTTTATTTTCAAAGTGTTCCAGCTCTCGATTGATTTACCTAAAAGCCTCTTCTTCGTCATTCTCCGTTCTTGGTTTATTTATTCACTATTAGGCGGCATGTTTGGATCGGGGCACGAAGTCCGCAAGTAGGTCATGTTATTTAAAGCTGTATTATTGGAGCTGAAAGAAATGAATAAAGAGAAAACATCAAAATTAGAAAGAATAAAGTAATATAGACGATGAAATATCAATTTCATTTATTTGGAATTGTAAGATAACAAGCTTCACATTGGAAAATTAAAAGGACAAAACACTAAAAGAAAAACACCCGAGTTACACCCTGAAATAACTCGTGATGCAGAAAAGATGGCAAGACAGGACTACAGGGCCTCCTGCTTGATTGGGAATGGCGTAGCCTTCCAATTTTGCAATCTGGCGTCTGGTCCTATGAAGAGAACCTCAGCGGTACTCGAGTCTTCTCCAAGTTGGACCATGTTGGCTTCATACAATAGTTTTCTCATAGCCCCACATATTTCCTCTATTTCTTCAACCATGAAGGTCTCATCTTCTTCCTCCTCACTGTACTTGGGCGTTACAAATGTTTCATATAAGTGGGGCAAGGGTCGAGGTAAAGCCCATCCAACACGCTTCCTATGGTTCGCCCATGTTAGATCCTCTGGTGTTGGGTAGAGGCTAACCCAAAAAATTTCTCTGCAGTAGGCAAGGCAATCAGCTCAGCTATCCTTTGTAAAGATCTTCCAAGTCCCTTCCCTGGTTTTAATCCTTGTCGTATCATCTCTCTAGCCACCATGATTGTGGCATTGGAGAGGAAAGGTTGGGGAAAGGGTTTTCCCTCTTCATGTTGATCAACCACCAGAATTTCGAAAGCCTGATAGACTATATACTCACTACCTTCTTTAGCTTCGAGGTAGGGGATGGAGGATCGCGGTAAATTAACTGTTTATACTTACCATGGACCCCAATTTCTTGGTTCTCATGTTCAAATTTCAACATCAGGTGCAGAGTAGAAGGCACAGCTCCCGCCGCGTGAATTTGTGGTCTTCCCAGAAGGTAATTGTAGGATGTTTCCATATCTAACACTTGAAAGGGTACCTCAAGATCAACTTGGCCAATGGTCAAGACCAGATCAATCTCTTCGACTGTATCTCTTTTAATTACATCGAAAGCTCGAACAGATACATTATTGGGGTGGATCCTCTCCGTACCGATTTCCATTCTCTGTAATGTGGAAAATGGGCATATATCCACCCCAGAGCCTCCATCTATCATTACTCTTTTGACGTAATAGCCTTCACATTTGACGGTTAGATGCAGGGTTTTGTTGTGGGTGGCTCCCTCTGGAGGCAAATCATTTTACTAATTGTGATCTGATTGATAGCAACAAATCTTTCCGCCATCCTCTATAATTTTTCCACGGAGGATTCGGCTGGCACGTAAGCCTCATTGAGAGTTTTAGCTATCTCCTTCTAGTGCTCAGGAGAATCTATCAGCAAGAATAATAAAGAGACTTGTTCAGGGGACTTTCGAAGCTGGTCCACTACTTCATAGTCTGGAATTTTAATCTTTCGGAAGAAAACTTCCGCCTCCTCGCTTACTGGCTTCTTGGATGGGAATTGCCTCTTTGTGGCACTGTTCACTTCCTCCAAGTCAGATTATTTCTTTATAGGGTAGTTTTTTGAGTTTCTCCAGTGACTTCTTAACCTTTATATGTCACTACCGTTTCTTGATAGTTCCAAGGACTGCAGAGGAGTATGTCATAGGCCTCTGAGGTGCGCGACCAACCGCCATGGGCCCATTCAGCCTCGGTGGATTAGATGGTCCTCGCACCACATAGGTTCCTTTGGGTACGTACATAGTCCTCTTCAACTCAAATCTCTTGGGGGACTCAAAGTCAACTGCTTTTCCCGGCGACACCGTGGGATATAAAGGACAGTTTCTTTGAGCGGTATCGCCTCAGTTTTAGCCTCAACCTTCTTTTCAGTTTCTGGGTGAGTGGTTTTATTTTTATTCTCCTCTTCAGCTTTCTTGGAGGCAGCTCTTGGTTTTTTATCTACATTAGCAATAGAAATTATGGCTTTCAAAGCAGGGTCGAATTCTTTATCCTCACAGATCATCCCGATCACCGGTCCGTTGTTGTGAGCCAGCAACGGGTTGTTAGTCACATTCGGACATCATCATCCCTCAAAACTATTTTCCTTTGCTCTATTAAATCTTCCACAACTCGCTTCAGAGTCTAATAATTTTCTGTGTCGTGTCCTTCAGCCCCTAAATGATAAGCACACCGGACACCCCGTTGGTAAGAAGGTGACTCAGGGTTTTGTCTTTTCGGAGGCACATGCTGCAATAGACCCAACTGGACAAGTTATGGGAATAGGCTGGAATACAACTCTTCATTTGGCAAAAAGCTTTGCCTTCTGGGTGGCTCCCTGGACGAAAATTATTTTAAGGAGGGCGGGGATTATAGTGGTTTTGATGGGGAGGCTGGTTTCTCAAAGCCTGGTTCCTGTTGACCTGCTGCTGCGGTCGTGCAAATGGTTGGGCGTTCAAAACCGCATAACGCTGGGGAGCATAATGCTTGTCTAGATGAGGATAATAATGTTGAGGGGTTCTTCCTTAGAACATGGGCCTATGAGCATGATGCCTTCTCATACCTGATGCTGCCATCGAGGCTTCTTCTTTCTTTTTGTTCCTTGTGACTCCTCCCACCCCGCCTTGGATGGCCTGAGAGGTTGATCTGATGGCTGACTGACTCAAAATCCTTCCTGTTTTCAAACCATTTTCTACCATTTCACCAATCTTGATTGCTTCTGCAAAAGGCTTGCCCATGACCGACATCATGTTTTGAAAGTAGCCTGCTTCCTGGGCCTGTAGAAAAAAGGGACCATTTCTATTTCATCCATGGGCGGCTTCACCCTCGATGCCTATTCACGCCACTTAATAGCATATTCTCTGAAACTCTCTAAAGCCTTCTTCTTCAAATTAGCCAAGGAAATCATGTCTGGCGCAATATCGATGTTGTATTGATATTGCCTTAAAGCTCTTTGGCAAGATCGTCCCAAATGTACCATCGTGAGACGTCTTGGTCCATATACCACTCTGAAGCAATGCTTACCAGACTTTCTCTGAAGTACACCATCAACAGCTCTTCTTTTTTTCCCGCCCCTCGCAATTGGTTGCAATACTTCTTTAGGTGAGCAATGGGGTCACCATGACCATCATACTTTTCAAACTTTGGTGTTTTAAATCCCATGGGAAGATGTACATGCAGGAACATGCACAGATCTGTATAAGAAACACTCTTATGCCCACTCAAACCCTGCATATTCTTTAAGCTCTACTTAAGGCTCCTCATTCTTTTCGCCATATCGTCTTGTTCAGGCACTTTAGGGGCTTTATCCTGCACTGGTGTAAGCTCATATGTTGGTTTAGGATAAGTGTAGGTAGGTTATAGAGGAGGCTCAGTTTGGTAATTGGGGGTTTGGAATGTAAAAGCCGTCGGATCAAACATGGGTCTTGGCATTGCAGGCTGTGTGTTGGTTGCACATGGGGGAGCCGTAAAGATATTGGGGATTGTGCCAGATGTGAACACCTGAGGGTGGACTTCGGAAGGTGCTCCAACAAAATTGTCCGGTATGGTGGGTTGTCACAATAGGATGTTTGGATGGCTAATGGGAATAGTGGAAGTACCCCCCCCCCCCCCCCCCGATCTTGGGAAGAGCTCAGGAAATCCAAGGATGGCACTCGGAGGATCTTTTCCATTTGTCCATGCATCCCATATCTCCTTGACCCTAAGACGTAGAATCCTGTTTTCTTAGGGTGCCGCAGACTCTGAGGCCGGGATACCTGTAATTGGGCTATCTTTTCTGAGATGGGAATTGCCGGCAAAGTCGTTTCAGATGACATTTCTGTACTTCCTTTTGATTTGGTGAAATATCTATATGATGCCAACTTAGCTCAAACCAACCATCGTTTCTAAAACCTGGAATGGATGTTCATCAAGCAACAAACAGTTAGTTTGAGACAGATAACATATAGGGAATCACACATTGGGGTGTGATGAACCTAAACAATTAACGGATGTCTACATGTTTTCAATGGTCGCATGTACCGTCCCGGCTTTTATTCCAACTTTCTTTCTTTTGATTTCCACTCATTATTTTTCTTGCTTTTCCTCTTTTGTTCTTCTTCCTCTCTGGTTCTTCGTTTGTTGTCTTCTCTCTTTCTGTTTGGGTTTTCTATCTTAGGGCTTTTCTCTCTTTTATTTTTCATTCCTCCCATTTTCCTCTTTTGTCGCTTTTTGTTGTTTTTTTTAAGATTTCGGTCGAATCCTATGAGGATTGCCTACGTATCATGCCCCGCATGAATCAAACCGAGCGTAGTTCATACAAATACAAAGTAAAGAATAAAATGTTTTAGAATTTTCCATTTTCATAATCACAAACTTTTGTTACAAAGACTCGAAAAAACGACAAACTTTGAAGAAGGACGAACTACAGACTCGAAGAATAGCTAACCATAGGTAAAAGAAAAGATAGACAAATTGACAGACTTTTAAAGGAAAATACAATCTCAAGAAATCACGAATACATTAGGGCTTTAACTGCTCCTAGGACCCGTGAGGCATCGTTCGGCCTTGCTGCCGGTCGACTAGCTAAATCCCCTTGGAGGTGATGAAGGCCTTCCATTACGCGGCGAACAAAGAGCATAGCGGTGGCAAAGAACATAGATCTAGGCATATCTTCACAACTGCTACACTTTATTGCGATGTAGTGAGCGACTCTTTTGATTCTCTTGTATGCACCTTTTTCCTGCAATAACCGCCCAATCTACTCAATTCTGGCTCCCAAAATTTGTTTGGCTACTAGATTCTACTTTTAAAGCTATTGCAAATCCAATTCCAATTGTGCCAATGCTATGTAACAATGTTCCCTTTCATTTTTGAACTCTTTTGCCTGTTTGAACATTTTGTTTTCTGCAATGACGACCATTTTCTTTAACCCTGCCACCTTACCATCAAACTCTTCTTTTAATTGCTTAACCAAGTCTGCTTCTTCTGCTACATTTTTAGCCAATTGTTTTCGAGCCCTAGCTAGTTCCCTCTCTTCTTTGTTCAAATCAAAACTGTAGTCATTCACCTTCTGTCTCAGACCATCTATAAGTTTTGTATCTTTGGCACTCCGGACGGGGTTTTCCGCTGCTACTTTCATTTTCTGATTTGGGACCGAAGGGCCTCATTTTCCTTGACCAGTTTCTTCTTTTTGCCCTCATCTACGGTGACCTACAAATCTTTCTCGAATTGCAAATTCATGATCTGCTTCTCCAGTTTGCCTATCGAAGCTCTGTGCTCACGTTCTTTAGCCAACCAGTCCCACTACTCTTATGATGCTTCAACGAATTCCTGGAGATGGGGCCTTTTGGCTGGCCTCTTGAACTCAATTTCTCTCTTGTACCAAGCAAGGTATCAAGGTGACAGTTTGCATCTAGACCGATCCCATACACAAGTGTTTGCTGTTAGGTATTGGCATTCATTCCAAATTTTGCGGACCGTTGCTTCGGGGAACTGACCATCAGGACCAATCTCGACTACCCTTATACTGAGATCTTCGTCATTTGGCACTATCTGGAATCTCCCAAGTTGTCTCGAAACCCGATGCGGGCATAAGGCTGGATGCTCCTAAGACCCATCAGAAGGAAGTAAGGCTCTGTTGCCGACATGTGTATGATCTCGTCCACAGACAACCATCCCAGCGTCCACTCTATTTGACTGGCAGTGAGGGACTGAAAGTAAGATATCCATCCTGTTACTCCTTCGGGAAAACTTAGCCATTCAATCCTTGTGTAAAATTCTTCTATGAAAGTTTTCTCCGTGACCCGTGGCTCATGAATTGGGGACGGTGGCATAGATGTTCGGATATCCACATTTGCAACAATAGATTGCACCCCTCAAAGAAATCTTTCCCGGCCCTGGAAGTTGTGAGCACAAAAGATCTCAGCTATTATCATAGGTGCGAGTGTGCACTTGGCTTGGGTGCGTAGAGTGCTAACAACCCCTGTTATTTTTATGTTGATGTTCCCAGCATTCCTCGGAAACACCAAGAGCCCTAGGAAAGCCACCATAAACGCAAAACGTATGTGTTCTTCCCATTTGATGCTATTTCCTTTGCTGTATATTTTGTTCTCATATTTGTTGAAACCCCCAATATGACCATATCTGCTATGAAGGAAGGAAAAGGTGCAAAACCCTGCTGCCAAGTTCGAGTCATGTACCACTCTGCTTATTTTTAGGGTATCTAAGAATTTATTCACAGCTACAACTCTTAGAGCAACCAAATACTTGTGTCTCAATGGAATTTCAGCATCCCCAATGTACCTGGCTATTTCTTCTAAGGTCGAGGTCAGTTCAAAATCTGAGAAGTAGAACACATTGTGCCCCGGGTCCCAGCACGTGACCAATGCTCTTATAATGTCTCCTCGGGGTATAATCTCCAATAGTCCAGGAAGGCCTCCTAAATATTTCTTTACCTCATCTTGCCCTTCTCTACCTAAATCGTTCCACCACAGCCGCAACTCCAAGGGGATTCTGCTTACAAACGAGAAAGGTTCGTTTTGGATTGTGGTTATCCTGCACATTTATTAAGGCGAATTAGCATCTTAGGATTTTATTCCATTTGACTTCAAAATCAAAAATTGACCCCCTTCTTTTGTGAAATTTATTTTCTAAAACAGAAAACCCAGCTTTTGCAGATACGGCCTTTCAGCACTTCCGAAGGAATATTTTAAGGCTATGCCCGCTAACTGGCAAAAACTAAAATAAAAACCCAAAGGTGGCCGTTTGTGCAAAATCAGCCTTTTGGCGTCCCTTTCGGCAACATTCAGCTATTCTTGACAACAAAGGCATCACCCGATTTATTTATAACAAGTAAACTTTGACATTGTTGTTTTTTGTTTTGTTTTGGCTATTTTTCCAAAAGGGAGGTTGGAGCCTACGTATTTCACACCTGGTGAGAATCAAACCAGTGTAGTTCGGGAAGAAAATTTTGTCAAAACCAAAATTTGTTGAAAATGTCTCTTTTTCTTTATCTTTTCTTTTTCAAAAATTCGGCAGCATTTCGACACTATTTGAACATTGGTTTTCCGGGAATGGTGAGTACTCTCATTTAGCCCTATTACTGCCATTTTCTAATTTTTTTCCCTCCTTATTCACAAGCTGGTGAACATGCAAATCCAAAGCAAATAAATGTGCAAGTAGCACGTAATATACACCAGGATGGTCTTTTTATTTCAGGTCCCCTAGGTCAAATGCACGTGATGCAAACAAACGTTTCTACTAGGGATCCGGCATGAGGTTTTGTTATACTAGGTTCAAAACTTGGGTATTTGTTCTGGACTGTGTACCCGAGCGGAAAGCTCGAGCCGAGGAGGGGGCTACGTACCGGGGACACTAACAGAATAGGGAATCTCGACCAGCAAGCACATCCCCGAAGATAATGAGAGTAAGGTTTCGTAACAGTTTATATATACTATTCATCCAATATTAAGCGGTAAAACATTTAGTACCAATAGCATGGAACATGTAATAAAATCAGATAAAGCCAAATATAACAATTATATTAAGCTCGACTTCTTGAACCCTGAACCAAAGATTTTGGGTCTACTGTCCCCAGCAGAGTCGCTAGAGCTATCACACCTCCTTTTTACACGGCTACCTCGAAGGATAGTATGTAAGGGAGTTTTTCCAATTAAAGTGACATTATTCGAAATGGGATTATTTATTTATTTAGAGTCTCCAATTGGGATAGGTTTGGCTTTTGGCGTCCCAAGTCACCGATTTATTTAGAATCCCAAATCGAGGAAATTTTTTTGACTGCCCAAATGGAGTCTGCGAACCAGAAATTTTATGTAAGGAATTTTGTTGGCCCGAGGGAAGGTGTTAGGCACCCTCGGATACCGTGGTTCTAGCACGGTCGCTTAAACTATTACAATTGGCTTAAATTCTGATTTTTGTACATATTCATCCTATAGTGCACTTTTAAATTATTTTTACCACTTTTAATATTTCTTAAAGAAAATTACAATGTCATTAAAACATGCCGCCGCAAACCACATCACATAAATGCACCCGCAATTTTTGGCATATTTCAACTTCATTGAGACTTGGATTTGGGTCACATAAATGTGCACCCGTACTTAGAAAGGTAAAATTATTAAAGACGCGCCTAAAGAGACTAACGTGTTATTATCTTTGCGGGAATCCATGAAGTTCGCTAAACGGCATGTCCCGAATTTTCTAAGTATCTTAAGATAAGCATTTAAGGAGGGCCACGCGATTTATGGGATTCGTTTGGCGTGGCGCACCTCATTTTAGTATTTGAAGGTTAACATAAAACAATCTTTGATTTTCTATAAGATTTGGCTCTTCAAAGCTTAATTAGATTGATGTCACCCACTGAACTTAGTAAAAGCAGTCCAGGAACAAGCATGTTGGGCTTTGACTGGTCCAATAATATGTGAACCATGTTAAGTCTGGGCATGTGTCAATGTTTAGCTCTAGGAATTTTAATAGCCCAAACTCAAGTAGTCAACATAAATATGAGGGAACTTATCAACTCCAGTAAATCAGAACAATTTGATACCAAAATTAAACGGGTTGCATACAAATTTAACAACTTCAAATTCCCTACACGTTTGCTTATTTGATTGAACCTAACATAAACACGGAATTCTGTTAAATTAACACAAGTTCAAACACTAGATGTCTATAAACAAACATTCTAATTAGATGATTCTTCTGGTGTTCAAGCATGCTAGTGAATCAATTCCAAATTGGTTATCTAAAAAACAACAGTCCATACAGTCCCATTAATACACTTATTATAAAATTCAAATGACTATAAACGAAAGCTACACTAATACTAAGGTAAATTCACAGGAAACAGGAACAATTTGCACTTCAATTCTCTTTCCAATTGAACCATTCATTTGATTGATTTCATATCCTGTGGGAAGGTGAAATACCTGGAAGTTAGAATACAAAATAAGAATGAGAAATCAGCAGCAATACACAGTGATCAGCAATAAGATCAACAGAAACACAACAATAGGATCAACTTCACATCAACCCAGAATAACCCAAAGAAAACCTTTGATTGACCTTAAAACACTTGAAACCAAACAAGGAAAACTCCAGAAAACTCAATAACCAAACCTAAGCTAAATGAGGAAAATCCATCACCAGAATTTAAAAATAATTTTACCTTCAACAGAACTGCTTTGTTTTGTTTGTTTTTTTTTGGAATTTTTCCGTTTGTTTTGAAGCTCTAAATGACCTAATTTTAAAGGAAAACTCTCAGATATTCAGACTAAATAGTATTTCTAATTTTTGTTTTGGAGTTGAATTTCAAGGATTGGATTCCAGATCTGAACTTTTGAATATTTTTACTGCTGGGATAATTAGTGTTACAGGAAATTTTTAGGGAATTTTCAGGATTTTTTAAACTTCAAACTTCTGGGAATTTTTCAGGGATTTCATACAGCCAAAAACTTGTAAATGAAGGCATTAGGGTGTCTTTTTATTGCCAAACTTAGTGCAACCCACTTCTTTTATTTTATCCATCAGTCCTTATCTTATTCTTTGAAATTTTATTCAACTAGCCCCTAAAATATTGACTTGTGCCTCAAGTCATTGCCTTAGAGTCTCAGAATTATAACTTTAAACCTCTTCTAGAATAATCTAGGGTGTTCTTGTTTATCCTACAATATTTTTGTCCAATTCTAAGTGCCTAAATTACCCCGTGAATCTATTTTGAAATTACAAACTCAGTGTTAACTAAACCTCAAACCTTTTTAACATAAATGAGGGCTATTAGCTATAACTAGAACAAATTAAACTAATAATAAGCAGGGAATTAACAACAAGAAAAATTGGAATTGAATACAAAGCAGGGAAATCAAAGCTTATCCAAATGAACAGTGGATCTAAACAAATTCAAACTAATATCGAAATCCCTAGAAAATGATTAATCGAACGAATGGCTAACCAGAACAAAATAAAATAAGATGCAAAAATAGAAAACTACTAGGAAACCTACTAATTTGGATAAACAAATACTAGAAAAATATCAATAAGAATAGAAGAATGATAGAAATATCTCAATAATCGAATAAAAGGGATTCTGACCATGCTTTGCAAAAATTGGACTGCAACTGTCCTTAATCGTGTCTTTCCATGGGAAACACAAGATTAAGGACTACTACAGTCCAAAATCGAACGAACTCCGGCAAAATTAGGGTTTGAGGTTAGTGTTTCGATCTGAAATTCGAGACGTTTGAGGGAGATTCGAAGGAAGTGGGGTTCAGTTTTGGGTAGAGGAGGCAAAGGGGAACCTATGGTGTGTTTTTTGTGGGCGTCTGAGCCGGCACCGCTGTGGATGGCAAAACAGCCACCTCTTTAAATCAATATTTGACACCATTGGCTGCGATTCGAAGGCTGGGAGTTGGGTTGTTGGAAACAGGGGAGAAGGGGAACATTTGGTATTAATTTGGGGTCAATTGGAGATTGCCCGCTGGCGGAGGCCATTTCCGGCCAGCTGCGGACGACAGAGAGCGGTGGTTTTATGGTGGTGTTATATTTGCAATATCAGGGGTGTTTGAGAGATGGTGTGGAGGGGTAGGGGCATCCGACACTTATATAGCTAGAAACCTAGGCAGTTCTCGTTCGTTCGATCAGGCATCATCAACGGCCTTGATTGATTCTGAGAAAACGACGTCGTTTCAAGTGTCGACCATTTGGACCGGGTAGAAATTTTGGCCGGGCATATATTTGAACGAGTTTCGGGATTTTTTGCTGCAAACTGGCCAAGACCAGGTCCTCTAATTCTCTTTTAAGAAGTTTTTTTTTCTTTTCCTCTCTTTTATATTCTTTGTTTCTTTTTTTCAGATTTTATTAACAAATATTAAAATAACAATAGACAAGACCAAAATTTAAACTCTACAATTAAAACTAATTAATTTCTAAAATAATCTAAATCCTAGTTTTAAAAGGGAAACTAAGCAAATATAGAAGAATGACTAGTTTTGTTATTATTATATTTATTTTGTTATTTATATAATAAAAAATATAAAATTGAGTCCTAAATACAAATGTACTTTTTTTGTAATTTTATGAATTATATCAATTTAAAAATGCACAAAGAGAAATGCAAACAGATATCGAATCATGCAATTAATTCCTAAAAATTTAAATAAAAGAAAAATTCTAATTTCAATGAATTCTATAGCAATATTTCGAGCGAGGCAAAAATCATGTGCTCATAGGTATATATTTGGGTGGTAGTATATGACTTGCTTGGTTGAGGTCCCGGGGGCCTCGTGGTGATTTCGGATGGTTAGCGGTGGATTTGAGTTGGGTTGTGACAGCTAAAGTTTTTTCATTGTTGTCATAACTGCACCTGCAGCTAGGTGACTGCAGGCGCCGGCAGTGCATCGCAGATGCGAATCCTTGGCCCATAAGTGAAAATCGTAGATACAGTGTCTTGAACCGCAAAAGAGGTACCGCAGGTGCAGTAGACCGTAGATGCGAAAACCCTAGGCCAAAAGGTATAAAAGAATTCCTTCGTGATTTTTGAGTTGTGCTTCACCATTTCAAGGCGGGTTTAGAGCTTTTTGGGAGATTTTGAAGAGGGATTCATGGGATAACTTCTGGAGGTAAGATTATTGAACCTAATAACCGATCCAATGGTATTATTTCACGAATTAGAGCTGTAATTATGAAAATTTAAGGTTGGAAATTGGGAAACTGGGGCTTGAGAATTGGAGACCTAGACTTGAGGATTTGAGAGTTCACTTGTGATCGAATTTTGGTACTTTTATATGCATGAACTCATGGGGAGATAAGGAGTTTAATGATGTAAAATTTATCGAATTTCGAGACGTGGGCCCGAAGGCTGGATTTTTGTTAGTTTCAGAATATATGTTGTAAATTAATTTTAGCATGGGCTTCGTTCCACAATATTTTGAAATCGTGATTATGATTTTGGATAGATTCAACACGAGTTGAGGCCGATTCGAGGGGCAAAGGCATCGCGGGCTAAAGTTTGGATCGGATTGAGATGAGTAATGATTGTAAATGTTGTCTTGAGGGTACAAAACCTCATATTTCACATCGTTGTGCTATATTGAGGTGACATACATGCCAGATGATGAGCTTGGGGTCGTGCACCATTGGGAATTATGACTTAGTCCATCGCATATGACTTTTTTACTGCGTATTTAATTGAAAACTATTTGTTATCATCATATTTTGGGCTGGGTTTTTTACTGATATTTCCTCACTAATTTGATTTTATACTTGTACTCAGTCATGTTATATTCTATTTTTTCATAATTCAGTCATATTTACTCTGTTTTAACACATTAAATGACATTTTAAATGATAATTGGGATGGGCATAATGTTTTACTGTTGCCCTTGTGGCTTATGAGATTCTAACTGAATAAGGCGGAGGGCCTATGTTGTGAGGATACTTTTGGGTCGGGCTACACGCTGCAGCAGTGATACACTAATTATGAGTAAGAGGCCGGTGGCCTGTGATTTGTACGCCACGATGTGGCTTGTTGCTATGAGGTCGAGAGCCTATTGATTATGCCACGAGATGGCTTGATATTGCACTTGGGACATAAGGGGGCCCTTCTAGGAGTCTGTACACCCCTAGTAAGTGGGGGTACATATTGTGGTATGAGATATGGCCCGAGGGGCTGGTGTGATTCCATGTTATTGCTCGAGGGGCTAATTCTGTTGGTATTGTGCCCGAAGGGCAGTTTTTATGTGGTTATCTTTTCTGGCTGCATTTCATCTACTTGTTTAACCGTTAAAAAGGTATTTTTAGAAGCTTAAACTCAACTAAGGTGTTTTTATGAGATTCACTATTTTATTGCACTTTACTAGTTTTACTTTGTCTCTTTATAGCATGTTGTTGTGTTTTTACGTGATTTCTTATCGCTCAGTCTTCGGGTGTGTTTGGCATAACAAAATATTTTTTGTGAAAAATATTTTCTTGAATAACAAGTAGTAGTCTTATTCATTTTTCGATATATAGTACGCAAATTAAGAAAAATGGCTTCTCAAAAGTATTCATAAATAATTTAGATATAATAAACATGAAGCCATAACATTTAAAACCAACAACCTCATAAACATTCGAACCACTAAACTTTCAAAACCGCAGAATTTTGAACCAGTAACATTATAACATCTAAACCCATAAACTTCCAAACACATAAATCTTTGAACTCATAATTTTGGAACTTCTAAAATTTTGAGCCTTTAAACTGATAAATAATAACATTAAAACAGAAAAATATATTTAAATTTGGGGGGGAGGTAGGGTGAGGGCCGGTGCTGGGGGAAGCAAAACGAAAAAAAATAGAAATTTAAATTATAAAAAAAAAGTTAAAAAAAAAATTTTGTGCTGGGAAGGGGGGATTGGGGTGGGTGGTAGGTGGTGCAGAAAAATGAAAAAATAAAAATTTGAAATTGCAAAAAAAAAAAGAATTATGGTAAAAATAATATTTTATTGCAGGGGGTGGAGGGTTAGTAAGGTGAGTGCTAACAGAAAAACTAAAATTTGAAGAAAAAACCTTTTTGGGAGAGGGGGGTGGGTGGGGAAGGTTGAGAAGGAGCTTTGGAAATTGTTTTTCCTTCTCTTGATAAGGAAAATATTTTTCTCCAATTGGAGAAAAATGAATTGATAAGGAAAATGTTTTCCAAAATATTTAACCCAACCAAACATGAGAAAATTTGAAAATATTTTTCGGAAAATATTTTCCTTCATACCAAACACACCCTTCATTAATTATTATTACTCACTGAGTTGAAATATTCACTTTATTTCCTGCACCCTGTGTGCAGATTCAGCCACTTCAGGTTTTGCTAGCAAGTGTTGATTCCTTCCAGCTCAAGCGGATTCGGAGATTCACTAGGTAGCTGCTCGGCGTTCGCAACCCAATGCTTCTCTCTCTATCTCATTATCTCTTGATTAGTTCTGTAATAGACTATGTACACTCTTTCGATGTTTAATCGGTTAGTAGATGCTCATGACTGGTGACACCCCGATGTCAGGCAGTATTGGTTTGTTTTCCGCAATGTATTGTTTTAGTATTTCTATTTGGAATTAATCATGTTAATGACTTAATCATGCTATTTTTTATATTTAAAATGAATTTTGCATAGTGTCGGCTGGCTTGTCTTCACGAAAGGCGCCATCACGACCGGGTCGGGGTTAAGATCGTGATAAGTTGGTATCATAGCCTAGTTAACATAGGTGGCACGAGTCATGAACATATTTAGTAGAGTATCGTGGATCGATATAGAGACATCTGTATTTATCCTTGAGAGGCTGCGGATCCTGTAGGAAAAACTTCATATTCTTGAAATTCTAGTCGTGCAAATATGTTGATCCGAATACTAAACTTCTATTATTCTATCCTCTCACAGATGGTGAGGACACGCGCTATTAGTCAGGATAGACGACCACCAGTACCACTAGTTGTGGCCACTAGAGGCCGAGGACGCGATCGTGGTTGCGGTAGGGCAGGGGTGTGGCGCGCACAGCAGCTAGGGCAGCACATGTAGATCCACCAGCTGTCTTAGTTTCGGATCAGGTCCCAGTTGTGGACGCTCCAGTAGCACCAGCTCAGGCACCAACTATACCCATTGTGATTTCAGGTTTTCACAAGGCCTTGGCTTGGATTTTATCGGTATGCACTAGCCTAGCTCAGATGGTCTCACTTACTATAGCCGCAACTACTTTTAGGCCGGGGGAGGCAATCAGACTCCTGCCGCTCGCACACTTGATCAGGTCATGCAGGGACTTCTGACACCAAGGGCACATCCAACCTAGCCAGTTGTAGCTGCTCAGGACTATATAGCTCCTGCCATGCCAGAGGATGAATAGTGCAAGTTGGAGAGGTTTGGTAGACTTTAGCCTCCGACTTTTAATGGTGCAGAGGGCGAGGATGCCCAGGGTTTCTTATACATGTGTCAGCGGATTCTTCTCACAAAGGGTATTCAGGAGACCAGCGAGATCGCTTTCACCACTTTTCAGTTTTCTGGAGCTGCCTTCACTTGGTGGGAGGCGTATGAGAGGCGTAGGCATGTTGGTGCAACATCCCTTACCTAGCAATAGTTATCTGTTCTCTTTTTAGAGAAGTATGTGCAGTAGTCTCACAGAGAGGAGATGCACACGCAATTTGAGTGGTTGCGCCAGAGAGAGATGACTGTGACGCAATATGAGATGAGGTTTTTAGAGTTAGCTCATCGTGCTATTTGGTTGGTTCCGACAGATAGACAGAGGATTAGGAGGTTTGTTGATAGCCTCACTTATCAGCTTCATATTCTCATGACCAGGGAGAGGGTGTCTGGTGCTACATTTGAGGAGGTTGTAGACGTTGCCCGTGTGATTGAGTCAGTTTGTCGCCAAGAGCGAGCTAAGAGGAAGTCTAAGAGGCCTCGAGGATTTGGTAGTTATGGTGGTGCTCCTTCGAGATGTCAAATTCAGCACAGCAGAGGCCGTCCATTTAGGCATGCTCAACCAGCTCACCCAGGTTATCGTTGGGCATCATCGGGTCTTGATCCTCATGGTTCTCATCAGGGCTACTCATGACCTAATGCCTTTCCAGCACATAGTTCGTCCCGTGCTCCATTAGATCAGGGCTCTTCTAAGCCAGGCGCATCTTCTAGTCATTCTGGTGCTAGGGGTTCCCTTTAGTCCCCATCTCCAGCACCCGGGAGTTGCTATAAGTGTAGAGAGATAGGTCATATATGGAGGTAGTTTCCTTGTCGTCTTGGGGGTTTATCTCAATAGAGGGGTCAGCCATCCGCTTAAGCACCAGTTGCTTCACCACCACCTACCCACCAAGCTAGAGGTGGAGGTCGGTCAGCAAGGGATTGCCCTAATGGGGAGGTCGATCAGATGGCAGTCAGGCCCGTATTTATCCACTTCCAGCTAGACCCGATGCTATTGTTTCCAATGTTGTTATTACAGGATTCTTTCAGTCTATCGCAGAGATGACTTTGTATTATTTGATCCCGATTCCCCTTATTCTTATGTGTCATCATACTTTGTTCGTTATTTGGATACGCCCCATGAGTCTCTTGTTTCGTATGTTCATGTATCTACTCCGGTAGGCGATACTGTTGTAGACCGTGTGTACCGTTCATGTGTGGTGACTATTGGGGGTCTAGAGACTCGAGTGGATCTATTGTTGTTATGTATGGTAGACTTCGATATTATTTTGGGCATGGATTGACTATCTCTGTTTCATGATATTTTAGGTTGTCATGCTAAAACAATGACATTGGTTATGCCAGACGTGCCACTAATTGAATGGCGAGGTTAGACTGATTATGTTCCTAGTAGGGTAATTTCATTCTTGAAGGCCCAGCATATGGTTGGAAATGGTTGTCTTTCATATCTATCCTTTGTCAAGGATGTTGGTGCAGAGACTCCCAGTATTGATTCTGTTCCAGTTATGAGGGATTTCCCCGATGTGTTTCCTGCAGACCTGTCGGGCATGCTGCCGGACAAATATTGATTTTGGTATTGATCTGGTGTTGGTCACTCAACCCATTTCTATTCCGTCGTATCGTATGGCACCAGCAGAGTTGAAGAATTTTAATGAGCAGCTTCAAGAACTCCATGACAAGGGGTTCATTCAGCCTAGTGTGTCGCCATAGAGTGCTCGGTTCTATTTGTGAAGCAGAAGGATGGCACTATGAGGATGTGCATTGATTACAGGCAGTTGAACAAAGTAACAGTTAAGAACAAGTATCTTTTGCGTCTTATCGATGATTTGTTTGACCAACTTCAGGGAGCGAGAGTGTTCTCCGAGATTGATCTCCGTTCAAGTTATCACCGGTTGAAGATCAGGGACTCAGATATTCTTAAGACAGCTTCAGGAACTGATATGGTTATTATGAGTTCTTGGTGATGTCTATTGGGCTGACCAATGCCCCAGCAACATTCATGCATTTGATGAACAGCGTGTTCCGACCATATCTAGACTCGTTGTCATAATCTTTATCGATGATATTCTGGTATACTCGCATAGTCAGGTGGAGTACGCGGAGCATTTGAGAGTTGTGTTGCAAAGATTGAGGAAGAAGAAGCTTTATGAAAAGTTCTACAAGTGAGAGTTTTTGCTCAGTTTAGTGTCTTTCTTGGGGCACGTGGTGTCCATCGAGGGTATTCAGGTGGATCCAAAGAAGATAGAGGTGGTTCAGAGTAGGCCTAGACTATCCTCAGCCATAGAGATTCACAGTTTTCTTGGTTTGGTAGGTTATTATCGCTTGTTTGTTTAGGGATTTTCATCTATCACATCGCCCTTGACCAAGTTGACTCAGAAGGGTGATCCATTTGTGTGGTCGGGTAAGTGGGAGGAGAGCTTTCAGAAGCTCAAGACTACCTTGACCACAACTCCAGTGTTAGTATTGCCATTAGCTTCAGGTTCTTATATCGTGTATTGTGATGCGTTAAAAGTTGGTATTGGGTGTGTTTTGATGCGGGAGGGTAGGGTTATTGCTTATGCTTTGTGTCAGTTGAAGCCCCATGAGAATAACACCATGTTCATGATTTGGAGTTGGCTTCCATTATTCACGTGTTGAAGATTTGGAGGCATTATTTGTATGGTGTGTCTTGTGAGGTGTTTATTGATCATCGTAGCCTCCAGCACTTGTTCAAGTAGAAGGATCTAAATTTGAGGGAGATGGTTGGAGTTGCCAAAGGATTATGATATTACTATTTTGTACCACCTGGGGAAGGCCAATGTGGTGGTCGTTGCTTTGAGCCGAAAGGCAGTGAGTATAGGGAGTTTGGAGTATATTCCAGTTGGGGAGAGACCTCTTTCAGTTGAGGTTCAGGCCTTGGCCAACCAACTCGTGAGGTTGGATATTTTGGAGTCTAGTCGGGTATTGGACTGTGTGATTTCTCGATCTTCTTTATATGATCACATCCGAGAGCGCCAATATGATGATCCTCATTTTCTTGTACTTAAGTACAGCGTTCATCACGATGATGCCAGAGATGCGACTATTGGTGATTATAGGGTGTTGAGGATTCATGACCGGATATGTATGCCCAATGTAGATGGGCTTTGAGAGTTGATTCTAGAGCAGGCCCATAGGTCGTGGTATTTCATTCATCTAGGTGCCGCAAAGATATATCAGGATCTGAGACAACATTATTGGTGGAGGAGAATGAAGAAAGACATGGTGGGATTTGTAGCTCAATGTCTCAATTGTTAGCATGTAAAATATAAGCATCAAAGACCATGTGGCTTGCTTCAGTCGATGAATATTCCAGAGTGGATGCGGGAAAGGATCACTATGTACTTTGTAGTTAGACTCTAACGGTCTTTGAAGAAGTTCGATGCTATTTGGGAGATTGTGGATCGGATGACCAAGTCTGCACACTTCATTTCTGTGTGTACCACTTATTCTTAAGTGCGGTTGGCAGAGATCTATATACAGGAGACTGTTCGGTTGCATGGTGTCCTGATTCCATTATTCAGATATGGGCACTTAGTTTATTTCACAGATTTGGAGGTCGGTGCTGTGAGTTTTGGGTACTCAGGTTGAGTTGAGCACAACTTTTTACCCTCAAATGGACGGGCAGTCCGAGCGCACTATTCAGATATTGGAGGACATGTTGCGTGCGTGTGTCATTGATTTTGGAGGGTCATAGGACCAGTTTCTACCGCTCACAAAGTTCACTTATAACAATAAGTACCAGTCGAGTATTCAGATGGCTCCATATAAGGCTTTGTATGGGAGGCGGTGTAGATCTCCAGTTGGTTGGTTTGAGCCGGGTAAGGCTATGCTATTGGGGACAGATTTGGTGCAGGATGTTTTAGACGAGGTGATGGTGATTCAGGAGAGGCTTCATACAACAGTCGAGACAAAAGAGTTATGCTGACAAGAAGGTTCGGGATGTGTCCTATATGGTTGGTGAGAATGTTTTGTTGAAGGTCTAGCCTATGAAGGGTGTTATGAGATTTGGGAAGAAATGTAAAATGAGTTCTCGGTTCATTGGGCCTTTTGAGGTACTTCGAAGGATTAGGGAGGCGGTTTATGAGCTTGCTTTGCCACCCAGGTTTTCGAGTGTGCATACGGTATTCCATGTTTCTATGCTCCGGAAGTATATTGGGGATCCGTCTCATGTTCGAGATTTTAGCACGGTTCAGTTAGATAGTGATTTGACCTATTGATGTGGAGCCAACAACTATTTAGGAACGTTAGGTTCGAAAGTTGAGATCAAAGGATATAGCTTCTGTGAAAGTGCTGTGAAGAGGTCGGCCCGTGGAGGAGGCTACTTGGGAGACCGAGCGGGAGATGCTGAGCAAATATCCTCACCCATTTAAGGCTTCAGGTCCGTTTCTTGACCCGTTCGAGGAGGAACGTTTGTTTAAGAGGGTGAGGATGTAACGACTTGACCGGTTGTTTCATGAGTTACCGCTCTATTTCCTCCATTTCTGCTTCTTATTACTTTGTTTATCAGTTCTATGCTTGATCGGGTCGGTTGGCTCGGGTTTGGAAAGGTTTTTTGTAAGGTTCGAGAACTTAGTCTCTTTTGAGGAAGCTTAAGTTGAAAAAGTCAACCGGATGTTGACTTATGTGTAAGAGGGCTAGGATATGAGTTTTGATGATTTGGATATCATAGGGAGGTGATTTTAGACTTAGGAGTATGATTGGAATGTGTTTTGGAGGTTCGTAGAAGATTTAGGCTTGAATTGAAAAAAGTGAAATTTTGACGTTTTTCGGTTGATAGGTGAGATTTTGATATATGGGTCGAAATAGAACTTCGGGAGTTGCAGTAGGTCCTTTATGTCATTTGGGATGTGATTAAAATTTCAGGTAATTCAGAAGTGGTTTGATAGGCTTTTTTATCAAAAGCGTATTCGGAAGATTTTAAGAACCTTAGGCTTGAATCCGATATGTTTTGGTTGATTTGATGTTGTTTTGAGGTGTTTTGAAGATTAATATAAGTTTGGGTGTTAGCATATGACTTGTTTGTGCTTTTGGTTGAGGTCCCGGGGCCTCGGGGTAATTTCGGATGGTTAGAGGAAGACTTGAGTTGGGTTGTGACAGCTGAAGTTTTCCCATTACTGTCATAACTGCACCTGCGGCTAGGGGACCATAGGTGCGGGATCGTAGAAATGTAGAGGGAGCCACAGATGTGGCCAAGAGGAAGCTCAGCTGAAATCGCAGAAGCAGTACATGGAGTGCACTTGCGATAGCGCAGGTGCGGGGCATCGCAGATGCGGATCTTTGGCCCATAAGTGAAACCGCATATGCGAGTGCACTTGCGATAGCGCAGGTGCGGGACATCGCAGATGCGGATCTTTGGCCCATAAGTGAAACCGCATATGCGGTCTCTTGGACCGTAGAAGTGGTACCGCAAGTGCGGTGGATGGACCGCAGGTGCGAAAAGCCTAGGCCATAAGGTATAAATGAATTCCTTCACGACTTTTGAGTTGTTCTTCACCATTTCAAGGCAGCTTTGGAGCTTTCTAGGAGATTTTGAAGAGGGATTCAAGGGATAATGCATGGAGGTAAGATTTTTGAACCTAATAATTGATCCTATGGTATTATTTCACGGATTAGAGCTATAATTATGGAAATTTAGGGTTGAAAATTGGGAGGGCTTGAGAATACGAGACCTAGACTTGAGAATTTGAGAGATTTTGGTACTTTTGATATGCATGAACTCGTGGGGAGATAAGAAGTTTAATGATGTAAAGTTTATCGAATTCTGAGACGTAGGCCCGGGGGTCGGATTTTGGTTAATTTCAGAATTTATGTAGTAAATTAATTATTTTTACATGGGCTTCGCTTTAGCATATTTTGACGTCATGATTCTAATTTAGGATAGATTCAATGTGACTTGAGGCTGATTCGAGGGGCAAAGGCTTCTAGAGTTTGGACCGGATTGAGGTGGGTGATGATTGTAAATGTTTTCCTGAGGGTACAAAACCTCGGATTTCACATGGTTGTGCTATATTGAGGTGATGCACACACTAGATGATGAGCGTGGACCCGTGCACCGTTGGGGATTATGACTTAGCCCATCCTGTATGATTGTTTTACTGTGTATTTGATTGAAAAATGTTTGTTATCATCATGTTTTGGGCTGAATGCCATATTTGGTCCTTGTGCCAATTATTTGGACCCTTACGGGATTTTTACTGATATTTCCTCACTTATTTGACTTTATACATGTACTCAGTCATGATATATTCTACTGTTTTCATAACTCAGCCATGTTTACTATGTTTTAACACACTAAATGACATTTTAAATGATAATTGGGCTGAGCATCATGTTTCATTGTTGCCCGTATGGCTTATAAGATTCTGACTCAGTAAGGCCGAGGAACTATGTTATGAGGATACTATTAGGTCGGGTTGCACGCCGAAACAGTGATACACCAATTATGATTTTGAGGCCGAGGGCCTGAGATTTGTACGCCACGAGGTGGCTTGTTGATATAAGGACGAGAGCCTAGTGATGATGCCACGAGATTGCTTGATATTGCGCTAGGGTCATATGGGGCCCCTCTAGGATTCTGTACACCCTCAGTGAGCGCGGCACCTATTGTGATATGAGATATAGCCCGGGGTTCCATGTTATTGCCCTAGAGGCTAATTCTATTGGTATTCACCCGAAGGGCGGTTTTTATGTGTTTATATTTTCTAGCTGCCTGTCATCTACTTGTTTAACTCTTAAAAAGGTATTTTTAGAACATTAAACTGAACTAAGGAATTTTTATGAGACTCATTATTTTATTGCACTTTACTAGTTTTACTTTTCTTCTTTATAGCATATTGTTGTGTTTTTACGTGATTTTTTAACGCTCGGTCTTCATTTATTATTATTACTCACTGAGTTTGAGTACTCACTTTACTCCTTGCACCCTATATGCAGATTCAGGCGCTTCAAGTCCTGCTAGCGAGTGTTGATTCCTTCTAGCTTAGGCGGATTCGGAGATTCACTAGGTAGCTGCTCGGCGTTCACAGCCCAGTGCTTCTCCCCTATCTTATTATCTCTTGTTTAGTTCTTTAATAGACTATGTAGACTCTTTCTGTGTTTAATCGATTAGTAGATGTTCATGACTGGTAACACCCCGATGTCAGGCTATGTTGGTTTGTTTTCCACAAATTATACTGTTTCACTATTTCTATTGGGAATTTATCGTTAATGAATTAATTATGCTATTCTAGCTATTTAAAATGAATGTGCATTGTGTTGGCTGGCCTTGTCTTCACGAGAGGCCTCGTCACGACTAGGTCCGGGTTTAGGTTCGTGACAAAAGCGAAATCGAAAAGAAGAAAAACTGAACTATAACGAATTTAATTTGGTACGGTATTGGTATAAGAATTCAGGAAGTCGAATATCGAAAATACTGAATCGAAATGTCTAAATACCATACTGACCGATGAACACCTCTAGCTCTAATGAAGGAAGGTTCTGGAAACAATTGTAAGGAAGATAGTTGGTGATAGAGAAAAGTGTTCCAGCCATTGTTTCATTGAACTCACTGTATCGTTATATACAAGAAGATAAGAAGAAGAAGACTAGTAAGAGTGTAAAAAGACTATTCTACCCTTTAACTTATATTAATAACTATTACTATTGTTGGTTATCTAACAAACAACCTAATATCTCAACTAGCAAGTCACGTGTAAACCATGTGACAGTATAATATGCCCCCTCAAGCTGGAGGGTGCAAAATGTTGAACACTCCCAACTTGCCAAGCTGATGAACATGTTGAGCTCCCCCCAAAGCTTTAGTTAGCAAATCTTCCTGTTGCTCCTTGGTATTAACATGCACTGCATTAATTGTTCCTTCATTGATCTTGTCTCGAATAAAATGGCAATCAATCTCTTTGTGCTTGGTTCTTTCATGAAGCACAAGATCTGTTGCAAGTTGGATTGCTGATTTACTATCTATGAGAATTGTGACTGGTTGGCTAATGCTTACCCAACTCCTAGAATAGACCAAGTAATCATATTACCTCAGCAAATGCTAGCTGTTATACTGTTGTATACTGCCTCAACTGAACTCTTAGAAATAATCTGTTGCTTATTTGACTTCTAAGATATTATTGAATCTCCAAACTTAATGATATATCCAGTGACTAATCTTCAAGTATTCAGACTTGCAGCCCAGTCACACCAACAGGTGAGAGTCTCTACATGGTCAGACTTCATCAAGATCCCTTGTCCAGGAGCAATTTCCAAGTACCTTACAACCCTTAAGGAAGCATCCTAGTGAGACCTTTTTGGTGCTTGCATAAATTGACTTAATGGCTGCACTGCATAATTGATGTCTAGCCTGGTAATGGTGACATATAAAAGCCTTCCTACCTCTGATAAGCACTACCATTCTGTAAAGGTGGATCCTATGTGATTCCATTTGCTTGATCATACTATATTGTTGTTAGCTTGGAATCTTCCAATGGTGTGATTGCAGGTTTGGCACCACTCAGCCACATTTCTGAGATTAATTCCAGTTTGTATTTCCTTTGATTCAGCAACACTCCACCTTTAGACCTTAGAACTTCAATACCTAGAAAGTATTTAAGTTTTCCCAGATCCTTTACCTTAAAATTCTAATGAAATATATCCTTGAATTTCTTCACCGGTGTTGAGATACTTCCTGTAATGAGGAGATCATCTATATACACTAAAATTATTACTATCCCCTTTTTTGACTTCTCAGTGTAAAGAGTGAGTAGTGATGATGACTTTGTGTGAACCTTGCTCTATGTAATGCTTCAGTCAGCTTGATATTCCACTTTCGAGAGGCCTGCTTAAGTCCATACAAGGACTTGAGCAATTTGCATACCTTCTGCTCCCCTTATCTTCTGAACCCCTCAAGAAACTCCATGTACTACTCTTCATTTAGGTATCCCTGTAAGAATGTATTATAGACATCCATCTAAAATAGGTTCCAACCTCTTGATGTTGCTAGTGAAATGATAGATGACCATCTTTGCTACTGGTGAGAATGTGTCTTGATAGTCCAAACCTTCCTTTTGACTGTATCCGTGTCTTAAATCTTGTCACTTTTCTATCTGCCTTGAACTTGATCTTGTACACCCATTGGATCTAACAGTGTCCTTATCTTCTGGTAAGTTCACTATCTCTCATGTTTTATTATCTTATAATGCATTTACTTCTTGTTTCATAGCTTCTATCTACTTGTTGTCTTTCACTGCTTCTTTCAAAGTTTGTAGTTCTGTTAGCTGAGAGAACCTAGCCAAGCAGCGTTGGTAGCTTGTACTAGTATGATTATAAGTCAGTTAGTTAAAAATAGGATAGTTGCAGCTGGTTGTCTTCTTTGTTGTAACATAATCTTTCATCCATATTGGTTCCTTAACTTGTCTTGTAGACCTTCTGTTTGGTCTTGAAATTGCCTTATCTTTATCTTTCTGCCTACTGACTGAGATCTCTGCACCTCCTTGATGTCCATCACTTTGTGTACCTGCATGAACAATATCCATATTGTACATATATTGAGAAATTTCCTGCACATCATCATTGCTTATCTCTTGAAGAATTGGTACATTCCCTTGCAGACCATTTTGCCCATTGTCCTGTAGACTCATATCTTCTGCTATTGGAGTTGATACATTTCCATCAAATGTGTTTCCACCTAGTTGTGTGAGAAAAGGTGAGAATTGCATTGTTCCTTGCTCCATCTACTCCTTTGAATCATATGATCTGGTCTCATTTTTCTTATAAAATGGAAACTCTGATTCCTTAAATATAACATCTCTACTTGTAAAAAACTACTTTGTGGCTAAATCAAGCAGAATATAACCCTTTTGTGTCTCGTAGTATCCCATGAGAATGGCTTCCTTGGCCCTATTTGATGCATAACACAAGCAACCTATAGTTCTCAAATGTATAATATTAGCATTCCTGTGGTGCAACAACTCATGGAGTTTTGCGATGGTAGCCTATTAACCAAGTATATTGTTGTCTTAACACACACCCCCGTGTAGATACACTTGCAGTGTCAAGTATATACTTGTGCCTTCTTTCCACTATCACATTCTGCTATGGAGTGTAATGGCAACTGGTTTGGTAAATTATACCAAGACCTGTTAATAGCTCAGAATATTGTGCATTAAAAAATTCAATTTCATTATCCGATCTTATCAATTTAATCAAAATACCAAACAAGTTTTGAACCATGGCAATGAATTGCTTTATTGCCAATACTGCTTTAAATTTTAGCTGCAAAAAGAACACCCATGTATATCTAGAGTAATCATCCACAATTGTTAGAAAATATTGTTTCTCATCAAATGTAACAATCTTATAGGGTCCTCCCATAGGTCCATGTGTACAAAAATGAAATGTTACTTCTGTTCTAGACTTGTTTAATGGAAACTTCAATCTAGTCTGCTTTGCTAGTGGACATATCAAACAATTTTCGTGCGACATTTCACTGTTTTTATTATTTAAACCTACTATATTGCTCATCACTCATGTAGATGGGTAGCCTAGCATGTTGTGCCAAGCTTCACTTGAATTTTTGATTGTCTTGATCACATCAATGAGTGCATGTATTCTATTAGCCATTCCTCTAAGTACATATAAGCCTTCTCTTTCTATACCAATACCATTTACCTTGCCATTCCAAAGATCTTGAAATACACATAAATCAGAAAAGAAATTGGCATTATATTTCAGTTCCGTTTATTAACTTTGCTAGTGAGAGCAAGTTAACTTGAAATTAGGAACATGAAGTACATTTTTTATCTTTATCTTGTCTAATAGGGTTGCACTACCAATATGAGTGATATCAGCTTGCTCTCCAGTTGGAAGATGCATTATATCCCTATTAGTTTTTTTTTGTACACTTAACATCTGATATTAATTCTAAATCAGAGGTAATGTGATGTGTAGTACCTGAACCTACAACCCATTCCTTCTCCTATGATGTTTGTGTAAAATTGCTCATTGGACATTTAACCCCACCTGCTCATGTACTTGCTCCTGGACTTGCCATGTTTGACATGCTTGACTCAAGATGTGACTCGTTGTTCAACAGATTTAGAATCTGATTGTATTCTTCATTTGTGAAATAGTGATATCCCTTATGCTCAGCAACTCCAACGGGGCCATAACCCATATCTTGCATAAAAGATGTACTTACATCTGCATTATTAATCATAGCCACAGGTTCTTTCCTCCAGCCACCTGGTTTACCAGCATTGCCACCATTGCCACCTTGTTTACCAGTATTAGGATTGTTCTATCCAGGTTTACCATTATTTGTCACATTCCAAACATTTTGATTTCCAGTGCCTGAATTCTGCTGCCATTCAGCTTGAGTCCTTATTCTTTCACCATATCTCTTTCTAGGAGCATAATCAGCGATAACCAATAATCTTATAACAATTTTCCTTAGTATGTCAATTAAGATGACAGAAATCACATTGTAGGTATTGTCTCCTTGCTCTTCCTCGTCCTGTTTGCATAGCTAAAGGCTCTATCTTTTTAGAAGTTACATCATTCACTCCTATTTTCTGTTGACTCCCATCTTGAATAATCATAGCATAAGTTTGATTTAGACTAGGTGCAATTGTTTTCATAAGAATTTGTCTTCGAGCTTGGTCATATGACTCATTCAAATCGGATTGAAACTGCATAACTCTTTGTTGATGCAAATTTTCTGCATGCTCTTTTGATTTTTTACAGCAATTAGGAAATGGAATCAAAACATCATATAAACCCACACAAAATGTCGACATCGCTTGAAAAATTCAAAAAAATATTTTAATTATTGGATAGAAAATAAAATCTTAAAATCAGTAGACTCAAATCCAAAAGACATAAAATGTTGTATTACGACAATAAACTTAAACCAATTTTGCAAACTCATGCGTATGTAGTGGTGATTCGTGTTCGTGATACATATTTGCTTTTAATCTTTAAGTAGCATAGTAAGATTTATACTAATAAAATGTGAAACAAAGATCAGTTCACGTCTGTTGTCACACGCTATCAACAGATATTAAGTAGTCAAACAACCAATAAACTTTGCCCACTTTGACACGGGCTCTCCCTTAAACAAACTTAACGGCATAAACCTCCAGTCCATAAAGACAAATGTATTGGCCAACTGCCCCCGCCTAGAATCAGTAACGGAGCCTGGTTTTTATCAAGCTGCTTCAGAATATTAAAAAATAAATACACGACCAAGCCAAATCCAAGGGGATTCGAACTAGTGCCACCAACGAAGTTAATAGGTCAAAACCATTATTATGTCAATTTCATATGGCAATAAAAACTTTAACCGGCAGAGCTAGACTTCTCAATGATCAAGTTTCATATTTCAACTGTACCTAAAAATGCAGTATAAAATTATTTAACAAACAATTAGAACTCATATGTACTTTTTACAATAATAAGTACTACGAACTATTTATAGTCAGTAGTAAGTTAGAAATAAAAAAAATATAACTAGGTTGTTACAACTAATTAAAATATACTGATAGATAAAAGATTTACTGTTTACCGATTTTCAAACATGGGGTAATGTTTTTCACGTTTTTACTACTTATCCAAAACATGATAACGATGAAGCAAATTTTGACGAGTACACGTGGCCACGTGGGGTCAGTAGCTTAATCATCGGTCAAATTATCCTGTATATGGTCTTAAACAGTCGTCTCAACTCTGAATTTTCCATTTAATTCGCATTAAATTAAGCACGTTCCACATTCTGATTCGCACGACCAAGTTTCTTCCCACCAGGAAAGGGTTGGTCGTAAGTTGGGGGTTGGCGGCCAAACCCAATATATATATACTCCTAAGTCCTAATAGACAACACATCAAAGTCCTTTATCATATAATAGACTCTGGTTATTTCGTCAGTTCATATGGAGGAGATGAAGAAGAAGAAAAACATGGTAAAAACAGAAAGATTCTTGGAACAAAACTACAAGGGTGATCATCTTGTCCACAACCAAGTGAAGAAGATTAAGCAGGAAGAGTCTAAACATCATGTCATTGACTGGTCCCTGAGACAGCCAGAGATGAAAATGGTTCTAGCACGGGAGGTTGTCATGACCAGGCCACACTCGAGATCGCGACTTGGACTGAACAACGGCCAACCCATCTCTGTCGGCGACAGCTAGAATAAATATAGACAGTTCATTAGCTTAGTAGTACAGGTCATGCAATAGGGTCTATTGCTTAGATTTAGTTTTCCATAAATATGATTTTTGTAAGTATTTTGATGGTCATGATCCTCTAGCTTTATCTTTTATGGAAGTTTCTTTTCACTGCTTTGCTTCCTTCCTCTTTAATTTGGACAGTCTTGCTTCGTCCATCCCCTTTTTCTAAAAGTTTTGTGGAGATTGAACGGTGTGGTTCGAATTAGTGGAAGTTCAAGCTGACAATTTTAGGCTCCATTTGGCCGTAAGTTTTACCAAGATAAATTTAGAATTTATTTTCAAAACACATATTTGGTCATAAATTTTACCTATATTTTGGCAAAACCCCAAAATCCCCCAATTACGTCTAAACATATTTTCATTTTCAAATCAAACTTCATCCAAATCAGATTTTTTAAAATAAATTTGAAATCTATGACCAAAGCTAGCTTACACTCTTGCTGAAAGCAGAGAAAACTCTATTTATTTCCTACTGATTTTTAACTTTCCTTTTTTTGTGTGTGTGTTTTCACCCTAAATAAACACTTCTTTTGCATCTTTAAGTAATTAAGAAGATAAAATCATTTTAACAGCTGAAAACACACAGAATTGCAAAAGGAAAGTATTCTATGCATCAACTTAACTTCAGAAGCTCACAATATTTTTGAAGAAATTTATCAAGTTAAATATGATTAATCAAGTTATGCATTCATTTCCCGAGAACCTCTTCTTTAACATCAAAGTGATAGAACAATGGGAAGATTTCATTTTCGTTCAGCAATTCTAGTTCTAGAAATACGTGGAGAGAGGAAAGAATATTAAATTAAACAATTTATGTGGCCGCATATATGGCATAAGACATCAGATTGGTGAGAAAAAAAGTATTTCAATTGTATATTGCATCAAAGACTTCCCCACACAAACTGCAATATTACGTGCAATTTTTGAAGTAGAAACTTAAAAGCTATACGTGATGCTATGCACTTATTATATCCAGCATCATGAAACCAGCACCAAATTCTTTTAGGTTGTATTATTTTTGTGACATAGTAAACTAAGTAGGTAGCTTTTCATCAAAGAAGATCCTTTAATGTATTCTTCCGCCTGTGGACCATGAAATTAGGTGCACTACGAATGCAAAAATGTCAATTACCCAGCAAAATATGGACAACCTACCTCTTGAAAAGTTACATTTAACTACGGCATAAGCTCAGACTTCACCATGGACATTCTGAAGTAGATATTTTGCATTTAGCAACAGAGCATCAGCCTCCTCATTTGCTGTGTCAAGTGAACGCAGTTCCTTGATCTCTTCTTGCCACTTTTCCATCTGCTCCTTGTGTATTCTGCAAACAATATGGTTTAGTAGACAGCGCAATTAATGTCTAAGTACTTGCTTAGCTTTCACTTACTGAATCAACCGTTCTTCAAATTCATTACTCAGCTCCTTAAGCATGGACTTCCCTGAATCCAGCAGTTCAGATACCTTCTCAAATTGATAACAAAAAGGATATCAACTATAGACATGTGGAACTATAGTAAATCAATATCTTCACTAGCATGTTTGCAGACATAAATGCTCGACGCTATTTTATCAACATCAAAATTCCATCATACACTGAATTAGGCAGGGCTTTCAACCACTACATATCGCTACTTCAAGCTATACGAGGTATAAGAGTTAGTACACATACCTGCTGAGTAAAATGGTTCATCTTTTCAAGAATATTGGCAATCTCTGCCTCCATCAGTTCAGAAGCAATAGGGACAGGGATCAAAGCATTTTCTTCTTCTGCGTCCTTTGCTACTTCGATATCATTCTGTTGTTTCACTATCTGCCACCTAGTAGCACATTACTATCTGTCAGGAAAAATATCATAGCATTCAAAAACTTAAGGTGGATAGAGGGCGTACAGAAGGTTTCATGCGCTTATTCGTGAGATCAGCAACTTCTATTTCCATTCTTGATCTGTAACTGCAGAAACTGAACAAATATGACACGTATAAAAAGTTGTCAATAAACAAGAGAACAAATAAGATAACTATGTCAAAACCTAATTTGTGACATATCTCACACGCTTGTGCATGTCAATATGTGTGTGTGTGTGTGCTGATACTTGACTAAGCAAATTGAATATTTAGTTTCTAAATCCTCTCCCGAAAGGGAATTTGTTTTAAAGAAATCCACAAATTATAGTGGGAGGTCAGTTATATGGCCCATTACAAATGTTTGAATTAGTTATATGGCCATCGTCACCGGAGATCAATATAATATAACACAATAGATCTTTGTTGGATCATTTTCTTCTATTCAAATTGTAAATAGTCACAGGAGATCATTTCTTCCAAATTATATCTACGGCATCCAACGAGCAAAATGATATATATTTGATAAGTTATGCAAGCTAGTTAATATGCCAATGAAAAAATCACACACAATTATATCAGATATTGTAAAATATTCAAAGTTTAGCTCTGATGAAAAACACCAAATTATGTATCAATGTGTCATAAAATAATTAACACTTTCATCAGAACAAGCTACGGATCAATGTAGAAACAAAATATGACCAAAATCGTTACAAAATTACAGAAATTGCAACTCTGACCGCCAAAGAAGCAGAACAGGACTATTGTTGTTCGGAACTGCACAAAATGGAAACAGCAGTACCTCCCAAGGCTGAAGAAAATAGAAATTGATGTACGCCCAAAGTTTTAGATTTAGACAAATAAAATCACTTCTCATACTTGTAAGTTAAAGAGAACTGAATAAATTCTCTTCAAAATTTTATCTACAATTCTCTATTGCAAGAAAAAAAGGCAGTTTACATCGAGAAATAAGATCGGATAATTGATGAAATTAGTAATAATGAAATTACCAATCAAGTTAAGCTCCATAATTTTGCCAATGCACTTCATCATTAACAAGCAAAATCCAAATCATTTCTAAAAATGGACTAGGGTTTTTATCTCTAGACTCTAGAGGAATACTGAAAAGGAAATCTAGCTGAGGAACCGAACGAAAGAATCTAGCTGAAGGTAGAGAGAGAAAAAAGGAATGGAACTTACGTCGATTTTGCCGGAGAAACGAGTTCGCAGTTATTTTGAAAATGGGGAAGTTTAGCTGAATAAGAAGATCGCGCGTAAATTAAGAAACGGGATCTTTACCTAAATAGGCATTTATATTTTTTATTTACTTTTTTTTAACTATATACATAATTAATACATTAATTAGACATATATAATATACAAATTATATATATATTATATCTTTACCGACTATTTTTAGTTTATTCGGTTGAGTGGAAAATTTTTCGCGTTAACTCTTAATTAAAAATGGGCCGTTATGGTTTTAGGCCAGAGAGTTTGAATAAGGGATTAGCTTCTTATACTATATGAAAACTTTACTACTCTCCTAATTAAATTTTAATTTAATTATATGGTCATATACTATTTATCAATTATATCAAATAATTTTTAAATAAGTCTCAATTTTTAGGGTGTTTGATGAAGATTAAACTTAATTTTAGTCGAATTTTATATTGAAAATCAAAGAAGAAGAAGAAGAAGAAGAAAAAGAATACGTGACATACAATATACTTATGAAGTTATATTAAAGTTATATTATAGTTGTATGTAAATTGTATTTAAGTTGTATTATGTTGTAGTTATATTTTTTTTTATATGAAAGTTGAAAAATAGTTATATAATGTATGAAATCGTTGTAAGAAATTTGCATTTAAGTTATAAATACTATCTTTTTACTTAAAGTTGTTAATATGTATTAAAATTGTATCAAGAGAGGGAGTTTTGATTATAATTTTAGAGAGGAAGAAGAACATAACACATATAAAATATATAAAAATCAAATACAAAATACATACAAAAGACATATTGTACTAAATTTATATGAAAATTGTATTTAAGTTTTATGATATTGTATATGCATTTAACTGGGTAAGAATAATATATAAAAATTGTAGATAAATTATAAATATGTTATATACTAAGTATACAATTAATTATATAAATTTATTTTTAGTTCAAATAAATCCTGCAAAATCAATTATATACTCCCTCTGTTTCATATTAAATGAGATATTTTTCTTTTTAGTCTGTTCCAAAATAAGTGACACATTTTTAAATTTGAAAATAATTCAACTCTAAACTCTTTATTATTCCCTTTTGTCCTTAATGAGAAGCTTTTATAGCCTTACAAGTGAAATAGCCCCGCAAACCTTTTATCCCTTCTTCTTTTAAGATTATAAGTTTTAAAAATCTTCTTTTTTTATATATATTTTATATCGAGTTAAATTACCTCAAAACAATATAAAATAGAGGGAGTAATATGTTTACAGAACTTCTTGCCTGGTGTACGTTTCTTTTGAAAGTGCCAGATGTATATATGACCTAAAGGACGAGGAGGCAGCCACGCACTAATCAACTTCAATTTCTCCTTTTGCCTCTATAGGATTTAAGTATAGGATTAGAAGAATTGAAACATCCAAGTAAGATATATTATCGCACAAAACTCGGCACATGCAGAATATGGGACCAAAATTTGCAGACCAAGATCAGAAAATAGTACTGTAATTGTCTAAGATATATTCGAAACGAATCGTGCATGCCTGTACTGTAATTGTCTAAGTTATCCATGAGGTAGTATTTTCCGATATTTTTTCTCAATTTTTTCCTTAAAAAAATAGTATAACTAAATCTCTTAATTTACGACACTAATAATATATATATATATATATATATATATATATATATATATATATATATATATAGACGCACATGTGTCTGTGAATCCTAAAAATAGTATTATATTATAAAATAAAAGTGTAAGTTCTTAAAAATGGTCATGAATATTTTAAAAACGGGGACAGGATCTCTTCCGAATGAGGTTCAGGAAGAATTACAAGAATTGTATTCAAAACAGATTATCAACCTTTAGGTAAATCTTAAACCACGATGCTCCCACAACTCTTCAACACGGTCTCCTGCCTAAACGAGTTTACGAGCACCACTGGTTAGGATATCCTAACCAAGATTTACTGTCAAGGTTAGTAACTGCCTGGTCTATATAGTTCTTAACCTAACACTCTGTCGGGGTGATACAGTTTATTTAGAGCAGCAAAGCATGTTGTGTAAATAACCTTTGAATACTAAGCTTAACACTTACTTGTTTAGCCTATCATTTAGGCTAACAGTACTACAAATATTGTAAATAAAGAGAGAGAGTAGAACAGTACCAGAGACTCGTTGACCCTTCTGATTTTTATTTCTGAATTCATACAAAGAAAATTTTTACAAGGATAGAGAAGGCTAGAGAGATGTTCCGGGCTTTGGCTAATGGTTGTCATCTCCTAAACTATGAGGATCATTTTATAATGGATCGATTTACTATCAAACAAATAAAATTGGCCGGCAAAATAATTTATAATAGTGGCCTACAAAGAAAATTATTACAAACGGACGTAGATTCCTTATAATGGATGGGACCGTCTCTTAAAGTCTTTTAACTTATTACCCCTATTATTGCCCTATGGGGCCTTCAATAATTTAAGTTTTGCTCTTTCCCTTTTTGTCTTTTTTCTCCGAAGATTCTTCGGCATTTTCCTTCAATTTTGCGAGGAAATCTTCTATCTCTTCAATATTAACTTCCGTTCCTAAGGTGCTTTGAGCTTCCCCTGCTGCACATACGTCTTCATCGGAAGTGTTTCTGATAGAGGCCATTGATATATCATCACTGACTTCTATTCCAAAATTGTTTGCCAAATCTTTCTTTATTTCCTCAAAATATGAAGCGAGGATTTCTTTCTTGGATATGGCTCCTTTCTTCAGTTGAAGACTTTTAGTAATTACCTCAAATGGGCTTATTTTGTCCTTTGCAGCATTTGCTTTGTCTAATTTCACATATGTGTCTATCTTGGTTTGAATCTGTTGAATTAATTCGTCACAAAATAGCTTGCCTTGGGTGTCTTTTTGGAGTAATTTTGTCCAAAATTTGTTATAAAAAATTCTATAAAGGCAAGGTATTCCTTCATTGGTATAACCAGTTTGAACATCCCATTTCATTATCCATGGAATTGAAAATTCTATGAAAAAATACATTGATGCAATATCATCATAAAAGATATTATCTTTTTGTAATGAAATAATTTTGGGAGATATGTCCACTCACTGAGTATATAAACTCTTAATTAAAGGAGGGAGTATCTCCAATGATGGACTTCACCATTTAAAAAATCAATTTGGAATATATTGACTGTCCATATTTGAGCATAATTTAATAAACCTTGAGTGTTTCCTATTAGGATTCTCATAGAGAAAATTTTATTAAAACTTTCTATATAGTCCCAATAATTAAATTTAACTAAGACTTTTTGATCACGATGAGTGTATTCTCGATCCTTCAGAGTACTCATTCCCCACTCATCCGAAGGTATAACTTTCTTGATAATGATCTTTGAAAAATTATAAATCTTTCTTGTATTTCCAGGATAGAAGTGCTGAATTTCAGCTGATCCAGTTGTTGAGATTATTATCTCATAATGTATCCTATATTTATAAGAAGGAGTAGTGTATGACGCTGTATCAAAATACCTGGTCATCAGTTACCAGGGGTTATCCTTCCATTTAAGGTCGGATTGTTCCAAGAGAATTATTAAATCTTTTGTTTCTTTTTGGTTATAAACCTCAAGATTTTCATTACTGTCCTCTGTTATGACTGATGAATAAGATGGTGTGTTGGATGAAGTATCTTCACTCTTTTTGGATTGTATGAAATCCAAAAATTCCTTGTATAAAGGGTGATCGGTATTACCTTCCGCTATATTAGCAGCTATTAGTCTTTGACTTCCCATTTGGGCTAGAATGTTATTTTCTCTACTATTAGTAGAAACTCTTCCTCTTCCTCAACCCCGAGGAGGCTTGTATGTAGGTCTCATAATCTGTAAAACCAAAACGTTAATTAAGAAATGTATTTTGAATAAAACTACTAATAGATGCATCATCATGATTTGAAAAGTGCTCTTCCGCAATATCATATATAATTTTATCAATTATAAGACCTTTTAAGTCCCTGTATAATTCAATCACTTTCAAAATAGTGATTAATGTTTCTTCATCAAAAAATATCGTTTAATAATTCATGATTAGAGTATATTAAAATAGAACTTATGAGTTCAAATATTCTCTTGTAAGCAAATCAGTAAGGGTGTTATTAGACCTTTTTTGTATATAATTTCAAAATCAAAAGGGGCTAGTAAAGCTTGCCACCGTGCAAACATCTGCTTAGAAACATCATGCTTGAAATCTTTATTAAATATAAAACTTGCAGCTTGGCAATCTGTTTTAATCAGAAATTTCTGATTGTAAAGATCTGTTTGAAATTTCATAATACATTTAACTATAGCAAGAATATCTTTGGCTAGAGTCGCATAATTTTTCTGGGAATTATTCCATTTTCCTGAATAAAATTGGACAAGGTATTCTTGTTTATCTAATGGAGAGCACTGCTTTAGTATTCCTCCATAGCCAATATCAGAGGCGTCAGTTTCCACAATTATTTTCCAAGTGGGATTGGCTAGACTTAAACATGGAAGGTTATGAACCTTCTGTTTAATCCTTTTGACTGATTCAGTATGACTATCAGTCCAAGGTTTAGGATTCTTCATTAGTCTATCGTAAAGAAGAGCAGTATCTTGGGCAAGATCCTTTATAAAAGGAGAAATGTCATTTAGACTTTCCAGAAATCTCTGAAGTTGGGTTTTATCAGTGATTATATCAGGAAATTTAGAAGCAAATTCAATACTTCTATTGATAGGAATGATTCTACTTTTTTCCACGTTATGACCCAAAAACTTAATAGAAGTTTGGAAAATCATCATTTTTGGTCTTGATATGACTAAACCATTTTGGATAATAATTTTTCTAAATAAATCTAAATGTTTAAAATGAGACTCTATATTTTTTGAAAATATTAAAATATCATCAATATAAACAATTATAAAGTCTGTATAAGGAAGGAAAATATCATTCATAATTTTTTGAAATTCTGAAGGTGCATTAGTTAATCCAAAATGCATAACATTCCATTCATATTGGCCCAGTGGTACATTAAAAGCAGTTTTATACCTATCCGATTCAGATATCTGAATTTGCTAATAACCTGATTTTAAATCAAATGTTGAAAATATGATGGCATCATATAACCTATCTAATAAATCCTTTTATTTCGGGATTGGATACCTAATCCATTTTAAAACCTGTTTTAAAGGTTTGCAGTTTATGACTAATCTAGGAACTCCACGTTCCTGTTCAGCATGCTTATTGACATAAAGTAGTGCATGACCATTTGGATTTTGAGCGTCTTATCAAATCCTTATGTTGTAAGGAGTCAATCTCCTTCTTGCATAATTTCATATATTCAGAATTCATCTGGAAAGGACGAGCTGTTGTAGGGATATGATCCTCAAAGAAGTCTTTTTCATAAGGAAGGCTTATAATATGCTTTTTCCTACTCCAAAATTGATTCGGATGATCACCACAAACAAAAGTAGAAAACTGGTTTTTAAGAGAAGTAATTTTCTCTACTAATTTTGAATTTTTTAAATCATGTTCAATAGTAATCGAACAAATTTCGTAATTAAAAATGTAATTTGATTGGTTTTTGAAGAAATGTTTTCAGAAATAATTTCATTCAAAAATCTTTGGACTGGTTGTGTTATAAACTCAAAAGTAATATTCTTACCATCGTAAGTACCAGTAAAGCTTTTTGTATCCCAATATAAAAAAGACATTAATTTAATAAAAAATAGGACACCCAATATTACATCCTTGTCAATATCTTTGACCAAAACAAAACTTTCTGGAATACAGATATCCTATTGGCAAATGTAAGCCTTAGGTAATTTATATGAAATATACATTAAATTACTATTGGCATTTTTTAAGCGATGAGTGGTTTTATGAAAATATCTATAGGGTATTACTCCTTCTTTATACAGTTTAAATCTGCTCCACTGTCAAATAAAGCAACAAACACTTTTTTAAAATTGTAGTCTATTCAATGAGTTATCTTTATCAAAAAAAATTTGGGTGATAAAATATTGGAGTTTTTCTAGAAATTCAGTTTTAGAAAAATCAATGGCTTCAAGCAATTTATTAGCAATACCTTTTTCAGAAGAACTGATAGTTGTATTTAACTCAGTAATCTTAATATTAGGATCATCAATTATCCTAGAATTTTCCAATAAGAAAATTTTTTCATCTAAGGCTATATTTGAGGCCTTTAATTCCGAGATTTCTTTCTTGAGATAATTAATTTCAGTACTTAAATCTTGGACAGTAGCCTCTCTTTTGAGTTGGGATTTGTTCCACCTCTATTTCTTCCTCTAGGCTAGAAGGTAATTTGTCAATAAGTTGGGACCTCAATTCAGGGTCTTTAATACCCCTTAAAAGATCAAGTATGTTATTATTTGGCAAAACATTGATCTTTAAATCTCTAAAATGAGAATAGATATTAAAAAGCTCATCATCAGTACTACAACAATGATTTGAGCATTGTCCCTTATCACATTGCTCTGGCTCTTCTTCAGAAGATGAAGTATAACTTTCTTCATGAAGAACCCTGAGGTCTTCACTTGTTGATGATCCATCTTCCTCAGTTTCAGATATTTCTGGAGAGGAATTTAAGAGAATCTTATATAAAGAATCTTTTATATGATCATCTAAGTCAAGTTCTCTAATTTTATTCTTGACCTTACATTCTTTAGCAAAGTGTCCTAATCTTCCACATTTATAACAAGCCTGAGGGTTTTTGGATTTAACAAAACCCTTTCTGGATTTATGAAAAACCTTTCTCTTTTGGGTCTTTTCACGCCGTTTTTCCGACGAACCATTGATTCTTTTGAAATCTTTTTTTATGGGATCTCTTTCCATTAGAAGGCATATCTATAGTGAACTGTTCACAAATTTCTCCCAATTGTTGTCTTTCTGTGAGACGATGTTTCTTTATTTGTTGGTTTAGCTTTATTTCATTACATAAAGCTAGGCCTTCCTGAGTGCATACACTAATCAATTTACTGTATGAGTAAGTATCATAATTAATATTCATTCCTGTACCTCTCAGGAACTTTCTAATACTTTTAGCAAATAAGGAAGGGAGTCCATCAATAAATTTGGACTTCCAATAAGTACTATTACTCTCTAGTAATTCCATCACTCTGGATAAGAAAACATCTTTGTACCATATAAATTATGTGAGGGTTTTGCAACTCAAATTCTGGAGCATAGTCCTAATGGTATCACTATTATCAGACCATCTTCCTGAAAAGTGTTCGATGATATTTAGAATTAAAGAATAGACTAAGTTTTGAACAGTCTTATCATCCTCAACTTTGGTTGCGTTCATGACTTGGTGACGTTGTTCATGAGTGAGATAATTATCCCACCAACCTTTAAGTTGACCAGTAAAACCTGCAATAATCATTTCTGCTATTGCTCTATCCGTATTTTTATTAACCTTACAGATAGTGTTGTACATTAGCATTCTATGTACTGTCGTATAGATTTGTCTTTCAGCAAGACCATCTATATTCCACTCATAGATATCTGACCCACTATATCCTTGACGGTAGTGGTCATTGTTCTGTTCTTCTATTAGGACATCTTGAGGGGTTGGTCTAGGATAATAAAACATTCTTTGGTAAGGTTTACGAGAATATTTTTCAGAGATTTTATTAATCTCATCTTCTACCTTTAATCCTTTTAGTTTATCAGGTTTATGATCTAGCGTTAAGGGACTAGCCCTAAATTCAGCAAACTTCTTAGTAAGAAGTTCTTCCAAATCGTCAAGACTTTTTAATTTAAAGTCTCTTACCTCAGGAGGAGGTTGGATGCTTGTAGTAGCTATTTGATCTTTACCTTTATCATCCTTCTGTTGAATATTTTGGACCTCTGCTATAAGCTTGTCCAATTTGTCATGTATCATAACAACTTGTTCTCCCGGAATACTGATACACACATTAGTATAACTATTCTGAGTGAGCATCGTATTCAAGTTTTTAGCTGTAATGGAAGCCGCATCGTTTTCAAGCAATTTTGAAAAAGCAGTGAAATATACAATTTTATCTCTTTCTCTCATATGAAAAGATTGTTGGGGTAAAAAGACTGATTTAGTTATTTTTTCATTTGTGAGCATATAATCTCTTTCTAACACTGAAACATAGTTATAAACATGTTTAGACATAAACCATGGAACAAAATATATAATCTTATTCTTCTTGCTAATATCATGATAAAAATCATTTCTAAAAAATTTTATCAAATCATCAGTCATGTTTTCATGAAACCATTTTCTGAAAACAGCCCATTGGGGTGTTAAAAATTCTTCTAGAATCATTTTTCTTGCCGGTAAACTCAGACTAAAGTCTATTTGGTTTTCAACCATCATTAACACCATTTGAAAAATCCATTTAGGATGCAGTGGGTTCTAGATCTGAATTAACCTTGACTATATTATCACTATTGATATTGATATTATTAATCCTATTATTTTCTCTAATTTGAGATGTGGAAGCTCTAGATGGAAAATCCACCACATAATCAATTGGAGAGATACATGAAGAATCTGATCTAGTTAACCTGGATGATAAACTGGTATTATCAGTTTGAATAGGTTCATTGAACCTAATCTTAATTGTGACATATGAGGTTTGTTCTATTTCTGTAACCTCAGTATTACCATTGTTTCGAGGGGAAACTACTTCCTAGACCCATTCCCTGAGAAAATCAATTTCATCCCACTTGGTATCAGAGCCATGTTGGTAAAAACCTGAGAAACTAAGTTTAACACTATTCGTCTAATGAAAATGATTAGAAAAAAGACTATTGTTAAAAACAGTAGGAAAGAAGAATACGAATTGCCACATCAATTAGATCTACTTAATAAGTGGACAATACCATTATTAAAACCTAAGGTTATATACCAGTGGGAACATTTGAAAAAATAGGTTTAAAACAAGTAGTTAAAACTACTGAAGAGCAGTTTTGCACGCTGCCTGAGGATCAGATATCGAGACTTTGGTCTCAATTTTCACTTTTCATGCGTAAGTTTCATGCTGTATCACATGAAGCTCGATACATTTCATGCTGAAAGGGATCCGCACGCCTTATTGCACTGGGAAGATTGGTCATTTTTAATTCATGCATGCTCGACAAGATTTTCGGGAAGAGTGAAGCTTGGTATTTTTTAATTATCTCATGGGCCATCAAACTCAGTAACCAGCATGCTCCTTTCTGGCGTTTCCAACCAGATTTTTGATCGATACTGATGTTATGTAGCAGTCTTGCGCGCTACCTGCTTACGCAACTGGAGTCCATACTCTAAGGATTTTCGAGACAAGTGAATATTACATTTTTTTATTCCAATGACTCCCATTACTGGGGAATCATTTCACAAGCATGCTTATTCAGTCAAACGTGGTTTTCGAACGATTCCATTACTGAGGAATCGATTCACAAGCAAGCTTTTTCAGTCAAATGTGGTAACGCTAGACAACATGTCAAATATTTGGTCGAAATCGCTGGATATAGAGCTGTTACGCACGTTTTTTTCTTCAATTATTCAGGAGTTGACGTCAATATCCTTCGGAATATTCACAGATTTCGATCAAAAATAGCTGGTTATGAGCATCTTCAAATGGATCATTAAGCATTAACGAGGTTGCAGCCTTCTTGAGCCAATGCAGCAATTATTCATTCAATTCCACAGGTTGCAGACGCGTAATATCGCGATGACACTCATTACGACCTCTATGGGTGGTATTAGCACATTCTTCTCATTCCATTGAGGAAGGAAAGGTTTCATTGCGCGGGCATGACGGCAAACTATGGAGCTAATGCCAATTATCTGGATTGGCAGTACCTTTTCTGTTATAGATTGCAATTACTGATACAAAGCTTAAGAATAACACTTAACTTTGTTATTAGGAAAATTGTAACTGTCAAATTTTAGTCCCTCTTTTCGCATATCTTTCGGACCTTGTAATTTAGTTTTATTATACTTTTTAATAATATAAAATCTAGCCCTAGGCTCTTGCCTAGTGGATTGCCAAAAAAAAACTATTGAAGAGACTATCCCTGTAGATAGTGACTATGCTACATTCAGACTATTATATGAAAGTGATTTAGCCCCACATAGGGATTATCATAGATTTATTCACATAGGTTTAATACAAGTTGCATTGAAGCCACTTACTTTAAAAGGTTTACCGGAAAGCTTTATAGCAGCTCTCAGAGATGACAGAAATCAGAACTCGAAAAAGTCTCTTATAGGGACTATGCAAACTAGTTAGGCTAATGGCCCTGTTTATTTCAATGCTAATCCTAATTTTCAGATTTATCTTAATGATGAGAATTCTTTAAATGCTTTAATACTAAGCATTAAATTACGTGGTTGTAATTATTTTCCTGGTACAGAAGTTATATGTATCAGTTATAGAATTTACTTTAAACTGTTATATACTTTGAATCCTATGTGTAAAGTTATGGATTTCAAAAATGAAACTATTATTATGGAAACCAACTTTGGAAAATCTAAAGTAACTACCAGAAGAGCTATCAAGTGGGATGAAATTGATTTTTCCCAGGGAATGGGTCATAGAAGAAGCAGTTGCCCCTCGAAACAATGGTAATACTGAGGTTACAGAAATAGAACAAACCTCATATGGCACAATTAAGATTAGGTTCAATGAACCTATTCAAACTGATAATACCAGTTTATCATCCAGGTTAACTAGATCAAACTCTTCATATATCTCTCCAATTGATTATGTGGTGGATTTTCCATCTAGAGCTTCCAAAATTCAAATTAGAGAAAATAATAGGATTAATAATATCAGTATCAATAGTGATAATATAGTCAAGGTTAATTCAGATCATAAACCCACTGCATCCAAAATGGATTTTTCAAATGGTGTTAATGATGGTTGAAAACCAAATAGACTTTAGTCCGGGTTCACCGGCAAGAAAAATGATTCTAGAAGAATTTTTAACACCACAATGGATTGTTTTCAGAAAATGGTTTCATGAAAACATGACTGATGATTCGATACAATTTTTTTGAAATAATTTTTATCAAGATATTAGCAAGAAAAATAAGATTATATATTTTGTCCCATGGTTTATGTCTAGACATATTTATAACTATGTTTCAGTGTTAGAAAGAGATTATATGCTCACGAATGGAAAAATAACTAAATCAGTCTTTCCAACCCAACAATCTTTTCAGATGGGAGAAAGAGATAAAATTGTATATTTCACTGCTTTTTCAAAATTGCTTGAAAATGATGTGGCTTCCATTACAGATAAAAACTTGAATACGATGCTCACTCATAATAATTATACAAATATGTATATTAATATTCTTGGAGAACAAGTTGTTACGATACATGACAAATTGGACAAGCTTATAGTTGAGGTCCAAACGATTCAACAGAAGGATGATAAAGATAAAGAGCAAATAGCTACTACCAGCATCCAACCTCCTCATGAGGTAAAAGACTTTAAATTAAAAAGTCTTGACGATTTGGAAGAACTTCTTACTAGGAAGTTTGGTAAATTTAGGGCTAGTTCCTTAACGCTAGAGAATAAACCTGATAAAGGAAAAGGATTAAAGGTAGAAGATGAGATTAAAAAAATCTCTGAAAAATATGCTCGTAAACCTTACCAAAGAATGTTTAATTATCCTAGACCAACCCCTCAAGATGTCCTAATAGAAGAATAGGACAATGACCACTACCATCAAGGATATAGTGGGTCAGATATCTATGAGTGGAATATAGATGGTCTTGCTGAAAGACAAATCTATTCAACAGTACACAGAATGCTAATGTACATCACTATCTGTAAGGTTAATAAAAATACGGATAGAGCAATAGCACAAATGATAATTGCAGGTTTTACTGGTCAACTTAAAGGTTGGTGGGATAATTATGTCACTTATGAACAGCGTCACAAAATCATGAACACAACCAAAGTTGAGGATGATAAGATTGTTCAAAACTCAGTCTATTCTTTAATTCTAAATATCATCGAACACTTTTCAGGAAGATGGTCTGATAATAGTGAGACCATTAGTACTATGCTCCAGAATTTGAGTTGCAAAACCCTCACGTCATTTAGATGGTACAAAGATGTTTTCTTATCCAGAGCGATGGAATTACCAGAGAGTAATAGTACTTATTGGAAGTCCAAATTTATAGATGGACTCCCTCCCTTATTTGTTGAAAGTATTAGAAAGATCTTAAGAGGTATAGGAATGAGTATTGATTATGATACTTACTCATACGGTAAATTTATTAGTGTATGCACTCGGGAAGGCCTAACTTTATGTAATGAAATAAAGCTAAACCAACAAATAAAGAAAAATCGTCTCACTGAGAGACGACAATTGGGTGAATTTTGTGAACAGTTTGCTATAGATATGCCTTCTAATGGAAAGAGATCCCATAAAAAAGGATTTCAAAAGATCAATGGTTCGACGGAAAAACGGCGTGAAAAGACCCAAAAGAGAAAGGTTTTTCATAAATCCAGAAAGGGTTTTGTTAAATCAAAAAACCCTCAGGCTTGTTATAAATGTGGAAGATTAGGACACTTTGCTAAAGAATGTAAGGTCAAGAATAAAATTAGAGAACTTGACTTAGATGATCATATAAAAGATTCTTTATATAAGATTCTCTTAAATTCCTCTCCAGAAATATCTGAAACTGAGGAAGATGGATCATCAACAAGTGAAGACCTCAGGGTTCTTCATGAAGAAAGTTATACTTCATCTTCTGAAGAAGAGCCAGAGCAATGTGATAAGGGACAATGCTCAAATCATTATTGTAATACTGATGATGATCTTTTTAATATCTATTCTCATTTTAGAGATTTAAAGATCAATATTTTGTCAAATAATAACATACTTGATCTTTTAATGGTTATAAAAGACCCTGAATTGAGGTCCCAACTTTTTGACAAACTTCCTTCTAGCATAGAGGAAGAAATAGAGGTGGAAAAAATCTCATCTAATAAAGGACCTTACACCATGTCTGAAATCAGAAAGATGGTGAAAAGTAAATCCCAGCCTAAAAGAGAGGCCACTATCCAAGATTTAAGTACTGAGATTAATTATCTCAAGAAAGAAATCTCGGAATTAAAGGCCTCAAATATAGCCTTAGATGAAAAAATTTCAGATTGGAAAATTGTAGGATAATTGATGATCCTAATATTAAGATTACTGAGTTAAATACAACTATCAGTTCTTCTGAAGAAGGTATTGCTAACAAATTACTTGGAGGCATAGATTTTTCTAAAAGTGAATTTCTAGAAAAACTCCAATATTTTATCACCCATAATTTTTTGATAAAGATAACTCTTTTAATAGACTACAATTTTAAAAAAGAGTTTTCAGCTTTATTTGAATGTGGAGAAGATTTAAACTGTATAATATAAGGAGTAATACCCTCCAGATATTTTCATAATACCACTCATCGCATAAAAAATACCAGTGGTAATTCAATGGGTATTTCATATAAATTACCTAAGGCCTACATTTGTCAACAGGATATCTGCATTCCAGAAAGTTTTGTTTTGGTCAAAGATATTGACAAGGAGGTAATACTGGGTGTCCCGTTTTTTATTAAATTAATGCCTTTTTTTTATATTGGGATACAAAAAGCTTTACTGGTACTTACGATGGTAAGAATATTATTTTTGAGTTTATAACACAGCTAGTCAAAAGATTTTTGAATGAAATTATTTCTTAAAAAATTTCTTCAAAAACCAATCAAATTACATTTTTAAGAAATGAAATTTGTTCTATTACTATATAACAGGATTTAAAAATCCGAAATTAGTAGAGAAAATTACTTCTCTTAAAAACCAATTTTCTACTTCTATTTGTTGTGATCATCCGAATCAATTTTGGAGTAGGAAAAAACATATTATAAGCCTTCTCTTATGAAGAAGACTTCTTATATAATCATATCCCTACCAAAGCTCGTCCTTGCCTGATGAATTCTGAATATTTAAAATTATGCAAGAAGGAGATTGACTCCTTACAACATAAGGGTTTGATAAGATCCTCAAAATCCAAATGGTCATGCACTGCTTTTTATGTCAATAAGCATGCTGAACAGGAACGTGGAGTTCCTAGATTTAAACTACAAACCTTTAAATAAGGTTTTAAAATGGATCAGGTATCCAATCCCCAATAAAAAGGATTTATTAGATAGGTTACATGATGCCACCATATTATCAAATTTTGATTTAAATTCAGGTTATTGGAAAATTCAGATATCTGAATCTGATAGGTGTAAAACTGATTTTAATTTACCAATGGGCCAATATGAATGGAATGTTATGCCTTTTTGGGTTAAAGAATGCACCTTACGAATTTCAAAAAATTATGAATGATATATTCCTTCCTTATATAAACTTTATAATTATTTATATTGATGATATTCTAGTATTTTCAAAAAATATATAATCTCATTTTAAACAATTATATTTATTTAGAAAAATTATTATCCAAAATGGTTTAGTCATATCAAGACCAACAATGATGATTTTCCAAACTTCTGTTAGGTTTTTGGGTCATAACGTGGAAAAAGGTAGAATCATTCCTATCAATATTTGAACTTGTTTCTAAATTTCCTAATATAATCACTGATAAAACCCAACTTCAGAGATTTCTGGGAAGTCTAAATTATATTTCTCCTTTTATAAAGGATCTTGCCCAAGATACTGCTCTTCTTTACGATAGACTAAAGAAATATCCTAAAGCTTGGACTGATAGCCATAGTGAATCAGTGAAAAGGATTAAACAGAAGGTTCATAGCCTTCCATGTTTAAGTTTAGCCAATCCCACTTGGAAAACAATTGTGGAAACTGAAGCCTCTGATATTGGCTATGGAGGAATACTAAAGCAGTATTCTCCATTGGATAAACAAGAATACCTTGTCGAATTTTATTCAGGAAAATGGAATAATTCCCAGGAAAACGGTAGCCAAAGAAATACTTGCTATTGTTAAATGTATTATGAAATTTCAAACAGATTTTTACAATCAGATATTTTTTATTAAAACTGATTGCCAAGCTACAAAGTTTAACTTTAATAAAGATTTCAAGCATGATGTTTCTAAACAGATGTTTGCACGGTGGCAAGCTTTACTAGCCCCTTTTGATTTTGAAATTATATACAAAAAGGGTCTGATAACACCCTTCCTGATTTGATTACAAGAGAATATTTGAACTCATAAGTTCTATTTTCAATATACTCTAATCATGAATTATTGCATGATATTTTTTTATGAAGAAACATTACTCACTATTTTGAAAGTGGTTGAATAATGCAGGGACTTAAAAAGTCTTATAATCGATAAAATTATATATGATATTGCGGAAGAGCAATTTTCAAATCATGATGATGCATCTATTAGTAATTTAATTCAAAATACATTTCTTAATTAACGTTTTGGTTTTACAGATTATAAGACCTACATACAAGCCTCCTCGGGGTCAAGGAAGAGGAATATTTTCTACAAATAGTAGAGAAAATAACATTCTAGCCCAAATGGGAAGTCAAAGATTAATAGCTGCTAATATAGCAGAAGGTAATACTGATCACCCTTTATACAAGGAATTCTTGGATTTCATACAATCCAAAAAGAGTGAAGATACTTCATCCAGCACAACATCTTATTCCTCAGTCATATCAGAGGACAGTAATGAAAATCTTGAGGTTTATAACCAAAAAGAAACAAAAGAGTTAATAATTCTTTGGGAACAATCCGACCTTAAATGGAATGATAACCCCTGGCAACTGATGACGAGGTATTTTGATACAACGTCATACGCTACTCCTTCTTATAAATACAAGATACATTATGAGATGATAATCTCAACAACAGGATCAGCTGAGATTCAGCACTTCTATCCTAGAAATACAAGAAAAAATTATAATTTCAAAGATCATTATCAAGAAGGTTATACCTTCGGATGAGTGGGGAATGAGTACTCTGAAGGATCGAGAATACACTCATCCTGATGAAAAAGTCTCAGTTAAATTTAAATGGTTGGGACTATATAGAAGTATTAATAAAACTTTTCTCTATGAGAATCCTAATAGTAAACACCCATGGTTTTTTAAATTATGCTCCAATATGGACAGTCAATATATTCCAAATTGGTTTTTAAAATGGTGGAAATTATATGGTCCATCATTGGAGATATTCCTCCTTTAATTAAGAGTTTATATACTCAGTGGGTGGACATATCTCCCAAAATTATTTCATTACAAAAAGACAATATCTTTTATGATGGTATTGCATCAATGTATTTTTTTCATAGAATTTTTAATTTCATGGATAATGAAATGGGATGTTCAAACTGGTTATACCAATGAAGGAATACCTTGCCTTTATAGATTTTTGTATAACAAATTTTGGACAAAATTACTCCAAAAAGACACCCAAGACAAGATATTTGGTGACGAATTAATTCAATACATTCAAACCAAGATAGACACATATGTGAAATTAGACAAAGAAAATGCTGCAAAGGACAAAATATGCCCATTTGAGGTAATTACTAAAAGTTTTCAAATGATGAAAGGAGACATATCCAAGAAATAAATCCTCGCTTCAAATTTTGAGGAAATAAAGAAAGATTTTGCAAAAAATTTCGGAACAGAAGTCAGTGATGATATATCAATGGCCTCTATCGGAAACACTTCCGATGAAGACGTATGTGCAGCAGGGGAAGCTCAAAGTACCTCAGGAACGGAAGTTAATATTGAAGAGATAGAAGATTTCCTTGAAAAATTCAAGGAAATGCCGAAGAATCTTCGGAGAAAAAAGTCAAAAAGGGAAAGAGCAAAGCATAAATTATTGAAGGCCCATAGGGCATTAATAGGGCTAATAAGTTAAAAGGCTTTAAGAGACGGTCCCCTCCATAATAAGGAATCTACTTTTATAAAGTAGAGTGTCCGCTTGTAATAATTTTCTTCGTAAGCCACTATTATAAATTATTTTGTCAGCCAATTTTATTTGTTTGATAGTAAATCAATCCATTATAAAAGGATCCTCATAGTTTAGGAGAAGGAGGGCATTAGCCAAAGCCCAGAACATCTCTCTAGCCTTCTCTATCCTTGTCAATATTTTCTTTGTAATTTGATAGTATTTTGAATTCAGAAAGAAAAATCAAAAGGGTCACTTGGCCACCAACACCCGATCTATGGTACTGTTCTACTCTCTCTATTTATTTACAATATTTGTAGTACTGTTAGCCTAAATAATAGGCTAAACAGGTAAGTGTTAAGCTTAGTATTCAAAGGTTATTTACACAGCATGCTTTGTTGCTCTAAATGAATTGTATCACCCCGATGGAGTATTAGGTTAAGAACTATATAGACCAGGCATTTATTAACCTTGACATTAAATCTGTGTTAGGATATCCTAACGGGTGGTGCTCGTAAACTCGTTTAGGCAGGAGGCCGTTAAATTCAATTATTTCGACTATAAGAAAGTTTTAATAAAACTTTTCTCTATGATAATCCTGATAGGAAACACTCGTGGTTTATTAAATTATGCTCCAATATGGACAGTCAATATATTCCAAATTGGTTTTCTAAATGATGGAAATTATATAGTCCATCATTGGAGATACTCACTCCTTTAATTTTATATACTCAGTCGGTGGACATATCTCCCAAAATTATTTCATTACAAAAAGATAATATCTTTTATGATGGTATTGCATCACTGTATTTTTTCATAGAATTTTCAATTTCATGGATAATGAAATGGGATGTTCTAACTAGTTATACCAATGAAGGAATACCTTGCCTTTATAGAATATTTTCTAACAAATTTTGGACAAAATTACTCCAAAAAGACATCCAAGGCAAGCTATTTGGTGACGAATTAATTCAACAGATTAAAACCAAGATAGACACATATGTGAAATTAGACAAAGCAAATACTGCAAAGGACAAAATATGCCCATTTAAGGTAATTACTAAAAGTTTTGGAATTACCAGAGAGTAATAGTACTTATTGGAAGTCCAAATTTATAGATGAACTCCCTCCCTTATTTGCTGAAAGTATAAGAAAGATCCTTAGAGGTACAAGAATGAGTATTAATTATGATACTTACTCATACGGTAAATTGATTAGTGTATGCACTCAGGAAGGCCTAGCTTTATGTAATGAAATAAAGCTAAACCAACAAATAAAGAAACATTCTCTCACTGAGAGACAACAATTGGGCGAATTTTGTGAACAATTCATTATAGATATGCCTTCTAATGGAAAGAGATCCCACAAAAAAAGATTTCAAAAGAATCAATGCTTTGTCGGAAAAACGGCGTGAAAAGGCCCAAAAGAGAAAGGTTTTTCATAAATTCAGAAAGGATTTTGTTAAATCATAAATCCCTCAGACTTGTTATAAATGTGGAAGATTAGGACACTTTGCTAAAGAATGTAAGGTCAAGAATAAAATTAGAGAACTTGACTTAGATGATCATATAAAAGATTCTTTATATAAGATTTTCTTAAATTCCTCTCCAGAAATATCTGAAACTGAGGAAGATGGATCATCAACAAGTGAAGACCTCAGGGTTCTTCATGAAGAAAGTTATACTTCATCTTCTGAAGAAGAGCCAGAGCAATGTGATAAGGGACAATGCTCAAATCGTTATTGTAATACTGATGATGATCTTTTTAATATCTATTCTCATTTTAGAGATTTAAAGATCAATATTTTGTCAAATAATAACATACTTGATCTTTTAATGGTTACTAAAGACCCTGAATTGAGGTCCCAACTTATTGACAAACTTCCTTCTAGCATAGAGGAAGAAATAGAGGTGGAAAAAATCCCACCTCAAAAAGGACCTTACACCATGTCTGAAATTAGAAAGATGGTGAAAAGCAAATCCTGGCCTGAAAGAGAGGCATATGTCCAAGATTTAAGTACTGAGATTAATTATCTCAAGAAAGAAATCTCGGAATTAAAGGCCTCAAATATAGCCTTAGATGAAAAAAATTTCAAATTGGAAAATTCTAGGATAATTGATGATCCTAATATTAAGATTAATGAGTTAAATACAATTGCCAGTTCTTCTGAAGAAGCATGGCTAATAAATTGCTTGGAGCCATAGATTTTTCTAACAGTGAATTTCTAGAAAAACTCTAATATTTTATCACCCAAAATTTTTTGATAAAGATAACAATTTTAAAAAAGAGTTTGTTGCGTTATTTTATAGTGGAGCAGATTTAAACTGTATAAAAGGAGTAATACCCTCCTTCATAAAACAACCCATCGCTTAAAAAATGCCAGTGGTAATTCAATGGGTATTTCATATAAATTACCTGAGGCCTACATTTGCCAACATGATATCTGTATTCCAGAAAGTTTTCTTTTGGTCAAAGATGTTGACAAGGATGTAATACTGGGTGTCCCATTTATTAATAAATTAATGCCTTTTTTATATTGGGATACAAAAAGCTTTACTGGTACTTACGATGGTAAGAATATTACTTTTGAGTTTATAACACAGGCAGTCCAAAGATTTTTAATGAAATTATTTCTAAAAAATTTTTTTCAAAAACCAATCAATTTACATTTTTAAGAAATGAAATTTGTTCTATTACTATTGAACATGATTTAAAAAATCCAGAATTAGTAGATAAAATCACTTCTCTTAACAACCAATTTTCTACTTCTATTTGTGGTGATCATCCGAATCAATTTTGGAGTAGGAAAAAGCATATTATAAGCCTTCCTTATGAAGAAGACTTCTTCGAGGATCATATCCCTACCAAAGCTCGTCCTTGCCAGATGAATTCTGAATATTTGGAATTATGCAAGAAGGAGATTGACTTCTTACAACATAAGGGTTTGATATGACCCTCAAAATCCAAATGGTCATGCACTGCTTTTTATCTCAATAATCATGCTAAACAGGAACGTGGAGTTCCTAGATTAGTCATAAACTACAAACCTTTAAATAAGGGTTTAAAATAGATCAGGTATCCAATCCCGAATAAAAAGGATTTATTACATAGGTTACATGATGCCATCATATTTTCAAATTTTGATTTAAAATCAGGTTATTGGCAAATTCATATATCTGAATCGGATAGGTATAAAACTGCTTTTAATATATCAATGGGCCAATATGAAACGAATGTTATGCCTTTTTGATTAAAGAATGCACCTTCCATATTTCAAAAAATTTTGAATGATATTTTCCTTCCTTATACAGACTTTATAATTGTTTGTTTTATGATATTCAAGTATTTCCAAAAAATATAGAATCTCATTTAAACATTTAGATTTATTTAGAAAAATTATTATCAAAAATGGTTTAGTCATATAAAGACCAAAAAAGATGATTTTCCAAACTTCTGTTAGGTTTTTGGGTCATAACGTGGAAAAATGTAGAATCATTTCTATCAATAGAAGTATTGAATTTGCTTCTAATTTCTTGATATAATCACTGATAAAACCCAACATTAGAGATTTCTAGGAAGTCTAAATTATATTTCTCCTTTTATAAAGGATCTTGCCCAAGATACTGCTCTTCTTTACGATAGACTAAAGAAGAATTCTAAACCTTGACTGATAGCCATACTGAATCAGTCAAAAGGATTAAACATAAGGTTCATAACCTTCCATGTTTAAGTCTAGCCAATCCTACTTGGAAAACAATTGTGGAAACTGACGCCTATGATAATGGCTATGGAGGATATTAAAGCAGTGTTCTCCATTAGATAAACAAGAATACCTTGTTCAATTTATTCAGGAAAAGGGAATAATCACCAAAAAATTTATGCGACTATAGCCAAAGAAATTCTTGCTATAGTTAAATATAATATGAAATTTCAAAAAAATCTTGACAATCAGAAATTTCTAATTAAAACTTATTGCCAAGCTGCAAAGTTTATCTTTAATAAAGATTTCAGGCATAATTTTTCTAAATAGATGTTTGCACGGTGGCAACTTTTACTAGCCCCATTCGATTTTGAAATTCTATAAATAAAAGGGCCTGATAACACTCTTCCCGATTTTTCTTACAAGAGAATATTTGAACTCATAAGTTCTATTTTCAATATACTCTAATCATGAATTATTACATGATATTTCTTGATGAAGAAACATTAATCACTATTTTGAAAGTGATTGAATTATGCAGGGACTTAAAAAGTCTTATAATTGATAAAATTATATATGATATTGTGGAAGAGCAATTTTCAAATCATGATGATGCATCTATTAGTAATTTTATTCAAAATACATTTCTTTATTAACGTTTTGGTTTTACAGATTATGAGACCTACATACAAACCTCCTCGGTGTCGAGGAAGAGGAACCGTTTCTACTAATAGTAGAGAAAATATAATTCTACCCCAAATGGGAAGTCAAAGACTAATAGCTGATAATATAGCAGAAGGTAATACCGATCACCCTTTATACAAGGAATATTTGGATTTCATAAAATCCAAAAAGAGTGAAGATACTTCATCCAGCACACCATCTTATTCCTCAGTCATAACAGAGGACAGTAATGAAAATCTTGAGTCTTATAACCAAAAAGAAATAAAAGAGTTTATAATTCTCTTAGAACAATACGACCTTATATGGAAGGATAACCCCTGGCAACTGATGACCAGGTATTTTGATATAGCGTCATACGCTACTCCTTCTTATAAATACAAGATACATTATGAGATAATAATCTCAACAACAGGATCAGCTGAAATTCAGCACTCCTATCCTGGAAATACAAGAAAAATTTTTAATTTTTCAAAGATCATTATCAAGAAGGTTATACCTTCGGATGAGTGGGGAATGAGTACTCAGAAGGATCGAGAATACACTCATCCTGATAAAAAAGTCTCAGTTAAATTCAATTATTGGGACTATATTGTTACGACTCGGACGGTCGTCTTTGGAATTTATTCAACATTTCCCCATTTTCCTATTCCAATATGTTCGTTTATGCTATTTTGGTTTGTCGAGATGTTCGGTAATACAGTTCGGAGTGTTTTAGGACACTTAGTCCCTAAATGAGAGTTTAAGTGTTGGAAAACGGTCTGTAATTAGAACTGTGTCAAGACGACCTCGAAATGGAAAATCGATTGTTTCGTTAGCTCTATTTGGTAATTTTGGGGTGGGGAGCGTGTTCGGAATGTATTTTGGAGGTCCGCAACTCAATTAGGCTATGAATGCCAAAAGTTAGAAATTTGAAGTTCCGGTTCGAAAGTGAATTTTTTATCCGAGAGTCGGAATGGAATTTCGAGAGTTACAGAGGCTTTGTTAGGTGATTTAGGATATGTCTGCAAATGTTCAGGTCATTTCGACGTGTTTTGGATAGGTTTTGAGTCGAAAGCGAGTTTGGTTAAGTTTTGAAATTTTTAAGTCCAAATCATTGCTTAATTCGTGTTTCCGGCGTTGTTTTAGGTGGTTTAAGGATTAGTACAAGTCCAACTGATGTTGTGGGATATGTTCGTAGGTTTGGTTGAGGTTTCGGGGCCTCGGGTGTGTTTCGGATGCTCAACGGAGCAATTCTAGAACTTTAAGTGTTGCAGATTTCTGTTGTTGGTGTTGCAGACAAATCCTTCTAAGCGATCGCATAGACTCTCCTGTGATCGCATAGAGTCCTTAGAGATGGGTCTGTTTTCCTTCAATGCGATCGCATTAGACCTTCTGTGATCGCATACCTTTTTTCCCTCATACACTGGGATAGCATCCCCTTACCTGCGTTCGCATAGAGTAATTTAGGACCTGGGCATCAAGGCCAATTTCTTATATGTGATCGCATATCCCCATTTGGTTCTTCTCTGTGATCGCACTCCTTTGGATGCATTCGCATAGTTCATTTGTATGGCCTTCAGAATTCCTTCTATGCGATCGCAAAGAGCAAATCACTGGGCAGAATATAAACATTTCAAAACGAACCCTTCTTCCATTTTTACCGAAACTCAAGGTTAGGGAGCTTGGATTGGGGAGCAATTTCGAAGGCTTTCAAAGGAAATCACTGGTTATCGATTCTCTACTCTTCTATGACTAAATCCCATTAATCTAATCTCAAATCCAACCTTCAATTTTGATTTTTGAATGAAAATTGGAGTAAAGTTCTTCGAACTAACTTTGATGATTTGAAGGGGCATTTGATCTCCGATTTGGTTAGACTCGTGAGAGTACAAGATTTCTGAAAATGTAAAAATTATTCGATTCCGAGACGCTGGCCTGAGGGGCATTTTGGTCATTTTTCCTATTTTCGCACCTTAGCTTTATTTTTAACAGTGTAATTAGTTACTTTCGATGTTATTTACGTTATGTAATTAGTTTGAATAGATTTGGGCCACTCGGAGTCGGATACTCATGGCAAGGGCATTGTTTCTTAGCAATTTTGTACCAATTCGAGGTAAGTGGCTTGTCTAACCTTGTGTGGAGGATCTCTCCCCTTAGAATATACTAATTGTTGTTTAAAGGCCTCGTGCGCGAGGTGAAGGCCGTGTACTTGTGCTAATTGCTGAAAATTCACCTTACTTGACTTATTTAGACTGTGTTTCTTCGTGTATTTAACTATAAAAAATGTGATTCTACTTGCTTAGCTTAGGAAAAGCATGTTGGTAATTTATTTGCTCTATCTGACTAAATTGCAAATACATGCCCTCTTTGTGAGCATGCTAGGCCTAGACATTTACATTGTTGCTATATTTGGTTTCTTTCTGTTAAATATTGACTTGTTGTGAAGTGTTTATATATAGTTTCAAAATTCCGAGTGAAGATGGCTGAGTTGTAAAATTATAGAAAACGTTACGATTGAATTCAATTAATAAATCAATACAATGAGGATATAGTGATAAAAACTCCCCGAAGGGTTCAAGTAGTTGGTACGAAGACCAAATATATCAGCTAGTCCAAATAATGATGATATTAAGTAAGCTTCAATAAAATACGTGGTAAAAACATCACTTGAGACAAACCAAGTCACAATTCCCAATAGCAAACGACCCCGCACTTATCATCAAGTGTGTGTCTCACCTCAATATAGCACTACGATATGCAAATTCGGGGTTTCAAACCCTCAGAACATCATTTATATTTATTACTCACCTCAAACCGGCCAAAACTCTAGCTTGTTATTCCCTTGCCTCTTAAATCGGCCTCCTCGCGCATCGAATCTGACAAAAACCACAACGAATACGTCATAATAGGCTAAGGTAAAAAATTCCAAGCAAAAACAATCGAAAAATATTTAAAAACCCGAAATTAGCAAAACCCGGGGCCTGGGTCCACTTCTCGAGACTCAAACATTTGTAAAATCAACAGGTTACTTATCTTTCCATGAGTCTATGCATATAAAGAACACTAAAATCAGAGTCCAAATGACCCCTCAAATCCCAATTTAAAATCTCAAAATCCCAAGCCCTAGTTCTTCCATTTTTGGCTAAATTTTCATGAATTTGTACGTTGATTTCACATAATAATCACATTTTTATTTCATAAAATTTACCTCCAATCTATCTTCTTGGAATCCCTCTTCAATTTCTCCTAAAGAGCTCTCAAGATTTTTCACAATGGAGGAAAAATAACTTAGGCTTGCGGATGAAGTGTTTAAAACCCTTCTGTCCAGCTTCATGAATCCCTTCCACGTGAGCGCAGTCAAAACCCCGCGTTCGTGATGCACAAATGTTTCTTTGACAAAAATTTGCCTTCGCGAACGCGGTACCCTCCCTACAACGCAAAGTTTATACTGCCTCAACTACGCGAAGGCGAGCTCCATGCCGCGAATGCGAAGAACAAAATATGCTGGCCCCCAGATCCTCTTATGTGAACGTAGGCTTTACCACGGGAACGTGAAGCTTCCGCTTCCAATACTATGCGAACGCAACCCTATGGCTACAAACGCCAAGAGAAAAAGCTGGCCTACCCAAAACCCTTGTACGCGAACGCGAGGACCTTCTCGCGATCGCGAAGGAAAAAATTCCTCTACAACAATTGCTAAATTCTGCAATTTCTTCCAAGTTCAAAACTCCCCGATAGCCATCCGAAATCACCCCGAGGCCTCCGTGACCTCAACTAAAAATAGCAATGCATCCTAAAACATCATTTAAACTTGTTCCAATTATCAAAACACCTCAAACAACACCAAAACCATCAAATTACATCGAATTCAAGCCTAAGTTCTTCTAAAACTTCCGAAACACGCATTTTATAAAAAACCCAACCAAATCACCTCCAAATGACCTAAAATTTTACACACACATCCCAAATCACATAAGAAGCTACCAACCGAAAATCGCCAAAATACTAACGTCGCCAATTCAAACCTAACTCTACTCCAGACCTCCAAAGCACTTCCGATCACCCTACTAAGTCATAAATCATCCCTCAAAGCTAAGTAAACCATCGGAATTCATAATCGAGCCCTCTAACTCATAAGTCAATATCCAGTTGACTTTTCCAACTTAAGCATTCTTAAAAGAGACTAAGTGTCTTATTTCTTATCAAAACCACTCCAAACCAACTCGATCACATAATACACGGATAATGAAGCATAAAGAAGTACAAAAATAGGTAAAACGAAGCGGTAACTCATGAGACGATGGGTCGGGTCGTCACATCCTCCCCAACTTAAACAAACGCTCGTCCTCGAGCGAGTCAAGAAACATACCTGAAACCTTAAATAGGTGAGGATATCTGCTCCGCATCTCCCGCTTAATCTCCCAGGTAGCCTTCTCCACAGGACACCTCTCCACTGCACCTTCACTAAAGCTATATCCTGCAACCATAACATTCGAACCTGACGACCCAAAATAGCCACTAGCTCCATATGAAAGGTCAAATCACCATCCAAATGAACTGTGCTGAAGTCCAAAACATGAGACGGGTCCCCAACATACTTTCGGAGCATAGACACATGAATCACTAGATGCACACTCGATTAGATGGGTGGAAAAGAAAGCATATAATCCACCTCTCCAATCCTCCTAAGTACCTCAAAAGGCCCAATGAACCGCGAATTCAGCTTCCCTTTCTTTCTGAATCTCATAACACCCTTCATGGGCGAGATATACAACAAGACCTTCTCGCCAACCATATAGGATACATCTCAAACCTTCTGGTCCGCATAATTCTTCTGATGCGACTGCGTTTTACGAAGTCTCTCCTGAATCACATTCACCTTCTCTAAGGCATCCTAAACCAAATTTGTCCCCAATAGCCTAGCCGCATTGGGCTCGAACCAACCAACTTGAGATCTACACCGCCTCCCATAAGAGGCCTCATACAGTACCATATGAATGCTGGACTGATAGTTGTTGTTATAGGAAAACTCTGCAAGCAGCAAAAACTCATCCCATGAACCTCCAAAATCAATGACGCAAACACGCAACTCTGTCGACGCCCCTTTTTATACAGGTGAAATCAGTTTATTACATTCGGGAGGGCAACTCTTTCCTTTTTGGGGAATCAGGTTTGCATTCGAATAGTCACGACCTAATGATTAAGTGCATTAGGACACTATAAAGGGTTTGAGTTTGAAGAACCAGAGTTTGGGTGAGGGCTAGAAATTATCTCGAGGGAAGGTGTTAGGCACCCCTCAAGATCCACTAATGTGGTTCCCGGCCGTGTTATAATTGTGACTTCACATAACCAAGTAAGAAATTAGGGGTTCAAAACAGAGGGACTTGCATATGACATTACCAATAAGCTGGAAACTTTTGAAGGTAAGTACAGAGGGCAGAAATTTAAAAAAAAGAAGACTTGAATAGTTTTACCTGAAGAGATGAAAGCAAATAAAGGGAGAGGGGTCCTAGGTTTATAATTAACACGGATCACGTCAATGCAATATCTAGTAATCACTCATCAGAAGAGGGGCTGAGATATTAGCGCATCGGTTATTATCTTCATATTCTACCTTTCCCACCACATAAAGGTTAGTTAAAACGCATGGGTTGGTCACGAATGCTTATAGCGTGCTATTATCCGTCCCATCCTATAAGTCCTGGAGGTATTTAGCACTACTATTCCTACAAGGTAAGGACTAGGCTGAACCCTTAGGTTTAAAGGAAAAAATTCTAAGCGACATACATAACAAATAGGAACGCACATAAGGGGACATATAAAGACACATAAAGGCTCACAGATCCCTCCATAAGTAAACGCATAATTAGCACGTCTCAAAAACAGTTAAGGTCTCAAAGATGGGATTTTAAAACAGGAATGTTGAAGTTAATATAGTAGGTTTCAGGAGGATACATTTCGCAACTTAGCAGTGAAAGCAGAAGGTCCAATTAAGACTAAGTGACTAAAGACAACAGTGAGATTTTAGAAATACAACTAAATATTGCAGTAAGATTCAGAGGTATACAATAGATAGAAATCGGTAAAAACACGTTTTGGAAAATGGAGTAAGGACATTGAAGATACAGTAACTTGAAGAAATGTAGGATATGTATTTTAAATAGCATAATTAGGGGCAGAAAGGATCACCCAGCGGTTTGAAAACATAGTAGAACAAACATCAGTGAGAGTAAGCAGATACACAATTTCCAAAACTGCTTCAAAATAGGGCGGGAGTTTTAGTAAAATCAGAGTGAACTTTCAAAAAGGAAAAACTAGAAGCAAAATTTTGGATGTCAAAAGAATTTGATTTGTCCTAAGCCAGCAAAACATGGTTAATTGATTTTATACGCATTAGGACTAAAGTTTGCCTAGGTGTTGTATACATTAACTAATTATCTTAAAGGGTGAACATACATATTAATCTCCAGTTTTAAAAGGGGTACACATACAGTACTTGCGTTATTAGATAAGACATGCTAATAGGCGTAATCGTAACTCAGAAGAGTAGAGAACCTCAAATAATAGAATGTCTAATGCACATAGAAGTTCCTGAAACATGATTTCTAAATGCTTATGAGAATGAAAATGCAGCAGTTGCCTTATAACAATTATTTGCTTATTACAATTATTAGCTTGTTATTAGCTGATCATAGTTACGAAATGAGTATAAGAACAGGCTGAAAGTAAATGACCTAAAGCAGGATCTCTAATGAATGAGAAGCATGTCCTATACATATCTATTGCACAAATAAGTAAATAAAATCCTATATGCATGTTTCTACTCATTACTTAAACTAAGCATGCACAACCCCCTATATTCACTATCCAACCCCAATCATCCGCTTACAAATTATTACAAACCAAAGATAGCTAAATTACAGTAACAAAGAACAACATAAGAAGTTATTCTATAGGGAGCCTTCAATAAGGCCCAATCTTCAAACCTCACTCCTTTCGAGTTTCACAGCCTTTGCCATGGTCTGGGTATGGCAAAGCTCCCTAGGGCCCCTGGCCAATACCAACACCCAGACACTTAGCAGAACGTTGAACAAGTGCAGTGTGGGATTACCAGCCTTGTGTGTCAAAGTTCAGTGAGTACGTAGAAGTACCCAAGGCAATGATCACACAAGGGGGTAGAACCTATTCTTTAAGAGTAGTGAGAGTGCGTGATATAGTTTTAAAGAAATTAAGTTGAGAGAAACAATTTGAAAAATGACCCCTATAGAATTAGTTCTTGAAAGAAAACAGTAGAAGAGTGTGACAGTTTTGTCTTGAAAGAAAACAGTAGAAGAGTGTGACAGTTTTGTAAGAAGGTGAGTAGGACAATCTCAGAACTAGAATATCACCCATAGTTCGGGAAAGCAAACACAAACGGGGAAAGGGGAAAAGAGACAAGTAGTTCACAGGTAAGAGCATAGTTGCACACAAGGGTAATGGGTAAAGGGGACGAACATATCACATGCAAACTCACAAAACCAAAAGCATTAAGAGAACTTGACATAACCGGATTTAGACACAAAGTAAGTAGCAACAGAATGCAATCATGACATGTCAATAGTAATCATGTCACGGCCCTAAACCCGGTCGTGATAGCGCCCAACCCAACGGCTAGGCAAGACCGACCAAATGTGCTCTCAACCCGATCTTAGAGCTCATGAACCATTTATTTTAAGCCATTAATAGTAAAGGAAGCCAAAATAAACTGTTAGTTATAAAAGTATCCCTAAAATCTCACAGAACAACATAACTTCCCCAAAGACCTGGGGTCACGAGTTTTAGATCCTCTAAAAATACTAAATACATGTCAGAATGAGGGAAATACAAGTGTCAGAATAACTAGAAAAAAACTAGAAGATCAGAGACATGGGTCCTGCGGACGCTGGCAGCTACCTCAATATTGTGTCAAACTAATAATCAGCAACCGCACGCGCAAATTCTCTGAAGTACCTAAATCTGCACACAAGGTGCATGGAGTAGGGGTGAGTCTACCAACTCAGCGAGTAATAACAAGAAATAAGCTCCGAAAGAAAGAAAATCCAATAATTACACAAAGTAAGCTAAAACACTGTACAATAGTATCTGCAACTGAACAACTGAATAACAATATATATATATGTGTGTGTGTGTGTGTGTGTGCGCGCGCTTGTGATGCAAATGTAGGGATGTGATGCAATGCATATGATGGTACAATCCAGTACCCACTGCGGCGTGCAGCCCGAGCCACCCATATCATTTATTGTCGACGGTGCTCACCGGAGGGGCTCCTACAACCCAAGCGCAATAACCAACCATCTCGTGGCGAATAATCAAACCAGCCATCTCGTGGTGAATAATCAAACCAGACATCTCGTGGCAAATAATCAAACCGGCCATCTACTGGCGAATAATCAAACCAGCCATCTACTAGAGAAAATCAATAACCATGCCAGTCCATGTTACCTGACCGCTCATTTCACACAGTGTTCGTGTTACCACTGTTTCTAATCACCGATGCGGTGCACAGCCCGAGCCACCCAAAATCAATCCAGAAAATATAGCATAAGCCCCTTGGGCAATTATAAACAATGATCCTCACCCGAAATACATTTAAAAGACAGCATATGAGTTCTGAACATTTGAAATACGGTTGGCTCTTGGAAACAATATTTTAAAACCATGGACTGATAGTAAATGATATACGATCATGCTAAAATGGTAATACCAACTCCCGAAGGATATCACAGGTCGGCACTAGGCCCCAAACACGGAATAAAGCCCAATAATAGTCATCACAGTGTGCGTATCATACGCCAATATAGCATTAATCTCACTCGGGATGGACCAAGTCACAATCCCTGATAGTATCCGACCCCCGCAGTTATCATGAAGTGCATGTCACGCCTCAACATAGCGTTACAATGTGAAAGTCTGGGATTCCAAACCCTCATAACATCATTTACTTGCATTACTCACCTCGAACCGATGAAATCTCAAGCTCACGATGCCTTTGCCTCTCAATTCAGCCTCATCGCTCGTAGAATCTAAACAAAAATAGAGCGAATAATCACAAAATTCCTATGGGACAATACCCAATCGAAAATAATCGAGAAATAGCCAAAATCTCGAAACTAGCAAAACCCGAGCCCGCTTCTCAAAAACTTACGAAACTTACATTTTGGAATCCTCGTCTCGCCACGAGTCCGTACATATAAAGTTCATCAAAATCGGAGTCCAATTGCTCTTCCAAATCCCAAATGTTCATTTGGAATACCAAGCCCAAGTTCTTCAATATTTACACCCAAATTTCAAAGAATTTATGGTTGAATCTTCAATAAAATGATGTAATAAGACAATGAGACTTACCTCCAATTACTTCTCGGTGAAATCCCCTTCAAAATCCATCAATGAGCTCTCAAGGTTTTGTAAAAATGGAGGAAAAGTGACCATTACTCGCGGATATATGTTAAATAAAACTTCTCTGCCCAGACGACTCCTTCAGTGCGTTCGCACTCCTTCACTGCGTTCGCATAGTGCAAAATTCCCCAGCCTCCTCGTCCTTCTATGCGTTTGCATAGACCCAGTTCGTTGGCATAGCCTTAATTCCTGCCTTCCAAATTCCTTCAATGCGAACGCAATACCTTTTCGCGTTCGCATAGCACATCTCCAATGCCCCCAGGTTTCCTTGAATGCGAACGCATTGCCTCACCGCGTTCGCATAGCTTCACTACCTACCCCATCAATTCCCTCTATGTGATCGCATAAGACCCATGCGATCGCATAGAGTTAAACTCTCTGCAACAGCTGAATGAAAATCTGTAACATTCCAAGTCAAAAAATCATCCCGACAACCATCCGAAAACACCCTGAGGGCCTCGGGACCTCAACCAAAAGCACAAACATGTTCTAATACTTCATTCAAACTTGATCGGGAAATAAAAACGCTATCTTTAACATCAAAAATCACCAAAATCACTGAATTTCATTCTAAGATAAACTATAACTTTCCAAATTCGCACTCGATCCAAAACTCAACCAAAAGACACCCGAATGACCTAAAAATTTACAGACATATCAAAAAACACATAACGAAGCTAATTCAACTCTTGGAATTCCGACCCTCGGATCAAAATCTCACTTATCAACCGGAATTCGCCGAAATTCAATTTTAGCCAATTCTAGCCTAATTCTTCACCGAACCTCCAAATACAATTGCCTTTTCTCCCAAGTCACAAATCACTATCCGAAACTAGTCGAATAATCGAAAATCCATTCCGAGCCCTCTAAATCATAAGTCAATGTCTGGTTGATCTTTCCAACTTAAGCTTTCCTTAAAGAGACTATTGGTCTCATTTCTAACCAAATTCAACCCAACACACTTCCAACTCACCAAACACATATATCAACACACGAGAAGCATAATACAGGGATAATGGGGCTGAAATACAAGAGATGACAGGTCGGGTCGTCACAACCTCCCCAACTTAAAAAAACGCTCGTCCTCGAGAGTATCCAGAGCTGTACTTGAAGCAACCCAATAACCAAATGACATTACTACACACATGCCCAGGGTGATCCCACGTCATCCTAACTCACACAGGTACCGAAAATACAACACAGTTGAAATTTCACAATTCATCTGGCCCATAAACCGTAGAACCACACTGCCTCACCCGAAATCATACACAAGTTCAGAACCTCACATCTATACTCAGAATCAATCCGAACCAGCTATAACAACCCACACCTGCAACCTCAGGTGCGTTCATGCAATATACCACACATTACAACACTCGGAACGATAGTCTTTTTTTTCATGGCAGTTGCCCACAGTACTCAATATCAATATATAACCTCTTATTTAGCTAGAGTCTTATTTCAACACTTCCGCATATTGCCAACGATAACTAAAACGCAACGAATAGTAGCAGTCCTTCAAATCAATCATTCATGAAGTCACTTCCAAGTTGACGATTACCACAATAGATTTTCGAGTCAAACCTCGATATTATCCTTCTAACCCGCTGAAATCAAATCTGATCATGCTCATTAATAACCCAATGATCACCTCGGGTCTAACACACCACTTCTGGTGATCTATACCTCAATACGGACCTAAGCCACAATTGCAAAACACACACGCCAATAAGAATCAGTCTAAACATTCCCCAAATCAGGGCCAATGACTCAACCGGAAGAGTTACACCCCAAACCTTTCAATACCTTTTCAAAACAAAGCTGAGACCTCGTCTCATATCATATAACTAATGTACATGAATCCTCCTCGAGGGGTCATAACTTCACGTGGCCTTTCCACAATGCGTGATCCTATACCAACATTGTTACACATGAAGAACTCATGTTACCAAGCTCAAAGTAGACAACCATGCATTAGATCTATGCCTGAAACCAAATCACCCATCACACCCATGGTGAAACAAATAATGTACACCATTCAATCCTGAAAGGACACAACCGATATTCTATTCGCCAAGCAATTCTCAATACGGACTATCCTCAGAAGCCAGGAAGTAAGGAATACAAATCATTACATGGAAAACTATTCCCAGCATCACATTGTTGCGGCACGCAGCCCGATCCACATAACATACTCGTGGCGGCATGCCACCCGATCCACACAACATGCCTCACATAGGGAGGTACACATCGAGCCAAATTGCTCATAATAACAAAATACCAACATCGGTCGTAAGCAACTGAGTGCATAAAGATATTCATATAAGCATTGTAAGCTACAAATTCCACTTCCACTACTATACTCATACTGAAGCCATGCGATATGGTGCCCGACACCAAATAGTTATTAAAATCCACAGTCTCGCCCAGCGACATGACCGGCCACAAGGACGCATCTGAAAAGTCCCTCAATACTGGAACCAAAATCACTGGTAGAAACCTCTATACTGACATCCGCCTCGAAGGCCCAATTACGGAAGACAATCCTTCCCAGCCGACCGCTAGTCTTTGGAACGCAACTCTCAGCCTAGAACATGGTCAGATACACTCTGCCATGCAACATGCGGCATTTCCATACATGACACATAGCACAATTGTTTAGAATGATTCGACACTGAGACAATCACTCTACATCCCCATAACATATCCAGAATTTAATATACTAAGCACGAAAAGATGCACTCGGCTTCCGAATTCCCAATAGTCGCTGACAGTACCAATTCAACACACACGATCCTCAATCACCGCCTAGGCTGCACCGAAGAACTCTCAGTCTCCGACTATTCACAGCACACGAATCACCGTACCTAATCCAAATTTCCACAATGCGAAATACAAATTACACCTCAAGTACCCAACTATCCCATGAGAGATATATTAAAACTCCCAATGTGCCATCAAACAACTCACATATCCGCAGACGATCCCATAAGGAAATACCGTAACACTTCTGACGTATCATTTGCGGAATTACTCTATTTTCGAAACATAAGCCATCATCAAATCACTTCCAATTAACGGTACCAATCCTTGATTACCTGAAGCTACTCATTACCTAAGAAATAGCAAAAAACCCCCATACCTTTCAGAACTGAGTCGAAATCTTGCATACGCCCATCTCGGTTCTTTACAACATACCGCATACACAATACCCCCCATGGATAACACGAGAACTTTCATCTCCTCTTTTCCGCTGCAGACATCGACGCACTCAACTAGTGCAGAACTTTCATTGATCCTATTTAGAAGAATATTATCACCACTCCATGCTCCGCACGACCATAGATACTACACATCTCCCAACCATGATGAACTCAACAAGAATTCTCTCCAAATTTTATTGCACAAGTTAAACTGCCAAGGACGGAATCCCTCTGCCTGAACCAAGCTAAGAAGACTTCCAGTACTCGGGAGCTTCACTGCCCGATGCTTGCTAGAACCCATTACCTCGAACACATACAGACGATTGATCATATCTTTACCATACCGATTCGGTCCCCTAACAAGTTACTTTATTTGCCTAGATTTCCACCTGATTCAATAAACTTGATATACTCTCTTGCTGTAGCACCATAAGTCCTCAACCCAGGCTCACTACACGAGACCCATCTATCAGACCACACTGTCTAAGACCCACAAGCCACTGAATACTTTTTGAAACGCTCTCAGAAATACCACATTTCCAAAGTACTTTACCCGAAGAACTTCTAGCGACACTAAATTGGTTACCATTACATTCCAAACACTGATACATAGAATCCCATAATTAACATGAAATGCCACGAGTCTTGACCTGTTCTAATGAAACCGCTGACTTGGTCGCATACTCAACCTTAACACACCTAAGAGATACACATTGAATCTTGAACACATCAAAAAAATTCTCAAAATTCATCCACTCTTATACACACTGCAAATCACTTGACTTAATGAGTCGAACCACTCGTGCCTTATCAGCACTCTAACCCCACCAGACGAGATCTCGTTCTGATACAACCAAACGACTTCCTTCCCTTTACTCCAAGCATTCCTTATCAACAACTCAAGACATTCTCTTATTTTCTCACATTTACGAAGCACCGTATAACCTTTGGAAAAATTTTGTTTCACTTGTGCCACCTTCGGCTCACTTTCTGCACCCATAACTGCTTCTCTCACATGCATCAAATCAGAACTAACACAGTACATAACCGTACCACCAGCTCATCAACAGCAACCTCCCCAACTTAGCGTGAAGCCATATATATCAAAACCCCCATACTCTATAGCCATCGTAATATCAGGGCAAGATTAAACTCGCTCTTTCATAAGCTTGTGGAAACACGAATCATCAGAAATTGTAACTTTTCTCCAATTCTTGCATTCATTCACAAAACCGACAAGCCCACTCTTTAGGCGACAAAATTTCTACTAAGTCTCAAATTTTTCCAGTAATTTCGGCAGAGTTTCCTTTATAATTGAGCATATCCACCTGTCAGAGAACTACCAAAATCATCCTAACAACACGTCCACAACTCGACGTAGCATCACAATGTATAACAACAACCTTAATCTCGATACTACATGTATTATATTATCAAAATAGATACCTGAACATGCGTTGCACCTGTTCGAATCATAACATATAGAAATACATCTTAATTACACATACGGTCTTCTAACATACACATAATGATCATACCACATCAGAATAATCTACGAGAGATATCCACCTTCTTGCTTCAATATAATATTTCGGTACATCATCCACCTTCATACTCTTCACGCAATCAATTAGTCTTCCTGAGTCTGGACTCATACCACAACACACACACTCCCAGCTAGGAGACTCAAAAAATTTCTTCACGCTCCCATAACTCGGGCCACATCTCCATTTCATAATAAGAATCAAACATTTAACGGTTCGACTACCACCTAGATGACCTTCTTCAACACTTCCAAGTCATATGGATACATTACATGGCACCAACATACACACCATGTATCTATTCAACCGCCATCACCACAATTAGGGACAATACAGAACATATAAGCTCATAACACTAGCTCGCTCAATCAGAACCTTGGTGCTCCAGCCACAGATAGAGATACGACCTCAAGTCTTCTAGACTGGCCCAACATCAACTCATAGGAATCATAATTCGCCCCTCGATAGGGGAATCACCAGCCATCAAGGCACATATAATACTGGACGCTCACAGACGCATACAACGTGAGGAAGGAATTTCAAGAGTTACTCTTTCAAACTAAATCAAGGACGCACGATAAGATTTCAAGAAAGTGGAGTGTTTCCTAAAAGTCCTGTAGCCTCCTGCTTATAAGTGCAGTGCAGAAAACACCCATAAACAAGACTCTACTAAGACGACTCATGACTCTTGATGCTTAGTAACCTAGGCTCTGATACCAACTTGTCACGACCCCAAACCCGATCGTGATGGCGCCCAACCCAACGGCTAGGCAAGCCCGACAAAATGTGCTCTCAACCTGATCTTAGAGCTCATAAACCATTTATTTTAAGCCATTAATAGTGAAGGAAGCCAAAATAAACTATTAGTTATAAAAGTATCCCGAAAATATCACAGAACAACATAACTTCCCCAAAGACCCGGGGTCACGAGTTTTAGAGCCTCCAAAAATACTGAATACATGTCAGAAGGAGGGAAATACAAGTGTCAGAATAACTAGAATATAACTAGAAGAACAGAGACATGGGTCCTGCGGACGCTGCCAGCTACCTCAATACTCTGTCAAACTAATAATCAGCAACCGCACGCGCAAATCCTCTTGAGTACCTGAATCTTCACACAAGGTGCAGGGAGTAGGGGGATTCTACCAACTCAGCGAGTAATAACAACAAATAAAGCTCCGGAAATAACAAAACCCAATAATTACACAAAGTAAGCTAAAATAGTGTATAACAGTATCCGCAACTGAACAATTGAACAACAACATATATATATATATATATATATATGTGTGTGTGTGTGTGTGTATGTAATGCAAATGCAGGGATACAATGCAATGCATATATGGTACAATCCAGTATCCACTGCGCCGTGCAGCCCGAGCCACCCACATCATTTATCGTCGACGGCGCTCACTGGGGATGTGTACAGTCTCCGGACGAGCTCCTACAGCCCAATCGTAATAACAAGCCATCTCGTGGCGAATAATCAAACCAGCCATCTCGTAGCGAATAGTCAAACCAGCCATCTCGTGGTGAATAATCAAACCAGCCATCTAGTGGCGAATATTCAAACCAGCCATCTCATGGCGAATAATCAAACCAGCCATCTAGTGGCGATTAATCAAACCAGCCATCTAGTGGCGAAAATCAATAACCAGGCCAATCCATGTTACCTTACCGCTCATATCACACAGTGTCCGTGTTACCACTGTTTCTAATCACCGCAGTGGCGCGCAGCCCAAGCCACCCAAAATCAATCCAGAAAATATATCATAAGCCCCTTGGGGAGTTATAAACAATGATCCTATGCCGAAACACATTTAAAAGATAGCATATGAGTTCTGGAGATTTGAAATACAGCTGAGTTTGAAAACAATGTTTTAAACCATGGACTAACAGTAAATGATATGCAATCATGCTAAAACAGTAATACCAACTCCAGAAGGATATCACAGGTCGTCACTAGGCCCCAAACATGGCATAAAGCCCAATAATAGTCATCACAGTGTGTGTATCATACGCCAATATAGCATAAATCTCACTCGGGATGGACCAAGTCACAATCCCCGATAGTATCTGACCTCGCACTTATCATGAAATGCGTTTCACGCCTCGACATAGCGTTACGATGTGAAAGTCTGGGGTTCCAAACCCTCAGAACAGCATTTACTTGCATTACTCACCTCGAACCGATGAAATATCAATCTCGCGATGCCTTTGCCTCTCAATTCGGCCTCCTCGCACATCGAATCTAAACAAAAACAGAGCGAATACATCACAAAATGCCTATGGGACAATACCCAATCGAAAACAACCGAGAAATAGCCAAAATCTCGAAACTATCAACCCCCAACCCCGGTCCCGCTTCTCGAAAAATTACAAAACTTACATTTTTGGAATCCTCGTCTCACCACGTGGCCGCACATATAAATTTCAACAAAATCAGAGTCCAATTTCTCCTCCAAATCCCAAATCTTCATTTGGAATACCAAGCCCTAGTTCTTCAATATTTACACCCAAATTTCAGAGAATTTATGGTTGGATCTTCAATAAAATGATGTAATAAGACCACGAGACTTACCTCCAATAACTTCCCGGTGAAATCCCTTTCAAAATCCGTCAATGAGCTTTCAAAGTTATGTAAAAATGGAGGAAAAGTGACCCTTACTCGCGGATAAAATGTTAAATAAAACTTCTCTGCCCAGACGCCTTCTTCTATGCATTCGCACTCCTTCAGTGCGTTCGCATAGTGCAAAATTCTCTAGCCTCCTCGTCCTTCTATGCATTCGCACAGACCCAATGCGTTCGCATAGCCTTAATTCCTGCCCTCCAAATTCCATTAATGTGAATGCAATAACTTTCCGCGTTCGCATAGCACATCTCCAGTGCCCCCAGGTTTCCTTCAATGTGAACGCATTGCCTCACTGCATTCGCATAGCTTCACTGACTACCCCATCAATTCCCTCTATGCGATCGCATAAGACCCCTGCGATAGCATATATTTAAACTCTCTGCAACAGCTGAATGCAAATCTGTAGCATTCCAAGTCCAAAAATCATCCCCACAACCATCCGAAATCACCCCGAGGCCCTCGGGACCTCAACCAAAGGCACAAACATGTTATAATACTTCATTCAAACTTTCACGGGCAATAAAAATGCTATCTTTAACATAAAAAATCACCAAAATCACTGAATTTCATTCTAAGATAAACTATAACTTTCCAAATTCGCACTGGATCCAAAACCCAACCAAACGATGCGCGAATGACCTGAAACTTTACAGACATATCCAATATCACCTAACGAAGCTACTGCAACTCTCAGAATTTTATTCCAACCCTATGATAAAAATCTCACCTATCAACCGGAATTCGCCGAAATTTAACATTAGCCAATTCAAGCCTAATTCTTCACCAGACCTCCAAATTCAATTCTGCCTTCTCTTCCAAGTCACAAATCACTATCCGAAACTAGTCGAATCATCAGAAGTCCATTCCAATCCCTCTAACTCATAAGTGAACGTCCGGTTGACCTTTCCAATTTAAGTTTTCCTTAAAGAGACTATTGGTCTCGTTTCTAACCAAATTCAACCCAACGCACTTCCAACTCACCAAACACATATATCAACACACGGGGAAGCATAATACTGGGATAACTGGGCTGAAATACAAGAGACGACTGGTCAGTTCATCGCAAATCAGGAGCATGCAAGTTCCAACAAGCAAAACAAGAAACAACTACATGTTGCACAACAGAAACATAAGTAGAAAACAATTAGGAATAAAACACACTGAAGTAGTAATAACCACATTGGTTTAGAACATGGAATTTAATTAGGACATACCAGCAACAAGAGAGTAGAGCAAAATGTAAAAGCCAGTATAAGCACAATATTAGCCTTAGTTTTTTAGTGCTTTAATGACAGTTAGGAGCAAGCAGCAAGAACAACATAAAAGAGGAGAGAAATAGCACATGAGAGCAATAAGATTACTATGTGCATTTGCGGTATGCAAGGTGTTGGTTGTGTCTGTGTAATGCAAAAGAGAATGGGGAGTACTTGTAGTACTGAATATGAGAAGATAAACAAGGTAGCAGTCCCTTAATTAAGGAACTGGCATCAATCATAATCAAATCAGTATATGGACTTCCCTTTAATTAAGGAATCCAAATCATACGGTAATAATCAGTCATATAAAAAGAAAGAAATCATAGAGCAAAGTATAATCACATAAGCAGCATAAAGTATGCAATAAAGACTAGGTACATGACACTCTAATTAGGGAAATAGGTCAGACAAATCAATCGACAAATTTGTGCACATATATAGGGAAACATACCACTATAATTCTGGAAAACAAGATTGAAAACCTAGGAAATCAGTAATAATCGAGGAAAGTATCACACAAATTAAGGAAGCAATTTGAAATCAATACCAAATTATAAGGAAAACACAAAATCAAAAGTATTAAGGCAAGTATCACAGTCTAAAAGAAAACTTGTAAAAATCGGAATAAAATTACCTTCAAACAATCAATAGGACGAATAGTCAAGTTTAGCAAACGATATATAGTCCATATTGAACAATATCAGAGAGAACTCTAAGCAAAGAACACAGAACAGTAAGGGACTAAAACATGAGCAACAAAATTAAAGCAAAGAGCACAAAACTCAGAAAAGAATCCAGAAGAACACACAGACAAGAAAACACGACAAAATAGTACAAATACAAAGCCTAAAGCTAGGATTTCACCAAAATAATGAGACTTAAGCAAAATGGTTTAGAAATCGTACTGAGAATAATAGATTAGTACTTAAAATCAGAAGATAAGGTATTTTCGAAAAAGGGTTAAGAAACCCTAGTTTTCATAAAGGAAAAAAATGCTTAAAACTTGAATAATCGTAAAGATCGAGTAGAGAATAGTTCAAAACATAAAGGTATGGGTTGAAAATCGTTAAAATATAGAGATTTAAGAAGTTTGGGTCGAGATTAGGATCTCATAAGAAACCAGTGAGAGAAACAAGAGAACCCTTGCTCTGAAACTCGAGAATGATGGAGTTTACAGTACCATCAGACCAAAATCCATCAGAGAAGGACGGAAACAAACCCCAGTAAAGCTTCAGTGACCATCTTTCATGGCAGAGACTCATGGGTTCTCAGAGACGGAGAGATCCAGTGAGGTAAGGCTTCATGGCGACTGGTGGTCGAAATAGGTGAGGCTGGAGGTGGTAGGAGAGACGGTGAAAGCCATCAGAGAAGGTGAACCAGAAGGTTCTAGAGAGAAGGAGGAGAGATAGATAGATAGAGAGACCGGTCTCTACGAAATGAGGATTCAAATGGGTGTATTTAGGATTTAATTAAGGAAAAATAATCTCGGCCATTGATATTATTTGATCAATGGCTCAGATTGATTTGGAGCTGTACCGAGTCTGGTCAAAATTAAATTGGGTCGTTTAATTGGGGTCAAATTGAGGCTAAACTGAAATAATAATGGGCCATGTATTAAATAGCCAATTTCCCCTTTTCAATTTATATAAAATAGTTGACATGACTTTAAAAAAAAAATTTAAACATGGAACCAGTTAATAATGTGTAAATATTAATCTAAAAATACTGAAAAAATGATTTTATGATTGTAAAATGCTATTAATTGTAAAATTGGCTATAATTGCAATTATACGCAATTTAGCTTTAAAATACCGAATAAATTCATAAAAATGTGCAAAAATCACCTTAATTATATTTTTGTATAAAAACGAAAATGGAAAAAAACTATTCCCTAAAATGATTGTCTGGGAATAATTATTGGATTTTGAATTGCTAAAATAAACAACAAATTGATTTTGAAAATCCTAAAAAAATAGGAAAAATACCAAAACTCTTGGGCATGCTTATATATGCATACCATGCTATTTTGAAAGTATTTTGAGTTTGAAAAAATACAAGGGAAAAATTGGGTATCAACAGCTGCCCCTCTTTACCCGAGAAGAATGAAAGAGTTGTCGAGTAAAGATATGATGACAAATTTTGACTGAAAGAGGCAATTTAAAATGTTTTGATCGAGCTCTGGTTCCTGAGCTGCCTACATATTCCCGATCTTACAGGAGTCGGGAAATATGTAGTTCAGGATCCGTCGGAAGAACATGCCGATGTAGATTTAGAAGGACGGGTGCGATGTTTAGGTTGGGAAGGATGGTTGAAGTCTAATAGGCTGCGGGAATGGGAGCGGGGTCACTCCTGCTGAGACGGTTGTGCTAACCAGTGAACCTACAAGTGAGTAGTGCAAACATATATTGTATATAAATTTGAACATGATGCAAGTTCCCGTTGGACCATGAATGCTATCTTTGGACGGATAGGGTGATATCCTCATACCATGACGTTCTGGGCCGTTAAGTGTATGATTAAGGATTCGCAGGCTATGAAATGACATTCTCGGGCTATGAGGATGATACCTCCAAACCATGATGACTTTGAATAATGATATGCAAAAGATAAAATAGGGTCCTCAGGCCATGGCTTGACTTTCTCAGGCTATGAAGATGGTGCCTCCGAACAATGACATCTTTGGACAATTTGGCAATTTTTCAGCCCAGACAATGCAAAAGCTTTCAGTCGATGCAGAATGTAAAATGAAGTGGCGATATTTCATACATGCAAAATAAGGTGGCGATAGTTCAGCTGTGCATGATGGAGACAATGCTTTGTCTCGGAAGGCAGAAAGGTAGCCTTATGCAATGCGAGAAATACAGATAGAGGTAGAGCTTAACCTAGAAAGGAAGAAAGGTAGCCTTATGTAATGCGAGACTTGCAGATGGAGGTAGAGCGTAACCTCGGAAGGAAGAAAGGTAGCCTTATACAATGCAAGAAATGTAGATGGAGGTAGAAAAGTAGCCTTATGCAATGTAAAAGATGCATATGGAGACAGTGCTTTGTCTCGGAAGGCAGAAAGGTATCCTTATGCGATGCAGAAATGCAGATGGAGGTAGAGCTTAACCTCGGAAGGCAGAAAAGTAGCCTTATGCAATGCAGAAGATGCAGATAGAGGTAGAGCTTAATGTTGCGGACCGCCCAATTTGATAGCCCAATCGTCCACAATCTTGGGCTAAGAGATCCAACACAAGGCCAAGAGTCCTAGCTTGGCCCAATTCCGGAACATTCTAGGCAACTCTAGATTCCGGAACGTTCTAGAGAACTCTAGCACATTTGAGCTTGGAAATACTCTAGAATTCTCCATAGAATTCTAGCACATGTACCTAGCTAGAAGGTAGTAGCATTCTCTAGACTCTCTAGAATTCTCTATAGAATTCTAGCACTTATACATAGCTAGAAACCTATAGAACTCTCTAGACTTTCTAGAGCTTGGCAAGCCTCCCCTATAAATATAGATGGCATTTGGCATTTGAGAACATAATACAACACAACAACAAGAAACTACAAGCAACTCAAGCATTGTAACTCTCTCTTTAGTGCAATGCAAGTTCTCATGTGGCTTCATTGCTTTCTTCTCTAGTTCGAGAAGCTCTAGGTTTACCTAGCAACCTTTGGCAAGTTGTCTAAGTGCCGCACGGGTTAGCTGCGCAAAAATACTCATCCCGTGACATTAACCTCGAAAGGCAGAAAAGTAGCCATATGCAATGCAGAAGATGCATATGAAGGTAGAGATTAACCTCGAAAGGCATAAAAGTAGCCATATATAATGCAGAAGATGCAGATAGAGACAATGCTTAGTCTCGAAATGCAGAAAGGTAGCCTTATGTAATGCAGAAATGCAGATGGAGGTAGACTTAACCTCGAAAGGCAGAAAGGTAGCCTTATGCAATGCAAATGTAGATAGAGGTAGAGCTTAACCTCGGAAGGCAGAAAAGTAGCCTTGTGCAATGCAGAAATACATATGGAGACAGTGTTTAGTCTCGGAAGGTAGAAAAGTAGCCTTATGCAATGTAGAAGATGCAGATGGAGGTAGAGCTTAACCTGGGAAGGCAGAAAAGTAGCCTTATGCAATGTAGAAGATGCAGATGGAGGTAGAGCTTAACCTCAAAAGGCAAAAAAGTAGCCTCATGCAATGTAGAAAGATGCAGATAGAGGTCGAGCTTAACCTCAGAAGGCAGAAAAGTAGCCTTATGCGATATAGAAGATGTAGATGGAGACAGTGTTTAGTCTCTGAAGGCCGAAAGGTAGACTTGTGCAATGCAGAAGATGCAGATGGAGGTAGTGCTTAACCTCGGAAGGCAAAAAAGTAACCTAATGCAATGCAGAAAGTAAAGGTGAATAGTAATGAAATCTCTTAGCTGATATAGGGAAGCCAATAGTTGATTGTTGTATTGTGGCTGCTAGAGATGTCGCGTACGGATAGCAATTGTAAATAGGTGATGATTATGAGAGTTGTATCCTAAAAAAGTATAAGTGTGTAATCGTATCTAATGACTTACGTCTTTGGTGCCTACATTTAAAGTAAAATCGTGAGTTTATAAAAGAGGGGAAGGTTAGTTCGTCTTCTCGTGGACATTGCTCGTCCTGCTCGTTGCTGTGTTTTATTGGGGTAGCGTCACTAACAAAGCAATTTCGATAATAATCATGCATGGTTTAGTATAAAATGTAATGTAAATCCATAATTGAAAATAGTTTCTTTTAGATGAACTGACGACTACGACGTAGTTCAAGACATTGTAACCTCTCTCGCTCTAGAATTTTGAGGGTACTCCTCAAAATTCTGCCCCAGTTTACTGGGTTGTTGCTTTTCACGGCTTCAAGCAACAAACGGCTAAAAATCAACTTCAGAATTTTGAGAGTCCTCCTCAAAATTCTGCCCCAATTTCCAATAGCGGGGGGAGGGGGCATGAAACTTTTATTAAATTGTGACCGAACTCATAGGGCTGCCTATGTATCCCCTCTTAAACGGGAATTAGGTTTGGCGTATTTCAAAATACATCATAAAGTGAATCATATGTGGTTACACATAGTATCGTTTGACTGCATCTGAATTGATCGACTTCGGCCAAACTTCTCCGTCCATTTTTGCGAGTATGAGGGCTCCTCCGGTTAGAACTTAATGAACAATGTACGGACCTTGCTAGTTGGGAGAGAATTTCCATTTGGCTTCATCTTGATGCGGGAATATGTTTTTCAACACCAGCTGCCCCGGTGTAAACTTTCTCGACTTGACTCTTTTGTTGAAGGCTCTGGACATTCTGTTTTGATACAACTGACCGTGGAAAACTACATTCATTATCTTCCCATCTATTAGAGCTAACTGCTTATAGTTTCTTATTACCTATTATGCATCGTCCAGTTCTGCTTTTTGTATAACCCTCAAAGAGGGAATCTCCACCTTGACGGGAATGACCACTTCTGTACCATAAACCAGAACATAGGGGGTTGCCCCGGTTGATGTGCGAACTGTGGTACCGTATCCTAATAGAGCGAATGCTAGCTTCTCATTACACTGCTTATGCCTTTTTATCATTTTCCTCAGTAGCTTCTTGATATTCTTATTGGCTGCTTCTACAACTCCATTCATTTAAGGTCTGTAAGCAGTAGAATTCTTGTGTTTAATCTTGAATGCTTCACATATTGCTTTCATGATGTCACTGTTGAGATTGGAACCATTTTCGGTAATGATTGATTCGGGGATTTTGAACTGACAAACAATGCGATCACAGACAAAATCTACCACAACTTTCTTAGTCACTACCCTGTACGATGTTGCTTCAACCCATTTGGTGAAATAATTAATTGCCACTAGAATGAACCCATGCCCATTTGATGCGGCATGCTTGATAGGTCCAATGCATCCATTCCCCAAGTTTTGAACGGCCATGGCGAGCTTGTTGCAGTAAGCTCGTTAGGAGGTACGTTTATCATGTCTGCATGAATCTCATAGCGATGGAACTTTCGGACATACTGGATGCAATCTGTTTCTATAGCCATCCAAAAATAACCTGCCCGGAGTATTTTCTTGGATAAGACCAAACCATTCATATATGGACCGCAGGTCCTACTTAAACTTCTTCTAATAACTTGGATGCTTCATTTGCTTTGACACACCTTATTAATCCCAAATCGGAGGTCCTCTTGTAAAGTATTCCTCTGCTGTGAAAGATGTTGTCAGATAATCTCGAATTGTGTGCTTTTGAGTAGCGCTTGCGAGTTCTGGATATTCTCCTGTTGTCAGATACTCCTTGATGTCATAGAACCATGGTTTTCTGTCCACTTCTTCCTTGACGTGAGCGCAATAAACTGGTTGGTCATGAATCTTTATCGGAATAGGATATATGACACGGAAGCCAATGCTTTGGCAAACTCATTCTGAATTTCATGGGACATACTAAAATCATGTATTTGTGAATCTCTTCCTCAACTCCTGTACATGATGCATGTAAGGGAGTATCTTAGAGTTCTTGGTTGCCCATTCTTCTCGGACTTGATGTTTGAGCAAGTCTGAGTCCCCGATCACTATTAACTCTTAAATGTTCATATCAATGGTCAGCTCGAGCCCTAAGATGCACGCTTCGTATTCGGCCATGTTTTTGGTTCATGGGAATCTGAGCTTGGCGGATACCAGATAATGCTGGCCGGTTTTTGATACTTGGACTGCTCATATGCCAATTTCTTTGAGATTTGCTGCACCATCAAAAATATTCTCCAACCATCATAGGATTCTGCAATGTCTTCTCCTATGAAAGATGCCTCTTTATTAGGAAAATACACTTTTAGAGGCTCGTATTCTCCATCCACAGGATTCTTGGCGAGATGATCTGCCAATGCTTGTCCTTTGATTTCCTTCTGAGTTACGTAGACAATGTCGAATTCCCTCAGCATGATCTTCCCCTTGGCTAGCTTGCTGTGGGCATGGGATTTCGAAAGATATATCTTAGCGGATCCATTCTTGATGTATGGTAAGTAGTATAGGCACAGAAATAATGCCTCAACTTTTGAGCTACCCAAGTCAGGGCACAACAGGTGCGTTCTAACAGGGAATACCAGGCCTCGTATGGAGTGAACTTCTTGCTGAGATAGTAGATGGCCTGCTCCTTTCTCCTCGTTTCGTCATGTTGTCCCAAAATGCAACTGAATGCCTTATCCAATACTGCAAGGTAGAGTAATAAAGGTCTACCTGGCTCGGGCGAAACTAGAGTGGTGGCGTTGACATGTATTCTTTGATTCTGTCAAAGGCTTTCTAACAATTATCAGTCCATTTGGTAGCGACGTCCTTTTTCAATATTTTAAAGATCGGTTCACAGATGACGGTAAACTGAGCTATGAACCGGCTGATATAGTTGAGTCTCCCCAGAAAACTCATCATGTCCTTCTTGTTCCTCGGTGGTGGAAATTCTCAAATGGCCTTAACCTTTGACGAATCCAATTCTTTTCTTCGGCGACCCACAATGAACCCAAGACGTTTTCCCGGGGGAACTCCGAATGCACATTTGGTCGAATTCAGTTTCATATTGTACCTTCTCAGTCTGTTGAAGAAGTTCCTCAGATCTTTCATATTGTCAGTGGCTTTCTTAGATTTGAAAATGATATCATCTACATATACCTCGATTTCTTTGAGTATCATGTCGTGAAAAATAGTAGTCATGGCCTTCATGCAGGTGGCCCTAACATTCTTTAGTCCAAACGGCATCTTGTAGAAATACATCCCCACGGTGTAATGAAAGCCAGTTTCTTCGCGTCTTCTTTGTCCATCCATATCTGGTGGTATCCAACAAAACAATTAACAGATGACTGCAGCTCATGCTTGGTGCAGTTGTCAATTAGAATGTGTATGTATGTAAGGGGAAGTCGTCTTTGGGACTGCCCCGGGTGAGATACCGGTAGTCGACACATACTTTGACCTTCCCGTCCTTCTTCGGCCCTGGCACAACATTGGCTAACCACGTCAGATACTCTACTACCCTGACAACCTTGGATTATACTTTTTTGGTGATTTCTTCCTTGATTTTCAAACTTATGTCAGGTTTGAACTTTCTGAGCTTCTGTTTTACCGGCAGACATGTCGGATTTGTTGGAAGTTTGTGAGCTGCAATAGATGTACTGAGGCTAGTCATATTATCATACAACCAGGCGAATATTTCCTCATATTCCCTTAGAAATTTTGTGTATTCTTCATTTTCTATCGGTTACAAATGAACACTGATGCGCGTTTCCTTGACATTCTCTGTATCCCCCAAGTTGACAATCTCAGTTTTGTCCAAATTAGCCTTAGTTCTATTCTCAAAATCCTCAACTGCTTTAACAATCTCTTCTGGTATATCATCTTCTCCTGAATCTATATATATTTGTCGCGTTGTCTCGTTGCAAGTCAAAATCGTCGGTTCATTAAGATAAGTAATAGTAGTGTTGTGTAAAGAAAGTAAACAATAGAAAAAGAATAAGAGTGATATTTATAAGAAACTGAAATGCTTTGATAAATTTCATAATTATTTTGAACATCCGAGCTCTTTTCGAATTTAAAGAAAATACGGAAAGAAAATCAACTAGTGAAAAAGTAAAAGGTAATGCATGTGCTTTGTTCAGCCTCGCTACCTCAAAGTTTTCCCGGCCCAGGTGGTTCTGATGGACCAGTTATTGAGCCATACTCCTCGTCTCACAGCTTGTATAGAAGGGCCTTTCTCTCCCTCCTCCTCAAAAATAACACAACATTCCATATTGTCCTCTTCCAGAAACCAATTCCTCATTGTCGTCAACACTTCCTCTTCTTCTGACCCATAGAGGACATCAGATGGCTAGAAAGTCTGCTCCAAGTGAGGTATCAGATGTTTTAATGGGTAGTAGGAATTGTGCCATGGTGGCGACCAGTGGTTGAACTCCTCCCAGGTGTATTCATATCCCAATCTAAAAGTGGTACCATGTTTCTTTAGCTTGATGGGTTTGGTGATTCCCTAGAGCTTTTTGCCGAGTCCCTTGCCAGGCTCGTATCCATACCAATTTAGTATGCTTTCAATCTTGTTGTCTCACTATTTATCCTTATTCATGGCATTGACCCGCTTGATGTGGTGGTAGGTTTCTCCGCCTATTTTCCTTCTTCCCCCTATTACCGGGATGGTCTGGCGACTATATATTGGATAGCTACCATCGCCATGGATAATCACCTCTTGGTGATTCCACTCAAATTTCACTACTTGGTGCAGGGTTGATGCTATGCATTCCAGTGGCGTGAATCCAAGGCTGTCCTAACAGCAAAGTGTAAGACGCTGGGACGTCTATTAATTGAAAGTCGACGTTGAACCAAGTTAGTCCCATTTGCAGTCCAAACTTATTTCCCCAATAGTGGACCTATGGGAACCGTCTAAAGCTTTGACATTGATGGCTCCATCCTTGATATCATGCAGGCTCTTTCCCAATGTTCTGAGAGTCACCAATGGACAAATATTGAGGCCGGATCCTCCATCAACCAGAATTCTGGTGATGAAATAATCTTCGCATTGCACAGTGATGTACAATGCCTTGTTGTGGCTTAACCCTTCTGGTGGCAGTTCATTGTCGTGGAAAGTGATTTTATGACTCTCTAACACTTGCCCTACCATGTTTGCCATTTCTCCTCCAATTATGTTGTTGGGCACATATGCCTCGCTCAACACTTTCAATAAGGTATTTTTATCCGCGTCAGAGCTTTGTAGCAGGGCTAAGATGGAGATCTGGGTTGGAATCTTATTCAACTAACCGATGACTGAATACACTTTGGCTTGTATCTTACTATAAAGGTTATCAGGCACGGTCTCGGTCAGTCGTCTAGAGGCTTGCTTACTGGCCCCAGCTAGATGCTCCGGAGTATAAACCCTGTCGGTTCAGGTCATACTCTATGCTGCAATTGCTTCTCCAGATTCGGTTTTACCATTCCTTCTTGCCTGGGCAATGTAATCCTAAGGAATGGCCTTCGTATGGAATGGTGTTGTGGCTGACATAGCTACTGGAATGGGTGCTCTTGCCTTTGAAGGTGAGACGACCACTTCAGATGGCATAGGTGCCTTCGTAGATCCAAACTTAACCTCAATTGATCCTAACGCCTTTGCAGAAGAAGGTGCTTCGAACTCAAGTGAGATAGACATGTTTACTTCGTTATCCCCGGAAATCTAGATCTGGACAACAATCGGGTTAAGTGTGACTGTCGGTTTCTTTGGCTCGTCACCCTTAGTAATCAATCCAATCAATCCTTTAGGGTACCAATCGTCCTCTATCTCAATCATGAGAACTCCTTCACCCTTTTGGGCAGGTAGAGGGTTGTTGTGAACATTAGGAGCAGGCTCTTTTCCACGATAATCTTATTGTCAATTAAATCCTGGCTCTTATCCTTCAGCGAGCGGCACTCATCAATGGTATGACCATTCATGCCAGAATGGTAAGCACACATTTTACTCAGGTTGATCCATTGGGAGGGTTTTCTGGGATTATGGCAGGGATAGGGGTGACATAACTAACAGCTTTGAGTCTTTTATACAGCTGGTCGATCAGTTTGACAAAGGCGATATATTAATTGGGAGGCATGCAGACAAAGTTTGGTCGAAGTCTGGGAAAGTTTTGACATGTGCAGGTTGGGAATATATCGGTGAGGTAGGTTGATATGTGGGAGGTGGAGATGACTGGTAAGAAGACGGTGGATCTTGATAAGGAGGCGATGGTGCTTTGTAATTTGGGGTAGGTTGATATATGAGAGAATATATTGGATAAGTTTGGTACTTTATTGGGGATTTTTTTCTCTGTGAAACCATCACGACACTCACATCCCTTTTCTTGGATGCGCCGCCAGATTGTAAAGCCTTGTTGGTGGTCTTTTATTCTTCAAAGTTAGTGACCATACCGCTTTTAATGTCTTCTTCAATCCTCTCCCCCAGCTTGATAATGTCGAAAAATTTCTGGCCTTCAATCAACATCAACCTCTCATAATACTGTGGGTCTTAAGCCCGGACGAAAAACCCATTAATTTGTTCTTCTTCTAAAGCTGGCCTGATCTTAGCAGCCTCTGATCACTAGCGAGTAGCATACTCGCGGAATGTATCTGTGGATTTCGTCTTTAGGTTCTGTACATAGAATATATCTAGCGTATTCCCCGTGTTGAATCTGAACCTATCCATGAAATCGATCACCATACTTACCCAACTCGTCCACTTCTTTGGGTCTTGGCTAATGTACCACGATAGAACATCTCCTTTCAGACTTCTCATAAAGAGTTTCATGCGAATCTTCTCATCCTTTCCTACCCTAACCAGTTTGTCGCGGAAAGTCCTCAAATGAACTCTAGGATCCCCTGTGCCATCAAACATCTCAAACTCGCTAGGTTTATACCCCTCGGGTAGTTCGACATCTGGCTGAATACAAAGGTCCTCGTAATTCAGTCCATCGATGCCTTTGTTTCCTTCAACACCCTGGACTCGGCTAATCAACATCTTGAGTTCTGCGGCCAGGTTCCTGATAAGAGAGTCTTTGTTATCAAACTTCGCTGTGCTTGAAATAGGTTGAGCATAGTGTGGTATGGTTTCCACATAGGCGGGGGCGTTGTGGGGATGATCATTTGTGGAGTTTAGTATCTCAGAAATGAGTAGCGGGGTGTTGTTTGAAGTGTGACATGTGTTGCAGTATTGATAAGGAGTGGGTTGTTTTTATGGTTTCAGGATGTTTTGTGGAGATGTAGGTTTTAAGCATTGGGAAAGTTTGACATCTGGGGCAGTGAGGGAAAATGATAAGTTTGCCAAGTTCCGAACTTTGTCCAGCTCTTCCTAAAATTTTAATATCTTCTATTCGAGCTGGGCGACACTTTCTTTGGAAACCCGAATACCCTGAGGAGCCTCTACCCTTTCGGCTAAGTTGTTCAAATCCTCCATTTTTCTTCTGTTATTGTTTTTGATAAGACTCGGATGAGGAGAAGGTGGAGGGCCCTTGGATCTTGTGAAGTAGGATGATAATTCCAGAGTGCACGAACTAACCTTAGGGGAGGGGAATAAAACAAAATAAAAAAGGTAGCAAGTTAGTAAGGATTACAAGAACAAAACATTGCAATATTTAAACACATAGTGCAAGAATATAAAGCGCGTCCTAATTTGGAGCCTCGTTGCGCCTGAGGTAGGCCTAGCGACAAATAGTTTGGAGAACTTATAATGCTAAGTGCCTCATTTTATTGATAAAAATAAGATAAATTCCAAAATGACACTAAAATTTGCAGAAAAATAAAATTTCACTAATGGCCATCGAACTTATTACATCGAACATAAAAGACTACTAGTTACTTAGACACAAAAGGACCCTTCCCAAACTCGGCATCTTTAGATCCATCGAACATCTTCACCAGCTCACGCAGTCCCAACAACAAATTTCCTTCAGTATTCTGGCACTTTTCAATCCTTTGGATGAACTTCCTTTCCAACTCTACTAAACCCCGCTCAAAATATCCATGTCACTTATTGGCGCTGATGACCATATCTTTCCATTATTCAATCAACTTCCGATGTGCTTCTTGAATTTCCCTGTGTTTGCTTTCGCACTCTCGAATCCTCTTGCGCAATTGGTTGTACTTAACCCGTACTTCAGCCTTTTCGTCGATGACCCTATGACCTCAGATGGACCCAGGTTGTCCCAACCCACTATGATCGTCTTCCAACCAACTTGGATAACATGGGGTATAACCAGCATGGTATCTGTCTAGCTCTATGGAATCCTTTCCCAGGATGATTTTGCAGTGCCACATGTGCTGGTCCTGACACTTGTGAGGGCTATCATCGTTCTGAAAGTTGGCCCTCAAGTGACTCATCTTATCGATCCTTGGTATAACCTGCCTTCTCCCTACTTTCCTCATGACTCAGAGGGGGACATAGGGATAATTTCCTCTCAGACCAATGAGTATAAGAAATAGTGTGTCCCGAGATCAGACAATGAACTCTCCAGTAGGAAATCATTCGAACATCCATTGCACTTTGTCCTCTTTCAGGTTTTCAAACAACTCTACCCACCCTTTAGCGTCTTCTGGTTGAGCAAACATGTTGGGAATATAGTTCGTTCGCCTTAGCTGATGGAAGACGATATGATCATCCAAGTATCTGCACAAAATCTCTTGCCGATATTCACCCTTTTGGAGGTGCTCCATGAGCCAAAGTTGGAGTAGCAAGTTACAACCCTCAAAGTGATTGGCCCTTTGTTGACAGTTTTCCAGGGCTCGGTATATCTCAGCAACAATAATAGGTACTATGCTAAAAGGCTGCCCACCGATCCCTTCCATTAAAGTCTTGGTGACCATGGGTAGTCTGGTATGGATCCTAACCTTCTTCATAGGAAACATTGTCATCCCCAAAAAGCAGAACATAAAGACGAAGACTCTTTTGTGGATATGCCCTAGTGAGGTGAGGGCAAATTCATCTGGGTAAGTGCGATAGGACTTGCTATGGCCGTACCTCTCATGCAGATATTTGAAAGAAATGTAAGAGTCCTTCAAACAGGTCAAGTCTGGGTTTTTCTTTAGTCCTATCATCTTGAGAAAACCCCTACCTTTGCGATTTTCTGGCATAAGAAAACCCGAAGTTTCCTAAGGGATACTAGCTAACCCTCCTATTTCTTCGAGCAAAGGTATCATTTCAAGGTCCTTGAAGAGAAACACAGACCTGTCACTATCCCAGAACAAAGTTACAGCCTCTATAATTTTGTTGTCGGGTTGGATGTTCTACTTATTGTGCAGTATAAAAGTTTTCCAATTAACCTTTGAAAACTCCCCATATCTTTCAATATTTCATTAGAGGTGTCATCATTTATACTTTTGTCACATTAATTTAGGCAACACTCAAAAAATGTTGCCAAAAATATATGTAGGAACACTTTTTAAGCGTGACCTTTGAGTGGCCACGGGTTTTAATGTACCACTTATAAAATGTTCCATTTAATTGAAAAGAAAACACTTTTTAAGTGTTGTCTAAATATAAAACTTTTGGCCACGCTTTTAAATTCTACTGCAACGTATTTGAACGGTTGCTTTGTTATCAAACTAAATACCACCCTTCACAATTGTGCCCTAAAAATTCTTTGTGAAAAAATTCCCAAAAAAAATTTCCCACCAAAATTAATAAAAATTCCGCCAAGTATTCCAAGACCGAATAATACTGGGAAAATAACCCTATAGGAATACGTATAGCACTAACAGTACTTGGAAAACCCTATACCAACAAGTACCAAATCTGTGTTCACGCCATTAACGCTCCATCCATGCTGCGTGCTTCTTCTATTTCGGACGTTTCCTTCAGGAATTAAGTAGCAAATCAGTTTTCGAACTTGGAAAACCCTACAGATCAGAACGTTTAATCCCTCAATTGCTGCGCCTCTTCTATTGCTTTTAGACTGGTAAGTTCTCAAGCTTTTTGAAATAGTTATATTATACCAATCTCTGTTTTCTTTAATTTGCTAATTAATTCCAAGAAAGCAGTTTTCATGCCATTGTTCCTCCATACCTGTTGCTTCTTCTATTTTGAATTAAGCGAAAGAACTGAGTTTTGGTTGAAATTCCTTTCTTGCACCAATTTCTGCCCGTGAATTTGGAATTCCTTTGAAAGTTTTTCCATTTTTGCTTCAATTTTAGTTTTCTTATTCTTCCGCTTTTTTGTTAGATTTTTTACATTCATATCTGTAATTCTTTAGGCAGTAATTTCTATCTGCGAATTGTAATATTTAGGCAAAAATCTGTAATATTAAGCTTTCTGTTGGAAGATTTGGGTCTTTGCTACAGTAGTAAAGATTTAGTTTTCCCATCTTTTTGTTATTTTTTGTTGAGATTCCATCTTCCTGAATGTACGCAATTAGCTTGGTGATAGAGCTTCTGTTGTCCAAAAATAGAGTAAAAACAGTTGGCGTCGCACACAAAATTCAGTGTCCTTGCCTGTTGTTTGCTCCTGTAGCCGACTGAATTCATTTTAAGTTGACAAACTATTGTATGAATCGAATTCTTATTATGTTAAAGTAGTTGGATGTATTTGGATTTCCTTGCTAATAACATTCACTACTTTTATCAGTTGTCTTCAAACTATAGTACCTTGCCAAATTCCCATCTTAAAGTTTTGGTATTCCAAAAAAATGTTCTGTTCCATAATTTTTGGTTACCTGTCATGTACATGTAATTGCCTATTTGTTTCACTGTACCTTGATGACCTCTGTATCTTGACATAAACACCAATGAAGGATGCACAATCTCGATGTCCATGTTGTAAGTTTGGAGTCTCATCCTTCTTGTATTGAAAGTGATGTATGGATACCTCCAGTTTTTCTTGCATTGTCGTAACCTCCTCCATTATGTTCTTTCCCGGTCTTGTTAATGGTCTTTCTCTATTGTAATGAAAATATGTGTATAACCAACCATTGATACAAGAAGTGTATACTGCATAATAGTATATAATTTGCAATTTATAGAAGTTTTAGAGATAATGATTATTAACTGAAGTTGGTCTATTGTTTGAGTTTTTTTAAGACGTTAACAAAAATATTGGCAAAAAGGAATTTGACACTACTATTTGATCACTTCGTGAAATATGAATATTGCTAAATAGGAATTTGATACTATTGTTTGCTCACTTTCTATTTTTCTTTTGATTTCATTGTTCTTATTCTTTCATGAATTTTTGTGATCTTGATTCTCAAAGAAGTCAATTTAACATGTGAGTTTTGGACTAATAAGTATGTATTCAGTTGAGTAATATCATATCTCCCTACCAAAAGAATATCTTGTTGATTTATCTTCTTGTTGTGTGGATCCTATTACTTTTACTTTTTTCTCCATTAACAAAAGTCAATGCTCAAGAAGGTCTATATTTGAAGTTGGGTTTGGCTTAACATAAGTGTCATGACTTAGTAAGATATTCTTATCATCTTACATTATATATGAATTTGAAAACTTACTCATGAATTTTAGGATTTATTTATAATGCATATATATTACTTAAATGAATATATATTTGCTGATTCGATATTAATTTCTGATTTTTAGGGTTTCAAATGTTCCATCCAAGGATTGGATGGATTTACCAAGGTATAGCAAAGAGTATATTGATGAGGTACACTTTTTCTTAGAATTTGCTTACTTATATGGAGATCCTCAAGACGAGGAAATTCAATGCCCATGTGCAAAATGTTGCGATATTCGTTGGACTCAAAGGAATGTAATACATGATCATGTCATATGCTATGGATTTGTTCAAGGTTATACACGATGGATTAATCACGAGAAATCGGAAATCCCTATGAATGTTGATGATGACATGAGTGACGAAACTAACTCGTATGATAATATCAATGGGTTATTGAATGATCAATTTAGAGATATTGCACAAGCCGAAGGACTTTATGAAGTTCCAAATGAAGATGGCAATAAATTCTATAACTTAGTTGATGAGGCAAGCCAAGAACTATATCCTGGTTGTAAAGGATTCTCTAGATTATCATTCACAATTCGTCTATATTTGTTGAAGTGTCTACATGGATGGAGCAATGCGTCATTCACTTCTCTTTTAGAGTTATTGAAAAAGGTGATGCCCGAGTTGAACATTCCTTTATCCTACAATAATGCCAAGTCTATGGTTAAGGATCTCGATCTTGATTATGAAAAAATTGATGCATGTCCCAATGATTGCATGCTACTTAGGAATGAACATAAGGATGATGAATATTGTCATGTTTGTGGAGCTTCCAGATATATCAAAAATCCTGAAGCAGATAGCGAGGTTGAGCGTTCTAAAAAAGCTCATCGCGTTTCAGCAAAAACTTTGAGACACTTTCCATTAATTTCTAGACTCAAAAGGTTATTCATGTGCTCCAAGACAGGGGATACATTAAGGTGGCATGACGAGGGGCGTTCTAAAGATGGGAAGTTAAGGCATCCTGCTGATGCCCAAGCATGGAAAGACTTTGATAGCTTTCATCCGGATTTTGCAAGAGATTCTCGCAATTTGAGACCTGGCTTGGCAAGTGATGGGTTCAATCCATTTCGAACCATGAGCATATCTCATAGAACATGGCCAGTTATCTTAATGGCGTATAATTTGCCTCCTTGGATGTGCATGAAGCCGGAATATTGTATGCTTTCTTTGTTTATACCTGGGCCGCGGTCACCTGAAAATGACATTGACATTTATTTACAACCATTAATAGAAGAGTTAAATGTGTTGTGGAAGTCTGGGTGGAAACATATGATGCTTCAAGAAATCAAACATTTCAAATGCGAGCAGCACTTTTGTGGACAATCAGTGACTTCCCTGCATATGTTATGTTATCTGGTTGGAGTACAAAAGGGAAGTTGGCTTGCCTTTGTTGTAATTATGGCAGTAATTCTCGCTATCTTAAGCATAGTTGAAAAATGTGTTATATGGATCATCATATTTTTCTACCAATGGATCATCCATGGAGATCCAACAAAAGGTCTTTCAACGGGACAACAGAATGTAGGCTTCCTCCGCCTTTGTTAAAGGGAACTGATGTACGTAATGACTTACAAAATATTAATAATGTCTTTGGGAAAAAGAGGAAGAGAATAAATGATGGCCCATGGAAGAAAAAGTCAATTGTTTTTCCAATTACATTATTGGCAGCACAATTCATTATGTCACAATCTTGACGTAATGCACATAAAGAAAAATATGGTTGATAATGTAATTGGAACTCTTATAGATATTCCTGGCAAGACAAGATTATGCAAATGCTCGTTATGATCTAAAAGAGATGGGCATTAGAAAGAACCTTCAACCAAAAGATACAAAGGATGGCAAGAAAACAAAGTATGCAAAAACGTGCTTCTCAATGGCTAATGGAGAGAAATCAGTTTTTTGTGGTGTTATAAAGACAGCAAAGCTACCTGATGGTAGTGCTTCCAATATATCTAGGTGTGTGCAACTAGACGAAAGAAAATTATCTGGTTATAAGACGCATGATGCCCATTTCATGTTACATTACTTGTTGTGAATACCAATTAAAAGCATCCTTCCTGATCATGTTGCTATTCCTTTAATTCGTCTAAGATCTTTCTTCCGCCGTCTATGTCAAAAAGTTGTCACACTGGAAGATCTAGATTGTTTGGAGAATGAGATTAGAGAAACATTGAATCAATTGGAGCGAATTTTTCCTCCAACTTTTTTTGATATAATGATTCATTTGCCTATTCATTTGGCAAACGAAGTAAGATTAGGAGGCCCTGTTCAGAATCGATGGATGTATCCTCCCGAAAGATATATGTGCACATTAAAATCATATGTTCGCAACAAATATTATTCAGAAGGATCTATTGCTGAAGCATACTTGGTTGAAGAGTGTTTGACGTTATGCTTTAGATACTTACATGGGGGTGTGCAAACCAGATTTAATAAAAGACCCCAAAATAATGATGAATGTGGTTATGATACACAAATTTCAGTTTGTTCCCTAAAAGAGGCGGCCCTTTAGGAGCCAAAAAGAGTTATCCAATTGTTTTAGATGGCAAGTCACTATGTCAGGCACATGCATACGTATTGAACAACTGTGATGAAGTTCAAGAATATATCAGGTAATTTTGTTCACTTGTATTTTCTTTTACGTAGATAATTCTAAAATTATTTTATTTATCTTTTCCTAACAAATAAAAATTATTGTTCTGTAGAGAACATGAGGTGGAGATTAATAATCAGAGGTGAGATCTAGATGGAGCAAGGCCAAAAATCATAGTCAAAACTTCTCTCAATGGTTTGAAACTCGTGTATTGCATGAGGATGTGTCCGATCTGAAATAGTTATCAATAGGACCAAATTTAATGCCAAAAGATATTCTGGGTATCTCATTAATGGATATAGATTCTATACGAGGCAACGTGATGCGAGGCGTGAAATGCAAAATAGTGGTGTTACATTAGATGCCCTAACGACAAGCTTTGCAAGCTCAAAGGATAAAAATCCAGTTGATGCGAATTTGACTTATTATGGCAGAATAATTGATATAGTTGAGTTAGACTACTATGGAAGGTTGTGTTGTTTAAGTGCGATTGGTATGAAGTTGAAGAGGATATTTATGGCCTTACTTAAGTCTACTTCAATAAGAAATGCTATCAGGAAGAGCCTTTTATTCTAGCATATCAAGCACACCAATGTTTCTATGTGCAAGATCCATTTGATCAAGATAAACATTATGTTATGAAGACTGTCCCGAGAGACTTGTTTAGTATAAGTGACGAAATTGAATCTAATACCCTACACTGTTATGAAAATGAGCCGTCTGAACATTTGGCAGGCTCATCTATGCCGGATGATAATGGAAGTTGTCTTAGTAAGGAATGATTTACAAGCAACGATTATTGATGTGCCTCCAGAAGGATTTCTTGCAGAACAACTTGAAATTGAATCAGAAGACGAGTTTGAAACAGAGGACGAGTTTGAATCGGATGACGACGAGTTTGGAACAGGGAACAAGTTTGAATCGGAGGACGACGAGTTTGATTCTGAGGATACATTATAAATTTAATTATAATTCAAATAAGAATATAGCTCAGCCCTTTCTTGATTAATGATTAAAGGCACATTAAAGATTAGTAGATATTTTCTTTAGACTCAAATGGATGATATTTTTTTGCCGATGTGTCCTTGTCTATTTTGTCATGTTCTAATATTAAATTTTGTTTTTGCTGATGGTTTCTTCCTTATACATATATATTTTGTGCTCATATAATTTAAGGATGTCACTTTTGGTTTCTAAAGCATTTGGTTACTATTAAGTGTGCCTCGATTTAGTTTCATAGCATGAGGAACCGTATTACATCATATATGAAAAGAGGTTTAAGTCCTCTAGTTTTGCATTAAATATCCCTGGAAGTGAACGTGAGTAAGTAGAAATTGTAGTTATGAATTTGTCACTAATATTATTATTGGAGTATTGAAAAATATGTTAAAGTATACATATTTCTTTTATAGTTATCAGGTGGTGCTCATTCAACTAAAAAAAACTGTTGACTAGAAATTTTGAGGAAGTAGATATCATCCAAGGCTGCAGATTGCTTTTCTCCTTCAAAATCTTGATCAGGTATAGTACCACTTCCTTCTCCAGTCTCGACATTGTCTGGAAATTCGGTTAGCTTCGTATGATTAGCTCCCTGATTATGATAACTAGTCAACATAGCTGAATCACATTTGTTCAAAACCAATTCTGTCATTTTGTGATTTTTCATTCTATTTGCCTCAATTTTCTAGCGTCTATTGTGTTTATTAAGTTTTATAAGTTTTCTCTCCGGTTTTTTCCCCTTATGTTGTGTTCTGGATTTCACTTGTGGATTTCTTTGAAAGTTTTGTCTATTTTGTTCGATGTTGGTTTCTCTATCCTTTTGAATAATTTCTTGCTAGATTTTCTATATGCATGTTTGGTATTTCTATCTCATTTTGATATGCATGTCCGGAAAGAAATGTCTAGGTGCATTGCACTCTCCTGAGGTTCTTTGGCATTGTTGTAGCATGGTACTAACTCATGTCTAGCTTGTGAGATTGTTGTGCCATCTACAAGAACAATTTCCTTTGAGATTGTGGAAAATTCTGTGTGTTTGGGTAAGTGCTGCTGTTTTCCATCACCTTGTAGTTGTCCAAGTTTTTGTTCTGCCTCAAGACTAGCCTGCTTCCAGTTCTTCCTACAATGCTCCTCATATTCATTCATCAAAGCATCAAAGGAATTATAAACTCCACATTTCTTCGATGTACTATTCTTATTTTTGTTAACTGGAGCCTTGTTGCTAAATGACTGATGTGCATTCCAGTCCTCACCCTTACTATTTTTCATTCCTTTAGAAATTGATTTGCTGCCCAGAAAAACCTCCAAACGAGCTGTATGCTCGGCTGTTTTAATCATGCCAGGTGCCTCAGATTGTACACCTACCTGAAGACCTAGAGATTGATTCTTGGTAGGTGATTTATTGACCACTGTCCAGTTGTTGCTCTTTGTACCTGACGTGCTTGGAGCTGTAATAGATTGCCTAAGAGTATTAAGCACTTGCCCTTCAACATGCTCCACAATAGCCTTAAGACCTGATGATTTTTCAACAAAATCATCTGCAACAACCTGTTTAACACTGACAGATACACGTCCAGTAGCTATAGGACTTGGTGTTATTTCAAGAAATATAACCACAGCAGCATGTTTCACACTACTAGGTGCAGCTCGACAAACAGAAGAGTTCAATGCAACAGTACCATCCATATTCGAACAAATATTAGCTGCAACAATTTGACATGGTGTTGCAGCGTCATTCAAAGTCACATTTATCCCAGCTTGCATGTTCAAAGTATGATGGTGCTTACAAAACTACGTAACAGCTGTAGTATTATGATTCACAGTCTCATTTTTCCCATCACTAACCTGCTGCTCGACCAGTTTTTCTTTAGCTATTTCAGTTGCTTACCATCTGTTTCTGATACATCCTTACATATATGTCCAGCTCTTTTAGCATTTAAATAATCGCCTGCATCCCCTTGTAGATTGTCAACATTAACCACCTCATTAACATGGAGATTACAGACCATAGCTTCCTCCTCTATCACCATCTTTGTTCCAGCTTGGTTATTCAAGAATTACCTTGACTTTAGCAGCACTAGGTCATGTAATGTCTTGCGTCGCCTTGTCCACAGCAATAGCCTTACCAACAGCTGAAATAATAGACATTAACGCCCTTTTAGCGACCTATTCTGATTAGCCAGCCAGGTAATAAATCTGTGTTTAGGCTAAATTACATTCCAAACAAAGTCAGCAGTTTCTAGTTTCATGTGAGTTCCAATAATGGCTAGGGAATTCTTTGTAATTGAGTACTGTCCTAAGTGACTTAAAAATTTCTCATGCATGTTAATTGATTATTAATTTCATGATAGCTTGGTCTTAAATGTCTATTTTCTGCATAGTGTTCTGTATTCCTACTAGTTGCTAGACCAAAAATATTTTTTTTCTTTGTATGAAGGATGAATCAAGCAGCAGCTCTAAAGAAAAAGGTTTCGAATCCAAACAAAGCTGAAAGTCCAATGAAGAATATAGGTTTTGATTTTCAATACCGATCAAGTGCCTAATTGACGAAAAGAATTCAGATTAAGAGAAAAAATCTCGCAAGTAATCACAAGGATAAAGCTGTGAAAGAGCAGGCATCACTTAAATTTAAGAGAAGGAATAATATGCCTACAACAACAGAAGGACAAAGAGGACAGAGGTTAACTCAATCCGATGAGTCGGTTCAACAGTTAGGAATGAGTAAATTGCCTATATACAAATCAGTGATCCAATCGCCTTCCAGGGAAGATCTGAACACTTCACATAATATTGCAGTAAGAGGACAAAGTAAACAGAGGTTAGTTCAATTGCAGGAGCAAATTCAAAAGCAAGGAATGAATAAATTACATGTGCAGACATCCATGCTCCAGTCATCTTCAAAGAAAGATCTTAACACTTTACGTGGGAGTGGAAGAAAACAAGGTGAAGGAGAGAAACAACTTGATATTCAGGAGCAACAAAGCTGTAAAAAGGTAAAGACAAACTCGGTCCTGCTGTCGACGAGTGTAAATCAAATTCTAAAAAAAATGGGATACACGTTGGTGGTGACAGTTCTCCTAATATACACAACCAGTAGATGAAGTCATATTTATGTCATCCCTTGTTGTTGATGAGCATGAAATAGAAATGGATAATTTTGATGCACAAGCAGGAGTTGGTGACAATGGGTTTGTTAGAGATGACGATGTAAACATTGATAATGCTGCAGATGGCATGTCTTAAAATTTATAATTCTTTTACATATTGTAACTTTTTCCTTATGTCATGATGTTACATTAATCTAGGGATATTAGAGAAGAAAAGAGTTCGAGGGCAAACGATATGTAAGAATATTCATGAAGTTTTGAAGAAAGAGAGGAGGTGACATTTGACAAAGGACAAGCAGTGGGTGTCTGATTTGACCAACTTTATAGGAACAATTGCACGAAATTCGAGATTTATCACCGTGGTGCATACTAGTTGGCATGCTGTGTCACAGGATATTAAGCGACGAATGTGGGAATAGGTCAACGTAAGAACAATCAATTTTTTAACTGTATACTTTTTTGTATTTTCCTACTAAGTGAAGCTAAATATACGTTATTTTGCACAGTCCAAGTTCATAATTCCAGCAGAAGGAGAGAAGTGGGTAATGACCGATCTTCGTGATGCTTGGAGGAGACACAAGAGAAATATTAAGATGAAATATTTTAATAAGAATGCTACTGATGAAGACATGGTACAAAATCGACCGAATGAGATACCAGAAGTTCAATTTCGCCAATTGATTGAGTATTGGAAGGATTCAGATGTCCAAGTGAGATTAAATTGTGCATTTCTACATTTGAACATATTGTTGAATTATATCTTTTTTTTTCTTTTTGATTTATTGACTAATGTACTTCTTTTGGTGCTAGGCCATGTGCCAGTTAAATTCTGAAAACAGGAAAAAATAAAAGTGGAGGCATCGAATGGGACCTATTAATTTTGGAAGAATATGCGTAGCATTGGTAGCTTTTACTCGACAATTTATGAAAATTTTGACTTCCATTTTCTTTGTCGGAACATACTAAAGTTAATTTTTACTTTCTTTTGATTTAATTTGTAGCGTGTAACCAAAGAGAGCAACGAGGAACCATCAAAGTCTGAAATGTTTATTGCAACTCGTATAAAGAAAGGAAAAGAAGCTCATACAGATACTCAAGTTGCAATAGTAAGTCATGATAAAAGTTAAGATCTTGTTATTACATAGCCCCTATTGTTAACTGAATGTGTGTCTGCTAAAGTTTCATCTTTTTAATTAAAACTATGTATTTCTAATAAATGCAGTTTTGTATATGTGTATAGGAGATAACTCCATCTAGCTATGTTTGATAAACTTTTTTGGGATGTCATATGTGTACTTATAAACCCCTGAAAATATTTCATGTCTTTTGTAGGAAATATAAAAGTTAGTTTAATTTTTTTAGTATTCAATCTATCTTGACTTGTAATTGATATGCAGTAATATTTTTTTTCATAGTCTGAACTACAGAATCGTCAACGTTCTGGAGAGACAACAGATGATGCATTTAGGGCTGTGTTTGGAAGGGAGCAGCCTGGTCGGGTTAGATGCTATGGTAGATCTATGACGACAAGTTTTCTGAAAAAAGATGAAGAAATCACCAAGCTTAAACAAAAGCATGCCAATGAAATGACTTCTCTGAAACAAGAAATGAAGGAAATGTTGCGAGAAATGCGATCTTTTCTTAGTTAAGTGGTGCAAAACAACGCTGAACTGAATTTTCACGATATACAAGGATGTGCTGCATCTAATATTCCTTCACCGATTGATGCAAGTAGTGCACGAGCTATAAGAGGCCAAAATCTACCACATTCTTCTGGCTCAACTCATGCTCTAAATCTTGAAAAGGTATTTATATTTCACACTTTCAAAAAACTACCTCAATATTAACTTACAAAATCACGTTTTTCCAAATTATTTGCTTTTGATGGTTCTGTTATATGATAACGCTATTACAAAAAGAATTCTAGCGGCAATAAATATTGGATTTAGCTGCAATAATAATGGCTGCAAAATAAGTTCATTTTCCTCTTGTTAAAAGAAAAAGACATGTGATTCTTTGTTAACAAAGCATCAGTTGGTGCCAAATTCTAATATGGGTAGTGAATAGTGAACACCCTCACTTTTCTAACTTAGGGGATTAATTCTTTTAGTAACATGGGTAGTGAACAGTTAGCACCCTCACTGCTGTAGTTCCACCGTATATAGAAATGACTTAGCTTATAGTTCAGTAAAATGGTGAAAAATCTTCACCCTAAATTAATGTTCAGGGATAAGCAAATTTGTTGCTCTTTTTGCAATTCTAATGCTATCTTTTCACTTCATTCTTATGCAATGAATTACATGTTCATAGCTGCTGACACTTTTCAAAATTTTTTTTTTTTGTTCTAGCCATTTGGTCAAGAATGGGTTCAAGAGGTTTCCTTGAATGATCCTCTGTTAAAGGATATATATGGTGAAGCCTCAGGAAGTTTAACGGTCCAAATCGTTAGGTTTGGCAGAGCTTTCTGAGATATTGGGATGTAAGCGGGTTATTAATTCACGTTTTTGCTTCTCCTTGGATTGCACTTATTTTTTTGTGTTTGACTTAGTTATGCTTTAGTAGTGAAATAAACCTCAATAATTATTATTAAGACATGTTATAACCAATGTTTTTTTAATTTTTAAATTTATTTTGATTGTGTAGGAGAATGCAGATGATGTAATTGGAAATGGTGGTCACAAATGAATTTGACCTATTGACGCTAATGATGAAGATTTTTTGAACGATAGTGACGTTTATGGTTATAAAAACATTCGGTTTTGAATAGTTCATTGCTAGTGAACTTCTTGAAGTAGTGGTGCTTTATTAGTATGGGTATAGTACTATGCAAATCATATTTTTTTTTAAGTTTATTTCAAGTATATGCATTTGAATTAATTTTATTCTGTTACTTATTATTTAATTTGATGCTTGGGATCATAATGTATGTACTTGAAATAAATGTGAATACAGAGTTTAATGTAGGCAAAAATAATTTCTAAACCACACAATTATAGTAAATATAAATATTTTTAAAATTATTTCATAGTGTAGACAATTGCCACGCTTAGAAAATGTGATGCAATTTTATGTTATGCTTGTCATAGTTTCTTTAGAAGCCACGCTCTAAAAGTGTGGTCTATAAATCAACAAAGACCACACTTCAAAATTGTAGTTCTATGTCATAAAAGTGTAGCTATATACGAAATATAAAGTGTAGCTTTTTTAGTACATCAGACACACTTTTGAAGCGTGGATTCTATAGCAACATGTAAAAAGTGTGGCCATAAGTTAAAGGTTACGGTACTGGTCACCCCTAGGTTGAAACTTGTATTAAACACCACCAAAACAAAGCTGCAAAATAGCTTCAAACAGTCCTTGAACCAGCCTCCAAAAATCATTCAAAATCAGCTTTGTTTTCCAGCTATAATATAGCGAAAATCAGCCACGAAATCTCCTTAAACCAGTAGCTTTTCCTTCATCAGACTTCAGCTGAAAATCAGCCATGAGAGCAACTTTGAATCACCTCCAAAGGTCGAGGTTTTTGGGACGTTAGAGGGATATATCAGTTGCGATTCTCATTGTCGAGGGTACCGTTCGGGTTCTCCTGCCGCGGGACTCGTTCAAATTTTCATCCGGGTGTAGTCGCTATTTTTCCTTGTATTTTGATGATGATGGAGCTACACACTTGCTATGTCGAAGAAGCTTATTGCTGAGTCTAATAAAGGTTCATTCCAATTTTTCTTTTAGCGCAAGTTTTCTTAGTCGTCTTTTGCGTATTTGTTTGTTAGTGAATTTTGATCCGTGTGTATTACGTGACTTTGTTAAGTGTTTTTGGATTGATTTTTCGTGAATTCTTTGTTGAAATTTAATTGCATTTTGGAGTTTGGCAACAGTGAATGCTTAAGCATGTTATTTATTATTTAACTTCATAGATTTTGGACTATTTAATTTCATGGATGTTGGAATTGACTTTAAGCCTTACTGCTTTGTGGAGTGGGTTGTGTCTGCATTTCTATGGTTCAAATATATGGTTCTTAAGGACTGCATTCTCCCATTTCAATCTGTTTGTTGCTTTAAATGATTATTCAAATATTCTGAGTTTTTTTTTATGGGATAAATCAAGACATAGTAATTGGAGTTTTTTTTCAGTTAAAGAGCAAGCTCTGTGGTAGTGATTCCCGTGGAAATGGATATGTGCTGAATATTTTGTTCTTGAAGTTAGTCAACACAAAGTAGCGGTCCTACTTGATAGGGGAAAACGCTCAGTAGTGTTCAGCTTGCAAACTTTTGGTTTGGAAAATATAGATTTAAATAATTTTTAGACAATTAGATCGGAGGTGAGCCAGATTTATTTTGAATACCCTTTTAAAATGGAATTGAGGTGCGTTGTACCAAATAAAATCTCAAATGTGTGGCCTTTATTTAATAAATTTTAAAATACTTAGAATTCGGGATGTGCCATTTAGCAAATTTTCATCCCCCCCTCCCCGCAAAGTTATCAATACGTTAGTCGCTTTAGGCGTGCATTTTAATAAATCTACTTTCTTAAACTCGGGTGCACATTTATGTGATCTAAATCCAAATCTCAACAGTGTTAAAATATGTCAAAAATCACGGGTGCATTTATGTGACGTGGTTCGAGACGTATTTTAATAACATTACAAAATTCCTTAAAAACTAATTTAAAGCGGTAAATAATCTAAATATGCACTATAGGTTGAAACTTGTATTAAAATCAGGTAATAAGCTAATTATGATTGCTTAAGCGACCATGCTAGAACCACGGAATCTGAGGGGGCCTAACACTTTCCCCCGGGTTAACATAATTCCTTACTCAAGAATTTCTGGCTCGCAGGCTGTATTACAGAGTCAAACCTTCCTCGATTCGGGATTTTAAACCGGTGACTTGGGACACCATAATTATCCTAAGTGGTGACTCTGAAATTATTAAATAAATAAATCACGTTTTGATTGTCCTTTAATTGAAAAAAACTCATTTATCTACGCCTTTCACGGGGTGTAGTGTAAAAAAGGAGGTGTGACAGTGTTGTGTATTTACATTAGGACTACGAATGTGGAATTTTGGTAGCTTCCCCTTGTTCATTTACTTTTGGACTGCGGTTTCGATTCCTGATACACCCCCTACATATTTACTTCGGGAATGCGAGTTCGATTCCGATAGATCCCCCTGCATATTTACTTTGGGACTGCGGGTACGATTCCCGATAGGTCCCCCGCATATTTACTACCTAAACCAATCATCATATCGGTCCCTAGGCCCCATTGTTAGAAAGGCTCGGCTTCAAAACCGTACGTGGAGCTTCCTCTTTTTTTCCTCCTCCCTTCAGTCTAGTTTGAACCCGTCCTAACAAGGAACACCTTCCTAGCTAGGAGATAACTTGAAAATGTCCCCTTCGTTATTACTTATTTCTTTATGTCAAAGACCAGAAGTTGGAAACATCATTTTTTTCATTCAACTCCAAGTTCCTTCTTTTCTTTCTTTTTTCAAGTCACGATCAGGTCACATACCCTACAGACATCTACCGCACCAGTCACCAGTCTGGTCCCCTACCCTACAAAGTAGCTTGATGAGACCCAAGATCGAGCACCAGAGCTGCTCATAACAACGTACCAAAAAGAAGATTGCGAGAACTTCATATTCTCAAGATTCTACTATAAACCGGGTAGTGAGGATGAAAAAAAGCATAAGCTTCCTCGTTCGTGCTCCCGTCTTTCTCGTCGATTAAAGTGATGAGGTCGCAAAGAGTTTTGGAACCCAGTGCAAGTATTCATGGGATTTATTGTCAAAAGCTGGTCTTTCTGCATGCAAACCGGAATAAGATCTAAAATTGCCTAGGAAAAAAAATAATAAGAACTAGTCTCATTGCCTGCAGGGAAAGAAGTCATTGGCTGCAAGTGAATTTACAAGATCAAGCATTCCTGATCTATTCGTTTCAGCCTTAGAGGATTGAGTTTTTTGAGAGCACTGCACTGCGATTGAATGGCAGATTTCAATAATGAAAAGAAAAGTCTACCATTTCGCGCGGTTCGGGGGGCACTTGAGTCAGCCGCCGGCGCCCGACATCGTCTTGACCCCCATCAGATTTTTGGGCCAATTTGAGAATGAGCAAGTAGGGGAGACAACTAAAGAGGTAGTGAGACTGACCGCAATTTCAGGAATAGGTTTACTTTCTTTCATTTTTGTTATGGAAAGTGAAAGTCGTTTCGGATAGTACGAGATCGCTTCACACCTCGCGGGGCTTACACCTCTCGCCTATCGAAGTGTTGCGGATCCTCCCCATCTCATATCAGAAGAGAGAGAAGATGCTTGCCGATGGTACTAAATCGGCAGGGATAAGAGCTTTGGTACGAGACTAAAATGGTTCTGATCGAGGGGAATGTCAATGTCGGAGAGGAAAGCTTCTTCTTTAGATTGGGAGGCAGAAGGAAAGAAATTCAGGGCTAAAAGAATGGAACTCGCTCTAAGGGAATCTTTCTTGTGTGGTACCATACCTCATTGAATGATTGTTTTCCCTTGTCTCTGCGAAAGAACTCCGTTGTTTCATCGGTGCAGCTGCTATTTGGTGAGAGAACTCCTTGCTTGTCGATAAGAGGAAATAAGCAGCTGTAGTAAGCGAGTAAGGAAGCGAGGCGCTCGCCTTTTTGTCTGGGTGGAAGCTGGCGGGCAGGGCTTGCTTAACTGGATACACGGAATTGGGATCTCTGTTGCATGCAAATCTTTCTATCGTGACAAGACCTAGAGATATCAGAAGTCAGAATGCTGACATGAGTAACGAAAAATCCTGTGAAAAACAACTTTATTATGCTGATTCCTCTCTCAGTATATTTTATGTTAGAAGGAAGGAAAAAACTGACTGGTTCTTTATTTAGGGATGGGAGCCACTCCTTCTTTTCCGAACAGACAGATGCAGAGCTTTTTTGCAAGTTTTAGCATAATTGTGCTACGTCCAGCACAAGATCTGCTTTTATTATATGGTCAATACCGATCTACTTTAGTAGATCATATAGATGTAGAAAAAGTAGCATCCGGCAAGCTAAAGCAGGCACCAAGAGCTTGTGGGACTACTCGAAGGCTGGGTCTTCATTTTCGCAGATCGGACAATCTTTCGATGGGCCGCTGAACCGTCTCTGTCGCATCCTGTTACTGTTTTTCTTCCAATTCTAAGAAAGAAAAATCCCGAAAAATCCGTCAATAAATGACGAACTCCATTATACAGATGATAGGACAGGGCTAAGGCAGTAATCTCCTGTCAGATAGAAAGCAAATTAGACCCCAAATAGCCCTTCTTTACTTTACTACTTTAGGGGGTGGGGGTGAAGGGGGTTTACATAGAACCGAGGCGAAGTGGTTTATGATTGCTGTATCGGAAAGTCCTCTTAATTCAATTGGAAAAGTGGGGTTGCGGGTTCGATTCCCGATAGATCTCCCTGTATATTTACTTTGGGACTACGGGTTCGATTCCCGATAGATGCCCCTGCATATTTACTTTGGGAATGTGGGTTCGATTCCCGATAGATCTCCCTGCACAACTATATGGAACTACGAGAATGACCCGGTAGATTCCCCCAGTACTGGGTATAGATTTGGAACTGCGGGTTAGATTCTCAATAGATCCCTGCGCATTAATAGTTGGACTATGGGATGGTATCCCCGGAGATCCTTTAGATATATGCATATTATGGACTATGGAATGGTATCTCGGGAAATCCGCTGGACAAATGATGAAAAGGAATACAGGACGATATCATGGGAGATCCTCGTATTGGTATTGAGCTGCTATGATTTTTCGAGTTACTCTGTTATGTTGTGTAATTGTCGTTGCCTGGTAAAACCTATCTTATTCCATTGTTGTTCTCATTTATATTGTTTATTTCATACTATTGGAACTTATCATTATTTTTAACCTCAATAGGGTCCTAACCTTCCTCGTCACTACCTGACCGAGGTTAAATTTGCCACTTGCTGAGTACCGCTGTGGTGTACTCATGCCCCTTCTGCACATGTTGTTCATGTGCAGATCCACGTACCACTGCCCAGGCGTATCACCCTTTAGGCGGAGATATCTAGAAGAGATTTCAAGGTACATCTGCCGCATCCGCAGACCAAGGAGTCTCTATCTTATTCTATATTTTAGCAATTAGCCTTCCTTCTTACTGTTATTTTAGACATTCTGGAGTTATTTTTCTTTCAGCTTGTGTTCCCGTGAGTTTTTGAGTTTTGGGATAGTATTGTAGAAGTTTGAGTTATTGTGCTGTATAAGTCGATTGACATTTTATATTCTGCTTTCATTTTACTAAATTTGGTTTTAAGTTATAATTTCACAAAGTCTTGATTGTATTTCTGAACTTGTTAGGCTTACCTAGTCGTAGGGAATAGGTGTCGTCACGACAGTTCATAGAGGGCGAACTGGGGTCGTGACACTCCCTTATGGAAATTGATTTTGTGATTATTTGATTTTTTTAATTGAATGACTTCTGATTCTCATTGCCTTATTTTTCTTACTCCCCGAGTTCTATATATACACTCTTGCTCTACTCCCTGGGACTAACAGTAGTTCCCAAAAAAAACACACAAACTTTCTCTCATCTCTCTTTCTGCTACTTGTGCTCATTGGTTGTCCAGCCTTGAAAACCAAGGCGAGACTGTGGAATCCTTCTTATTTTACTTTCTGCTTTTGCTTCCTTAACTGGTATGTTCCTATTTCAATGTCATTATGAAATTCAAATCTATATGCTCCTCGTTGAATCCATGTCTCTTTCTACACTAGTTTAATTGCTTAGGCACTTAATTATTCTTTCCCATTTGCTGGTGTGAGCAGTATGCTTAAATTTCACCCTCTCTTGTTTAGTATTTTATTCAGCATGTCTATTCTGCTTAAGTATTCAATATGGTCTTAAAAAACCTATTTACTTTTATGTCTCACTTGTCCTGTAACCCCAACTAGTATGGCTACTTTGTGTGATTGATTCTTTGTGGTTCTTCCTGTATTTTCAGCATGATTGCCTCTGTATCCAGACTTATGTCTCACTGTGTTTAGCCAACATATTTATTGTAGTGCTTAAGTCTTGTGTGTTCTTAAATAGCATGCTTATCACTAAGTATGATTGTAATTTAGACCTTAAATCAGTATTCTTGTCTGCTATGTGTCTCTATTAACTAACATGACTGCCTTCACCCTTCTTCTTATGCGCTTATATTTCAAATATCTTGTGTTCCGAACCCTTGCTCCCTTTTGTGCAACTGTTTGCACATCTAGAACTGATTGACAAAGTGAAATTGAAACTGGGCAATGTGATTCTTTTGTGACTGTGATGTTGTTTGTTGAAGCTCCATTTCCCTCAAAAGGTTTTCAACATGTTTTTCACTCCTAATATGTTTCTCCTATTACTACTCCTAAAGTATTTTCACTCCTAAAGATTTTACCTCTATAATTTTTTCAAAAAAATCAACTATGTCAAGCATTCTCACTACAACTCCTAAATTACTTAAGTTCTGCCCTTCCAGTGTGTGTACTTCCTAGGAATCCATGAGATTCCTCCAAAGCACTGGGGCTGGCCCTACGTCATTACACATAACTACTCTTCTATTTCCAGGATCTCTGAGGCCCTTGGGAACTTTTACGCACCAGGATACCCTTATTGGACATCATGAGAGTACGGCATCTGGAACTGTTTGAAGGCCTAGTATTTCCAGGTTCACTTTGGGCCTATTTCAGGCTACTTGTAGTATAACTTTTATTCATTATGTAATTCATTTATGATCTGTAATAATAATCCATTTAAACATATATTAGGGCAATTTGTAAAAGGGGAGGGGATTCTTATATGACTTTTGTGAGGGAAATTGGGTGGAAATTATGTTGTTAGGTGTATTATGTTTACTTGCATTAGAATTCATGTCTTAGGTTTATTATGATTACTTGCTTTAGAAATCATGCTTTAGGATTATTTGGCATACTAGAAAATATGTTATTGACTCATCACCTCACTTGTTACGAAATTCTGCTTCTACATAATCATGATCACCTAGAAATTTTGTTAATAAATTACTACTATAATCCTGCTTAACAAATGTTCATTAGTCATGTGCATTAGAGGTCCTTCTTTAGGATGGTTATTGCATTCTCTTTAAATCCATGTCTACATCGCATAAATCAGTAACTATCATGTTTAAAAGCAATCCCAACTCCTAGATAACATGTTATAGGATTAAATGTATGTAACCGGCTCTGTAATATTCAGCAGCTAGACCAGCATGCCTATACGATTTAATAAATTCAACTTGTTTTAAAACTAATTCCAGAATTCTGATTGCATTTAGACAACATGTTTATAGGGTATTACAGATCCACACCTAGGCAAGCCTGTCGGTAATCAAGGTCTAATAAAACTGTGGAAATATGCTTTGCTTTTTACTGCCCAAATTCAATAGGTTCTAAACTTCAGTTGGCAAACTGATTAGGTCTATATCATTTTGCCTTAACACAATACTGCATATCATTCGTTTGTCATACTTACCTAGATATCTTGTTCCAAGGCCTTTTTGAAGTATCTGAAATTTGTTGTTTGAGACGTGCACTTAATTTCTCTATTTGTGGAGGTAAAATGTGAGCCTTTTAACTGTTCTATTCTTGGTCTAGTCCTACGTGTTTTGTTTGTCGCCTAGAGTTTTCTCCTTTTAATTCTGTAGGAGGGTCTAGATCCACCTTAACTAGAAGTCCTAAACACCTTTGAGACTATATAAGTAAAGGGACGGGTAGTGCACGCATATGATACATCTTAAGGTTGCTAGAATACTTCAGGCTATGACCAAGGGGAGGGTAATTGGGTAGTAAAGGATATGGTCGCATTTGCGCCAATGCCACGTGTAACCCCCTAGTTGACGAAGGCTTACGGGGTATTGCACAGATGTGATCCTATAGGCTAACAAACCTAGGAATTCCCTCATCTTGTTTGTATATGGGTGCCCAAACTACTTATCTGTCAAGTTTCCTTTATCTTATATGTGTGCTTAGACTACCTATTTGTTAAATGACTAATTCATACAATTGAGTTTGGCCGGGACACACCGTTGTGGCCCGTGATGGGTGCCTAACACCTTTCCCTCAAGGTTATTTCGAGCCCTTACCAAAGTCTTTGCTAATGCAAATCGATTTCATGAGTTATTTGATCTAGGTTCCCTGACGCACCCTAAATCCATTAGATGGAGACTCTTCAAAATTCCAAAACTCAATTCCCAAAAGGAAATGAGTTATTTACGATGAATGTCGAAAACTCGGTATCTGTAAGAAAAAAGGGGGCGCAATAGTAAGATACGGTTCCTTTTGCTTTTAATTAAAGGTGTCAACGGGGCCGGGTCGGACCGGGACCGGACCGGCCCGGTTACAAAGGGGCCGGGTGAGCTGGGTTCGAGGGGGTAGGTGGTTGGTCCGTTTGGGATTTTTGGGGTTGGAACCGGACCGGACCGGCTTGACTGAACAGTACTGTGAACCGGTTGGACCGGCCCGGTTCAATGGTAATTTTTTTCCACATGACCGTTGGCAATGGTCCAGATCCGTTGGCCAATGGATATTTTTGCAAAAATGGCCATTTTGGTTATTTTTTTGTATTTATTAATTTACAATATTAACCCTTCTTAAAATCTATAAATACCCTCCCCTCTTCTTCATTTCTTCACTCAAAATTCTTATCTCAATCTCAATTCTCAAATTATCAATCTCTCTCTTCCCTTCAATTTGCAAGATTTCATATTCTAATTTTATAATTTTATTTTTCTCTCTTTTCCCGAATTTAATTTATCGCAATTTGTCATTTGGAATTTGAAGCTTGAAGTACAAAATTGAAATACTTGCTTGACGTTTGTTCGTGGTAACACCGGATTTGCGTAATCAAGTGCTCAATTTATTGTTGAATTCGGTTCACTCCCTCCAACTCTTTCTCTTATTTATTATTTTAATTGCATATTTAATTTTAGCTTATACTTTCATTTTTACAATATGTTTAGTGCTGCTAAAAGAGCATGTAGAAAAATTACTGGTAGGGGTGGAAATAAAAAAAGAGGTAGTCCTGTAGCTTCCGGTAGTAATAGTAATGACCCAATAACACATGTTTCTGAATCATCGCCTAATGATAATGTAGAGATTGATTTTGAACAATTACAAGAAGATTTTGGAATAGAAGATAATGAATTTGGAATAGAAGATGATATACCACCTACACCTAGTAGTGGAAATGTTGGTAGTATTGGAGTTGGAGTTGCTAGTGCTACAAGGTGTAGCAGAAAACCAGTGGCTACGACTTCTAATCGTAAAAGAAGAAGTCCGATATGAAAATTTTTTGAAATAATAGAAGGTACTAATAGAGTTAAGTGCAAACTCTGTAACAAAACTTTTAAACATTTGACCGGAGGAAATTTAGGGGGTGCTGGGACACTTACTAGATATATGATGTCTAACCATCCCACAGAATGGGGCAACAATGGGGATGAAAGTCAAACAACTATTAACCCTACAACTGGAGGTCTAGTAAAATATGATAAAATGAGGGATCGTGCGGAATTAGCAAAAATGATTCCTTTGGGTTGTCAACCTTTTTCTTTTGCTTCTTCATCGTATCTTATTATGTATATTCGAAGGATTTACAATCCTTTATTTAAAGGTATCCCTAGAAGTACTTGTAGAGCAGATATCTTTCGACTTCATAGACAATATCAAATATACATACATTATTGTTTAGTCACCTTCCTTCTAGAGTATGTCTAACTTCTGATATTGGCCATGCTGTTAATGGAAATGATTATTTGACAATTACATGTCATTGGATAAATGATAATACGTGTATGCAAAAACATATTATCGCTTTTAAATATGATGAAGATCAGAGTCATACTGCTACATTTATAAGTAGTACAATTGTTAAAGTTGTTGAATTTTATAATCTAAACCAAAAAGTTTTGTGTATGTCTTTTGATAATACTTCAAACAATAATGCCGCAGTTTCAGTTTTAAAATTGCATTTGCAACCACCTCTTGATGATATTTTTCATGTTAGGCGTGCATCTTATGTTTACAATTTAATTGTTAAAAGTGGCCTTGATTTATTTTCAGTTGAGATTACTCATGTTAGAAGAGAAGTCGGTGTTATTCAAGGAAATAATAGACAATCTAGAATAAAAGAATTTAAGACTAAGTGTATCCAGTATAACCTTAAACCTAGATTCATGCCAGACGATATTGTTACTAGATGGAATTATACATATATATTTTTAAAATGTTGCTACAAATATAGATTTCCTATAACTGAAGTTGCCAATGCACATTGTATTGATCCTAGGCGTATGTTAACAAGTGATACTTGGGAGGTCATTAATGATGTTGTTAAATTTTTACATAAATTTTATACTGCCATTGTTGTGTTTCTGGCGCATATTACCCCATTGTTACTATTGCTTTAGTATATATAGCTGAAATTTCTTTGCTGCTATCTGAATTTAAGAAGAAAGAAAAATATAAGGATGTTGTCGAAAAAATGCAAGCAAAATTCAAAAAATATTTCTTTCTGATTCCTCCGATTTACTTAATTGGTGCAGTTTTAAATCCTTCTATTAAAATGTCTGATTGTCACCAATTAATGAATGCTTTATATACTTATATGGAGATTGGAGAAACTGAAACCCCAAGTTTATATGATTCTATGAACAAGCTAAATGAATATTGACAACAACTGTATAATTATTATGCAAGTGAATGTGATAATATTGCTCGTGCTTCTGACAATGTTAATCCCGCTATGCAATGTAGCAGTTATGCTAATGTGGATTATGAATTTGATAGCTTTAATATTTTTTCTACATTTTCTAACACTCAAACCAGTAGCAGTAATATTAATGAGCTTCAATTCTACTTGCAAAAGTAAAAGGAGCCTCGCACAAAGGAATTTTCACCGTTGGGATGGTGGCATGAAAATGAATAGCAATTTCCCGTTCTTTTCGCTATGGCTCGGGACGTCCTGAATGTGTCAATTTCTACTGTTGCATCGGAGAGTGCATTTAGCCAAGCAAAACAACTACTTGGAGACACCCGCCATTCATTGGGAAGCAATGCTTTGGAAGTTTTAGTATGTTTCAGAGATTGGATTAGATCGGAACGAAGAAATCAAGTAAAGGAAGATGTTGATAGCCCAGAAGACGAGGAACTTGGAGATATATTAACCCATGGAAACCCATCCGAATTTAACTCCCCAGAAGAAGGTCAATCGTTTCATATTGACTATGATGAACTTGTTAGACGATGCAAAATATTTGAAATTACTACTTTACTAGTTTACTTGTTAGAAAAAATGTAAACATTTCATTTTTTACTTTTTCAATTTGAAATTAAGAAATAAAGTAGCACTTGCAAGGAGTGCAATTTTTTCCCATCTTACTTGTATTCATTCAATTATTACAAAGTATTAATATAACTTAATAGTTATACTACACATAATTCCAAAACAAAAATGAAAATATACTAAACCCGGCCCGGCCCGGTCCTCTTCAACCCGTACCCCGTATAGTTCTATTTTAACCCGAACAAACCCAACCTGCTACGAACCCGTCACTGTGCAACCCGGACCAGCCCGGACCGGAACCCGGACGGGTCGAAAAATTTCGGACCCGAACCGGCCCGGTTGACCCGTTTAACACCCTTAGTTTTAACTGATTACTTTTCCAAATAGGTGGAAGCAAGTGCATTTGCTCAAATACAAGAACAGGAAGTCATCGCGTTCGTCTGGAAAAACATCATATACCACTTCAGCATCAATAACGAAATTAGTTGCTAAAATGAAGCTCAGTTCATAGGGAAAAAGATACTAAGTTCTTCGAGAAATGGCACATCAAGAGGATACTCTCCACACCATATCACCCTCCCTCCCCCCTCCCCCCTCTCCCCGACAAGGGTCAAGCAAAATCCTCCAATAAAACAATATTGAATATATTAAATAAAAATCTTAAGGACACCAAAAGGCTATGGGTGGAACTACTACCTGAGGTGTTATGAGCCTACAACACAATGCCAAAACCTGTACAGGTAAGACACCGTATTCGCTAGTCTACAGTACTGATGCAGTTATACCCGTTGAGGTTGGAGTACCCAGCCTGAGGTAATCCAATTAGAGTGGACCGAGCAACGACGAAAACAGAATACAAGACCTAAACAAGGTAGAAGAACGAAGGGACATGGATCACATGAGAATGATAGCCCAAAAACAATAAGCAAAAATGTACTACAACAAGAAGGCAAAAGTATGACCACTCAGAGTCAGGGATTACGTCCTCAAGGCCATAACATAGGCAACAAAAGACCCAAATAAAGGAAAATTGGGAACAAACTGGGACAGGCCATATAAAATCACAGCAGCACCAAGCAAAGGAGAATTCCAATTGGAAACAATGGAAGGAAAACTACTACAAAACAACTTGAACGTCGCCCACCTCAACATTAAATCAAAATAACGACGGGTTAGCATTTCGACATTAAATCAAAATAACACCCCACAGCTAAGGCCAATGCCATAGAAGAGTTTGACACTACTCGAACTACGACGGGTTAACATTTCGACATTAAGCCGGAATAACACCCCACGGCTAAGGCCATTGCCATAGAACAGTTTGACACTACTCAAACCACAACGGGTTAACATTTAGACCATAAGTCAAAATAACACCCCACGGCCAAGGCCATAGCTATAGAATAGCTCGACACTACTCAAACCACAATGGGTTAGCATTTCGACATTAAGTCAAAATATCCCCAAGGCTAAGGATCTGCATAGAAGAGTTCGACACTACTCAAACCACGACGGGTTAACATGTTGATATTAAGTCAAAAAACACCCTGCAGCTAAGGCCATTGCCGTAGAAAAGTTTGACACAACTCGAACTACGGCAGGATAATACTTCTGCACAAGCTTGAAAGTAACATCCCAGTGGAGAAGGCCATTATCAAATAAAAGAGTTCGATATCACTCAAACCAAGACGGGATACTACTTTGGCGCCAGCTCAAAAGTAACTTCACAATGGCCAAGGCCATTATCAAAGAAAGGAGTTTGACATCAATCAAATTACAACGAGTTAATACTTCAATATTAACTCGAAAGTAACATCCCTATGGCCATGGCCGTTGCTAACAAAAAGATCTTGACCTCATTCAAAAATAATGAGTTAACATGTCAACAAATATTTGGAATAGCATGACTGCGGCAAAGGTCATCGCCAAATAAACAAACAAAAAAGGAAACAACAATGCGGAGGTACATGACCAAAATAATTTCCGTTACAGTAAACACATTACAAGTTCTTTTCTTTACAAAGGGCTTAAGGACGCCCTCACAAAAATGTCAAAACAAAAGCAAATACAACCAAACACTATGCTACATCATTCCCTGTAGCGTACACCTCCTCGTACCAAGAATTGAAGGCGAGTGTATACACGTCATTAGAATTAATATCATCCCTCTAAGGCGTGATGGGGGTCATACCCGCATGTCTCACGAGCTATACGGGCCTTGGAACACACATCCCAAAGTTTTGCCTCGGACGACCTCCCGTCAGCATGAAGAGACTTATACACATCAGGCAGGGCTTCAGCATAAACCCACAGCTCATCTGTTCAGGTACGATAGGATCAGCCAAAGCATGGGATGTATAGGGTTGCGACTGTCGTCGCACGTCCTTCACTTTCAAAGTAGCTTAAGCCCCTCAATTCTACCTCTAGATCTTGAATACGCCCCTAAAATCTCGCTACCTTAAGCGCAGATGCCTGCACCTCCTTGTCCCGCTCCAATTTACAAGCACAGAGGGCGTCTTCCAGAGTCCTTGCCTCAGAGACGGCAGTTGCCTTATCCCTTTCGGCGTGAACCAAGCCATCAACATTAGCACTCAACTCACCCTTAAGGTCGATGATCTCCGTCGCCTTCTTGTCAATCTTGGCGGTTAAATTATCCACATTTACTTGAAGGTCGATATTTTTAGCCATCACTCCCTTACTCAGCTCAAGCTTATCTTTCATGGCTTTAAGGGTCGCCTCGAGTTCACTACAATGGGCAATGGAATTTATAAGGTTCTTATCTCGTTCTTTCAGTTCTTCGACCTTATGCGCCAATTGATCCTCCATTTTCTTAAGCCTATGGCGGAACACCTGAAAGTCGTGATCCTGAGTGAAGATGTCGGCCATTGCGTGATGTTTGGTGCGGTATTATTGATACTTGGAGGACATCTTCCCATAGATGGTCGTCCTTTGCCTTTCTTGACGTTCATGCTTGATCTCCATGACGAGGGTCCAATATGAAAACAATGCTAAAACAAAAGAATGGGCTAAGGATACAAAACAGATCCAATGACGAAAGGAAAAAAGAAGCATTTACCCATAGAGCCATGTCAAAAATTCTCGGTAACAACTCTGCATCACTCATCGCTTTAACTGATACACTCCCAAGAGCAACGCATAAAAGGGCAAACACCGACACCACCTGATCGTAGTTCGACAATGAGTCATAGTCCCCAAGGACGACTATGTTCCAATCAGAACCCTCTATTCTAACCTCTACATGAGTGTGACGCTCCAAGAACTCTCGTATATCTCCTAGGTCGACATCCGAACCCAAGCCGTCACCCTCGACATGTATGCCTTCTCCAACAATAGATGGTGCGCCACCCTCGGCGGAGCGCATAGATCCACCTCCTTGGTATACTCCTTCTGTCGGGAAGGGGAGGGGGGACACCAAAATAGCGTCCGCCATAAATATGGGAACCGGTGCCATCTCTGACGCACTAGTTCTACTCTTACCAACATTAATGGCAACGTCCTTCCCGAGTTCTACCCTTCTCTTTTCTATCAATCGTCATTCGTCACCATCAAAGGACTCATCCACGAGGTGATAGACCAGTCGAGAGGATATCTCATCCCACAACCATATCCCGAGATGAGTCTCTCACCTGTATCGGCTGAGTACGACCCCCTCGGATGGACTCCTACAAGGTAAATTGCATCCCCACCGATGTAATGGCCTGGCAAAATACATGGACTGGGACCCTCCTTCTAGAAGCCCTACGACATGTTATCATAAGGAGTCGTATCAATAGACAACAGCAAATAACCAAAGAACAACATAGAGGAAAGCACTTACCGGATGGGACCTTCGACCCAAAACATTTCATGAAAGCAGGCCAATGTCGAGTCTCCACCGTATAAGGCAGTAAGCGGGCAAGCCAGTCCTTTATACCGATGATGGGACGAGGTGTACGCCCTACAAGTGCAAAGTAAAGCTACAGATAAATATTAATTTGCACAAAAAAAACAAGAGTAAACAAGTTCCAACACCTACAATTATAATTCCACCACTCCGGGAATCCAGCAGGGTCTGAAACACTGTGCTCAGTTCCGACAAAGAAGTATTTATGCCAGAATTTATAGCATTCCTGATCGTCTGTTCCAACCACCAGCCCCTTGATCCCACGACTCCTCAAGTGTACCATAGTACCCCTGTGAAAACTAGGGGAAAGAAAGTGCAAAAGGTGGTGAATGTCAACTTCGCACCCGACCAACTCCGCATACTTTGTCAATACCAAAAATATCTTGTACGTGTACGGAGAAAGCTGCGTCGGGCAGACCTCATAAAAGTTGTAGAATTCCTCTGCTAATGGAAGAAGGGGAAGGAGAAACCAATCACAAAGGGATATACGTAAAAAGCGAAATACCCGTGTCTATGGACCTCTACGGAGTACCTCCCTGCTGGAACCATCTCGACTTGAGGGGGAATGTTATGCGTAGTGTGGAGGTCATCTATATAAGCGTGCTTGATCTTAGACAGTACCGAGCAGGAGTAGGGGCAGGTTCCTTAAGAAAATTGTTTCGAGACATGGGATGTCTAGGTAATATCTCTTCCACGGTGGGAAAACTGTCCCATTCCTCTATCACCGTGTCCTCGCCACCAGAAGGAAGTGCCATGGATAACAGGGTAACATCAAAAATCTCCTCGTGTGACCGGTATGGTCTAGGAATATCTATGGCAGAAAATGTATTGATAAAACGAAAAAAACAAGAACGATAAACGAAAGAGAGAAAACGAAGAAATGCAAACACAGAGCTGAAGATACAAGAAGGAATAATCAGGGAAAGGAATGCAAAAACTAAAGAGAAAATGGATACGAGTTTTTGAAAAACCCTTCCCCTATTTATAGGTCGGGTGGCGCCAGAATCGAAGTGGAAGATTGCCAATGGTACCAAAACCAAAGTGACAAGCCATCAGTCTCGGTCTCGGGAAGACGCGTAATGATGATGCACATCGAAGTGACATCATCTCCCAATAAGATGTCGGGAAGTGCACTGTTCTTTCGTTATTGGCCAAACCGTTATGATTTGCTAGCCAAATTTCTTCGTATGTATAGGGGATTTCTGCTTATCAAGGATGCACCAGGCCGCGACCTCGGCAAATGGAAAGACTAACTGCATGGGTCCAAATTTGACAACCACGACCACCACTGAGTACGACGAGGAACGAGGTCATCATGGTGTAGCGCCCCATGGTCGTTGTGATAAAAGGCATTGACCAAGAATGGTGAGTTAACGCACGACGTCTGCAGTAGTGTAATCTTAGTAGGAGACAGTAGGGATTTACTTTTCGAATATCCTTTATGTTGTACCTTTTTAGGTTTTCAGAGGGAATTGTTCCTTATAAATAGGTTGGGAGAATACTTTGTAAAGGGGTCATCTGAGAGTGAATGAAAAAAGACAACCTTGTTTATTAATTACAGATCTAAAATTTAGCATCTTTGTTCGATATTAAGAAGGATTATCAATCCTAAAATCATATGAACATCATCTTTTGTCTAAGTCAATCGCATTCATTGCGTTTGCTTTCTACATCTAAAGCTATCATATTTGTGAGCAATCATTTGATTCAGACATACTAGGAAGCATCATTCATCTTGTTCATCTTTTTTATCTCTTAATTTAGATTTTATTACGTTTGGCCGAGATTTACCTCATCATTTTCATTAGTGGATTTAATCAAAAAGATTTTGATATTTTTTGATCAAACACTTTATGGATTGGATTAAACGACAACTAAGTTAACATATCAACCCCCTAAGCCCCAATCTCACCCGTTGGAGTTATATCCATTAATTTCCTCTTATTAGATCAAATTTCCTACCAAAACATTAATTATATTTGTTATTTACCACTCATTCAGTAAAAAACAGAATATTTATGACTAATCAATAAATATAAAATATATGTTTGTATATACACTTTTTCTTATTTAACCACACTTAGTTAATATACATATATATATATATATATATATATATATATTCCAATAAGTTCATGTGGTTTGATATAAAAATACCATTGCGATAAGTTTTTACGAGAAAACAGAACAAAACAAAAGAGTATTGTAAATTGTATGAATACAAATAGAAAAGCTAATCTTGTCGACGGCGGGAGCGGCGTGGTTATAGGCGCTAATGACTACTTTCATAGGTCCTTTCCTATATATTATATTGGTGCGTTAGACTTTTAATTTGTCGCACGATTAGGTGACTTATTTTCAAGGTTAGTTAGGGAAGGTTAAATCTACCAAAAATAGAAAACTCAATTTCTCTTTGACTTTGTGTTAACAACTGCTTCTTCTACTACTAAAGTTCTAAGATTGTCTCAATGTAGTTATATTCCATTTTTTCAACGACGTATTGTGTTCATAACTCACATAATAATAGTTAAAGCGATCCATTAAGTGTCACATCTAGCTAAAAAAAAATTAAATTACTTTAAGGGGGATGAACAAGTCTAAATAGCAAGCTACCTTAACATACTTTTTCCATAAAACTTGAGTTAATATCATATAAATTATGTTTCATGTAGCGAAGCTACACTTTAATAAGTTCGAAAATTACACTGCGTATATAGGTAAAATATTAGATTTTAGAAGTATATAACATATATTGAACACCCTTTATCATGGACTTTTTTTACTTCTTTTAAATTTAAACACATTAAAAAAATTTAATTTCGCCACTATCCACGTATCACGTAACAAACAGATGGAACAAACGCTACAGTTGATTTCAATCAAAAGGTCTACAAAGGTAAGTCTTGCCAATTGTTTTTGGGGGAAGAGGCAAGGTATTAGGCTTTGAATGTTACAGCTATAGCGGGGGAAAGGTCTAAACTTTAAGGGACCGTTTAGTACAATAATGGAATATTCCAAAATATTATATGGGTATTATATGAGATTAATAGTTCCACCTTTTATATGGAATAATTAATTCTGCTTTTTTAATATAAAAGTTATTTTAGGATTAACTAATACCTCAAATATAAGATAAAGTTAAATCCAAACTTTATCTCAAAATTATTATTTTTGTCTTGTGTACCAAACGGCCCCTAATAAGTGGCGTTTGGATGTAAGAATTACAAAATTCCAAAAAAAAAAGGTGATATATAATTTTAAGTGAAAATAGTATTTGAAAATTAGAGTTGTATTTGGACATGAATATAATTTTGGGTTATTTTTTTTATTTTGTGAGTGATCTGAATGAATATTTTAGAAAAATAGCTTTTTGGAGTTTTCAAATTTTTGAAAAGATAAAATAAAATTCATCTTCAAGTGAAAATTGAAAATTTTATAACAAAAATTTAAAACAAATTATAATCAAGCTAGAGTTGTCATGGACATGGAGGCAAGATTAGTGAGAAGAAATGAAATGTAGAGAGTAAAGTAGAGGATCGAAGAGAGAGAAAAATTGTATATCTTTTCTTTCTTACATTTTTGCTCTGCACAAGAGTATGTTTTTATATATAAAACTTCTAATATGTGTTGACTAATGGACTAATAGACTCATCTAGAAGTGTACATGTTAAATAGCACGTTGTACAAGTACCCTCAACTAGACTTTATATCTCTACACTCCCCCTCAAGTTGAAAATGAAAAATATTTTGCATTCCCAACTTGGACAACAGAAAAGCATGTTGTTGATGCCCAAGAGGCTTTGTCAAAATGTCTGCTGGTTGTTGTTGACTTGGTATGTGAGAAGTTTCAATCAACTCCTCTTGTATCTTTTTTCTTATGAAGTGACAGTCTATTTCGATGTGTTTTGTTCTCTCACGATACATAGGATTTGCTACAATTTGTAATGCAGCTTTGTTATCCCAGAACAACTTTATTGGAAACTTCACATCCATTCTTAATTCTTTCAGCAATCCATTAAGCCAAACTAACTCTGCCACTATGTGTCATGCTTTTATATTCCGCTTCAACAGAACTTCTAGAGATGGTGCTCTGTTACTTAGCTTTCCAACAGATTAATGAATTGCCTAGCTTTACATAGTAGCCAGTCACATGTTTCCTTGACATGGGACAAGAAGCCCAATTCGAGTCACAGTAAGCTTTAATCTACAGTGTCCCTTTTCTTGACATGGGGATTCATGTACATGATTGTCTCTTTATGTTTCTGATTATATGTAGAGCTGCCTCATAATGGGACTCTTGGGCGCATGCATGAATTGACTTAGGGACTGAACTGCATAAGAGATGTATGTTCTACTTATTGTGCAATATAAAAGTTTTCCAATTAACCTTTGAAAACTCCACATATCTTTCAATATTTCATCAGAGGTATCAGCATTTATACTTTTGTCAAATTTCATACTTGTGAGCTTCATATTTTGCCCCATAGGTGTATCTTTAGGCTTTGAACCTGCTAATCCCACATATGAGATTATTTCCAGTGCGTATTTTCTTTGTGACATCGGTATTCCCTCTTTAGACCTTGTAAATTTTATCCCTAGGAAGTATCTTAACTCTTCTAGGTCTTTTAACTTGAACCTCTGGTGTAATGCAACCTTTGCATTCTGAATCTCCTCTAGATAATTTCCTATTACAAGTAAATCATCTACATATACCATCACAATCACTAACTTGTATTTGTCAGCCTTGGTAAACAGTAAATAATCATGTTTGCTTTGAGTAAAATCAGATTCTATGAGAGCGTGAGTTTGTTTCAAATTCCAATGCCTATTTTATACCATATAAGGACTTTAGTAGCCTACATACTTTATGCTCCCCCTAGATACTAAAGCCTTGGGACAGGGACATGTAGGCCCCTTCCTCAAGATCACCATTGAGGAAGACATTATGAACATCCATTTGAAAGACAGGCCAGCCCTTAAGGGTTGCAGTAGCAATTACAGTCCTGACAAAACTTAGCTTGGCCATATGGGAGAACGTATCATGGAAATCCATACATTCTTGTTGTGTGTAACATTTAGTAACTAGTATAGCTTTGAACTTTTCTACTGAATCATCTGTATTAAATTTAATTTTGTACACTCATTTTCACCTACTGGGGACCTTACTAGAAGGCAAATCTACTACTTCCCATGTGTGCTTTTGCTCAAGAGCCTCAATTTCCAATTGCATTGCTTTAACCTACCTAGAATTCTTACTAGCTTGAGAGAAATAGGAGGATTCCGTATCCAAAGAAAAAGAAGCAAGGAATGACCTCAAATATGAGGGTAAGTAAGAATAGAAAATAAGTTGTTGAATGGGACAGGAAGAGGAAGAAGTAGTGGGAAAGGGAGTAAGTATATAATCGATCAACCAGATAGAAGGTCTAGTGACATGTCCTGATCTCTAGGTTGATCATGAGTAACAAAGTTAGGAGAAGGGGTATGAGAGGTTGGCACAGTATTAGGTGAAATAGTAGGTAATGATAAAGCCGGGGAGACAGATGAAAGTGAAGACTCAATGAGAGAAGCTGAATCAAGGGAAGGTGCGGTGCATAGGGTTGAGAGGAGGTTTAGGATGGAAAGAAGGAGGAGAAAATGCTTTGGAAGGAAGGAAATGAGATCCAGAAAATTTGAAGGGGAAAATATGTTCTTTGAACACAACATCTTTATTGACAAAAAACTTTCCAGTTCAATGCCATAGAGTCTGTAGCCCTTTTGATGTAAAGAGTAACCCATGAAGATAGCAGGCCAAGACTTGACAGAAAACTTATCATTGTAATTGGGTCTTGTGGCGTAACGCAAACAACCTAAAGTTCACACCTCATGCAGGTTACGAGGATGACCATGGAACAACTCATAAAGAGCGTTTCTATTCAAAATACTTCTGGGTAGTCTATTAATAATATAGGTTGTTTAAAGAATATACTCACCCCAGTATTCTAAAGGAATGTGGGCTTAAAATCCTAAAGCTCTACGAACTTTAAGAAGGTGTATGTCTTTTCTTTCCACTATCCCAATCTGTTTAGGGGTGCGTACACAGCTACTTTGATGTATAATCCCTTTGGATTTGAAAAGAGTTGAACAAAGTGTATTAAAAAATTCATAAACATTGTCTGATCGAAAGATTTTAAATTTGGAGGAAAATTGGTTTTCAATCAATTGAAGAAAGTCATTTAGAACATCAAAGACATCATTTTTTACTCTTAACAAGAAGGTCCAAGTCACTACAGAGTAATCATCAACTAGAATAAGAAAATATCTAAAGCCACAATGAGTACAAACTCTATATGGACCCCAAAAATCCACATATACCAACTCAAATGCAGAAGTAGACTTTGGAGTACTAATAGAAAATTGTAACCTAGTAGTTTAGGCAAAGGATAAATTGAACAATTACAATCAATAGATTTTGCATGTGATTTATAATTGTAAGAATTTTTAATAAAATATTCTGTGAAGCATGATCAAGTCTTTGATGCCATAAAATATTTGGGTTATTCTGAAGAGTGGAAGACAAACACTTGGAGGTAGGAGTAGCAACAGGTGTGTAAGGATTGAGGATGTACAACCCATTCTTTTCACTACCAACCTACTTCACCTTGCAACTGAAGAGGTCCTGAAAAAGATAGAAATTGGAATAAAAAGATACAACACTTTAAATCCTTAGTGTATTCGGAGACAGACAACAAATTATATTTGAATTGTGGAATATATAATACATTGTTTAGAACTTGTGAATTCGGCAAGGAGCAAGACCCTGAATATGTGATCTTAGTACTATCCGCATTAGGTAAGTGTACAAAATTGAAAGTAGAATTAGAGGGTATAGATTGTGATTAGGAAAACAGATGCAAGGAGGAATCCATATGATTTGAGGCTCCAAAATCAATTATACAACAACCATGGTAAGTAATGGATTTACTTGCCATGTTAGTTGTCTAATTTACAGTCTACTCTGCTATATTTATCATCTTTATTGCAGCTGATCCTTTGTTCTTGTCCTGCAATATAAGTATCTGTTGATATTTATCATGGGTAGAGATAGATGCAGATACAAAACCTCATGTTTATCCAATGCCTTTTGTCCCAATGGTATACATCTCTTCTTGTGCCTTCACATTTGCATTGTGTGCCATTGCTGGAGCACCATTGTAATTTCCTCTCCTCTTATTGTTGTTATTAAACTTAGGCCATGATGGATAACCAATCAGCTTGTAGCAGTTCTCTTTTGTGTGACCTTTCATGTGGCAATTGTCACACTACACGTTCTCATTCCTCTTAGGATTGTATTGGAGGCATTGATATCGTAGCACTGGATTCTCCATCCGTAGGTACACTCCCTAGGATTCCACTTCGTGTTCCTAAGTTCCCCACTCAGTCTCTGGCTTTGTTCCTGGATCAACACTGAGTAAGCCCGATCAATTGTAGATATAGGATTCATCATCAGGATTTCGCTCCTTTGTGGTGTATATATATCATTCAATCCCATTAGAAACTTCATCAATTTTTGTTGGCATAAAAAAATAACCAATTCTCTAAATTTTACACAGTCATTCCCATGGAATGATATAATCAACTCAAACCCGGCCCATATATCATTTAACCTTGAGTATTAGATTGAGACACTCGATATTCTTTGAGTTAGACTCTCAATTTCTCTATTCATGTGATACACCTTGATTACATTCACTTTTTCAAACATTTCTTTAAAGGTTTCCCAACCTTTTGTGCATTTGAGGAGTAAACAATATCTTTCCTAAGCTTTTGAGCCACTGAACTCATGATCCACAACTGTACAATGGCGTAACATCGATCCCATACATGTAACTTGAACGAATTTGCTTCACATTTCTCTTTATTGCAGGTTCCATCAATGAAACATATTTTGTTCTTCACTAAAAGTGACATTTTTATAGAGCGACTCCATTCCGAGTAATTCTCAGTTCCGACCAACAACTGAGGAACCAACACAATTCCCAACATGTCTGAGGGATGAACGAAGAGCGGATCTTTGCAATCGAGCAATTAAATGCTTGCATGTGAAGTTTCGACTCCAATTATTGAAGAATCACCTGTCATCGTAGCAAAATTCGCCAATACTCATAAATTAGGGCTAGAGTGAAAATCGAAGAAGAGATAACTTGATTTGAGAAAATTAAGGAGAAGAGATTACATATCGTACTCCGCTTGTTTTGATATCATGTTAAAATCAAGTTAGATCTGACATGGACATGGAGACAAGATCTAGTGAGAAGAGAAATACAAAGAATAAAGTAGAGAATCAAAGAGAGAGGGAGAAATTATATACTATCTTTTATTTCTTACATTCTTGCTCGGTACAGAAGTATGTTTTTTATATATAAAACTACTAATATATCTTAACTAATTGATTAATAGACTAATCTAAAAGTGTACATGATAAATATCTTAACTAGACTTTATTTTTCTACAAAAATTTCAATAAAAAAAGTAAAAGATTTCTTATGTTTAAACGTGCTATAAGTCTTTCTGTTTTTCTTTGGGCAGTTGAGCAAGTTGGCAAAAGGAAATATGAAAAAAAAGTGCAACTTTTGTAAAGGTTCCTTCTGTTAATTTCAGAAGGTGGGGGTGGGGGTGGGGGTGGGGGACCCTATTTAGAAGCTATAATGGTTTTTTCTGAGTGCGTGAAAAGCATTGACAAAAATGATGATGGTTTGGGTACTTCATTATTATAACACACCCTTTTCAAGTAAAGTTCAAAAATATAATTATTAGCCCTTCAACCTGAAAAGTACATAAAGATAATGTTTAGACTCTATTCTTTTAGATTTGGGTGTATATGGCATGATCTACCTTTTCTATTAATTTAATTGGATCATTTCTCATTTTCCGATGTTCAACTAATGCCTCGTAAAGTACAAAATATATTTTACTGTCTTATTTGTCCACACATTGTTGCTTCTATTGTTAAAATAGTTATAAATAATTGTTACATTATCTAATGGATTAAATTTCACTAATAGCACCGTTAAATCTATTGAGAATATAATAGGTAGAATGTTACTTAAAACGAGAGACCTTTTATATCCAAGGCATTAAAGAAATTTCAATACCTGGTTCAAATGACCTTATGATTTTATAGTATTGTGTTTTTCATATTATTATTATTAAAATTATTATTATTTTTATTGTTATTATTATTATTATTATTTTCGTATTATCTTAGCCTTTGATTTTATTACTATATGTTATTTTTCTTATGTCAGTTTTTTTATTATTTTTTGAAAGAGGAGCCTTGATATAACAGATAAAGTTATTAATATCTGGCCAGGAGATCACGAGCTCAAGACATTCATTATTTTTAATAGCTTCTTCACTACTATTTTACTTTTTCAAGCCTGATGTGAAATGTTTGAGACAGTATATATCTTGCAACAAATATAGCTTCTTCACTAGTGTTTTTCCCCCCTCTTGTTGTTCCTGTTATTGCATTCATTATTTTTAATATAACTTCTTCACTACTGTTTTCTTTTCCAAACCTGATGTGAACTACTTCTCTTGAATCGACAGTTTATTTGAAACAATATTTTTAACTCAACAATATAGGGATAAAGTATTCCGGTTGTTGTTATTGTTCTTCCATTATTATTTTTAATATAGCTTCTTCATTATCGTTTTTTTTTTTTTACAAACATGATGTGAAATGTTTTTCTTGAATCGATGATTTATCGAAAATAACATCTTTACCTTACAAGGTAGGGGTAAAGTATTCCTTTTTGTTTTTATTGTTCTTCCATTCATTATTCTTAATATAGCTTCTTCACTACTATTTTTCTTTTAAAACCAGGTGTGAAATGCTTCTTCTGAGTTGACTAGGGTTGTATTTTGGGCCGGGTTAGAACCTAAACAGGCCAAACGGGCCCGGGCTTTGGTGGACCCAGACTTTGGCGGTCCAGGGCCAAACGGTCCCAGTCTTCACGGTCCCGATGGGTGGAACCGGCCCACGGTAGTCCTAAGTTCACATGGTCCCGGGGCTAAACGGGCCGAGCCCACTGACCTACCGGGCTTTTTTTTATTTCAGGCTATTTTTAAAATTTTTTTATCTAATGATATTTCTTGTAAACTATATATACTAATACAAATTGCTTATATATAGTATGTATAGTGTGTGTGTGTATATATATATATATATATATAAGGCTCTATATATATCTCCAATACATATAAACTATATTTATGTATAAGGCACTATATATATCTCTAATACATATAAACTATATATATATATATATATATATATATATATATATATATATATATATATATATGTATGTATGTATGTATGTATTAGATATATAATATATATACTATATCAAATTTAAACACAAAATAAATTGCAAAGAAATATTCAAGGGAATGTCTTATAATTTTTATTATTACGACATTAACAAAGAATGGCAATATCTTTCTTAGTCTTCCTCCCCCAAAAGAATAAGCACAACAAGATACTAATGTCACCATTAAAAGAAAAAAAAATTAAGAAAGATGTGCCTAAATACAAGTTACATATTAGTCTATGTATTATCTCTGACAAATATCATAAATCCTTCAAGGTTCGGAGGAATTTTTGTTGGTGGTGGTGGAAAAGAAGCTTGTTCATCACCGCTTCCGGGCGAAGCAGCATCATGTGCAAGTTTCGCTAGTATTTCTTCATAAGCTTCGTCTATCTCCGGTTGTGACGCTGCAAGTCCAAAATTTATTCTTTCCGAACGGATCCAATCTCTGAAGAGTACCGATTTTTCCAAGCTCTCTATCATAGACGCTCTATGATCCCAATTTGAAGTCTCGCTTAATTGAAAGTGTTCTTTGATGCTATTGTTGAAGCTTGAACACTTAAAATATCTCGAGTCATCCTTGAAAGAACCGGATAATGTTTTTGTTTGTCCTTCCACTATTCCAAAAGATCAAATGTGCCGTCTGGATTCTCCTTCTCAAGGCCCTGCGACAAATAAACTTGAAGCTCATTTAGTTGTGAACTATCACCAAAATTATCACCTTGAGAACCCTTAAACTCCATCCAAGAAAAGGGCTTTTAGGCCCGTAGTTCTTTTAGATGATTGCGAACTAGACGAAGTAGGAGTTGGAACATTCGGTCTAACATGATCTACAACAAGTTGATAAACATTATAAATTGTTTGAGCATTTAATTTAGTTGAGGCTTTTGCATCTCCAAGCATAGCAAATTCCCCAGCAGAAAGTGATAAAGCATTATAAATTTTTGAATACCAAAAGTGAGGACCTCCTAATTTCATTATAGGATTTAACACAGTAGCAACACCAAAAATAGAGGGGATACCAAAAAAAATATTTTAAACTTAGCTTTCACAGAATTAATAGTTTCTTGATAAATTATCCCACCCTCTGAAAATTGAGTAAATAAATCTACAAGTGCTGCAATATAAACTAAATAGTTAGAAATAGTAGGATAATATGGCCTATATAATTCATTTGTAGCAATATGAAATTGTTCTAAAAATTCTACAAGCATTTTAACATTACTCCAATCTTGATTTGTAAGGTGCTTATCATCATCATCATCACTATCACCCACACGAGCATTATACGTTGTGCTTATTGGGTTCTATATTCATATGCAACAACTAAATTTTATACATGTAATTCCATATATTCGGACAAGGTTTAGGAACCTTTCTTTGTCTAAGGCCAAATTCATCACATTTTTTAAAATAATCTCCCAGCCTACTTATACGGTTTGAATAAAAAAGCCAAGAACCTTTTCAATTTTTACATTTAAAACTTTCATACCAGCACCGACGATTAAATGGTAATAATGACCAAATACATATAATTTAAAAAATATTACTAAATGCAGGATTTAGTGTAGTTGTAAGCAAGCCTACAACGTTAGTGTTACTAGAAGCATTACCAATTGAAACCGACATAATTTTATCTCTAATGCAAAAATATCTACAAATATCTGCAATTGTGTTAGCAATAAACTTAAATGTGTGGCATGAATTAATTATTCTATAAGCAATAATGCGCTTTTGGATTATCCACTCCTCATCTATCCAATGACTTGTAACAGTTACATAATCACAGTCATTCCTACTTCTACCAATGTCAGTAGTAATAATAATGCGACAATCTATATGAGTAAATAAATAGCGCAAATATTGATCATATTCATATTTATATTTGTAAATATCGCTCTTTACAGTTGCGCGAGGTCATCATTTATAAGTAAAATTAAAAACACTTCTAATATGATGCACAAAATGAGGGTTAGAAGGAAAACTATAGGGTAAGCACGTAACAGTAATAATTTTTGTCAATTGTTCACGATCTGTTTTTGGATCATAATATAAAATGCCACCGGTAACAGTGTTAATTTCCGGTTGAACTACATCTGAACCTGTACTAGGGTTAACCGTAGTACCTACACATGTCTCCTCTTGTGCAGCTTTCATTTGAAGAAATCTAGCTTTATCTCTAGGGTGTGTCTTCATGTGTCTAGTCAAACTACCCGTACCTCTACGGTCTCTAGTAAATTAATGAACCAACAAAGCTCCACAAATTTTACACTTAGTGTTATTTTGTTCTCTTTGTTGAGTAAACAAATGCCAAACAAGAGATGTTTCGGGCCGTTTAGAAGGTTATCTATTAATATTAGGGGTTGGTACATGAGGATCAGGCAGGGCATCGGTTGAGTTATTAACAAGACTAGTAGATGTATCATCTAAATCCGGTTGCGTTTCATTTAAATCATCATTTTCAAAGATAGTTTCATTAGGATAAAGAGCATTCATAACTTCTTCATTTAATTGTTGACCTGGTGCAACATCATGACAAAATTGACTATCGAAAAATTAAAAACAAGGGTTATCACTATCAATAATAACAGGTGGAGGAGGATGGGTAACAGGTCTGGGTCGGGGAGCAGGGGGAAGATTATAATCTTGGCGACTAGATTCACCAATTTTAGATTTTTCCTTACCACCAAATATTTTTTTCAAAGAAAATGTCAAATTAATTATAATTACACAAGCTAAAACAAATAAAATTATAATATTAAACTTACGAGTTGGAACGAGTTTACCGAATTGACGAACAACTTCTTGAAAATTGAATGTCGTTGAAGACTTGAATACTTCAATTCATCAACTTCACAATTTTTTACGAAATTGCAATAATAAAGTAAGTAATTATAGAAGAAAATTAGAGAGAGATCGATCAATTTATAAGTAAATTATAAATCTGATCGCTGGTCAAATTTTAATATAAAAATATATTAGGTACGTTGTTACGGTTGTTATCACGATTATGTGGTATAATTTTCCTTGGAGATGAAGTTAAAAAAGATTCTTCTGTTGAGACTGGAACATAAGGCTGTAAATGGGGCGTTTCCGAACCGGAATCGGACCGGAACCGCGGCCCTGGCGGTTCTGCAGGTTCCGGCAGCCCGGTTCCGGCGGTTCGGATTCTGGCGGTTCCCGGGAACCGTGGCGGGGCAGTTCTACCCGTTGGAACCGCCAGAACCGGAACTGCCAGAACCGAAACCGGACCGGTTCTGGCGGTTCCGGCGGTTCTGTAACGGTAATTTTTCAAAAAAAAAAATTTAAAATAATTTCTAAACGGCTCTTTTTCAAAAGTAGCCGTTTGTAAGTTTAAAAAATAGTCATTTGGCCCCCAAATTTTAATTTAATCCCAAACTTTATATAATTACACTATTTCCCATTTCTCAACTATAAATACCTCCTCATTCTTTCATTTTTATTCACCAATTCATCAATCTCTCTCAAGCTCTCTTTCAATCTTTCTAGTGCAAGTGCTTAATTTATTGTTGCAAATTCGTGAAACATTGTGAAGTTGTTGAATTGAAGTTTTCAAGTGATCAGTTTCAACGGTTTTCAATTTTCAAGAAGTTGTTCGTCAATCCGGTAAACTCGTTTCAACTCTTACGTGCTAAGAATATTTCTGTGTGTTGTTAGTTTGCTTAATTATACTTATTAAGGCATTTTCGTTGAAAAAAATGTTTGGTAAAGGAAAAGCTAAAACCGGTGAAAGTAGTGGCCAAAATACTACCCCTCCCCCGGCTCCCCGACCTAGAAAAGATAAGCAAGTTCAAAGTAGTAGCCAACCTAGAAATCCTAATGAACCCTTTGGAATCCTTGATAGTGATCACCCGTGTTTTCAATTTAGCGATATTGATTTTCTACATGATGTAGCAGTTGGTGATAGAATAGACGATGATATTATGAATGCTCTTTATCCTAATGCACCTATCTTAGAGGGAAATGAGGATGATGATGATGATGAAACCCAAGCTCCAGTAGATTTAGATGATACACCTACTAGTCCTGCTCATAACATAGGTAATGAACCGGCACACCCACCCGTACAAACTCCCACTTTTAGTAGACAACCTCCTAAACGTACAGAAACATAATTAGTTCGGCAATTTTTTATTCAACTAAGAGAACAAGATAAGGCAAAGTGTAAATCTTGTGGGAAATTACTTGTTCATAGGTATACTGGAGATCGTAGCGGCACGGGTAGTTTAGTTAAGCATATAAGATTACACCCTAGCGATAAGGCTAGATATTTGCAATTGAAAGCGCAACAAGAGGGGCGGACAAGTGCTGATTCTACAGTTAACTCAAGTACTGGTTCAAATCTGTTCAACCAGGAATAAACACAGTCACCGGAGGTATATTATATTACGATCCAAATAAGGATCGTGAAGAATTAGCTAAAATGATTACTGTTATGTGTTTGCCTTATTCTTTTGCTTCTAATCCTGCATGGATTCATTATATTAGAAGAGTATTTAATCCTACGTATAAAGGTTGGCCTCGCGCCACAGTTAAGGCCGATATTTATAAATACAAGCATGAATATGAACAATACTTGCGCTATTTATTTACCCATATAACTAATCGTATGTCTATTACAACTGATATTGGTAGAAGTAATAATGATTGTGATTATCTAACTGTAACCAGTCATTGGATAGACGAAGACTGGACAATGCAAAAACGCATTATTGCATATAGGATAATTAATTCACGGCACACGGGTAGGTTTATTGCTAACACTGTTTCATATGTATGCAGATTTTTTTGTTTTAGTGATAAAATAATGTCAATTTCTATGGATAACGCTTCTAGCAACACTAGTGCAATAGGTATGCTAACTAGAACACTTAATCCTGCTTTTACTAATATTTTCCATGTTAGATGTATATGTCATATTTATCATTTAATTGTTGGTGATGGTATGAGAATATTAAACTTAGAAATTGAAAAGGTTAAAATGGCTCTTAATTGGCTATTTTATTCAAATCGTAGAAGTAGACTTAGAGAATATTTTAAAAAGTGTGACGAATATGGCCTTAGAAAAAGAAAGGTTCCTAAACCTTGCCCGACTAGGTGGAATTACATGTACGAAAGTTTAGTAGTAACGTACGAATATAGAAACCCAATTAACGCTACATATAATTCTCGGGATTGTGGTGAGGACGATAATGACATGCTAACTACACAAGAATAGACTAACGTTAAAATTCTATTAGGTTTTTTAGAACATTTTTATGTGGCTACAAATGCTTTATCTGGCCAATATTATCCAACTATTTCTAACTGTTTAGTTTATATTGCCGCACTTGCTAATTTGTTTGTTGATTTTAGCGAGGGAGGGGACATTTATGAAATTGCAATAACTGAAATGAAAAAGAAGTTTAAAAAATATTTTTTTCCAATCCCTCCTGTATATGGTGTGTCTGCTATGTTAAATCCAACTATGAAATTATGAGGTCCTAACTTTTGGTATTCTACTATTTATCAATCTTTAGATCTTTCAGAAGTAGAAATTGCTACACTAGCTGATGCGAAAAGCATCAATTAAAGTTAATGCTCAAACTGTTTATAATGCTTATAAACAGGCGTTAGAGCATGCTAGGCCTAATATTCCAACCTCTACTTCGTCTACATCACAGTCGTCTAAAAGAGCTGCTGGCTTAAGAGCTCTTAAATCGTGGACGGAGTTCAGGGATACTCAAGGGGATAATTTAGATGAAATTTCCCATCTAAATGAGCTTCAAGTTTATTTGTCACAGGGACTAGAGAATGAGAATCCAGACGGCTCTTTCGACCTTTTGGATTGGTGGAAGACTAGGGAAAAGCATTTTCCCATTCTTGCAAGGATGGCTCGGGATGTTCTGTCGATTCAAGCGTCAACTGTTGCATCGGAGAGCGCCTTTAGTCAAGCAAGACTACAAATAGGTGATCACAGAGCGTCGATGCGGGACCGCTTGGAAAAATCAGTGCTTTTTCGAGATTGGATCCGCGCAGAAAGAAGGAACTTTGGCCTAGCTGAATCACAACCAGAAATAGATGAGTGCTATGAAGAAATGATAGCAGAACTTGCTCAGGAAGCAACTTCACCCGGAAGTGGTGATGAACAAGCTTCATTTCCACCACCGCCAACACAACCACCTCCAAACCTTGAAGGTTTTATGAGATTTTGTTAGAAATAATGCATAAATTATGATGTAACTTGTACATTGGCACCTTTTCTTTTAGTTTTTTTTTTTCCTTTTAATGGTGGTATTAGTACCATGTTGTGCTCATTCCATTGGGGGAAGAAAGACTAAGAAAGATATGCCATTTTGGTCAATAAATATGCTCTTTATCATATCCTTGAATATTTTTTGTCTCAATATTTCTTTGTCTTTACTTCTATATCAATCCTTGAATATTTATATAACATACAATATATAACATACAACACAATATACTAATGACAACATTCTTTTATCAATATATACTACTTATATACAATTTATACTAATTACTAACTACAACACAATATACACTACTTATATACAATATATACTACTTAAATACAATATATACTACTTATATACAAAATATACACTACTTATACACAATATATACTAATTACCAAACACAATATATACTATACTAATAACATAGAACACCATATAAAATATATTCTACAGTATACTAATGACTACTATACAAGATATTAATTTAAAAAAAAAATTCAGAATCGCCGGAACCGCCAGAACCGCCGGAACCGGAACCGGATGGTACCCGGAACCGGATGGTAGCAGTTCCGGAAACCGGAACCGCAAACCTAAATAGACCCAGAACCGGAACCGGATACAGCATTACTGGAACATAACAATTATTCTGGTCATTTTCTTACATTTACTGTGACATTGATAGTAATACGGTAAAAAGCTACTCTGGAGAAAGGAACATACCTTTACCTAAAAAGTAACAGAGTATATACTGATTTTTTCATTTTACATATATCCATTTATTGGGAAACTAAACTTAGAACAAACTCTAAATTCAAAAGCAAATACCTGGGGTCTCCATTGTCCCTTCCCTCTTCTTTCACATTCAAGAAAACAACCCCTCTTTGCTTTGTTGAGTGCTAAATCTGCTGACAAAACTAATATATACAAATACGGGGACCAGCTAATTATCAAGCATTTTTACGATTTACCTATCTGGTCATTTTGGTCTCTAGTACATGTCCCTCTCTGCTCAACATTTTCATGCTTACAGACAAGAAAATATGACATTTTGATTATAATACTAGTAATTATATTAGGCATGCTATTTATTTAATACCCTCCACTTATTAAGTCCATGACTTTCTGTTTCTGTCCTCCACTAAACCACAGTATATAGCTCAACTCTATTAGCTCACACCATATTCACTCAATTAGCTCTTTTTCCTTGTTTCCAACTTTAACTTTGCAAATTTCAAAAGCAATGGCATTATCTATTTTCTTCTTTATTCTTTGTGCTTTTGTAGGAATTGGGAATGCATTTCTTCATCCAGACAAAATAATACTATTGCCTGGACAACCCCAAGTGGGATTTCAACATTTTTCAGGTTATGTTACTGTTGATGATAAGAAACAAAGATCTCTCTTTTATTACTTTGTTGAAGCAGAAATAAATCCAGCTTCAAAGCCTTTGGTTTTGTGGTTGAATGGAGGTAAATAAAAGTTACTTTCTTCACAATTTGACATCAGAGTTTTTTGCCATTTGGTTTCTTGATAAAGTTCCAAACTTGAGTATTTGCATTTGTTTTTGTAGGACCTGGTTGTTCTTCTTTAGGTGTTGGTGCATTCTCTGAAAATGGTCCTTTTAGACCAAATGGACAAGTTCTTGTTAAGAATGAGTACAGCTGGAACAAAGGTGAATCTTGTTCTTCCTTTGCTCTTTAAATGATTTTGGTATTTTCGGTCTAAGGAATATAGGAAGCTTGGCGTAACTGATAAAGTTGAATAATCACGAGGTCACAGGTTTGAGCCGTATAAACAGCCTCTTGCAGAATGCTTATTCTGCAAGATAAGGCTACTTACGATGGACCCTTGTGGTCTGGCCTTTCTCGAACCCGGTGCATAGTGGGAGCTAGTTCACTGGGCTGCCCTCTTGTAGAAATACATGTAAGGTTGCACATAATAGACACTTGTGATCCGACGCTTCCCGAACTCTGCGCATAGCAAGAGCTTAGTGCATCGGGCTTCCCTCGATATCTTTAGTGTAAGCAGCCGAAATGATTCTTTTCTTGAAATATTGCAGAGGCGAATATGTTGTATTTGGAGTCTCCAATTGGGGTTGGCTTCTCTTATTCAACTAATACATCTTCATATGAGACAGTTAATGATGAGACAACAGGTAGTTAGCTACTTAAAACTAGTGTTTCATTCTGTTTATTTGCATTAAACATGGATTGCACGTTAAGATTTTCCTATTCTGACTTAAAAAGTTGATCTTCAAAAGCTTGCCCTTTTTGTTGTTTCTTTTAATCTTTTCTATAATGCGCATGTGATGCCCATCACCATTCTTTTTGTGCTGATTAGAGTAGTTAAATAGCTATTCTTTTTGGTGTAAAGGAAAAGCAAAGCAGCTTTAACTTTGATAAGGATACTGAAATCCTACTGATTTATCTTTGTGAATTTTTACTAGTTAATGGCTCTATATTTTTCTACACATCCTAAAGCTGCTCCACTTTATTTTTTCTTAATGGTTTTAAGCTAGGGACAATGTTGTGTTCTTACAACGCTGGTTCGACAAATTCCCACAGTATAGAAACAGCAATTTATTTTTAACTGGGGAGAGTTATGCAGGTATCCTTTTATTGGGCACATTAATTAACATGAAATTCCTAAGTACCGAAGCCGGGCTAATATTTTTTTAATTTTCACTCTCTTTCTTGGTTCGTCATATTTTGGTATGTTGATTACAGGCCATTATGTACCTCAACTTGCCAAGCTCATGATTGAGCTTAACCAGAAGAAAAAGTTGTTCAATCTGAAAGGAGTTGCAGTGAGTATCACCGATTGAATTCATTTATTAATTAACATTTAAATCCAAACTTGTAGGATTAAGTTAACAGTGTGTTTAGTTTGACGTAAAGCATGATGTTTGTAGTACTTGGGCAGCCTGGTGCGCAAAGCATAGGATTCGGGGTAGGGTCGCACCTAGGGTATGATGTAGACAGCTTAACATAATGCAAGCATTAGTGGCTGCTTCCACGGCTCAAACCCGTGACCTATGTGACTATGTCTCAGACAGTGACAACTTTATCTGAGATTGAAAAATTAGTTCTTGTTTAATCCTATTCTTTTTCTCTCTTGTCACGGCAGCTGGGTAATCCGGTTCTGGAATTCGCTACTGACTTCAACTCAAGGGCTGAGTACTTCTGGTCTCATGGGCTAATATCAGATTCCACATACAAAATGTTCACTTCTTTTTGCAATTATTCTCGTTACGTGAGTGAGTACTACAGGGATAATGTATCACCAATGTGTTCAAAAGTCATGAGCCTAGTAACTAGAGAAACAAGTAAATTCGTAGACAAATATGACGTTACCCTGGACGTCTGTCTCTCGTCAGTGCTCTCACAATCCAAAATTATAAGTCCCCAAGTAAGTCATTGCTTAAACTAACTGTGTTCAGGTCCCAATACTTTCTCAGTGTAATTTTTTTAGGCTTTTCCGATGTCATATCGAACTATATTGACTATGTTTTACTGAAACTAATTACTAGGAAAATGCTGATGCTGAGAAGATAGATGTCTGCATCGACGATAAGACTGTCAATTACTTAAACCGACAAGATGTAAGAAGGGCTCTTCATGCCAATCTTGTTGGAGTTCGCAGATGGGATGTTTGCAGCAAGTCAGTATTTCTTGCTTTGCTAAAAGGGAATAATAGCATAATACAGTGTCAATTTACAAACTTTTTCTTATTAAAAAGGACTCATCATTTTGTAGTCTCATAAGTTCCCAAAATAGAGCACAAGAGAATCTGCTTTTTACGACATTATCTAAAGAACATATAATGCCTTCAAAAAGATTAGGTAACTGAATGAAATATGTTCTTCATAACTCTTGAATGCTGGACATACAAGTCCACATCAAACTCCTTGCTACAAAAAACTCAAAAGGATTTGTATCAAAATTATAAGTTCTGTAGTAGCACCTTTAAAGGTCTACCTATTTTTTGAGGGTTCACTAATATTTTCCTTCTGCCGCCACAGCATTCTGGATTATCAATTACTTGACATAGAGATACCAACAATCTCTATAGTAGGATTGCTTGTCAAGGAGAGAATTCCAGTCTTAATTTACAGGTACGTAGTCACTACAAACCGATATTATAAAATCAATACATGGGATGATTTCTATCTGACACCGATGCTAGTAAATAGATCTGTCATTTCTTGAAATATCTCTTATGATTCAAGATCGTAGCGTAACATTTAATTCTTGACAACAGCGGGGATCAAGACTCTGTTGTTCCATTGACTGGAAGCCGCACCGTTGTACATCAACTAGCAAAACGGATGAGGCTTAACACAACTGTACCCTATAGAGTTTGGTTTGCAGGCCAGCAGGTAGTTTAGTTTGATCTATTCTGTATAATGACAGATAATTTTAAGATTACATTCATCAAAAAGTTCATTTTGTTCTCTTTTTTACCCATTTTAGGTTGGTGGATGGACTGTTGTGTATGATAATATTCTTTCATTTGCCACCGTTAGAGGGGCTGCTCATGAAGTTCCTTTCTCTCAACCAGAGAGATCATTTGTTCTTTTCAAGTCATTCCTTGAAGGAAGGGCACTTCCTGAAGTATTCTGAGATCAACAAATTGGTGATAGACAGCCAGAGCAAATAGGGTTTTCTTGTACATACATTTCACAACTAAATGTAAAAGAATCTTTTTTTTGTTTTTTCTTGTTTTTTGGCTCGGAAAGATGAAAGGGATAAAAATTAAGTACTAGCTTATTCCTTATTTGGTTACTAATTATGGGATAAGTTATCCCAAGATTAAAAATAGTACCATGATAGCTTATACTTTCCAAAAGGGTGGAATGTTAATCCCATTATCTCGGAATAACTGACAATCTCAGGATAACACAGGTTACACAACATACCAACCAGTCAATAAGAAATCCAAACATAACTAATCCTATTATGGTAAACCTCTCTAAAACAGTCTCGTTTGTCCGAATATTTTTGGATGTTATATCGAAGTGTTGTTATAGAGAACATATATTATAACATAATAAGAAGATTGGTTCCGAAAAAACTTGGCTTTGATAGTAAAGTGTTGTTATATAAGGATGTTATTATAGAGGTATCTGACTATATAACTAATCCCATCATAATTAATCCCAACGTAACTTATCTACAAACCAAACGACCCCTAAGTAATAAACTGCACTTCAACCCTGTTAATTATAATTGCCAAAGCTTATTCCTTCTAAGGCACTAATTGAACATTGAATTGCTCCGATGAAAAAAAACTGATGACATCATGTTGGAACTTGGAAGGCTTGACCCAAATAATAGCATTCGATTTCAAAGATTGGAACATGGTTTCTCCTAAAGAAAACACAAAACAATGGCTGGATAAATATAGAAAGTACAAAAGGAACAGAAAATAGTCTGAGAATGACAACTAGCTAGAGTCTAAAGTTGAAAATGGCGGATAGATTGTCTTCCTTGTCGATCATAGAAGCTTATATCATCCCATGGCTGCCGGCTGAATCCAGCAATACTGCTTTGATTTGATCAGGATGAAAGTCTTGACCTTCTTTGTGTTAGGATTTATGCCCGTCACTAGAGGGGGGTGAATAGTGCAGCACGAGAATATTAATAAATATTGCGGAATTAAAAAATTGCAAGAATAAAATAAATTCGGTAATTAAAATAGCAAGGAAAGAACACACCGAATTTATCCTAGTTCACCACAACTTGTGGTTAGTCCAGTCCCCGAGAGACTCTCTCGAGATTCCACTAACTCCGTTAAGCTTTCGGGTGCCTAACAAACCGTTACACTTGCTCGTAGATGTACACTCTACAAGACTTCAACTTGCTCGAGGATACCGCACCTCAAGACTTCAACCTTGCTTGTGGATACCGCACCACAAGACTTCACACACTAAGACTTAGGGTACTTAGCGAACCCGACAATCAATGAGAAGATATGTTCTTCTCAAACACCTTTCTCTTTTACAACAAGAACTCTCTCAAAAGAGTAGATAAAGAGATACAAATTTAGCTCTATGAACAACTCAAAGTTGTCTCTCAAATGGCTCAACAAAAGCTCTAAAATGATGCTCAAATAATGTCAATATGTATATCAATATTGGGAGGTGTTGTGTATTTAAAATCAGCTCAAAAGACCTCTTTATAGGGGTTAGAAGTGTTATGTCCGTTGCTTAATTGGCAATCAATTATGCTGATTTTGTGCAAGGATAATCGATTATTGGATTCTGCATAATCGATTATTCTTCCAACGTTCCGAAAATCAGAAGCTGATTTTCTGCTGAATAATCGATTACTTGATTTTGCATAATCGATTATTCTTCCAACGTTCCGAAAATCAGAAGCTGATTTTCTGCTGAATAATCGATTACTTGATTTTGCATAATCGATTATTCCGTTCCAGTGTTCAAACACTGGCAACGGTCTACAGCATAATCGATTATGCAGATTGTATAATCGATTATTCTAGTCCAGATTTGAATACTTACTTCAAAAACCATTTTGGTTAAAATGAGAACTTTAACAACATTTTGTTTGAAGTATTTAAAATATGTTTATGATAAATATGATTTAATAAAATGAATTTATGCATATTTATGATGACCTATGTTGAGCCAAAAGACGAGATAACTTAAGCGTTGCTCTTACATTGGTTCTACCTAACGACCTACGCCTTGGGTCTTCGGTCTTGAACATTTGAGCTCGTCTTTGGCTTGTCTATGCAATTCCGTCATCAATATGCTTCTCGGCATTCAATCTTGATTGTTTGTCATATAATAACGTTGTTTGACACTTGACTTCATTGTTTGTCATTCATCAAAACCTATACCTGAAAATCATGCTAATACAACCAAAGCGCACATATCATAGATAGAATGATTTTCTACAATTTCTCCCTTTTTGATAATGACAAACAACAGGAGATATGCATATTGGATTCCCCCTAAATTGATGCTATATCTCAACATACAATTCATGTAAACAATTTAATATAATTCCCCCTTAATTGAATATTCCCCCTCAATTAAAGCATACTAGCATGTGAAGACATTCCCCTTATTCGATGCATATCGCCTAAATTCTTCCCCCTTTTGGCATTAGCAAAAAGAGTATACCAATTGTTATTGAAACTATTGACGATACCAATTGTTAAAAAAAATCATATCAATATCAAATAATACCAAATGTTAGTAAAAACATGCCAATCATAATAACAGTCATTTTTCGCAAATATACCAACTGTTATTTAAACTAAAAATATTTATCAAAACATGAGTCACTCATTTAAAAAAATATAATTGATACCAATTGTTATTCAAAATAACACTTATCAAAACATGAATCAATAATTAATATCAATTGTTAGCACATATCAACTATTACGTTTTTATCAAAAATACGATAACTAACCGACGTTCCCCCTCGATGCAGTAAGGTTTCGTGCTTGGTGCATCTACTACAATATTGTAGTCTTCAAGCACACCTGCAAAAGTACCTAAAAATAGGTTTTCGGTACCCAACTTCTTTTGGGTCCTTGGGGGTTAGGCAAATAATAATTATAATCAAAATATGAATCTCTATGTTTAGCAAAACATACGGGTGCAATGTGTCCTACCCGGTTACAATAATGACATATAACATTAGGGTTGTGCATATGTCTAGGTTGAGCCAAATGCGTTCTAGGTGATCTAAAGTCGTTATTCCTAGAAGCGTTGAAATTCCTAGAGTCATTTCTAGGTGGTCTGAATTTATTTATTCTAGACTCATTAATAAAATTTCTAGAATTGTGTCTAAAATGATTAGTTTTAGACTTATTACCAAAATTCCTAGAGTCGTTTCTTGGTGGTTTAACCTCATTTCTATCATCCTTTTTAATTACTTCACTTGTTTTAGAATCATTTACACTACATCTTTCTAGTGTATTTCTAAGTTCTATGTTCTCTATTTTCAAAGAACTACAAGAAGAACAATTTGAACTTTGAACACTTAAAGAGGCTTCATTCATCTCCTTGATTTTATTTTTGAGATCGACATTGTCATTTTCCAAAAATCTATTTTCTTCTTCTAAAACTTTGATTTTATTTTTAAGAAAAGTAATGTCATTTTCTAAAAGATCATTTTCTTCTTTTAGTTTTTCATTATCACAAGTCAATTTAGAAGGTTGTTTTTCAAAATCTTTTTCTTGCAAAGAAAGTGTTTTCTCAAAATCTTTTTCTTGCAAAGAAAGTGTTTTCTTCAATTCTTTTATGGTTTTGGAAGCGTTAACAAATTCACCATATAATTCATCATAGGCATTTTGTATTTCTTCAAACGAGTAAGAGTTAGAAATACTTACCTTTTCTTCTTCGTTTGCCATGAGGCATAATGCGGCAGCTTCATCGCCCGAGCTGTCCGAATCCCATGTTACGCGCCTATGGTGTTTCTTCTTTTTCTTGTCCTTTGATTTTGGACAATGTGATTTGGTGTGGCCAATTTTTCCACAATTTTGACATGAAGGACTTGGTTCTTCCTTCTTTATTTCCTTCTTCATAAACTTATAAAATTGTTCAATTATATCATTGGAAATAATATCATCATCACTTTCCGAATCACTTACCTCTACTCTTTTAGAAGATGAGGCTTTGAAGGCAATATTCGAATTACTTCTAAGATACGGATTAAGAATTGTGCTTTGATAAGCTTTAAGATTACCTCGTAGTCCATCAATTGTGACGTCCGTGATTCCTATCGACTCTTGGATAGCATTTGCTTTGGAGCGCCATTTGGGAGTGAGACTCCGTCGGATTTTTCGAACTAGATCTTTGTTCGAGTATATTTTTCCGAGAGCATGAAGATCGTTGACGATCATTGAGAATCGTTCGAACATATTATCGATGTCTTCATCTTCCCTCATTCTAAAAAGTTCATATTCATGTGTTAGAAAATCAATTTTAGATTCTCGGACTTGAGACGTACCTTCATAAGTGATCTCGAGTTTATCCTACATTTCCTTTGCGGTAGTGCAACAAGAGATTTTCCGATAGTCGTCCGAATTCACCGCACAAAATAGTAAGTTGACGGCCTTTGCGTTTCTTTCAACCTTCTTGATGTCCTCGGCATCATATTCATTTTCCTCCTTTGGAACCATGATTCCCCCAACTTTCTTTGTTGGCATTTGTTCACCTTTCTTGATGATTTGCCATAATCGAAAGTTATTTGATTGGATGAATATTCTCATCCGCTCTTTCCAATATGTATAGTTTGTTCCGTCAAATAGTGGAGGGCTAAAGGTGGAGTGTCCTTCGCTCATCATTCCTGCGTTCAATATTCTCAACAAAAAAATATATATCGTTCTCTCAACCGGTTAAGGCTTTCAGAGAGTTAGGCTTTGATACCAATTGTTAGGATTTATGCCCGTCACTAGAGGGGGGGTGAATAATGCGGCACGAAAATATTGATAAATATTGCGGAATTAAAATTGCAGGAATAAAATAAATTCGGTAATTAAAATAGCAAGGAAAGAACATACCGAATTTATCCTAGTTCACCACAACTTGTGGTTAGTCCAGTCCCCGAGAGACTCTCTCGAGATTCCACTAACTCCGTTAAGCTTTCGGGTGCCTAACAAACCGTTACACTTGCTCGTAGATGTACACTCTACAAGACTTCAACTTGCTCGAGGATACCGCACCTCAAGACTTCAACCTTGCTTGTGGATACCGCACCACAAGACTTCACACACTAAGACTTAGGGTACTTAGCGAACCCGACAATCAATGAGAAGATATGTTCTTCTCAAACACCTTTCTCTTTTACAACAAGAACTCTCTCAAAAGAGTAGATAAAGAGATACAAATTTAGCTCTATGAACAACTCAAAGTTGTCTCTCAAATGGCTCAACAAAAGCTCTAAAATGATGCTCAAATAATGTCAATATGTATATCAATATTGGGAGGTGTTGTGTATTTAAAATCAGCTCAAAAGACCTCTTTATAGGGGTTAGAAGTGTTATGTCGTTGCTTAATTGGCAATCAATTATGCTGATTTTGTGCAAGGATAATCGATTATTGGATTTGTATAATCGATTATTCTTCCAACGTTCCGAAAATCAGAAAACTGATTTTCTGCTGAATAATCGGTTACTTGATTCTGCATAATCGATTATTCTTCCAACGTTCCGAAAATCAGAAGCTGATTTTCTGCTGAATAATCGATTACTTGATTTTGCATAATCGATTATTCTTCCAACGTTCCGAAAATCAGAAGCTGATTTTCTGCTGAATAATCGATTACTTGATTTTGCATAATCGATTATTCTGTTCCAGTGTTCAAACACTGGCAACGGTTTACAGCATAATCGATTATGCAGATTGTATAATCGATTATTCTAGTCCAGATTTGAATACTTACTTCAAAGACCATTTTGGTTAAAATGAGAACTTTAACAACATTTTGTTTGAAGTATTTAAAAAATATTTATGATAAATATGATTTAATAAAATTATTTTATGCATATTTATGATGACCTATGTTGAGCCAAAAGACGAGATAACTTAAGCGTTGCTCTTACATTGGTTCTACCTAACGACCTACGCCTTGGGTCTTCTGTCTTGAACATTTGAGCTCGTCTTTGGCTTGTCTATGCAATTCCGTCATCAATATGCTTCTCGGCATTCAATCTTGATTGTTTGTCATATAATAACGTTGTTTGACACTTGACTTCATTGTTTGTCATTCATCAAAACCTATACCTGAAAATCATGCTAATACAACCAAAGCGCACATATCATAGATAGAATGATTTTCTACACTTTGCATTGCTGTGATTACACAAAAACAAAAATGTCCATCAGAAGAAGAATTCAGTTCCAGGACTCATTAAAGTTTAAACTGCAAGGATACTAAACCAACTAAATGTCGAATCATCTACAGATCACACTATAATCTTTTTCTTGAATTGGTAATGGAAGTACAAAAGGGGTTGCTCTGATGGTAAACAACCCCCACTTCCAACAGAGAGGTTGTGAGTTCGAGTCAGGATGCCGGGGGTCTATTTGGAAACAGCCTCTCTACCCAAGGATAGGGGTAAGGTCTGCGTACATACTACCCTCCCCAGACCCCACTAGGTGGAATTATACTGGGTTGTTGTTGTTGTTGTTGTTGTTGTTGTAATGGAACAAAAAGGAGAAAACAATGATTCCTGGACAGAAAAGCTAACAGATGTACACTCAATCAAGAAGGGAAGAGGGCAGAATTCGCGGCATATATCCTGATCGTGGTGGAGCTCATTTCAGTGCCGACATAACATACCATGAGTAATTTGGACTGTTTTGTAAAAAGTTATATCTCAGTTGTTAGTAGGGGTGTATTCTGGCCCGGGCCGGGCTTCGCGGTCCCGAGCTTCGTGTGCCGGGCCTGACGATCCTGGTGGTTGAGACCGGCCCGCGACGGGCCTAAGCCCACAGTGGTCCTGGGCTTGACGGGGTTTTTTCTTTTTAAGGCAATGTCTTGTATAGTAGTTATTAGTATAGTGTAAAATATATTTTATATGGTGTACTAAGTTATTAGTATAGTATATATAATATATATTTCATTGTATATTGTGTTGTAGTAATTAGTATATATTGTATATTATGTATATATTATGCTGTAGTAATTAGTATATATTTTATATTATGTATATATTGTGTTGTATTAATTAGTATATATTGTATATTATGTATATATTGTGTTGTAGTAATTAGTATATATTGTATATTATGTACATATTGATATATATTATGTATATATTGTGTTGTAGTAATTAGTATATATTGTATATAATGTATATATTGTGTTGTACTAATTAGTATATATTGTATATATATTGTATCTTATGTATATATGTTATTACTTATATATTTTCTTGTAGTTTAATTTGTACGTTATGTATATATATTCTCGTATATATTTTATTGTAGTATATATTGTATGTTATATATATATTCAAGGATTGATATCGAAGTAAAGACAAAGAAATATTGAGAAAAAAGCTATTCAAGGATATGTCTTATAATTTTTATTGACCAAAATGGCATATCTTTCTTAGTCTTCCTTCCCCCAATGGAATGAGCACAACAAGGTACTAATAACACTATTAAAAGGAAAATAAACTAAAAGAAGATGTGCCAATGTACAAGTTACATCATAATCTACATTGTATCTCTAACAAATCTCATAAATCCGTCAAGGTTGGGAGGAGGTTGTGTTTGGTGGTGGTGGAATTGAAGCTTGTTCATCACCACTTCCGGGCGAAGCCGAATCCTCCGAAAGAATGAGTGGGTATTTATAGTTGAGATATGAGAAAATTTATAATTATATAAAGTTTGGGGTTAAATTAAAGTTTCGGGGCCAAATGACTATTTTACAAAGTTCCAAACGGCTATTTTTGAAAAGAGCCGTTACTGATTTTTTTTTAAATTTTAAAAAAATAGCCGTTGGGCCGCCACGACCGGCCCAGGCCTGCCTGGCGGTCCCGGGCCTGGCGGTTCGAAGAAAATAGACCGGCCCGTCACGGGCTTAATGGACCGGCAGGTCGGGACCGCCAGTACCGCGGTCCCGGTCCTGTCCCGGTTCAGGCCCGGGCCGTTTGCACCCTTAGTTATTAGTTGATAATCAAATCGTACATCTAGAGTTACTGTAGAAATAAGTATAATATGTTATCCTCTTTCTTATCCTCGTCATTCCTATTTTAAAGGCTTAATATGGATTTAGGTTCTGCTCATTAGTCATTCCACAAGGATACTCTTTTGTGGAGGGACTGATGGGTTCTACAATTTTCTAGATATAAACTTTCGCTCACGTAAAGCATTTCATAAACCAAGAGTCCCAACACTGTAAATTGAACAAAAAGTGATTACCTCAACTCTGAAGATATCTAAGGCAACCCGTTAAAGCAGCTGATAACAGCTTGTTGGATGTCCAGTCCAAGGTTGTCCAGAACCCTCATTGTTGAGAGTAAGAGGTCTAGTCTGCGACTGCAGAACATATGGATATTAATCGCTCTTCCTTCTCTTGCCCTTGCTTTAACCTAAAAGTACAACAAACTCTACATTACATCATCTTAAACCAATACATTATGACCTAAGACTTCACCGGATATTGGCTAATGACTTTTTTACCCTTGCGGGTTGTCCAGTTGGGCTAGACAGTGGGCTTGCGAATGAACTCGGGCAGAGTTCTTCTTTGATGTGGCCTGGCAAAGCTGGTGTAGTTGGTGTTAAAGGATAGTAGCTTGTCGTTTGGGTCAATGAAGAGCTAGACGGTGTGGCCTCGAGTTCATTATGCAGGTCATTGATTTTCTGCAGAAGCCCTTTAGGTACTCGATGTCACGACCCAAACCCGGTCGTGATGGCGCCCTGCCGCGAGACTGGGCAAGCCCGACCAAACCACAATCCAAGAACGACAGTCCAGCCCAAAGAGAAACAATTTAGGATTAACCAGCGGAAATCTATAACAAACTCCCAAACCAAGGGGTAATTCATACCAAAGAAAACCACAGCTGAATAATAATCCTCCCAAAAATCGAGGAGTTACGAGTACAGAGCCTCTATTAAGTACCAATACACTGACTGAAAGGAACTACAATGTCTGACAAAGCAATAAGGGAAATAGACTGATAAATACAGAGTAAACAGGTCCTGCGGACGCTGGCAGCTACCTCAATACTCTGGTACGTTTGGAATAGACAACAGCAGCAACTCTACGCCTCTGGAGCACCTGAATCTGCACAAGGTGTAGGGAGTATGGGGTGAGTCTACCAACTCAGCGAGTAATAAGCATGTATAAAAACCCGAAGATAAGAAAACACGAAATAACACAACGTAAAGCTATCTAGCAGTTCTATACAGTACCAGTGTATCCGCGCTCACTGTGGGGGTTCAGACTCCGGAGGGGCTCCTACAGCCCAAGCGTCATTTCATACAACGCCAATAGTTACCACTGTTTTCATCACAATACGCGGTGTCCTTTGTTACCACCGTTTTCATTACAATACACGATGTCCTTAGTTACCACCGTTTTTATTACAATACGCGGTGTCCTTAGTTACCACCGTTTCCATTTAAAATACACGATATCCTTAGTTACCACCATTTTCATTTAAAATACACGGTGTCCTTAGTTACCACCGTTTCCATTTAAAATACACGGTGTCCTTAGTTACCACCGTTTCCATTTAAAATACACGGCGTCCTTAGTTACCACAGTTTCCATTTAAAACACACGGTGTCCTTAGTTACCAACGTTTCATTTAAAATAATATACAGTCCAAAAATAGCAAGATAGTACTCGTCTGCCCGAAATATCATGTAAAAATCATTTGAGCTTTCAAAATGTATAAATATGGCTGAGTTTGCAGATATAGTATTTAAACTTGGATTGATTTCAAATAATATGCAAATCATATAGATTCTGAGATAACGATCCCTGAAGGATTTTACAAGTCGGTGCAAGGCCCCAAACATGACATCAAGCCCAGGTAACATCAATATAGTATAAGAAGAAATCGCCAATATTGTACAATATATCCCTCGGATTGGACCGAGTCACAATTTCCAACATATACGACCCCGCACTAGTCATGGAGTGCGTGTATAGCCTCGTAATAGCGTCACAATATGATATACCGGGGTTTCAAACCCTCAGGTCATCATCTACACTCATTACTCACCTCAAGCCGGCCGCAAACTAGCTCGTAATGCCTTTCCTTCGAGAATTAACCTCCGCGGATGCCAAATCTGCTCAAAACCAATAGGAATACGTCAAAATAGGCTAATGGAACATAACCCAATCGAAATATCTCGAAATACACCCAAAAACACGAAGTTCGCAAAACCTGAGCCTCAGGCCCACTTCTCGAAAAATTATGAAACTTACATTTTCGGAATCCTCATCTCGCCACGAGTCCGTACATATAAACTTAATCAAAATCGAAGTCCAATTGCTCCTCCAAATCACCAATTTTCATTTGAAACTTCAAGCCCTAGTTATTCAATTTTTATGCCCAATTTCAGAGAATTAATGGATGATTCTTCAATAAAATAACGTAATAAGACCATAAGACTTACCTCCAATCACTTCCCGTTGAAATCCCCTTCAAAATCCGTCAATTTGCTCTCAAGGTATTGTAAAAATGGAAGAAATAATATGAAGCTCGCGGATGAAATAACCTTAAAGCTTAACTGCCCAGGTGAATTTTCCTCTATGCGATCGCGAACTTCCTCGTGCGATCGCATAGAACAACTTCTCAGGCCTCCCCCAATGGCCTATGCGAACACGACCTCAACCCTGCGATCGCACTGCTTCACCCGCTTAACCTACGCGATTCGCAACCAAGTCTGTGTGAACGCAGAGCACAACTCCCTCAACCTACGCAATCGCACCCACGAACACGCGATCGCATTGAACAACCTCTAAACCCCCCGCCAGGCCTTCTACGCGATCGCAAAGCCAAACATCTGATCGCATTGAACAATTGTCTGCAACTGCTGAACCTTCAAAATTTGCAACATTTCCCAACTTCAAATCCTTCTGTTAACCATCCGAAATCACCTTGAGCCCCCCCCCCTCCCGGGACCTCAACCAAAAGCACCAAAACGACTTAATACCTCATTCAAACTTGCTCGGGCCATAAAAACACCAACATTAACATCAAAAATCATCAAAATCCTCAAATTCAAGCCTAAGTCAAACTAGAACTTTTCCACTTTCGCATTCGATCCAAAACCCAACCAAGCGACATCCGAATGACCTGAAAATTTGCAGTCATATCCAAATCACCTAACGAAGCTACTGCAACTCTCGGAATTTCATTCCGACCCCCGGATCAAAATCTCACCTATCAACCGGAATTCGCCGAAATTCAACTTAGCCAATTCAAGCCTAATTCTACACCGGACCTCCAAATTCAATTCCGTTCGCTCTCCTAAGTCACAATTCCTCTCCCGATGCTAGCCGAACCATCGAAAATCCATTCTGAGCCCTCTAACTCACAAGCCAACATGCAGTTGACTTTTCTAACTTAAACTTTCCTTAAAGAGACTATTTGTCTCGTTTCTATCCAAATTCAATCCGAAACACTTCAAACTTACCAAACACATATAATAACACATGAAGAAGCATAAAACGAGGAGAACATGGCGGTAACTCACGTGACGACGGGTCGGGTCGTCATATCCTCCCCAACTTAAACAAACGCTCGTGCTCGAGCGTACCCAGAGTTGTACTAGAGCAACCCAATAGCTGAATGACCTTACCAAGCATATGCTCGGGGTGATCCCACATCACCCTATCTCACATAGGTCCTCTAACACAACATAGTCAGAAATTCGCAGTCCATCCAAACCATAAACCATAGGACTGCACTGCACTTCCCGAAATCATACACCAGATCAAAACTTCACATCTATACTCAGAATCACTATGAACCAGCTATAATAACCCACACCTGCAGCCTCAGGTGAATTCATACCATATATACCACATTCTAACACTCGGAACAATAGTCTCTATTTTCAGCAATTACCCACAGGAAACCCATTATCCAGCTAAAGCCTTATACCAACACTTTCGCATATTGCCAACGATAACTAACACATGCAACGAATAGCAGCAGTTCTTTAGATCAACCATTCATGAAGTCACTTCCAAGTTGACTACTACCACAACAGATTTTTTGAGTCAAACCTCGACATTATCCTTCTAACCCGCTGAAGTCAAATCTGCTCATGCTCCTTAATAACCCAACGATCATCTCGGGCCTAACACACCACTTCTGGTGATATGATACCTCAATACAAGCCTAATACACGCGCCAATAAGAATCAGTCTAAACGTACCCAAATCAGGGCAAATGACTCTTATACCTCAAGCTCATCAATACCTTTATGAAACCAAGCTGAGACCCCGTCTCACATCATAGGAATGGAGTATCTGCATCTTCCTCGAGAGGTCATAACTTCAAGTAGCCTCGCCACAACGCGCGATCCGATCCTAACACTGTTACACATGAAGCACCTCATGTTACCATGCTCAAAGTAGACAGTCAGGCATAGATCGATGTTTGAAACCAAAACCACCCATCACACTCACGGTGAAACAACTAATATACACCATTCAGTCCTGGAAGGACACAACCGACGCGTTGTTCGCCAAACGATTCTCAATACGGACTTCCCTCGGAAACCAGGAAGCAAGGAATACAAACCAACGCATGGAAAGTTATTCTCGACATCACACTGTTGCGGCGCGCAACCCGACCCAGATAACATACTCGTGGCGGCGTGCCACCCGATCCACACAACACCTCACATAGGGAGATGCACATCGAGCCAAATTTGCTCATAACAAAATATCAACGTCGGACGTAAGCAGACTGAGTGCATAAAGATATTTATTAAGCGTTGTGAGCTACAAATTCCACTTCCACTACTATAACTCATACCAGAGCTATACGATATGGCACCCGGCACCAAATATTTATCGAAATCCAGAGTCTCGCCGGGCGACATGCCCGGCCATAAGGTCGCATCTGAAAAGTCCCTCAATACTGGAACCGAAATCAATGGTAGAAACCTCTATACTGACACCCGCCTCGAAGGCCCAATTAAAGAACGCAATTCTTCCCGGCCGACCGCTAGTCTCTGGAACACAACCATCCAGCTAGAACATAGTCCAATACACCCCGCCACGAAACCTGTGGCATTTCCCAACATGACTCATAGCACAATCGTTTAGAATAATCTGACACTGAGACAATCACTCTACATCCCCATAACATATCCAAAATTTAATATACCAAGCAAGGAAGAGATCCACTCGGCTTTCGAATTTCCAATAGTCGCTGACAGTACCAATACAACACACACGATCCTCAATCACCGCATAGACTGCATCGGAGAACTCCCCGTCTATGACTACTCATAGCACACGAATCAATGTGCCTGATCCAAATTTCCACAATGCGAAATACAGATTACACCTCAAGTACCCAACTATCCCACGAGGGATATTTTAAAACTCCTATGTGCCATCAAACAACTCAGATATCCACAGTCGATCCCATAAGGAAATGCTGTAACAATACTGATATATCACTTGTGGAATTACCCTCTTTCCGAAACATATGCCATCGTCAAATCACTTCCAATTAACAGTACCATTTCCTTGATTACCTGAAGCTACTCGCTATTTAGGACATAGCCAAATCCACCCTACCTTTCAGAACTGAACTGAAACCTCGCACACGCCCGTCTAGATCCTTTACAACATACCGTATATACCAGATCCTCCAAGGATAACATGAGAACTTTCATCTCCCTTTTGCGCCGCAGACATCGACACTCAACTGGTCTAGAACTTTCATTGATCCCATTTAGAGGAAGGAAAATTATCATACACTCCATGCTCCGCATATTCATAGAAAACATACATCTCTAACCAATGATGAACTCAACAAGAATTCTCCCCCAATTTTATTTGCACAAGTTAACTGCCAAGGACGGAATCTCTCTACCTGAACCAAGCTAAGCAGACTTTCAGTACGCAGGAGCTTCGCTGCCCAACGCTTATAAGAGCCCATTACCTCGAACACATACCAATGATCGATCATATCATTACCATACTGATTCAGTCCCCTAACAAGTTACTTTATTTGTCTAGATTCCCGCCTGATTCATTTTCAACTTGATGTGCCCTCTTGCTGTAGCATCACAATGCCTTAACCCAGGCTCACTATACGAAACCCAAACACCAGACCGCACTGTCTAAGACCCATAGGCCACTGAATACTTCCTCAAACGCCCTCAGAAATACCACAAGTCTTGACATGTTCTTTTGAAACCACTGACTTGGTCACCCACTCAACCTCAACACCGGAGTGATACATATAGAATCTTGAACACATACACGCCCTTCTCGAAAGTCATCACTCTTACACACACGGAAATTCTCTTGACTTAATGAATCGAACCACTCGTGTCTTATCAGCACTCTGACACCACAGGACGCGATCTCGTTCCGATACAACCAAACAACTTTCTTCTCTTAACACTAAGCACCCCTTATCGTGAATTCAAGACATTCTCTTATTTTCCCACATATACGAAGCACCATATAACCTTTGGCAAAATTTCGCTTCACTCGCACCACTCTCGGCTCACTTTCTGCAACCAGAATTGATTCACTCACATGCATCGAATTGGAATTAACACGGTGCACAACCGTACAAGCAGTTCATCAACAACAACCTCCCCAACTTAGCTCGAAGCCATATACATCACAACACATATACTCTACTGCTATCGCAATATCATGGCGATATTAAACTCACTTCTTCATAAGCTTGTGAAAACATGAATCATCAGAAATTCTAACCCTTTTGCATTTGCTTTCATTCACACAATCTCTAAGCCCACTCATCTAGGCGGCAAGATTTTTACTAAGTCCCAAATTCCCAAAAATATTAGCAGAGTTTCCTTTGTAATTGAGCATATCCACTTGTCAGAGAATTGCCAAAATCATCCTAACAACACGTCCACAACTCGACGTAGCATCACAATGTATAACAACAACCTTAATCTCGATATTACATGTATTATATTATCAAAATTGATACCTGAACATGCGATGCACCTGTTCGAATCATAACATGTAGAAAATACCTTTTAATTACACATAAAATCTTCTAACATACTCATAATGATCATACCATTTCAGAATAATCTGCAAGAGATACCCACCTGCTTGCTTCACTTTAATATTTCGGTACATCATCCACCGTCATACTCCTCACGCAATCAATTGTTCTTACTGAATCTGGACTCCTACCACAACACGCACACTTCCAGCTAGGAGACTCGAAAAGATTCTTCACGCGCCCATAACTCAGGGCAAACATCCGATCGCAATGGGAATCAAACACTTAATGGTTCGTGCGCCATTACCACAATTAGGGACAATACTGAACTAATAAGCTCATAATATCAGCTCGCGCAGTCAGCACCTTGGTGCTCCAGCTATAGACAATAAATATCTGGCCTCAAGTCCTCCCGATTGGCCCAACATAATCCTCACAAAGATTGCATCTCGCCCATCGATCGGGGAATCGCAAGCCATCAAAGCACATATAATACCGAGCGCTCATACGTGCATGCGAACATGTGGAAGAAATTTCAAGAGTTCCTCTTTCAAGATGAATCAAGAACGCACGATAAGATTTCAAGAAAGTGGAGTGTTTCCTAAAGGTTTTGTAGCCTCCTGCTTATAAGTGTGGTGCACGACACACCTATAAATAAGGCTCTACTAAACCGGCTCATAACTCGTGAGGCCGAGTAAACTAGGCTCTGATACCAACTTGCCACGACCCCAAACCCGGTCGTGATGACGCCCTGCTGCGAGGCTGGGCAAGCCCGGCCAAACCACAATCCAAGAACGACATTCCAGCCCAAAGAGAAACAATTTAGAATTAACCAACGGAAATTTATAACAACTCCCAAACCAAGGGTAATTCATACCAAAGAAACCACAACTGAACAATAATCCTCCCAAAAACTGAGGAGTCACGAGTACAGAGCCTCTAGTAAGTACCAATACACTGACTGAAAGGAACTACAGTGTCTAACAAAGCAATATGGGATATAGACTGATAAATACAGAGTAAACAGGTCCTGCGAACGCTGGGAGCTACCTCAATACTCTGGTACGTCTGGAATAGACAACAACAACAACTGTACGCCTCTGGAGCACTTGAATCTGCACACAAGGTGCAGGGAGTATGGTGTGAGTCTACCAACTCAGCAAGTAATAAGCATGTATAAAAACCTGAAGATAAAAAAACACGAAATAACACAAAGTAAAGCTATCTAGCAGTTCTATACAGTACCAGTCTCAGAGATATATAGATTACGCAACAATAAATAAATGCATGAGATGCAATGCAATGCATGAACACTGCGGAACGTGCAGCCCGATCCATATGGGTACTCGCGCTCACTGTGAGGGTTCAGACTTCGGAGGGGCTCCTACAGCCCAAGCGCCATATCATACAGTGTCAATAGTTACCACTGTTTTCATTACAATACACGGTGTCCTTTGTTACCACCGTTTTCATTACAATACACGGTGTCCTTAGTTACCATTGTTTTCATTACAATACGCGGTGTCCTTAGTTACCACCGTTTCCACTTAAAATACACGGTGTCCTTAGTTACCACTGTTTCCATTTAAATTACACGGTGTCCTTAGTTACCACTGTTTCCATTTAAAATAATATATAGTCCAAAAATAGCGAGATAGTACTCGTCCGCCCGAAATATCATGTAAAAATCATTTGAGCTTTCAAAATGTATAAATATGGCTGAGTTTGCAAAAATAGTATTTAAACTTGGACTGATTTCAAATATATGCAAATCATATAAATTCTGAGATAACAATCCCTGAAGGATTCTACAAGTCGGCACAAGGCCCCAAACATGGCATCAAGCCCAGGTAACATCAATATAGTATAGAAATCGCCAACATAGTACAATATATCCCTCGGATTGGACCGAGTCACAAATTCCAACATATACGACCCCGCACTAGCCATGGAGTGCATGTCTAGCTTCGTAATAGCGTCACAATGTGATATACCGGGGTTTCAAACCCTCGGGTCATCATCTACCTCCATTACTCACCTCAAGCTGGTCACAAACTAGCTCGTAATGTCTTTCCCTCGAGAATTAACCTCCGCGAATGCCAAATCTGCTCAAAACCAATAGGAATACGTCAAAATAGGCTAATGGAACATAACCCAATCGAAATATCTCGAAATACACCCAAAAACACGAAGTTGGCAATACCCGAGCCCCCGGCCCACTTCTCGAAAAATTATGAAACTTATATTTTTGGAATCCTCGTCTCGCCACGAATCCGTACGTATAAATTTCATCAAAATCGGAGTTCAATTGCTCCTCCAAATCACCAATTTTCATTTGAAACATTAAGCCCTAGTTCTTCAATTTTTATGCCCAATTTCAGAAAATTAATGGATGATTCTTCAATAAAATGACGTAATAAGACCACAAGACTTACCTCTAATCACTTCCTGTTGAAATCCCCTTCAAAATCCATCAATGAGCTCTCAAGGTATTGTAAAAATGGAGGAAATAATATGAAGCTCACGGATGAAATAACCCTTAAAGCTTAACTGCCCAGGTGAATTTTCCTCTATGCGATCGCGAACTTCTTCCTGCGATCGCATAGAACAACTTCTCAGGCCTCCCTCAATGGCCTATGCAAACACGACCTCAACTCTGCGATTGCACTACTTCACCCGCTAAACCTACGCGATTGCAACCAAACCTCTACAAACGCAGAGCACAACTCCCTCAACTTACGCGATCGCACCCACGAACACGCGATCATATTGAATAACCTCAGGACCCCTCGCCAGGCCTTCTACACGATCGAAGAGCCAAACCTGCAATCGCATTGAACAATTGTCTGCAACTGCTGAACCTTCAAAATCTGTAACATTTCCCAACTTCAAATCCTTCCGTTAACCATCCGAAATCACCTCGAGGCCCCCCCGGACCTCAATCGAAAGCACCAACATGACTTAATACCTCATTCAAACTTGCTCGGGCCATAAGAACACCAACATTAACATCGAAAATCATCAAATTCCTCAATTCAAGCCTAAGTCAAACTAGAACTTTTCCACTTTCGCATTCGATCCAAAACCCTACCAAACGACATCCGAATGACCTGAAAATTTGCATACATATCCAAAATCACCTAACGAAGCTACTGCAACTCTCAAAATTCCGTTCTGAGCCCGGATCAAAATCTCACCTATCAACCGGAATTCGCCGAAATTCAACTTAGCCAATTCAAGCCTAATTCTACAATGGACCTCCAAATTCAATTCTGATCGCTCTCCTAAGTCACAATTCCTCTCCCAAAGCTAGACGAACCATCGTAAATCCATTCTGAGCCCTCTAACTCACAAGTCAACGTCCGGTTGACTTTTCCAACTTAAACTTTCCTTAAAGAAACTATTTGTCTCGTTTCTATCCAAATTCAATCCGAAACACTTCAAAACTCATCAAACACATATAATAACACATGAAGAAGCATAAAAGGGGGAAAACACGACGGTAGCTCACGTGACGACGGGTCGGGTCGTCACACTCGATTGCATCCCCTAAGATTGAAGCCATGTCCATCTATCAACATGCAAAATCACAATTCCAATTCATGGAAATTCACCTTGCACTGGCACGCCAATAGCACAGATTGCCGCGAAGAAGAAGCTTTTAAGATTAGGTAGTCAGGAACACAAATTGGTAATACAAAATATTCTGTAAGGTTAAGTAAAGTCCAATGGTTCTTTGAAATTAAATCTCAAGTAAGTTATGCATAAACATACTTCACTTCATCATTAAGAATATGCATGAGCATTTAAGGCATTTTAATTACTTCCTACATCCTAAAGCTTATATTTATGACCATGTACAGTAATACAAGTACTTTGAGGAGTGGTGGGATGGCAAAAGACTCCTCCCCTAACCCCCCCACAACGGGGAGGGGGGTGGAGAGAGAGAATTTCATGTTACAGCAAGTTAGTAATGTGTATTCTCTCATGTGGTCCAAAACAGAAGATCCTTTTGAAATTCATTTCATATAGTTCATGTGACTGAACTTAATGCAACTATCAAATAGCTTTAATTCAGACGCCTTTTTGAGCTATGCACAAAGTTACATACCTTAAGAAGAGTAAATGAAGAACACTCAAATTGGAAATGAAGAATAACCGCGTATTGTTCAATTTCCCCTTTTCCTATTCCGATTTCTTGGGGAAAGGAAGCTAATGGCTGATGATTGTGAATAGCTAAAACATATTAAAATCACATAAGAATTCACGAGAAATTGATGCAAAAGAACTTCTTACCTTACTAATCCTTGGTACAACAGACCTCAGCATGTAAAGCCTATCGTTTAGCTTCTTCCTACGTCGACCTTCAGCCATCAAATTCTTGGCTGGTGGTCCTTTTCTCTTCCCTTTCTGATCTCCACCAGTTACAGTGCTAGTTGCATTTGAGCTAATTCCGCCATTTTTAACACTATCCTCCACCTTATTACTACAATTTTCTACAAACTCATCTGAATCATAATTCAATGTAAAACCATCAATACTAACATCTTCAAGTTCATCCCCATTATCCCATTTCCTCTTCTTCCCACACTCTTCCTTCTCACCAATTTCACCTCCAAAATCCCCCAAACTGCCACTATTTTTTTTTTAGTTTAACTGTCATCGTTGTATTAATACCAAAAAAAGAATATACAATGCAAACCTAAAGTAGCAGTATGGACTCTACTACTTACTACCCTCATCAACTACCATTACAACCTATTTTCCTAATTGTAAACTAACTGTGTATGCTATATACATTTCAAGCTATCTCTATGGAAAACTATTTAGCAATTGTAGACCCTTAGACCATCTTTTACATTGCCTACCACGAGTATGAATCAATATAGCAACTTCTCTAGCTGCTCTGCCTTCATCAAAAGCCAAGTTTTGAAATCTCATATTGTTCCTGGATTTCCAAATTATAGCAACCACATTGACAAATGCAGTAGCTAACACTGACTTCCTCCATGCAGCACTTCTAGCTCCTTTACATATCAATGTCAATTCCTCCTCCCATGTGAGTATTTGTCTTTGACACCCCAGCCAGCAGCAAACACGATACCACAGTTGCCTAGTAATGCAGCATTCGAAGTATAAGTGGTGGAAGGTTTCCTCATATTGCTTACAGAATATACACAAGGATGGAAGTTGGATCCCAACTTTGGCTAGTCTATCCACAGTGGGGAGTCTTTGGTGTGCAGCCAACTAAGCCGTGAATTTGTGTCGAGGGATCACATTTTGAACTAGCATCAAGTTTCTCCAGCTAACTCTTTCATAGCAAGGCAACATAGCAATATAGCACTTGTGTATTTGATATTTTCCCATGCTGCACACTGCACCAAGTCTGTCATATAGGTTGCCTACCATCTTCATGTTTCCCATTATACTTTCTCTACACTGTAGGATTTTCCTGATTACCCAAGCAGCCTGTTTTGGAACATTTGTTGTTTCAACTTCACCTTTCTTTATATAGTAGCTATGTATCCATTTCACCCATAAACAGTCCTTTTTTCTGGTCAAGTCCCACAGCAATTTGGACACTGCAGCTTTATTCCAAATTGACAAATTCATAATGTTTAGTCCTCCTGCATTTAAAGGTGTACACACCTTATCCCAAGCAACTAATGCTCTCCTAGAATAGCTAGTTGAGCCAGTCCAAAGGAAGGTACGACAGATAACATCAATGGCTTTTAGAACTTTCTTTGGCAGGATGAATAGCTGAGACCAGTAGGATTGGATGCCAAAGATAACTACTTTAATAAGCTGGCTCCTGCCAGCATATGATAACAATTTTGCAGACCAGCATCTCACCCTTGCAGTAATCTTCTCAATGAGAGGTAGATAATGTTGAATGGCTAGCTTTTTAGAGTCCAGAGGGATGCCCAAATATCTGAAAGGGAGCATCCCTTCACTGACTCCCAGTCTACTAATAATATCTGCCTTGAAATCTTGATTAACTCCTGCTAGGTATATTGAGCTTTTGTTGGGATTAGCTTCCAAACTTGATGCCTTTGAGAACTGTAAGAAAGCTTGGTGTAATAGCTGGATAGAAATAGAGTCAGCTCTACAGAACAAAAGTAAATCATCAGCAAAACACACATGTGTGCAATTCAATTTCCTGCATTTAGGATGGAAGTTAAAGTTTCCATTCCTACTCAACTGTCCCAAAATTCTACTCAAGTACTCCATTGCCATCACAAAAAGGTAAGGGGACATTGGATCCCCCTGCCTTATTCCTCTTTTAGCCTTGAATGGTTTGGTAAGACCTCCATTCATAATAAGAGAAAAGGATACAGTAGTAGTGCATGCCATGATCCATTCTATGAATTTTGCTGGGAATCCATAAGCCACCAGTAGTTGTTTAAGAAAAGACCATTCCAAGGAGTCGTATGCTTTCCTCAAATCCATCTTCAAAACACATCTAGGTGAGACACCCTTTCTAGCATAACCTTTGAAAATTTCATGACTCAATAAAATGTTATCAACTATACTTCTTCCCTCAATGAAAGCAGACTGAGCCATTCCCACAATATCAGTGACCACCTCCTTTAATCTTCTTGTGATTATCTTTGAAATCAGCTTGTATAAAGTGGTGCAGCAAGCTATTGGCCTATAATCTTTCACAGTAGCAGGGGAGTTTGTTTTTGGTACCAAGGCAATGGCTGTTGTATTAATGTAGCTAGGCATGCTGTTTGTCCTGAAGAAATCCTTAGTGGCTGCAAGGATATCATCCTTAATAAGCTCCCAATTCTTTGTGAAGAACTCTACAGGATACCCATCAACCCCTGGGGCTTTATCCCTTGGCATATCATGCATTGCTTCAGTCACCTCTTCCATAGTAACCTCTTTGATGAGCCTTCTTTGTTGTTCTAAGCTAAGACATTTCCCTTCCTTTACTATGGCAATATCAACACTAGTTAGTTCTTCAGCACTTCCTCCCAATAAATCTTGGAAGACAGATATGAACTCAAGCTCCACTGCAGCAGGATCAGTAATATGGTCACCAGCTTCTGAATAAACTGAAGAGATAGTGTTCTGGCTGTTCCTAATCTTCCATTGAGCATGGAAGTATTTAGTATTTGCATCACCACACTCAATCCAAGTAGCCCTTGATTTTTGCCTCATAACTTGCTCCTCAATGTTACTCCATTTTTCAATGTCTGCTAGTGCTTTCCTCTCCTCAATTATTAACTCCTGTTGCTGGGGATTAATTTGCATTTGGGATTGAATAATGTCAAGCTGCTCCCTAGCCTGTATAATCCTCTGCTCATAAGTTGCCATGTACCTGTTTGTCTCCTTTAACCTGTTCTTCAACATCTTCAATTTAGACCATATCTGCTTCATGTTGTCCCCTATAAGCTTCTGTTGCCAAACATCCTCAACAATAGTATGGAACTGTGGGAATTCCATTACACCAATGTAGAATCTAAAGGGTTTTGGATGAAGGAGCTTTTGAGTGCCAAACTTCACACAGATAGGGGTGTGGTCAGAGATTGAAGGATTGAGGAAATCTGCTTCAATATGCCCAAATTGCTGCATCCATTGGAAATTACCTAAGGCCCAATCAATTTTACTATAAACATGTTTATTTGTCCAAGTAAAATTCCATCCAATTCTTTTTAAAGGTCTAAGCTGCAGATCATAAATGAGTTGCTTAAAACTCCTAATTTCAGCATCAGTAACCATTGAACCAATTCTATCCTCAGAGGAAAGAACATTATTAAAATCACCACTAATTAGCCAAGTGTCTTGGCTGGGAATAGAGATATCCTTAAGATCAGCCCATAATCTTTCCCTTAAAACTCCAGTGTTGTGGCCATACACTACACAAGGTATGTTTTCACATGACTCAAAGAATCCTCTATATGACAGTGGATCATTTGGTCAGTTACCTTTACAATATTAACCTGAATATGAGGCTTCCATATCAACCAAATTCTACCATTCACAGCTTCAGAGTAGTTACAATAGACCTTCCAGCCCTTAGCTATTTTTCCTTGAATTTTCTGTGCTTTGTGTGCTTTAACTCTAGTTTCAAGACATCCCAACACATCTACCTTATTTACATTTAAGAAACTTTTCAGTTCCTTTTGTTTATGGGCTAAATTCAGCCCTCTTATATTCCAAGTAACAACTTTCATGTATATGATGGCCCTGGATCATGCTGGCTTTTCACCCCAGCATCTTGATCATCCAATATGGTTTTACCCCTGCTACATGTAACTACACATTCTGCAATTTCTTCATTTTCCATGACCACTTCTGAATTGGTAGTCATGCTTGGAGGATCATTTTTCTGCATAGGCATTAGACTCCTATTTTCCCCATCATAAGCACAAATAACAGCATTTAGTTGCATAGTAGTCTGAACCAAACACTCCCCTGTAGCTATCTGCTTCTGTCCATCATCTACACTGACTTCAACCTTTGTTGCAGATTGTAACAAATTTTCCCCTGCATCTGACTGTTTAACCACATCTGTACACTCATCTACTTTGGGAGCATGGACTTTTTTCACAGTCCATCTTTGTCTATTGGCTTTAGTCTTCCCAGGCCTCAAAGGTGTCTCTTGCTTCACATTAGTGGTTTCATCTTCAGTTTTCTCAGCATACCAACACTCACTAGTGTCATGCCCAAATTTAAGACAGTGATTACAAAAGGTAGGCTTCCAATCATAATCAATCAATTGCACCATATGACCATATGGAGCTTCAATATCTATATGATCAGGCAAAGGTTGAGAGGCATCCACTTCCACTAGCACTCGAGCAAATGATATTCTCTCATAGTGAGCTGTTATTTTATCAGTGTATAATGGCTTACCTATAGCACTGGCAAGCTTACTTAACACATCAGCTGACCAATATTCAACTGGCAACCCTGGAAATTTAACCCACACAGGGATGGTGCTTAACACATCACTTTGAAAAGAAAAATCTGTTTCCCAAGGCCTCAGAACCATCGGCTTGTTTCTAAACGAATATGGCCCAGATTGAATTATTAGGTCCATATCCACTTTGCTCGCAAACCTAAATATACAATATCCTTCAACATGCATTAAGATCTGTGGCTTAGAAACAAAATTCCAGACATGAGCTACGAAGTTTTCCATTGCTTTTTCAGTTGGTTTATCCCCTATTATGTATCCTATGAGTGAATCCTTCCAGAGTTCCACTTGTGGTTTTAATTCTTCCTCCTTAATGGATACTATCAGCTTACCATTTCTATTGACTGGAGGAACAAATTTTAGAGTGTTCCCCATGTGAGTGAGCCGATTGCCTTGCACTGCCTCAGCAAAAGTAGGGGGAGGAGTTTCATCTTCCACAACATTTGAGAATTGCAGCTTCCTCACAATCGCTTCCTTTTGCTTCTCCTCTAGTTGCATGCATTCATCAGTAACTTTCTTCAACTTTGCTTCAGATTGCAAAATTGGAGGTAGAAAACTTCCGAAAGTGAGAGGTTCAGGAGATTTGGACTGTATTTGGACTGGAGTTGTGATCTGTAGGGCGGACATAAGCGGAAGCGTACCTGAATTCATAAGTGGAAGCTCCTTAATCCTTCTTGAAGATTGTTCTAGGTTTGCCTTTGGAAGCTCCTTGATCCTTCTTGAAGATTGTCTTGAAGTTTTGGCTTTCACTTGATATCCAAGACAAATGTGAGGATTGGTTTTCCACTTCATATGCAAGAACAAGTTTGTGCTCTCTCTCTCAATGGGAGGAAGAAGAAGAGAATGTCTTGCATTTTTGTGGGAACCATAACCCCCCTTATTATAACATGTGAGTTATGAAACTCAAAGGTCACAAGAATGTAACCTTGGTTACATGTATGTAACCTTAGTTAGCCCATCATTAACTAAGGTTACTCTTTTGGGTATCTACACATTAGTCCTACACTTTATATGACAATGTATTGGCCCCCTTAACAATAATGTCCATAAGACCACTAATATAGGCCAAACCAAAAGATAGCACATAACATATAATTAATCCATATATTGTCCATATGTATGTAGTATAAGTCCAAATGTCTAACAATCTCCCACTTGGACTATACATTCATGCATATGTACAAACCTTAGCATTATATGTTACATTATAACTTTATGAGCTCAGAATTGCTATCATAATAAAATTGTCATGAACAATCCGGTCCATCAATCATACCAACATAGGATCTAAGAGATCTTAGTTACTCTTGCGTAACTAGACCCAACATAGATCACGTATATCAATATAACCAACGACATGGATCAAGTATAGGTGTGTAGCATGGAAATAACATAAAGTGTGGTCTGAAATAGAATGTCTATTTCCAACTGGTTCTCTTTATTGAGATCAATCATAAACCTTAAGAGTACATAAAAAACTTTAAAACTGAATATCTGCAGATATAACCTTAAAACTGAATTACTGAATGTAATGGACAATACATAATTGTATAATACAAACTCCCACTAAAATTCATAATCCTTAACCGATTTGATACCCATGCAAGCAATATGCTCATGAAATACTTTGGGTGGCAATCCCTTAGTGAGGGAATCCGCAATCATGGAGTTTGTACTGATGTGCTCTATGCACAATTGTCCACTCTGTACTCTTTCTTTAACAACCCGAAATTTGACGTCCATATGTTTTGCTTTCGTCAAACTACTGTTATTGTTAGCATAAAGGACTGCTGATCTGTTGTCGCATAGCCTGAGTGGCTTTTTAATGTTGTCTACTATGCGCAGTCCACTAACAAAATTTCGCAGCCATAATGCCTCATTGGATGCTTCATAACATGCCATGAATTCCGCTTCCATAGTGGAAGTGGCCGTAAGAGTTAGCTTGATGCTTCTCTAAGAGATAGCACCGCCAGCAAGCATGTAAATATAGCTGATGTAGACTTCAGACTATCCTGACATCCAGCAAAATCGGAGTCGGTGTACCCGATGATCTCAAGCTGGTCCGATCTCCGATATGTAAGCATGTAATCCTTTGTTCTCTGTAAGTACCTCATGACCCTTTTGGCTGCCTTCCAATGGTCCATTCCCGGATTGCTTAGATATCTGCCCAGCATCCCAACAATGTATGTTATATCAAGTCGTGTACATACCTGAGCATACATCAGACTACCTACAGCCGAAGCATAAGGTGTCTTTTCCATTTCCGTAGTTTCAAAATTATTATTTGGGCACTGTTTGAGACTAAACTTGTCTCCCTTAGCAACAGGGGTGTTGCCTGGTTTACAATCCTGCATGCCAAATCTTTTAAGAACCTTATCGATATAGCCCTTTTATGACAGACCGAGAACACCTTTGGAGCGATCTCGTTGTATCTGAATTCCTAATACAAAAGAGGCATCACCAAGATCTTTCATTTCAAATTTCTTTGAAAGAAATTTTTTAGTTTCATGCAATAATGCTATATCGTTACAGGCAAGCAGTATGTCATCGACATATAAAACCAGAAAAATATATTTACTCCCACTGAACTTATGGTATATACAGTTATCAGCAATATTCGGTTCAAAACCAAAAGATGTAATGACTTTATGAAACTTATAATACCATTGACGGGAAGCTTGCTTGAGCCCATAGATGGATTTCTTTAATTTGCAAACCCTTTTCTTTGAGTCTCCCGAAACAAAGTTTTCAGGTTGCACCATATAAATTGTTTTCTCAATGTCACCATTGAGAAACGCTGTCTTAACATCCATCTGATGAAGTTCAAGATCAAAATGTGCTACTAGTGCCATTATAGTCCTGAAAGAGTCTTTCGATGAAACTGGAGAGAAAGTCTTTTTATAATCAATGCCTTCCTTTTGAGTGTAGCCTTTTGCGACAAGACGAGCTTTATACTTAATGACATTGCCCCCTGAATCCCTCTTGGTTTTAAATATCCATTTACAACCAATTGGTTTAATACCTTCGGGCAATGTAACAAGCTCCCAAACGCCGTTATCGCTCATAGACTTCATCTCATCATTCATGGCATCAATCCACTTTTGAGAGTTAGAACCTTTAATGACTTGACGGAAGTTGATTGGATCATCTTCCTCAAGTCCAATGTCACTTTCTTGTTCTTGGAGAAATACAACATAATCATCCGGAATTGCATTTCTCCTCTCTCTAGTGGATCTCCTTAATGGCACTTCAGTTTCTTGAGGTTGTTGAGTTTGATTTTCATTAGTAATATCAGGAACTTGATTAGGGAGATTTTCGAGATTGTCTTGAATATCCGTGTCAGGAATGAGAACACCCTGACCAAGATCAACAACTTGAGAGAAAGACACATGTTCTTCCTCAAAGACAAAATCTCTAACAACTTTATCTCCCCACCCCCCAAACTCAATATCCTCAAAGAATCGAGCATTACCCGTCTCAAAAATAGTTCTAGAAGTGGGATCATAAAACTTATACCCCCTGGATCTTTCAGAGTATCCAACAAAATAGCTACTAACTGTTTTAGCATCCAGTTTCTTTTCATTCGGCCTATAAGGCCTTGCCTCAGCTGGACAACCCCAAATGTGTAAGTGCTTAATACTGGGTTTATTTCCAGTCCAAAGTTCATATGGGGTTTTGATTGTAGCTTTAGTTGGAACTCTATTAAGAATATAAGCTGCGGTTTTCAATGCTTCTCCCCAGAGTGAGTCTGGCAAAGTAGTACGACAAATCATACTTCTTACCATGTCCTTAAGGGTCCGATTTCGTCTCTCAGCTACACCATTCATAGTAGGACTGCCTGGCATAGTATACTGAGGAACGATCCCACACTCATCTAGGAATTTAGCAAATGGCCCTGGACGTTGTTCACCTGAACCATCATATCTACCATAGTATTCACCACCACGGTCAGATCTAACGGTTTTAATCCTTTTGCTTAGTTGATTTTCAACTTTGGCCTTATATGATTTGAACACGTCTATAGATTGGGACTTTTCTTGAATGAGATATAGATACCTATAACGAGATTAATCGTCTATGAATGTGATAAAGTATTGTTGACCATTTCTACAAGGTGTAGGGAATGACCCACAAATATCCGTGTGTATCAATTCTAAGACATCCGAAGCTCTCTCAGCACCTAATCTCGTCTTGTTTGTTTGTTTACCCTTGATACACTCAATGCAAATATCTGAATTTGAGGAATCAAGAGAATCAAGAATTCCATCTGACACAAGTTTCTGAATTCTTTGTTTAGATATGTGACCCAAACGTTTGTGCCAGAGTGATAAAGAATTCTCATTAGTTAATTTTCTTTTGGTACCATGTGAACTTGTATGCAAAGTTTCATTATGTGAGGTTATTATGTCAACCAAATATAGGCTATCATATGTTGATAAAAGACCAGTACCGATAAGATTTGAACCTTGAAAGAGACTAACTTTATTGTCACCAAATGAACATGAATAACCGGATATGTCCAATTTGGGAACAGAAATTAAATTCCGTCTAAAAGACGGTACAACAAAAGTCTCATTCAAATCTAAATAAAAATCAGTCTTAAACAACAGCCTAATTTTCCAATAGCCTCAACTTGAACCCTTTTGCCGTCACCCACATAGATGTATCTTTCACCATCATTTGGTTTTCGGCAGTTCAGGCAACCCTGCATAGATATACTTATGTGAGTAGTAGCAGCAGAATCTACCCACCAAGTATCTTTAGGTACCGAAATTAAATTAACTTCAGAACAAACAAGAGAAAGAGAATACCCTTTTTTGCACGCCAAGCGTGGTATTTGGTATAATCTTTCTTCATGTGATTAGTCCCCTTACAGAAAAAGCAACCTGATTCTGTAGTTTCAACCTTAGGTTCCTTATGTTGCTTCTTCTGGGGCCTTGCAACCGCAACTTCCTTATTTTTCCTCTTCTTATTATCTTTAGAAGAGGATGCCAAATGAGCACTTTTTGTCTTATCTTGCTTTATTCTCTCTTCCTCTTGCACACAATGTGAAATGAGCTCATTAAGAGTCCATTTCTCCTTCAGGCAGTTGTAACTGACCTTAAACTGATTAAAGTGTACAGGAAGAGAGATCAAAACTAAGTACACAAGCAGTTCCTCAGGTAATTCTAACTTGAGTGACTTTAGTTTCGAAGCAAGATGAGACATTTCCAAAATGTACCCCCTTATGTTTCCCTTGCCTTTATACCTCATGGAAACAAGTTTACTCAAAAGAGTACTTGTTTCCGCCTTTTCGTTTTGTGCAAAACGCTTTTCAAGGTTTTCAAGGAAAACTTTGGCATTATTTTCATCATTCATAGTGCCCCTAAAAGATTCTAGAATTGCACGTTTCATGATCATTAGACTCATGCGATTTGAGCATTCCCACTTCTCCATCTCCTTCTTTTCATCAGAAGAAGATGTATCCTCAAGAGAAGCAGGTTTCTCAATCCGAAGTGCAAGGTCTAGATCCATGCAACCGAGAACTATCATAATGTTCTCTTTCCATTCCTTAAAGTTTGTGACGTTAAGCACAGGGATGCTGTTAATGTTTGCAGATATTGTAGCAGCTGAAGAATTCACTGAAAATAGAACAAGGACAACTTAATACATGCTTACAATTACTTGAATTTTAAACTGGAGTTTACAGATTCAAAATAGGCAAATCCCATTACAAGATACCTAGCACAACATTGATTTTAGTCTTTGGTCAGAAAATCAACTTGTAAGTAGTACTCTTGGTGTAGTAATCAAATATGACAATAAACTCCTGTCAAATATCAAGCCTTCCTTTGGGCCGACTTAATATTCACATGGATAACTTAATAATTGTCACATATTTATCACCACAAGCATGTTCGAATTCCTGCCAAATAACAACCTTCCTTTGGGCCGGTGTTAAACGCATGAAATACTAACATACACAGTCATCTTATACTTCAAAATCAATCAATCTACACAAAAGAGGTTACTTTGGTAACATAATGTTTTAATGGACTAATTTAAAATATTAGATGCAAAACTAAATAGTTCTTTAAGCCATATATTGAACCTTAACTGAAAAAGTTACATGTTTGACATGTAAAAACTGAACATTAAAAACTTAATCTTAATTGTACAAAACAAAATCTGAAGCATGATAGACAAAAAAAAACAATTAATCTTAAAACTGAATATTAATGTACAAAACATTAATAATTAAAAAACTGAATATTAATTGACATATTAATAATGTACAATTAAAATCTGAAAACTTAAAAAACGTTTCAATTAATAATGAAAAACGTTTCTTTAATTAATTGAAAAAACGTTTCTTTAATAATGCAAGATTAATGTTTTAATATTAATCATGCATTATGACTCTATTAATATCTTAATTAAATAAAAAAAACGTTTCATAATAATGAAAAACGTTTCTATTAATTAATTTTGCATTATGGTTTCATTAATGTCACCAGAAAAACGTTTTTAATAAAAAAAACGTTATCTTTATTAAAAAACGTTTCTGTCCAGGACCTTTTGCGGCGACGAACGCTGCCACTAAACCCATAGAAGTCGCCGCTAAATGTATTAGTGGCGACTATGTATTGAAACTGGAGTTGTCGTCACTCAACGATAATAAACTTAATGGGGCTTTCAACAAAAGGCTTAAACAAGGAATCATGTTGTTCAACAACCAAAATTATGCAAATTTCAATATTTCAATTCATCTAGAGATAACATGGTATCTAAATACTAAAGTTCATCATCAACATATCATTCATGAAAGCATGCTATATTATGGTACTAGAATTTCATAATCAAAATTCTATCTTAAGTTAATCATGAAGCTTTATAACATGGATTTCATGAACTTCCAAATGATCCAATACGAAGGAGGCTCTGATACCAATTGTTGGAATGAATCCAAATAAAACACTTTAGCCTTCATATCGAATTACTTGGAACAACAACATAAGCGGAAGCGTACCTGAATCCATAAGTGGAAGCTCCTTAATCCTTCTTGAAGATTGTTCAAGGTTTGCCTTTGGAAGCTCCTTGATCCTTCTTGAAGATTGTCTTGAAGTTTTGGCTTTCACTTGATATCCAAGACAAATGTGAGGATTGGTTTTCCACTTCATATGCAAGAACAAGTTTGTGCTCTCTCTCTCAATGGGAGGAAGAAGAAGAGATTGTCTTGCATTCTCGTGGGAACCATAACCCCTCTTATTATAACATGTGAGTTATGAAACTCAAAGGTCACAAGAATGTAACCTTGGTTACATGTATGTAACCTTAGTTAGCCCATCATTAACTAAGGTTACTCTTTTGGGTATCTACACATTAGTCCTACACTTTATATGACAATGTATTGGCCCCCTTAACAATAATATCCATAAGACCACTAATATAGGCCAAACCAAAAGATAGCACATAACATATAATTAATCAATATATTGTCCATATGTATGTAGTATAAGTCCAAATGTCTAACAATGGGATGATGGGAATTGAGTACAAGAATTCAAATTGGGGTTACCCATTTGGTTTAATGAGCTCAAATCTTGAAATCCACCAGTAAAAATCCCACATTTATTCAAACCACCCAAATCTTGATTTTCAAGAAACCCATTTGCACAATCCAAATTGAAACCACTGTCCAAAGGGTTGTTAGATAAAGCAGTTAACATAGGGGTTATGGCTTTTTGGGCTAAGAAATAATGTACCTGAGAAGGGTCAAGATTGTTGAAAACATGAGAAGCTGAAGACGAAGACGAGGAATCTACTGGCTGTAGAAGCAAGTTACTATTGTTTTCAGCTTCAGTGAAATTTTGGGTAAAAGAAATGTCAGTATGGTTTTGGTTTTGCATGTTGTTGTGATTGTTACTGGACATGAACCAGTCTACATCTGCTGCATTATCTAGCATGGATTTGAATGTAGAAATTGCACTCATTTCCATATCAATTTTGTTGGTTGTGGGATTGTTTTGAGCCCAAGAAGCAGTTTCTTCTTCTTTGCTATCCATATTCCAAACCATACTGTTTACTCTTGAGAGCATTTTTTGGTTAGCTTCAGTGGACAGTCTTAAAAATAAAGAAAACTGAACAGAATTAGAAGAAAGTGGGGTGGGGTGGGGTGGTTTAAAGAACCAAAGGATTGTGAGGGAGTTAAGGGATGCAGAAACTAAGGGAGGCAAACGAGGAGAAAAACGTAGGCTGCAGAGGTAAAAGGGAAATGGCTTTTTTCAGAGTTGTCTTTATTTTAGGCAACTGACTGTTATGGCTTTGAAAGTTACATTTTTACATAAATAAGTGAGGCTTTCTTATTTGTTAAAACACATAGCCTGTGTTATTCGTTTATTTTGAAAAATATTTTTTTAAAGTTATTTTAAAAAAATATTTTAAAGAGAAATAATTTATATTTATCTAATTATTCTGAAAAGCATGTTTAAATAATAATTTATGTTTGGCTAAACTTTTCAGGAAGTACTTTTAAGTAACAAATTACGAATAAGAACATGAATATATCTACTTAATAGTCATTATTGTGAGAAAATAAATAATCTCAAAAAAATTTATTACATGCAATAATTAAATCTTTCATTTTACTTCAGTTAAATATAAAAATAAAATTAAAAAGTACTTAATTCTTTTAATATAAGTTAAATATATTAAAATTCATTCAACAAATATAAAAGCATTCATCCTAAAGTCATCATATATTAGAAAGCTATCCTAAAAATAAGAAGAAATATTTATACATTAATATCCTAAGTATTAGGTTTAACAGTTATTTGATATATATTATATTTTATTAAGGGTATTAGACAAAATTGATTCTGTTTTGGGAAGAAGTTACTTTTTGCTGCTTTTCATAAATTACTTTTGCTTCTTCCCAAAAGTAATTTTTTTCAAAAAAAAATATGGCCAAACATCTCGAATTAAGAAAAAAAATACTTTTGAAAAAGAAAAAAAAAGCTATTACTCCTAATTTGGAGGGATTTAAAAGAAAAAAAAAGAGGCTGTTATCCATTACTATTTGTGTTGTCGCCTAGAAATAAGAAAAGTTAGCCGCTTTTAATTGATTTGGCATAATTTGACTAGCATAAAGTTTTAAAACATTTTGTAATATCAAATATGTCATATTTGTGTAATTAATATTTTTGAAACTTTTAATTTTTAGATATGTTATAATATTTATGTTGCTATGTACATGCTATAAAAATTTCTCATGTGATTTTAAATATGCTATAAAAGCTATAACATGTCATTTTTTTAAACAAACTAGTAATGAAATAATATAAAATAAAATGAGAATGCGTATTTTATTATAATATTTTTTATATATAAACAAAATCTTTAGCTGTTAAAACATCACAAGAAATTTTCTTACGACTTACTACCAATTTAATTTGATAGTGTGTAAATGTTATCATGATTAATTAATTAGTAGTAACAATTATCATGACATTAGAAATTAAAGAGGTGGTTTTGTCTTAATGTGAAATCAGCAAAGCGTTTATGTAAAACAGTAAAAGAGAGGGCCCAAATTAATAGGGGTTGCATGAATCCTGTTTCTTTAATCTGTTTTCTTGTTGTCTGTGATCAATGATCAGTACACAAACTAATCATTAACAACCTGCCAAATAAATAAATGTATAATATGTGTTTGCCTTCTTTCACTTAACCACGTCACAAATATACTGTTTTTATATTGTTAAATTATTTTACCAATGATACATTGATATGGTTTATTCTTCGTTTGGCCAATCTATCAAAAACTACTCATTTTGAAAAGTAATTTTATTCAAAAATATTTTTCAAAAAAGTATTTTTAAAAATTAACCGTTTATATTTGCTCAATTTGTTTGAGAAGTACTTTTTACAAATTTTAATAAACAAATTGTGTTTGGCCAGTCCTTTCAAAAAGTACTTTTGAGTTAATACCATGAAAGTTTGGGAGAGAATGGTAGATGCGAGGGTGAGGAAGACGGTGTCTAAATCCGACAACTTGTTCGGGTTTATGCCGGGGCCAGTCGACGACCGATGTTATCCACCTTATTAGGAGGTTGGTGGAACAGTACGACAATAGGAAGAAGAACCTACACATAGTGTTTATTGACCGTAAAATGCGTATGACAAGGTCCCTAGAGAGAATCTTTGGAGATGCATGGAGGCTAAATGTGTGTCGGTTGCTTACACAATGGCGACTAAGGGACATGCATGAAGGAGCTAAGACTGAGGTTAAGACAATAGAGGGTGATTGTCACGCCAGGTTCGCCCTCCGCGAACCATCATGACGGCACCTAGTCCCCACGACTAGGTAAGTCTAACAATGCGAAAAATAAACCATAATTACAGAAGAAATAAATAAAACTGAACTAATAAGATAAAACAGTGTTTTAAGGTGCCGCTCGGCACGTATAATAACATCTCTTGAAACTAACAACATTTCCATAACCCGGAATCTCACAAATCACAAGCTAAGGGATACATAAGAAGCTCTAACTCCAAAAATTAACGAAAGGAAAAATACTAAAAGGGTTATACTTATTACAGAAAGATAGGATGTAGCAAATATACCTCGAAGTCTCTACAGAAATGCCTCCTTCTAAGGCTGACAGAGCTGAGTGAGAGTACCTAGGCCTGCACAACAAAAATATACAGAAGTGTAGCATGAACACACCACAGCGTTGTCCAGTAAGTATCAAGACTAACGTCGATGGAGTAGTGATGAGGAACAGTCAAGACACCTACCGATCAAATAACCAATAAAATTATAGGGGAAACGGAACATGATATATATATATATATATATATATATATATATATATATATATATATATATATATATATATATATATATATATATATATATATATATATATGCGCGTGTGTGTGTGTGAACACCATACAAAGTGACCAAGTATGCTACAATCACAATAAGGGAAGAAACAACAAGTAACATCGGAATATAAAGAATGATGACACATAATCACGGCAAAAATACAATCCAAACCCTAAGATCACAATACAAAAAAGAAAATACAAACAATAACTCGGGTCCTACGGTAGTGTTCACATCAAGTCTTATTTAACAATTTCCACAAGCTTTCCAAATCTCGGTCAAATCACAATTCAATAGTCCCGGCATTCGAAATCTACACTTGGCATTCGGTTCCTCGATCAACCTTACGGTCATACTGACAACTAACTGGCTAACTAGGGCCACTCTCACATATAAAATGATAAAATAAGGATGTGCCTCTATACTTAGCAAAATCAGGGGGACTCTACCTCCAATAGGAGTGTTTCAACTACGTGTATGCTTGTGCGAGTGATTTAACAAGATTTCTACCAGCTAATAAAGATAAGAAGAAGAGCGGGAATCACACACAATATTCCATCACCACATTAACAATATAAAGCTCATACAGGAAAAAGCAAACTACAATCAAAATATTAAACGAAAATAGAAATGCCTCTGCATGTTGCCACAACCCTTACAATCAATCCCTGACATAGCCCACCTTATTTTGCCACGTGTACAATTAATAATATAATAAGTACCGCGTTATTTTTCCACATGTGTATCATAATATTCCCACCTTATTTTGCCACATGCACAACCCACATATAAGCATATAAACATATCCTGCCTTATTATGCCGCATCTACAATAAATCAATAGCAACAATAGCACAGCAAATACCTCGTGCAACCCCTCAACAACAATCGCACGGCATAAACCTTTTACATCACAACATTAACAACCGCACGGTAGAAACCTCGTGCATCACAATATCAATAATAGCACCGCAGAAACCTCGTGCATCAACAATATCAATAATTGCACGGCAAAAACCTCGTGCATCAATAATATCAAGTACAACAAATACAATATATACAATAGCAGAACAAGTGAATTAACTCAAAAAAATTTCGTTCACCGGGGCGATAAGACTAGCTCAGCAGTATTAACCACAATAGAAAATACCAAACGTAATAAGAACAACTCAATAAGGGAGAAAAATAATATGAAGCAAACGACTCCTTAGCATGTAGTTCAGCAACAAGGGAGTTAACAAGAGTCAAGTAATTTCAAATAAGGAAATATCAATTACATGTGGAACATCTACTCTTCTTTTGAGATTGGGCAGGCTACGAAGGATATACAACAATTTCAGATAAGACTAAATAATTATCTAAGAGATAATAATGATTTCTATTAAAACAAGCAGTTATGAAAAATAATGTGACAATGGATGAGGTAAAGATCTCCAGTTAAGTAAGAGTCAATTAGGCAATAAGAATGAACCATAAGACAATTAATTCCAAATAAAACATGTCGAGGTGGAATTAGCAAAAGAAACATTCAATCATATCAAGAACAACTTCATACTCACTGCATATAAGGACCTAAGAAGCTAAAAATGCCAATTTTCCCACAAATAAATCCGAGCACATACTCGTCACCTCGCGTACACGGAATACAATCAGCAGAGAAGACTCAAATCCTAAGGGAAAGTCCTCCACACAAGGTTAGGCAAGATACTTACCTCCAAGCGGCTCAAATTCAACTAGAAACTACGTTCTTGCCACGAATACTCGACTCCAATGGTCCAAATCTATTCAATTCAACATCATAATTTAAATAGTCAGGAGGGGGAGCAGCAAAAGAGAGAAGTAACACAAAAGAGAGAGCAATGTTTTTGTTATGTGTGTGTGTTTGTGATATGAAATGTATTGGTTATCTCCAGTGTCTTTCATTCAATGTGTTGGTTGTGTCAGTGTCTTTCATGCAATGTGTTGGTTTGTGTCAGTGTCTTTTATGCAAAAGAGAATGAGGAGTACTTATAGTATACGAGTAAATAAACAAGGTAGCAGTCCCTTAATTAATGAACTGGCATCAATCACAATCAAAACAGTATATGGACTTCCCTTTAATTAAGGAATCCAAATCAAATGGTAATGATTAGACATTTAAAAGAAAATAAATCACTGAGCGGGGTATAATCACATAAGTAGCATAAAATATACAATAAAGCCTAGGTACATGACACTCTAATTAGGGAAATAGGTCATGCAAATCAATCAACAAATTTGTACACATATATAGGGCAAAATACCACTGTTATTCTATAAAACGAGATTGAAACCCTAGGAAATCAGTATTGATCGAGGAAAGTATCCCACAAATGAAGGAAGCAATTCAAACTATAGAGAAAATATGCATAATCATAATTTTAAAGCAAGTATCACAGTCATAAAGAGGGCTCGAAGAATCAGTATAAAATCACCATGTAATCAATCAGAAAAACTTTAAGAGAAGAACATAGAATGGTAGTGGAATGAAACACTAACAACAAAATTAAAGCAAAGAGCACGGAACTTAGAGATGAACCCAAAAGAACACGCAATCGAACAAATAATACACACACAAACATACAGCTAAAGTTTCATCAGACTTAAGCAACAAAAATGTTTAGAAATAGTACTGAAAATCACGAGTTAGTACTAAAAAATCAGAAAATAAAGTGATTTCAAAAAGGGGTTCAAAAACCCTAGTTTTAAAAAGGGGACGAAAACGTATAAAATCGGAATAATCGTAAAGATCAAATAGAAAATAGTGCAAAACATAAGGTACGAGTTAAAGTCATTGAAAATCAGAGGTTTGAGAGGTTTGGATCGAGATTAGGGTTTCATATGAAACCAGTAAGAGAAACAAAAGAAACCTGGCTGTGAAACTCGAGAATAATGGTGTTTACAGCACCATCGGACCAAAATCCATCAGAGAAAGGCCAGAAACTAACCAGGCAAAGTTTCAGTGACCATCTGGTATGGTGGAGGCCTCTGGCGTCTCAAGGATAGAGGGAATCAGCGATATAAGGCTTCACGACGGCTGGTGGTCGAAAGAGGTAAGGCTGGATATAGCCGGAGAGATGGTGAAGGCCATCGGAGAAGAAGAAACTGAAGGTTCTAGAGAGAAGGAGGAGAGAAAGAGACGAAGTAGAGAGAGACGGTCTCGAAGAATGAGGGATCAAAGGGGGGGGGGGTAGGTTAGAATTTAATTAAGGAAAAAGGATTTGGGTCGTTGATCCTATTTGATCAACAACTCAAATTGATTAGATTAGGAATTGGGCTGGGTTAGAATTTAATTGGGTTTTGGGTCAATTGGGTTAATTTAAAAATCTGATAGGGTGGGGTTAAATTGAGGCTAGAATTGCAACAATAATAGGCTAGGTGTTAATAGCCAATTTCTCCCTTTATTTTATATAAAATAGTTAAAATAATTTTAAAAATAAATTAAGAGCACTAAAATAATTAATAGTGTCTAAGTATTATTCTAAAAATACTGGAAGTGATTTATAATTGTAAAATGTTGTTAATCATAATATAGGCTATAATTGTAATTTTATACAATTTAGCTTAAAAATATCAAATAAATTTGTAAAAATATGTAAAAATTACCTTAATTATGTGTTTATGTAATTATGGGAATGGAAATAAATTATTCACCAAAAATGATAATTCGCGAATACTTATTGGATACTACTAAAATAGATAATAAATTGATTTTGAAAATCTTAAAAATTAGGAAAAATACCAAAACTCTTGGGCATGCTTATATATGCATACACATTCTATTTTGAAAGTATTTTGAGTATAAAAATACATAGGGAAAAATTTGATATCAACAGTTGCCCATCTTTACCCGAGAAGGAATGCAAGAGTTATCGGGTAAAGATATGATGGCCAATTTTGACCGAAAGATGATTTGAAAGGTTTTGACCAAGCTCTGGTTCCTGAGCTGCCTACATATCCCTGGTCTTACAGGAATCATGTCATATGTAGTTCAGGATCCATCGGCAGAACATGTCGATGGAGATTTCAAAGGACGGGCGCGATGTTAAGGTTGGGAAGGATGGTTGAGGTCTGATAGGATGAGGGAATGGGTGCGGGGCCGCTCCTACTGAGACGACTTTTTCTAGTTGGTGTACCTACAAGTGGGCAATTCAAACATATATTTTGTATAAATTGTGATGTTAGTTCCAGTGGACCATGAATATTGTCTTTGGACGACTAGGATGATGTCCTCAGACCATGACGTCCTGGGCCATGAAGTATATGATTAAGGATTTGCAGGCTATGAAATGATGTTCTCGGGCTATGAGGATGATGCCTCCGAACCATGATTTCTTTTAATAATAATATGCAAAAGATAAAATGGGGTCCTCAGGCCATGGCATGGCGTTCTCAGGCTATGAAGATTGTGCCTCCGAATAATGACGCCTTTGGACAGTCTGGCGATCTTTCAGCCCATGCAATGCAAAAGTTGGCGATCTTTCAGCCGATGCAAAATGTAAAATGAAGTGGCGATATTTCAGCCTTGCAAAATAAGGTGGCGCTATTTCAGTCGTGCAGGATGGAGACAATGTTTAGTCTCGAAAGGCAGAAAGGTAGCCTTATGCAATGCGAGAAATACATACGGAGGTGCAACTTAATCTCGGAAGGCAGAAAGGTAGCCTTATGCAATGCGAGAAATGTAGATAGAGGTGGAGCTTAACCTCTGAATGCAGAAAAGTAGTATTATGCAATGTGAGAAATACAGATGGAGGTAGAGCTTAACCTCGAAAGGCAAAAAGGTAGCCTTATGCAATGCAGAAGATGCAGATGGAGGTAGAGATTAACCTCGGAAGGTAGAAAAGTAGCTTTATGCAATGCATAAGATGCAAATGGAGGTAGAACTCAACCTCAAAAGGCAGAAAAGTAGCCTTATGCAATGCGAGAAATGCAGATATAGGTAGATCTTAACCTCGGAAGGTAGAAAAGTAGCCTTATGCAATGCATAAGATGCAGATTGAGACAATGCTTAGTCTCGGAAGGCAGGAAAGTACCCTTATGCAATGCAGAAGATGTAGATGGAGAGAATGCTTAGTCTCGGAAGGTATAAAGGTAGCCTTATGCAATGTAGAAATGCATATGGAGGTAGAGCTTAACCTCGGAAGGCAGAAAATTAGCCTTGTGCAATGTAGAAGATAAAGGCGAAAATGAAATCTCTTAGCTAATATAGGGAAGCCAATAGCTTATTGTTGTATTGTGGCTACTGGAGATGTCGCGTACGGATAGCAATTGTTAATAGGTGATGATTCTGATAGTTTTATTCCTGAAAAGTATGAGTGTGTAATCGAATCTGATGACTTACATCTTGGGTGCCTGCATCTAAAGAAAAATCGTGAGTTTGTAAAAAGGGGGAAGGTTAGTTCGTCTACCCGTGGACTTTGCTCGTCCTGCTCGACGCTGTGTTTTATTGGGGTAGTGTTGCTAACAAAGCAATTTTGATAATAATCATGCATGGTTTAGTAGAAAATGTAACGTAAATCCATCATTGAAAATAGTTTCTTTTAGATGAACTGACGACTGCGACGTGATTCAAGACATTGCAACCTCTCTCGCTCCGAAATTTTGAGGGTCCTCCTCAAAATTCTACCCCAGTTTACTGGACTGGTGCTTCTAACGGCTTCATACAATGAACAGCTGAAAATCAACTTCAAAATTTTAAGGGTCCTCCTCAAAATTCTGCCCCAGTTTCCAATGGTGGGGGAAATGAAACTTTTTGTGAAATTGTGACCGAACCCATAGGGCTTCCTATGTATCCCCTCTTAAATGGGAATCAGTTCAGGCGTAGTTCAAAATACATCATAAAGTGAATCATAGGTGGTTACACATGGCATCGTTTGACTGCATTTGAATTGATCGACTTCGGCCAAATTTCTCCGTTCATTTCTGCGAGTATGAGGGCTCCTTCAATTAGAACCCGATGAACTATGTACGGACCTTTCCAGTTGGGAGAGAATTTCCCTTTGGTTTCATCTTGATGCAGGAATATTTTTTTTCAACACCTGTTGCCCCGACGTAAACTTTCTCGACTTGACTCTTTTGATAAAGGCTTTGGACATTCTGTTCTGATACAATTGACCGAGGCAAACTGCATTCATTCTTTTCCCATCTATTATAGCTAGTTTCTCGTAGCGGCTTTTTACCCATTCTGTGTCGTCCAGTTCTGTTTCATGTATAATCCTCAAAGAGGGAATATCCACCTCGGCAGGAATGACCGTTTCTGTACCATAAACCAGCACATAGGGGGTTGACGCGGTTGATGTCCGAACTGTGGTACATTATCCCAATAGAGCGACTGCTAGCTTCTCATTCCACTGCTTATGCCTTTCTATCATTTTCCTCAGTGTCTTCTTGATATTCTTACTGGTCGCTTCTACAGCTCCATTCATCTGAGGTTTGTAAGCTGTAGAATTCTTATGTTTAATCTTGAATGTTTCATACATTGCTTTCATCAGATCACTGTTGATGTTGGAACCATTGTTAGTAATGATTGATTCGGGGATTTTGAACCGACAAACAACATGATCGCGGACAAAATCTACCACCACTTTCTTAGTCACTGCCTTGTATGATGTTGTTTCAACCCATTTGGTGAAATAATCAATTGCCACTAAAATGAACCTATGCATGTTTGATGCGGCAGGCTCGATAGGTCCAGTGACATCCATTCCCCAAGTTGTGAACGGCTATGGTAAGCTTGTTGCAGTAAGCTCGTTAAGAGGCACCTTTATCATATCTGTATGTATTTAATAGCGATGGCACTTTCAGACATATTGGATGCAGTCTATTCCCATAGTCATCCAAAAATAACCTGCTCAGAGTATTTTCTTGGCTAAGACAAAACCATTCATATGTAGACCACAGGTCCCTGCATGAACTTCTTCTAATAACTTGGATGCTTCCTTTCTTTGACACACCTTAGTAATCCCAAATCGGGGGTCCTCTTGTATAATATTCCTCCGCCGTGAAAGAAGTTATTAGATAATCTCCGAAGTGTGAGCTTCTGAGTAGCGCTTGCAAGTTCTGGATATTCCCCTTTTGTTAGATACTCCTTGATGTCATAGAACCATGGTTTTCCGTCTTCTTCTTCCTTGACGTGAGTGAAATAATCTGGTTGGTCATGAATCTTTACCAGAATAGGATCTATGAAGTTCCTATCTGGATGTTGAATCATAGATGATAAGGTAGCCAATGCATCGGCAAACTCATTCTGAACTCTGGGGACATACTGAAATTCTGTCTTTGTGAATCTCTTCCTCAACTCCAGTACATGATGCAGGTAAGGGAGTATCTTGGAGTTTTGGGTTGCCCATTCTTCCCAGACTTGATGTATATGCAAATCTGAGTCCTCGATCACTAGTAACTCTTGAATGTTCATATCAGTGGCCAGCTTGAGCCCTAAGATGCAGGCTTCGTATTTGGCCATGTTGTTGGTGCATGAGAATCTGAGCTTGGCGAATACCGGATAATGCTGGTCGGGTTCTGATACTAGGACTGCTCCTATGCCAACTCCTTTGAAATTTGCTACTCCATCAAAAAACATTCTCCAACCATCATAGGATTCTACAATGTCTTCTCCTATGAAAGATACCTCTTCATCAGGAAAGAGGCTCGTATTCTCCGTCCACAGGATTCTCGGTGAGATAATCTGCCAATGTTTGTCCTTTGATTGCCTTCTGAGTTACGTAGACGATGTCGAATTCACTCAGCAGGATATGCCACTTGGCTAGCTTGTCCAAGGGCATGGGCTTTCAAAATATATATTTTAACAGATACGTTCTTGATATGAGGTAAGTGGTATAGGCATAGAAATAATGCCTCAACTTTTGAGCTACCCAAGTTAGGGCACAATAGGTGCATTCGAACAGGGAATATCGGTCCTCGTATGAAGTGAACTTCTTGTTGAGATAGTAGAGGGCCTGCGCATTTCTCCTCATTTCATCATGTTGACCCAAAATGCAACTGAATGCCCCATCCAATTTTGCAAGGTAAAGTAATAGAGGTCTACCTGGCTCGGGCGAAACTAGGACTGGTGGAATTGACAAGTACTCTTTGATTCTTTCAAAGGCTTTCTGACAATCATCGATCCATTTGGTAGCGACGTCCTTTTTCAATATTTTAAAGATTGGTTCACAAATGACGGTGGACTGAGCTATGAACTGGCTGATATAGTTGAGTCTCTCCAGGAAACTCATCACGTCCTTCTTGTTCCTTGTTGGTGGAAATTCTCGAATGGCCTTAACCTTTTACGGGTCCAGTTCTATTCGTCGGTGAATCACAATGAACCCAAGTAGTTTTCCGGCAGGAACTCCGAATGCATATTTGGTGGGATTCAGTTTCAGATTGAACCTTCTCAGTCTGTTGAATAACTTCCTCAGATCTTCCATGTGGTCAGTGGCTTTCCTAGATTTGATGATAATATCATCTACATATACCTTGATTTCTTTGTGTATCAAATCATGGAAAATAGTAGTCATGGCCCTCATGTAGGTGGCCCCAGCATTCTTTAGTCCAAATGGAATCATCTTGTAGAAATACATCCCCCACGGTGTAATGAAAGTCATTTTCTCCGCGTCTTCTTTGTCCATCCATATATGATGGTATCCAGCAAAACAATCAACAAATGACTGCGGCTCGTGCTTGGCGCAGTTGTCAATTAGAATGTGTATGTTTGGCAAGGGGAATTCATCTTTGGGACTGGCCCGGTTGAGATCCCGTTAGTCGACACACACTCTGACCTTCTCGTCCTTCTTCGACACTAGCACAATATTGGCTAACCACGTCGAATACTCTACTACCTTGAGAACCTTGGCTTTAACTTGCTTGGTGATTTCTTCCTTGATTTTGAATCTCATGTCAGGTTTGAACTTTCTGAGCTTCTATTTTACTGGCGGACATGTTGGATTTGTTGGCGGTTTATGTGCTACAATAGATGTGCTGAGGCCAGTCATATCATAATACGACCAGGCAAATATGTCCTCATATTCCCTTAGAAATTCCATGTATTCTTCTTTTTATGTCGGTGACAAATGAACACTGATGCACGTTTCATTGACATTCTCTATATCCCCCAAGTTGACAATCTCAGTTTCGTCCGAATTGGCCTTAGGTCTATTCTCAAAGTCCTCAATTTCTTTAATAATCTCTTCTGGTATATCATCTTCTCCTGAATCTATATCTGTTTGTTGCGTTGTCTCATTGCAAATCACAATCGCCGGTTCATCAAGATAAGTAATAGTAATGTTGTGTAAATAAAGTAAACAATAGAAAAATAATAAGAGTGAGATTTATAAGAAACTGAAATGCTTTGATAAATTTCATAATTCTTTTGAACATCGAAGCTCTTTTCAAATTTAAAGAAAATATGGAAAAAAATCAACTAGCGCAAAAATAAAAGGTAATGCATGTGCTTTATTCATCCTTGCTACCCCGAAGTTTTTTGGGCCCTGGTGGTTCTTATGTACCAATTATTGAGGTGCTCTCCTCGGCTCACAACTTGTATAGAAGGGTCTTCCTCTCCCTCCTCCTCAAAAATAACACAGCAGTCCATATTCTCATCTTCCAGAAACAAATTCCTCATTGCCGCCAACGCTTCCTCATTCCAGATGATTCCAGCTAGCTGGAAAGTCTACTGCAGGTAAGGTATCGAATGTTCCAATGGGTAGTAGGGACTGCGCCATGGTGGCGACCAGTGGTTGAACTCCTCCCAAGTGTATTCATATCCCAATCCAAAAGTGATACCATGTTCCTTCAGCTTGATGGGTTTGGTGATTCCCTAGAGGTTTTTGCCGAGTCCCTTTCCAGGCTCGTTTCCACACCAATTCAGTATGCTTTCAATCTTGTTGTCCCACCATTTATCCTTGTCCATGGCATTGACCGTCTTGATGTAGTGGTAGGTTTCTCCATCTATTTTCCTTCTTCCTCCTGTTGCCGGGATGGTCTGGCCACTGTATATTGGATAACTACCATCGCCATGGATAATCACCTCTTGGTGATTCCACTCAAATTTCACTGCCTAGTGCAGGGTTGATCTACTGCTCCAGCAGCGTGAATCCAGGGTCGTCCTAACAGCAAATTGAAAGACGACAGGATGTCTATTACTTGAAAGTCGACGTCAAACCAAGTCAGTCCATTTGTAGACCCAAACCGTCGAAACCTTTGACATTGATGGCTCTATCCTTGATATCATGCAGGATCTTTCCCAATGTTTTGAGAGTCACCAATGGACAAATATTGAGGCTGGATCCTCCATCAACTAGAATTCTGGTGATGAAATAATCTTCGCATTGCAATGTGATGTGCAATGCCTTGCTTTGGCTTAGCTCTTCTAGTGGCAGCTCATCTTCGTGGAAAGTGATTTTATGACGCTCGAACACATGCCCTACCATGTTTGCTATTTCTTCTCCAGTTATGTTGATGGGCACATATGACTTGCTCTGCACTTTCAATAAGGCATTTTTATGTGCGCCATAGCTTTGTAGTAGGGCTAATATGGAGATCTGGGCTGGCATCTTATTCAACTTATCGATGACTGGATACTTTTTGGCTTGTATCTTCCTCCAGAGATTATCAGGCCCCATTTCGGTCAGTCATCCAGAGGCTTGCTTACTGGACTCGGCAAGATGCTCCAGAGTATAAACCTAGCTGGTTCTGGTCATACCCTGTGCTGCACTTACTTCTCCAGATTTAGTTTTCCCTTTTCTTCTTGCCTTGGTAGTGTAATCCCAAGGAATGGCCTTCGTATGGAAGCGTGTCGTGGTTCACATAGCTACTGGAATAGGTACTCTTGTCTTGGAAGGTAACACAGCCACTTCAAATGGCATAGGTGCCTTCGGGGATCCAAACTCGACCTCAATTGATCCTGACGCCTTTGCAGAAAAGGGTGCTTCGAACTCAAGTGGGATAGACATGTTTACTTCCTCATCCCCAGAAGGCTGGGCCTGGACAACAATTAGGTTAACTTTGACTGTCGTTTCTTTGGCTCGTCACCCTCAGTAATCAATCCAATCGATCCTTTAGGGTCCCAATTCTCCTCTATCTCGATCATGTGAATACCTTCACCCTTGTGGTCAGGTAGAGGGTTGTTGCTAACGTTAGGAGCAAGCTCCTGTTCCACGATAATCTTATTGTCAATTAAAGCCTGGATCTTATCGTTCAGCGAGTGGCACTCGTCAATGGTATGCCCCTTCATCTTGGAGTGGTATGCACAGGATTTATTCGGGTATATACATTGGGAAGGGTTTTCTAGAATTATGGCAAGGATAGGGGTGACGTAACCAGCAGTTATGAGTCTTTCATGTAGCTAGTCGATCGGTCCGACAATGGCAGCTTATTGTTTGGGAGGCCTGTGGCCAAAGTTTAGTCGAGGCATGGGAAAGTTTTGACGAGCGGGAGGTGATTGATAATGAGAGAGTTGAGTGTGGTAGGTTTGGTAGACATGTGCGGGATGGGAATATCTCAGTGAGGTAGGTTAATATGTGGCAGGTGGAGATGACTAGAAAGTAGGCAGTGGATCTTGGTAAAGAGGAGACGGTGCTTGGTAATTTGGGGTAGTTTGATATGTGATAGGAGATATTGGGCAGGTTTGGTACTTTATTGGGAATTTTGTTCTCTGTGCAACCATTACGGCATTCACATCCCTTTTCTTGAATGCGCCAGATTGTAGAGCCTTGTTGGTGGCCTGCAATGCTTCGAAGTTAGTGAACATACCACTTTTAATGCCATCTTCGATCCTCTCCCCTAGCTTGATGATGTCGGAAAATTTCTAGCATTCAATCAACATCAGCCTCTCATAATACTGTGGATCTTGAGCTCGGACAAAAAACTTGTTCATTTGTTCTTCTTCTAAAGCCAGCCTGACCTTAGGAGCCTCTAATCTCCAGCGAGTAGCATACTCGCGGAATGTCTCCATGGGTTTCTTCTTAAAGTTCTAGACGTAGAATATATCTGGTTCATTTTTCGTGTTGAATCTAGAGGTGTCAACCGGTCGGGTTGACCCGGGACCGGCCCGGACCGGACAGGCAAAAATCGGGATCGAACCGGACCGGTTAGCAGGGGCCGGGCTGGGTCCTAGGGGGTAGGGGGTTGGTCCGTTAGGATTTTTTGGTATCGGAACCGGACCGTACCGGCCCGGTATAGTCAACAGTACCATGAACCGGTATGAACCGGCCCGGTTCAACGGTAAAAAAAAATTTTTTTTTTTTGGTTTTTTGAATATGTGGGGCCCACATTACCGTTGGCCAACGGACAATTTTACAAAAATGACCATTTTTTTCATTATTTTTTTGTATTTATTAATTTACAATATTAACCCTTCTTAAAATCTATAACTACCCTCATCTCTTCTTCATTTCTTCACTCAAAATTCTTATCTCAATCTTAATTCTCAAATTATCAATCTATCTTCTTCCCTTCAATTTGCAAGATTTCATATTTTATTTGTCACTCTTTTCCCTATCGCAATTTGTCATTCGGAATTTGAAGCTTGAATTGAAGTTCAAAATTGAAATACTTGCTTGTCGTTTGTTCGTGGTAACACCGGATCTGCGTAATCAAGTGCTCAATTTATTGTCGAATTCGGTGCATTCCCTCCAACTCTTTCTCTTATTTAATATTTTAATTGCATATTTAATTTTAGCTTATATTTTCATTTTTACAGTATGTTTAATTATGCTAGTCCTGTAGCTTCTGGTAGTAATAGTAATGACCCGACTTCTAATCGTAAAAGAAGAAGTCCGGTATGGAATTTTTTTGAAATAATAGAAGGTACTAATAGTGTTAAGTGCAAATTTTGCAACGAAACTTTTCAACATTTGACCGAAGGAAATTTAGGAGGGACTGGAACACTTACAAGACATATGAGAGTTGTCCATCCCATAGAATGGGTCAATAATTTTTAAAAGTGGCATTGATTTATTTTCAGACTTTCAGTTGGGAAGCAATGATTTGTAAGTTTTAGTATGTTTCAGAGATTGGATTAGATAGATCGGAACGAAGAAATCAAGGAAACGAAGATGTTGATAGCCAGAAGACGAAGAACTTTAAATTGGAGATATTGATTATGATGAACTTGCTAAGGCGATGCAAAACATTTGAAATTACTACTTCACTAGTTTACTTGTTAGAAAATATGTAAATATTTTATTTTCTACTTATTAATTTGAAATTGAGAAATAAAGTAGCACTTGCAATAAGTGCAATTTTTTCACATCTTACTTGTATTTATTCAATTATTACAAAGTATTAATATAATTATAACTTAATATTTATACTTAATTTCAAAAAAAATTGAAAATATACTAAACCCGGCCCGACCCCTTTAGACCCATAACCCGTATGGTTCAATTTTAACCCGAACCAACCCGGCCCCTTAAAAACCCAATAATGTTCAACCCGGCCCGGACCAGAACCCGGAGGGGTCGAAAAAATCCGACCCGACCCGGACCGGTTGAACCGTTAAACAGCCTTAGTTGAATCTGAACCTGTCCATAAATCAGACACCATACTTACCCAACTCGTCCACTTTTTGGGTCTTGGCTAATGTACCAGGATAGAGAATCTACTTTCAGACTTCTCATAAAGAGCTTCATGCGAATCTTCTCATCCTTTCCTACCCAACCAGTTTGTCACAGTAAGTCCTCAAATGAACTGTGGGATCCCCTGTGCCATCAAACATCTCGAACTAGGGAGGTTTGTACCCCTCGGGTAGTTCGACATCTGGCTGAATACAAAGGTCCTCATAATTCAGTCCCTCGATACCTTTGTTTCTTTCAACACCCTGGACTCGACTAGTCAAATTCTTGAGTTCTACGGCCAGGTTCCTGATAAGAGTGTCTTTGTCATTAGACTTCGGTGTGCTTGAAATAGGTTGATCATAGTGTGGTATGGTTTCCACATAGGCGGGGGCATTGTGGGGATGATCATTTGTGGAGTTTAGTATTTCAGGAATAAGTAGCGGGGTGTTGTTTGAAGTGTGACATATTTTGCAATGTTGATGGGGAGTGGGTTATTTTTGTGGTTTCGGGATATTTTGTGGAGGTGTAGGTTTTTTAGCATTGGGAAATTTGACATCTGGGGCAGTGAGGGAAAATGATAAGTTTGCCAAGTTCCAAACTTGGTCCAGTTCTTCCTGAAATTTCAATATCTTCTGTTCGAGCTAGTCAGCACTTTCTTCAGAAACCTAAATACCCTGAGGAACCTCTACCATTTCGGCTGAGTTGTTCGAATCCTACATTTTCTTCTGTACTTTTTTCTGATAGGACTCGGATGAGGAGGAGGTGGAGGGACCTTGGATCTTGTGAAGTAGGATGATAGTGCCAAAGTGCACGAACTAACCTTTGGGGAGGGGAATAATACAAAAACAAAAAGGTAGCAAATAGTGAGGATTATAAGAAGAAAACATAGCAATATTTAAACACATAGTGCAAGAATATAAACCGCATCCTAATTTGGGAGCCTCGTTGTGGTATGCCTAGCGACAAATAGTTTGGAGAATGTATAATGCTAAGTGCCCCATTTTATTGATAAAAATAAGACAAATCCCAAAATGACACTAAAAATTGTAGAAAAATAAAATGCCACTAACGGCCATCGGCTTTATTACATCAAACAGAAAAGACTACTAGCTACTTGGTCCCAGAAAGGCCCTCCCCAGACTCGGCATCTTTAGCTCTATCGAACAGCTTCACCAACTCACGTAGTCCCAGCAGCAGATAGACTCTAGCCAGGTGTCCTCCCTCATTTCCTTCAGCATTCTGGCAGTTTTCAATCCTTTGGATGAACTTTCTTTCCAACTCTACTAAACTCCGCTCCAAATACCCAGTCACTTATTGGTACTGACGGCCATATCTTTCCATTCTTCAATCAACTTCTGATGTGCTTCTTGAATTTCCCGATGTTTGCTTTCACACTCTCGAATCCTCTCGCGCAATTGGTTATACTTAACCCGTACTTTAGCCTTTTAGTCGATGACCCTATGACCTTAGAAGGACCCAAGTTGTCCCAACCCACCATGATCGTCTTCTAACCAACTTGGATAGCATGGGGTATAACTATCATGGTATCTATCTGGTTCTATGGAATCCTTTCCCGGGATGATTTTGCAGTGCCACATGTGCTAGGCATGGCACTTGTGAGGGCTATCGTCGTTCTGAAAGTCGGCCCTGAAGTGACTCATCCTGTCGACCCCTGCTTTCTCCCTGCCTGCCTCATGACTCGGAGAGGGACATAGGGATACGTTCCTCTCAGACCAATGAGTGTAAGAAATGGTGCATCCCGAGATCGGACAATGAACTCTCCAGTAGGAAACCGTTCGAACATCCACTGCACTTTGTCCTCTTTCAGATTTTCAAACAACTCTACCCACCCTTTAGAGTCTTCTGGTTGAGAAAACATGTTAGGAATATAGATCATTCGCCTTGGCTGATGGAAGGCGATATGATCATCTATTCACCCTTTTAGAGGTTCTCTATGAGCCAAAGTTGGAGTAGTAGGTTACAACCCTCAAAGTGATTGGCCCCTCGTTGATAGTTTTCTAGGGATCGATATATCTCAGCAACAATCATAAGGTACTATGCTAAAATGCTTCGCGCCGATCCTTTCTATTATAGTCTTAGTGACCATGGCTAGTCAGGTATGGATCCTAACCTTCTTCATATGAAACACTATCATCCCCAAAAAGCAGAACATAAAGAAGAAGACTCTTTTGTGGATATGCCCCAATGAGGTGAGGGAAATTCATCTGGGTAAGTGCGGTAGGACTTCCTATGGTCGTACCTCTCATACAAATAGTCGAAAGGGATGTAAGAGTCCTTCAAACAGGTCAAGTCTGGGTTTTTCTTTAGTCCCATCATCTTGAGAAAACCCCTACCCTTGCGATTTTCCGGCATAAGCAAACCCGGAGTCTCCCAAGGGATACTAGCTAACCCTCATATTTCTTCGAGCAAAGGTGTCATTTTGAGGTCCCCGAAGAGAAACACGGACTTGTCACTATCCCACAATAAAGTTACAGCCCCGAAGGCAAATTTCCCAAATATTTGTGGACGAGCGTCTGATCAGTGGAGTGAAGGTCTTCCCACCAGTTTAGTAACCTTGGGTGAATGTTGGTTACCATGCCGAATGTGGGGACTTCGTGCCTCATTTTCTTCAAAATAAAGTGTTAGACCCTTACCATTGCCGGACTCGACTATTTAAACCAATAATTAGTACAAACAGCATTTAGTTCTCCAAATAAATGCACAGAATATGGTGGCATCCGTTTGGGTTTTCAAGGAAACATAATGGACTTTGGACAAGGCTATCTTAAAGAATCATTATGTGGAAAATATAACCGACTCAGCTAGGTCTGACCATGATGAATGCATGGTTAAACAGAGTAAGGTTTCTATGGGGTATTAGACCGGTACCCTTGAGCAGACAACTCAAGATGAAAAGGCGTAGAACCGTTGACTGCAGTACTGATTGACTGTTTTTACCGCAAATACGCCTTTGCCAAATTTAGGGGGTGATAATATCATAAGGGCGCAACCACTCATTATAAACGTTGCTATGGTATGTTTTTTGGCACGAGTGGAATGTGATGTTGAGGATGCAATTACAATAATGAAACAAGTTGTCATGTATTTGCATGTTCATAAAGTAATGATTACAATGATTACTCATAATTACAACAGTATGGAAGGAAAGTAGTAAAAGAAAACATTAAAGAAAAAGAAACAAAAGCCAAGTCAGTTTCCAGACATTAAATAAAGGCAATAAAAGCAATAAAGTCACAAATAACACGAAATGGTAAAAGCCTAAAAATCCTCAGCAGAGTCATCATGCTGTCGACGCCCCCTTCATTAAAGGCAAAATCGGGTTTATGACATTTGGGAGGGCAACTCGTTCGCTTTTGGGGAATTGAGTTTGCATTCGAAGAGTCACCACCTAATGATTAAGTGCATTAGGAGATTATAAAGGGTTTGAGTTTGAAGAATAAGAGTTTGGGTAAGGGCTAGAAATTCTCTCGAGGGGAAAGTGTTAAGCACCCCTCAAGATCCACTAGTGTGGTTCTCCGTAGTGTTATAATTGTGACTTCACATAACCAAGTAAGCAATTAGGGTTTCAAAATAGAGGGACTTGCATATGACATTACAAATAAATTGGAAACTTTTAAAGGTAAATGGAGAGGGCAGAAATTTTAAAAAAGAAGACTTGAATAGTTTTACAAGAAGAGATGAAAGCAAATAAAGGTACATGGACCTTAGGTTTATAATTAACATGGATCACGTCAATGCAATATACTCCTCAGAAGAGGGGCTACATGAGATATTAGCGCATCGGTCAGCATCTCCATATTCTACCCTTTCAACCCAATAAAGGTTATTAAAAGCGTGAGTTAGTCACGAATTCTTATTGCGTGCAATTACCCGTCACGTCCTATAAGTATTAGAGGGCATTTAGGATCAATATTCCTACAATATAAGGACTAGGTTGAACCCTTGGGTTTAAAGGATAAAATGCTAAGCGACATACATAACAAATAGGACCGCACATAAGGGAACATGCAAAGACAAATAAAGGCTCACAGATCCCCCCATAGGTGAACACGTAACTAGCACGTCTCAAACACAATTAAAGTCTCAGAGATAAGAGTCTGAAAGCAGCAAAGAATGTTGAAGTTAAAACAGTAGGTATCGGGAGGCTATTTTTTAGCAACTTATCGGTGAAACCAGAAGGTTCAATTAAGACTAAGTGACTAAAGACAGCAGTGAGATTCTGGAAATACAACTAAAGACTACACTAAGATTCAGAGGTATACAACAGATAAAAATTGCTAAAAACACGCTTTTGGAAAATAGAGTAAGGACACTGAAGATACACTAACTTGGAGAAGTGTAGGATAGGTATTATAAATAGCATAATTCTGGGCAAAGAGGATCACCCAGTGGTTTAAAAACATAACAGAACAAACACCAGTGAGATATGCAGATACACAATTTCCAAAATTGCTTCAAAATAGGGCGGGGGTTTTAGCAAAACAGAGTGAACTTTAGAGAGGCAAAACGAGAAGCAGAGTTCAGGATGTAAAAGGAAGCTGATTGGTCCTAAGCCGGCAAAACATGATTAGGCAATTCTTATTAGGCCTAATGTTTTCCTAGGCATTGTATATATTGCCTACTTGTCTTAAAGGGTGAACATGCATATTAATCTCCAGTTTAAAAAGGGTACACATATAATACTTGTGTTATTGGATTACACATGCTAATAGGCGTAATTGTAACTCAGAAGAGTAGAGAACCTCAAATAACAGGATGTCTAATGCACATAGAAGTTCCTGAAACGTGATTTCTAAATGTTGACGAGAATGAAAATGCAGCAGTTGCCTTATAACAGTTATTTGCTTATTACAATTACTAGCTTGTTATTAACTGATCATGGTTACGAAATGAGTATAAGAACAAGATAAAAGTAAAGAACCTACAGCGGGATATCTAATGAATGAGATGCATGTCCTATATAGGATATCTATTATGCAAATAAGTAAACAAAATCCTATAGGCATGTTTTCTACCCATTATTTAAATTAAGAATGCATAACCCCCGCCCATTTTCACTATTACCCCAATTAGTCGTTTACAAATTATTACAAACCATGAGAACCGAGTTACATAAATAAGAACAAAATAAGAAGTCATTCTAAAGGGAGCCTTCAATCAGGTCCAATCTTGCAACCTCACTCCTTTCGAGTTTTACAGACTTTGCCATGGTCTGGGTTCGGCAAAGCTCCCTAAGGCCCCCATTGGGTCCCTGGCCAATACCAGCACCCAAACACTTACCAAAATTGTTGGACATGTGCAGTATGGAATAACCAACCTTGTGCATCAAAGTTCAGTGAGTACTTAAAGGTACCTAAAGCAATGCTTACACGAAGGGGGTAGAACCTAATCTCTAAGAGTAGTGTAAAGTGCAGGAAGGAGAGGAAAGTTGGTAGTTTAAAGAGTTTATAAAGATTTGGAGAGTTTAACACAAGGGTAATGGGAGTAATATACATCACAGGCAAACTCACAAAATCAAAAGAGATTTAAGAGGCCTTGAAATACACAAGTTGAGACACAAAAGTAAATAGTAACAGCATGCACTCATAACAGGTAAACAGTAGTCATGAGCATGTAAGTATCAATAGGCAAACCAGGATCAATCACATGATGCACAGCAGAAGCACAAGTAGAAAACAATTAGGAATAGAACATATTGAAGTAGCAATAACCGTATTGGTTTGGAACATAGAATTTAATTAGGATATACCAGCAACAAAGAGAGCATAGAAGAATGCAATAGCCAAGTATAAGCACAATATTAGCGTTAGCTTTTCAGCTGGCTAATAACAGTCAGGAGTGGGGAGCAGCAAAGAAAGAAGTAACATAAAAGAGAGAGCAATGATGTTGCTATATGTGTGTGTGTGTTTGTGATATGCAATGTGTTGGTTGTGTCCAATGTATTTCATAATGATGTTGCTATATGTGTGTGTGTGTTTGTGTTTGTGATATGCAATGTGTTGGTTGTGTCCAATGTATTTCATGCAATGTGTTGGTTGTGTCAGTGTCTTTTATGCAAAAGAGAATAGGGAGTACATATAGTACTGAATACGAGTAAATAAACAAGGTAGCGGTCCCTTAATTAAGGAACTGGCATCAATCACAATCAAATCAATATATGGACTTCCCTTTAATTAAGGAATCCAAATCAAACGGTAATAATCAGTCATTTAAAAGGAAAGAAATCACAGAGTGGGGTATAATCACATAATTAGCATAAAATGTGTAATAAAGACTAGGTACATGACACTTTAATTAGCGAAATAGGTCAGGCAAATCAATCAACAAATTTGTTCGCATATATAGGGAAAAATACCACTATAAGTCTGGAAAACGAGATTGAAAACCTAGGAAATCAGTATTAATCGAGGAAAGAATCCAACAAGTTAAGAAAGCAATTCAAACTATAAGGAAAATACGCAGAATTACAATTTTAAAGCAAGTATCACAGTCTCAAAGAGGACTCGAAGAATCAGTATAAAATCATCGTGTAAGCAATTAAAAAAACTTTAAGAGAAGAACATTGAATGATAGGAGAATGAAACACTAACAACAAAATTAAAGCAAAGAGCACGGAACTTAGAGAAGAACCAAGAAGAACACATAATCGAACAAATAATACAAACACAAACATACAGCTAAGGTTTCATCAGACTTAAGAAAAAGAAATGTTTAGAAATAGTACTGAAAATCATGAGTTACTACTCAAAAATCAGAAAAAAAAAAAGTGATTTCAAAAAAGGGTTTAGAAACCCTAGTTTCAGAAAGCAAACGAAAATGTTTAAAACCGGAGTAATCATAAAGATTGAGTAGAAAATAGTGCAAAATATAAGGTATGAGTTAAAATCATTAAATATCATAGGTTTGAGAGGTTTGGATTGAGATAAAGGTTTCAAATGAAACCAGTGGGAGAAACAAGAGAAACCTAGTTGTGAAACTCGAGAATAATAGTGTTTACAGCACCGTCAGACCAAAATCTATCGGAGAAAGGCTGAAAACAAACCAGGAAAAGCTTCAGTGACCATTTCGTATGGTGGAGGCTTCTGGGTCCTCAAGGATAGACGGAATCGGTGAGATACGGCTTCACGACAGCTGGTGATCGAAAGAGGTGAGGCTGGAGGTGGTACGAAAGATGGTGAAGGCCATCGAGAAGAAGAACCAGAAGGTTCTAGAGAGAATGAGGAGAGGAAGAGACAAAGTAGAGAGAGAGACCGATCTCGAAAAATGAGGGATCAAAGGGGGGTAGGTTAGAATTTAATTAAGGAAAAAGGATCTAGGTCGTTGATCTTATTTGATTAACGGCTCAAATTGATTCAGAGTTGGACCGGGTTAGATTTAGGAATTAGGTTGGGTTAGAATTTAATTGGGTTTTGGGTCAGTTGAGTTAATTTAAAAATCTGATGGGTAGGGTTAAATTGAGGCTAGAATTGCAATAATAATAGGCTAGGTGTTAAATAGCTAATTTCTCCCTTTATTTTATATAAAATAGTTAATATAATTTTAAAAATAAATTAATTGCACTTATCTAATTAATAATGTATAAGTATTATTCTAAATATACTTGAAGTGATTTCAAAATTGTAAAATGTTGTTAATCGTAATATAGGTTATAATTACAATTTTATGCAATTTAGCTTTAAAATATCAAATAAATTTATAAAAGTATGAAAAATTACCTTAATTATATTTTTGTATAAATATGAGAATGGAAATAAATTATTCACAAAAATGATAATCTAGGAATAATTATTGGATTTACTGTTGAAATAGATAATAAATTAATTTTGAAAATCTTAAAAATTAGGGAAAATACCAAAACTCTTGGGCATGCTTATATATTCATACACATGCTATTTTGAAAGTATTTTGAGTATAAAAATATACAAGGAAAAATTGGGTATCAACAACTGATTTTGGTAATATTGATGTGGAACTTAGTGGCTAACATGTCGTGCTTGGTAATTGGAAAGATGCTCCATTTCTTGGTCAGCCTAAGAGGAGTCTTGGTGGTTTATTTTCTTGTCATTTCTGTTGTCCGGGTTAGTTTCAAGGTTGTAATCCGAATATTTTCTTGTGACTCAAACCCTTCTATCCTTATATTTTTTCGGGTTTGTTTAGTCGTAATAGCTCGTTTAGTGTTGTCTAGGTTTGTTCCAGGGTTATAACCCCACTTTTAGTTTGCTTGTCTTGTTGTTCGAACAGTTTCACCATCTGTTTAACGCAATTTCTTGATTTCTGTTATTCTAGTCATTTACTTTTGTTTAGCTCTCTTCTTTTTTAATAGTATTTTTCTTGCTAGTTCTAGTGACATGACATGCTCACATAATTTTAGGCCTTATCTTAAAGGTTACTTCAATCATGAAGCAATCTGGAAGATGATAGAGATACTTGAGGGAATAATAAAAGATTTGGATGATTTGAGATCATTTGAAGCCCGAGCCATATGAAATTGGGGCAGATAGAACGTAAAGAAACACTATTAAAATATACCATATCAAATCGAGTTGAAACTAACGGCAAGTTTGCCCCAAATTGACAGGGTTCATTCATTGTACTGAGAGTGAAGGTGTTAGCCAGTGGTGCTTTTAAGTTAACAGATGTAGAAGGTGAATATGTGGATATGGTTATCAGGTCTGGTACAATCAAACGATGTTATATAAATGTTTTCCTTGGTTTGTTTAGTTGTATTGTTTGTACGTGGCATGTTTTGAATATCGGAATGACGAAGAAATTCTGTTCTGCTATCTAAACACTTTATCCTTCGTTATCCCTTTGAGCCTTATTTATTTTCTTATGTACCCCTCTTGTGGAATCCGTAGCAAAGTTCAGAAACGCAAGCGCAAAAGATAAGTAAAGGAAGAAGAGAAAAAGAGAAAGAAAATAGAAAAACAGAAAGAAAAGAATGGAAAGAGAAAGAAAAAAAGAAAAGAGAAGAAAAACAACAAAATAAGGAAAGAAGAGAAAAAGAAAAACAATAGAAAAATCACAACAAACAAAGTAATTCCTATGACATGAACTACATTCGACCTAATTCCTTTTAAGGATACATAGCCAGCCTCACGGTTCAGTTCCATCAGAATAAAAATTAAAAAAGTCCCCAAGCAAAGAAACTAGGGCAGAAGTTGTGGTTGTGCAAGAGATTTGATTTTGAAAGTTTTAACTTTGAACCCATTTGAATTATTTTGAGCCTTTGATACTCTTTCTTTCTAACCCCATCCAAAATCCCACATAACAGTCCAGATAAAGACCTTCTGGTCAGTCTTTGAGAGATGTCAGGGCGAGCAAATAGAGGTGAATCATATTAGGGGCAACTCTCCGGTCTAAACAAAGAGAATAAAAAAAGAGAGAACCTTATTGGCGAACGCCCTCGCGGGTACCATAATGCAATGAAAGTTGAGAGAAATAAAACATGAGAGAGTCTTATTGGTGAAAACCCTCACGGGCACCGAAAGGCGACGGGAGCCAAGAGAAATAAAAAATGAGAGAGTCTTATTGGTGAAAACCTTCACGGGCACCTTGAGGCAACTGTAAGTTGGGAGGAAGAACAAAATGAGAGAGGCTTGATGGTAAAAACCCTTCGGGCACCACGGGTCGAATAAGGAGCGTGAATTGGATTGGATAATTGGAGCATTAAAGCCAAGTTTCACAGTTTAAGGGTACAACAAGAGTTGAACATCAGACTTTCTTAACAGAATAGGGTACATGTGCATGCCATGGTCATTAAAGTTGGTATCCATATCTGATAGGTCTCTACTTTGTAGCTTTCATGTTATGAATCATCTCTTTTCTTTGTCCTTTAATCTGTTCCTTTTGTCTTGTTTACTTACTCTTCCTGAATCTATTTGGTCATAACAAGTGAGAAATGACTTCAAAATCTACCACCAGCTGTCCAATTGCGCAAAATAGAATTTGGCTAGCATATCAAAGCGTCATAAGTCAGGAAAAAACAGCAAGCACACTGAGTTGGTAACAATCAACATGCTTTGGAATCTATGTGAAATACAAAGGTTTGCAGCATATTAATTCATGAGAAATGCAGCAGATGGAGAGTGTCAGGTGAACAGATCAAAGGTATGTTCGACGAAATACAAAGGTATGATACATGTCAATTCATGAATAATGCAATAGATAGATATGCTGGGTGAACGGATCAAAGGTATTTTTTATGATAATGATGACAGAAAAGTGGTTAACCAATGACAAGCAAGGACTTCCAATCGAAAATCAATGTTATCATGGCAAGTGAAGAAGCAATAAGCCTCAAGGCCAAGGCCAGTAGATTAAGTCAGGAAAGAATAGCGTGCACACTAAGTGGGTGGTAATTGACGTGCTTTGGGGATTCATGTAAAATACACGATAAATGTCAATGCATGAGCACAATGCAACAGATGAATGGTATCGGGGTTGAACGGATCAGGGATATTTTCCATGATAAGAGTGACAGAGAAAGTGGTTAGTTAATAAACAGGCAAGATCTTTCAAATTGAAATCAAAGCTATCATGGGAAGTGAAGGAGAAATCGCCCTCAAAGTCAAGGCCACAAACCAACCACCACATTTTAAACTAACAAGCTTTTTCTTTGATTGAAACAGGGGAAAAAATTCCAGTTGTCTCAGAGAAACACTCTATAGGCAAAAGGCAAGCACCAAGCAGGTATGACCGTAAAATTTCACGACCCTTCTAGAAAATGGGACCTAGTTAAAATTCAAAATAATCATGAATAGCAAAAAGGAACATAAGTTAGTTTAAAAGTCTGCATGTTTGAGATAGAATCCGATTAGGAGTTTCAGGACCCTCCTGGACAATGGGACTTAGTTTAAAATTCAAAACACTCATGAGTAGCGAGATCTAGCACAAATGCACCCCAAAAGAATGTAAGTTGGTGCTAGAGATAGAATTCAGTTAGGAGTTGTCAGGACCCTCCTGGAAAATGGGACCTAGTTCTAAAAATAAGTAGCAAGATATAGCATAAATGAATCCCAAATGAATAAAGGTTGGTCTCAAAGTTCGTATGTTTTATGATAGAATTCAGTCATGAGTTTTTAGGACCCTCCTGAATAATGGGGCTTAGCTTTAGGATTTTCATTAGATAACAATATTTAGCATAAGTTTTGCTGTAGGTTAGTATAATTCAGCCGTAAGGAGTTGTCACTCTTAGGATGAAATTTGACTTTGGATTGTCAGGACCCTCCTGGATAATGGGATGTAGCCTTAATATTTTCTTAGATAACAAGATGTGGTGGACATTATACCTTTAGAAGATATAGTTTAGTTTTAAAATTGTCATTAGTTAAGAGTTGTCAGAATCCTCCTTGATAATGGGCGATAGTGTTAAGACCCTCTTAGATAACCATACTTAGTGGAAATCATACCTTTAGAAAACATAATTCAGCTTTTAAAACTGTCACTTAACTAAGAGTTGTCAGGACCCTCCTGAATAGTGGGATCTAATTTTTAAATTCTTAGAATATTTGGAAACATGATTCAGTTTAACACTCACATATGTACCCAACTACCAAATTAAGGTAGAAACATTTCTTTGTTCTGTCTTTGTTGAAATCAGGTACCCGATTAGAGAAAAAGGAATACATTCAAGTTTTGGCTATCAGGCGTCCACATGGAGAACAAGGGAATACAGATCAAGTTTTGGTAATCAGGAGCTCACCTGAAGACAAGGGAATACAGTTTGAGATTTTAGCAATTAGGTGCCCACCTGGAGAGCAAGGGAATACAATTCAAGTTTCAGCAATCAGGCGACCACCTGGAGAACTAGGGAATACAGCTCAAGTTATGGCAATCAGGAGCCCACCTGAATAACAAGGGAATACAGTTCAAGTGTTGGCAATCAAGCGTCCACCTAGAGAGCAAGGGAATACACTTCAAGATTCAGCAATTAGGCACCACCTAGAGAACATGGGAGTACAGTTCGAGTTTCAGCAATCAGGCACCCACCTGGAAAGCAAGGTAATACAGTTCGAGTTTCACCAATAAGGCGCCACCTAGAGAACAAGAGAGTACAGTTCGAGTTTAAGAAAAAAAGTCCACCTAGAGAGCAAGGGAACACAGTTCTGAGCAATCAAGCGCCTACCTGGAGAACAAGGGAATACAACTCAAGTTTTGGCAATCAGGAGCCCGCCTGAAGAACAAAGGAATATAATTCAAGTTTCGAATCAAGAGCCCACCTAGAGAACAAAGGGATACAATTCAGGTTTTGGCAATCAGGAGCCCACTTGGAGAACAAGGGAATACAATTCAAGTTGCGGCAATCAAGAGCCCACCTGGAGAACAAGGGGATACAATATAAGTTTTGGTAATCAGGAGCCCACCTGGAGAACAAGGTAATACAATTCAAGTTTCGGCAATTAAGAGCCCACCTGGAGAAAAGGGAAATACAATTTGAGTCTCGGTAATCAGGAGCCCACCTGGAGAACATGTGAATACAATTCAAGTCTTGGTAATCAAGCACCCACCTATAGAGCAAGGGAACACAATTCGAGTTCAGCAATCCATCATCTACTTGGATAAAGGGAAAACATCTCATATTACAATTCAAGTCGGCAAAAAGGAATTTCATAGGAAGAATATAAGTCAACAAAGCAACAAGGATCAAGAGAAAGTTTGAAAATATAAACATGATTTCTTGTAATTCATAGATTATAGGTCCTACATAGAGAACAAAGCGATAAAATTCAGGTTTTGGCAATAAGGAGCCCACTTGGAGATTAAGGGAATACAATTCAAGTTTCGGCAATCAGGAGCCCACCTAGATAACAAGGGGATATAATTCAAGTTTCGGTAATCAGGAGCCCACCTGGAGAACAAGGGAATACAACTCAAGTTTTGGCAATTAGGATCCCACTTGGAAAATAAGGGAATTCAATTCAAGTCTCGGTAATAAGGAGCCCACCTAGAGAACAAGGGAATACAACTCAAGTTTTTGGCAATCAGGAGCCCACTTGGAGAAAAGGGAATACAACTCAAGTTTTCGCAATCAAGAGCCCACCAGAAGAACATGGGAATACAATTCAAGTCTTGGTAATCATGGACCCACCTAGAGAACAAGGGAAACACAATTCGAGTTCAGCAATCCAGCTTCTACCATGAGAAAGGGAAAACATCTCATATTACAATTCAAGTCGGCAAAAATGAATTTCGCATGAAGAATATAAGTCAACAAGGCAACAAGGATCAAAAGCAAGTTTGAAAATATAAATATGATTTTTGTTGAAATCAGGTACCCGCTTAAAGAACAGGGAATACATTCACGTTTTGGCAATCAGGCGCCCACCTGGAGAACAAGGAAATACAGTTCAACTTTTGGCAATCAGGAGCTCACTTGAAGAATAATGCAATACAATTTGAGTTTTTAGCAATCAGACGCCCACCTGGAGAGTAAGGGAATACGATTCAAGTTTCAGTAATCAGGCGCCCACCTGGAGAACTAGCGAATACAGCTCAAGTTTTGGCAATCAGGAACCCACCTGAAGAACAAGGGAATACAGTTCTAGTTTTGGCAATCAGGCGCCCACCTGGAGAGCAAGGGAATACAATTCAAGTTTCAGCAATTAGGTGCCACCTATAGAATAGGGGAGTACAATTTGAGTTTAAGCTATCAGGCGCCCATGTGGAGAGCAAGGGAATACAGTTCGGGTTTCAGCAATCAAGCGCCCACCTGGAGAACAAAGGAATACAACTCAAGTTTTGCCAATTAGAAGCCTGCTTGAAGAACAAGGGAATACAATTCAAGGTTCGTTAATCAGGAGCCCACCTGGAGAACAAAAGGACACAATTCAGGTTTTGGAAATCAGGAGCCCACTTGGAGAACAAGGGAATACAATTCTAGTTTCGGGAATAAGAAGCCCATCTGGAGAACAAGGGGATAAAATTCAAGTTTTGGTAATCAGGAGCCCCTCTAGAGAACAAGGGAATACAATTCAAGTTTCGGCAGTCAGGAGCCCACCTGGAGAACAAGGGAATACAATTCAAGTCTCGGTAATCAGGAGCCCACCTGGAGAACAAGGGAATACAACTCAAGTTTTTGGCAATCAGGAGTCCACCTGGAGAACAAGGGAATACAACTCAAGTTTAGCCAATCAGGAGCCACCTGGAGAATATGGGAATACAATTCAAGTCTTGGTTAGAGCAAGGGAATACAATTCAAGTTATAGCAATCAAGCACCCACCTGGATAGCAAGGGAATACAGTTCAACTTTCAGCAATCAGGCGCCCACCTGGAGAACAAAGGAATACAACTCAAGATTTGGCAATCAGGAGCCCGCCTGAAGAACAAGGGAATACAACTCAAGATTTAGCAATCAGGACCTCGCCTGAAGAACAAGGGAATACAATTCAAGTTTCGGTAACTAAGAGCCCACCTGGAGAACAAAGGAAATACAATTCAAGTTTCGTCAATCCGAAGCCCACCTAGAGAACAAGCGGATACAATTCAAGTTTCGGTAATTAGGAGCCCACCTGGAGAATAAGGGAATACAATTCAAGTTTCGGCAATCAGGAGCCCACCTGGAGAACAAGGGAATACAATTCAAGTCTCGGTAATTAGGATCCCACTTGGAGAACCAGGGAATACAACTCAAATTTTTGGCAATCAGGAGCTCGCCTCGAGAACAAGGAAATATAACTTACGTTTCGGCAATCAGGAGCCCACCTGGAGAACATGAGAATACAATTCAAGTCTTGGTAATCAGACACCCACCTAGAGAACAAGGTAACACAATTCGAGTTCAGCAATCCAGCATCTACTTGGAGAAAAGGAAAACATCTCATATTACAATTCAAGTCGGCAAAAAGGAATTTCACAGGAAGAATATAAGTCAACAAGGCAACAAGGATCAAGAGAAAGTTTGAAAATATAAATATTATTTCTTGTAATTCATAGATTATAGAGCCCACCTAGAGAACAAAGGCATACAATTCAGGTTTTGGCAATCAAGAGCTCACTTAGAGAACAAGCGAATACAATTCAAGTTTCGGCAGTAAGGAGCCGAGCTGGAGAACATGGGGATACTATTCAAGTTTCGGTAATCAGGAGCCCACCTGGAGAACAAGGGAATACAATTCAAGTTTCGGCAATAAGGAGCCCACTCGGAGAAAAAGGGAATACAATTCAAGTCGCGGTAATCAGGAGCCCACTTGGAGAATGAGGGAATACAACTCAAGTTTTTGGCAATCGGGAGCCCACCTGGAGAACAATGGAATACGACTCAAGTTTTGGCAATCAGGAGCCCACATGGAGAACATGGGAATACAATTCAAGTCTTGGTAAGTACGCACCCACATAGAGAACAACGGAACACAATTCGAGTTCAGTAATCCAGCATTTACCTGGAGAAAGGGAAAACATCTCATATTACAATTCAAGTATGCAAAAAGGAATTTCACAAGAAGAATATAAGTCAACAAGGAAACAAGTTTCAAGAGCAATTTTGAAAATATAAATATGATTTCTTGTAATTCATAGATTATAGAGCCCACCTGGAGAACAAAGGGATATAGTTTAAGTTTTGGCAATCAGGCGCCCACCAGGAAACAAGTGAATACAGTTCAAGTTTTGGCAATGAGAAGCTCACCTGAAGAACAAGGGAATATATTTTGAGTTTTTAGCAATCATGCGCCCACCTATAGAGCAAGGAAATACGATTCAAGTTTCAACAATCAGGCGCCCACCTGGAGAACTAGGGAATACAGCTCAGGGTTTGACAATTAGGAGCCCACCTGCAGAACTAGGGAATACAGTTCAAGTTTTGGAAATTAGGCGTCCACCTGGAGAGTAAGGGAATACAATTCAAGTTTCAGCAATCAGGTGCCACCTATTGAACAGGGGAGTACAGTTCGAGTTTAAGCAATCAGGCGCCCACCTGTAGAGCAAGGGAATACAGTTCGAGTTTCAGTAATCAAGCGCCTACCTGGAGAACAAGGGAATACAGCTCAAATTTTGGCAATCAGGAGCCCGCCTGAAGAACAAGGGAATACAATTCCAGTTTCGGTAATCAGGAGCCCACCAGAAAAACAAAGGGACATAATTCAGGTTTAGGCAATCAGGTGCCCACTTGGAGAACAAGGGAATACAATTCAAGTTTCGGCAATCAAAATCCCACCTGGAGAACAAGGGGATACAATTCAAGTTTCGGTAATCTGGAGCTCCCCTTTGAGAACAAGGGAATACAATTCAAGTTTCAGCAATCAGGAGCCCACCTGGAGAACAAGGGAATACAATTCAAGTCTTGGTAATCAGGAGCCCACCTGGAGAATAAGGGAATACAACTCAAGTTTTTGGCAATCAGGAGCCCACCTGGAGAACAAGGGAATACAACTCAAGTTTCACCAATCAGGAGCCCACCTGGAGAACATGGGAATACAATTCAAGTCTTGGTTAGAGCAAGGGAATACAATTCAAGTTATAGCAATCATGCGCCCACATGGATAGCAAGGGAATACAATTCAAGTTTCAGCAATCAGGCGCCCACCTGGAGAACAAGGGAATATAGCTCAAGTTTTGGCAATCAGGAGCCCGCTTGAAGAACAAAGGAATACAATTCAAGTTTCGGTAATCAGGAGCCCACCTGGAGAACAAAGGGATACAATTCAGGTTTTAGCAATCAGGAGTCCACTTGAAGAACAAGGGAATACAATTCAAGTTTCGTCAATCAGGAGCCCACCTAGAGAACAAGGGGATACAATTCAAGTTTCGGTAATCAGGAGCCCACATGGAGAACAAGGGAATACAACTCAAGTTTTTGGCAATCAGGAGCCCACTTGGAGAACAAGGAAATACAACTCAAGTTTCGGCAATCAGGAGCCCGCCTGGAGAACGTGGGAATATAATTCAAGTCTTGGTAATCAGGCACCCACCTAGAGAACAAGGGAACACAATTCGAGTTCAGCAATCCAGCATCTACCTGGAGAAAGGCAAAACATCTCATATTACAATTCAAGTCGGCAAAAAGGAATTTCACAGGAAGAATATAAGTCAACAAGGCAACAAGGATCAAGAGCAAGTTTAAAAATATAAATATGATTTTTTGTAATTCATAGATTATAGTCTAGTCTAGCGTCTTTTATTTTGACATGGTGTAATAAGGGGGTTCACTATGCAGTAGCAGCAACAACAGTAGTGAAATCACAGATTCATAGTAGTCCCAGCTTCCAAATATTTCTGAACTACACCGACCTGATTCCTTTTTAGCCAAGGATATGTAGGATACCTCTGAAACAGGGTGTGGTCGAATATTTCAAAAATGCTTCTTACGGAGTGTTCAAATGGGGAAAAATCGCTCGTATCCGTTCAGTTATCTTTGCACGAAATCTATTCGTGTTTCCGAGCATAGAGGGGCAGTTGTGAGCACGTGATTTTTGCCTCACACGAATTACTCCTACAGAGTTCCTAAAATTAGTACTTTTTCATTAATTATTTGATTTTTAGGAATTATTGCATTATTTTGTTTTTGTTTGTATTTTTTGTACATATTTAAGTTTTATTACTCACAAAAATACAAAATAGTGCATTTGCATTTCGGACCCAATTTTAAAATTTTAGGATAACTAGTTATTGAATATTAAAAAAATGAAAGAAAATCACAAAATAGTTTATTTTTGCATTTTTAACTTTTAGTTTTCGAATTTGTCACCGTTTGCTTTTAATTTAGGACTTCATTAATTTTTGAGAAAAGTAATTAGTTTAGTTTTGGATTTAAATCAGGTTTTGTTTTTATTTTTTTTACAAAAAATTGAAAATGAAATAAAAAAGGAAGAAAAAAAGAAAATAAAAGAAATTGAGCTTCTTAATAAAAATATCTGAATTTGCGCCATCCCAAACCAAATCCACTAACTACCCGGTCAAAATACCCAAATACCCGGCCTAAAATCAAACCCCAACCGATCTCCCCGACTAATAACCCAAATAGCCCTGTATTGGACAAACTCAACCACGACCGTTGGATCTCTCTAATCCAATGGTCCGGAACTTAGGAGACTTCACCATATATATATGTCCTAATGACTCCCCACCTCTCCCCCTCCCCCACCCCAATCTCGTCATCTACAAACCCTTCCCATGCAACGCCTCGTCCGCCGCTACCAGAAATTGCCTGATGACGGCGACAAGTCTCTGATGGCCACCAAAGTTACACAAAATCTTCTTCCTCATACCACACCACCAACCGCTCTCCTCGAATCCCACTGGAACTCGTCAAAACCTCCAAGACCTAGGGCACCGCCCTTAAATATTCAAAACCCACACAACCAAAATAACACCCTGAGACCACCTCCCCCCCCCCCCTCCATTGTCTTGAAAATCTATGGAATTCGTCGAATATCAAATCGAAGGGTTAAGCCCTAAAAGACTAAAATCAAAATTACGCATGCAAGGTCAAGAGTCCAGTCTGATGGAGTTCTACGGCCAATTTCATCACGAAATGGTGTCATTTGCCTGTTCTTGACAAAGAAGGGATGATTGACATTATCTTGCGGCGTAATTGAGAAAGTTCATCCAGTCCTAGGTTGAATCGATAAGTTTCAGTCATCCTTGTTGTCTATTGTCGTTGTTTCACATTTGTTCCCCTGCCTTTTGTTTTTATCCTTCTTCAACTGGTTTCTCCTGATTGAATTTAGAAAATTTCAATTTCTGAATCAGGTTTTTCTTTTTCTTTTGTTAGTTATTTCATGATTTGCGGGCTAGTTTTCTCCTACAATTGTGTTTGTTTTGCTCATTTGTCATGTTTGTTTTATTTAAGTCATTTTAAGTGTCAGATTTTTCTTCGTTTAGTTCTCTTGATTAATTTTAAATATCTTTTCCCTTGTTCTGGTTCCAATTCGAATTTGTAACTATTTTTGGGTTTGAATTTTGGGCTTCAATTGACTATATTCGATTGTTGATTGAATCGAAGACTAGGGAAATGGGGCTCATTTTAATGGGTCAGCCCGGGGTCAACTTGACCCATAACCCATTTGAGACTTAAGGGTAGTTTGGGTAATGGGCTGGGGGAATCCAAGGATAACTAATTTAGAAGCTTCTAGTACGGGGCTTTGATTAAATTTTAGACTATAACTTGACCAACAAGTCAGAAAATGAAGGACTAAGTAGCAAAAAGAAAAATTTGAAAAGGAGTAAATTGAAAAACTGAACCATTTAAGGCTACCCTAGCAACTTGCCTATAAAGGCATTGTTACTTAAGACCCAATTCAGATTTTAGAGAGCAAAACAAATATATAGAAATTAAAACAGCAAAAATATTGGTAGTAGTTCTACTGTTCCATTGAGTCTCATCATTGGTTGTTTTATTCGAGTTCTAAAAATAATAATAACACATTCTAAGATTGAAATGGATTGATATTAAGTCCTTGAGATGTTGTTATGGTTCAAGTCTATTTGAGGGTCACTATTCCATCGGGTTTCAAGTTAATTTCATGGTTTTAATGGTGGAATCTAGGTTTGTTATGGGTTGGAAATGGTTTTAAAATAGTTTTGCTGCTTGGGGTTTTGATTTGAATATATTGCAATATAGTTCGCCTTAATTGTTTTAAAGTTGGTTCCCTTCCTGGAGTTTTCTATTATTCTATTGGATTTGTAACTAATTTTGTGGTTTCATCACTGAATATGGGCTGTTGTTTTTGCCGATGTCAATTTCTGCTGCTAACACTGCTGATCCTTTATTATTTCTTTGTTCCTTCAAACCCAGGAACACGCCCCTGAAACCTATGTAAATTGATGCTCAATTTGGAAGAGTAAAAATGGAGATAGAAAGTGGTTTTGTTCAAAGTAGTTTTAATCTTTTCCTCTCTTCTTGCGTCTGAAATGTCGCCATTGTTTACATGGAGATCGATAGATTATAAAGGATAATTTGTTTCTCCTTCAGCACATTTACTATTTGCATGCTTTGTAGTATGAGTTAAGTCATGGACTTTAGTTCTTAAGTAAGTTAGAATTTGTGTTGTTAAGACTTTGAGTTTGTAGTTGTTAATTTCATGGTGGTTGTCACCTACCATAGACTCTCTTCGGTTTATGGTTGAGGCTTGCTCAGGCTCTTTAATGTAGACTTATGCTTAAATTCATTTGGAAAATAGCACGATATTATTTTGGTGATATCAAGGTTCTCTTTGTACTAAATTGGTTAATTTCTTTTAAAATCTTCAGGACTGCATTGCAAGATAGTTTAGAGGTCTAGAAATTAAACTTTGTCTACTGTTAGTCATTAAAATGGGACTTTCAATTGTTTTCAAAGTTGATACATTTCTAAAATACTAGATAATTGTTCATGGACAAATTGAAGTGAGATTCCAAAGGTTGTGTGCATTGGCATTGATTCCATCGTTTGTTTTTTCCTGTGGAGTTACATGGTTTATTTGCAAATTTTGGTATTATCCACGCGATGCAGGGGCTCGATATTGAGTTTGACCTTCAGTAATTACTAGACTCAAGATTTGGGCTCATGCTTGGGCCCAAACTGTGTAGCCTCTTGTGCATTAAGCCATCAATTTGTTTGTGCTAGATTAATAATCAACTTTATCTCGCAAGCCTTTTAGTTAGTGTTAATTGAGCCCATTAATAAATAATTGAGGTGCAAGTAGCTATGGCCCTCCGAATGTAGTCCTTTTAGTTTATAATTGAGGTGTGATATGCCAAACAAAAAATGACTAAGGCGTGGCCTTCATTTAATTGGGTCTTTTAAAAATCTTTAGAATTAAGGTGTGCCATTTAGCAAATTTACATGGCCCATGTAGAGCTAAAAACGCATAGTTGCTCTAGGTGCATATATTTACTAATATTACCTTCCTAAATTCGGGTGTGCATTTTATGTGACCCAACTCTAAATCCTTATAACGTCGAATAAATGTGTTTCGGATTACGGGTGCATTTCATGTGACGTGGTCCAAAGACATGTTTTAGACGACGTAAAAGCTTCTTCAAAAAGGAATAAAACAGTTAAAAGTAAAAAATTCACATAGGTTCATAATATTTTTAAAATCAGATAATTATGCCAATTATATCAATTGAGTGACCATGCTAGAACCACGGAACTCGGGAATGCTTAACACCTTCTCCCGAATTAATAGAATTTCTTACCCGGATTTCTGGTTCGCAGACTGTAATACAGAGTCAACCCTTTCCTCAATTTGGGATTTGCACCGGTGACTTGGGACACCACTAATTATCCAAAGTGGAAACTCTGAATTCTTTAAATAAATAAATCTCATCTTGATTGTCCTTTAATTGGAACAAAGCTCCTTATCGACGCCCTTCGGGGTATGTAAAAAAGGTGGTGTGACAAAACAAACAGAATCTAACACAAAATCATGCTTAATTAAGTAAACTTAATACCGAACATGCTAAGAAATGGCTTTGGATAACTCGACAAACAAGAAAAAAATCAAGAAAAGAAGAGGAGACAGAAGATGATGAGAGATGAGATAAAAATAAATAAACAAAACAAAAGGAAAAATACCAATGATGGCCTCGACAGTAAAGAAATGAAACAGATCTTCAAACCTCCAATTTAGCCCATGTTAGACCTTAATCGTGTGTTCCTTTCAAGAACACACGAATAAAGTCCAACTAGACCCCAACCCTTCACTGAAAATTCGATTTGGGGTATTGGGATTTTTAGGGTTTTCTTTCAAAAACATATTCGAGAGACTCTGTTAAGATTCGAGGGTAAAGGGACATAGACTAGGGAAGAGGGGGTCAAGGAAGCTTTGGGGGTGTTATTTTGGTGGGGCTTGGGGTCAGCGTCGCCATCGAAGAAAGTTTGGGAGGCGCTAGGGTTTTCAAGATTTGAGGCGATACAGTGGGATTTTGGAGATACGGGGTGGGGATCTAGGATGAGGAGATGGAGGAGGAGCGAGAGTGTAAATTCATGGGGATTGGGGCCCGGCCACCGTCATAGGCAATTTCCGGCAGGCGGCAGGCGGTGGTTCAGGGTGGTGCTAATGGCGGTTCTCTGGGGTGCTGAGAGACGAGAAATGGGGGGTAGGAGTGTTTAGACATTTAAATATCAAGCGACCTCAGCTCAGGGGTCGTTGGATCAAAGATCCTCTATGGCTGGGATCGATTGGAGGGGCAAACGGGGTCGTTTAATCTCCACGGGAGACGAGTCAGGCCAAGGGGAAAAATGGGTTGGGTCTTGGCCGGGATAAGTCAATTGGGCCGGGTGTTTAGGTGATTTCGGACGGGTAAAAGGTATTAAATCAATTGGCCTTGGGAATTTCAAGGAATTAGCCCAAAAATCTAATATTTTATTAATAACTCCATTTTCTTTTCATTTTATTTTTTTTTTATTTTTTTCATTTTTAGATTTTGTTAAATACAAATTAAAATAGAAAGAAGACCTGATTTAATTCCAACACTAATCTAATTGCTTCCTTAAAATTGATTAAGTCCTAAATTTAAAAAACTATAATAAATTCGATAATTAAAAGGTCAAAAATGCAAAATGAATAATTTTTATTATTTTCTTTCATGTTTTTCCCTAATTAATTAACTAATTATACTAAAAATATAAAATAGGACTGACACACCTCCTTTTCGACAATTACATCCCGGCGAAGGGCGTAGAGAAGGGAGTTTTTCTAATTTAAGGACAATTGAAACAAGATTTATTTATTTAAGAGATTTTCAGAGTCACAACTTGGAATAATTAATAGTGTCCAAAGTCATCGGTTCAAATCCCGAATCAAGGAAAGTTTAACTCTGTTTAACAGTATGCGAACCAGAAATCCGGGTAAGGAATTTTGTTAACCCGGGAGAAGTGTTAGGCACTCCCGAATTTCGTGGTTCTAGCACGGTCGCTCAACTGTTATATTTGGCTTAATTATCTAATTTTAGTCAGTTTTTACCTATGTGCCAATTTTAACTTTTAGCAACTTTTATTATTATTTTAAAGAAAATTGCAACGTCATTAAAACATATCTCGAACCACGTCACATAAATGCACCCGTAATTTTTGACATATTTTAACATCGTTTGGGATTTGGATTTGGATCACGTAAATGCGCACCCAAGTTTAGGAAGGTAAGATTATTAAAGAACGCGCCTAAAGCGACTAGCGTACTCTTTACTTTGTGGGAGGCCATGAAAATTCGCTAAATGGCACGTCTCAAATTTGAAATATTTTAAAGACATAATCAAAGAGGGACACACAATTTGTCATTTTATTTGGCGCGGTGTGCCTCAATTCTAATTTAAAAGGAAGATTCAAGTTGCGTCTTAGAGGGCCATAAACTGCGTTTTCTCTAATTATGGCTCACCTCGAATAATTCTGACCAAACCCATGTCAAAGATAGAGATAGATTAACTATTACTAAGCGATTTATTAATGATCAATTCAACCGAGGTAATGTGACTTATCAACAGCAGACTAGTGAGACGATCTGGGCCAACAATGCAGAACCAGCCCGAATAGTGCAACTCCATACTTCCCGAGAGTTATCAATTTCAATTACTTTGGGCCCAAGAGGAACCCAATTCAGCAGGAGTTAACCTAGGATCGAATTGGGCCCAAGAAAAAAATAACGTTCAAACAGAATGCAAGAGGCATCCAGAAATTGAATCTGAGCAACCACATGAAATCTAAAACAGATGCACTAACAACTGACTATGAATTTGCAAATCCCTTAGCTAGAATCGAACGAACCCAAGGAAGAGACTATAGTGTAGTAAATTCAATCATTAGGGCATGGGTAGTGAACTAACTAAGAATCAATTTAAACATCTATTAACTAGCAGATCTGTTACTCAAAAATACATTAAATCTGATTTCAATATTCAAACTAACCCCCTTAGCATGATAGTAAAACTTTGAAAGCACTTTAGCAGGAATCAATGTTATTTCAGGTCAAACTCCTAATAACTTTTATGTTTCAACAAATCTCATTATCAAGGCGTAAACCAACTGCTAACAGAATGTTCAATTTATAAGTAATCAATAGACATAACCTGAGAATTCCTCATATTACTACAACATCTAGCTAACAAGGGGTTATAATGTTAACTTGCACCACTGACACTAAACCAAACAACGGAATGTAAACAAGTCATAGTCTCAAGAGTCCATGATCAACTACAGCCTGATTCTTAGCTATTCTAAAGGAAAAATCACTATATCAATGATTTAATTGAAACAAACATGAGAACGGGACCATTCTCAACACAGAGAAAAGAATAATATTAATACAAGAAATTGCTTCATTACATCTTCAAACTTGGTATCACATTGTGAGATTCAAAGTGTGTACCTGAAAGTTGAAAGCAAACAAAAAAATGAAGGATCAGTAGTGGAACCAGTAGCAGGAACAAGATGCAGCCACAAATTAAACGCAGAAATGATTGAGAAAAGACCACTTTCAAACCAATTTTGAACCCACAATGATGTCACATAAAGTTCAGGATCGAAATCTACCCAAGAGTGAAGAAAAAACTTGAATACCACACAGATTCAGCTCCTTTTTAACCTTCTGTTGCTCAGAACTTGTCACACAATCAGTACCACAAGAATTTCCTAAAAGTTTCAACGGAATAGTAGTTTTGTATTTTATTTTTTTTAGCCATCTTTGATTTTTTATTTTTAGCTCTCTATCTCTCTCTCTCTTATTCTTTTTTATTTTGCCTTGAAAGGAAAGAATACTAGTTTATATAGGTTCACACATAGGGCAAGCTTCATATTTTACTTTATCCGTTGGTCCCGCTTTTATTTTCAGCATTTAACTAGTTAGTCCGGCGGAGGACGGTGGAGGCGTGGAGGTGAAAGAGATGGACTGAGGGGTGGGGGTTATTTCGAACACTAATATAATAAATTAGGATCAGTTCCTGACCGTTTGATCTATTGAGATCAACGGTCCAGATCAAAATGACCAAAACGGTGTCGTTTGGGTCGGGGGAACGCTGGACTGGGTGGGGATTTAGGTCTGGGATCGACGGGGTGGGTTTGTACTTGATATGTGAAGAATGTAATACTGTTAACCTTTATGATATGGATGAATGTGATCCCCCTATTCATAGTATCCCCGATATTGTACACCATAATAATCATACCCCCATGATGATGAGGCTGGTACTGACTATAGCTTAAGTGATTTAGAGTCTGACTCTAGTTCTGAACGAGAAGGATACGATTTTGAAGAATTAGAAACATTAACAGTTCAAAAAAGGGAGATAACTAAAGAACTTAATGAGTACAAAGAGTTATATAGGGGTGTGACTTTTAAGGACATATCAAAAACTAGGAAGTATATGAAGTTGTATGATTTAGAAAACAAGAAAAAAAAAAGTAGAATTGTTGTCGAGTGACAAAATAAGGTTTAGGTATAAATGTGATATTTTTGGTTGTCCCTTTTTTGTGTTTGATATCCAAATAGAAGAATTATGGGGTTAAATATCAAAACCTTATATAACTATGGTGTTTCTTATGACAATAACACAATTGATTTTAATACCATTGCATAGTATTTCAAGAAAAAATAATAGGATAATCCTAAATATAAGGTAAAGAAGATGATTACAGGTTTGAAAAGGGTTTTTGAACTAAATATTAGCCATGAAAAGTGCAAGAGAGCAAAGAGAATGGTCTTAGAATCCTTAGATGGTAGTTTTAATGATGAGTACAATAAACTTGAGGCTCATGCTATTGAATTGAGAGATAATAATCCATATAGTAATGTGGTTATTAACCTTTTAAAAAAATTACTTGAAGAAGGGGGAAAAGGATTCTTGACGATGTTTGTTTACTTTCAAGCTTTAAAGATGAGTTTCAACCTAGTTTCACATAACCATTTCTATATTTGGCTTTGGCAGTTGTTGATAAAGAGACAAAGAATATATGGAACTGGTTCCTGCAGTTGCTTCAATATTCTCTGGGCCTCAAGGATGGGGAAGGAATTATGTGAACTGTCGTGGTGGCACCTAGTCTCTCCGACTAGGTAAGCCTAAAAATGCAAAAATAAACAAAACTTGTGGAAGAAATAATTTTAAAAATCAGCTAACATAATGAAGTAGTATTTAAAATACCACCCAGCATAAACAATACAACTTCTCAAACTAACAACAATTCCTGAAACCCGAAAACCCATGAATCACAAGCTAAGAGATATTACATAGCCCTAACTCCGAATTGTCTAACAAGAATAGAAAATACATAAGGGCTAAATACTAATACAGGAATAGAAAGAGACTCCTCAGTCTGCGGACGCGGCAGATATACCTCGAAAATACTAGAGCAGTCGCCTCGCCTCAGGGTGATAGGACTGGATAGAAGTACCTGGATCTTCACATGAAAAACATGCGCATAAGGGCATGAGTACACCATATCGGTACTCAGTAAGTGCCAAGCCTAACCTCGGTTGAGTAGTGACGAGGTAGGTCAAGGCCCTACTGAGATAAAATAAGATATAAGGTATGACAGGATAAGATAAGCAATTCAGTTGCAAGCTAACAATAAGAATTTAATACGAGAAAATAAGGAATGTAATAACCGAAACATAGGCTAAAACAATCACAAGGATAATAACGAGGGATCTATCAGTATTTTCGAGGATCTCTTGGTATCCTCAATCTATACTAGGGATCTCTTGGTATCCCGAGGATCTCTTGGTATCCTCAATATATGCTAGGGATATCCTGGTATCCCGAGGATCTCTTGGTATCCTCATTATATACGAGGATCTCTTGGTATCCTCAATATATACTAGGGATATATATATATATATATATATATATAGAGAGAGAGAGAGAGAGAGAAAGAGAGAGTCCAAAATCAATATATGTGCAGGGGATCTCCATGAATATAATTCGTATTTCCAAAGTAAACATACGGGGGATCTCCCGGAATACCACATTCGTAGTTCCAAAAAAACAAACAGCAACAACACAAAGAATACAAATTTAAATTCAAATCCCATATCAAGATAAAGCAGGTATTTCTAGCCTAAATGTTGTACATAATCCAGATAAGGTATTTTGAGCAAGTAAATTAATTAAATCAAACAAACATACTTCTCTAGACTAACAACATGCTTAAATTCCAGTGTAAACAAGAAAGCAAAATACAATTTAAGGCTATTTTAATGAAAAATAGGATTTTCAACAATTAGCACAAGTACGCGCACGTCCTCTCACGTGCAAGGCACTGATGGTCAGATGCCTACGGTCGGTATATCTTTGAAAGCTCAGACGGAGAGAATAAACGGACTCATCGAGGGCTACTTAAGCCACTTTAGTGCAAACCAGAAGGACTTACGTTGTTGGATGTTGCTACAGTCCTGCTATAACTTAACAACCAAAAAGCTCTGCATCGAACTTCAGCCCCTTCGAGTTGGCCACGGGGTAACAGCCTCTGACGCCCCACACCATTGCGACAGAGATTTCCCCGCGCAAGGTTATATAAGTCACTTACCTCGAATTGGCTCAATAATCAACCCGAAACCACGTTCTTGCCACGAGTATTCGACTCCACATGGCCCAAATCTATTCAATTTAATTGCATAATGTAAATAACACTTCAAGTAACTGATTATAAGATTAAATTATAAGCAAATACGCAAAATTAGGTAAAATAACCAAATGCCTCTCTGGCTCGCATCTCGGAATCGAGTAAAATTTATATTTCTAGAATCCTCACACTCTCACGAGTTCATTTATACCAAAATTATCCACATCCCATAACATTTCGACCCTCAAATCCTCAATTCTATTAGGGAGGGTCTTCCAAACTTTTCCAACTAAATTCACGAATTTAATGCCAAACTTGTAATAGATTCGAGTAATCTAACCAAAATTAAGTTAAGAACACTTACCCCAATATTTTTCTTGAAAATCTCTAGGGATCCCACACGTTGGGTTAATCATTAAGGTCTTATACAATTTTATGTTGGATGATTTCGACCGGGGATTTAAACAGATATACCCTAGTCTTTCTTATTATCGTTAAAATCGCGTCACCCGAGCTCCTTTGGTCCAAAAAATGTTAAAAATGGTTGAAACCTCGAAATAAAGCTTCTACCTAGGTATATACTCTTCGCGATCATGGAAAATGCTTTGCGATCGCCAACCACAACGTTTCTAAGCCCAAAATTTGCCCTTCGCAATCACGGAAAATGCTTCGTGATCAGAGAGAACAAGTTCTCAGCTCTTCCCGACAGCCTCCGGTGTAATGGCCATAACCTTTTGCACATAACTCTAAATGACAAATGGTTTGATGTTCTGAAAACTAGAAACCAAGGGCTATAACTTCCAAATTTCTCATTTCCTAACTCTTTATATATTGCGAGATATAAGCTTCCAAAATTAGCCTTATGCATTAGAGATTTCTAAACCTTTCCGGACAGCCTATAGTGTAACCACCATAACATTTTAGTGTATGTTTCTGTAACTATTATAGGGATTTATTGATGTTGTTAGAACTGTCCTTCTTCAAGCACAATATAAATATTGTGTTCGACATATTTAGGCTAACTAGTGCAAGATATACAATACTGGAAAAAGCAAAAAACTACTTTAGTGGTGTGCATAATCTACCTATAAGGAGGACTTCAAGGACCAGCTGATGAATTTAGCGGAGCTGAGCAAGAATGCACTTGTTAGTTTGTTGAAGTACCCACCCTAGACATAGTGTAGAGCTTATGTGGACATTTTGTACAAGAAACAGTTAGTTGATAATAATTTGACTAAATCCTTTAAAAAATGAATTTTAGAAGCAAGGCATAAGCCAATATTAAATATGTTAGAGGATATTAGAATCAAAGTCATGAATATTTTAAGAGAACATGAAGATGATGTGAGGAGTAGAAGTCATGACTTTAGTCTAAAAAGCATGGAACTGTAAAATGAATACATGCAAATTGCTCAAACAATGTGTAAAGTTAATTCCAATGGAGAAATAACAAGTATCAGAAGGTTCTGATAATCATTGTGTGAATTGGTTACGAAGAAGTGCACTTGCAGGCAATGGGACCTTACAAGAATCATATGTCCACATGTTATTAAAGTTGTATTTCATAACGTGGGTGATCCTATGGCAGAGATAAACTGGTGGTATAACAATAAGATATTTATGCTCACTTATAAACACAAGTTGCAACCTGTAAAAGGAAACTTTTTTTGGAAGGTTGACCTATCACAAGCAATGGAGCCACATGAGTTGGTTAAGTTGGCTGGTAAGCCTAAGGTAAAGAGATAAGCAGAAGGATGAGGCAATTAAAAGGCAATAACTATGGTCACAGTCCAGAAAAGGAAGAGTCATAACTTGTAGCAAATATGGAGAAACAACCCATAATTTTAGGACATGTGGACATGTAAGCTATAATTTGATTATTTAGTTAGTGAAATTTGAACTTATTACTGTTTTCTAACTTGTTTTTCTTTTCAGCAATTAAAGGGAAAAAGAAAACAACAAAAAAAGCTGTCAAGAACTTTGATAGATAAGAAATTGAAGAAGAAATTAACTGTTCAGTACCTCCAATCAGTCAACCAAATCAAGATTGTGGCTTAAGGTCCATGCCTACATATGGAGTTAGGATTATTTTGCCATTCAAGCAAGGATTAAGACATTAAATTTTTGGATATTGGATATGATGAAGATGTTATGTTGAGGCCAAGAGTGATACGAGAAGTCAATACAAGACTTAAGATGAGGCAGAAGGTACCAATACCCATTGGCACAAGGTCAATCAACTTCACTGGTGATCATAACGGTGTTAGTAATCCGACAAACCTTCCATACTCACCACCATCATTAAGCTGGAAAGGAAAACCTGCTACAGTCGCTAATCAGTTAGAAACATAAAGGCAAGAGAAAATTGGGAATCTTAGACCGAGAAAAAAATGATGACCTAGATGGACTTTTTTATGTGTGTTTGTTAGAATATATTTACTGCAAACTTACTGATATTTTATCTCATATCTAAAAAAATGTTAATATTTGTATTGAATTTGGATGTCATATTAGGGCTTAGGTTGGGTAAGTTTTATTATTATAGTATGACATATATTCTTTTATTTGACCTTGTCTGGGTAATCTTTTGGTGATGTAACTACTGTGATGACAGAAATAAAATGCTTGACAATATTTAATATTTTCAAGTTATATTGTCTTAAAGTTGAATGTCTAATATTTATTCAGTTAATTGTGCTGGAGATATGGCAATGGCATTGCGTTAAAGTTGTGTCTTAATAGTGTTGCGATTTTGAAATGATATAATTTTGGGTGTAGTATTACGGTGTTAATTCTGTGCTGGGTTATAAATAGGTGTATCTACATCTTCAATTTGGGGTAACCAAAAAACTGATAAACAAAGAAAATCATATTTTTTTCTCCTCGTTCGATTGTGTTCACCATCTCTTTTTTGCTTGCGCACCTAAATTTTCTTGTCTATAGGCATTGCACTAAAATTGTGTTAAAATTATACAGTTTTAAGTATTAATGCAACATGCAAAAAAATTACAAATAAGTAGACACTATACAAATTTCAAACTAGAAATCTTTCGTAACATTACAAACCAGCTGATCAATACAAAAACATTCATAATTTTATTTCCACAGTACGTTTCATCAAAAACAGTTAACTTCATAAAAAATAATAGGCACTATTGGTGCATTACTTCATCATCATTGCTACAAGAAAGCCAACAAATAGTACAAATGATATCAGAATAAATATCTTCATCATCAACACTTTCTCTTCCATCTTCCTTGCTTTCTTCACTTTAAGATTTTTTACCGCACCAATTTTTTCAATAATTTGTCCATTTCAAGCTTGCACGTATCCAACAACTGATTCAACATATTAGTTGTCACATTAGTAACATCTAATTTATACTGCAACTTGTTGATTTCTATCAACGCTCTATTCGGAAAAGCTTCGTCGTGCCATTCTCAATATTCGCACGACTCATTTTAACAAAAATCAATAATTTTATTACTAAAAAGGGAACAAAATCTATAATAGGTTCAAACAACAAATCACAAATAAAATTAAAACTTACTTCAAGTTGAGCACACTTATAGAATCCCCTTCCGGCTTTTTGAGGTGTGCTTGATCAGAAGTTGTTGGCAATCACCCCATAATGAGACCTCTTCTTTGATTTAGTAGTTGAATCATATATTGAATTTACCTTTAGCAATACCTTATAATATTTAACTAAGAAGTACAAAAAGTGATTGGATTTTGAGTTCTAAAATTTTAAATTTTGAGCAATAGAGACTAGAGAATTTTTCTCAGATTGGAGGCACCAAATATGTTGAAAATCAAGGTTCTTAACTTTAAATCAGTTGGAAAAAAGTGGGTCGAGTTTGTGGGTTGGGAGCAGATTCAGATCAATTGGATAAAAAAAGAACCACATGACCTTAAATCCTTAAATCCTTGAGGTATTTTATTTGATAATATAATAGCAAAGAGTCTTTTGACTCGATAATATAGTAAAGGATAATTTTAGATAATAATCAGTAGTAAAGGAATATTATCATACCTTCACTAATGCATCATGTCAAACGACCTTTTTGAGAGTTTTTCTTCTACGTATAGGTATACCGTATACGTACACAGATTCTACACGTCATTAGGAAAACAGAAGTATATACAAGGAAGGCGAAACAGCGGTCATTGAAAGGGACGCCCGAATTCCGTCCATTATTCACTCTCACTAGCATAAGCATTGCTCCCTACTCGCCGGTATGCACTCTCTCGACCGAATTTACCTCTCTTTATCACTACTAATATATACGGAATGCCTGTTTAGATTTGACTGAGCTATCAACTACCATTCGTCCTTTAGTCGCCCAGTAATTAGCTAATTTTGGGTCGAATGCAACTAGTTTTTTTTATGCCTGTACATTTGATTATGTAGGGTTGCTGGGAATTTTCGTTGTGGACTGTAACTTTCTTATTAGGGGTTCTTGCCTTCTTCGCAGTAGTCTTTTAAGTCTAGCTGAGTTCGGAATTTAAAGAGTTTTTTTTTGTGTTTTTGGGCATCCTGATGCATGAACATTTGCTTTTTTCTTTTTTCTTTTTAGGGAAATTTTACCTTGACATTGGCTGTTCCGATTTCTTTATGAGGCACTTATGACGGACTGATTTTGTAGCAAAATGTTAATGCAAATCTATGTATATATCGGCTATATGTACACTCATAAAAATAAAACTTTTTCTACTTAACGATGGTTTTCGGGTCAACTTGTATGCACATTGTGTAGTTCTAGCTGTATCCTCAAATATCGGCTGAATCAGCCCACGAAGGCTTAAATAAATGAGAAGAAATCACCTACATTTAACAAAAAAACTCTACGGGGGATTTGTACTCTGGTTCTCATGGCCTTTATTACAGCTCGACCGCGAGGTCACTCCCTTGGGTGCACTAATAGACTCTTAAAGTGTTTACTGATGAACAAAAATAAAATTTTAAGCGTCTTGTTGCTCATTTTCTTTGTTTTGCCTCTTTTGAGTTGGCTAATGTTCATATTAACGAAGATAGCAACAATGAATTTGGATCAATTTGTATATCTTATTGGCGGGTTTAGGTTGTCCTCTTTCTTAGCGACGTGTTACCAGTGCAAATTCTTGTGTTTGCAATATCTTTTTAAGAAAACTATGGGAAAGTGGGAATAGAATGGGAATAGATGGATCAACTATCTATTAATACGACATTTAATCTCCTTTCTATTCTAGCTAGTACAGTACCTTGACTAGTATTATTGGTAAAACATTTTGACAAGCTTCATAATTGAGTTACACCAAATGCCTCACTCTCCTTCATTTTAGTGTTGGTACTTGGGTTCTTCAAATGTTGGCGAATGGAAGAAGACGAAAGGAAAAGTAAAAAAACACTATTCCCTACCTTTTGCTGGAAAGGGGATTACTAAAATGTACACTTCAAATTATAAGTGAGCCTATGAGCTGCTAACTTAAACATAGTTTCCAATTTCAGAGAACAAATGCACACAAGATGATCTTGGTCTATTATAACTTTCCAAGGACCTTAGGTGATTTGTATTTGGTCAATAAGAACTGTCTTTCCTACATCAACTCTTAGAAATAAGATCTTCAAGTCATAGATATGGTCGTTTTTGTTACTGATCAAAAAGTCAGAGAATTTGTTCCTATAGCAGATAACAGAAAAGTGACCTAGGATGTACTTACGTTCTTAAGCAGCAGGCCTGACACATACTCCATATGTCTTTTCAAGATGCCGGTTTTATTTTTGTCAGTTTTGTTGGTACCAGTATATGATTCCTAATTACTGTTGTCCGCAAACTCATTGGTTCTCTGTACACATTCCTGCTTCTTCAATATGACCCTCTGTTTTTCTCATTGTGGTACACATGCATTTTAGGAGTGCTTTTTCCTTTGCAGAGCAACAACTTCACTCTTGGTTGGGATGGAAGGAAGGAAGTGGAAAAAGAAAGGGAAAATTTTCAGTCAATCAAATACAAAGAAACTTATGATGAAGAAAAAGAAGGTCGCTGCAAAGGTTAAGCCAAGTATTGTGATAAATCAAGCTTTTCTTCCTATTAATTACTCAGCAGGAATCTCTGCTCCTGCTGCTTCTCCTGCTCCTGCTTCTAGTCTTGGTAGAGTTGCCTCACAAGAGAAAGACGAGGAAGCTTTTGAGGAGATTTCTGGTTTTATATTTTTGTGCAGTGGAGATACAAAACTCGATTGTTTCAGATTTCGAGTTTTTGGGCTTCGTTCAAATAAAAAGGAAATTGTAGAAAAGATTAAACCTGGAACAAAGCTCTTCCTGTTTGATGTTGAGTTGAAGCTCTTATATGGTGTGTATGAGGCAACATCTACTGGAAGAACAGACTTGGAACCAAGTGCTTTTGGAGGCAAATTTCCAGCACAGGTAAATCGTGTTTGCTGTCAGTTGTTTAATATTCTGGCCCAATTGTTTGTCAGTCTTGTTCTTGATATAAAAGGTATATGATGTCTTAGGAAATTGGATTGGGACTCTCTGGTTCGACGTGATTCATACTGATCCTTCTTGCATTTATGATTTGCTTGCTCAACCTTGGCATGTATGTGTATTTTTCAAGAATTCTCTTCACCAATGTTTCCAAGTCAATGGAACAAGTGCTTAGACCTTGATGAGAACATTATCTTGTCCTGGTAGGAGAAAGCTCTGAGGGATAAATATCTTTCTTTACTTGGCTTTAGGCCAGTGATGCATTTATTTCAGTTTAAGTTGTCACTATCTCATGGAACTATCCACTGTAGAAAGCCATTGCTAATTTATAGTACATTCTTCTGTCTACTTTTATGTTTTGTCAGTGTGTGTTTGTAACATATTGTGGTTTTAGTCACAGGGACAGGTAGTTATTTCAGATGCTTACGTGCTTTTATTGGATTGTTACATCTCAAACCAATTAGTTATTTCAGATATTTTCAGGCTTTATTTTTTAAATAACGGTAGTGTCTGGGCCAGCTTGTACGCACCTCGATGCTCCACCAATTGGTGTGGTGTAAAGGCTCTTCAGATTGACGAAATTCACTTTCTCCACCTTCTTGCTTTGCGTGAGTAGATACTAGCTTCATACTTCTGTTGCTCTCTTTTCATTCAGGTGAAATTCAAACTCTTTAAGGAATGTCTTCCGCTGCAAGAATCTTCTTTCGGACACGTTATAAAGGACAATTATCATGGCATAAAGTTTGAACCCGAACTAAATGGTCGTCAAGTAAGGGGTTTTCTTTCTTGGATATGGGGTGCCCACTTATTTCACACAAGCAGTTGTCTTTCAAATGCTTCACCACTTTCTGTTCTTTAAGGAGAATCTGAAATATACAGGTGAGGAATCTATTATCCTTATTTCGTCCCCTGGCTGCATCTGCAACCGCAGCAGCTGTGCCGCATCCACTGGCTGGTGTGCCAAAGATTTTGCCCGTCTTGGCTATGGAAGATCAGGCTAAGTTGTTGTCATATCCTCATGAAATGGGTCCATCAATGGGCACTGTTGGCCCACCAAATATTAATCCGGCTTTTGCTAAGGAACAGCAGGTTAAGTATATGTCAGTACCCATTTCTTTGTAAGATCCATATATTACCAGAATGTAGCACTTTCATGCTCCACTCATTGTAGAGCCTCATGTACTGGTCCCTCACTGCAGGATGAATCTGAGCGACCTCCTTTGTCTACTGCTTATATAGATGAGCAAAATACTGGTAATGATGTAGAAACCGATCCATCTGAGGACACCCAGGTACTCTTTTTTGCTCTTCCTTCTATCATCATTTAAAGCATTATCCATCTGTCACAAAATAAGCATGCTATATATTTATTGGCACCATTGTGGCAATCAAAAGCATACACTAAGTCACTCTGTTATATTTCTTAGTTTTTAAAATGTGTACCTTTTGGTCTTGCAGGATGAGTCTGTCCTTTCTGGTTTCATATTTTTGTGCGGTGCAAATACAAAACCTGATTGTTATAGATTCCGTGTTTTTGGGCTTCGATCAAACAAAAAGGGAACAGTGGAAAAGATTAAGCCAGGAACGAAGCTCTTCCTCTTTGATTTCGAGTTGAAGCTTCTATATGGCGTGTATGAGGCAACATCCACTGGAAAAATAAACTTGGAACCACTTGCTTTTGGAGGCAAATTTCCAGCACAGGTAAATCATTTTGCTGTCAGTTATGTAAAATTGTGGCCACTTCTTTGTTGGTCTTGATTAAAAATATGCATGATGATAGTGAGAAATGGGTTTGAAAATCTCTGGTTCAATGTGATTTAAACCCATCCTGGTTGCATTTATGATTTACTTGGCTTTTAAGCCCTCAACCTTGGCATAGATGACACATATATTCAAGAATTTTCTTTCACCAATGTTCTTTTTTTTTCTCTCTAAAAAAGGAAAAGTTCCGATCCATACTTTATGTTCCTTTATTTGGCTCTATCCACGTGATGCATTTTTTTTTTTTTTTGGTTTGTAATGTTGTCTTTATCAGTAGAAAGTCATTGCTAATTAATTCTACATCCTTCTGTCTACTCTTATCTGTCTTCAGTGTAAGTTTGTAGCATATTATTGTTAGTCACATAGAAGCATAGTTCCTGCAATGTTGGGTGTTGTTGGCCTAAGACACTAAATTATCTGGATTTTTTCAGAGTAAAATTTACTGGGTTGTTGTTGTTTGTTTGTTTTTCAGAGTAAAATTCAGAAGTAGACCAGAACATAGAACGTATAATCATGTACAAGCAGAATTTAGCCCAACAAACATCTAACATTGTAATTGACTACTGAACTTAGGGTCGTTTGGTACACATACTAGTTATATTGGGAATTTGGGATTATAGCTGTAGGGATTGTTTATCCGATGAATAATAGTGAAGAGACTTATTATGCGGTGATTAATAATGAAGTAATTGCTATGCAAGGATTACTTGCTTAAAGGGCATTTTTGTCTACCCCAAAACCCCTAACAGAAGCCCAACAATGGTCCTTTCCCACTTTGCTCCCTTTGGTGACTCAAACCACTAATCTTATATTTATGGAGGTAGACGGTCTTTACCACTTGGCTATTCTTCCCTTGTTATCGATTCCTTTATTGCTGCAGTAGGTTGTAGGCTGTCAAGGTATTAATTTAGCTACTGGGTTTTCATAATGGTATTCTTGACGTTGATGTATTTGATGTCTAGGTTATTTGAATTTACAAGAATCACTTCCTCCACCTAATTGATTTGTGCAACTAGTTACTAGATTCATGTTACTATTGCTCTCATTCAGGTGAAATTTCGAATTTTTAAGGAATGTCTTCCCCTGCCAGAAGCTTCTTTCAGATATGCTATCAAGGACAATTATTATGGCAGAAAGTTTGAACCTGAACTAAATGGTCGTCAAGTAAGGGGGTTTCTTTCTTAGATATTGGGTACCAACCTATTTCACACAAGTAGTTGTCTTACAAATGCCTTACCACTTTCTGCTCTTTAAAGAGAATTTTAAACATACAGGTGAGGACTCTATTGTCCTTATTTCGTCCACTGACTGCATCAGCAACAGCAGCAGCAGCTGTGCCCCATCCGTTGGCAAAAGTGGACCAGTCTTTGGCTAATGTTGGCATGCCAAAGATTATGCCCACATTGGCTATGGAAGATCAGATTAAGGTGCTGTCTTATCCCCAGGCAAAAGTGGGTTCATCAATGGCCAATGTCCCACCTCCAAATAGAATTTCTACTTGGAATATGGAACATCAGGTTAGGTACCCCCCGATGTCCGTTTCTGCAGATGATCCATATATGACCAGAATGCAGCACGGTCATCCTCCACCTGTTGTGGAGTCTCAACCAGTCTATGAACTGCAAAGTGCTCAGCATGGATGGCTTAAAACCACGGATTTCATGGATAATCATCAGAAATTGACTGCTCCCAGTCATGCATATTCTCATCAACCATATGTCACCGATATACGGGACCCACATATCAGGTTCTTTGCCCTTCGTTTTCTTTTATTTTTCTAAATTCTGTGAGGATTTATTGTTCTCTTCAGTTTTGGAAGATGAGCGGCAGAAGAGGTGAGGTTTTCAATTGCTTGCTTGCTTATTATTAAGATTGTAGTACTTTGTGCTGTTTGCAATTGGACGCGTTTATATTTGCCATTCTCCTCAATTATCTTTTTGTGTTTGAATCTTTTGGTATTGTTAAGGCAACTATTTTAGCATGTATTAAGTTGAACTCTGGACTATTAGCCCTATGTTTAAGAGTTTGTGTCAAGTATTCTATGTGAATAAAAACTGCTTCCCTGTTTAACGGATTTTCTTTTTCCAGTCCATTTTCAAACTTAATAAATATAGAAGGGCGATCTTAAATAATCACTTTGGCAGGTATAGATCAATGCAAGACGTGATCCCTTCGCAGCAGCATCTCATGGGGCTAAATGACAGGAATTACCAATGGTACTCGCGGGTAGAGCGAGAAATGCTGCCAGCTCAAGAGAATACTGTTATACACAACTACTACTCTGGCCCTTCAGCTCCTTATGTACCTCAAGTTTTTCAACAAAATGTTTCAGAAGCTGTAATACAACAGACTTGTTCCATCTCATTCCAATATTCATCTGCAAGACAATTCGGGTAAACTTTGATGCTTGGGTTGTTAACATAATGGTAGGAATGTAAAAGACTTCTTCAATAGGCCTAACTTTCTTGCGGAAGATATCCGTTGTGCCATGGAGGCAAATGTATATTTGTTTTAGGAAGCAAGCTGTGTCTAAATGCTTCTTCAGTTGTCGTTGGAGTTTGGTTTGTAGGACTTTGGTGCCAACAAAAAGTGTTAGAATATATGGTCATGCTATTCTGTTAAACACAGAAGAAACACAGGTAGGTGGTGATTTTGGTTGCGTAAGTGGACGTTGGTTCAATTGAATCCATTTCTTTTGACTCGAACACTGTTTACATCTGCAATACAAAATTGGAATGTAACATTTAATTGATGATAATCCTGAATGTACTGATTCTGATTCCAAGTTTTGTAACTACGTGCGACAACGTGGAGTTGATATTTAAACTGGTGCTTCCTAAAAGCACAGCACTGCACTGCTTACAAGTAAATCCACATGGTTTAATTTAAGGAGTTTATAAAAGAATTATCATCGTATGGGGCCAGCAAATTAAGGTTTTCTTTCTTTCAATTATAGTATTTGTGTGAATGTGTGGAGATTAGATCATTAGAGTAAGTTTCTGTACATTTGTAACGTACCTAACACGATATAATAATATAATATAATGTAATGTTTATGCGGGCGCTGCTATTATTTTCGAGTTAATAACTTTAGAATACTATTATTTCATTACTTCGTGATAATAGATTCAAAATTTAACCTAAGTAATTTCAGCACGTATGTATAAATTTAACTGAAAATGATGAGCACGTTGTTAACTACCTTAGGTATAGTATATCTGTCACTATTTCGGAAAAGGTAGCATAGAAGTATAGACGGTATGAATATATATATATATATATATATATATATATATATATATATATATATATATATATAAAAGTTTTGGCTTCTTATTGCTTGTAAATTCTTTATGCCACTTTCATTTACTCGTCAGTGATTCGGAGTCGGAATCTTTTTGGCAGAATATTGAAGAACATATCAGAAATTATTTTTCCCGTCTCAAATTATCTATCTTGGATTTCTAAAAATAGTTATCTCAAATTATCTTTCGTGATTTCTAAAAATAATTATCTTAAATTATTTATTATTTTAGAAGTTTAAGACAAAATTAATTATTTTTTTTCTCATAACCCTTTGTAATAATTATTCTCGAAGGTGGTGGTAAAACACCGAGAGTAGGGGTAAGGCCCGTCTACATATTACCCTCCCCAGACCCCACTTTGTGGGACTATACTGGGTAGTTGTTGTTGAAGGTGGTAGTAAAACAGTAACAAAATGTGTACAAGAATATAGTTTGAGACGAGGGAGTAGAGTTCACGTAGGGTCCAGAAACAGATCACACTCTAAGAGGAGTGGTGTAGATACTCTATCATTATTTTTACGACTCGTACCCGTTGCCCTATTAATTACACTAAACGATTTACCTTTCCTTTAATACACCCTTCTGCATAGTGTTAGGTTACGTAAATGAGCGTGATTGAAAATGGAAGAGGTAATTGTACCTCTTCATCTCATCACTTTATTATCTATAAATTTAGAGGCTTAGCCTCGTTTTTTATACATGAAAAATATAAAAACTTCTCCCTTTTTTTTTACACTGTTGTATTATTTTCCAAATAAATAAGTGTCAAATGTAATTTCCTTCGTTTGTTGAGTTCGTTGAAAACATGAAGTTCTGTGATTTATAATGTCACTATCACATAATAGTTATTCTATTTTATCCTAAAAAGAATTAATTCATGATCTTAAACAATAATGAAGAAATTAAATCTCTTAAGGACACACGATCAATTGAGATCAAAACGCAATAGATGTATTTTTTGCCACTTAGTGACGTTGATACAACAAATAAGAAGTTGTTAAGCCTTCTGACCAAACAGTATGTGATAATAAAAAGTTGTCTTTAAACGGTGCATTATAGTGCTGTATTTTGTCCCTGACCCCGGCCTAAATGGGTTTCACGGGTCTGGGCTTCGTGGGCCTGGGCTCTGGCGATCCTGGGTCTGGCGGTTCCGGGCTTCGTGGGCTCAATGGGTGAGACCAGCTCGTGACGGGCCTAAGCCCATGTGGTCCTAGGCTTAGCGGGTCGGGCTTGGTGGGCCTGGCGGGATTTTTTATAATTTTTTTTGTTTAAGGCAATATCTTGTATAGTAATTATTAGTATAGTATATAATATACTAGTATAGAATATATTTATATAGTATACTAGTTATTAGTATAGTATATATAATATATCTTTCATTGTATATTGTATTGTAGTAATTAGTATATATTGTATGTTATGTATATATATATTCCCTTATATATTTTCTTGTAGTATATTGTATGTTATGTATATATATTCTCTTATATATTTTCTTGTAGTATATATATTGCATCTTATGTATATATATTATAACTTATATAGTTATATATTTTGTTGTAGTATATATATTGTATCTCTTATGTATATATATTCTCTTATATATATATATATGTTATTACTTATATATTTTCTTGTAGTTTAGGTTGTATGTTATATATATATATATATATATATATATATATATATATATATATATATATATATATATATAGTAGCTTATAAATAATTCGAAGTAAAAACAAAGAAATATTGAGAAAAAAGGTATACAAGGGTATGTCTTATAATTTTTATTACCCAAAATGGAGTATCTTTCTTAGTCTTTCTTCCCACAATGGAATGAGCAAAACAAAGTACTAATACCACCATTAAAAGTAAAAAAACTAAAAGAAGATGTGATAAAGCACATGTTACATCATAATCTACATTGTATCTATAACAAATCTCATAAATCCATCGAGGTTGGGAGGAGGTTGTGTTGGTGGTGGTGGAAAAGAAGCTTGTTCATCACCACTTCCGGGCGAAGCAGAATCCTCCGCAAGTTCCGCTATCATTTCTTCATAAGCTTCATCTATCGCAGGTTGTGATTCTGCAATTCTAAAGTTTCTTCTTTCCGCGCGGATCCAATCTCTAAAAAGTACCGATTTTTCCAAGCTATCCCTCATCGACGCTCTATGATCACCTATTTGCATTCTTGCTTGACTGAAAGCGCTCTCCGATGCAACAGTTGAAGCTTGAATTGATAAAATATCCCGAGCCATCCTTGCAAGAACCGAAAAATATTTTTCCCTTGACTTCCACCATTCCAAAAGATCAAAAGAGTCGTCTGGATTCTCCTTTTCAAGTCCCTGAGACAAATAAACTTGAAGCTCATTTAGATGTGAAGTTTCATCATTATTATCACCTTGAGAATCCCGGAACTTCATCAAAGATTTAAGAGTTGTTAAGCCCGCAGCTCTTTTAGACGATTGTGAGCTAGACGAAGTAGGGGTTGGAATATTTGGCCTAGCATGCTCTAAGGCAAATTGATAAGCATTATAAACTGTTTGAGCAATTAATTTTAATTGATGCTTTTGCATCTGCAAGTGTAGCAACTTCCTCGTTTGAAATATCTAAAGCCTTATAAATATTTGAAAACCAAAAATAAGGACCTCCCAATTTCATTGTAGGATTTAACATTGCAGCAACACCAAAAATAGGAGGGATAGGAAAAAATATTTTTAAAACTTTTTGTTTCATTTCATTTATAGAAAGTTCATAAATATCCCCACCCTCGCCAAATTCAACAAACAAATCAGCTAGTGCGGAAATATAAACTAAACAGTTTGAAATAGTAGGATAATATTGCCCAAAAATGCATTTGTAGCAACTTGAAAATATTCTAAAAAGTCTAAAAGAATTTTAACATTCGTCCAATCTTGGGTAGTAAGCATTTCATCATCATCCTCACCACCTACCCGGGAATTAAACGTTGCATTAATTGGGTTTTTATATTCATATGCAACTACTAAACTTTCATACATACAATTCCATCTAGTCGGGCAAGGTTTAGGAACCTTTCTTTCTCTAAGGCCATATTCATCATATTTTTTAAAATACTCTCTAAGTCTAGTTCTACGGTTTGAATAAAAAAGCCAATTAAGAGCCATTCGAACCTTTTTGATATGTTTAAAATTCGCATACCATCACCGACAATTAAATGATAAATATGACAAATACATCTAACATGAAAAATATTAGTAAATGCAGGATTTAGTGTTTTTGTAAGCATGCCTATAGCACTAGTGTTACTAGAAGCATTATCCATAGAAATTTCCATTATTTTATCGCTAAAGCAAAAAATATCTACAAATATCTGAAACATTGTTAGCTATAAACTTACCTGTGTGACGTGAATTAATTATTCTATACGCAATTATACATTTTTGCATTGTCCAGTTCTCATCTATCCAATGACTTGTAACAATTAGATAATCACAATCATTCCACTTCTACCAATATCAGTAGTAATAGAAATCTGATTAGGTATATGAGTAAATAAATAGCGCAAATATTCTTCATATTCATGTTTGAATTTATAAATATCGGCCTTAACTATTGCGCGAGCCAACCTTTATAAGTAGGATTAAAAACTCTTCTAATATAATGAACCCAATTAGGATTAGAAGCAAAAGTATAAGGTAAGTACATAATAGTAATAATCTTTGCTAACTCTTCACAATCTCTATTTGGATCGTAATATAAAATACCTCCGGTAACAGTGTTAATTCCTGGTTGAACTAGATTTGAACCTGTACTAGGGTTAACAGCAGAATCTAAACTTATCCCTTCTTGCTGCGCTTGCATTTGCAAAAATCTAGTATCTCTAGGTATGTGCCTAGTCAAACTACCCGTGCCGCTACGGTCTCCAGTAAATTTATGAACCAGTAATTTCTCACAAGTTTTACACTTAGCCTTATTTAGTTCTCTTATTTGAGTAAAAAAATTTCAAACTAATGATGTTTCTTGATGTTTAGCAGGTTGTCTATTAAAAGTTGGAGTTTCTACAGGTGGGTCGGCCGGTGCATTACTTGAGTTATGAACAGGACTAGTAGGTGTATCATCTAAATCTGGTACTTGGGTTTCATCATCATCCTCATTTTCCTCTAAGATAGGTTCATTAGGATAGCGAGCACTCATAATTTCATCATCTAATCTATCACCTACTGCAACATCATGTAGAAATTCACTATCGGTAAATTGAAAACAAGGGTGATCACTATCAAGCATTACAGGAGGAGGAGGAGGAGGTCTAGGTTGGCGACTACTTTCAACTTGCTTATCTTTTCTAGGTCGGGGAGCCAGGCGAAGGGTTGTATTATGGCCACTACTTTCACCGGTTTTACCTTTTCCTTTACCAAATATTTTTTCAAAGAAAATGCCATATTAATTATAATTATGCAAACTAAGCCACATAAAAATATATTATTAAAACGTAAGTGTTGAAACGAGTTTACCGGATTGCCGAACAACTTCTTGAAAATTAAAAATCGTTGAACACTTGAAAACTTCAATTCAACAACTTTAAAATTTTTCACGAATTTTCAACAATAAATTAAGCAATTGTAGTAGGAAGATTGAGAGAGATTGAGAGATATTGATGAATTGGTGAATAAAAATGAAAGAATGAGGGGGTATTTATAGTTGAGAAATGGGAAAAAAGTATAATTATATAAAGTTTGGGGGCCAAATGGCATTTTATAACTTCCAAACGGCCATATTTTCAGCACAAACAGCTATATTTTAAATATGGTCGTTGCTGATTTTAAAACAAATTTTTTTTTTTAAATATAGCCGTTGCGCTCGTTTAGGCCCGCCAGGACCGGCCCAGGCCCGGCTGACGGTCCCGGGCACACGGGCTAATGAATGCGGACCGGCCCGTCACGAGCCTAAGAGTAACACCAGGCCCAGGACCGGCCCGCCAGAACCGCGGGCCCGGTCCAGACCGGTTCAGGCCCGGGCCACAGTGCACCATTACGGTGCAATATGACACGGTTTGTCGAGGTAATTGTAAAAGTTTTAAAAATATAGTCTTCATTTATTTATGGAGCTAAAAATATTTTTTATTTATCTTTTTAGTTTATTTATGCCATTTGAATGTTAAATTAATGCTTAAAAAATTATTATTCTTTTTGTAAAACATAAAAAAAATATTTTGCAAAATATTTTCATTTTTCTAAAATTAATGCATCAGCAGTCTACCAATTTAATAAAGTCTTTTTCTTTTTTTTTTTCAAATTTTAAAGCATTTTTTTAATAAAAACTGAAAAAAAATATTTTCAATAAAATATTTTATTTTTTTTAAAAACTAAAAATTATATTTTGTTTCATTTCTGATTTTGTTTCATTTTTTTTTGAAGCATTTCGTTTTATTTTTTTCAATTTTTTTTAAGAAAACATATTTTTCGTTTTTTTAGAAACTGAAAAATAATATTTTCCAAAAACAAAAATATTTTTTCAGTTTTTAAAAAACGAACATGATTTATTAAAAACAATGTTTTTCTGTTTTTATAATTGTTTTTGTTGTTTTTACCAAAAAAAAAGGATGTTTTAAAAAAACTGAAAAAAAATGTTTTTTTTTGTAACAACTAAAACTGAAAAAAAGAAGAAGAAGACTTTACTAAATTAGTGAATTTCTGATGCAATTAAAAAAGGAAAATATTTTGTAAAATATCTTTTTTCAAGTTTTACAAAAAGAATAATAATTATTTTTAATTCAACATTGATCTAACGGTTAAAGGACATAAATGAATCAAAAGGTGAATGGAAAGGCATTTTTAATTTAATAAGTAGATGAAAATTATTTTTAAATATTTTCCAATAATTTTGACGTTTTGGAGTAATATTGCATTATAAGAAAAGGAGTCATGGTGTGGCAAAAAATTTACTATCTCAAGTCATTGCAGGAGTGATTGAGACTAAACGTGTTACAAAACTTAGCTCAAAGTAATAAACAAAAAGATAGACAACAAAGTAGAGAGAAATAGAGAAGAGAATATATCTCTTCTATGTATCCAAGTGTATTACAAAATGATTTCTCATCCTCTATTTATAGTACTACATAGAGGTATACTAAAAGAATTCCATAAATATGTCATTAAGCTTTTGAGATCATGAAGGAAGATCATGGGGGAGATCATGGAGGTGTGGGAGTTACAACCATAAGTATTGGAGTAGCGGGAGTTATGGAGATAATGGATAAAAGTAGTGGGTGTTATAGTAGTTATGGACATCTACCATAATCTAATATTTCATAACACTCCCCCTTGGATGTCCAAAGATAATGTGCCTCGTTAAAACCTTAACTAAAATAAAACCCAATGGAAAAAAAATTCTAGAAAAGGAAAAAGAGTACACATATCTAACAAAATGCATTTTTGTTGCCTCGTTAAAAACCTTGCAAGGAAAACCCAGTGGGACAAAACCTTGTAAGGAAAAAAGAGTGCAACGCGCATTAACTCCCCCTGAAAAGAGCATCAATTCACATCCTTGAGCCTTCGCATTCCAATCTTGTGTACCAGCTTCTTGAAGGTTGACGTTGGTAGAGATTTTGTGAACATATCAGCCATATTATCACTTGAACGAATCAGTTGCACATTGATATCACCATTCTTTTGAAGATCATGTGTGAAAAGTAACTTTGGTGAAATATGCTTTGTTCTATCTCCTTTTATGAATCCTCCCTTCAATTGGGCTATGCATGCTGCATTGTCTTCATACAAAATCGTGGGTAGTTTGTCACATTTCAAACCACATTTGTCTCGAATATGATGTATTATAGACCTCAACCACACACACTCTCGACTTGCTTCATGAATAGCGATTATCTCAGCATGATTAGATGAAGTAGCCACAATTGATTGCTTAGTCGATCGCCAAGATATGGCAGTGCCTCCACAGATAAACACATAACCTGTTTGAGATCGAGCCTTGTGTGGGTCAGATAAATATCCAGCATCAGCATAACCAACAGAATGATTAGCTTCATTTTTGTAATCCTTTCTAATCTGCTCGGTGTTAATGTGTTAGCACATTAAAGGTGCTATTATGCTAGTAGTATTATGAACCTGAAACAGATTCACTGCCAACAGCAATTAACTCAATTAGTTGAATCATTCTAGGTGAAACATTCAGTTCAAAACAATTCAATCAATGATAAAATATCGATATGTACCTTAAGAGTTTTATCAACTTGACAAATAATCTGTATTATGGTTTTAAAATATATAACTTTAGATTACACATTCATCTTATGCTTTATTTGTAGCACATTAAATATAGTAATAAAAGAAATATTGTGAAGACTCTTTATGCTGCTACTAATTGTTAATACTTTGATATTAAAAGGAGAATAACTATGATAAAAGTGTTATGAAATATTAGATTATGGTGGATGTCCATAACTCCTATAACACTCACTATTTTTATCCATTATCTCCATAACTCCCACTACTCCAATACTTATGGTTGTAACTCCCACACCTCCATGATCTCCCCCATGATCTTCCTCCATGATCTCAAAAGCTTAATGACATATTTATGGAATTCTTTTAGTATACCTCTATGTAGTACTATAAATAGAGGATGAGAAATCATTTTGTAATACACTTGGATACATAGAAGAAATATATTCTCTTCTCTATTTCTCTCTACTTTGTTGTCTATCTTTTGTTTATTACTTTGAGCTAAGTTTTGTAACACGTTATCAGCACGAAGCTCTACTATCTCAAGAATCTCTTTGAAAAAATTAAGGTATTTTTTCTCCTCCTAATTTTGTTTTAATTATGTTTGATATTATGAAAAGAAAGTTTTTTGCCCTTGAAATTTCGGGCAAGAACTACATGACATGGGTGTTGCATGCTGAAATCCATTTGGATGCAATGGGTCTTGGAGACGCCATTAAAGACAGAAATAATTCATCCACCCAAGACTGTGCTAAGGCCTTGATTTTCTTGCGCCATCACCTTGATGAAGGTTTGAAAATTGAATATCTCACAGTCAAAGATCCACTTATCTTGTGGAATGGCTTAAAGGAAGAAATTTTCCTGATGTTAGTCACCCCCCAAAGAGATATAACCACCAAAAGCGGAAATGGAATTATGAGAATCCAAAAGCAAATAGTTCAGAAACTATATGTTATCGTTGCGGTGGAAAAGGGCACTGGGCAAAAAATTTGCCGTGTACCAAGACATTTGGTTGAGCTTTATCAAGCATCTCTAAAGAGTAAAGGCCCTAAAACCAATTTTGTCTCTGACAATAATTTTGACATCACCCACTTGGATGTGGCAGACTTCTTTGAGCACCCTGAGGGGAAAATAGATCACTTGATCGGTGATGGATCCATGGTTAAAGAAAATTGAGCAGTTTGATATTTTTATTTTTACTTATTCGTAGTAGTTAATGAATAAACAATTATCATAGTTTACATAAGTTATCTATTATTGTGATATAGTTCAAATTTTATATTTTCTGCTTTATCGATATCGATATGTACCTTAAGAGTTTTATCAACTTGACTAATAATCTGTATTATGGTTTTAAAATATATAACTTTAGATTACACGTTCATCTTATGCTTTATTTGTAATGATTTTTCAGTAAGTTAATCGATTAACATAACAGATAATCGATTAACCAATATATTCTATTAAACTGGACCTTTTCCGCAAGGCATGTTAGTCGACTATCCGATTTAGTTAATCGACTAACCTCAGCAGATTTTGAAAATATTGTTTTATTAAGAAACGGATACAAGAGTATTAAAAGGAGAATAACTATGATAAAAGATATTTTTTTTCATAATGACCGCACTGAAACTATTATGTTGAATCATAGACTTAAATTTATTTATTCTCATATCTATAGAAAAAAAATACTAATATTTTTCGTATATTTCTTTTGTATGTCAAACCATGGGAAGCAAATATGGATATCTCACAAAGCAAACTTGGATCAACGTCCAATTGTAAAAATATTTGTTTAATTGATTCATGTACCACACATACGATATTCGAAGAGAAGAAATATTTCTCTCATTTAAGTATGTGTAAGGCAGATGTTACTACAATTTCTGGTAGTAGTAAATTGATTGAAGGCTCCGGAAGAGCAACTATAACTCTGCCTAAAGGAACAATATTTATCATAGAGAATGCAATGTTCTCTTCCAAGTCCAAGAGGAACTTGTTGAGTTTTAAAGATATCCGTCAAAATGGATATCATATTGAGACAATAGATGAGAATAATCTTGAATACCTCATCATTACAAAGAATGTCTCTGGCCAAAAGAGGGTTATTGAGAAGTTCCCATCTTTATCTTGTGTTTTGTATTGGACAAAAATTAGTGCAATTGAGGCACATTCCATAGTAAACCAAAAGATTACTGATTCCAATACTTTTGTACTTTGGCATGATCGATTGGGACATCCTGGATCAATTATGATGAGACGGAATATAGAAAACTCATATGGGCATCCATTAAAGAATTTAAAGATTCTTTTAAATAATGAATTTTTCTTGCACTTCTTGTTATCAAGGCAAGTTAATTATTAGACCATCACCAACAAAGGTTGGAACTGAGTCACCTACGTTTTTGGAACGTATACAAGGGGATATTTGTGGACATATTCACCCACCTAGTGGGTCCTTTAGATATTTTATGGTCTTAATAGACGCATCCTCTAGATGGTCTCATGTGTGCCTATTGTCATCACGCAACCTTGCGTTTGCAAAATTAATGGCACAAATAATTCGATTACGAGCACAATTTCCTGATAATCCAATTAAGTCTATTAGACTAGATAATGCTGCTGAGTTTTCATCCCAAGCATTTAATGATTATTGCTTATCAATTGGGATAAAAGTGGAACATCATGTAGCTCATGTTCACACTCAAAATGGTCTTGCAGAATCTTTAATTAAACGTCTGCAGTTGATTGCAAGACCATTACTCATGAAAATGAGGCTGCCCACTTCGGTTTGGGGTCACGCCATTTTCATGCAGCAATGCTAGTTCGTCTCAGACCGACGAATTATCACAAATATTCCCCGTGGCAATTAGTTTTGGGTCATGAACCTAATATATCCCATTTAAGAATTTTTGGATGCGCAGTATATGTGCCTGTAGCACCGCCATACCGCACCAAAATGGGTCCGCAAAGAAGGTTTGGAATATACGTTGGGTTTGAATCGCCCTCCATTATTCGCTACCTCGAAACATTGACAGGGGATTTGTTCACTGCACGATTTGCAGACTGTCGATTCGATGAGACACTTTTCCCAAAATTAAGGGGAGAAGTTGGTGAAACCAAATGGGAAATTTTGTGGAAAAATCCATCATTATCTCATCTTGATCCACATACCTCTATTTGTGAAAAAGAGGTGCAAAATATTATCCATTTGCAAAGAATAGCAAATCAAATGCCTGATGCATTCACAGACTTGAAAAGGATAACAAAATCTCACATCCCCGCAGAGAATGTTCCAATCCCTATTGATGTCCCTATTGGACAATCTTCTAGTGTCATATCTAATGAGTCGAAAGCACGCCTAAAACGTGGCAGGCCATTAGGTTCCAAAGACCGAAATCCTAGAAAAAGGAAAGCAAATGATCAAAATGACACTACGAAAGAATCTCATGAGGAAATTCACGATTTAATAAATTCTGAGATTCATGAAGAATCCATTGAGCCCGAGACTCAGGAAAATAAGGAACTATCAATAAATCTAATCGATATTGAGACAAATTTTAATCGAGTGGATATAGTGGTGGATTATGTCTTTGCATATAATGTTGCATCTAGCATTATGCAAGAAAGTGAGGATCTTGAACCTCAATCTGTTGGAGAATGTCGACAAAGACTTGATTGGCCAAAATGGCAAGAAGCAATCCAATCAGAATTGAATTCACTTGCAAAGCGTGAAGTTTTTGGGCCTATAGTTGAAACACCTAACGGTGTTAAGACTGTTGGCCATGTTGGGTCTTTGTACGCAAGAGAAATGAGAAAAACAAGGTACAAAGATATAAGGGACGCCTTGTTGCACAAGGATTTTCTCAAAGGCCTGGTGTCGATTATGAAGAGACATATTCACCCGTAATGGATGCTATAACTTTCCGTTATCTCATTAGTTTTGTTGTCCTTGAAAAGCTTGACATGCATTTAATGGATGTGGTTACTGCCTATCTTTATGGCTCACTTGATAATGAGATATACATGAAAATTCCCGATGGATTCAAAATGGCAAACACTCATAATTCAAAGTCCCCGGAAATGTTTTCAATCAAATTGCAAAGATCTTTGTATGGTCTAAAGCAATCAGGACGAATGTGGTATAATCGTCTTAGTGAGTATTTATTAAAGGAAGGCTATATAAATGATGCCATTTGCCCATGTGTTTTTATAAAGAAAACAACATCGGAATTTGTTGTACTTGCCGTATATGTCGATGACATAAACCTTATTGGAACTCCCATAGAACTCCAAAAGGCAATTGATTATTTAAAGAAGGAATTCGAGATGAAAGATCTCGGAAAGACAAAATTATGTTTGGTTTGCAAATTGAATATTTGGCAAACGAAATTTTTGTTCATCAATCTGCCTATACAGAAAAGGTATTGAAACGGTTTTACATGGATGGAGCATATCCTTTAAGTACTCCGATGGTTGTTCGATCACTTGATGTGAATAAGGATCCATTCCGACCGCCAGAAAAGAATGAAGAGCTACTTGGTCCTGAAGTACCATATCTTAGTGCAATTGGCGCACTAATGTATCTTGCAAATACTACAAGGCCTGACATAACTTTTTCAGTTAATGTCTTAGCAAGATATAGCTCTGCTCCCACAAGGAGACATTGGAATGGAATCAAACATATATTGCGGTATCTAAAAGGGACTACCGATATGGGCTTATTTTATAGCAATAATTGCAGTCCTGATCTTGTTGGTTATGCTGATGGTGGATATTTATCTGACCCACACAAGGCTCGATCTCAAACAGGTTATGTGTTTATCTATGGAGGCACTGCCATATCTTGGCGATCGACTAAGCAATCAATTGTGGCTACTTCATCTAATCATGCTGAGATAATCGCTATTCATGAAGCAAGTCGAGAGTGTGTGTGGTTGAGGTCTATAATACATCATATTCGAGACAAATATGGTTTGAAATGTGACAAACTACCACGATTTTGTATGAAGACAATGCAGCATGCATAGCCCAATTGAAGGGAGGATTCATAAAAGGAGATAGAACAAAGCATATTTCACCAAAGTTATTTTTCACACATGATCTTCAAAAGAATGGTGATATCAATGTGAAACAGATTCGTTCAAGTGATAATATGGCTGATTTGTTCACAAAATCTCTACCAACGTCAACTTTCAAGAAGCTGGTACACAAGATTGGAATGCGAAGGCTCAAGGATGTGAATTGATGCTCTTTTCAGGGGAGTTAATGCGCGTTGCACTCTTTTTCCCTTACAAGGTTTTGTCCCACTGGGTTTTCCTTGCAAGGTTTTTAACGAGGCAACAAAAATGCATTTTGTTAGATATGTGTACTCTTTTTCCTTTTCTAGAATTTTTTTTTTCCATTGGGTTTTATTTTAGTTAAGGTTTTAACGAGGCACATTATCTTTGGACATCCAAGGGGGAGTGTTATGAAATATTAGATTATGGTGGATGTCCATAACTCCTATAACACCCACTACTTTTATCCATTATCTCCATAACTCCCACTACTCCAATACTTATGGTTGTAACTCCCACACCTCCATGATCTCCCCCATGATCTTCCCCCATGATCTCAAAAGCTTAATGACATATTTATGGAATTCTTTTAGTATACCTCTATGTAGTACTATAAATAGAGGATGAGAAATCATTTTGTAATACACTTGGATACATAGAAGAAATATATTCTCTTCTCTATTTCTCTCTACTTTGTTGTCTATCTTTTGTTTATTACTTTGAGCTAAGTTTTGTAACAGGTTTTACTTTCTCTCACTCAGCTTATAGTTTAATTATTATTCTCTACACTTGTAATTTATAAAACTTAATTTTGCAAATGTTAGAGTAAATATTTATTATGTGATGATTCAAAATATAAAATATATTAATTGGTATACAACTTAGTAACATGGCATAAAAATACGTTTAAAGATTATTTTCAAGTTTTGTAAGATATGAAGTAGGCTTGCATTATTAATATTTAAAAGTTAGCTTGAGATCATGAATATAATACATGTAAAGATAAACACATACGTGTTTGATTAGAGAAAGAGATCAAATTGTTTAAAGTGTTATAATTGGAAAACCATTTGGAAAGAGAATTAAAATTCTCGTGATTTTCCACACTCTTTATGGAGAATAATATCTTCATGATTTTTTACTCCTGTTTCGAAATTAAAATCTGCATGATTTTGTTTTACTCGTTCATTGAGATTAAAGTCTTCATGACTTTCTAGTCATCTGCCGGGAATTAAAGTCCAAGTGACTTTATACTCATTTTGGAGATTAAAATCTTAGTGATTTTCTACTCCAAATTTTTATTCAGTGTGAAGATTAAAAACTTTACTGTTTATTAAATTTAATTGTGTCATATATTATTCAGTTTAGAGATTAAAAACTTCATCATTTATTAGATCTAGTTGTATCATATGTTACTTGGTTTGAAGATTAGAACCCTCATCGTTTATTAATTCTAAATGTTTCAGATTAGTTTGAAGATTAAAATTTTTATCCTGTATTAATTCTGGTTGCATCGTGACACAAATAACAGTTTCTGTGATTGGTTTTACAAAGTAATAGAGGTGGTAAATATATATTGTTTTGAAGAAATATGTTTGAAATATGGTGTTATTCATTGAACAATGGCCATATACACGTCCCAATCTAATGAGATTGCGAAAAGAAAGAATTGATCATAAAAATGAAATGATGAATGCTTTGTTGATAAGATCTAATTTACTCCAGAACTTTGGGGGTGGGGTCTATTATTACAGCTAACCGAATACTCAATCGAATTCTTCATAGAAAAACACAATCAATTCCAAATAAAAAATGGAAAGGAAGAACGCAACTTAAAATACTTAAAGTGTGTTTGGGGAGGGGGATGGGGTGTTGGGTCAAGTTCCTAAACCCAAAAAGGTAAAGATCGGATTGAAAATCGGTGATTGTGTTTTCATGGGATATGCAATCAATAGTTAGGCATATCGTTTTCTGGTTCATAATTCAGAAAATTCTGACATTTATATCAATACAGTAATCGAATCAGATATGCTCAATTCTTTGAGAATATTTATCCGTATAAAAATGAATGTGAGTCGTCCATTGAAAATCTAAGCGACCTCGAGAAGAAGCAAAGAAAAGTACGTTGAGTTAAGAATTTTTTTTGGGTTGGTTTCTCACCTGGCATTCGGTACCTACATTGGAGCCCGGATATATTGGGATTTGCACTGCATAAGGGCTTATTCGGAGAAAAGCGCTCCCTACCAAGGATTTTTTCATACCTAGGGTTTGAACCCGAGACTGTAGTTAAGAGAAGAGAAGCCCATGTTTGGATAAGATTTTCTGACATTATTGTTGGAAAATGAGCCTCAAAATGTTTAAAGAAATAATGTCTTCCTCAAAAGCACAATATTGGAAGAAGCAGTCAATAGTGAGATAGAATCCATATTATATACTCATACTTAGAAATTGGTCGATCTTTCTCCAAGAAATAAACGCTTAGGTTCGAAGTAAATTTTCAAAGGAAAATGAAAGATGATGGTACTATTGATAAATATAAGGTGAAATTAGTCGTCAAATAATTTAGACAACGAGAAGGTTGTGATTATTTTTGTACATACTCACCGATAACGAAGATTACATATATTAAGGTTTAATAGTTTTTGCCGCCATGTATGGCCTTGAAATCCATTTGGTGGACGTAAAGACAGCCCTTTAAATGGAGATTTGGAGGAAGAAATTTATATAGAACAACCTGAAGGGTTCGTGGTTCTTGGAAAAGAAAAGAGGGTGTGTCGGCTTATTAAGTCAGTTTACAAACTTCAACAAGCATTCAAACAATAACATGCGAAATTTTACTAAAAAATATTATTAAATGATTTCAAACTAGTGTATTTACATTAAAAATACTCTAAATTATGTTGTCATTGTTTATATATATATATATATATATATATATATATATATATATATATATATATATATATATATATATATATATATATATTGATAGAAAAGACACATGAAACATGTGAAATGTGGGGGTATTTAGCTTATGCATAACAAAAGCTAGTGTTAGAATGATGTCTATGATTCTTCGAACCCCACGAATCCTTACTAGATATTAATATGATAGTCGATAAATTTATTACTTGTTCAGTCTTAGTAATAACTAGTGATGAAACTACAAATTAGAAAGTTGTTTATGTGTCTTTTCAGAAAGGATGTATTATTTCATGAACATTTATAATGTTTAGCTCTTTTATGAAGGGGTGAAGGTTGTGACTATTCATGAAAGACGTGTCTGTATGTTTTATATAGACGTGACTGTTCATGAGTGGATATATCAATACATTGGTCTATAAAATGGTGAACCAATTGATGAAAATGATAAGAATCCATGGTAAGTCGGATTTGTTCATAAATGAAGGTTCTATAATTTGCATATCAAGTAGACTTGTATTTTATCACGGACGAAGAATAAATAACATACAAATGCTAGAAAAGACGGAATGGATACAAAATGTATTAGATATTAAAAGGTTGTGGCCACAATTGATGATGTTATTATAATATAATATTGCTACATTAAGTGTAGTCAATAATATGATATGCAATAGAAAGTCGAGACATATTAGTCTATGACATAAGGAAGTTCGCATTGGACTATCATAAAAATAAAATGAATTTTGGGATATTTAAAATATATTCATAACTATGAATTGCACTATAATAAGTATCATGTGGTTATTGAGGAGTATAGTGGCACAAATCTGATCACCGGATAAATGTAAACTAAATCCACACCTAGAAACATTTTTACAATTAGTGTAGGAATAGTGTCTTGAAAGTTGCGCAAACCACATATTGACTCTCCATAATGAAGGATGAGTTTATAACCTTTGACAAGGCCGGTGAAGAAGCTGAATTACTCCGATTTTTTTTGGAAAATTTTCACCTTAGCCCAAAATATTGGCACATATATGCATACATTACGATGGTCATGCGACAATAGAAAGCGCGGTGAGCATAATATATAACAAAAAGTCTTGTCATATATGATGAATATATAAAAGCGTTAGGAAATTACTCTTTAAGGGAATTATCATAATTGACTGTGTGAAGTCAAGTGATAATGTGTCGGATCCACTTACAAAAGGCCTAACTAAAGAGGCAATTGAAAGATCATCTAGGGGAATGGGACTATGGCCGAGGAAAAGTCATTGTAACAGTAACACTACCTAGACTAGAAATCCCAAGATCTAGGTTTAAGGAGATCAAACAAAGTCATTAATGACGGTTCAACATTGTCAAATAAAAATTCTTTTTGGCCCATTCTTAGGGTGAGACAATGTTCAGTACTAAGGATAAAACATTAAGGATTTTTAATCATTTTTAAATTTGATACGGGGGATATCAATAGTGTATCTATGGGATAACACGTTTAGAAATTACATATATAAGTGTGGAGTGTAGGCCGCTTCAAAGAGAAATCTGTAAGGCGAATACTTTATGTACTTATGAAATCAAGCGGTGTTCATGGCTGAAACGAATACAACAACGAGAATCAAATACGATTACCGATTGATTGTATGAATCTATGTATATACCAAAGCTCGACTGTTCAAATATATCAAATTTACCAATTGACCGAATATATACGACATAAGCTCACCACGGAATGTTCAAAGGAAAACATACTTATTCATATTCAATTAATCCTTACTTGCAAATCACACAAGTTTTTTGCATGTTTTTAAAATATATTTTCATTCACCATTCATGTGAGGGGATTGTTAGGTTTCGTGAATGGTGTGAATAGAAGATGCATCGTTTGAATTGCACCTCTTCATCTCACCCTTTCATTATATATACATTTAGAGGCTTAACCTTACTTTTTATACATGAAGAATATGAAAACTTCTCCCCTCTTTTCTATATTGTTATATTATTTTCCAAATAAATATAAATGTCAAGTTTGATTTGCTTCATTTGTTGAGTTTACCGAAATTCTGTAATTTTTAGTGCTACTATTGCAAAATAGTTATTCCATTCTATCCTAGAAGGAATTAATTTATAACCTTTAGTAACAATAATAGAATTAAATTCTTTTAAGTACATACAACCAATTTATAAGCTCGAAATTATTTTATTGATTTATTTATTTAACTAACATCTTTGTTCATCTCCCATTTCTGATTTTGAACACAGTATAACAACACATAGTTCAACTTGCAACTACTATAAATCAATAAAACCAAAGCCAAGTTGGCATTCTTATAAGATAATTAGAGTAAATGCGCTTTTTTATTTGATTATTGGACTAAACGCGAAAGTAGGTGGCCCACAAAGGTGGGCCATCTCAATTTCTGCTTCCGTTTCTCTCTCTATTCCGAATTTCCATATTCAACGCCCATTACACTACTTACATATAGCAAGCTGTTCCTAGTAGCTAGCAGCTGAAGTTTCCGCGCGCGCACACAGAGTTACAGAGTAGATATTTGGATTTGTTGCTCTTGAAATTGTAGCTGCCATGGGAAATTGCTGCTCCGACGAGAGCGGAGGACATTCGGCAGTTGGCGGTACCGGTGCTTACGTGGCTAATCCAGACAACGGTCATAACGAAGCCATCGATGCTCTCCTCAAGTCTCGCGGTTACGACGGCGTCTACTCGCATGTCGAGGTTCTTCACTCTCTCTGTTTTTCACATTTTTCTATACTATGTATTATCCGATGACAAGTTTCTACTTTTTTGTTTTCTCCAACTAATGGTGCGGATTTATGTATCGTTGACTTGGCTTTGACTGTAAAAAGAATCCGAACCTACCTTATTATGCCATTTGTGAACAGGAAGCCTGATTAGATCTACCCTCCACATTTTTTACTGTGATATTTTGAGAGTTTAGTTGGATGATTGTGGTTGATTAAGATCCTTGATGGGGAATTCGTGTTAGGTGAAGATATAGCACTGTTTCTTGACATTAATCAGATTGGACTTGCAAGTTGAATTGGCATTGACTTTGGGCAGAAGATTCTAGAAACTGCCTTGCTGTGTGATTGATGAACCGCCAGCTGGATTAGCGTTTCCCTCAACATTTGACTTTTCTAGTTGAGTTTGTTCTATATCTATGTTAAGAGCAGCGTTATGAAAAGCAAGCGCTTCATCGCTTAGAGCGCGAAGCGGCTCGACGCGACACTGTGTCGCTTTTGTCTCCTTAATGCGAGGCGATCTGAAGAAGCGCACGCTTCAGTGGTAAAAGCGAGAAAGCGAAAAAGCGACGAAAGCGATAAATAGATCGCTTCTGTGAAAAACACGCAGGGGACCATTTTTCAAAAAATAACTCTGGGTTTCAGATAAAACAAACCCTAATTGACAAAAACCCCAATTCCCTTCTTCGACCAAAACCAGAGGCCTCGACCAGTTGCTGCTCTTCTTCTTCCGTGGACAAAAAAGCTAGGGTTTCATCTTCTTCTTCAGTTCTTCTTCAGAAGCTCGACCAGTCGCCTTACCCACATAATTTCTTCTTCAGTTCTTCTTGTTTTTTTCTTTTTTTTTCTTCTGCTTTCTTCTTCAGACCAATCGACGCCGACTGGTCTTCCTCTTCTTCATTTTTCTTCTTCTTCCCTCTTTCTTTCTCAGTTTGGACTCTATACAGTCAGGGGAAGGAACAAAATATTTTTTTTCCTTTTCGTTTGTGTACTGTACATTTTCAGCATATATATATATATATATATATATATATATATATATATATATATATATATATATATATATATATATATATATATATATATATATATATATATATATATATATATATATATATATATATATATATATATATATATTTAATTATTATATGTATTTCATTTATTATAATATTTCAGCATATAAAATTAAATTAGTATTATATTTCAGCATATAAAATTAATTATATATATGTATTATTTTTAATTTATGTGATTTTTTAAATGTATATTTCAGTTTATAACTTTATATCATTAATTATTATATATATATATATATATATATATATATATATATATATATATATATTATATGTATTTTCAGTTTATTAATTATTTTTTCTCTTATATCTTAATATAACAACAACAACCCAGTATAATCTCACTTACTGGATTCTGGGGAGGGTAGTGTGTACGCAGACCTTACCCCTACCCTTGGGTGGAGAAGCTGTTTCCAAATAGACCCCAGCATCCTTCCCTCCAAGAACTTACCATCTTGCTCTTGGGGAGACTCGAACTCACAACCTCTTGGTTGGAAGTGGCGGTTGCTTACAATCAGAGCAACCCCTCTTGTCTGAAATTAAATGTCTCAAAGTTCGAAAGAGAAAGACCCGGCTTGGCGATATGGCCAAAGAGTTAATGAGAAGAATACAAATGTTGTATGCATCTTTTGCAACAAGATTACAACAGGTGGAATAATACCATCTAATTGGTGGCAATAGAAACGTGACAAGTTGTCCCAAATGTCCACCAGATGTGAGGGAAGAAATAAAGAATTTTGTTGAGAAGAAGAAGGAGATAAAAAATCAAATGGTTCATCAACCAATGGTGACCAATGTTGATGACGACGATGATGAAGAATTGTCACTTCCAACCAAACGGGGAAGAGATGGGTCAAGCCATGGATCATCGACTAAAGGTCCTATTGATTGCTACTTCTCAAAGAAGCAGGGAAAAAAGGGAGCAAAAGACGGTGGAAAAGATATACAACAAGTTGCTAGAGACATTTTGAGGGAGCGTGCAGTTAGTGCTTTTGCACGATGGGTCTATGATGCTGGGCTCCCCTTCAATTGTGTCGATTATGACACTTTTGGAGACTTTATTGAGCTCGTTGGTCAATACGGACCTGGAATGAAGTGTCCAACTTACCATGAAATAAGAGGTCCTTATCTAAATAAGGAAGTGGAGGAGACAAACAAAATTGTTGAGGAGCATAAAGTTGTGTGGAACAATTATGGCTACTCCATTATGATGGATAAGTGGACGGCAAGAACGGGAAAAGTGATTATTAATGTGTTGGTGAATTCTCCCCGGGGAAGTTTGTTTCTTGAGTCCATTGATGCTAGCAACTCATCCACCGACCACGTCAAAATGTTCACCTTGTTTCAGAACACCATCGAAAAGATTGCTCCAAGCAAAGTTGTTCAAGTGGTCACTGATAGTGCAAGTGAAAACAAGAAAGCGGGTGGCGTGATTGAAGGAGCGTACAAGAATGTCTATTAGACTCCATGTGCGGCTCATTGTATCAACTTGATATTCGGGGATATTTTCAAGGAAAGACCCTTTTCTACCGTTTTTAGCCAGGGTGTTAGAGTATATTCTTATATTTCTCAGCGGCCCCTGTTATTGAATTTGATGAGAAAATTCACCAATCAAAAAAATTTGGTGAAACCGACCAAGACAAGGTTCGCCACTGCTTTCTTGACTTTGCGTAGTCTCCACTGTCAACAAGAGAAATTGCAAAAGATGGTCACTTCAGAGAATTGGATCAGGAGAAAATTTGCAAAGGAAAGTGCGGGGAAAGAGGTTGCAAGCATTATTCTTTCTTTTTCTTTTTGGAATAATGTCTGTTATGCTCTTAAAGTTGGTGGTCCATTGGTTAGAGTACTCCGTTTGGTGGATGGGGAGGCAAAACCATCAATGGGCTACATCTATGAAGCTATGGATAGAGCCAAGGAGACTATTCAAGCATCATTTAGGGATGAGCAAAAATATGCAAAGGTCTTTCAAATCATTGATGCAAGATGGAATGAGCAACTTCATAGACCTTTGCATGCGGTTGGACTTATTCTAAACCCATCACTCTTTTATGAGCAGTAAGAGAAGAATTCATTGGCTAAAGAACTGTGGACAAGATTCCATCAGGTTGTTATCAAGTTGAACCCAGATGAAGATTTGCAAGAGAAGATAGCAGATCAGCTTGCTACTTACAAGGCAGCTGAAAGACTTTACTCTCTTCGACTTGCTATTAAACAAAGAACGAAGAAGTCGCCAGGTGACCAAGTGTTTCTATATTTTATTACTCTAACTTCGATGTATTTTTTATACTTATTAACTATTTAATATTTTTTTTGACTTCTATAGTTGAATGGTGGGACACATATGGTGCAGAGACTCCGGAGTTACAGACTTTCGCATCAAAGTTCTAAGCTTAACTTGTAGCTCATCCAGATGTGAAAGGAACTGGAGTGTTTTTCAACACGTAAGAAATAAAAAGAATTATTTTGTGTTTTGAGATAAAGTTAATTATATCTCAATTGTCCAAACTCCTACTAATTAGTTGACACATCATTTTTGCAGATTCATACAAAGAAAAAGAATCGACTAACCATGAAACGCCTCCATAATCTAGTGTTTATAAAATACAATAGAGCATTGAGGCGTCGCTACAACCACCGCAATATAATTGATCCAATTCATTTGGATAATATTGATGACGTTAATGAGTGGCTAACCGGAGTCCCTGAAAATTGTGAAGATGAAGAAGTATTTGAAGGCGACCCCGATTTAACTTTGGGTGATGTTGCGGTTGCTAGTGGAGTTGGGGAGGATCCTTATAGTTTAAGGAGTTGTACTCCAAGTTCAAGTTCTATTAGGACGGAAAAAAGTGTGGTTACTACAAGTCGATCCATTGATGAAGATGAGAATGATTATGAAGAGGAGGTGGAAGAAGAAGATGACGAGCAATATGAAGATAACCGAGGAATTCAAGATTTTGACAATCTTGAAGGAGAAGAAGACATAGAAGAATAAGATGTTGATTGACTTCTAGTAATTTTGTAGCTTTGATTTTGCTTGTCTTATGGTTTATGGATGATTTGTGGATGATTTGGTGGTACCTAGTACCTACATTTAAGTATTTAAATTGATGTTTTTGATTATTTATAATTTTACATTATGTTTTTTAAGAATTGCGCTTCACTTCAAAAAAGCGTGCGCTTCTTTGCGCTTTGCGCTTTGATGCGAGGCGAGCTCTTGTCGCTTTTTTGCGCTCTCCAAAACACTGGTTAAGAGATTGTATGCTTGTTCACAACAGAACAAATTGTATTATGTTACTAAACTGAAGTATATTGGCTAGAGCAGTGTTTTGGAGAGTGCAAAGCGCAAAAACGCGACAAGGGCTCATCTCGCTTCAAAGTGCAAAGCACAAAGAAGCACACGCTTTTTTGAAGTGAAGCGCAATTCTTAAAAAACATAATGTAAAATTATAAATAATCAAAAACATCAATTTAAATACTTAAAAGTAGGTACTAGGTACCACCAAATCATCCACAAACCATCCATAAACCATAAGACAAGCAAAATCAAAGCTACTAAAGTAGTAGAAGTCAATCAACATCTTATTCTTTTTGTCTTCTTCTCCTTCAAGATTGTCAAAATCCTGAATTCCTCGGTTATCTTCATATTGCTCGTCATCTTCTACTTCCCCCTCCTCTTCATAATCATTCTCATCTTCATCAATGGATCGACTTGTAGTAACCACACTTTTTCCCTTCCTAATAGAACTTGAACTTGGAGTACAACTCCTTAAACTATAAGGATCCTCCCCAACTCCACTAGCAACCGCAACATCACCCCAAGTTAAATCGGGGTCGCCTTCAAATACTTCTTCATCTTTACAATTTTCGGGGACTCCGGTTAGCCACTCATTAGCGTCATCAATATTGTCCAAAAGAATTGGATCAATTATATTGCGGTGGTTGTAGCGACACCTCAATGCTCTATTATATTTTATAAACACTAGATTATGGAGGCGCTTCATGGTTAGTCGATTCCTTTTCTTTGTATGAATCTGCAAAAATGATGTGTCAACTAATTAGTAGGAGTTTGGACAATTGATATATAATTTACTTTATCTCAAAACACAAAATAATTCTTTTTATTTCTTACGTGTTCAAAAACACTCCAGTTCCTTTCAAATCCGGATGAGCTACAAGTTAAGCTTAGAACTTTGATGGCGAAAGTCTGTAACTCCGGAGTCTCTGCACCATATGTGTCCCACCATTCAACTATAGAAGTCAAAAAAAATATTCAAGAGTTAATAAGTATAGAAAAATACATCGAAGTTAGAGTAATAAAATATAGAAACACTTGGTCACCTTGCGACTTCTTTGTTCTTTGTTTAATAGCAAGTCGAAGAGCAAAAAGTCCTTCAGCTGCCTTGTAAGTAGCAAGCTGATCTACTATCTTCTCTTGCAAATCTTCATCTGGGTTCAACTTGATAACAACCTGATGGAATCTTGTCCACAGTTCTTTAGCCAATGAATTCTTCTCTTACTGCTCATAAATGAGTGATGGGTTTAGAATAAGTCCGGCCGCATGCAAAGGTCTGTGAAGTTGCTCATTCCATCTTGCATCAATGATTTGAAAGACCTTTGCATATTTTTGCTCATCCCTGAATGATGCTTGAATAGCTTACTTGGCCCTATCCACAGCTTCATAGATGTAGCCCACTGATGGTTTTGCCTCCCCATCTACCAAACGGAGTACTCTAACCAATGGGCCACCAATTTTAAGAGCATAACGGACATTATTCCAAAAAGAAAAAGAAAGAATAATGCGTGCAACCTCTTTCCTTTGCAAATTTTCTCCTGATCCAATTCCCTGAAGTGACCATCTTTTGCAATTTCTCTTGTTGACAGTGGAGACTACGCAAAGTCAAGAAAGCAGTGGCGAACCTTGTCTTGGTCGGTTTCACCAAATTTTTTTTGATTGGTGAATTTTCTCATCAAATTCAATAACAAGGGTCGCTGAGAAATATAAGAATATACTCTAACACCCTGGCTAAAAACTGTAGAAAAGGGTCTTTCCTTGAAAATATCCCCGAACATCAAGTTGATACAATGAGCCGCACATGGAGTCCAATAGACATTCTTGTACGCTCCTTCAATCATGCCACCCGCTTTCTTGTTTTCACTTGCATTATCAGTGACCACTTGAACAACTTTGCTTGGAGCAATCTTTTCGATGGTGTTCTGAAACAAGGTGAATATTTTGATGTGGTCGGTGGATGAGTCGCTAGCATCAATGGACTCAAGAAACAAACTTTCGCGGGGAGAATTCACCAACACATTAATAATCATTTTTTCCGTTCTTGCCGTCCACTTATCCATCATAATGGAGCAGCCGTACTTGTTCCACACAACTTTATGCTCCTCAACAATTTTGTTTGTCTCCTCCACTTCCTTATTTAGGAAGTGGAGGAGACAAACAAAATTGTTGAGGAGCATAAAGTTGTGTGGAACAAGTACGGCTGCTCCATTATGATGGATAAGTGGATGCTCTAACCCGTCATATCCAGGGGGATGTGCCCTGGTGTATGCTCTTTGCTGATGATATAATATTGATAGACGAGACGAGGGCCGGTGTTAGTGAGAAGTTAGAGGTATGGAGACAGACCCTCGAGTCTAAAGGTTTCAAGATAAGCAGATCTAAGACAGAATATCTGGAGTGCAAGTTCAGTGACGAGCCGAGTGGGGTGGGCAGGGATGTGATGCTTGGTTCTCAGGCCATCGCCAAGAGGGACAGTGTCCGATATCTTGGGTCTGTGATTCAGGGGGACGGAGAGATTGACGGGGACGTCACCCATCGGATAGGAGCAGGGTGGTCGAAGTGGAGGCTTGCTTCTGGGGTCCTGTGTGACAAGAAAATCCCACACAAACTCAAAGGGAAATTCTACTGAGCCGTGGTTAGACCTGCGATGCTGTACGGGGCAGAGTGCTGGCCCGTGAAGAACTCCCATGTCCAGAGAATGAAGGTTGCTGAGATGAGGATGCTTAGGTGGATGTGTGGGCACACCAGGCTGGATAAGATTAGGAATGAAGTTATTCGACAGAAGGTAGAGGTGGCCCCAGTGGACGAGAAGATGCGGGAAGCGAGGCTGAGGTGGTTCGGGCATGTACGGAGAAGGGGTCCCGATGCCCCGGTGAGGAGCTGCGAGCGGCTAGAGATTGCTGATGGTCGGCGGGGTAGAGGGAGGCCTAAGAAGCATTGGGGAGAGGTGATTAGGCAGGACATGACTAAAATGCAGGTTACCGAGGACATGACCCTCGATAGGGGAGTCTGGAGGTCTAGAATCAGGGTTGCAGGATAGGGGCTCTTAGAGTCCTTCGTTCGCCTCACCCGGGGTGGGTGTGGGTTAGTAGGGTTACCCATCGATGTCTAGTGTTTTAGCCTAGGTCCCCTCTTGGTTGCGACGGTATTTATGTTCCTTATGTTTACATAACCATTTACGTTATTTCTGCAGGATTACTTATGCTTTGTTTTGTTATTTTGTTTTGTCTTGCCTTGGTTACTAATTTTGTCTTTGTTTTCCAATGCAGCTTTTCATTCTGTCCTATGCGCCGAGGGTCGCATGGAAGCAGCCTCTCTGCCCTTTTGGGTAGGGGTAAGACTGCCTACATATTACCCTCCCCAGACCCCACCTGGTGGGAGTATACTGGGTAGTTGTTGTTGTTGTTGTTGTTGTCCTCCACTTCCTTATTTAGATAAGGACCTCTTATTTCATGGTAAGTTGGACACTTTATTCCAGGTTCGTATTGACCAACGAGCTCAATAAAGTCTCCAAAAGTGTCATAGTTGACACAATTGAAGGGGAGCCCAGCATCATAGACCCATCGTGCAAAAGCACTAATTGCACGCTCTCAAAATGTCTCTAGCAACTTGTTGTATATCTTTTCCACCGTCCTTTGCTCCCTGCTTCTTTGAGAAATAGCAATCAATAGGACCTTTAGTCGATGATCCATGACTTGACCCATCTTTTCCCCGTGTTGTTGGAAGTGACAATTCTTCATCATCGTCGTCATCAACATTGGTCACCATTGGTTGATGAACCATTTGATTTTTTATCTCCTTCTTCTTCTCAACAAAATTCTTTATTTCTTCCCTCACATCTGGTGGACATTTGGGACAACTTGTCACGTTTCTATCGCCACCAATTAGATGGTATTTAAAGCGATAAATTTCACCCGTTGTAATCTTGTTGCAAAAGATGCATACAACATTTGTATTCTTCTCATTAACTCTTTGGCCATATCGCCAAGTCGGATCGTAAGGGCATTCTTGAGCCAAAAAGATAACGGTGAGGGCAACTTTTTCAAAATAGGTGGACAGAGGGCATTCTTGAGCCAACTCCAATTGTCTAGGGGTAGTTTTGACCCTTTTCCGTATAATATATAATAATTAATGATATAAAGTTATAAACTGAAATATACATTTAAAAAATCACATAAATTAAAAATAATACATATATATAATTAATTTTATATGCTGAAATATAATAATAATAATTTAATTTTATATGCTGAAATATTATAATAATTAAATATATATATGCTGAAAATGTATAGTACACAAACGAAAAGGAAAAAAAATATTTTGTTCCTTCCCCTGACTGTATAGAGTCGAAACAGAGAAAGAAAGAGAGATGAAGAAGAAAAATGAAGAAGAGGAAGACCAGTCGACGTCGATTGGTCTGAAGAAGAAAGCAGAAGAAAAAAACAAGGAGAACTGAAGAAGAAATTACCTGGGTAAGGCGACTGGTCGAGCTTCTGAAGAAGAGCTGAAGAAGAAGATGGAACCCTAGCTTTTTTGTCCACTGAATAAGAAGAGCAGCAACTGGTCGAGGCCTCTGGTTTTGGTCTAAGAAGGGATTTGGGGTTTTTGTCAATTTAGGGTTTGTTTTATCTGAGACCCACAGTTTTTTTTTTCAAAAAAAAGGTCCCCTGCGTGTTTTTCACAGAAGCGATCTATTTATCGCTTCTTCGCTTTCTCGTTTTTACTACTGAAGCGTGCGCTTCTTCAGATCGCCTCGCATTAAGGAGACAAAAACGACACACTGTCGCGTCGAGTCGCTTCGCGCATTAAGCGACGAAGCGCTCGCTTTTCATAATACTGGGCTAGAGGATACAAATCCCAACAAAGATTGGAAAGTAATTTGTTCATTTCCAAGTAGATGGTAATTGAGTGCGGGGTTGGTTATGGGGTGTGTGTGAACAGAATAGAGAGCATAAGAGTACTTGATTAAAAATCGGATCATGTAGTTTGCCTTAGTTTTGAATTAGGCAGTATCCTACAAAGGATTTGTGTAGCCGGTTCCATCTAGTTTCTGGTTGAGGTGTAGTTGATTGATATTGATTGATCAATGTATATTACTGATAAGAATGGACCTTGGGCCTAACTCAACCCCAAAAGCTAGCTTATGAGGTGAGGATTGTCCAAGCCATATAAGGAGACCAAGGACCTCAAATCCCTCCGATGTGGGACAACTCAACACCCCCCCCTCACGCCCAGATCTCTGGAGCGTGGACAACATAAATGGGGGCCCAACATCGGTAACAATAATTGGGACGGGCCTGGCTCTGATACCATGAGAGAAAGCATGGGAGAAAAATATGTATCTTTCTCGTCGCCGTGCAATTTTCCGGCGACTTAAGAGGCTGTCCGTAACTAAACCACCTTTTTGTTGGTGTTGTGCAAAATCCGAGACCACCACGAGGTTCGGAAGAGAATTCCGACCAACCCCAGAAAAAATCACCGGAAAAAAGCCACACACGCGCCCTCACGCGCCGCCAACACCTTCGGCGCGTGAGCCCACGCGCCGGCGCGTGAGCCCACGCGCCGGCGCGTGGCACCCTTTCCGGCCATTTTTTCCGGTGACTCCTTCAGGACAGTTTGCTCGCCCTTCAATTCCGACCCTACCCATCCTTTTTTCGTTCGATTCCGACAACTTTGAGTTTTTTCCGGCGACTTTATTGACTTTTCCGGCAGCTACAGTACTTTCCGGCCAGAATTTCTTCAGGACAGTATGCTCACCCTTGAATTCCGAGCCTATCCATATTTTTATTTTTCAATTTCGACAACTTTGAATTTTTCCGGCAGCTACAGTACTTTTTCCGGCGATACAGTGTTCCAGTTTTCCGGCAGCTCCAGATTTCAGTTCTCTGTTTCAGTTTCAGCGAGTTTTCAGTTGATAAGAATGGACCTTGGGCCTAAGTCAACCCCAAAAGCTAGCTTATGAGGCTCGTCCAAGCCATATAAGGAGACCAAGGACCTCAAATCCCTCCGATGTGGGACAACTCAACACCTCCTCTCACGCCCAGATCTTCTGGAGCGTGGACAACATAAATGGGGGCCCAACATCGGTAACAATAATTGGGATGGGCCTGGCTCTGATATCATGATAAGAATGGACCTTGGGCCTAACTCAACCCCAAAAGCTAGCTTATGAGGTGAGGATTGTCCAAGCCATATAAGGAGACCAAGGACCTCAAATCCCTCCGACGTGGGACAACTCAACAATTACCATAGTTTGCCTACCTACTGATGCATGTGATCTTTGATATGGCTATACCTCCTCTTGCCAATTTCATGTTTTGGTCATCCACTGGTATTACAAGGTTTCGAAGAATGTAATGCAAATAGCGCAAGTGTAGCTTATCCATGTTTCAATATCTCAGTCAGTGAAGAAATAGAAAATTGTATGAGGGAGAAGTCAGAAGAGGAAATGTTAGTTGACTTTAGGATGCATGATAGTATTCTGTCTATTTATGTGATTAAAGTGCAGTATGAACGCCACATATGCTTTAATTAACAGGATTGAGATTCCAGCTTTTGGAAAGGTGCTTCTTTTGTTCCATATTACTCGGTCACGATTCTCTTATCAGGACTTAAATCAATTAAGTTTGACTGCAGAGTAAAGTTGACCTATTTAGTTTTGGTTCTTAAGCTAGGATGTAGATATTACCTTAAAAGTGCGAGTGTGAACTACAAATGGGGTCATCTCAAAACATTTAACTTGTGCTTCTATAAAATATAAACTAAAAAGGTCACCTATTTCGAGTATGGAAATAGCTAATAATTAATGATTAGACTTTTTTTTTTGAGAAGATAACAATTTTTTATATATATCAACTGCACCAAGGAGGTGCTTCCTATCAAATTTACAGAAGATGGTATAGGAAGATCTTAAAGCCCTAATGTACTATAGAGAGCCTAGGACATCAATAATGGATTCTGGATTTTCCATATACTTTTGTTTACACTAAAAGTGGAAAAGAACTAAACATTTCATTTTCAATTTCGGTATGGTGCTACTTCTGTTTTCAAATCATCTCTGATTTCTCTCTGACCAAACTGTCCACCAAATGCAAACTGGGACTCTTTTCCATCTTTCTTTCTTATTTGATAAGGTGCCGTAATTGCTCCAGCATCTTAGGACGTCTATTATATCCCTAGGCATTACCCATATGATCCCCTTCAGATTGATGAAAATCCTCCATATTTGTTCTGTAATCGTGCAATGCAAAAGAAGATGATTGATTGTCTCAGCCTCTTCACTGCATAGATAGCATTTGGAGCATAGGTGGAAGCCCCTTCTGATGAGGATGTCCTGAGTCAGAACTGCTTTTCTAGCCAAGAGCCAAGTAAAGCAGGCAACTTTATATGGAATTTTGACTTTCCATATTAACTTCCAAGGACATCAATCAATCTGGTTATTAGAGACGTTGAATTCCTTGTATGCTGATTTGACTGAGAAAATACCTTGCTTGTTCCCTTGCCATAGAATACAGTCTTCAGAGAGTGATGTCCCCTTGAACTGATCTAGTGTTTTGTAAAGTTCTGTTATCCTGGTTATCTCCCAGTCATTGAGTAGTCTTCTATAGCTAAAGTTCTGTTATCCTGGTTATCTCCCAGTCATTGAGTAGTCTTCTATAGCTAAGGTTCCAACCATGGATAGACCATACTTCACCCACAATTGCTTCTTGTTGCTCGTTCAGGATGTAGGTATCAGAAATAGCTGCTTAAGTGAATTTTGCCCAAGCCAGTTGTCTTCCCAGAATGAAGTTTTCAAACCATTACCTATTCTGAAATGGGCCTTGCTTCTGAATTTTGGCCATGAGTTTCTAATGGACTTCCAGAGGCTTACTCCATAAGGACCACTAACATGTTTGGTTGCCCAGTTGCCTTCTACCCCATATTTCCCTATGATTACTTCCTTCCAAAGTGAATTTTCATTGGAACCTTATCTCCAGAACCATTTCATCATCAAGTTGTAATTTTGTACTTTCAAATTCCTGATTCCTAGTCCTCCTTTCTTCTTGCTGACTGATAGAGCATCCCATTTGATAACATGAATTTTGTTGTCGTTGTTGTTGCCTTGCCACAGAAATTTCCTTCTCATTGCATCTATTCTTTTCACCACATTGAGAAGAATAGGGAATAGAGACATCATGTAAGTAGGTAAGGCATCCAGCACACTATTAATCAAGATTAGTCTTCCTCCCAAGGACAAGTATTGACTTTTCCAGTTAATCAATTTCTTTTCGAACTTCTCCAATACATCATTCCAAATCCCTTTGGACTTGCTCTTACCTCCTAGAGGCATGCCAAAATATATAGTCGGTAGTTCCCCTATCTTTCCTCCAAGAATGTTAGCCAGGTTTTGGAGTCCATTTACCTTATTAACGGGATATAAATGGCTTTTGCTCCAGTTAATGTGCAACCCATAAATAGTTTCAAATAGAATGAATATCACCCTCATCATCTTCAGTTGTTCTCTGTCAGAGCACTAGTGTGTTTTCGGCATATTGGAGATGTGTGATTTCCAGGTTGTTGACTGCCCTGTGAGATACTTTGAACCCTTGACCAATTGTTGATTTGAGCAGTTTTCAACATGTCATTAAGGCCTTCCATGTCTATGATAAAAAGGAAGGGTGAGAGAGGATCTCCTTGCCTCAGCCCTCTCTGTGATGGAAAGAAGCCAACTGGTGAGCCATTTACCAGGATAGAAAATCTTACTGTGCTTATGCAAAACTTGATCAAGTTGACCCATCTGTCTCCAAAACCCATCTTCACTAAGAGCCCAAGTAAGAAGTTCCAATTCAAATGATCAAAGGCCTTCTGAATGTCAAGTTTGCATAATATCTCTGGTTTCTTACTTCGTATCCTTGCATCTATACACTCGTTGGCAATGAGAATGGCGTCCATAATCTGTCTCCCTTTGATAAAGGCCATTTGTTGAGTGTCTACCAATTTGTGCACAACTTCGTTGAGTCTCTTAGTAAGTAGTTTTAAAATTATTTTATAAATGCTACTTATAAGGGAGATAGGTCTGAAATCTTTCAGTTCTTTGGCGCCCTTCTTCTTTGGGATCAAAGCTGCATAGGTTGCATTGAAGCTTTTCTCAAATATTCCTCTATCATAGAAGTTCTGAACAACAACTATTACATCTGCTGACCACCTCCCAGCAATGGGCGAAGAAAGCCATGGAGTAGCCATCAGGTCCAGGGGCTTTGTCCCCAGCACATGCTTGGACACTCTTCCATATCTCTTGAGCTTCCAATGGACTCTGCTACCTTTGGTTTTCGTCGGCTGTGATTGTGGGACACACTCTGAGGTTGCCTTGCGGCCTCCATTTTTCTGTTCTGCGTAAAAGCTTTGATAGTATGGGACAATCTCTCTTTTGATGTCAGCTGGGTTCCTCATAGGTTGGCCTTCTACTTCTTGAAAATCAATGTTGTTTTGTCTTCTATGTGCATTGGCTGTTCTATGAAAGAACTTTGTGTTCCTGTCCCTTTGTTTCAACCATGTTGCCCTGGATCTCTGTCTCCATGCCACCTCTTTGTGTCTAGCAATTTCCTCAAACTCTATAGACAAGGTAGCTTTGGTAAGTATTTCATCCTTATTCAGGTCTCTTTGATCTTGAATCTCATCTACCTCAGACAATTGAGATAGTATGTTGAGTTTCTGCATCTCCAGGTTCCCTTTGATTGTTTTGCTCCAATTTCTGAGTTTATCTTTCAAGGCTTTCAACTTGAAAGCCAAGATGTAGCACGACCTTCCTTCACAAGTAAATGACTGCCACCAGTTTTTGATCATGTCTTTGAATCCCTCTGTCTGCAACCACCAATTTTCAAATTTGAAATAGGATTTAGTTGATTCCCAGTTCCCACATTAAAGCAAAAAAGGGGTGTGATCAGAAGTCACTCTATGAAGAGTTGACTGTTTTATGTTTCTAAAACCCTCATCCGAGTCTTCATAGATCAGAAATCTGTCAAGTGTGGGTGCAGAGTTGTGTCTATCTCCTTTTCTCCAAGTGAATCTGCCTCCTAACAGTTGTAAGTCCACTAAATCCATGTTTCAATGAATTCGGAGAAGTCAGTCATTGCTCTAGTGAATCTGTTGCAATTTTTCTTTTCGGAGGGAAATCTAACTGTATTAAAATCTCCACATACAATCCAGGGGCCATTGAATAATCCCCTAGCTGTGCCAACTTCCCACCAAACCTCTTCTCCTCTATCGTTTGGAGCATAAACACTAGTTAAATGCCAGGAGAAATCCTGTTTTACCAGTGAATTTACATGAAAAAGAGTACGATCCCAAGCTTACTTATTTCATCATCCCAAATACTACTGTTCCACATAAGCAGAATGCCTCCTCTGGTTCCGCTAGCTTCCAGCTGTGCAAATTTCCCCCATCTGTTTGCCCATAGATCTTTAACAATTCTTGTGATATCACCTTCCACTTTGGATTTTTGAAAGCAATACACATCAGCTTTCCAGGTATTGATACAACTCTTGATCTTTTCCCTCTTCCTTAGCCTGTTGAACCCTCTTACATTCCATGATATGACGTTGACTTTCATTGATCTTTGATGATAAGGTAACCTCCCATGCTTCTGGTGCCACTGCTTTGAAAATTGCTCCCTATATCCAGACTTTTAAGCTCTTTAAAACCCTTAGTTATTGGAGTTGTTGCCGCCACCAATTCTGCTTCTTCCTTGTTTGCTTGCCTCTTGTGACCAATCTTCAAGAAAAGATGCAGAGCCTCCTTCTCACAACCTTGAAAATCTAATCCAAACTCTTTGGTTAGCTTGATGATGTTTGGTGAATCCAGATTGGAGTTTCGAAATCTGGGTCCTTTTCATCTTCTCTGCTTTGCATATTCAGTGGTTCTGCCTCTTCAATTGTCCAATTTGCATCTTCACTTGCTTCAATAATCTGCATGTTAGTTTGTTTTTTGCAGTTCTGTTGAGGAATTCTCTATCTCCTCGGTGACAAACATGGTGTCTTCTGCGTTGGTTGGGTGAAATTGGGCTTCTGTGCGTCTCTCTTCTTCAGATGTTGTGTTTGTGTCCTCCAAGTTTGGCTTTATTTCGTGGGTTGTCGCACGCAGGATAAGTGAAGAAGATGAAGAGATTGCGTGTATTTATCTACAGATAGTGGATCGGGTCTGAGATCTGTAGAAATCCGTTTTAACAGCTTGGCCTCCAGAACACTTTGGGCCAAAGGATCTGGACCCAAAGATTTTTTAAAATTTTCCTTAGGTCTTGTATTTAAAGGGTCACTTAAGAGACTTGCCTTCTCACGTGACAGCACACGTGAGTCTTTTAAAACTATAGACGTAGGTTGTACTTCCTTAGAACAGCCCACATTCCCTCTCCCATCACTGAGATCTTGAGCCCCTCCCACTACTGCCATAGATTGCTTTGCTATCTGCTGGTTAAAGACCTCCATGTTGCCACTGCCGGAGCTAACCTTACTGGTGCTTCACACCATATTTGAATCGTAAAGATGATCCCTTCGCTCTCCACATCAGCTAACTCTGGGACTAAATCTCCGTTCCCTTTCACCTTCAGTCTCGCCCATTTGAGGTGATTTCTGAGTTTTGTCTCTTCTTCACTTTGAACCCAACCTCCACAATAATTGCCGACTTCCTTGAATACTTTATGGGACCATAGGTGTAGAGGGAGTCCAACTAGTCTGATCCAAACCTGATCAAGGTCCTGGGTTTCTGAGATAGAGCTTGCTATCTGTAACCACCATTGAAGAGAAAATTTGTGACGTTTCCAGTGCCAGACTCCTTTGAGGACGTGTTCTGCAGTTTTCTTCGACGAGAATTCAAAGAGGAAACGATTTTGACCCATCTCATAGATATTGACTTCTTGTGCCTGTTTCCATGTGCTGCTAGCCCATCGACGATTATCTAAGAGAGTGGGAATGTCAGAGGTTTTCACTGGAAGGCAACCTACCACACTCCTGGAGAGGAGTTCGTTTTGAGAATAGTTGGGTTCACCTGAGATGCTGATGATACCATCTTTTTCCTGAACAAAGGCCTCATTCATTTCTCTAGTAGTCCATTTATTTCTCCTGATTGTTTCTGGATGTAAATGCAACTGCCTTCTGGGCCTTGCATTTAATGAAATTTGAGATCTTAACTGCAATGTCTGTCCAACCTGTATTAAATGCCATTTCTGGGATAATTATTTGTTGATCTTCTTTTTGTTTTTAGCCTTCCCTTGCAAGCTAATGATACTAATATATCGTCCATGCTTGTTGTAGTTCCTCCAGCAAAAGAATTCTGTGAAGTGGTCTTGAAACTTCCATCTTCTAACTGAGTTTCCTTTCACTTTTGATTCTTCACTAATGGCATAACATAGCCACTCCATCATCTTTTTACTGAAAAAAGCTCTTCTGATCAAGTTGTGCCGTCGCTCTGTCCAAGTATACCAAGTCTCTGCTCTTGATTCATCCCTTGCAATGTCATAAGATTTTAAACTCACCCTAAAATAGATTGTGTTATCATCCATCATAACTGAAAGGAAGTGTCTGCTATAGTAGCCGGAAAAACTTTTGGGAACAAATGGCCGGAAAAGAACTTCCCGTCGCGGGAGAAAGGTAAAGCTGGTCGGAATCTAGAACTGCCAGGATGGGTTGGGTCAGAATAGGATGCTGAAGATGCTGTCTTGAAGAAAAAAGTTGAAAAGATGCCTGGAGCAGTCTCACGCGCCGGCGCATGGTGGAGTGCTGATCGACCCTTGGCGGCCCGTGGCGGCGCATGGGAGATATGGCGGAGCTGTCTGTAGTGGTCGTCTCGCGTCAGTTGTGGCTCTCCGATGGTGTTTGTATGAACGATGAATTCCAGGTTCTCAGGCTCCTCGAGGAGTGTGCCTGAGAGCAAGTGGTACTATATGCAAGGGAATAATACTTTTAGTACAAATTATGTTAATGACAGAGTTATCATAGGTAGTTATTGAGATGACGTTCTTCAATTGAAACGGAGTCTCTCCAGCATTTTCAGACTAAGAAGCTAGGAAAAGATTGAGATATTTCTGAGGTATCAATATGGCCCAATTTAGAGCAAAAAGCACGCATCTGACGTATTCTAGGAAACATGCATGGAAATATTCAACCTACATACACTTATTAAATTTATAAATTTAGAGCTCCAGATATTAGACTTCTTGCTAGAGGTGTTTTTTAAGGATTTGAGCTGTTGCTAAATCAATTTTGGTAGTTTGATATTTTTTGCATCCTCACAATTCTCTGAAGGTGGTCTAGCAGACGATGGGGCAAATACAAATTTGAAGGCTGCTACAACAACAACCCATTAGAATCCCACAAGTGGGGTTTGGGGAGAGTAATATGTATGCAAACCTTACCCCTACCCTGGGTAAGTTGAGAGGCTGTTTTCGAAAGACTCTCGAGCATAGGAACAAGTAAATATCAACGACACAACCAGGAAAATGATATCGCCAATGTATGAACTGCAAAAAAAAAATAAAAAATGGAAGAAAGTAATAACAATAGCAAAGCAATAGTAACAAGTAGTAACATGACAGGGTACTAGAAAACCGAAGCGGAAAATAGAACTAAAAACAACCCTAGTACTAGCACTCTAAGAATCGAAGATAATGTACTAGTTAGATAGCCCTAATAAACCTGAGATTAGAAAAACACACTATGACCTATTATCCTTCTCCCTTAATCTTGGACCTCCATATCATCCTGTCAATGGCCATGTCCTCAGTAAGTTGAAGTAGCGCCATGTCCTACCTGATCAACTTTCCCAATACTTCTTAGGCCGCCCTCTACCTCTTCTCCTACTTGCCAGTGCAACCATTCACACCTCCTCACTGGGGCATCTAACGCTTCTCGATCTCACATGCCCAAACAATCTAAACCTCGCTTCACGCATCTTATCCTTTATAGGAGCCTCATCCACTTTCTCCCAAATATCCTCATTCCTAATCTTATCCAGCCTAATATGGCCGCACATCCATCGCAACACAAATTTAAATGTTGCTGAGTTGCATAAAATTATTTTTGACCTCAAAAGGTCACCTAATTCTGAGTATGGAAATAGCTATTCATTTAAATCCAAAAGATTAGACTTCTTGCTAGAGGTACTTTTTAAGGATTCGAGCTGTTGCTAAATGAATTTCGGTAGTTTGATATCTTTTGCATCCTCACATTCTCTAAAGTTGGTCCAGCACACGATAGGCCAAATACAAATTTGAAGGCTGCTGCTACAACAACAATCCACTGGAATCCCACAAGTGGGGTTTGGGGAGGGTACTGTGTACGCAAACCTTACCTTTACCGTGGGGAAGCAGAGAAGCTATTTCCGAAAGACTCTTGGCTCGAGAGGAAGAAAAGAAAATGATATCGCCAATGTTTGAACCGGAAAAAAAATGGAAGAAAGCAATAAAAGTAGCAACAAGTAGTAACATGATAGGGTACTAGAAAATCAAAGCAGAAGATAGTACTAAAAACAACCATAGTACTAGCACTCTAAGATTCGAAGGCAATGTACTAGTCAAATAGCTTAAATAAACCCGAAACGGACTAGAAAAACACACTATGACCTATTATCCTTCTACCTTGATCTTGGACCTCCATATCTTCATGTCAAGGCTATGTCCTCGGTAAATTGAAGTATAGCCATGTCCTGCCTGATCACCTCTCCCCAATACTTCTAACGCACTCCTCTACCTCTTCTCCTACCTGCCAGTGCCAACTGTTCGCATCTCCACACTAGCGCATCTAGGCTTCTCCGTCTCACATGCCTGAACAGTCTAAGCCCCGCTTCACGCATCTTATCCTCCATAGGGGCCATGCCCACTTTCTCTCGAATATCCTCATTCCTAATTTTATTCAATCTAGTGTGCCGCACATCCATTGCAACACAAACTTAAAGGCTGCTAAGTTGCATGAAATTATTACTGACCTACTGCTGGCTTAATAATATTTTACAGTGCTCTGAAGAAGAAAGATAAAGTATGTGCTGTGTTTTAGATTGATGACAAATTCTCCAACTGTTGGTTTCTTATTACATACGTAAGCCAGATGCTGTTACTTTGAAGTAATCTATATCATTTGAATTTTTCCAAATTGTATGAGCTTCTTGTTGATCTTTTTGCAACTCCATCACTGTTGGCAAACTACTTAACCGTTCTAGTTTTTGGCTATTAGCCAATGAAAAAACTTAAGCATTGACGATTAACCTGTGGTATGAATATTGATATTTTCCTTTTTCAGTACTTTTTGGTTTAAACTATTCTATTCACGTGCAGTTGTCTCTATCTGCTGCCAGTTTGCGTGATCGCGATGTGCTTTCCAAGGTTTGTTCCTTATTCGTTAGAGTTCAGTAATGTGAATGACAAACACTGACTTTCATGTAATGTGATTCATGGTAACACTGCTTCACGGTATTTACTGTTTTCGGTTTTTCTGCAATTTATGTTACTTCATTTCCATAATTGGAGTAATACACTGAATATTTGCAGTCAGAATGTTTTTCATTTCATTAGAGAAGTCATTATCAGGATCAGTGTTAATACTTAGATGTACACCTAGAAGATCATTCACTATTATACATATAGCACTAGCTTCTAGAGACAAACTAGTGTGGTGAAAAATTGATGGAGCTACACTTCAGAACTTTGGTTTCAATCAGACATATTGAAGAATGTATAGTATATGCTGCTCCTTGCTATTATCCGATATCTTCCATCTATTTCTATGGCAAGCTTTTGAAATATGGTCTAGTGGAAAATGCCTCATTATCAGAATCACTACAGACTTTATGATGTAAAGTTATTGTCTTTCGTAATACCACAGATATCACAAGTTTTCTTTTAATGGACTTTCCTTTCTAAACTGGCATCTTGGAAACTTACTGACTTTGGGGTTTATGATTTGCATATTTCTACGAACTGGTATCCGCCCAACTAAGAAGTATATTATTTCATTAGACTATACAATTAAGCGACACATTTTGTGTATTTTTCTTCTAAAACTCATAGGATTTACTCTTTTGTATGTTGGTTGTTGTCTCCCCTCCCTCTCTCCCCCTTTTTTTTCTAATATATGTCCATTGTCTTACTTCTATGAATGGTTACCTTGTCAATTTACAATCCATTCTGTTTGCTGGCATCATTGTCCATTTCTTGATGTAAAGATGTTTTTGACTTTACCAAGTCATCATGTTCTCCTCTGAATCTTGTATTGTTTACAGAGTGATCCTATGGTTGTCATTTATTCAAAAAGAAGAGATGGTTCATTGCTAGAGCTTGCCCGTACACTATCAGTATGAGCAAGTGTGAAATTGCTTGAATTTTCTGTATGAATTTTGAAATTTGTGAAAAAGAAAAAACTTTGGATGTAGTCTTTAGCCATATTTTCTTTGGATTGCTAACTCATGATAGATAACTCGGCTTTTAAGCGTAGCTAGTTATCGTTTACACACCCGACGAGTTGAGGGATGCCCATGCAATTTGTAGTACTAAATTTTGACAGATCATGTGCTTTCACTAAGAATAATTTTATGTATTTGCTCTTTAATTTAACATGGGATTTCTGATTCTATTTGTTACTGCTTCCTTTTGCTTCTTTTCTTGAGCCGGGGTTCTATTGGATACAACCTCTCTACCTTCCCGAAGGTAGGGGTAAAGTTTGCGTACACGTTACCCTCCCCAGACCCCACTTGTGGATTATACTGAGGTTTTTTATGTTGTTGTATTTTCTGATTCTATTAGCATATTAAGTGTGGTGGGATTATGTGGAGTACAACCAACCTTTTCTTGTCTAACAGTAATCCTCTCTAGCTTTAAAATTGAGGGCCTGTACAATTGTCATTCTTCCAAGTACGCTTAAACTGGATTATGATATCCATAACATTTGAACAAATGCAGGACAGTCCACTGACTATTGAGTGTTATGACTTCAATACAAATGGAAAGCACGATTTAATGGGTAAATGATCTTTCGTTCATCTTTCCATCATTTCTGACCTTTACAGACTGGAAGCTGACAGTCTTTCTCCTATGCCAATTGTCAGAAAGGTTCAGAAATCACTAGCAGATTTAGAAGTGTTGCACTCGACTGGTTCGTCCCCAGATCTTTTCATACCAGCTGCTGTGGGACCAAATTCGCAAAACAAGGTAAAAATATCTATTGTCAGGAAAAGATACTTTTTTATTATCTGAAAGGCCACCCGGGTGGTGGAGCATTAGGCCTTGATCCCTATGTCATATATTAGCATCCAAAAAGTAATACATTACGGAAGGGCATGCATAACCGTATCTCCTCAAATGAACCATGACGATTGGACATGCCGAATCTTGTTCAACAAAATATTCTGCTTAAAACTTTCTGCATTTGGTCATTGAGATCACTGATTTTTCCAGGTCCTAAAGAGTCAGCTTTTTGTGGATATCTTCTTCGAGATAACCCAGCATACATTCATCGATTACTTGGCATGCGGTTATGAACTTAACTTCATGGTGGCCATCGACTTTACTGGTATGTGTTGGTGTACCTATGCAGGATATTTTTTGCCTTTACAAATATGATGATTATCATGGAGGATCTCTGACCCCGTCTTTATTTTTGGCATTTGGGGGGGGGGGGGGGGTTCTAGATTGAGCCACCCTATGGGTTTGAAGTTCCTATTCTTTTTTCTTAATGACAGTGGTGTCCTAACCAGCTTGCACGCACCTCAACTCTTCTACCGGGTCCTGCTACCTTATACCAGATTTGAAATTTCTACTCTTGGAACGCTAACAATTCTGTAAAGTGTAGACTGTGATTGGCTGTATGACTGTTCAATAAATATCACCTTGAGTTTAACTAATTTGTTACATTTTAACTCCGTCTTCGCAAGCAAACTTTAGTGTCATTACAGTTAGAACTGCTTGGGTTAGATGTAATAGTATGACAAAGTTTGATTGCCACCTACAAATGATATGCGTCTATTATGTCAATTCCGTTAATCGGCTTATAATATTTGTTTCTTCTCGGCTATCTTCTGCTGTGGGTTTTGGATTTTTTTGTTTGGCATCTCAGCATGCATTTGTTTCTCACATGAGTTGTTTTTGTCGGCTTTAGCTATGCATGGGGATATTGTTTTGTCTTCACCAATGTGATGATTACCATGGAGGATCTCTGACCCCATCTTTATTTTTGGTATCAGAAGAGGGCGGGGGGGGGGGGGGTCTAGATTGAGCCACTTTACGGGTTTGAAGTTCCTATTCTTTTTTCTTAATGACAGTTGTGTCCTAGCCAGCTTGCATGCACCCCAACTCTTCTACTGGGTCCTGCTACCTTTTACCAGATTTGAAATTTCTACTCTTGGAATGCTCACAATTCTGGAGACTGTGATTGTCTGTATGACTGTAGAATATCACCTTGAATTTAGCTAATATGTTGCATTTTTTCTCCGCCTTCACAAGCAAGTCTTAGTGTCATTACAGTTAGAACTGCTTGGATTAGATGTAGTAGTATGACAAAGTTTGATTGCCACCTACAAATGATATGCATCTATTATGTCAATTCCATTAATCGGCTTATATTTATTTGTTTGTCTCGGCTATCTTCTGCTGTGAGTTTTGGATTTTTTTTGTTTAGCATCTTAGCATGCATTTGTTTCTCACATGAGTTGTGTTTGTCAGCTTCTAATGGGAATCTGCGCTTACCGGATTCATTGCACTATATCGACCCTTCAGGACGGCCAAATGCTTATCAGAAAGTGAGAAAAAGGTCGTGCGCATAATGATCTTATATTTATCCTTCATATGATTGGCTTCATTGAATCAGAACTCAAATTTCAGGCAATCTTGGAAGTTGGAGAGGTCTTGCATTTTTACGATAAAGACCAACATTATCCTGCTTGGGGGTTCGGAGCACGGTCAATTGATGGCCCTGTGTCTCATTGCTTCAATCTAAATGGCAGCAGTGACTACTGTGAGGTGCGCAGAAGATCATTACATGTGTCAAATTTATTATATATTAATGTTGTGAATTCCCTTATTTCATCACATTTTATTAATCAGTATTTTCTTATTCTAGGTGCAAGGAATCCAGGGTATCATGACGGCATACATGAGTGCCCTTTTTAATGTTTCACTTGCAGGACCAACTATATTTGGGCCAGTGATTACATCAGCTGCGGATATAGCAAATAAGTCTTTGATGAAGGGCGAGCGGAAGTATTTCATTTTGTTAATAATCACGGTATATCTCAGTTTGTGAGCGTAAACTATCTGTTTTTCAATCGATGAACAGTGTTCTCATATTATTTCCTGATGATCGTGGATCAAGTTAAATGTCAACCATTATGTGCTATCTTGTTGGCTTTCACTGATTAGAGTCCTAGCCAACTGATCTCTTGTCAAACGTCCGAAATTTGAACTTTGCTTGGTAGCATGAACCTGATTTACCATCAAGCCTTGCTAAATTAAGCTACGCAAATGGTACTGTATCTAGACATATATATGTATTTATGTGTTACAATGGTGGAAAACCTTAAACTTGAATTTCACCTGGAGCGAAGCTCTTCTATCTGATATTTGTCTGAGGTTGAATTTTATCATGCGCTTTTTGACTGAATTGCATATGCTTATTTTGATGTTGAATTATTACAAAAATCCCAGGATGGAGTGATAACAGATCTCCAAGAAACAATGGATGCCGTTGTTCATGCTGCGGATTTGCCATTGTCAATTCTTATTGTTGGGGTTGGAGGAGCTGATTACAAGGAAATGGAGGTGTGTATTTACTCTTTCTCAAAATGTAGCATATCATGGTATTAAATCGACTAATGGTGCCATATTGTATGTTCGCAGATTTTAGATGGTGATAAAGAGAGGCTTGAATCAACACGTGGACGTGTTGCAGTGCGTGACATAGTCCAATTTGTTCCATTCCGGGATGTACAAAGTAGGTCATTGTCGCTTAACAGCGAGCTCTTTCTTATTGAAGAGGATAAATCAAACGTCCTCTTCCAAGAATGATTCTCGTTTGAGTAGGCTTTCGCTGTATGTGACCTGATTCCTTTGCATTCGTTTGCAGGTGGAGATGCCTCGGTCCTTCAGTCACTTTTAGCTGAATTACCTTCCCAGTTTTTGGAATACATGCTGCTCAAAAGGATCCAACCAACTTTATGATCATACAAGAATTGTACATACAAATGCTGATTCGTGCTTTGCTCCGCTATAATTGCCATTTTCGAGCTTGTTTCCCACGTTGCCAATTGTTTTACTTTTAGGATGTCTGATTACGTCTTTTCTTTCATATTGCCCAAAAGCTTGTATAATTTATTGTATTTCTTTATAATCATGTATTTGTTGATTTTTTCGGTAAAATTTTCATATGTAAATTCACTACGTTTGTACTGATCGAGTAAATTCAATCTCGTTAGGATGAGAGGACGCTGCAATTACTTCATATAGTGAGTATCTGCACATTATTTTGCTATTTAATCCCAAATATTTAAGGAGCTAGCCCTCAAGGTACGGCCTTTGCCCTGATCCTGTACGAATGTGAGATGCTGTGTATATCAGTTCTCTTTTTATTTAAGGAGCTAGCCACTGGAAAATGCTGGATTTAGATCGTAAAATTCCTTCTCCGAATTCTGTATGAACACGGGATATGTTGTATACCAGCTGCCCTTTTATTTAAGGAGCTAGCCACCGGAAAATGCTGGGTTTAGATCGTAAGAGTGCTTGCTTGAATAGAGTGCTTCTATGTTTGTGGCATTTTTAAGCATTGAATTCTTTAGTTTGATTCAGTTATTGGGACTACAAAAATTGTCATTGAAAAAGGATAGAATCAGAGCGTTTTTGCATTATATTTATGGGATTCCTTGATCGGACCGAAGAAGCAACAGCAATTTGATTTGATCTATGTGAGTAGCACGGGCGATGTGCATAAATAGCTATTAACAGCTTCTGTTTTTATTTTAAAACTAGTATTTTAAATGTCCTTAAACTTTAGCCACTGGTTTAATAAATTTATACCTGATTGAATGAAAATATTCTTCTGCTATAACTTGTACCTACACTTTTATTAATGAGAGCAGTAGCAGCAACAACGTTATATTACAACACTGTGATCATCGAAATTGTAGAAGATTCTCTTCCAATTTCAAACTATAGAACTTAACATTCTCATCCAAAAATCGATATATTTCAAACTATAGAATTTAACATTCTCATCCAAAAATCGATATAGATTTACCGTAAGTTGTACTTTTATGCGTTTCTATCGATTTTTATTTCGACATAGTTATACTTTTTTCGATTTCTATTGATTTTTATACAGTAAGTAGATTTTTGATTTTTTTTTTTGAATTTCTTGATTGATAAAGTTAAGGACATCGCGTCCTGTGATAATTCTATAAAATTGAGCACATAATATTAAGGACATAGTGTCATGACTTTGCAAATTGAATAGAAAAAGTTAAGGACACAATGTCCTTAACTTTGTTGCCGTTCTTCTATATATTAAGCACTACTATTATAGTTTTGCAAATAGTTTTGAAAAAGTTAACAACACTTGGTCCTTAACTTACAGTTATTAGTTAAAAATTTAAGGACACTTGGTCCTTAACTTTGGGTTTCAAGTTTAAAAGTTAAGGACAGAAGTCCTTAAGTTTGACTTGCACGTTCAAAATTTAAGGACATGCAATCCTTAAGTTTTAATTTCAGGCTCAAAAGTCAAGGACGTACAGTCCTTAACTTTGGATTTCAAGTTCAAAAGTTAAGAACACGAGTCCTTAAGTTTACTTGCAGGTTCAAAACTTAAGGAAAGACAATCTTTAAGTTTTAATTTCAGGTTCAAAAGTTAAAGACATACAGTCCCTAAGTTTTAATTTCAGGTTCAAAAGTTAAGGACAGACAGTCCTTAACTTTGAATTCCAAGTTCAAATAATGACACTTTGTCCTTAACTTTGGGTTTCAAGTTCAAAACTTAAGGACATGAGTCCTTACGTTTAACTTGCAGGTTCAAAAGTTAAGGACATACAGTCCTTAACTTTGAATTCCAAGTTCAAATGTTAAGGACACTCGGTCCTTAACTTTGGGTTTCAAATTCAAAACTTAAGGACGGGAGTCATTTAGTTTAACTTGCAGGTTCAAAAGTTAAGGACATGCAGTCCTTAAGTTTGTATTACATTTTCAAAAGTTAAGGACATGCAGTCCTTAACTTTGAATTCAAAGTTCAAATATTAAGGACACTTGGTCCTTAACTTTGGGTTTCAAGTTCAAAGTTAAGGACATGCAATCCTTAAGTTTGTATTATATTTTCAAAAGTTAAGGACATGGAGTCCTTAACTTTGAATTCCAAGTTCAAATGTTAAGGACACTTGGTCTTGAACTTACAGTAGTTGTTCTTAATTATACAAGGATTGCATTATAAAATATGTTTTAAGTTTTCCATTCTCTTGACTTGTAGGATAGAAACAATATGCATTATAATTGCTTTTAATGGTAGATGGACTAAAGACTATAAGTATCTTGATCATCAAACAAAGCTTGTTCTAGTACCTGTGGAAATTCGGTTTGAAGTTTTCATTAAACAGATCTTTGAAGTTATTGAATTGGATAGACTCAAGTTTGAAGTAGTAATATGGTTTGGTATCAACCTTGGAACAAGAAATGGAATGCTTGTATCCAAAGATTTAGATCTTCACACATGTATAGAGTTACTAAAAACTGATTCACTCTTCAAGGGTTGTCATTATATTGTTGATATTTCGGAAAGAGTTTTTGGATCAACAAGCAACGAACATGTCAACACAGAAACTCAAATTGAAAATCAAAATAAATGCCAAAAAATAATGAAAATAGATATGGTTTAAGCTCAAGCAATAACTGGAGAGGGGCTTCAAACATATGTCAACAGAGAAACTCAACATGACAATAAAAACAAATGCCAACAGATAATGGAAATAGATATGGTTGAAGCTCAACCAATTACTGAAGTACTGCTTCAAACATTTGATTCTATTCAAGTACAAGGACAAAGCATGATAGAGATTGACAACGAACAAGCTTTGGGTATTCAAGTCTTAGAGAGTGCACCGGTAATCGAAGAAGTTGCTGAAAAAACCTCTACTCAACTAACTAGACGAAAATCAAATTTGAAACAAAAAGAATTCCCAACTACGATATTATGATAAAATGCTTCGTTGAATGATATAAAAGTGGGATCTGTATTTGACAAAAAGAAGATTATAGTTAACCATTTTTCGGATATAGCAATTAAAGGACATTTTGAATTCAAGGTTGTAAGATCAAGCTCAACAAGATATTCATTGAAATGCAATGATGATAGGTGTTGGTTGTGTGTGCGTTCTTTCAGAATTAAAAATTAAACACTATTCAATATAGTAAAGATTGAGAAAAAAACATGACTGCTCTATTAACACTATGAAAGCTGATCAAAGACATGCTACTTTAAAGTTGATTAATGGTTACATTATCGACAATCTTCGAGATTCAAGGTTTGAAATTACACCAGTTTTTGTCATGGCAGAGATGCAAAAATTGCATGGACTAGATATTGGGTATCACAAGGAGTGGTGTGCTATTCAGCTTGCTTCCGCTTTAATAAGAGGAACGCCCGAAGAGAATTATGAATTATTGTCTTCATACTTTTATATGATGAGAAATAAAAACCCTGGAACTTATACTAACATAAAGATATACGACAACTACAGGTAAATCAAAAAAGAATTTATTAGTACGTTTTATAAAATTTAGGACATGTTATCTTTAACTAGTTAACTTTTTAGTTGTAACCAAAAGTTCAGGACTGGTTGTCCTTAAATTTTGTACTTGTAATTTAAAGTTAAGGACTGCTTGTCCTTAAGTTTTGAACTTTGAACTCAAAATTAAGGACCGCATTTCCTTAACTTTATAACTTGAAACTTTAAGTTAACGATTGGCTGTCCTTAACTTTCAATCTTGTAATGTGAAGTTCAGGACTACCTGTCCTTATCTTCTGTTAACCTTATTTTATATTGTATTTTCAGGTTTCTTTATATGTTTTATGCATATGGATCATCAATAGCTAGTTGGAATCATCGTAGACCAGTGATTATTGTTGATGCAACTTTTTTAAAGTCAAAATTTTGTGGTGTTTTAGTGATTCAGTTTGAAAGGATGCAAATAACCAAATTTTCCCCCTAGCCTATGGAATAGCAGAATATGAAAATAACAATTCCTATGAGTGGTACTTTAGTCAGTTTCACAGTGCAATTGGGAGCCGTGAGAATTTAATTTTTTAATCAAACATGCACCAAGCTATTGCATATGGCATTGCAAAGGCATATCCTGAAAGCCATCATGGGATTTTCATCATCATTTGGAGTAGAACCTAAAGCGAAGGAAGGTGAAAAGTGAGGTCATAAAACCTTTCCAAAGTGCCGCAAGAGTATACATCCGCAAAAAATTTGACCTATACATGTCAAATATAGAAAAAGTATACAAGAAGACTTATGACTACTTGATGGAAGAACCACCGGAAAGGTGGGCACGTTCTTGTAGTCCACAACAAAGATATGACATGCTCACAATAAACATAGTCGAGTCAATGAATTCTATCCTATGAAGCAAGGAAGCTGCCTATATTAAGAATGACGGATTTCATTCAAGTGAAGCTACAACGTTGGTTTTATGAAAGAAGAAATGAAGCATAAGGAACTTTTTATGATGTTTCTTGTTGGGTAGAGGAGGAATTGAAGAAAAAATATTTAGCATTTACTTTGAATGTGAGTATTATGTTCTATGCTTAGCTTATGATTTTAATATAATTTAACATAATGTACTAACTTATAATTTTTCAACATTGAAGGCCTTCCCTATTGATTCATGGCGTTCTATAGTTGAGGAATAAGGAATAACTTGTTTGGCGGTTTAAACAAAAGAACATGTGATTGTTTTCAGTTTCAATTTGATGAATTATCATGCATACATGCAATTGCAACTATCGAGAAGAGAAACATCAAGAAGTCTAACTTTTGTTTGCGCTTGTGCTTAAAGGAATCTTGGTTGAAAACATATGAAAGAAAAATACATCATGTAGGACATACAGATTCTTGGATTATACCAGAGAGTGTTAAGTCACAAATTGTTAATCCTCTAGATTTCAAAGTGCCACCAGGTAGATGGCAAAAGAAAAGGCATATTCCTGCTACCGAGTCATCAAAACTAACATTCAAATGTGGTCGTTGCAGAAGAATTGGTAATAATAGAAAAACTTGTATATATTCTCTGGCAGTACATCCATTTTCAAGAAAGCATGGAGAATAGTAGATATATCCACTTATCTTAATCGACTCTTTTAAGTTTTTTCTATAAAGTGGATTCATTTAGATTATTCTTATTTGAGCAGATGTCTAAATTTTCAATAATTCTTTCTTCTTAACTTCTTTTTGTTTCTTTTGAGTTCAAAGATTAAAAGTTCAGGAAAAGAGTCTGTACGTTTGACTTGCAGGTTCAAAGGTTAATGACAAGCAGTCCTAAAATTATAGTTTCAAGTTCAAAACTTAAGGACTGTCTATCCTTAAACTTGAGTTTAAAGTTCAAAAGTTAAGGACTGTCTGTCCTCAACCTTACAAAAGTTAAGGATCAGAGTTCTTCAGTTTGACATGTAGGTTCAAAATTTAAGGACAGGCAGTCCTTAACTTTATCTTCAAAGTTAAAAATTTAAGGACATGCATTCCTTAAATTATAGTTTCAAGTTCAAAACTTAAGGACCATATGTACTTAACTTTGAGTTTCAAGGTCAAAAGTTAAGGACATGCAATCCTTAACTTAGAGTTCAAAGTTCAAAACTTAAGGACTGTTTGTCCTTAACTTTGAGTTTCAAGTTCAAAAGTTAAGGACATGCAATCCTTGAACTATTATTCAAAGTATGTCCGTAACTTTGAGTTTCAAGTTCAAAAGTTAAGGATATACAGTCCTTAACTTTGTGTTCAAAGTTGAAAAGTTGAGGACAAACAGTCCTTAACTTTGTGTTCAAAGTTCAAAAGTGAAGAACACTTCGTCTTTAACTTTGAATTTTGAAGTTCAATTACACTTAGTCATAAACTGATACTAACAAACTCGATGGACAAATCAACACTTGAGAGAAACAAAGAAATTAATAACAATAATGACTTGATATTACTTCTGGAATTGTAATTTTGCATAGCTGTGACAAAAAATTTGGCTACGCCAACAAAATATAAGTGCCTTTTGAGAAATTTAAAGAATATTTCAAAAGTTTTCTGAACTTGCAGAATTCAGATGTATCCTATACAACAATCTTATACAAAAGATCAACCACAATTTACTTTCTTTACAACTAAATTACAACTCCTTTGGACAACAAGTTTTATTTTCAGTCTCATAATCATCGCCAACATTTTCTGCTGGAGTATTATAACCAGAATTTCTTTTCCATTCACCATGTGCCAAAGATTTGCCCCAAGTTCTTTTCTAAAGTCTTTTATTTCTTCAGGTTGGAATTTGTGCACATCCTTTCCAATCATCATCAACTCCACATATTTGATCAAAAATGCATCACAATCAGTTCTAAGAAAGATGTAAGATATCCGGTGAATTAATCAAAAGTACTAATAAATAATATAACAAATAACAACACGTACGATCCAGTTTGGTGTGGTGATTTTTTCCAATGAATATCAAATTTGTTGAAGGCATTTCTAAGAAACTTGTGATGTTTGTCAAACTGTGAGAACTTCAGAAAGTGGGGGATCATGCGTGCATACATTCCATGTGATTCATTCCCGCCTCATATGGCTCACAGTATATAGAATCATAGACATCAATCTTTTTCTGATTCAAGTCCAAAACCTCCAAAAGAAGGTGTGTCACATCATTATCATTTTCTGAAGGAAGCCGGCATGGAAAAAATATATTGTCAACCTCTGTCCAAACAATTCCACATTTACGGCTATCCACCCATACATATGGTGTCAGAAACAACTGCTCATCACCAGCACACGAAAATTGATCAGTAGTATCTTCACTGAAATCTTTATATACAAGCAACATATAGTTATCAAAAAGAATATCAGTAGTTGTGCAACGAAAAAGATGAACGCGAGGGTGGTAGCATTCTTTTTCCTCAGATAATATAGGTCAATGTCAATATGCTTCATAAAAAGGCAAAAAATAAAACAAATCCTTCAGTCATAAAATAATTTAAAAAATTATAAATTAAGAAAATGCCTTGCGAATTATTAAACCTTATCATCAAGTATAAATCTACTATCTGAAAGCTCAAGGAAGAACATTTTGCTACTGATTTTTTAATGATAAAATTTGTATGGATTCTTCCTCACACCATTATCATCAACGTATCTATCATTTTCTCCCCTGAAAGTTTTAAAAATATCAAAGTCAGAAGTTAGTCCTAAACTTAGCCTTTCAAGTTGAAAAATTAAGGACATGCAGTCCTTAAATTTGAATTAGAAGATCAAAAGCTAAGGCCACTTGATCCTAAAGTTTGAGTTTCAAGTTCAGAAGTTAAAGACAAATGGTCCTGAACTTAGACTTACAAATTTAAAAGTTCAGGACTCTTTGTCCTTAACTTTGAGTTCAAAGTTTAAAACTTAAGGACTATTTGTCCTTAACTTTGAGTATCAAGTTCAAAATTAAGGACATGAATCCCGAAGTTTGACTTGCAGGTTCAAAATTTAAGAACAGACAGTCCTTAACTTTGAATTACATGTTCGAAAATTAAGGACACGTGGTCCTGAATTTTGACTTACAAGTTCAAAAGTTCAGGACACTTAGTCATGAACTTTGATTTCCAAGTTGAAAAGTTATGGACAATTGTTCCTAACTTTGTTTTCAAATTCAAAATTTAAGGACACATGGTCCTAAAATTAGTTTTACAATCACAGAAGTTAAGGACACTTAACTTTAACAATTTCAATATCAATACTGAAATAAATTAAGGGACTTACTCTTTTTTGCGACCTCTCCTTTTCTTCTTGCCCAACCACATAATGAATTTCTTCAATAATTTTGCATCATTTGTTGCACAATGAAAAATACACCTACAAGTATATTTTAATTTTATCCAGCATGGACTCTTGGGAGTATTTTGATTGTCTGCCATAGATGTGCATGTTTTTCTTTCCTGATCAAAAGGAGATTTCAACTGCCAACTTAGCTTCTTGTTCCTTTTACCTCAACCAAGATTTTGTTCAACATTTCTTTCAACCTCCATAGACAAAACTCCTTCAATGCTCATTTATGTACTTGGAGGAGTAGGAGTAAGAATAGAAAATGACAGAGCACCATAGCCAATACTATCTCTCTTTGTTTTCCTCGTATATTGGTTAACAGCTTCATCATTCTTTTCATGTGCATATATATATATATATATATGTGTGTGTGTGTGTGTGTGTGTGTGTGTGTGTGTGTGTGTGTGTCTGAGTGAGTATGTGTGTGCTTGCTGGAAATCGTCAAATGAAGAGACAAAATTTCAATTATGAATATAATATTTAGGGCACAATCAGCACATGTCTTCTTCACACTACCTTCTTGTGTGTTTTCATCTGACAATTGAACTAAGCTATTGCTTGCATCTTTTTTTATCTTCCAACTGCACATTTTCTTTATCTTTCAATTCTTTACCATGTTCTTCAATTGCAAGTTCACAAGATTTTGCAAAATATTTACAATAGCTAACACAATTAGAACTTGTTACTAATATTTGATTAAAAGAAACATATATAAAATTAAAAGAAATATTGTCTAACCATTTGCAATAGTCAAGATCATCCCAATTAAATCATTCTCTTCACTAGCATTTTCTTGAGTTTCAATATTGTTGGTAACAGAGGGAGCTGTAGAGAGATTACATGTTGCATCTATGCATTTGGAAACAACCTCACTTCTGCTTGTTCCTTCGGTATTTTCTACGTCTTGAGATTGTACTCCACTTTTCTCTTGATACTCCACCCCAACCTCTTCCCTTACAGCTTTAAAAGATTTTGTAACATTTGCAATTAATACCTATTCTAATAATTCACTAACATTATCATTCAATATATAGTGAAAATTTTATCTAACCTTGATTGGCATAAGTTTGAACCCTAAATTTTTCTTTATATGACAGAGGTGTAGACAGATCATATGTTTCTTCTAAGCATTTACATACAATCTCGTCGACACTTATTCCCAATAGACTTTCTAAATCCTCTTAAGATTGCAATCCATATTTATAAATTTGTTCTGTTATTTCTTTCTCTTTTGGATTTTTCTGGTCTTGACATTCTCCTACATCTTGAACTTCCACTCCATCAATAGATTCTACAATTATTTATAATCACAATAAAGTTTATATGTATTATACTATTGAATATAAATTTCAACGAAAAAAATTCTTTATCTATATCTAACCTTTCCCAATATCAGTGACGTTCTCAGTTCCATCATCTAGATGTGTATCTCTAAAATCACTTTCATACTGAACTTCTGCATGCACATCTATATCATCACGTTCATCACCGCCTGTATCTTTATTGATTGTAACAGTGGGCTCTATAGGACGACAATGATCATCAACTCCATCTTTAGTAATTGGAACACTAGATTCTCTCTCTATGTTCCTTTCATCAGCTTTCCCATAAATCTTCAACAAAGTATCAAGCTTTGATCCTAGAGTTTTCTTTAAATCCTGAGAAAGTAACTAAGCTAGAAAGTTAAGGACAAATTGAAAGGTTAAGGACAGGTAGTAGGTTAAAGTTAAGTACAGACAGTCCTTAAGTTTCAATTATAGGATAAAGTTAAGGACATGCAGTTCTTAACTTTGAATTCCAAGTTCAAAAGTTAAAAACAAACAGTTCTTAACTTATAGTTTTAAGTTAAAAGTTTAAGGACAGACAGTCCTTAAGTTTCAATTACAGGTTAAAAAGTTAAGGACATGCAATCGTTAACTATGAATTCCAAGTTCAAAAGTTAAGGCCAGACAGTCCTTAACTTAGAGTTTTTAAGTTAAAAAGTTAAGGACATGCAGTCCTTAACTTATAGTTTTAAGTTCAAAAAGTTAAGGACACAAAATCCTGAACTTGAACTAACTGAAGTTAATGATGTTACCATGATTTCATTCTCAAATTTTTTTCTGCTACAACTATTTTCTTATTGATTCTAGTAACTTCAGCTTGCGGATCCTTCTTAAAACTCTCTGATAATCTCTGAATCAAAAAACATAAAAGCAAAAATGTCCCGTAAGCAAAAAATAATCAAATAAAAAACTAATGCTATTTAAAGGCAGAAAACCTACTTTAACAATTTCCTTAAGTATGGATTCATCAAATTGTGTGGAAGAAGGCATTGAGCTTTGATCTTGAGAAAGTGGTTGGTCCAAACTAAGAGGCTCTGTATCTTATTCTTCAACTACAATAAATGGTGACACCTCGATCAACTTATACAACTATTATACAACAAAAAATAATCATAAGTTTTCAGAACTAAAGCAAATAAACAAAAAAATAGCTAGTTATTAGATTAACTTACATTTTCATTATGAAAGTACTTTTTACACAGAGAATCAAACTGTGGAGATTTCATTTCCAAATAACATAATATCCGAGGATAACCAGATTCTTGGAAGTTCACAACAATTTCATTATCTGCTCGGACACATTCATATTCTTCCGATTGCCCATCAAAATATATTCAACAAAATAAATTGTTGCCAACTTTACGACATCATCATCGCTACCTACAAATGCTGCAGTTGTACCATGTGGGTGACTACTAATAAAATTGAACAAAACACCCAACTCAACTCTATACTTTCCGGAAAAATAGACTTTTGAAAGCCTATTTCTCTTTTTCATGTAAACCTTTGATGTCCGGTGAGGAATAACACTTCAAATTAGTAATTATACAAAATGTGTCACGTGCAAACTTAATTTCACGGTCAAAAACCTTGAATGTTATCGAATCAGGGTCATTACTTACAATTTCTTAAAGCAATATATAGTGAATAAGTTTACCACAGAACTTCACACTTTGTAATCGGAAAAAGTTGCCAAAAATACCATCCCTCAACTTCTTCCACTGCCTGTTGACAAAAAACTTTGGATTGTTTCCTTATACTGTAAAATATCCTTTCCAATACACTGTAAAATTAAGCCAAACATCAAACTTGAACACACAATCTCCTTCCATTATCAGACAAAAAATAAGGAAAAAGAAAGATAAAGATTAGGACTTACAGTTAGTTGGAGGAACTTCGTCCTTAACTTCAAGTTTTAATTGAAAAAGTTAAGGACAAGCAGTCATTAACTTATAGTTTAAAGTTAAAAAGTTAAGGAAAATAGGTCTGAACTTCAAATTTGTAGTTCAAAAGTTAAGGACATTTGGTCCTTAACTTCAAGTTTCAAGTTAAAAAGTTAAGGACAAGCGGTCCTTAACTTTGAATTCCAAGTTCAAAAGTTAAGGACACTTAGTCCTTAACTTAGAGTTATAAATTAAAGAGGTAAGAATATACAGTTCTTAACTTATAGTTTCAAGTTCAAAGTTAAGGACACGTGGTCCTTAACTTCAAGTTTCAAGTTAAAATGTTAAGGAAAGGAAGTCCTTAACTTTGAATTCCAAGTTCAAAAGTAAAGGACACTTAGTCCTTAACTTAGAGTTACAAGTTATAGAGGTAAGAATAGGCAGTCCTTAACTTATAGTTTCAAGTTTAAAAGTTAAGGACACCTGGTCCTTAACTTCAAGTTTCAAGTTAAAAAGTTAATGACAAACATTCCTTAACTTTGAATTCCAAGTTCAAAAGCAAAGGACACTTAGTCCTTAATTTAGAGTTACAAGTTAAAGAGGTAAGAATAGGCAGTCCTTAACTTATAGTATCAAGTTCAAAAGTTAAAGACACTTGGTCCTTAACTTCAATTTTCAAGTTAAAAAGTTAAGGACAGGCAGTCCTTAACATATAGTTTCAAGTTGAAAAGTTAAGGACACTTGGTCCTGAACTTCAATTTTGAAGCTCCAAAGTTAAGGACACTTCTTCCTTAACTTCAAGTTTCAAGTTCAAAAGTTAAGGATACTCAATACTTAACTTTAAGTTCCAACTTCAAAAGTTAATGTCGTTTAATCCTTATCTTTCATGAACACAGTTAACTAAAAATTAAGAAACAGAGTAAGCTTATGAATTTCTACGACTATTTTTATGAAATGTCCTTACATAATCAAATATATTCAATCAACCACAAACGCATTTAACATTTGAACACCAAAACTTTCTGAATAACATCCTTAACGTCAAGTTTCAAGTAAAAAAAGTTAAGGACAAGCTGTCCTTAACTTAAAGTTTAAAGTTGAAAAGTTAAGGACAATAGATCAGAAACTTCAAATTTGTAGTTCAAAAGTTAAGGAGGTCCTTAACTTCAAATTTCTAGTTAAAAAGTTAAGGACATGCAGTCCTTAACTTTGAATTTCAAGTTCAAAAGTTAAAGACACTTAGTCCTAACTTAGAGTTACAAGTTAAAGAGGTAAGAATAGGCGGTCCTTAACTTATAGTTTCAAGTTCAAAAGTTAAGGTCACTTGGTCCTTAACTTCAAGTTTCAAGTTCAAAAGTAATAGACATGCAGTCCTTAACTTATAGTTTAAAGTTGAAAAGTTAATGACACTTAGTCCGAAACTTCAACTTTCAAGTTCCAAAGTTAAGAACACTTCGTACTTAACTTCAAGTTTCAAGTTCAAAATTTAAGGGCAATCAGTCCTTAATTTTAGTTCCAACTTCAAAAGTTAATGTCATTTAGTCCTCATCTTTCATGAACACATTTAACTAAAAATTCATAAACACAGTAAGCTTATGAATTTCTATGACTGTATTTATGAAATGTCCTTACATAATCAAATATTAAATTAACCACAAACACATTTCACATTTGAACACTAAAGATTTCTGAATAACAACATCCTTAACTTCAAGTTTCAAGTAAAAAAGTTAAGAACAATAAGTCCCGAACTTCAAATTTGTAGTTCAAAAGTTAAGGACACTTGGTCCTTAACTTCAAGTTTTATGTATAAAAGTTAAGGACAAGCAGTCCTTAACTTAAAATTTAAAGTTGAAAAGTTAAGGACAATAAGTCTGAACTTCAAATTTGTAGTCCAAAAGTTAAGAACAATTGGTCCTTAACTTCAAGTTTCAAGTTAATAAGTTAAGGACGGACAGTCCTTAACTTTGAATTTCAAGTTTAAAAGTTAAGTACACTTAGTCCTTAACTTAAAGTTATAAGTTAAAGAGGTAAGAACATGCCGTCCTTAACTTATAGTTTCAAGTTCAAAAGTTAAGGACACTTGGTCATTAACTTCAAGTTTCAAGTTAAAAAGTTAAGGACATGCAGTCCTTAACTTATAGTTTCAAGTTGAAAAGTTAAGTACACTTGGTCCTGAACGTCAACTTTCAAGTTCTAAAGTTAAGGACACTTCGTCCTGAACTTCAACTTTCAGGTTAAAAAATTAAGGACAAGCAGTCCTTAACTTATAGTTTCAAGTTAAAAAGTTAAGGACACTTGGTCCTGAACTTCAACTTTCAAGTTCCAAAGTTAAGGGCACTTCGTCCTTAACTTCAAGTTTCAATTTCAAAATTTAAGGATACTCAGTCCTTAACTATGAGTTTCAACTTCAAAAGTTAATGTCGTTAAGTACTTATCTTTCATGAACACAATTAACTAAAAATTCATAAACACAGTAAGCTTATTAATTTCTACGACTATTTTTATGATATATCCTTACGTAATCAAATATATTAAATCAACCACAAACACATTTCACATTTGAACACCAAAAATTTCTGAATAACAATATCACAAAAATACGCTACAATCACAAAAATACGCTACTTCTCCGACACTGAATCAACTTATAATGATCATTTTTCAAATTTCACACATACTTTACACGCCATTAATCGCGATTACACATAAAAAAACAAAAATGCATAAAACAAAAAAATGACCAGTTTGATCGTTTGATTTAGAGAATATGAGAAGGAGAAGAAAGATTAACTGCAGCTCGTTTGAATGCAAGGATGATACAGATGTTGAGATCACACGAAATTTGCCCTGAAATATTCGCTCTCAAATTTTCCCTCTTTTGAATGAAAAAAACAGGGCTTTTAAAACTATCTTTTTACTATTAGTAGTGGCTATTTTTGCTGAACATTATAATTAGTGGATACAATTTAAAGACATTATTAATTTTAGGCTACTACACACCATTTTTACAACATTATTTCTTCCGTTTGACTAAATGTTATTCCAAGCTATATTAGTCTTTTCTTTGACACAATCAACGTTCTATTTTACCTTGTCTTATTCTCAAATTCAAAGTCAAATTGTTGAACCATGTAATCATTTCGCTTCAACCTTCCATTTTTTCTTTCTTTTTATTCCCTTTTAAACGTTATCCATGAACTTGTTAATAAAGTTCTCATGTTAAAACTTTAACCACCTAACGGGATTTTAGTTGAACAAGAAATACTAGCTAGATAGCAACTTGTTTTTCAGGTTCTCCTCCTTCACCTGGCTTAACACACATAACATAAGCACAGTCGCGTGCGTGCACGCACCAAAAAATTTCCCACTGGAATTAAGTATACATAAAAGCTCGGAAATTTTGAAAAAAAAAGGGAAGTTATATTGTCTTATCATGCTTATCTCTATGTTAAAATTTTCCATAAAGCAAAAATTAATGGGCAGCAAATTTACAAATTAATAAGATAAGCATAATACATGCATGGACGTCTATTTTTTTATTTTTTTTTTGGTGGTGACTATTTGAGTAAGAGTTTCGTTTTCAAATTTATTTCAAATGAAAGAAGAGAATTTTAAAAAAAAAAAGAGGAGTGGATATGAAGTTCAGTTCCTCCAGGGTTGATGGTGAAAATAACAGAAAATCTATAAGATGAGGTATTTATGTCTACTGACCAAGTCCTCCATCTTTTATGATTTGTTAGAACAAGCTAAGTATTGACTTGACCTGCAGCTGCAGCATCAATAATATAGCTATCACTGCTTCACTATTGTAGTCAATTTCTCTTCTGGTAGTCCTATTTTAAGTATGAGGATGAACATCTAACGAATAAATTTCTAAACAATTTATTACTTTGAGAATCTATTAGTCTTTAGATCGCCTATCTAATTTTTTAAGCCAATAGAAAAGGTAAAGAACTTTCTATTTTTTTGTTTCATTAATTATATTGTGTTTGCCTGAGATTAATTCAAATAAAATATATGGTCAACATGATTCATACAATCCACCTCAACTTGTGTGTATAAATTGAGGTATTGTTATTATTTGGAGAATGAGATACATTTACCAACTATATAATAAGTGAAATTAGAATTTACATTGTGAATTCAACAATAAGTGAACAATATTAGTGTCATGTCATTTGGGAATTTCTCTTTTTCTTATTCTCCTTGTTTGCAGAATAGTTGAGAGAAAGGAAGATACCAGTGGCATGACAATATTATGCAAGCAACACTTTATAGAAATTAATTAGTTCTTCATCTATTTTTTTTTTGGGGGTTGGCGGGGGGGGGGGGGGGGGGGGGGGGGGGATGCAATTTTATCTTTCTTGTATTAACGAAGAGTATGATAGATGAAGCATATTGAATTTAGAATTACTGAATTACTGAATTACTCCCTCCTTTTGGATTAATGTGAATCTATTAAATTGAATATGGAGTTTAAGAAAATAAAGAAAATTTTTGGACTTGTAATATAAAATGAGATAATATATTTTTTGTGATTATAAATAATTAAATAAAAATAAATTATTTTCAAATAAAATTTTTTTAATACGAACTAAAAAAAATAAAATAGGTTCACATGAGTAATTGGGAAGTGAAGTAAAATAAAGAAAGAATATCTCGAAGAAAATAAAACGGGAAGTTCGACCCAAAGATTCCACGATTTTGTTCGCTAAAAGGCGTCTTACAAGTTTTTGCTTTTTTTATTTTGGATTTTTTTCCTACATGTACCAAACCTTATTACTAAAAATATTTATAATTTGGTATTTATCCCCATAGTCCATAATTTGACTACAAAATATGTACCAAACCAAAATAGATTCTACCCTAAAAAGTTGCCAAATTTGTAGGAATAAGATTTAATGGTGATTCTATCACCATTAATTTCGAAATTTAAAATGGAAGCAAATCCATTGCAGCGTAATTCTCTCCTTCTCCATATATTTTCTACCATTGATAGCCATTAAAAAGCTTGAAAGCTTTGAATCTAAATTTAGATGTTCAAAAATCATTATTTGTTTGGATTGGATGTTGTGATAAATAATTCGAAATATGTTTAGGATTTTATATCTCAATTTTACGGGGTTTTGGTGAAGATTAGACTTGGTTTTGACTGAATTTCAGATTGAAACTCGTTGAAGAAGAAGAAGACATATTTTTCCAGAAATTGTAGTTAAATTGTAGAATTGTAGATAAAATGTAGATAATTTGTAGATTGGGAAGACTAAAACTTCTACAAGTCTTCTACAATTATGTCTAAAATGACTATTATGCTACAATTGAAATGAGAATTAGGGTACTAAAATTCAATGTATTCATTTTGTAGATATCTTGTAGATAAAATTTCTACAAATAAAATACAAATCAGTTTAAGTATTATATAAAGTTATATTGTTTTTATGAGTATCTATAAAATTACTACATTTATACTACAATTAAACTACAATCTTGTGTCAAAAAAAATATTGACAACAAAATTAACTGAAGGTAAATGTGGGGGTGTGGCTAGCTTGTTTACTTTGGGATCTTCTTAGAAAGAGAGTATACAGAGAGGAGAACAAGAAGAAGAAGCAGAATATTCGAGAACAATGAGACTCCAATAGAAGCTCCAAGGTATATGTCGAATTTGCCATACATGTTGCAAACCTTTCCCCATCCCACATGAGTATTGCCTTTTAGTCCTATGTATGCCACTGATGCTACTGCTCCCGTTGCTGATGCAACTAAAGTTGAGGTTGTGGGAGGTGGGAGGAGAGAGAGGCAGGTAAACTAAAATTGGAGAATATATGCTCCTAAAATCATGCCTAGAATAAATGAAGCAATAATTGTACCCTTAATTTGAATTATGGTATATAAATTAAAATTTGGTATGCTTAAATGTAATAAACACAAACCTTAAACATGGGAAGAGGTAATAAGATTTGGTTATGATATACATGGCTAAAAATCCATTTTTTCTTTCAAATTCTTATTTGTTTTATGAACTCGTTGTTTATATCGATGAGAAACAATTATCACCATTAGCTAGCTAGGACTCATATTTACATGTACTTCCCTCCGTCCATTTCCATTTTCGTATTTCTCTTTTATAATAATAATAAGAGCTTTTTGACTAGCATTTTGCAATAAATATTTTCTCTATTAATCAATATTTTTTTACTTTCGAGGACAATTAATAATAAGGGCACAATGAAAAAAAATAAATTATATCTTAATTTATTAAAATAATAATTATTTTTGACCAAATATATTTAATAGCCACGATAATATATTAATATGGACCTAAAGAAATAATTCGAATTTTTTCTCTCCATAAAAAACTAAAAGTATATAGTAGTTAAATAAGGACAAATTAGTATGACCAATAAATATGCTAAAATCTACACTCATTCTAGATACGTAGTTCACATAGTCTATAAAGCTACAGTTGTAAACCCTACCATTTCCTTCCTCTATATGATCTCTTATTCATATATACCCGCATTCTTCAATCTTCACTTTTATTTTCAGTAGTTAGTACAAAGTTAGAGCTCCTAATTAATTAGCTACTGTGTGTGAATATAATCATAGCTTTTCTTGAAGAAATTATAAGAAAAGTAATTAAGTTAGCAAAAGTGGATCGAAGGAGAAAAAAGATGAGACATTTCCTAATATGTACTCAGCAGCTCGATCTCAGCAAGATATGTCTACTTTGGTTTCTGTCCTCTCTCATGTTATTGGCAACACTTCTTCTACTGCAGGAAATACCCTAAGTCATCTCTCTATAAACCAACCACACCCCAATTTACAACAAGGTATATATACTTCTTCCTAACAGTCATCCTTTTTAATAACACTTTATTCTAACATACAAGCTTTTTTGGAATTATTTTTATGTTAATTAGAATAATACATGTACGCTTTATAAGAACAATTCACTATAGTAACAAAACAAAATCAGAGCAGATGAGGGTTTTATTAGAAAGGTTTAAATGTATATCATTTAATTTACGAGTTCATAATGAACATCAGATTAGTATATCATGCAAAACTATTGAAAAAAACTTCTCTTTTAGCCCCTTTTTGTTAAAGACACAAAATCTAATGTGTATTACTTTGCAACTTCTTGTTGATAATCATCATTATCAACCAAATTTTATTTGGGTTTTTCCTCAAGATGACTAAATTTTATAAGATGATAGGTAATTAGGTATATACACTAACAGGGTAAAGAGTTTTTACACCATCATTAATTTAATTTGTTGTAGCCGCAGGTTCTCACTCTATTTTGTAGATTACCGTATCAGGCTTGATATATAGATGTCGAGTTAATTACCTATTGAAGAAGGGTCCGATGCACCATGCATTTCGTGTTCACATATGGTCTGGAGAAGGCTGCATCCTAAGGGGTGATATAGACCGTCTATACCCTAATGAAAACATTAGACGTGGCTGCTTCCACTAGGAGCGTACCTAGCCTTCTGGGTTCAACTGAATCTATAACTTTTGACGTGCAGTGCATGAATTCATGTGTAAAAATCTACTAAAATTATAACAAATAGTATATGTGAACCGTAGTACTTTTAAAACATAGAATAAGCCAACGAGAAAAACTTTAAAAGCTGAACTCATAGAGTTTGAATCCTGAATCTATCTCTAACTTTAATATATAGCCCGAATCCGTGATATTATAACAAATAAAGCTAAGCTTAATTTTCCAGAAAGAGTATTAGCCAAAACTGAATTTGGTTACCTTACAACTAATCCTCATGAGCAATTAATTAATATTCCAGCTACTAATTATTTTCTCCCAAATTGTAATTTCTCCTTTCTCCCAATTACAACATTACTCTCAGCTGCTTTGCACTGGCAATAATAATGCTGATTCATCAAGATGTAATCACACATCAGGTATATAATAGTGAAGGGTCCAATATTTAAAAGTTCGTGAATTTTGAAATATATATTTAATTTTATGCACTTTTAATTTTATGCAGGATTTTACGATCCTGACACACTGAATAATGGTGAAACGGCAAACTCATGGTTAGATCCGCCACTGTCAAGTGCTTTCATTTCAGAATATTTATCGATGGCATCTTTGGTACAGCAAGCATCTCATGATGTACAACAAATACCAAGTTATTACCAGCAAGTCGATGAACATATAGTGAGGTTTTCATCTCATTCTGGGAATTCATCGAGCTCAAGACCTAGTGAAAGTAGTAATAATTGGGAGAAATTTTACTATCCAAAGTAATTCTTCTTAGGTATGCCTTTTACTATTGGCGTAAGTTTTTTCTTATTTAGTTCCAAGTTTTTGGTTTTCAAAGTAGATTTTGAAAGTATAAAATAATCAAGTGGTAGTTATGTTGCTTATGAAAATAAATTTCACGTGCATGATTTAATGTGCTTAACTTTTCATTCCCCTTTCTCATCTCTAATTATAGATAACAATAACAACAAGGAAAACAATAATATGAAATATTATCAACGAAGGACGTATTTAGTATGCATCGACATTTAAGGGGTAAGTTTTTTATATCTACTGTCAGTATAAAACAGTTCAAAGGTCAAAAGGTCACAATTTGACTAAAGTGTGTTTATAAAACTTTTGTGCAAGTGTGTAACACTTGCTGGGTTGTTGTTGCTTATTGTATTGTATCGTATTGTTATTTTAAATATAAGTCTATTTTCATTATTATTTGAATTTTATAACGAAAAGTGTCATTTTATGAAACGACGAATTTTGTATGGTGGCGTTGTTTTTTCTTCTGCTTTTTTCCTCTCATTTTGATCTTTCTTATTATTAATAAAATAATCATATTTTTTTCTTTTTCCTAATTTTTTATATAATAATTCTACTATGTATCATATTTTTTCTCGGTAATATTGCAAGTTTATTTTTCATATTGTTGGTACGTGACATCATAAAATAACGACAAATAATACAATTTATTTTAACGCTATATTCATCAAACAATATAGTATAATGCAGTACAATAATACGATAAATTATAAAATGATTTGTAATAACAATCCAAACAAGTTATTAAAGTTAATACATTGCACAATAGTGCAATTGGATGGTACATTTGAACTTCATAATTGCCTAAACTAGATGCATCACAAGCTTTATAAATATAGTGGGGGATTAAGCTATCGCTTCCGTTAATTTGAGCATAATAGGCAGTAGTAATTATAGATTTTATACTGCTGTCCTTTCTTTTATTTCTTTTTAGTATTATCAGCTTCTTACACAATTAAACAGCTTTTGTTCACTGCAGAAATTGGGTCATTGATGGATATGGACAGTAAGTAGTAGGAAATCAATTAGCTACGTCTAAAATGTTATATTACCAATTAGGTTAAGCCGTTAATTAATTAGCCTAAATGCTGCTTAGGCATAGAGTACATACTATGACCATCATTAGCTATTCATATTAGTAAGATGAAAGCTACACATACATTTGTAGTGTAAATTCTTTTATTCGAACAGTGAATTTAACCTGTGATAGTATAATAGTCCAGTCCGCTAGTGATATTATCTGCATTGAGTGTAGGTCGTTCAGTTAAACGGTAGTGGGGCAAACCTCATTGTGGAAGGTGAGTCCCTAAGGAGGTGTATGTGACACCCTAGCAAATCCCACATCGGCAAAATACAGAAGAGATGTTGGGTATTTAAAGAAATATACCTTAGACTCTAGTGACGCGTTTTAAAGTCATACGGACTTAGGCCCAAAGTGAATAATATCAATCACTAAAAGAATTAAATAACATCTGATCGGCTATTTGTATAATAATCTCATATCACTAAGGATAGACGGTTACAGATAGCATGTTAATTTTTATTTTTACTAACTCACAAGCTAGTACTTATTGTAAGATATATGGACTTATATCTACATACATATGAACAATATATGGATAAATTATATGTTATGTGCTATCTTTTGGTTTGGCCTAATTTTGTGGTCTTATACATTATGTTAAGGGGGCCAATGTGTTGTCATATAAAGTGTAGGACTAATGTGTAGATACCCAAAAGGGTAACCTTAGTTAATGATGGGCTAACTAAGGTTACATATGTGTAACCATGGTTACATGCTTGTGACTCTTGAGTTAAGTAACTCTTGTGACTCTTGGGTTATGTAACTCTTTTGTTATAAAGTGGGGGTTATGGTTCCCACATTATTGCAAGACATAATCTCTTCTTCCTCCCATTGAATCAAGAGAAACTCCATTGTTGTCTTGCAAATTCTTGTGGAAAACCATTCCCATATTTGGTCTTGTGTGATATTCTTGTGGAAAGCCATACACCAACTTTGGGTATTGTGATATTATTGTTATTGTGAAATCCATACTTCAAGAAGGATCAAGAAGACAATCTTGAAGGAAGGACTAAGAAACTTGCTAAAGCACACTTCAAACAATCATCAAAGGAGGTTCAAGGATTTCCACATATGGATTCAAGTAAACTTCTGCTCATGTAGTTGTTGTTCCAAATTGTTCAATATGAAGGTTATTGTATTTTAGTCGGAATCATAATCCTAACAATTGATATCAGAGCCACCTTCATATTTGGATAATTTGGATGTTCATAAGATTCATGTTACATAAAGTTCATGTTCAAGTTAAGTTAGAATTTTGTTTATGAAATTCTAGTGCCATGAAATAGCATGATTTTATGAATGTTATGTTTTGATGAACTTTGATGTTTTAATATTATGTTATCATTACTTGAATTGAAACATTGAATTTTGCATGATTTTGGTTGATGAGAAACATGTTTTCTTGTTTAAGTTTCTTGTTGAAGACCATATTAAGTTGTTGAAACCTTTTTTAACCTTCAGTGACGACAAAAGTCGCCACTAATACATTTAGCGGCGACTTCTATGGTTTTAGTGGCAGCTACAGTCGCCACAAGAGGTTCTGCCAATAAGACAAAAACTTTTTTAACCTTCAGTGACGGCAACAGTCGCCACAAAAGGTTCTGCCAATAAAGACAGAAACTTTTTTAACCTTCAGTGATGACAACAGTCGCCACAAAAGGTTCTGCCAAAACAAAAAAAAACGTTTTGTTTTGATTGTTTAATAAGGACATAATGTAAGAAACGTTTTTTTAATTAATAAAACGTTTCAAATCTTTTAAGTTTCAGATTTTAATTGACATATTATTATTCAATTAAAATATTTAAGTTTTTTTTATATTAATGTATTATACATTAATATTCAAGTTTTGAATATTAATTGTTTTAAAGTCCATCAATTTTCATATTTTTGGAATTGTCCTCTCAAGTATAATAACAATTAATATTCAGTTATTGCATGTCAAAACATGTAACATATTAAGTTAAGATTCATAATATGGCATTAAGGAACTAAAGTTTTTAGCGTCTAATATTTTAAATTAGTCAATTGAAGCATTATGTTGCCAAAGTAACTCTATTGTGTAGATTGATTAATCTTGAAATATAAGATGACTGTGGATGTTAGTCTTCCATGCGTTTAACACCGGCCCAAAGGAAGGTTGTTATTTGGCAGGAATTCGAACATGCTTGTGGTGATAAATATGAGACAATTATTTAGTTTTCCATGTGAATATTAAGTCGGCCCAAAGGAAGGTTTGATATTTGACAGGAGTTTATTGTCTATATTTGATCACTACACCAAGAGTACCACTTACAAGTTATTTTTCTGTCCAAAGACTAAAATCAATGTTGTGCTAGGTATCTTGTAATGGGATATGCCTATTTTGAATCTATAAATTAAAGTTAAAGTTCAAGTATATGTAAGCATGTATTCAGTAATCCTTTTGTTCTTTTTTCAGTTAATTCTTCTGCTTCTACGATCTCTGCCAACATCAATAGCATCCATGTGTTTAACGGCACAAACTTTAAGGAATGGAAAGAGAACGTCATGATCGTTCTCGGTTGCATGGATCTTGACCTTGCTCTTCGGATTGAGCAACCTGCTTCTCTTGAGGATACATCCTCTCCTGATGAAAGGAGGGCGATGGAGAAGTGGGAACGCTCGAATCGCATGAGTCTAATGATCATGAAGCGTGCAATTCCAGAATCATTCAGGGGCACTATGAATGATGAACCTAATGCCAAAGTTTTCCTTGAAAACCTTGAACAGCGTTTATGCAAAACGAAAAGGCGGAAATGAGTACACTATTGAGTAAACTTGTTTCCATGAGGTATAAGGGCAAGGGAAACATTAGGGAGTACATTTTGGAAATGTATCATCTTGCTTCGAAATTGAAGTCACTCAAGCTGGATTTACCTGAGGAACTGCTTGTGTACTTTGTTTTGATATCTCTTCCTACACACTTTAATCAGTTTAAGGTCAGTTACAACTGCCTGAAGGAGAAATGGACTCTTAATGAGCTCATTTCACACTGTGTGCAAGAAGAGGAAAGGATAAAGCAAGATAAGACTGAACGTGCTCATTTGGCATCCTCTTCTAAGGATTCTAAGAAGAGGAAAGGTAAGGAAGTTGCGGTTGCAAGGCCCAAGATTAAGCAACATAAGGAACCTAAGGTTGAAATTACTGAATTAGGTTGCTTTTTCTGTAAGGGGACTAATCATGTGAAGAAAGATTGTACCAAGTACCATGCCTGGCGTGCGAAAAAAGGTACATTTCTTTCTCTTGTTTGTTCTGAAGTTAATTTAATTTCGGTACCTAAGGATACTTGGTGGGTAGATTCTGCTGCTACTACTCACATAAGTATATCTATGCAGGGTTGCCTGAACTGCCGAAAACCAAATGATGATGAAAGATACATCTATGTGGGTGACGGCAAGAAGGTGCCAGTTGAGGCTATTGGCAAATTTAGGCTGTTGATTAAGACCGATTTTCATTTAGATTTGGATGAGACTTTTGTTGTACCGTCTTTTAGACGGAATTTAATTTGTGTTCCCAAATTGGACATATCCGGTTATACATGTTTTTTTGGTGACAATAAAGTTAGTCTCTTTCAGAATTCAAATCTTATTGGTACTGGTGTTTTATCAACATTTGATAGCCTATATTTGGTTGATACAATAACTTCAAATAATGAAACTTTGCATACAAGTTTAAGTGGTACCAAAAGAAAATTAACTAATGAGAATTCTATATCACTCTGGCATAAACGTTTGGGTCACATATCCATTCAAAGAATTCAAAAACTCGTGTCAGATGGAATTCTTGATTCTCTTGATTCCTCAAATTTGGAAATTTGTATTGAGTGTATCAAGGGAAAACAAACAAACAAGACTAGATTAGGTGCTAAGAGAGCTTCGGACGTCTTAGAATTGATACATACGGATATTTGTGGGCCATTCCCTACTCCTTGTAGGAATGGTCAACAATACTTTATCACATTCATAGACGATTACTCTCGTTATGGGTACCTATATCTTATTCACGAAAAGTCCCAATCCATAGACGTGTTCAAATCATTTAAGGCTGAAGTTGAAAATCAACTAAGCAAAAGAATTAAATCTGTTAGATCTGACCGTGGTGGTGAATACTATGGTCGATATGATGGTTCAGGTGAACAACTTCCAGGGCCATTTGCTAAATTCCTAGATGAGTGTGGGATCGTCCCTCAGTATACTATGCCAGGAAGTCCTACGATGAATGGTGTAGCTGAGAGACGAAATCGGACACTTAAGGATATGGTAAGAAGTATGATTTGTCGTACTACTTTGCCAGACTCACTCTGGGGTGAAGCATTAAAAACCGCAGCTTATATTCTTAATAGAGTTCCAACTAAAGCTACAATCAAAACTCCATATGAACTTTGGACTGGGCATAAACCCAGTATTAGGCATTTACACATTTGGGGTTGTCCAGCTGAGGCAAGGCCTTATAGGCCGAATGAAAGGAAACTAGATGCTAAGACGGTTAGTAGCTATTTTGTTGGATACTCTGAAAGGTCCAGGGGTTTTAAGTTTTATGATCCCACTTCTAGAACTATTTTTGAGACGGGTAATGCTAGGTTCTTTGAGGATATTGAGTTTGGGGGGTGGGGAGATAAAGTTGTAAGAGATTTTGTCTTTGAGGAAGAACATGTGTCTTTCCCTCAAGTTGTTGATCTTGGTCAGGGAGTTCTCATTCCTGACACGGCTCATACAACTCCAGTTCAAGACAATCTCGAAAATCTCCCCAATCAGGATCCTGAAATTGCTATTGAAAATCAAACTCAACAACCTCAAGAAACTGAAATGCCATTAAGGAGATCCACTAGAGAGAGGAGAAATGCAATTTCGGATGATTATGTTGTATTTCTCCAAGAACAAGAAAGTGATATTGGACTTGAGGAAGATGATCCAATCAACTTCCGTCAAGTCATTAAGGGTTCTAACTCTCAGAAGTGGATTGATGCCATGAATGATGAGATGAAGTCTATGAGCGATAATGACGTTTGGGAGCTTGTTACATTGCCCGAAGGTATTAAACCTATTGGTTGTAAATGGATTTTTAAAACCAAGAGGGATTCAGGGGGCAATGTTATTAAGTACAAAGCTCGTCTTGTCGCAAAAGGCTACACTCAGAAAGAAGGCATTGATTATAAAGAGACTTTCTCTCCAGTTTCATCGAAAGACTCTTTCAGGACTATAATGGCATTAGTAGCACATTTTGATCTTGAGCTTCATCAGATGGATGTTAAGACAGCGTTTCTCAATGGTGACATTGAGGAAACAATTTATATGGTGCAACCTGAAAACTTTGTTTCGGATGAATCAGAGAAAATGTTTGCAAATTAAAGAAATCCATCTATGGGCTCAAGCAGGCTTCCCGTCAATGGTATTATAAGTTTCATGCAGTCATTACATCTTTTGGTTTTGAACCGAATATTGCTGATGACTGTATATACCATAAGTTCAGTGGGAGTAAGTATATTTTTCTGGTTTTATATGTCGATGACATACTGCTTGCCTGTAACGATATAGCATTTTTACTTGAAACTAAGAAATTTCTTTCAAAGAAATTTGAAATGAAAGATCTTGGTGAAGCTTCTTTTGTATTAGGAATTCAGATACAACGAGATCGCTCTAAAGGTGTTCTCTGTCTGTCACAAAAGGGCTATATCGATAAGGTTCTGAAAAGATTTGGCATGCAGGATTGTAAACCAGGCAACACCCCTGTTGCTAAGGGAGACAAGTTTAGTCTCAAACAGTGCCCAAATAATAATTATGAAATTTCGGAAATGCAGAAGACGCCTTATGCTTCGGCGGTAGGTAGTCTGATGTATGCTCAGGTATGTACACGACCTGATATAGCATACATTATTGGGATGTTAGGCAGATATCTAAGCAATCCGGGAATGGACCATTGGAAGGCAGCCAAACGGGTCATGAGGTACTTACAGAGAACAAAGGATTACATGCTTACATACCGGAAATCGGACCAGCTTGAGATCATTGGGTATACCGATTCCGATTTTGCTGGATGTCAGGATAGTTTGAAGTCCACTTCAGGCTATATTTACATGCTTGCGGGCGGTGCTATCTCTTGGAGAAGCATCAAGCAAACTCTTACAGCCACTTCCACCATGGAAGCGGAGTTTATGGCATGTTCTGAAGCATCTAATGAGGCATTATGGCTGCGGAATTTTGTTGGTGGACTGCGAATTGTTGATAGCATCAAAATGCCGCTTAGGCTATTTTGCGATAACAGATCGGCAGTCCTTTATGCTAATAACAACAGTAGTTTGACGAAAGCAAAACATATGGACGTCAAATTTCGGGTTGTTAAAGAAAGAGTACAAAATGGACAATTGTGCATTGAGTACATTAGTACAAACTCCATGCTTGCGGATCCGCTCACTAAGGGATTGACGCCAAAAGTATTTCATGAGCATATTGCTTGTATGGGTGTCAAATCAGATAAGGATTATGTATTTTAGTGGGAGTTTTGTATTGTACATTTATGTATTGTTCATTATATTAAGAAATTCAGTAATTCGGTTATATCTGCAAATATTCAGTTTTCAAGTTTTTGTACTCTTACAGTTTATGATTGATCTCAATAAAGAGAACCAGTTGGAAATAGACATTATATTGACCACACTTTATGTTATTTCCATGTTTCATACCTACACTTGATCCATGTCGTTGGTTATATTGATATACGTGATCTATGTTGGTTCTAGTTACGAATGAGTAACGAAGAGCTCTTAGTTCCTATGTTGGTATGATTGATGGACCGGATTGTTCATGACAATTTTATTGTGATAGCAATTTTCTCCTAAGGTTATTTTGTAACATATAATGCTAAGGTTTGTACATATGTTTGTGTATCTCGTCCAAGTGGGAGATTGTAAGATATATGAACTTATATCTACATACATATGAACAATATATGGATAAATTATATGTTATGTGCTATCTTTTGGTTTGGCCTAATTTTGTGGTCTTATGGACATTATGTTAAGGGGGCCAATGTGTTGTCATATAAAGTGTAGGACTAATGTGTAGATACCCAAAAGGGTAACCCTAGTTAATGATGGGCTAACTAAGGTTACATATGTGTAACCATGGTTACATGCTTGTGACTCTTGAGTTATGTAACTCTTGTGACTCTTGGGTTATGTAACTCTTTTGTTATAAAGTGGGGGTTATGGTTCACACATTATTGCAAGACATAATCTCTTCTTCCTCCCATTGAATCAAGAGAAACTCCATTGTTGTCTTGCAAATTCTTGTGGAAAACCATTCACATATTTGGTCTTGTGTGATATTCTTGTGGAAAGTCATACACCAACTTTGGGTATTGTGATATTATTGTTGTTGTGAAATCCATACTTCAAGAAGGATCAAGAAGACAATCTTGAAGGAAGGACTAAGGAACTTGCTAAGGCACACTTCAAACAATCATCAAAGGAGGTTCAAGGATTTCCACATATGGATTCAAGTAAGCTTCCGCTCATGTAGTTGTTGTTCCAAATTGTTCAATATGAAGATTATTGTATTTTAGTCGGAATCATAATCTTAACACTTATCACATAGATATACTGTTAATTATATTATGGAATATGATTGTGTAAATATTTTGTCAGTGGCATAGAACTTAATATTCATCTATACTTATCCTTAAAATATCAAGTCTTCTCTTTTTATATTAGAGAAGAAGAGAAGATATAGTTTGATTCACCTATTTGACACTTCCAACGTTTGATGCTGGTGATCTGACGAGCTTCTCCATTTTTGCATGTAAACGTGCATGCATGCATGATCAAAACCTACCGTTACTAGAAAACGCAGCGAACATGTCATATTTTAGTGCAAAAAAAAGCTTGCATTGGAATGAGTATATGGCGTGTGATTTTTGCTTGCTTATAATATTTATACTTTTGGACATTAAAATCTTCAAATTCTGTATTCTCTATATAATTGCTGTATAATATTGTATGAACAGATTAAAGAGAACGGAATGTGAAAGGAATGAATTCAGAGTCATGGAATTCGGCTTTTATTGACGATATATGTCGACTTGCAAAAATACAAACAGACAGTCATCTATTTTCAACTGGGCAAAACCACGATTAGTGCGCGGTTCATGAATGGTTGACTTTTCCTCTTTCCTTTTCCTTATTTTTTGGTTTTCCACCCGCTATTCGATGTTCGCATTAGGATTTCATTAAATCAGCCAAATTCACATAAAAAAGTTTTACATTGGGGTAAAATGCTCCATAACAATAGATTAACTTTAAAATTTTTAGTTAAGGATAAAAGAATACTTACCTCAAATTAAAGATTTAAATTCTAAATTCACCTCTGATCATTTTCGAGTCTCACCTCTCACCGAATATTTTTCGAGTCATTCATATATATTTAATTAAACAAAAAATAACGTCGGTAAGATATTATGCTTACATAGTACAGAAATGATAAAATTATAATTGTTAAATGTTAAAATAGAAGAAGAGATTCAAATAATCACACATCAAATTTCTTAAATTGAAAATAACCGACATGATATATAATATATGTAAAATTCATATATAATATATATACAAACATACATACATATATATATATATATATATATATATAAAATTATATACAATTAATATATAATCTATGTGTACCCAAAAAAAAAAGTTAACAATAGATCGGATGACTATTTGTGTACCAATCCCAGACACTACCGAAAATATGGACTATGGTGTTTCATTTATTATAAGAATGAGGTATACATTAGTTAATTTATTTAGAAATCGTGTTCAGCAATTTGTGATCATAAAGAAATATTTAAATTGACGAGAAATAACTATTAACTACTAATAACTATTCGTAATAGTAAAAAGAACAACGTATGCATGTATTAAAGACAGATTCCTAGCTCATAAACAACAAAAAGAATACTAACTGAAGCTTTGACCCTGTTCTTTTGCATTTCTCAATTGTAGTACTGGTTGATTTTCTCTGCAAAAAATATACATTTCACGGGTCAAGTTTGGGCTGATACACGGATCCATTTGGGCCGTTGAATAGCATGCGCTAGCTAGTTTCGGATTGATAATTAAAAAATAGCTAGTATTTATGAAGGCATTGAAAAATAGCTATTATTTTGCTACAACGGTAAAAGTTCCAGTATAATATACTGGAGATTGATGTACATATGTATGAACTTCCAGCACATGAAAAGTTCCAGCATAATATATTGGAGATTGGATCACCTGTGTATGAACTTCGAGCATATTGTGCTGGACCAGTATATTATGTTGGAAGTTCACATGTAAAAAAATTCGAACTCAAGTATATTATGTTGGAAGTTCACATGTAAAAAAATTCGAACTCAAGTATATTATGTTGGAAGTTCACATGTAAAAAAATTCGAACTCAAGTATATTATGCTGGAAGTTCACCGGTAAAAAATTCGAACCCCAGTATATTATGCTGGAATATTTATCGGATTTTGAACAATCTTTTCGATAAGATTTAATAAAGAGTGACTAATTCTAATTACTTTTGAAACTGTGATTATTTTTAAATTATCACCTATAGATCTGGTTATTTTTTAATTTCACACGATTTTTGATGGGTTAAGTTGGGCATAACCCAACTCAACCTATTATCAAAGAGAAAATCTCACTGTATACCTATTAATTTCAAATTATTTAATTTTTAATGTCCAGACCAAACTATTTACTACTCCTATCGATGCGCCCCAAACTATTTACTCGCCTTTATTATGTTCCTTTTCTTCTTCTTCTTCCCCATTTTACCTTCCTCCAATTCTTTGCTCAACTCCCCAACTGTGTCAAAACCCAATTCCAAAAATATTAGATCGTCTTCTCGCCCACTCTCAACTCCTCTCTGTCTCAATCTCTTTTTTCAATTTATATATTATAGTAAAATTTTAAGGAAGAAAATAGTTTTTTATGAAGATTTATTGTTTGATTTGTTGTGGTGCTATAAAATATTGCTTATAATATCTTCGAGTAAGCTTCCAAGATCTATTTTTGTGTGTATTTGAATATTTACCATTGTTGGGCTTGAAGTTCAATTTTACTTTTGAAGATTTCTTGTTTGATTCAAGACGGGTGCTGTTAAATATTGCTTATAGTGCATTCTAGAAGTTCATACTGAAATTTAATAACATTTGGAGCTACTTGAGGTGATTGAAATTGAAATTTTCAGTTGAAAATAGAAGAATAACACAGCTACAGTATACCGTTACGTAGGGGTGTCCATAAAAACTCGAAAAACTGAACCATATCGAAAACCAAACCAAACCGATCAAACAAAATCGATACTATTTTCGTTTCATTTGGTTTTGATTTTGAATTTTAAAAATCGGTCAAATTTAGTTTGGTTTCTTTTTAGAAAAAAACTGATCCAAATCGAACCATGAATACCCCTACCACTATGGTATACAATATGCTGTATGAGTATATAGCTATACTGCAGACACAGTTGCCTAACAATATAGCACTATAGTATACAATATACTATAGGAGTACAGAGTTATACTGCAACAATATACTATTATTGTATACAATATATTGTTATAGTATACTGTTATAATATGTAATATATTGTAAAAATATGCTGTAATAGCATACAATCTACTATAATAGTATATTTATTACCCGTAAATTCACTTGCCTTTTCTCTTTTAATTTGCTTTAAGCTTTTACCCAGCGTGAGAGGCAAATTGAAAAAATATATATATAATGTAACGGTACACTCTTACAATTAGATGTTTTTAGAATTTTTTTTGAAATTTTTATTGACAACTGATATTATTTCAGTTTAATAATTGAATTAAATTTTTTTAACTCTTTGCATACAATTATATACTTATTGGTATAACTATATACTATACTAGTATCATCTATTAGTTAATTTTTTTTTTTTGTTGTATTAGCTATATTTAATTAGTGCACAGTTTGATTTTTCTTTAGTAATAATATAAAAATAATAATAACAATAAATAATAAAAATAGTAAATGAATTATATTATGAAGAGAAAAGGAATATAAAAAAGAAGTTAAATGAAATTAGAATAGGAAAAAAGAAGAAATACGAGAAAAAAGAAAAGGAGAAAAGAAAATATGTATAAAAGAAAAGAAAAGAAGCATAAAAATAAAAAAAGGAGAATAAAAAAAAGTTCTTCACAAAATCTATCATGAATAGAAAATATAAATAAATAAATAAATAAAAAGATAAAAATTTTATTTTTATGAGTAACAAAACCCCAATATCAAAATCACTCTTGCAAACCCATTAAAACGCGGCGGGTTCTGCAGCTTAATTCACCACATATCAGTTACTTAAACATTCGCAAAACTGGCATTCAATTATTGTAGGCATCCAATATTTAGGTATTTTAAAGCCTCAAATTCCATATCCCATGTACTGTATATGCAATGCCAAACTCACTTCGATAAAACAGTACAAACGAAAAAACCCACATAAAATGTAAGTGATTGGTCAATCCCTCGCTTCAGCGCCCAGAAACTTTACGGCATTTCCATTAATCAGCGTAATTGATAAGGGATTTTTTCCTTCATTTACAATATATGAAATTTATTGATTAAAATTATCTTAATTTTATATATTATTCGTTCTAAACAAAAATTACTTTGCATTCTATTATTAATGCCTTAAATTATGGGATTTAGTTACACTTTTTTATTGTTTTTCTCTCCTTTCCTCTTTCCCTATTCTATATATATATATATATATATATATATATATATATATATATATATATATATATATACACACGCACAAGTCATTAGTAATGCCTTAAATTAGGGGATTTATTCATTCCATCAATATCAGGATCGTAATCATGATTTCTTCATCTTGTCAGGTGAACAAATGTGGATTTCTCATTTGCTTTAGTTTGGAATGGCGTGTTTACGATCATGCTACTGAACTTTTTCGTTAAAATTGTAAATGCTAGTGCACAGAAATACTTGAAGAAAAAGCAAAAAAGTAATTCACTGGTATGAAGAACAAATCATCCTTTCGTTCAAATGGATTCATATATTTGCTTTTCTTTCCAGCTTTTTTCGTTAAGAATGTAAATGCTACTGTACAGTAATAAATTTATATGGTACAACAACCTATAAATTAAAAATAAAATTTCTTACAAATTTTATACATCTACAATAATATATAAACGAAAAATAAATTTTATACAACTAATTATACAATATATTTGTAATTTATTTACAATTTTCATACATTATTTTTATCCAGTTAAATACGTCTACGACATCATACAACTTAAATATAATTTTCATAAAAAATTTATACAATATTCTTTTGTATGTATTTTGTATCTGTTTTGTGTGTAGTGTGATCTTATCCCTCTCTAAAATTCCAATCAAAACTTTCTCTCTTTATTCAATTTTGATACATATCAACAACTTAATGTAAAAAAATAGTATTTATGATTTAAATATGAATTTCTTAAAACTATTCACATATTATACAACTATTTTTCAACTTTCATACAACATTCAAATAATATATATATATATATATATATATATATATATATATATATATATATAACTACAACAGAATACAACTTAAATATAACGTAAATACAATTTACATAAAACTTTAATACAATTTTGTAAGTGTATTGTATGTCATACTTCTTCTTCTTCTTCGATTTTCAATCTGAAGTTCGGCTAAATCAAGTCTAATCTTCACCAAACACCCTCAAAATTAAGATATAAACTCCAAAAAATATTCTCAATTGTTTGTAAGAATACCTAATCCAAATAAATAATAGTATTTGAAAACCTAAATTCGAATTCAAAGCTTCAAAGCTTTTTAATGGCTGTCAATGATGGAAAATCAAATATCTTCAAAATTTATTGATTGGCAATTTTGATTCGAACATCAATTGTGCAACATGAAAGAAAATTGCTAAGTTAAAATGGTTGAAATCCATGAATTCCATTAAATCTCTATACAACAAGAAAGCATAAAAAATAGAGAACATCAAAGAAAGAAAAATTTGGGAGAAAACAAAGAAGGAGAGAGAGAGATAGAGAGAAAGAGAGAGAGAGAGAGATGGGAAATTTAAAGGGATAAGGAAATAACTGAGATTTCTTATTTAATTCCTAATATAAAGTGATACTCCTTTAATACTTATTTGTATATAACTAGTAAATTATATATGACCATAATTAAGTTAAAACTTTATTAGGGAGGGTAATGAAGTTTCATATGTGGTATAGAAAGGAAAAATCCTTTGAATTTTTCAATGTTTGTTTTAGAAGTAAAAGAAAAAAAGGTCAAGTACAAAGAAAACCCATTCAACCTGCCACCATTTTTCCTTTTGGTACTCTATCTCAACCTTGTTCCATTTTGGCACTTCAATCCTATATCTTATGTATCACTTTAGTACAAAAGCTTAATTCAGCGCTAAAAATATAGCGTGTGTATATAGACAAATCTGGGGTTTAATAAATAGAAAGAAATACAAGAAAATATACATGTTTTTACATCATAACAAAAAAAATGCCAATATTTTTAAGTTTTATCTGACTTAGCCTATATTGTACATATTTTGAAAACAGTAGCTCTTGCAAATTTAAAATATGTGTTCCTACAACCATTGCTTCTAAAAATTATGGAGTCAAATTTGTGTTCTCACAATCATTGCTTTTACTCACTTTTCTTCTCACATCTTTTACATATGCTTCAATAGGCCGTCTGTCATTACGGCTTCCTCCCCTATGTCACCTAGTTGTAAAAAAATTTGAAGAGTAGAAGTCCACCATTGAAGGTCATTCAAAGCTTTGCTTTCAAAAATAGGACTTTTTGAGTTAGCTAGTTGTTTACATTGAGTGTTGTTCCAGTTGATTGAAAATATCAAAAGGACTTCAAAATTTAAATTTGAAGTGATTTGAGCAAGATTTGAGTTAAATTTCAAAAAGACGCAAGGAAGAAGTTGAAGTCAGTTTTTTGTATAATTATGTATAATCTTGTATAATAGTGTATATGAGTATATAAATACATCTTATACATCATTATACACTTTTATACACCTTTATACAAGCGTCTATAGACGAACTTCTTCCACGGGTTTCAGTTGCAATTCTTGTTCATAACCAGTCCAAATATCCTTTAAATGATTTCAAATTTTGTATACAACTTCCTTATACTATTTCTAACAAGTCTAAATAACACCCGCTCTAAATTTCTCACAAAACCAAATTCATAATTTAAATCCACATATTTAAGCTTGTTAAATTCTAGTTTTCATCACCCAAATAAATTTGGTTTGTTGAACTAATATTTAAGTCACGGTTACTGATTCGAAAATTAACTTAAAAGCTTGAGCAATCTTTGTTAAAAATTAAATAGTAATTTTGAGAATCTATTGGAGTTGGATGTTGAATCTTAGCTTATTATTTTGGATTGTTGGTTGTAAATTGTAATATGAGCTATAAAATTGAAAATAGGGAGCTCAATTGTTCTTATATGAAATTTTTATTAATAAATATCCAATTAAATGTTACCACTAGCTTTTTTTTTAATCCATGACAAACGAGTCAATATTAAAATACTCAAAACCGGCTGTATTTGGATAAAATTAATGTCCCGCTTCTTATTTTTTCTCTGTCACAAATTCCTAAACGTAATAGTACCCTAAACTCCTTTCCAAATCCCTAATTGCACGTGATGTACGGTGTACCCATTGATTATCAGTGGTTTCTTTATCATCTAAAGACGAGAATCACATATTCTTCAACTATTTCTTCATATTCATCACCTATATTGATTATTCAAGACTGATTTAAAGAGTAGTTTTGATTTTTGTTGGCCTTAGAAGTAGCTACTTTTTATTAACGTGATTCTTGTACTGGTAAGTGTCAATTTGTGCATGCATTGCATTTTCTTTTGTCGTGTTATATTGGAAAATTGATACAAAAGCAAAGGTTTTTAATTTCAAAAAATGGTGTGTGGAAAAAATAATTTTCTTTGAGACATGGATTCACTTCAAACTTGAAGCTTAGATGAAATAAACCCACAAAAAGAAATTTAATCAGATTAAATAAAAGAATAACAAAATTGCAAAAGTTAAAAGCTTTCTAAATGGCCTGGTATGAGCTTTGGAAATTTGAGAATGAAAATGAGGCAACAGTAAACATGAAAGAAAATAATGGGGTAGGGAATTAGGGGAATAAATATGAGGACAACACTAATTTTATTACCTATGGAGAAGGAGTTTTGCCCAAAAAAAAAAACGGCCTCACGTGCCTGCCAGAGGAGGCAACTCACTCTATGTGACTTGCCAGCTTTTGTGTTAAAATGACACATAAGCAACAAGATTGAAAATGAAAAATGGTGTCAAGTTAAATGGGAATGTATTTGGCCAAAAATAAAAAAACTAAGTTCTTCAAACTTTTATTTTTTCAAAAACAGTGAAATTAATATAAACCTCAAAGTTAGAGAAATCTAAGGGTATAAGATTTGGTGGACTGCTCCTTCAACATTTTGGGCAACTGTAATAGAGGAAAGCCAAATATTAACATTCCCACTTTCCAGCCTGAAGAAATTAGATGACAGCCAAACTACACACGATTTATTTCATTTCGTAAGAAATAAGAGATGGCACTCTAGATTTTCAATTTCATACTTCCATCAGATCTACAGGTACCACACAAGCGCATGAAACATGGCGCGTGCTTCTAACCAAAATGACACAAGTGATGCAAACTACACCTGTAATTAATTAAATTGCTTCTCTCACAAGAGCCAAAATTGAGGATCAAATACATATGTAACATTGGTGGTTCAACACAACTCTCTTCTGCTCACAACGTTGCAGCAGCAATGCAGCGAGAACTCAAGGGAAGAACAACTAATTTGGACCCTGTGCTTTACTCTGGTAGAGTGATTCTAAACATTCTTTGGCTCTATGCACCTTTGACTGAAGATAAAAACTTCCGTTCTTGGCATTCCTCTCAAACAAGTTATCGTATCTCTGCATACAAAATGAACAATTAAGCACCTTCAAGTGTCGATGCACAGAAACATCACCGTGGGGGGGAATGATAAATCAAAATCACCAAAGACAAACCTGCAACACGTCTTCCCATGATGAATGCTCTGCAACCCCAAGAATTTGCCTAGCCTCTGACTCTGTCATATTTTTGCTTGCTCTTTTAATATTCTGTACTGCTTCTTGAGCAACACCGTTTTTGGACGCATCTACCATTAACCAAGCATGGTTCGATTATCAATCCACAAGATTGCAAGAGATATAAATGCCAAGCTTCAAGCAAATTAGCTAATCGGATAATTAACCTATCACATGCTCTATCGATTCTATTGCAATCTAGGGGCATAGTCAATTGAAGGACCATTGTTTTTTAATCTAGGAGCATTGTAACTTGAAGGAATCAAAATAAGTTTTGTTTGCAACATTACATGGCGGAAGATTCACATTCACGCTTCTCCCTCAATAATATTGTGCTTATGCCTCAATAATAAGAGCCATAGAGAAGCTACTTAAGCCCCTCCTCTCATAAAGGGGGAAAACACAAATAGTAGTAGAAAAGAAATATTTTCTATCCAAAAGACAAGATTAGTGTATGTCAATGAAAACTTACTTGCGAGAGCTTGACGATATGCCTGGGTGAAGGCCCTTATCATTATTCCAGAACCCATAACAAGCAAGTTTGCAAGGATTCTCGCAGCCTGCAATGAGAAGACGTGAGAGGTGTTAAAGTAACAAGCAACCTTTTGTATAAAATATACTCTTACTATAGTTAACCTAGAAAGGACATTCGGAGGAAACATCTACAGTTATGTATGGACAGGAAGATGTCTGTAAGCTTTCCATTTCATTTTCCGAGGAACTCCAAACTTTGAAAACCTACGTCGTTTTCTGGAAGATTTTACAGGCTAAAAATGAGGTTATTTGGAAATAACAGCCGATGCTATATCACAGTTCCATTCACAGTAGATGGAAGATAGATATTTTATGTGTCGTAGTTATTAAAAAGGTTAAAAAATAGACATGTATTTGCATCAGTACGCACCATTCATTTCAAGTGCATGCATTTTTTTGAAAACAAATCAAGGTAAGAGAAACATTATTGAAACAGCACCAGGTAGACATATTGAGGTTTGCAATACAGAAAGCTCAAGCTCAACTTACTGTATGAGGAGTTGAGAAATTCTAATCAGACTATCAACTTCAGATACATTCAAATGCATACATCTTCTATTGAAATATAAGATATTCACCTTTTTTTATCTAGAAGATAGACATAATTGCTTCATCTCAAAAATTTACATCACTTACTTCGATGTATATTTTCAGCTTCTGTAGGCTCGTACTATACTAAAACACGCTATGTTGCTCCCAGCGTGATCCATACAACAATAACTACACCTAAATTCCACACCAGTTGCACTCGGCTATATGAATCCTGTAACAGTCTTGCTCTATTTGGGCTTATATTATTCCGATACGTAGTAATATGTCTTTTAAAATAAATAAAAAAATTCTCTAAAACTAGAAAACCCATACAATGAGGAAAAAAATCATTAATCAGAGTAAAAGGAATCCTAACAAACATCTAAGCTAATACAAAAGTAGCAACAATATAATTCCAACTAGTTGGTATTACTTATATCCATCTTTTACTTCCATTGTGTTCTTAGCTAAATCTATGTGATTTATGTGACAATATCACTTTATGTGATTTTAGGTCTACTTGGACCCTTTAAGAACTTCCAGTTACCGTGGGGTCATGGGTCTATGAGCGATGAATTTGAAACTCTTTGTAGGATATGGCCAAATCATCTTAGGTGACCTTTTCTTATTTATCATTTATGTGTGTTACTAGCATCCTATGTCGGATGTGATTATTTCTAATTTTATCTACTATTATATGACCACACATCCATATTACTTTTCATATTCTATGACACTCAGCTTATCACTCAAATATACCATTACTGGTCACAATCCTTCATACTTGTCTTTTGCTTTGGTAGGTATTTCCAACAGCATAACTACCCTGTAATACTCCTCCAGGATCCTGTGCCCGTTAATAGATGCGTATTCTGAGTAATTTCTTAAAGTTAACAAGGGAATTTGGTAAAACTGACAGAAGCATAGAATGTTAACAACAACAACAACTCAGTATAATCCCACTTAGTGGAGTCTGGGGAGGGTAGTATGTACGCAGACCTTACCCCAACCCTTGGGTAGAGAGGCTGTTTCCAAATAGACCCCGGCATCCTTCCATCCAAGAACTTCTCACCTTGCTCTTGGGGAGACTCGAACTCACAACCTCTCGGTTGAAAGTGGGGGTTGCTTACCATCAGAGCAACCCCTCTTGTCAAACATATTAAAGACTGAGATGGGGCATTCCGAGAATCGAACTCGGGACCTCTCGCACCCGAAGCGAAAATCATACCACTAGACCAAATGCCCAGCTAAGCATAGAATGTTAAGACAAATACAAAAATCTTCAATTGAAAAAAACCCACAGCCACCTTTCACCATACATCGGTCTATCTCCCACCCACCCCCTCTCTTCCATCAGTATCAGTCGTTACTTTTCCTGTCCCTCACCTTGCATCCCGCCCATCTCGATTATTTTCTTACAATCAGTATCAGCTTTTAAAGGACCTGAAGTAACATGTTTTGTCATCCCATCGTTGTAATTTACTATGTTATACGAAGTTACTTTCAAGCAATTAAGCATGTTGATCTGTTACAAATTATACGCCAAGCACTTAAAAGTTTCTATCTTCGTTCTCATTGTTTTCTATCTCAAGGCGCTAAGATAAAGGTTTTGTGAAGTCATCTGGCAGCATAAAAAGGCGAGAGTTCTCTATTTTCTCCCCTCCCCCCAATCCCCATTAATATATATAACTTTTGTTGTATGCATGTTTTTGTTTATCCTTCTTCTCAAGTGTTTTCCCACTTTGATAATGAAGCCTCCAACAAAATATTTTGGAGCTTTGTTCCATTGCACAACCCCCTACAGCCTCCATCCATGACAAATATGGTGTGTTTCTTCAATACTATCTCGTCTCGGATATGGATCCTAATCCTAAGGAGTTTTTTTTTTTTTTTTTGGGGGTGGGGGGGGGGGAGGGGGGGCCAGTGTTCCTGATTCTTCTTTAGTCATTCTATAAAAGCAACAGACACCCATAAATCAGCCTATGTAATATGTATACACCAATTACATTCAGATTCATCTCCAAAAGAAGACTTTCTAGACTTTCCGTTACTGTTCCTAGGAAGGAAGTGGCAGACATATATATAGAGAGAAAGAAAGAATAACTGAATCAAATAAGTCAAGTAACCAGCTTCAAGGTTAGATAAAGTGTTCACCCAAGGGAGATTCCAACAAACCATCCATTTTAAGTTACGCACATGGTCAGGAAATCAGACAAAGCGAATTAGACATGATATGGCAGCAATATTGGAGCGAAGTTTGAATTGTACTTACCATTATGGAAATCAGATGTATAAGTTACGATCTGGTGTAGCAACACTAACAAACTTTGAATAGAGTAACCTACAATAAGATCAAGCATCTTGAATAAAATTTCTATGTAAAAACAAAATATAAACAAGAAAATCTGCATAAAACAGATGTACATCTACAGTTAAAAGAGGTTAAAAACATTAACTTTGCTATACTTGCTACTACTTCTCTCTGTGTACATGTACTCATAAAGAAAATAATGAAAAGAAACTTCTCTTAGTGTCCAATGAGAGAGAAACTAGAACGTTGTGCTGGATACATTTCTTGTAAGGCAAAATTGTATTTTTTTTAGCTACCTACTTTTAGAGGGCATGTGTTTTGTCCTATTTTTTTTTCTTGCTAATTATGATATTAGCAATTCGGTTAAGGGTCAAAACTGCCCTCAACCTATCGACTCCGGAATAAAATTGCACTCCGTTTACCTTTGGCGAAGAAAATGCCCCCACCGTTAACTTTGTGGCCTATTTCTACCCCTAAAATCTAACAGAATCTTGAATTTCATTTTTATTTTATTTTTTTAATGCCACGTGTCACGTTTTGATTGGGACATATAAAGAACGGAAAATTGGGACATATAAAGAACGGAAAAAGGGTCAAAACTGCCCTCAACGTATTGACTCCGGAACAAAATTGCCTCCGTTAACCTTTTTGGGTCGGGTCGGTCGGGTTGAAGTATAATGTGATTTCCCGCTTTCCAACAAATGTAAAGAGTTTGATATATCACATATATTCATCTTCAGTTAAAGTGGATTGGTCATTCCTATCCAATGGGGGCTGGTTTTTCATGGCTTGGTTATGGGGGACGGGTTGGACGCCTGGTTCGTGATGGAGGGGGGCTGTTTGGTTGTGAAGTTTTCCGGCGATGTGAAGGTGACGGGCTGGACGGGGAAGATGAAGCAACGGGGTAGCCATGAGAGGTCGTTTGGTGGTTTAGGGTTAGAGAGGGTGTGTTGTGAGGAAGATGAAGAGATGGTTTAGTGTTTTTTGGGTCGGGTCGGTCGGGATGCTTGTATTTAATTTTTAATTTTTTTTTTAATTCCACGTGTCACGTTTTGATTGGCCATTAAATAAACTTGACCCAAAATCAATTCTCACCCAAATTCTGACACAACCCGACCCGACCCAAAAAGGTTAACGGAGGGCATTTTTGTTCCGGAGTCAATACGTTGAGGGCAGTTTTAACCCTTTTTCCGTTCTTTATATGTCCCAATTTTCCGTTCTTTATATGTCCCAATCAAAACGTGACACGTGGCATTAAAAAAAATTAAAAATGAAATTCAAGATTCTGTTAGATTTTAGGGGTAGAAATAGGCCACAAAGTTAACGGTGGGGGCATTTTCTTCGCCAAAGGTAAACGGAGGGCAATTTTGTTCCGGAGTCGATAGGTTGAGGGCAGTTTTGACCCTTAACCATTAGCAATTTGATGTCAATTGATGAGTTTTAAACAGAATAAAGATGAAAATCGGTTTTAGTTGTTAAAAGCCCAACATCTGCAAGACACGTGAATTTTTTCCACCCAAAAGTTAAAAACTTCAAAAAATATCACATTTTTACACAGACGCTAGGTGATTTCTTCGCACTTGTCCAAGCCTTGATGGACAGTTACCCGGTACATATATTGGTGAGGGATAGAAGGTTACCCCGTGGAATTAGTCAAGGCGCGTGCAAACTGGCTTGAGCACCACAGTTATCAAAATTGAAAAAAAAAGATCCCATTTTTAAATGTTAAAATTAGGGTATTAACTGCACCAAAAAAACACGGCCCTTAAATCTACATACCAAAAATTGCAATTTTGTCTTTCTTAAATTATGAACAACTAATAAGTAATAACACCAAATACTAAAAATAAACAAAGTATCCTACTTTCTTCCTCAGAATAATACTAGAACCCCGTACAAGTAGGCAATTGAATTCTCTAATATTCACCAAATATCATTGAGTAGTTCATGGTAGCAAGTTTTGTTTCCTCCTCAAAATATGGGATGTTACAACCTAAAACTAAATAAAAGATTTAAGATAGTAAAACATGTATAAAAAAAGGGGGGGAGGGAGAGAATTCATTACATAAAGGTTATAGTATGAGATAAAAAATACTAAACCTGCGGATGCTACGATGAACTTAGGGCAGCGGGGAGGGCTGGACTTCACGGGAGAGAGACGAGTTGTATTGGGAGAAGGAAAAAGAAGACTTACGCTGAGAGAGAAACAAAAGGGACTATTCCTCCAAAAAAATGCTGGCTTGTGAATTAAGCTTTGGATTTCGGAGGCGGTATCAACTTGTAATATGGTTGCCCATTTGCTGATGGGTCAAGAATAAGGGCCAATATAGTTCAGTATTCGAAAATAATTATGGGCCATTACTCTTACGTGCAACTTTTTTACTATTACTTTTTGAAAAGATAAAATAAATTTTTATATTTTTGTTTCACATAAAAAATTTTATTACTCTTAATATTTAAAGTTTAATTTAATTATATTTAATATATTAAATTACCATCATACTTTATTAAGGTTCTAATTAATTGTCAGTTTTTACTCTTTAATTAAAGATATCCATATATCTCACGTTTCTCTATCCCCTTAATTCCTAAAACCTAGGTCGTTTTTCCCCTCTCATTTCTTCTTTTTCTCTATTCCTTCTTCTTCTCAAAAAATAAAGAGATGAAATTTTAATTTTGTTACGTACGACATAGTAGGGCCCACACTTTCCTATTTCTTTTCAGATTTAAAATTATATTCTTATGGTTTTACGACATAGAGCTACTGCCTTTTTGGTATGTAAGCAAAAGCAATCTAGGTCTCTCAATTTTTCTGTTGGAGAAGAAAAGCATAAGCCCAGCCTCAGGAGTGTCAAATGTTGATATCCATCTTAAAATTCTATACAATATTTACCTTTAAATAACCCATGAAACTAATCAATCCCTTCCCCTTCTTCTGACTTTGATTCAAATACTCAACTTTTCAAGAGTAAGCTTCACCATGAAACCATAAATTGATTTGTAATTTTTTTTTTCTAGAAATTTTGTAGGTGAAAAGAAAATTTTATAGCCAACATTTTGTTTTCAACATAAATTGTAGTATAAATATAGTAATTTTGTAGATACTCTTAAAAATAACACTGCTTTATACAATACTTAACTGAGTTGTAGTTTTTTTGAAGAAAATTTGTATATGAAGAGAAAATTTTGTAGTCAATATTTTTATTCCAACATAAATTGTAGTTTAATTGTAGTATAAATGTAGTAATTTTATATATACCCTTAAAAACAGTACATCCTTATACAATATTAAAACTGATTTGTAGTTTATTTATAATTTTTTTGTAGAGTTTTTTTAGATGAAGAGAAAATTTCGTAGTCAATATTTTTTTCAAAGTATATCGTAGTTTAATTGTAGAAATTTTATAGATACTCTTAAAAGCAATACTGCTATATACATACTTAAACTGATTTATAGTTTCTTGGTAGATAAATGCAGGAATTTTGTGGATATTTACATAAAATCAGACTTTCATAGAATTTGTAATATAACGGTTTTAATCAGCTCCCCCTAACTCCCAAGACAAGCGTCCCTCCCTCTCCCCTCCCTCCCTCTTCTCCATTCCTTGTTCTTCTTAAAAAATACATAGATGAGACCCACTTTTTTATAATCAGATTTTTCTCATTCGATTGTAGCATGATTGGATTTTGGACATAATTGAGTGTTGTTGCTGAGGTATTGTTCTATATTTTATTATTTTTTGATTTGTAAATTGAGAGAAAAAAAAGATGAAGAACATAGTATCGACAGTATTGGCTTCTACAATTCGACTTGATTATGTTGAATAACTAGTCGCGTTTTTTATGTCTAGGTTGAGGAAGAAACTCGACGAACTGATTTCTACAATTTGATTTCAATTTGTTGAAGCTTTCCATTTTTTTTTTGAATTACGAAAAAAATCGAGAGAGATCAGATAAAGATTTGTGTTTAAATTTGAACTGAATGTCGTTAAATCAATTAGGATATTTTTTTCCTGATTTTAGCGCGTCATATTAGAAAGATTCAGCTATTATTAGTTACTAATTAATGAATGATATAAAAATTATAGGAAAACAGTGCACAGGTCGGGTAATAAATAAAATATGCACATATTTGATAATAAAGTTTCATATATAGTATATGAAAGAAAAAATCTCAAAGATAAACTGGCATTCTATAACAACACATAACATAAATTGGTAATTTTTTTGTCTTATATTAGGTTTGGTAAAGATAACCCAAAACAGTTGGCATTATATAGCAAAATCTTTATAAAAAAAAAACTACTCTTTTTTATATTCTCTCTCAAAAAAAGCTACACACTTATTGTGGCTTCCATCCCCCCTTCTCTCCTTGTATTTCTCATCTATCTCTTCTCTTTAACATAGTTTAGCAAAAATTCTTATAAATTATGCAAAAAAAAAAGTCTGTGGGATGAAAAGGTAAGGTTGATCTCACATCAGAAAAAGTCACCAAAACCAAGCAAGAAAAAATATATTTAATCTTTATTTTTCTTCTCTTTTTTTTGTTAGATTGAATGAGTGAATGTGAATGAAATTAATTGAAATACCTAAACGAGGCTATACAGAAAATTTGAGCAATATTAAAAGTGATTTAGAATGATTTCAGGTAAATAATTAGACCTTAAATACCAACTATGACATGTGTATATCACATTGTATATCATGTACATCAGTGTATATCACGCACAAGTTTTTAAGGATGTCGATGTATATCGATTTGTATATCGTGTATACAACATAATTTTATATGGACGCTCGTATATATCACATTATATATATATATATATATATATATATATATATATATATATATATATATATATATATATATATATATATATATATATATATATAATATAGCACAAAATTTAATGAATATACACAATATACATGATATACTTGAAATATCATTGATGTACGTAGAGATATACAAGTGTTACAATTTTGGTATACATATGTCCGATGTGCTATACAAATAATACAATATTTTTATTATGATATACATTCATATAAAGGCAACAATAACTATACATATAATTTTATATTGTTGATATACAAAGAGTAATATTATTTACATAGAAATAATGAAAATATAATTTTAATATGCATATTGATATAAACAAACAAAAAGAAGAAAAGGTTTTCATGATATACATTTATTGGCTATTTGATGCCACTATCTATAACTAGGCTATTTTCTACCAATTATGTAGATATTTTGTTATACCATGCAAAAATCTCTGTTAAAAAATTGGTATACTATAACAACACATAACAGAAATTGTTAATTTTTTAGTCTTATATTAGGTTTGATAAATATCGCTCCAAACAATTGGCATTATGTAGCCAAATGTTAAAAAAAACTGCTCTATTTTATATACTCTCTAAAAAAAACTACACGCTTACTTTGGATTCCCTCCCCCTTGCCCTCCTTGTAATTTTTCTTCTATTTCTCCTCTTTTTTTCTCTTGTAGTTTAGCAAAAATTCTTGCAAATTATGAAAAATAAATCAGTGGGATGAAAAAGTACGGTTGATCTCACATCAAAGAAATCTTAAGCAAAAATTAGGAGAGAAAATATATATTTCAACTTTCTTTTTCTACTCTCTCTTTTTTTTTTCCGGTTTGATTGGATGAGTGAGTGTGATTGAAAATACCTAAACGAGACTATATACAAGATTTGAGAAAGATTAACAAAATCTACGAGAGAAAAAATATATTTCAACTTTGTTTTTCTTCTATCTTTCTTTTTTTTGGTTGCATTGAATGAGTGGGTGTGATTGAAATTGGTTGAACATACATAAATGAGACTATATACAAAATTTGAGCAATATTAGAAGTGATTTAAACTGGTTTCAGGTAAAAAATCAGACGTAAAAATCCAACTATGATATGTGTATATCACATTATATATCGTGTACATCAGTGTATATCACACACAAATTTTCTAGAACGTCTATGTATATCTATTTGTATATCTTCATACAACATAATGTTTTTATGGAAGCCTGTTTATATCATATCGTATATCGTATATCGTATATATAACACAAATTTTATGGATATAAACAGATATACATAATATACACGAGATAGCACATATGTATATAGAGATATACATGGATTACAATAGATGATATACATGTGGAGTCGTCTTGAACTTGAGTTTTTAATCTGAAATGTGTTATACAAAGAAGAAAATAAAATTTTAATAAATACTTTTGATATACACAGTATTATTATTATTATTATTATGTTATACACTACGACATACAAATAATATAATTATTAATTATAGATAAAAAAGAAAAATAAATTTTTTGATATAGCATGTTTAGCAAGTTCTAAAATATTAAAATAATAAATATAGTTGTGGGAGTAAATAATATTTTGGTATATAAAGAAAATTAATTTTTTATATACACATAGAGGAGAAATAAATTTATGATATCTATTTTCGTATACACATGTACGATATGCTATACATTGTGATATACAAAAAATATAATATTTTTATTGCGATATACATTGATATAAAGACAACAATAACTACTAACTATATATATACAAAATATGATAATAAAATTTTTAATAAACATGTTGATATAGACAAAGAAGAAAAAAAATTGCGATATACATTATTATTGTAATATACATTTATTGGCTATTTGATGCCAATATTTATAACTAGGACTATTTATTATCAATTATATGAGTATGTTGTTTAACCATGCCAAAACCCTAATTTTTAGAAAATATATATATTTTACCGCTTCAAAAAATAATAGTCGGTATATATATGTATATATAGGCTAGCGATTCAGTTAGTTTCATCGAACTGACCGGTTTTATATTTTGCTCCTAAACTTTTTTCATTTTCAGAATTTTGACATGTGAGAACAAAAACACATATTTAGTGTTGAGCCAACTTTTTAGATTTTGTCCTCGTTAATTTAATGTGCTTAATTTGTCTATAAAAATAAAAATTCATCCATCTTCTTTTATAAAAGAAATGTAGATTAGTAAACTAACAAGGAAGGTTTCCAGAGTTTCCAAAAAAATAAATAAATCATGCTAGAAAACAAATATGTTGTCTAGTTTTGCAAATGTTGAAAGCTGCTGATAGCTTCACGTCCATATGAACCATTATCCTTCGGCCCAATCATAATTACCGAAAATGGACCAACACCAGTAGTGCCATTGTTGAAACTCTGCACAATTCATCAATGGAGATCTCCTTCTTGCACATGAAAATGCAGTCATAAGCCATAAAAATTAAAAGGGAATTTAAAGGATGTTGAGAATTGCCCGCAGTCGGAGGATACTACATTATTATTATTATTATTTCTCATTTCCAGTGTGGCGTCAGAATCTCAGCTCTAACTTTAGCACAGCGGCACATCTTTCTTTTTCTCCATCAGAATCTAATTATTCACAAGGTTTTTACCACTCTTCGGTCTTACATATTGATAGTTTCCTTAGATATTTTGACTTTGTAATATTCTAATCACAAAAATTGGTTCCTTCTGTATTTCTTTGAGAATAAATTCCACTGAAGTACAAACTATTTATATGTAGACAGTCATATCAACTCCAAACTAGTTAGGTTAACTATATGCATAATCTGCATACAAATTATTACTGTTTATTGTTATTATCTTTTCTTCTATTTTCTGGTTCTTTTATTGCTGGTATTATCTTATTGGTTTTTGTTGCTGCTACTGATGTACTGTATCTTTTCGTCTTCTTGCGTCAGAGTGTTTACTGCTGTGTACACCTACCTTCCCCAGGCCCCTCTTGTAGGATTTTACTGGATTGTTGTTGTTGTTGCACTCACATATGCGGTAAATTTTGTAGGTTTTTGAAATTTACAGATCTCTTGCATCCGTTATTACTACTAATCTCACGTGCCTGATTCAAAATAAATGGTCAGTTACCAAAAGGCTGGTGAGAGAAGACAAGCTTTCTATATATATATATATATATATATATGAATAGAAAAGTTCGTCTTTTTCCCCTGCCTTTTTGGTAACTGACTATTGATCTACTAAAATCTGAATTTTCTGCTTAGAGGTGACTTTCTCCTTCTTGCAGATTATCACAGGCTGTTATGCATTCTTGAAGGATGTAAGAAGTCACCAAATGTGAGAACTATAGCTGGCACACATGCTAATATTATTAAGCTAGGTTATGTAATGCATCCATCCCTTATTTCCTTGATGGTGGTGACATATGTATCTTGTGATAAACTCAATCTTGCTCGTCAGCTGCTCGATGAAATTCCTACCAGTTATTTTGATGCCGTCTCTGCTAATTTAATGATTGTTAGTTTTATGAGGATGGGGGCAGTTGATGTTGCCAAGAAGATATTTAATGAAGTTCCCCTCCAGGATTTGGTTACTTGGAATTCACTGATTGGAGGTTATGTCAAAAATGACATGTTTAAGGAAGCACTAAGCGTCTTCAGCAAGATGCTGAGGTCTAATGTTGAACCAGATGGATATGGTTTTGCCTCTGTTATTACTGCATGTGCAAGACTTGGAGCCATTGATCATGCTATGTGGGTACACCACTTAATGATTGAGAAAAAGATTGAGCTAAATTACATTCTTTCTTCTGCTTTGATTGATATGTACTCGAAATGTGGTAGAATCGAGATAGCTAGAGGAATTTTTGATAGTGTTGATCACACGAATGTTTCTGTCAGGAATGCGTTAATTAATGGATTAGCAATCCATGGTCTTGCTTTAGATGCGATTGGGATACTCTCACAGATGGGGCCAGAAAATATTTCACCTGATAGTATTACTTTTATTGGGCTTCTAACAGCATGTAGTCATTGTGGGTTGGTTGAAGAGGGTCGGAAGTATTTTGATCTAATGAAAAGTATGTATTTGATACAACCACAACTTGAGCATTATGGAGCAATGGTTGATCTGCTAGGCAGAGCTGGACTGCTTGATGAAGCTTATACAATGATCAAGGAAATGCCAATACAGCCTGATGCAGTTATATGGAGGACATTTCTCAGTGCTTCTAGAATTCACAAAAATTCTGAGATGGGTGAAGTTGCTAGCACAAAAATATCTCATCTTGGCAGCGGAGATTATGTCTTACTGTCTAACTTTTATTGTTCTACTAATAAATGGAATAACGCTGAGAAAGTTAGATGTGTGATGAAACGGAAAGGAGTTCGTAAAATTAGTGGGAAAAGTTGGGTTGAAGTAGGTACCATTGTTCACCAGTTCAAGGCAGGTGACTGATCACATCCTGAAGCTGAACTAATATATAAAACTTTGAAGGAATTGATTCATCGAACCAAATTGGAAGGATTTTGTTCCACGACCGAGTTGGTTTTGATGGATATTTCTGATGAGGAAAAGGAGGAAAATTTGAGTTACCATAGTGAAAAATTGGCATTAGCCTATGGGATCTTAAAATCTAGTCCCGGAACTCGCATTCAAGTTTCAAAAAATCTTCGTACTTGTCCAGATTGCCATTCTTGGATGAAAGTGGTAGCAAAGGTTTTGAATAGGGAGATCATTGTGAGGGACAGAATCCGCTTTCATCACTTTGCAGATGGTTATTGTAGTTGTGGGGATTACTGGTAGTGATTCTTTGAAGTTCCAATTGAGTTTGGTAATTGATGCTTGAGTAGACAACTTATAGTGGATGTCTCAAAGCTTCTCGTGGCTCTTATTATGCCTGTTTCTAGCATCCGATCTGCTATCTGCACTCTTTGTACAAGCACACTAAGATGATGACATGCTTGAGTATTCGTTGAGTAACGTGCATCAGTTTACAATCAGTGCCAAAATGGTTTATTTCCATATGCTGCAGCTCCAAGCTCTGAGATAAGGCATCCCTGTCTATGGAAGAACTCACTCAATATTACATCCAGGTGAATTCTTAAGTTTATTTTCTGATCCTGAAATATGAACTCTTTCTTTCAAGAATATCCTGTTGCTATATAATTATTTGATTCTTTCTCTTTGGATGGAAACTGGATATATCCTGTTACTACGTAATTACTTAAATCATTCTCCTTCTATGGAAACTAGATTAGATTGGCAACTTAGACAAATTGAATATGGAAAAAGTTAAATTACCTTGAAAAAACAGCAGCGTCGAGTTAGTCATCAAATAAAAAATAGCTTTAAGTAACCAGTAGTTCACATAATTTGTATGTATAATAGATGAAGCTTCATTGCAGGCAGTGCAGTACTCTTGACTTTATAATAGATAATGGTTTTTGTTGTTTCAGAGAAAACTTCCAGTAGAGACATTAGAAAGACTACTTATTTTTTTAGAAAAAAGGGTACATTCATGTGGTCATTTCTTCTAGAGGAGAAGAAATACACGTGACTGTTGAATCGAATTTCCACCTGTAACCTTTGACGTGTCAAGGGTAGTCAAACATTTTGGAGGGAGTGAGGGAGGGATAAATTAATGGCAATATCAGTTAATGCATATGTGACAAGTCAAATATTTGTTATCTTTTGTCAGGGATGTTGTTTGAACTGCATTACTGGACATGTTTGTGTTAGTTCTCTGCTTTTACATTGGAAATCAAATTCTGGAAGTATATCATCAAAGACTCTACCAGTTCAACTATTTAATTGGCTACATAATTACAAATGCCCCGACTCTTCCTATTGAATACTGAAGGTCTACTGATGAATTTCGTGAGCCGCCTCATTTAAAAGTTTAAACTAATAGAAAGGAATTGTTAGAATGGGTACATTTTTGTATATTTATTTAGGTCTGTAACAACTAAAAAGATGTTTCTCTAGTGATATTATCACTACAACGTGCTGCTCGTATGAAGTGGTACTGTTTGACTTACTCAAGGAATACTCATACTGTATTAATCAGGTCAACAAGTTACCCAAGTTTCTGTGCACTAATTTAACCTTAAACTTTTGTCCTTCACCTGTACAAGAGAGGGCACTGAGGCTGAGCATGGAATTAGAGATGTTGCAGGCCAAAAGAAACACACACAAGATGCTAGCAGGTAGCTCTTTTTAGGTTCTCCTGCTTTTGCAGCCATTATTCTCAAGCTCAATACAGTTTCTCTTCAAATATGCTCAACGTTCGAAATGGATTTTCTTCTTAAGCACAGTAGTATCAATATATTTACAAGCAACTCATCTGTGGAAATGTCATGAGCTATATAGTGGGTGTATCTTGCCTCAACAGAAAAGCAAACAATAAAAAAATAAAATAAAAATACATACATTTAACCGCTGCAAAACATAAAAACGATTTGATTGAACTCTGTTATAACTCTATTTCACTTGTTGCAGAATTGATGTCGAACATAATCCAGTTTGTCATATCAAAATGTTTGATGGAGATGGAAGTTGAAAACATCAAAACAAAGCCAATGAACTAGAAAATCAGGTGGACAACAATATATCATTTACTTTTTATGTAGAAGCGGAATATTTAGTAATGCATATAAATGTAAAATGTATTTTTTGCAATATGTTTTCTCAGAGCTATTAGAAGAGGGCATTGTGAACTCGATCAGGTTGAAACTTCTCTAGTGAGCTAAAGGTATTGCAATTACTTGCTTAGGCGTCCTGTATAGGAACTAATGGCATTTTGCCTCCGTAAGCCTCCGGAAGCTGGCTTTCATCGATATCTTGAAGTAAGGTTGCTCTTAGTCGTTTGCTTTCCACAAACATGATCTGTGAATATGGAAATTAGTTTGGTGAAGATGATGTGATACAAGTTATAGTCAACAGTCACGATGTGAAACAAGTTATAGTCAAAAGTCATGATGTAATACAAGTTATAGTCAACAGTCACGGATGACTGAGCTCTAGCATTGGTTATCTACCTTTTATGCAAAATAGAAAGATTTTAGAACCTCACCTTTTTCTTGGTGTTGTTGTCTATGAAAAGATACAACATCTTCCATAATGTGCAAAATAAGTAGGGGACATTAACAAGAAGTACTTTTCCGAGTCTTTCAGGGTAGCAATCCTGCAAAATGGATGTCTTTTAGATTAAGGACTAGAATAGGGTAAGCTTATGTTCCTAGGAAAGAATGAAGTTAACTAAACCTGTACGATAGATAGAGCCGCAAGATAGGCGCGAACATCACTGTTCGAATACCCAAAACCTTGGAGATCTCCGATTATCACGAACTTCTCTCTTCCTGGCGAGGTCCTGATTCATCAATGAAACCCATAATTTATGATGTGTTTTTTCATTCTCTGTAACTATTGCACTCTTTTTGAGCAGTAATATTCTAGTACTCGATAATTTATTTTTTGGAAAACAGGTCTTCCATGGTGGAGTTTGCTACTGATGTTTTAAACTGATTTTGGAAAAGAACAACGGAGGAATAAAGCTGCTATTATTTTAAATAATGTACCTTGCACACAGTTTGTCTAGAGCGAAGACTATAAAACCTGAGGAAACAAAGAAAGACTTGAGTGTGAGAAATTGACTGGTTGAATAGCCATCTTCACTGACCATGAAGCAGTAGGCCAAGTGAAATTAGTAAAAAGGTAAAAGGCAAAGTCATACGTTTGAACTCTTCAACACCTCCTATTTTGTTTTGTATATGCCTGCCACCAAAAACTACAGCAATAGGACGTCCTTGTTTGTCCACACCTTGCATGAACATCTTGTTCTGTGCTATCTCGTTTGGTATCTCACACACTGAAATGGATCCTTTTGGTACAAAGCTTTGCCTCCATTTAAGGTATTTCAAGAACATTATTGATGCTTTTTCTACGTCTAGATCTCTAGCTCGAAGAAACCTTCTTAATGCATATTCATCTACTTCCTGGAAACAAGCAACAAAAGCCATTTACTTCTGATAAAAAGTCTTGATCTTTTTCTCCAATAGGGAAAAAGAAAGCAGACAAGGATAATTAGAAAGATAATGAGAGAAATGCTGAATGCTGTGGGAAATAATATAGTAATACCTTGGAAGAAGGATCTTGCTTTTCAATAACAGCTCTCATTAGTTCAATTTTGTAATTCTCTTGTTCAGTAATTGTATCGTTGCATTTCACTTGAGTCTCTTCTTTTTCTATTGTTTCCTGCTTCGGTCTGTGTTCAGAAAGAAGTACATCATGTTTGGCTCCATTGCTACTATTTCTGCCTTCACCTCCATCAGTTTCTGCCTTCACCTCCATCAGTTTCTGCCTTCACCTCCATCAGTGGGAGAAAAGGAATGGATAGCAGAAAATTCAACCCAACTTTCAAGATAACTAATTTCCTCTTGATTGTTGAATTTATAGCCAAGTTCAAAAAAGAAAATAAGAGGAAGATGGGGATGTTAGAAAAATCACATCTTTGAAAGAAATGAATAAAGGCAATTGACCATGATTGGTGTATTTGACTGACTGTTGAGTTGAAATTGACAATGACTAGTGAAAAAACAAAAACTTACACTTAAATGAGTTAAAACGATGATAGACCAGACATTTGTGTAAAGATAAAATTATTAGGTGACCAAGTCCTATCTATCTAAGCCGTGATAGGCAGAGGTACCGAACATTGGTCTCAAAGGTAGGTCACGGCATCTAACAAAATAATCGAGATGCACGCAAATTGAATCAAACAACATCATTAAAAATAAGATTGATATATCAAAGGCCACTTTTAACCCCCCAAAAAAGAAAGTGTGGTGTAGATTGCTGTAGCATTCAAGCTGGTATAGACATCAAACAGGATCACGCCGTATAAAATCATGAATGCAGCGTTCAGTGCTTCTCAAAACAATAAATTTTGGAAACATAAATGAAGTGTTGTGTAGGATATGATTGTTTCACCATTTTGTTACAGATTGTGGGGGTTGAGCTACTTATCTTCCTCATTAATTGATAGGTGGCTAAGAGTGACTTCATGGACCGCTTAGCATTTATTGTAGGGATTTTTACATATGCATATCATATAGCAAATTTTATTACCATCCATATTTAAAGTTTGTGTTTATTATATTTAAGCATACCAACTTTCAATTTATGTACCAAAATTCTATTTAAGTTTTAATTATCAACTTATTAATTATAGGCATGATTTGTGGAACTGTATATCTTCTCAGATTTTATTCTACACGTTTCTTCTCTCTCTTACAAACAAAACCCACGATTTTCTCCCCTTTTTTAATTACCTTCCCCCCCCCCCCCCCCCACGTTTTTTTTTACCAAAATCGATTTCTCTCTCTCTCTGCTTGAATTTCATCCGCCATGTCGAAGCTTGCACAGTTTCAGATTGAGAAGTTCTTCTCAATCCACCATAGTTTCAGTCCCTAAAATTGTATCAAAGTCAGAAACCCTCTACAAAACCGATTTCTCTCTCTCTCTGCTAGAAGTTCATCCGCCATTATCGAACCTTGCACAGTTTCAGTTCGAGAAGTTTTCTCAATCCACCACAGTTTCAGTCACTAAAATTGTATCCACAGTCAAAAATGGTGAAAAAAGCTAGTACTCCAAAAAGACAAAAATTACCCGATATTCCATCTTTTGATTTGGGTGTTTTAACACCTAATCACCACAAAAAAAAAAAACAACAATCTGTCCATGCAAGTGGAAAAGATAGAGTTCCTGCATTGCCAAGACAAATCCGTGCTGAAATGCGAACCAAGCATTTGCACGATGTTGATGCTACCGGTATAGAAACAGAAGCCGATAAACAACGTAAGCGAAAGGGGAAAAACTTGAGGGTCGATGATGATGATTTTGTGGAAGATTCACCCAAACTTCAAACCACGAAAAAACAAAAGGTGTCTCCTTCCCCCTCAAAACAAAAAAAGAAGAAACCCTCTAAAAAATCTACAAAATTGGTTCCACAAAAAATTTCATTGAAGGTAAACATTTTTTATTTCTCCTCACTGTTTTGTAGTTTAATTTTTTTGCCAAAAAATAGTATGCAAGTGTTTTTTTGGTGTTTAAGTGTTTTTTGTCAAAAGGTACTGTATTATTGCATACTAGGTTTGTTTATACAAATTGTAGTTAATTGTAGTCATTTTGTAGTTAATTGTAGTCAGTTTGTAGTTAATTGGCAAAATGTACTATTGACTCAATTTTGTAGTTAATTCTAGTTTTTGTATTGTTATTTGGAACTGTGATAAAAAAATAGTGTATAAAAGTAGTTACATTGTACATGCTCAATAAATTTATAGTTACAGTGTACTTGATTTGTAGTCTGCAATTTTGTAGTGTTATTTGGAACTGTGATAAAAAGACATTATATAAATGTATTTACAGTATAGTTGCTTGTAGTCTGCAAGGTAAATTGTAGCTATGCTTTATGTAAAATAACTTGTAGTTATAATGTAGTTTAATGTAGTCTGTCACAATGTAGTTGATATGTGGTCTGCAATGTTATAGTGTTGTTTGGAACTGTGATTAAAGACATGGTATATATGTAGTTACAATGTAGTTGATTTGTAATTTGTAAAGTAATTTGTAGTTATGCTTTTAGTAAACTAACTTGTAGTTAGAATGTAGTTTCATGTAGTCTGTCACAATGTAGTTGATCTGTGATCTGCAATTTTATAGTGTTATTTGGATCTGTGATTAAAAGTCAGGGTATATATGTAGTTACAGTGTAGTTGATTTGTAATTTGTAAAAGTAAATTGTAGTTATGCTTTTAGTACTATAACTTGTAGTTAGAATGTAGTTTCATATAGTCTGTCACAATGTAGTAGATATGTGTTCTGCAATTTTATAGTGTTATTTGGAACTGTGATTAAAAGTCAGGGTATATATCTAGTTACAGTGTAGTTGATTTGTAATTTGTAAAGTAAATTGTAGTTATACTTTTTGTAAAATAACTTGTAGATAGAATGTAGTTTAAATGTAGTTTGTAGGTTAAAATTGTAGTTTTATGATATGTTACATTATATCTTGTAATGCTGAAATCTAGCGTCATTCTAACCACAATTAATATACTTTTTTTCCAGAATGGACCTTACTGTGCTCAACATAATGTTGATTATAGTGTGATCCGATTCCATAGCTTGTGCGATCCTACAATACCTAGCCAGATAAATGCTTTACTATCCCCAAACCAATTACGTGTTTTCAAGAAAATATGTTTTGGTTATTTATTAGATATGCCCCCAATCTGCATGCAAAACCAGTCAATTCATCTTCTAATGAAGTATGAGTTATCAAAGTCTACTGACAACTACTTTTCTGTTCTTTTAAATGGTCAAAAATTAATTTTTTCCTTGAGAGATTTTTGTTTGATTACTAGTTTTAATTGTGTCAATAGTTTCTCGGACTATGGTTACAATTATAACTATGTTAGCCATTTAATGACTAAATATTTCCCTAACAAAGCTCAGGTCGAGAAATGGCTTTTGAGAAATATAGTGACATCCAAATCATGGACAAATGATTTGGATGCTGTACAGTTGTGTATCCTGTATATGTTGGAATTCTTTGTTTGTCCTTCTGATAAGGACAATGTTACTTTGATAGAGAAGTTTACGTTCTTTCTTATAGAGAGTGGTAATTTTGAGTCGTACCCATGGGGTACAAAATCCTTCAAGCATATTGTTGAATCTGTCAGACACCGTCCCAATCCCAACATTCATTCTTATCTTATACGTGGATGCTCATTAGCCTTACAAGTGTGGCTATACGAGTGTTGTTCTTCTGTCAGCACCGAGCTTGCTACACGGTGTTCTGACTCGATTCCTCGTATTTTAAGATGGTCATCTACAAAGGGACAGATTTGGTTAACTGTCCTTGAAGACAAAATCATCAAGCCTGAGTGGCTCAAGGTATTTTTTTCAACCTTTGTATAATTCTTCAATTACAGTTATAGTAACTACATTACATCTACAATTTTTTTTTCAATTGACTTAACTGTCATTTCCATCATTCAGTTCTCAAACATGGTTGCATCTGGGGAAGAGATTGGAGTGCTTAATCTCCCAGAAAAGATTAAATATGAAGATGAAGAGGTTGGCCAACCATCAAAAGTCCCAATTGCTGCTTCTCCGACAGTTGAACCTGAAGAGGCTAATTCTCCAAATGACATGGAATCTGTCAGTAGCCATATCAGGAAGTTGGAAGAGAAGCTTGAGCAGGTACTATGAGAAAATACAGTTGTGTAGTCATTGTTTAGTACCACTTGCATTCATTCCTACTACTTTGTAGTTTCTTTTTATTTAAGTGTAACTAATAGAATATTCTTACCAACTAATAGACATAATTAATTTTTAGGTTGATGGAAAGTTAGATCATTTAAAGAAGGATGTTTTTGATGAACTCTCAAAAATTTCGAGAGTTCATAGATGAATCTTTGAAAAGTGTAATGAATGCTGTCAACAGGAGGAATGAATTTGATGAGTCAAAGTAAGAATTTACATATAATTTATTCTAACACTATATAATAGTTATGACAATAAAGCATTCTCAAACATTCCTCAAAAAATGTAGTTTGCTGCTAGTTCAACAAAATATAACGAACAAAATCAAGCAGACAAAAACAAACATTTTCAGTTCAATGTTGGTGCTCAACTCCGATCAAGCACCAGTAAAACAGGTATCTAAATAATTCCTACATACATATGTACAAACTTCAAGGATTGCTAATAAATAATTAACTTTCCTTTTCAGCTCCCACTTCTCCTCAACATGTTGAACAACAAGTTGATTTGTATGATGACTTCCAACAAGCAGCTGAGGTAGCAAAAGAAGGTATTGTTTAATAATGTAGTTTTTAATATAAAATAGTTGATTATACACTGTTATAATGCTTTTAAGTATTGCATTATTTTTGTAGCAGATGTTGAAGACAACATTCCACAGTCACCAATTCATGGTGTAACTGTGACTGAAGTTGTCCATGAATGCCTTGAAAAAGAAGAGGAGATTGGAGTTATGCGTGGAGGAATTGAAAAGAAAGGTGTGACATTGGATGATTTTGAACTTCCGGAAAACCTATCACAGATGGTCATGTATGGTGAGCCCATACAAGTTGATTCAACCCCTGTTCATCAAGGAAGAACAAGGTTACCCGGAAAACAGGCACGATCACCATTCACTCCACTTTATAGTACTGAAGGCAGCACCTCTGCTGGGCCAAATTTTTTTTTTTACCTAAAGCACCCATTCACAAGTCTCATTGGTGAAGATTTTGATCCTGAACTAATTGATAGGTTTACAACCTGGTTAAACCATCGAACTGACAAAGCATCTATGAGGTATGGTGCTTAAATGTACCATGCCTGTATGTACTTGTTTTCTATATCTTTTAACCTTTTTAGACTTTAAAGTTGTAAATGTTTTTGATTTTTTTTATTTGTTTAATTCTATTATTATTACAGGAGGAAAGACTTCTATTCAAAGAAGGATAACCATCTCAATCCTTGGTTGGATTTGGGTTGCGAAAAAATTGATAAGAAGGACTGGTTCTACGCCCTTGCTCACCCCGGACAAGTAATCAACAGTACAGTAAGTATATAGTTTATAATTGCAATTTTGTCTTTATCTATTATGTTTAAATGTAATTAATTGCTTAGGCTTCATGAATAGGAACTAATGGCATTTTACCTCCATATATCTCTGGTAGCTGCCTCACTGTTATAGTCAAGCAAGCTGATTTGTCTAATTGTAGTTAATATGTAGTTATTCAAAAAAATACATTATTCAGACATATTTATTAAACACTACATTTAACTACAACTGACTACAATTAAACTACAAATTGCATATAAGTACTACATATAACTAAAATTCCATATAACTACATTTTCATATAATTAAATTGAAATACAGCTTAACTACAATTGTAGTTAATATTTAGTTATTTTGTAGATGTTATTTGTCTACACTACAACTTATTGTAAATTGCACTTTTACTTTTTCAGCACATTGATGTTATAATGTACTATCTGAGAAAAAAGGGGAAATATGGCCCCAACATCAAAAGTAGATTTATAACAACCGATTGCTTCTTCAAGACAAAAATTGAAAGAATCTACGAGAAGTTCACTACTGCTCCAATGGATCAAAGGAATTCTGTTGTTAAAGCCGAGGATGATATTGGAGAATATATTCTGGGCTATAGAATTCTTGCTAATGTAGCATGGGATCTTGTGGACTATGTGCTAATGCATGTTAACCTTGTAGAGAACTTTCATTGGTTGTTGTTAGTGTTTGACATAAAGGACCGGCAACTTTATGTTTATGATTCATTGGTGAGGGCAAAGCGTAACCAAACTGTTCAAACCTTGGTTGACAAATTTTCAATCATTATTCCTCTTTATTTGTCATGCACTGGTTTCTATGGTAAACGCAAAGACATTAACTTCAAGACTACAAAGTCATACATAGAGAAACCAGTTACAGCCCCTCTCGACATACAATGGATGGTTGCTGAGATTCCACAACAAAAGGAAGGCTCACTGTAAAAAACTAATCTCCCTTTCTATATGTTTAATTAATTTTTTTATCGTTTGGTATATAATGAAAAATTCTCATATTCTGCAGGGATTGTGGTGTATTTGTGGTTGCTTTTGCGGAGTATATTAGCAATAGTGATTTGTCTATCCCAAAGGAAGATCTTACTGATATTAACAAACACTGTAGACGCTATGGAGCTCTGTTGTGGGACTACGCCACAAAGAAGCTAACAGATGGTTCAATCACTGAGAGTGAGGTTACTGGCAGACTTGCAAGGAGGAAGGGTGCACCGGCAAAGAATGAGAGGACTAAAGTTCAACGAAAGAAGAGTAGACTATACTGTTCATATTTGGTAGTTGGATTGGAAAACAATGTAATCATTAAGTCATTTTGGTTGTAATCAACAATTTTTCTTGAATACATTATACACGAGTATTCGAGCTATCTAATAGCATATTTGCCATAACAGCTTTGTCTAATACTCGAGTATTCTAGCTATCTAATATCTAATAGCATATACAATTTTTCTTGAATACATTAATGTTGGAGTTACTTTTATATAATACCTTCAGTTGCCATTTTATATAACTGTCAGTTCTTATATAATTGTTGGAATAAATTATTTATCTACAATGACTACAATTAACTACAATTGCATATAACTACAAAACTGCACTACATATAACTACAATTGCATATAACAACAAATTGGAATGACAATGCTACAAACTACTGTTGCAGTACATTTGCGCTGTATGAATGTTTCGTCCATTCGGCAGCTGTTGTGTTTTCGGCTAAAACTTCTTATCTTGAACAATGAAGAATCATGAATTGACATTGCCTAGAAATGCCATTTGCAGTTTTCAGCTGCATATACAAGCCAGTAGATACAAAAAAATACATTATTCAGACATATTTATTAAACACTACAATTAACTACAACTGACTACAATTAAACTACAAATTGCATATAACTACAAACTTGAACTACATATAACTAAAATTCCATATAACTACATTTGCATATAACTAAGTTGAAATACAGTTTAACTACAAATTCACATTAGGTGATTCCGAGTAATACATTTAGAACACACTTACAGTACATTATAACTACAATCGGCCAACAGTTTACATTACTCAAATATATGATTATACTTCTTTATTATCGTCAAAACGTAGAACAGTTGCACAATAAATTCCGATAATTTAGGATCACTAACATGTATTTTGAATAACTATTCTAGCTACATTATATTCATTTCTTTTTCGGCGCATTCTTGCAAGTTCTTTTGTTATGCCCTTCACCTCCACAATTGCGACGTGGCACCTTGTACTTCATGAGTTTATTTCAATAAAATGTTTTACATCTTTCCTTGTGAGGTCTACCTGGCTGCCTTTTATCTCCAGCATGTGGCTTTACTACATCATCCAAAATATGTTGTGGAACATCCCATTTGGCTTCATCAGGAAGAGGATTAACTGGCAATTCATATGTAAGAAGAAGGCTCTTTGTTGTTTAATACGGAGAGCAATAGTTGTCCAGCCTTTCATTCCTATGCCTTAATGCTGCCAAAGCATGGGAAGATGGAAGTTCATCAAGTTGGAATTGTCCACAGCTACATTTCTTGTTTTCTAAACATACAATGTACCGCTTCACACCATCTAACATAGTATGTATATGATCTGTTGAAGCCCTCACCTACAATTCAAGACCAAAAAGAAAATGATAATAAATCAATCAGTTAACTATGTTAGCAACAATCAGTTAACTACAAATCAGCTACAAACAAACTATATATAAGCGTTAACTACATTTACCCACATTTTGACTACATTTTAACTACAAACTGGAAACACTGCAGCAACTACTACAATTTTTGTTTTTTGTCCTGCACCAAACAAGAATATATTACCTTTAGTTTCTGGGATAATGTATTGTTATCTTCCAATTCTTTGTTGAATTTGTGACCAAGTAATGTGAAAATACCCTTTGCCTTCAATAACTTTTCTTTTGTCCAACGCTCTAGAATAGTCCTCATATACTCAAATAGATCAAATATTGACAGCTCTCTTGCCTCTTTTGTTACAGCGTTCAACGACTCTGTAATGTTTGACGTCATAGTAAAAGTTCTATTCACCGTTGCATGTACTCTTGACCATCTATGATAGCCAATATCATATAGGTAAGACGATACACGTGGGTCTACCTCTTCAATCTTCATCATCCTTTCATTGAGTTCATCCAGAGTATATGACCGTGCTGTAGCAAAGTACAATTCATGTAATTGTAGATGTGCCTTCTTGAATTTTAACCTTATATTTGTCCATATATGCCACATGCAAAAGTAGTGTGCCATGCCCGGATAGACAGCTGATGTTGCCTTCGATATACTCTCATGCCTATCTGAGACAACACACATTGAAGGTCTTTCACCATATGTCTCCTTGAATTGTTCAATGAACCACCTCCAAGACGCGTCGTTTTCAGAATCAACAACAGCATATGCCAAGGGTTAAGTAAAACCTACAATTTGTAGTCATAAAATAAGATTAACTATTAAATACAAATATATATTGAGAATTTAGGCAATTTAACTACATTGATTTATATAAATACTACTTAACTACAATTTACCTACATTATTTAAACTGTCTACAAAATAACTACAAAATTATTACATCTAGTACCTGCTGTATCCATGGTGCTTGTTGTCAGCATAATACCCCTATATGCTGATATTAAGAAGGTCCCATCAACCATTACTACCGGCCTACAATGTTGCCAATCATTTATTGATGTACAAAGAGCAACAAATGCATACAAGAAGCAATCATCTGCTGCCTTCTTCAATTTAACAACAGAACCGGGATAATTCTTCTCAAGAATATAAAAATATTTTGGTAATCTGTTGTACGAGTCACACGGATTCCCTCTCAAAAACTGTAATGCTTTTTCGTTTGCTCTCCATGCTTGCATGTAGCTTAGGTTCACTCCATCTTCGGATAACATGTCAGTTTGTATGTCCTTTGGCGTGTAAACAGTCTTAGGATCACAATACTTTGGAACGACAATGCTACCAACTACTGTTGCAGTAAATTTGCGCTGTATGAATGTTTCGTCCATTCGGCAGCATGTGTGTTGTCGGCTAAAACTTCTTATCTTGAACAATGAAGAATCATGAATTGACGTTGCCTTGAAATGCCATTTGCAGTTCTCAGCTACACATACAAGCCAGTAGCTACAAAAAAATCCAATTTTCAGACATATTTATTAAACACTACAATTAACTACAAATTGACTACAATTAACTACAAATTGACTACAATTAACTACAAACTGACTACAAGCAACTACAAACTGACTACAATTAACTACAAACTGACTACAAGTAACTACAAACTGACTACAATTAACTACAAACTGACTACAATTTAACTACAATTTGTATAAACAAACCTAGCTTCAATAATACAGTAATTTTTCAAATCAATAACTAACTACATACCTTCTATTACTTGATCCTTTCACTCTGAACTGGAACTTGTGCATAACTGCATAATTCTTCATTGCAACAACTATCGACTTCTTGTCCTGGTACACTTGTCCTTCTTCAATACATGTTTGCGTAGATTCAATTATTATTTCACTTTGATATTCCTCAATAGCTGGTGATGATGGAATTTCTATTAACCTTAGTGATCCTGAAGAACCTGCAGACAATACATTCACAAATGTAGTAACTATGTTGGTAAATTTGAAAGCAACATCGCTGTATCATTTCCAGTACTATATCATCATTGTAGTTTCATTGTAGATAAATGTCGTCAAATTGTAGTTGATTAGAGAACACAAAAATCTCAGCATTTTCGAATCAAACATACCTGTACTGATGCATTCATTGGTGATTGTCAATTCCATATTGAAATCTCTTACGCTAATACATAAGGGATACGAACCTAAGTTTTTATTCTCTTTTTTCGTTTCCATATATACACGAACACCCATATTATTCCTAATCTGCAATAGAGGACAATTATCATTCACAATGTATTTATTTCTATAATTTTATCCGATGTATCAATCGATAATTGTTCTGCAATTGTAGACTGGAGAATTCCGTAGCTTGCATTATCATCTAACAAAATGGCATCAACTTCAAAATATCGGAATCTGCCATAGTTATCCCAATAACCATTAGATTTCAGCATTATCAGAATTTTTGACATTGTAGAATCTCGGTACTGATGTATAAGAACTGTATTAAAAAATCTGGAAGAACTACAATTTGATTGACTATCACGCTGTAAATTCTTATTTTCGGTATTTGATGTAGAAGAATGAGAAATTTTCGAAACTGAAATATGGAAGAACTACAATTTGATTGACTATCACGCTGTAAATTCTGATTTTCGGTATTTGATGTAGAAGAATGAGAGATTTTCGAAACTGAAATCTGGAAGAACTACAATTTGATTGACTATCACGATGTAAATTCTGATTTTCAGTATTTGATGTAGAAGAATGAGAGATTTTAGAAACTGATGGCTAGGAATGAGAGATTCACACTGAGATATTCACGCTGGGTTTAGATTTTTTAACGTTTTAAAAATATCATTTAATTGGGACAGAATCAAATATTAATTGGGAAACTTAAAATCTGGCGCTATTTTAGGCTATAAAATCAGCCAGATATGGTTTGGTACAGTTTTGGTAAAGAAAACATGGTGTATGCGGGTAATAACCAAACAAGGCACAATAATGGTAATAAGGTTTGCTATATGGCATATTTAGGTAAAAATCCCTTTATTGTATATATAATCAGCATCATTTATTATAGGGGTGAAAATTATTTACCCTCCTTACTTTTTGTGTTAAAAATCAAACTCTCCTTTAATTTTAAACGATAATCATTCTCTCCCCTTTATCCTACACAATACCTTTTTGCCCTTGAATTTTCAATTTCCTCCTCAATTCAATACTTTTTTATTGTATAATTTTTATATGAGTTTAGCTATAACTTAAATTATGTAATACCTATTATAAGTTGTAATAAGAGTTCATTAAAATTATAAGTAGAATAAGTAATTACAGTCAATTAAAATTACCTTATCTTTATGATTGTTATTTTAATGTAATGCATATATATATATATATATATATATATATATATATATATATATATATATATATATATATATATATATATATATGTATGTATATATATATATATATATATATGTATGTATATATATATATATATATATATGTATGTATATATATATATATATATATATGTATGTATATATATATATATATATATGTATGTATATATATATATATATATATGTATATATATATATAGGGAAAGAGCTAGAAGTTCATATAAGAGGATTGAAAAATACCCTTTTTTTTATTATTTCAGATTGAAAAATAATTTTTTATTGATGCACGCTTTTAAGGTTAATTGAATTTAATAATTAAACATAATATCTAAATAATAATATAATTATATTTAATTTTAAGTTATGGAAATACCATTTCAAATATGAAAATTTAATAGATCTTGACATATGAATATGAAAGAAAAAAGAGATTGACGCATGACACTTAACAAGAAAGTATGAAACGACCCATTATTTAAAGTAAATAAAAATAGAGCACTTAATATTTCTATTAAATATTATATTTCATAAGAGAATCTCAAATATCCTCGATAATTTTAAAAAAATTTATATATAAGATCTTAAAAGTATATATAAAAATTATATATTTATATATCGGTTTGGTCAAAATTTTTTACTCATACCACACCAAACAAACCTATTCGGACTTTATAATCGGATCGATTTGATTTCTCGGTTTGATGCGATTTTATGGTTCGGTTTGAACACGTACACTTTGGAGTATGATAGAAAGATATATTTGTATACATATAATTTATCAGTAGGATAAAATAAATATATTGAAATATAATTACAGAAGCTACGGTTGAGGGCTAGGTGTATCACAATTATGTTACTTGTAGTTTCAAACAAAAGATTTCTGTCTTTTATTTCTCTTTACTTGTAGCAATTCGTATGTCGGCAGTATGAGAAAATAGAGAGCAAAATAACCAATTTACTAGTAGCATTTTAAGAGTCCATATCCACATTTTCTCATTTAATGTAAAAAAATAGTAAAGGATTTAATGTTTTATGTTTATGTAACAGATCTCTCTTACCCGTTTTTTTCCTATAAAAATGAGTCATTATTGCAAAACGACAGCTTTTCACTTCCCAAATAATGCTCAGTTATGAATAAACCAAAACGGCCCGTCACTAAAATCCCAACAACAAAGTCAAACTTAGCTAGCGTTTAAATACAGATTTGACTCAAGGTATAAAAAAGAATTTTTGAAGATGAAAATAAAAAATAATTTTCAGAAGTTAAAATTATTTAATCATATATTTTAATTGAAAAGAAGTTAAAATTTTGTAAGTAAAAAAATTTGAACTAGTCTAAACCACTTTATGAAACTTGAAAATTCATCTTCAAGAACTGCCGAAAAGCTGATGGGTGATGGGTTGGATTGGTGGGGATGAAAAATAGGAGCGGGAAGATTAAAAAGGAGTTGTTGAAAATATTTTTCCTTTCCTTAACAGAAAAATAATTTTTTTTTCGTACCAAACACACCCTAAAATTCAAATCTAGACATAAAAATTTCTCATCTAAGTAAACGTATGACTGTTAAAGTTGCCCAACTTTGATAAGAGCTACTTAATGAAATAGGCAAAATAACACTGACCCGACCACCATTAATTAATATATGAAAAAGACTAACACATAAAATTTTAATGGCCAAACGGGCTCTAAAATTCAAATTTCAACAAAGACAAAAAATTCTAGACAAGTTTTTCCCATCTAGGTAACATGTGAATAATAAAATTGCCCAACTTTAATAAGACGTAGCAAGTAGTTACTAAAATAGACAAAATACATTACATATGGTAAGAATATAATTCTAATTAGAGTGAATGTCTATTTTGTAGAGAGTTTTATTTTGAGGTTAAGTCATTTTTCCTCCTATAAATAGATGAGTCTTATACCATTGTAAATCATCTCATATCAATAAGAATTCCCTCTCTCTCTTTCTATGCAATATTGCTCTTCTTCTTTTATTGTTTTATAACAACATACAAATTGACCCGACCACCATTAATATGAAAAAGACAACAAATAAAATAGCTTGTCAGATTAGTTCATTGGAGAGTTTCGAGATACATCCATGGACTAGAAAGCTAAACCAATTAATGCTAGGAGTTTTTGGAGTTTGAAAATATTTTCATAGTTAATAATTGTGGAGTTTTTTCTTCTTTTTATTCTAAAGAAAAGTAGAGGGGTGGATCATGAGTAATTTTTCAATGGTGTTCAAGCAGCGCAAATAATGGCATATGATAATCAATTCAAACAAAGCTATTTGCTTCTATTTGTAGACTAAGCTATTACCACATACAGTAAAATTATGAGTGCTAAAAGTAGACAACACAGGTCAATAAAATTCAGTTCACGATACAAGTAGTGATCAAGGAAAGCAGGAATTGGTCTCACATCAAGCTTGGTGTCATCCTTTAATCAAAGAAAGCAGTTTGATGAACACACAAAATCAACTGTAATTTACTCCCAGCTGAGGGTGTACTTTCTTAAGTTCAAACAGTTTGTTCCATCAGAAGAAGATTATCTAAACACCCATCGTCAAACAGCCCACAGCCACTCATGGACTCAACCGTTCACGTTGAAGTATTGTAACACAACTTTTCTGGAGGAATGTATGGATTAAAAGATTAAATTTGCTATTGTACGATGAAAAAAGACGTTCACAATTTTTTTTTGGGTGAATAAAGCAAACTTCTATCACCATTGAGAAATCTGTACCCCAAAAAAATCCGTCCAACAATCTCACTCTTGGACAGAGTACATTCATAATATTTGACTGCCTCTTTTTCGCTAATTCCATAATGTGAGATATGAAACTATCCTTATTACATAAGTTTATTTGCTTTAAGTTGCATGTAAAATCAAAATCTTGGATGGTGGAGGAAATTTTCAGAAGATAAGTAAATATTTTCCACCATTTTATTGACTTAGGAAAAAGTGTTCAAAGAGCCACCATTAGGAGAAATCGGTATATAAATGACATGCAACTACAGCAAATGAAGCATCCAGTTACATTAACAAATGGAGAAGAGAAACGACCGTGATACCCTAAAACATTATGAATAGGTCAAGCAACAGTGAACTATAAGAATAGTTTTCCTTTAAAGATGATGCTCTTATTACAGATCGATAATGCTTAGCCCGGATTGTGTTATTTGTATTACCCAAAGTATGATCCCTAAGTTTCAACTTTATGTCCTCATCTCGGCAGTGCTTTTGCGATTCATCATCCTATCATGTGGTTTTGTTTCACACGATTCATTATTTAAGAGAGATGCAATCATTATTTTTAACAAACAGCTAAACAGTTTGGATTCTGTAAAAAGGTGAGGAAATTAGTCCAGACAATTCTTTGATACAAGTAACATCAGTGTAGTAGAAGATGACTGACCTATTCTAGCAGCCTTCCAAAAGAAACCTCAAAACCTGCCAATGGTTACCATCTCCTTAGGATGTAAAAAGATACATAGAACAAAGTCATAATCCACAAAACTAAGGAGGAGATACAAGTGTGGAACATATTACAAAACTTCTTGTAGCTTCTAAACCTGAAATTTTTTAGATAGGAAAAATAGTTGAAGCCTGAGATGCCCTCAACTGAAATGGCATGTTGAAACACATTTAAGGGCCAAGAAAAATACAGTAGATCCAATAAAAAGTTCTCATGTATTCTTTTTCTCTCAAAAGTAGCATTATGTTTTACCACGGCGGGATCATTTCATACAAGAGTTTCCCATCTTTAGTCCTAGCAAAGGCATTTTTGAGTGAAATATCATCAACAATGCAGAATTGCAGACATAACCACCAATTTCCCCCGAGCAATAAAAAACTACATTGGAACTCTTGAATCCTCAATCTCCTGGTACTTGATGATGCATTACATGCCTCATCATTGAAAATACATAGTTCCAGAGGAGGATAATTGGATGAAAGAAATCATAAGTCTTGTGCCTCTCAAGTACATCAACCATGCTACAACCTTCATTTTATGGGTTTCAACTTTATGAAAGGTAGGATATGAAGAGGGATATTTTGCAGGAGAATTCTGATCTCACAAGGTATACACCTCTCTCCCAAAGCCCTCCTCGTTATCAGTGGCGGAGCCACCTTTTCGCGGGAAAAAGACATTGTATATGTAGGCAAAATAAATAAATTATATATATATATACACTATGTATTGACTCCCTTAATTTTCTGGTATGTTCACTTTTATATATTTTGACAACCCTTAACAAAAATTCTGACTTCGTCACTGCTCCTTATGGGATATTTCCTCCAACCCTAACTTGTCTCTGTCATCTCTCTACCCACCTCCCACCTCCCAAAATACAACAAGGGATGCGGGCAGTGAAGAAGGAGCAAGGAGGCGGAGTCCGCAAAGAGAAGGTGGATGACCAGAGGGAGGGTGCGGAGAGGGCAGATATGTCTCTTGAGCAGAGAACGGAAAACCCGTCCAATCACAGAATTTACCATATGTGTAGACTTACATGGAACCCAGTAAGAGAACAGGCTTACCTGCTGTCATATAAGTGTGACCATCCATGTAATGTCAACCATGACAGAAATTCAATAGAAAAAGACATTCTCAAACCAAGAGCATCCACTTAATAAAGGATAAAAGAGGAATGAATATAGTTCAAAGAGGGGATCAGACCTTTTGTAAAGAATATCATCAACATTCTCGGCAAGGTTCTCACTTTATTGAATAGAAACAAAGTCTAACTTTATACTTCATTTCTTTTCACTTCTCTCCCGGATATTGTCATTGTCAAAGAGCATATATGAGGATCCCACCCTTATCGAATAAACTGTCTCCTTTATTACTTAAAAGGCATTTATTATCATTTATTGTTATATTTTATTTATTATTTCATCATTGTTTCAAGATAATCTTATCTAATACTTCATATTAAATATTCACCCTAAAAGTGATAGATCTGATATTGATAATATTTAATCATTTTTTTTATAAATATAATTTTATAAAAATGTAGATCTAATTTTTGGTTCATACAATAAAATCAGATTCTAGGATTTAAATACCAAGTAAGAGAACCAGATTCTTGGAAAATATTTTAAACCAGGTAATTCTGCATTTTAAAAAATAAATCTTAAAGCATGTCTCCACTTGTATATGCAACCAACTTGATTCCCAAATTTACAATTTACCGCTCTGCACAATTAAACTTGCACCGTAAGCATGTCGTCACTTGTACAAGCGACCTACTTGATTCCCACATTTACCAATTTACCCTTTGGACAATTAAACTTGCATCGTAAGCATGTCGTCACTTGTCACTCCCCCTTTCCTCCCAGAGTTCGGGTTTCGACACTTTGGGACAACTCTTTTTCTTTTAGAAATTAGGTATGATATTTGAAAAGTCGTCACCTAACATATTAAGGTGCACTAGGACACCTAGAAAAAATAACTCGTGTACTACTTTACGTTATCAAAGATTAGGTAAGGGCTCAAAATTATTTTGAGTGGAAGGTGTTAGGCACCCCTCAAGTCCATAATAGTGGATCTCGGCCAAACTCAATTTAAGAGAATTAGTCTTATAAGCAGATAAACAAACAAATATTACTTTAAAAACAAGGAGTAAAGGGGTCCTAAGTTTTTTAGCCTATAAGATCATTTTTGTGCAATACTTGATAATCGTCCCTAAATTGTGGTGATACACATAGAATTAATGCAACAGTCATCATATTCTTATTACCTTATTATCCTCCCCTTAATTGTTATCTAAGTGTTCTGACAACATCAAATACGTATCCTATGCGTGCGCTACCTCTCCCTTGCATGTGGCTCTGGAGGTGTTTAGGACCTATATTTAAGGAAGTTATAGACTCACGTATGATATTTTAATAAGAGAAAACTAAGCGACAAACAAGAAATCAAATAGGATTACCACATAAAAATGCAATTAAGGGGCTCATATTTACCTAAAAAAATGCACGCCATTCAAACAAGTAGTTTTTATAATTTAGGAGTTCCATAGGTAGGATATCTAAATGAGTACAAAACAGAATATGCATCAGTTTTATTAAGGAGATTCAGCTTATTAGTTTGCCTACTAATTTTATCACTTATTGAATCTGAGCACGTTTTAGCAACAAGGAAATCACAATATTTAAACCCAGGATTTAATTGTCCTACAAGCTTGTCTAAGTGATTGCTTGGCAGAACTTCTATAGACATATCATCTAATTAATCGGACTATAATTATGAACCAGTGGTTAAAGCAGGCATGATTTTATACTTTAGACCATATAGGCATACTTTCTAGGTGCTAAAACTCAATACAAGCATTATTTCACGGTATAGAAACTGATTTTATACATGTTCCCTATAGGTATGATATCTAAATTGTCAAGACTGATTTTAAATGTGATCTCCTATGAACATGATGTCTAAGTAAGCATAATGTCATACAATTTGATAAAAAAGATCCTATAGGCATGGTTTCTAATGCACATTGAAACTTGTTGAGCTACAAGATTATCTAGCTTCAAAACCTAGACACATACTTTGATTTTGTAGTGTATAGTTATTGTATATTGTTTGTAGATCGTGTATATCATGTAATTGGGCTAGAACATATCCGAGCCCATTTTTTCTTTTGGTTTCTGTTTGGCCCGAGTTGGCCCAAATGTGTTATATACACTACTGACCCCTTTGTATTAGGGTCTGTCGGATATTTTGTTAATTGAAGAGTTTTTCTCTCTCGGAAGCTCTCTCTAGAAGCTTCTCTCAAACCGACTCATCTTCATCTCGATTCCTCATTGTTTTCATGGTATCAGAGCCGGACGATGATCTGACGATTCTCTGCTGTATTTTGTTATCCTTGTCGAAATCGCGTTGGAAAATTTTCGGGTGTTTGTGAGATATTTGGTCAGTGATGATTTCGATCCAAATCGAGTGTTGATCTGAGACCTTTATCACCGATAACTGGTTGCATCTTCACTACTTGGACGTTTTAGGTTGGTTTTCCGACGTCCTCGACTTGATTCCGGCGAGACTTCATATTTTAAGGTTTCTGCTGCTCGAAAATGGCATTTTTCTGTTAATCGAAGGGCGATCTTCTCCGGTCGCGAAGAAGGAGGGTGAATCTGTTCCTATTTTAGGTGCTATATGATTTGCATGAAGTTTTTGATACAACTTTAGTTTTTCAAACTACTTACAGAGATTATCTTTTGACTTTAAACTCATTGTTCTTCATGGCTGCTAACATGAGTGCTAATACAACTCCTGTTGACCCTACCAGTCCCCTATTTGTTTACTCCTCTGATGTTCCTGGTGTTTCTCTTGTGTCCACTCCCTTCTCGGGTAGTGGTTATGGGGGTTGGAGAAGGAAAATGATTGTAGTTGTCTGCTAAAAATAAAATTGGCTTTGTTGATGGTACATGTCCAAGACCAGACACTAATGTGGCTGAACAAAAGTTATGGGACAGATGTAATAATATGTAATATCCTGGTTGACTGCTTCCTTATCCCCTCAGATAGCTGAGAGTGTGCAGTATTCTGATACTGCGCAGAGCATATGGGCACAGCTCGCAGCTAGATATGGTACTGCTAACAGACCAAAATTTTTGAACTAAAAAGAGAACTCTCTCATACTTCTCAAGTATCTCTAGATGTAGCCTCATATTTTAACAAACTTAAAGGACTGTCGGATAAATTAGGAATAATGTGTACAAACCATGGACAAAGATGCATTTGTCCTGCCAGAAATGGCATCATACAGGAAGATGATGAGAATAAGGTGTTTCAGTTCCTAATGGGCCTTAATGAAACATACATGGGGGTAAGGAGTAACCTACTGATGATGCAGCCTCCTCCTACCCTTGACGGTGTCTACAATATGGTCCTCAATGATGAGAAACAGAGACAAGTCCAGTCCCTTTCTCAGTTTAATCCAGACTCTATGTCTTTCAATGTCCACACAAACAAACATTTAGCTGGATTCAATAAGGTCACAGTGCCTAATTCTTCTCATTTCAGACAAAGAGTTAATTTTGACCAGCTAGAGACTCTTTATTCTGTAGATACTGTAAGAAATCTGGGCACTGAATTGATAAGTGTTACAAGATTCATGGGTATCCACAAAGTACAACATTTAACAAGGGGAGGAGACCTGCTGCTGCTCATCTAACTGCTGGTGTGGATTTCCCTTCTTCTGAAAGAAATATGTCTGTTCCTCATGGAAATCCTCCTGAAAGTCATCACCCTGTTCCAAACATGGATGGCCAGAGTTCTGTGATACCTGGGTTGAGCAGACAACATTATAAACAATTAATGACCCTGCTACAACAAACTCAGTTAGGGGACTCCACTGCCCAGACTCCTCCTCCCATGTATGCTGCCAATTTTGCTGGTACTATGCTAACTGAGAGCCCTGTTTCTGATTCCAAATTTTGCATGCTTACTCATATTAATTCTACCACCTGGATAATAGACTCAGGGGCATCTAACCATATGACCTTTAATAAAGATTTACTCTTCAATCTCACACCTTTAACTGTACCCTATCTTGTAACTCTTCCTAATGGATATAAAGTGAAATTGACATGCACAGGATCTTTTGCATTAAATTCATTCATCACTCTTCATGATGTCTTACTTGTTCCTTGTTTGAAACACAACTTGATTTCTGTCCACAAATTAGTAAAACAGTTGCATTGCATAGTCTTGTTCACTGCAACTTCCTGTTTACTCCACATGTTACAGGCCCCTTCTCTGAGGATGCCTCTGGATATTGGTAAAGAGGAGGATGGTCTGTACAAGCTTGCTTGGGTGCCACCTTCCTCTTCTTCTAATTGTTGTTCTTCTGCTTCTGTATGTTCTTCTTCTTCTAATTCTTGTAAACTTGACCGTTCTAGTCATGAAACTGTTATTTTGCCTTCAAATGTAAACAGTTCCATCTGTAATAATGATGTTGACACTGACATGAATTACATTTGGCATTTGAGATTGGCTCATATTCCATTTGCAAACATGAAACACATTTCTGCCTTATCTTTTCCATTTGCTTCTAGACAGCCTTTCCATTGTTCTATTTGTCCTATGGCTAGGCAATCTAGACTTCCCTTTCCTGAAAGCACAACAAGTACATCTAGACCTTTCCAATTGATTCATGTAGATACTTGGGGTCCCTTATCACATTCCCACATCTTCTGGCTCTAGATATTTTCTAACAATAGTTGATGACTTTTCTAGAGCAACCTGGACACATTTATTGGGGTCTAAAAGCAATGCTTTCTGCATGCTTAAGTATTTTCTGTGTATGGTTAAAACCCAGTTTAATGCTGTTGTTCAAACTATTAGGAGTGATAGTGCTTTGGAATTGGGGTCTAGTATTGCTGGTGCATCCTTTTTTAGTCAACATGGCATTATTCCCCAAACCACTTGCCCACATACTCCTCAACAGAATGGTGTTGTTGAAAGGAAACATATGACTCTTCTTGAAACTTGTAGAGCTTTACTCTTCCAATCTGGTTTACCCATCTCTTTCTGGGGAGATTGCCTATTGACTGCTACATACCTTATTAACAGAATACCCTCCAGGCTCCTTCATGGCAAATCCCCTTATGAAATTTTGCATGGAAAGGCACCTACTTACTCCCATTTAAGGGCTTTTGGCTGCCTTGCCTATGCTGCTGTCCCAATTCCTCAAAGGGACAAGTTGAAACCTAGGGCCATTTCATGTGTTTTCCTGGGGTATCCTTTTGCTATAAAGGGTTATAGACTGTATGATCTCAGTTCCAAAAAGTGCTTTGTGTCCAGGGATGTTATCTTTCATGAAACTTCTTTTCCTTTTAAATCTGTTTCTTCTGTTAACTCTACTCCTTCTGTTTCTCCTTCTTCTTTTCCTTTTGTTCCTCCTCTTGAGCATTCCCTTTCTGAGCCAGATTTCTCTATTCCCATCTGTCCCTCTCCACTTTCACTTTCTATTTCAGCTTCTCCTTCTTCCTATCTAGTTTCTAGTCCTCCTTTCAACCCTGACATTTCCCCTCCTGCTTTGCCTTCTTCTCCGTCACCTACTGTTCCCAAGAAATCTGGAAGACAACACTATCCTCCTTCTTATCTTATGGATTATGTCTGTCATCTTCCTGCTTTCTCTGGGTCTTCTTCTTCTCCTCTGGAGACTGAACCCCTTTATTACTCTCAAGCTGCATCAGTTCCAGCATGGCAGGATGCCATGAGAAAGGAGTTTGATGCTTTGGATGCCAACTGTACCTGGGATGTTGTTCCTCTTCCTCCTGGTAAGAAACCCATAGGCTGTAAATGGGTTTATAAGATCAAGTATACAGCTGATGGTAGTGTTGAAAGATACAAAGCTAGACTTGTTATTAGAGGGGATACTCAAATTGAAAGGGTTGATGTCACTGACACTTTTTCTCCTGTGGTTAAAATGTCCACTGTGAAGTGTCTTATTGCAGTGGCTGTTAAGAACCATTGGCAACTTTTCCAACTTGATGTTAACAATGCTTTCTTGCATGGTGATTTGGATGAGGAGGTCTATATAAAGCTCCCTCCAGGTTTATCTGTTTCTATCTCTTCTACTGATTCTGTTTCCTCTGCATCTTCTTCTCTTGTCTGTAAGCTGAAAAGATCTCTCTATTGATTGAGGCAGACATCCAGACAATGGTATGCTAAGCTGTCTTCTGCTCTCTACTCCAGAGGATATACTCATTCTTTGAATGACTATTCTCTATTTATCAAAGGTCAACCTGGTTGTCTGGTTGTTGTGGCAGTCTATGTGGATGACATTATTATTACTGGGGATGACAATGATGAGCTTTCTGCCGTGAAGCTGTTTCTGGATGATCAGTTCAGGATTAAAGACCTGGGGTCTTTGCATTATTTTTTGGGCATAGAGATGTCTTTTGTTCCTGGTGGGATGCTCCTTAATCAACATAAATATGTTTCTGACCTATTGCATCAGTTTGACTGTACGAATGTTTCTCCTGTTGTTTGCCCTTTGGATCTTAATGTTAAACTCCATGCTGATTCTGGAGACATCTTCCCTCCCCTAATCAACATAGGAGCATTATTGGTAAGCTCTTATTTTTGACTCACACAAGGCCTGACATCTGCTTTGCTGTTCAACATCTAAGTCAATGTTTGAAGTGTCCCAGAGTCCCTCATATGACTGCTGCACTACATGTCCTCAGATATCTTAAGGGGACTATGAATTTGGGTCTCTTCTATTGTGACAGTTCTGATTTCTCTGTACATGCTTATTCTGACAGTGATTGGGCTGCCTGTCCAGATACTCGCAGGTCTGTGACTGGTTTTTGTGTTATTTTGGGTGGCTGCTTGATTAGTTGGAAGTCCAAGAAACAACCTGTAGTTTCTTTATCCTATGCTGAAGCTGAGTATCAGGCTCTCAGTAAGGTAGTTGCTGAATTGTCTTGGCTTTCCCGTTTGCTCACTGACATTGGTGTTTCTATTTCTCTTCATTTTTCTGTTTTCTGCGACAACCAGGCTACTATCCACAAAAATCCTATTTTTCATGAGCGGACTAAGCATATCGAGGTAGATTGTCATTTTGTGAGAGATCTGTTAGCTGGTGGGCTTATTACTCTCTCCCATGTCCCTACTTCTCATCAGCTGGCTGACCTTCTCACCAAGTCACTCCCTAGCACTATCCTGCATCCTTCGCTGGTCAAGTTGAAGGTGGTCTCCCCCTCCAACTTGAGGGGGGGGGGGGTGTTGAGCTACAAGATTATCTAGCTTCAAAACCTAGACATATACTTTGATTTTGTAGTGTATATTAAATGTATATTCTCTGTATATCGTGTATATCATGTAATTGGGCTAGAACATATCCGAGCCCATTTTTCTTTTGGTTTCTGTCTGGCCTGAGTTGGCCCAAATGTATTATATACACTACTGACCCCTTTGTATTAGGGTCAGTCGGATATATTGTTAATTGAAGAGTTTTTCTCTCTCTGATGCTCTCTCCAAAAGCTGCTCTCAAACCGACTCATCTTCATCTTCTTCTTCAATCTTCATCTCGATTCCTCAATGTTTTCAAAACTTGAGGGTATGCATGAGCATGAGCTTTGTCGCAGAATTGATAAGTGTCTTATAAAGGGATTTCTAGGATGCTAAGTGGAAATTCAGGAAAGATATAGAGACAAGGCCTATAGGCATGGTTTCTAATACATATAAACAATCATAACAATCCTACAGGCATAATTTCTAACGTGTATAAATGATCACAACAATCCTATAGGCATAATCTCTACCCTATCCCAACAAAGATATATGAGAATCCCTCCCTGCTTTCTCTAATATTCCAATTTCATTGTCCCAATATCAACATGGAACCAGGCCTTCAACATAGCACATTTGAGCATAGTGGTAGCCCATTCACAACACGTAAAACTAGTTCATAGTGTGTCAAAGTTCTCAAGGCCCACGGGGACCCGGGGCAATGCTCACACCAGATGTTCAACAAGAATCTCAAGGATTGAAAAACCAGCCCTAATGTGTCGGAGTTCAAATGAGTCTCATGGAACCTAAGCAATACTTACACTGGGGGTGGCAGGACCCTAGACAACGAAGAATAATATATGAAAATAGGAGATCATTTTTTTAGAAAAATAGTTTGGATTTCAGAAGTGCACAGAAACAGATTACCAGATTACACGAACCACAAGCATCACTTATTTAGCAGAAGCAGTTCAGCCATGTACTCCAGCAATCAAACAACAGATAGAACAGAGTAACAATTAATTTGAACATGGTTTCACATGGCCTTAATCCATTAGCTATTACTAGGTGAACATATATGCATATATTAATAAGAGAATAGCTTGTTGGGATTGTGAGCACGTGATTTTTTCCTTATATGAAAATAACTCCTAAAAATAGACCAAATATTTAGGAATTTTTCTTTATTTAGTTGCATTTCATGCATTTTTAATATCTTTAAAATCATAGAAAAGCCATAAAAGTGTCACATTTTAAATTTTATGCGACCTTAGGTTCAATTTGCATTTAGGAATTAATTACATTGAGTTAATTGTACTACTAATCAAAAATTGCAAAAAATGATCATTTTTACATAGTTAGGTAATTAGCTTATTTTTAAATTTTCAATTGATTTAGTAATTTAGTTTAGGCTTTTAAATTAATTAAAACAAAAAAGGAAAGAAATTGAAAAGCAAATTCGAAATTGGGTCATGTAATAAGTGAGCCCAAAATTTTCAATGCCCATTCTTCATTTAAACCCAACCCAAATTAACCCTTACCCAACCCCAAACCTAGTCGACCCAACCCAACCCAAGACCCAAATCAATTTCCTAACCTAAAAACCTATACACACAACACTATACACACAGATACACGCCTGAAGCGCAGCCTGGGCTTCTTCTTTACACACATATACACCTATACACAGGAGACGCCTTGGAATTGGGGGAAAAGGATGGCGGCGGTTCTTCACAAAACACACACACACAATATATAGAGACACGATGAGAGGAGAGCTGGGGCTGCTTCTTCACGAACATATACGCCTATACACACAGAGTACAAACACACACATAGACACAATACAATACACAAAATCTATAGAGAAAGAGACGCTTGGAGAGGCTCAGCGACATCACCCCCTATAACTTCACCTTCCTCGTCACACCCCGCCTAAAAAAACACCAACAAAGCCCACCTCTCAACACATCCATAGACATCCTCATCTCTTCACCAAGTCCAATATCTGGCGAGTTTCGGGGCCTGGTTGTAGTTCCATTGAGGTTCCAGTTCAGCACTGATTGACGTTTCGACCGTAGTTTGAGTTGCGGTTGACGATCTAGGATCTAATTGCTTTGTGAATTTGCAATTTTTGAGCAGTAACTCTGCTGCTCGTTGCACTGAATTGAGTATAGTTTCTCATTGGTTTTCTCCGTCAATTTAACCTTGTCGAGGTATTCTCTAATTCTTGATTTCGTTTCCTTTATGGATCTAGTCAATCATGTATGTTCGCCAGTGATCGCTGCTGGAACGAAATTACCCGTTCTTCATGGTTGAATTCTATTATTTTTACGGCTGAATTCCATCACTCCCACTGCCGATTTATGTGCTATTGTGATTTCACTTGATTCTCAAACGTGAATTAATGGTAGTCGTCCTATTTTCTGTTTAGCAGAATTATGCCTGCGTTTCATTATTGATTGAAGAGGTTTAATTGACTGTGGTAATACCTCGAGTTTATATAACTTTGTCACTCGTTGAGTAGATTTATATGCATTGAGTTCAAACACGAAGCTTAAGATCGCTTGCGGTTTATCTCTAGATGATTGTGTATGAATATGAAGCTTATACAGTTGCTTAAGGATTGCATTGAGTATCACTTCAGTTGTAATTTGGGCCATTGATTGAGTTTCGATCCTCGTTTCAGTTCATTGTGACCCATTCCATGTCTAAGAATTTGGGTGTTCGGCAGTAAAATGGGTGTAGGAGTTGAACCCATTTGTTAGTAGTGTTTCGTTCTCTTTCACTGTTATTCTATGTCAATGAAGATTTGATTTAGAGTAATTGGTATAGATTGGATAAGTTTGCTAATGCAATTTGGGGTTATATTTGATTTTATTTTTCAGGAGTAGTTGAATCCCGCTAATGAATATTCGTGGTTTGTCTTAGTTGAGTAAAGCTCCTGTGGAACGAATTGAGGCGCGCCATGCTAAAGAAAATTATAATTGCATGGCCCTCACTTTATTTAATTTTGAATTGATCTCCGGATTCCAAGGCGTGCCATTTAGTAAATTCCATGGCCCTCGCAAATTTGTAAACGCGTAATTGTTTTAGGCGCGTTTGTTTAATAATTTACCTTTCCTAAATTCGGGTGCACATTTATGTGACCCAAATCTGAATCCCAACAAAGTTGAAATGTGTTAAAAACCACGGGTGCATTATGTGACGTGGTTCAAGGCATGTTTTAACGTCGTTGCAATCCTTTTTAAAAAGAAAAATAATAATAAAAGCGGTTTAAGGTTAAAAAGCACATAAGTTAAAACATGTTCTAAAATCAAATAATTTAAGCCAAATATAATAATTGAGCGACCGTGCTAGAACCACAGAACCCTGGAATGACTAACACCTTCTCCCGGGTTAACAAAATTTCTTACTCGGATTTCTGGTTCGCGGACTGTAAACAGAATCATTCTTTTCCTCAATTCAAGATTCTAACCGGTGACTTGGGACACCATAAATCTCCCAAGTGGCGACTCTGAAACTCTCTTAAAAATTGAATCCCGTTTCGGTCGTCCTTTAATTGGAAAAAACTTTTTTATCTATGCCCTTCGCCGGGTTGTGGATGGCTAAAAGGAGGTCTGACAGCTCTGACAAATCTGCTGGGGAACAAACCCAGAATCTCTGGTTCAGGGTTCAAGAATTCGAGCATAGAATAATTTTTGTATTTGGCTTTGTTTATTATTTGATTTTACATGTTGACTTAATGTGCAAAATGATGCTTTTACCACTTTGATATTATTTGAATTGTATATAAACTGTTACGAAACCCTTCTCTCTTTATATTCGGGGATGTGCTCACTGGTCGAGACTCCCTATTCTGCTAGTGTCATACCTTAAAATCAAAAAGAGGCTCGGACAAGTTACAAAGCCGGACGATCTTGCGGGTCCCATCGTACGTAGCCCCCTCCTTGACTCGAGTTGTCCGCTCGGGTACACAGTCTAGAACAAATACCCAGGCTTAAACTTAGAATAACAAAACCTCATGCCGGATCCCTAGTAGGAACGCTTATCCGTGTCATGCATTTGACTTAGGGGAATCAACACAAGGGTTGGGTCCGTCTAGGACAAGTGTACCCAAATAACAGACCATCCTGACGCATCCTAATGTGATACATGTTGCATTTCTTTAAGGGTAAAAGGGTCATTTGACGGACCAATGATAGCTGAGGTAAATGAAAAAATTAAAAAAAGAAGAAGAGAAAAACAATGAGAAGAAAAGAGGGTGAAGTGTGAAATTAAAGCAAGTAGGATTTAGTTATGTATTGTTATATTTTTATTAAAAAAGAGACAGGGGATATGTCAAAAATTAAAAAAAAAAAGAATATTTTGCACTTTTTATTATTTCCTGAAAATAAAAAAAAGAAAAAGAAAAATAGAAAATCCAAAAATAGTTTACATATTTCATCATTTTTCAAAAAAAAGAAAAGAAAATGTTTTCTTTAAAAATTAGCTGTTTTTTAATTTTTCGCCCGTATCCAATTTGCCCGAACTACGAAAATCTGATTCTCTTCTTTCAGGGCGTGATACGTAGGCAATCCACATAGGGTTCGGTTTTCCTTGTAAATCTTAGATTCTTGGCTTCGCGGGGTCATAGCCAAATTCTGCACTTCTTGCCACTTTTAGTCACATAGGTTAATTTTAGAATTCATAAGTTGCTTGTTGGAAATTGTGTGAATTGAGTTACGTCAATGGACTCCATTATTGAAATTCTTAGAGTTCAAGTTGGAATTCACTTGTCAAACTTCTTTTATGCTGGTGAAAGTTCTGTTGAGATCAGTCTTTGTTTGTTGGAGCATTGTCTTGTGATTTTAATTCAATCTATGAGTTGTTCGTGGGCCAATGTTTGAAAGAAATCCTGCATTGAACACCAATTATCTTTGTGCTAAGACTGTGGAGTTTTGAAGCTTGTCTTATTGAAGTTTGCCACTTTTGTGAAGTTTTTGGAGTAAATTAATAGCTGAAATTCTCCTAGTTTGAACTTGTTACCACTGGTTTCTAATAGCTATTATTATTGTTGAGTTTAATAGAGGGGATTTAGTTGGACTAATGTTTGAGCATGCTTGAATTGTGATTGTTGAGCATATATTAAGCTTACTCTGCCGAAATTTTATGTTCGTTGAGATTTATGCGCGAGTTTAGCAGTGATAGTTTGAAATATGGGTTTTACTTCTAAAAAGTTCTCTTTGTTGAATTAAGTGCTTTTGTTACATTAACTTTGTGGTTATTCTGACTCAATATTGTTGTGATTCTAATGCTTTGTTTCTTCAGTTTGAGGTCGTCATCTAGGCTGAAAATTTCTGTGCCTATTGCTGCTGAATTTAACACTCAAGGTGTTGCTGAAGTTTGAGTTTTGAGAAGCAATTGAATAGCGAACCTGCCAGCTTATTTGAATTCTAGAATTTTGCATTCAAATGAAAGACAAATGAAAGTTATTGATGTAATACAAGTTTCCTAAGCATTATTTGTATTTTTCTACAACATTTTGTAAACCTAAAACTAGGTCGGACATTAGAACTTGTTTGAAGAATTTTGAACTCAAATAAGAGTGTTTTGGACTGTTATTGAAGGTTGTTGAAACAACCTTGGAAATTTGCACTTTTTGCACTAGTTGTGTAGTGAGTGCAAGCTGATATTTCTGCACAGTTGAGTTTAGTTGATTACAAATATTTTGGTGATTCAGTTAACAGGGAATCACAAGCTGGAAAATATTGCTTAAAGTTACTTTGTTTGTTGATGCTAGTTTAGATTGGTGTTAGTTGGTCCAGCATGCTATAAATGTGGATCTGTAGAGTTGTCTGTAGCACAATTTTTTGCTTGGTTCTAAATGTTAATAACATCTTGAGTTTGATCCCGCACATGTGTCAAGTTTCAATTAGCAGTCAAGTTACAATCATGTTATTTGGATTTTCACTCACTTTTTAGCATGTAATATATTTATTAAGTTTAATCTCGATATTTTAGTTTTTGTTTCACTTTGTAGTTGAGTTATTTAACAAAATAAAAAAAAAAACAAGAAAACAAAACTACAAAAAGAGTTACATTCTTTTAGAGTATTAATTTTATTTTCATGTATAAAGAAAGTAGAGTTTTCAAAATATAGTTTACATAGTATAGTGATTTTTTTAATTGTAGGCTTTAGGGAATACTTAGTGATGGTAGTAGTTAAGTTCTTTTTTTAATATAGTTATTATATATTTTTGGCTAACTTTTGCTATTTTCATTTAGTAGTATTTAGTTTTTAGTTTTTATTACTTTGGATCATCCTTATAGAAAATTAAAAAAAATGATGAAAAGAAGAAAAGAAAGCAGAAAGTAGATAATGAAAAGAAGAAAAGAAAGCAGAAAGTAGATAATGAAAAGAAAAAGTTATTTTCTGAGATTACTACTTTTTGGGTGATTTGTTGAGGTTTGCAATATTTATGAAAATTGCTTGAAGTGTGCTGAGGCTTCAATTTTGTCAGTTATTGCGAGGATGTCCAGATATGTAGAATTGACCAGTTTTTGCATATGTGACCATCTTTTGTAAATATTTTGGCTGTCGATTTTGGTGAAATAGTTTCAAGTTGATTTTAAAAAAAAAAAGAAATGAAAAAATGTTTTTTATCTCTTAGAGCTTTCATGGTTTGAGTTGTATAAAAATAAACAAACAAAATGAGTTAGTTTGTTCGCTCCATTTTCGATCTTATAGAACTACGCAAAGATCTGATTCATGCGGGGCCATAATACGTAGGCAACCTACATAGGGTTTGATCGAATCATTTTGTTTAATTATTAAAAAAAAGATAAAGATAAAAATCGATTAAAAAAAAAGAGAAAGGAAAAGAAAAAAAAAAAGAAAAAGGGTGTAATTATAGGACATGAAAATTAAAGGAAAAAAAGAGAGTTATAAATAGAAAAAGAGGAAGGAAAATGATCAAGCAAGTGCCAGAAAAGCAAAGAAAGAGAAAGGTTGAAATGAACAAATTGGGATGATGCCATATGACCTTCATACCCTCGAAGTCATGTTAGAACCGATAACTGTGACTAGGTGCATTGCACGCAGTGTGATATGTTAGATGTTTAATGCCCTAACGCTAACATGATGGCTTCATTTAGTTATACTCATAGGAGAAGAATGGTTGGTTTGTGGTTTTTAAAGTAGTAACTCTCCTCTACAACACAAAGTCAAAGGCAATGGGAGACAACGATAGAATTGAGTTGGTCGATACCGGGGCCCGAAAGCAGTTGGGTTACCAGGAAAATGGGTTAATTGAAGAGGAAAAAATGCTGAGACAACACATGGTAGAAATGTATCAGGCTTGGATGACTGGGAAAGCACCATCCCGGCCCCCACCTAGCTTCCTAGATGCTACCCTTCTCCAAATTCCGGTCATGGTTTCGGATGATCCTCCATACTCTCCAGATGCCCCTGCTTATTGCAGTTTTCCCAACCACCCCAGTAGCTCCGTCACTTGCCCTCCAACTATCCCCAACAATGAATATTTACTCAGAGCTCACGATATCCAATATTATCCCGTAGAGGTGGTCCACAAGGTTTCGGACTCATACAAGCATAGCCTGCAGGATGAGCCTCATGTTGAGAACGTGGTTATCCTTGCGTACTAGATAATCATCCCCAACGCTGCTTCTCCCCACGTAACTCAAAATATTGTACATTACTTTCCCCATACCCAGCTCCACAGAATGCTTATCCACTCCCACGAGCATACCGAAAACCTCCTGGATCAGGTTTCCAGCCAAGCCAAGCATGTAAGAATGAGAGGCTACTGAAAAAGAAAAGGCTTTCACTCCTATCGGAGTATCATATGTCCGTTTGTTTCAAAAATTGAAGCAATTGGACATGTTGAAGCCGATTCAGATAAAAATGCCAAACCCTCTGTCAAAGAAGTTTGATGTTTCTCAAAGGTTTGAATATTGCTTAGATGCTCCGGGGCATGACACAGATAAGTGCTGGAGTCTAAAGAAAGCAATTCAGAAGCTTATTGATGCAGGTGACATTGTCGTGCAAAATCCGATTGCAGCGGACACCAGCCAAAGTCCATCGCCTGTGCATAATGAGATGCACATGTTGGGGGTGCGAGAGTTCTTTAGGGAGCCTCGGAGGAACGAGTACTGCTAGGCTTTCAGCGCTATCAGAGGTTAATCTTCAGAGCGAGCCGACGAAAGGAACCCAAAAGCAATCTGTTAAGAACAACGTGACGAAGGTTGGTGAAGTGCCTAGTGTTATTGGTGTGGAACCCAGTGGATAATATGTTATGATGGGTGATTGGGAAGACTCTCTACTTCTTGGTCAGCCAGAGAGGAGTTTCCGATGGTTTATTTTGTTGTCATTTCTGTTGTCCGGGTTATTTTTAAGGTTGTAATCCGGATATTGTCTTGTGATTCAAACCCTTCTATTCTTTTATTTTTTTCTAGTTTTATTTAATGCCGTCTAGGTTCGTTCCAGGGTTGTAACCCCAGCCTTTTTACTTGTTTTGTTGTCCAAGTTCTTTCACTATCCGTCTAATGCAATTTTCTACTTTCCGTATTTCTAGTCATTTGGTTTATTTTTCTTTTCTTTTACAATTCTTTTCTTCGGTAGCTTTAATGACATGACATGCATGCATAACCAGGCCTGGTCTTAATAGATTACTCGTAAGGCAATAGAGACACTTTAGGGATATAAGAACAGATTTGGACCCTTTGAGATCTTTTGAAGCCCGAACCACGGGAAGATAGAACATGAAGAAATCGTAAAAGCAAGTTTACCAGACTGGCAGGACCCCTTGTAGTAGCTGGAGTGTTGTCCAATGGTGCACTATATATTTGACAAGAGGAGAAATGAAAATGTGTAGAAATGGCTATAAGTTTTGATGTAGTCAAGAGATACTATGTATGATTCCTTTGTCTGATTGTACTTGCTTGTCTTGGCATATTTTTAAGTTGGAAATAATGAAGGCATTTTGTTTTGCTATCTAAATTCTTTACCCTTTCCTAACCCTTTTGAGCTTTAATTATTTTCTTTCATATCCCTCTTTTGAAATCAGTAACAAAAGTCAGAAACGCAAGTGTGAGAAGGCAGTGAAAGGAAAAGAACGGAAATAATGGAAAGATTGAAAATAAAAGAAAAGAAAAGGAAAAGAAAAGCAAGAAAAGAAAAGAGGAAGGAGGAAAAGGAAAAGAAAAGAGAAAGAGAACAAAACAAAGAAAAGAAAAGGAAGAAAAGAAAAACAAAGAGAAAAAGGGGAAAATAGAAAAACAACAACAAAAACAAAGAATCGGCATGAACTACGTTTGACCTGATTCCTTTAAGGATACGTAGACAGCCTCACGGTTCGGTCTCATAAAAAAAAATCAAAATTTCCCAAGCAAGAAATTGGGGCAGAAGTTGTGGTTGTTGTAAGAATTTGATTTCGAAAGTTGTAATTTTGAACCCATTTATATTATTTTGAGCTTTTGATACCCTTTCTTTCTAACCCTATCCAAAAGCCCACGTTACGGTCCGAAGAAAGACCTTCTGATCAGTCTTCAAGAGATTCCAAGTTGAGCAAGTAGAGGTGATTCATGTCAGGGGTAACACTCCAACCAAGCAGGAAAGATAATAAATGAGAGAGTCTTATTGGTGAAAACCTTCACGGGCACCGTAAGTCAACGAGAGCCGAGAGAAATAAAATAAAAATAAAAATGGGAGTCTTATTGGTGAAAACCCTCACGGGCACTTGAGGGAATTGTAAGTTGAGAGAAAAGAACAAAATGAAAGAGGCTTGATGGTGAAAACCCTTTGACAGCTACAAGTTAAATAAGGATTGTGAATCATATTGGATAATCGGAGCATTGAAGCCCAGCTTCACGGTCTGGGGGAGTATAAAAAGAGTTGAACATCAGATTTGCTTAAAAGAATAGGCCGCAGTGCATGTCATGGTCATTACAGTTGGTACCCGCATTTTGTAGGTTTCTACTTTTTAGGTTTTGTTTTTGTTAGGAATCATCTCGTTTCCTTGTCCTGTACTCTGTTCCTTTTGTCTTATTTATTCCCTAATTTTAAGTCTTTCGGGTCAAAACAAGTGAGAAATGACTTCAAAATCTGTCACCAGCTTTCCAATTGCACAAAAGGGGACATGTTTGTCATATCAAAGTAACATAAGTCAGGAAAGAACAACAGACACACTGAGCTGGTAACAATCAACATGCTTTGGGATTCGTTGAAATACAAAGGCTCGATATATATCAAATCATGGACAATGCAACAGAATGAGGGCTAGGGTGAACGTAGCAGAAGTGTTCCAACAAGAAATCGAAGTTATCATGGCTAGCGATAGAGCAGTAGACCTCAAAGTCAGAGCCAATGATTTGGGTCAGAAAGAACATCATATACAATGTGGTTGGTAAAGATGCTTTGGGGGTTGTGAAACACAAAGAATAGGAAGATGTCAGTTCATAAGCAATGCAACGAATAAAGGATCTGGGGGTCTAAATAGAGAAGAGGTATTTTCTACGATAAGGGTGGCAGAGAAATTGGTTAGCCAATAAGCAAGCAATGCCTTTCAAGGTGAAATCAAAGTTACCGTGGCAAGTGAAGGAGCACAACACAAATAGAGGAAAGGTCGAGGGTTGACCCAACATGACACACCAACTCATCAATCGTCAGGGAAGGGCATAAAGAATTCTGGAAAAGGGGCGGAAGTGCAACACAAGTTGGGGAGAAAAGTAAAGACATAAAGGTCCAGGGCCAGCCAAACATCATAAACAGACCGGGTAAAAGGGTGTAAGGATATTAGCAAAGGCTCGAAAATGTAACACAAAGATAAGCCACAAGGGTCATAGGGTCAGTCAAGCATAATATATTGACTTGGAGATCTCGAGAAAGACGCAAAGATTCTGGCAAAAGGGCTAGAAATGTAACACTATTATGGGGAGCAAAGTAAAGCCGTAAAGGTTAGAGGGGCCAGCCAACCAACTCAGGCAACTCATCATCAATATGGAAATTTGTGCACAACGGAACATGACAACGAGGTGGCCGCTTCCAACAAGAATGCTGCGAGCCAACCACCACATTGCAAACTGACAAGATTTTTTGATTGACACAGCGGCAAAAAATTCCAGAAAAGCCTAAGTGAGGCCGTCCATAGGAGAAGGCAGGAACACGATATGTATGATCGAAATCTCAGGGCCCGCCTAGAAGTGGGACTCAGTTAAAACTCAAAAGAGACATAGTCGGTCATTAACACCCACCCCAGCAAAGAGCACAATAGGACAAACTTTAACTAGAAAACCCCAATAGGAACAATTAAGGGTTAAAAGAGGCATGGAGGTTGAGATAGAATGCACTTTAAAACTCAAACAGGTGTGCGTAACATGGGTAAGCACTAGCACCTTCCCTAGTAAGAGTCGCAGAAACCCTCCTGGACAATAATCACTTGCAGAAACAACCAGAAGGCAGAATTGACATTTAAGTGGGAACCCTCTGGACCATCCTAGAAAATGTAACTCATTTTAAGGTTAAAGATAATCATGGATAACAAATGGCACAGAAACGACTTATATGTCAAGGTAGGAATCAGTTAGAATTGTCAGGACCCTCCTGAAAAAAATGGGACTTAGCTTAGAACACAAACAGTTGGTTGGCATGGTCAAACCCAAATACTTCCCCAACCAGAGTCAAGAAGAATCGATAGAGTCATCAGGACCCTCCTGAAAAATGGGACTTAGAGCCAAAATCTTCCCAACCAGAGTAAAAAAAAGTCGATAAGAGTCGTCATGACCCTCTTAACTTAGATTAGATACTTCCCCAGCAAGGGTCAGCAAGAGTCATCAGAACTCTCCTGAAAAATGGGATTTAGAAGGAAAATTTCAAATTTCCCCAGCTGAGTCAGCAAGAGTCATCAGGACCCTCCCGAAAAATGGGACTTAGAGCCAAAATCTCCCCAGCTAGAGTCAACAAGAGTCGATAAGAATCATCAGGACCCTCTTGAAACATGGGACTTAGAGCAAACATTTCCCTCAGCTAGAGTCAATATGAGTAAAAAAAAGTCATCAGGACCCTCCAGAAAAATGGGATTTAGAAGGAAAATTTCAAATTTTCCCAGCTGAGTCAGCAAGAGTTATCAGGACCCTCCTAAAAATGAGACTTAGATTAGATACTTCCCCAGCATGAGTCAAGAAAAGTCATCAGGACCCTCCTGAAAAATGGGATTTAGAAGGAAAATTTCAAATTTCCCCAGCTGAGTCAACAAAAGTCATCAGGACCCTCCTGAAAATGGGACTTAGATTCGATATTTCCCCAGCAAGAGTCAAAAAGAGTCATCTGGACCCCCCTGGATAGTGGGATGTAGCCCTAAATACTAACCCCTAGCTGTCACCTTTTGTCATCAAATTAGAAGTTATCAGGACCCGCCTGGAAAATGAGAATTAATTTTAATCACCAGTCACCAGCAGATCCCCAACAGATATAACTCATATCAAGACATGGAGGAAAATAATACCTTTTCAGAAACACAACATAATCTTGAAATTGCCAGCAGTCGAGAATTGTCAGGACCAATTTTAGTAATCAGGCGCCCACCTGTAGAACAAGAGAATAATTTTCAAATTTTAAGTCTTGATGATCAGGCACCCACCTGTAGAACTAGGGAATATTGTTCACATTTTTAAGTTTTTGCAATCAGGCGCCCACCTGGAGAACAAGGGAACATTTTTCAAAATTTCAAAATTTCGAAATCAGGCGCCCACCTGTAAAATAAGGAAATATTTTCAAATTTTAAGTTTTTGATAATCAGGCGTCCACCTGTAGAACAAGGGAATATTTTCCACAACTCAAGTTTTTTTAATCAGGCGCCCACATGTAGATCAAGGGAATAGTTTTAAAAAATGCAAGTTCAGTAATCAGGCGCCAACATGTAGAATAAGGGAATATTTTTCAAATTTCAAGTTTTTTAAAATCAGGCGCCCACCTGTAAATTAAGGGAATATTTTTCAAAATTTAAGTTTTGTAATCAGGCACCCACTTGTAGAATAAGGAAATTTTTTTCAAAATTCAAGTTTTGGCAGTCAGGCGCCCACCTGTAGAACAAGGTAATATTTGTCAAAGATTTTAAGTTTTAGTAATCAGGTGCCCACCTATAGAACAAGGGAATATTTTTCAAAATTCCAAGTTTTAGTAATTAGGCGCCCACCTGTAGAACAAGGGAATATTTTTCAAAATTCCAAGTTTTTGTAATCAGGCGCCCACCTGGAGAGCAAGGGAATATTTTTCAAAATTTCAAGTTTTGTAGTCAGGCGCCCACCTGGAGAACAAAGGAACATTTTTCGAAATTCAAGTTTTAGCAATCAGGCGCCCACCTGAAGAACAAGAGAATATTTTTCAAGATGTAAGTTTGGTAATCATGCGCCCACCTATAGAACAAGGGAATATTTTTTTCAGGTGTTAAGTTTTGATAATCAAGCACCCACCCGTAGAACAAGGGAATACAATTTGAGTTCAACAATCAGCATCCACCTGGAGAAAGGGAAAACACCTCATATTACAATTCAAGTCAGCAACAAGAGAAGCTCGTGGCAAGAATGCAAGTCAACAGTCCGAGGTAATCAGCACAAGTTAGTCACAAAAAAAAAGAGAAGAAAAAAGGAAGGCAAGCAGGAAGTTAATCCAAATAAAAGCAGATGAAAGATGTAAATTTCTCAAGGCATGGTTGAAGTCGCAAGCGATACATGTCCGGTTCTAATTAAGAAAAGCTGAAGAAGATCGAGCTAGTGCCTGCACATAACAAGCGTCAAGGTTGAAATCTAAAGTCGAAATGAAGAACCACTCAAGACTCAAGTTCAAGCTTCAGAACACTTATAGATAGGAATCTTGTAACTCGTAGTTGACAGGTTTAGCTAGTCTTTTTCATTCTTTTGATTTTGATGTCACAACAGGATCATAGACCGGAATCTCGGCGGAACGGCACCTCGACCGGATCTTCGTCTCGGCATACTCCTTCATCTCGCTCACTCCTGAAATACACTGACCTGACTCCTCTTTAGCCGAGGATATGTAGGCAGTCTCTGAAGCAAGGCGGGGTCAAATCTTTTCAAAATTCTTCCCATGGAGTATTCAAACGGGCAAATATCGCTCGTATTTGCTCACTTATCTTTGGATTAAAACTCTTCGTGTTTCTGCGCAAAGAGAGACAGCTCTGAGCACGTGATTTTTGCCCTATTTGAAAATAACTCCTAAAAGTAGATCAAAATAACTTTTTTATTAATTTTAGGAATTTTTCTTTATTTAGTTGAATTTCATGAATTTTTAATATCTTTAAGATCATAAAAAAGCTATAAAAAGTGTCACATTTTTAATTTTATGCCACCTTAGGTTCAATTTGTATTTAGGAATTAATTACATTGAGTTAATTGTATTACTAATCAAAAATTGCAAAAATGATCATTTTTACATAGTTAGGTAATTAGCTTAATTTTACAATTTGAATTGATTTAGGAATTTAGTTTAGGTTTTTTAATTAATTTAAACGAAAACAAAAATAAAAAAAAGAAAGAAATTGAAAAGAAAATTCGAAAATGGGTCATGTAATAAGTGAGCCCAAAATTTTCAATACCCATTCTTCATTTAAACCCAAATCAAATTAACCCCTACTCAAACCCAAACCTGGTCGACCCAACCCAACCCAAGACCCAAATCAATTTTCTAACCTAGAAACCTATACACACAACACTATACACACATATACACGCCTGAAGCGCAGCCTGGGCTTCTTCTTGACATACATATATGCCTATACACAGGAGACGCCTGGGAATTGGGGGAAAGGGCTGGCGGCGGTTCTTCACAAAACACACACACAATATACAAAGACACGACGAGAGGAGAGCTAGGGCTGCTTCTTCACGAAAATATACGCCTATACACACACAGAGTACAAACACACGCATAGACACAATACAATACACAAAATCTATATAGAAGGAGACGCCTGGAGAGGCTCAGCAACACCACCCTTATAACTTCACCTTCCTCGTCACACCCCGCCTAAAAGAAACACCAAAAGAGCCCACCTCTCAACACATCTATAGACAGCCTCATCTCCACACCAAGTCCAAAATCTGGTGAGTTTCGGGGCCTGGTTATAGTTCCATTGAGGTTTCAGTTCAGCACTGATTGAGCTTTCGACCGTAGTTCGAGTTGCGGTTAACGATCTAGGATTGAATTGCTTTGTGAATTTGCGATTTTGGTGCTGTAACTATGTTGCTCGTTGAACTAAATTTATGATAGCTTCTCATTGGTTTTCTCCGTCAATTTAGCCATGTCGAGGTATTCTCTAATTCTTGATTTTGTTTCCTGTATGGATCTAGTCAATCATGTATGTTCGCCAGTGATTGCTGCTGGAACAAAATTACATGTTCTTCATGGTTGAATTCTATTGTTGTTCGGCTAAATTCCATCACTGTCACTGTCGATTTATGTGCTATTGTGATTTCACTTGATTCTCAAACGTGAACTAATGGTAGTCGTCCTATTTTATGTTTAATAGAATTGTGCCTACGTTTTATTATTGATTGAAGATGTTTAATTGACTGTGGTAATACCTCAAGTTTATATAACTTTGTCACTGGTTGAGTAGATTTATATGCATTGAGTTCAAACGTGAAGCTTAAGATCACTTGCGGTTTATCTCTAGATGATTTTGTATGAATATGAAGCTGATACAGTTGATCAAGGATTGCATTGAGTATCGCTTCAGTTGTAATTTGGGCAATTGATTGAGTTCCGATCCTCGTTTCATTTCATTGTGACCCATTCCATGTCTAAGAATTTGGGTGTTCAGCAGTAAAGTGGGTGTAGGAGTTGAACCCATTTGTTAGTAGCGTTTCATTCTCTTTCACTGTTATTCTGTATCAATGAAGATTTGATTTAGAGTTATTGGTATAGATTGGATAAGTTTGCTAATGCAATTTCGGGCTCTATTTGATTTTATTTTTCGGGAGTAGTTGAATCCCGCTAATGAATATCCGTGGTTTGTCGTAGTTTAGTAAAGCTCCTTTGGAATGAATTGAGGCGCGCTATGCCCAAAAAAAATGATAATTGCATGGCCCTCGATTTATTTAATCTTGAATTGATCCCCAGATTCTGAGGCGTTCCATTTAGTAATTCCATGGCCCTCGCAAATTTGCAAAGGCGTATTGTTTTAGGCGCGTAGTTTAATAATTTACCTTTCCTAAATTCGGGTGCACATTTATGTGACCCAAATCTGAATCCCAGCGAAGTTGAAATGTGTTAAAAATCATGAGTGCATTTATGTGACGTGGTTCAAGGCATTTTTTAACGTCGTTGCAATCATTTAAAAAAAAAAGATAATAATAAAAGCGGTTTAAGGTTAAAAAGCACATAAGTTAAAACATGTTCCAAAATCAGATAATTTAAGCCAAATATAGTAGTTGAACGACCGTGCTAGAACCAAGGAACCCGGGAATGCCTAACACCTTCTCCGAGTTAACAAAATTCCTTACTCGGGTTTCTGGTTCGTGGACTGTAAACAGAGTCATTCTTTTCCTAGATTCGGGATTCTAACCGGTGACTTGGGACACCATGAATCTCCCAAATGGCGACTCTAAAACTCTCTTTAAAATTGAATCCCATTTTGATTGTCCTTTAATTGGAAAAAACTCCTTTATCTACGCCATTCGTCGGGTTGTGGATAGCCAAAAGGAGGTGTTACAGGGATCAAGTTACTGATTAGAAAATCATACAGAAATATTACAAAAGTTGATAGCACAGTAATCATGAATTAATCAGAAGTTTGTTTAGGTGAAACGCTTCAAATAGGACATAAAGCATGCTAGTTGAGAAATAATTAGACAAGTGTCCTGAATCAACAGGAACATGCTAAAGTGGAGTAACCATACTAACTTATTGGTCATGACAAATTCACAGGAGTTTCAGCATGCTAGTTAACAAAAACATAGGGGAAAACAAAGGCATGTTGATACCTATAGAAGATTGACTACATAACAAATTGAGTAGGACATGATAACAGAGATAGACATGTTGTCTAAAGACGTCTAAAGATAGTAAACATGAATCACATAGGTCACATTACATAGAAGTAGACATGCTGATTAGGATCAACACGCATGAATCATATATGTCTAATTACATATCATGTTGAATGAGCAGAAGTGGAGACATACCAGTTAAGAGATAGTGACAAGAAAGTGAAGCAAATAGGATCCAAAGGTCTAGCCTTGGCTTTCAGCCGGTTGGACAGTGCAACAAACACAAGTAATAGGAAGATTTGCAATGGAGAGTGTGTATGAGTAAGAGCAAGGATTTGTGTGTATTTTTGTGTTTTTTCTGTGTATGTGTGCATGTCTTTTCAAAAAACAGGAAGGGGTTTATATAGCAATGAGCAGGGTGAAGCAAATAAGGTAAAGGAAATCAATATTTCACAAATAAGGCAAATAGACCAATCAATCAATCAATTAGGGCTTAACATGACCAATTAACATGCAAGATTGTGGAAAAAAACCCTTTAAATTAGGGAGAAGTCAATTATCAGCCAAATTAGGTTTCAAATAAGGAAAGAAACAAGTCATGGGCCTTTTTTATAAGTCAATTAGAGTAAATCAACACATAACAATAGACTAATTAAGGCAAGTAGTGCTAATTAGGAGTTACAAAATAAGGAAAGTATGTAAAAATTGTAGAAATTAACCATCTCAGCTAAAACATATGGTTTCTAACCCTAATTAAGCGGATAAAATCAATGATCCTCTGCTAATCGACATGTCAAAGAACAACGGGAAAATATTGAAATGAACAGTGAAATAATCAAACAAACAAAGGACTAGAACATAGGCATGAAAGAATCAATAGAACTAGTAAAGATAATCAGATTCAAACACTTAGAAACTTTAGAAAAGTTTTGCAGAAACAAGAAAAAGTGAAACCCTTGTTTTAGAGAAACATAGAAAATAGATTACTAATAAGAGAAACGGAAGATTTTTTTTAAAGAAAATACCAGATAAACTCAAAAAAGCGTTTCATATCTACAAGGATCTGAATAGACTCAAGTAGAAGGAGATTGGGATTCTTGAAAAATAGAACGAGGTGATGAAAAATCTATTCTAGAATTGGAGTTTCAAACCATAAGCACAAAGATAACAATACTTACAACCATAGCGATGAATACGAAGCTGGTTCATTGAGAAAGTGAGGAGTCTAGGTCGACTATGAGTTGGATCTCCTTAAGATCCCTTTAGAATACGAAGAAATCAAACAACCAGTAGAGATAAGTCAACAAAATAACAAGATGACCCCATATCCGGTCAAGAACCGAAGGGGTTTGGCGGAATTTTTGAGCGACAATGCTCTAGGATTTGAGGGTGTATGTGAGAGAAGAGAGGAGGAGAGGATTCAGAGGCGGCACAAATGAGAGAGTGAGGTAGATTTTTGGGTAGTAGGGTAATTAAAAAGGGAAATGGGTTCCTGGACAATTAATCTTTTGAGATCAACGGCCAGTATTAATTTCGGGCTGGGGCGGGTTATAAAATTGGGATAGGGTTTGGGTTAGATTAGGGTATGGGCTGAGGGTAGATGAATTGGGTTGGGGTTTGAATTGGGATAGAAGTATATTTAATTGGGTTAGGGGTACTAATTTGGGCCGAGGTCCAAATTTAAATAAAAAATTACAGAGGATATTCGTTAAATACCCAATTAATTTAATAAAATTTTTTTATAAATTAATTTATAAATGATAAAAATACCATTTGTACATAAATATGATTAAAAATAATTACTTAATATTATAAAAATATAAAATTTAATTTCTTGTAAAATAAGGTAATTATGCACACATAGGCTATTATTGCAATGATAACCCTAACATGTACATATGACTATTCATGAAATAATCAAACCTTAGTATAAATATATATAATAAAATTAAGCAATAAGTTATCATAAAATTATTTTTAATGCAATTAGTATTTATTTATATACTAAAATACTACAATAAATTAATTAAAATCCCTTTAAAATTACATGGAATTTATGAAAAAATACTGGCTGATGCTCATGCATTATTTTGAAAGTATATATGTATTTTGAAAGATATGAGTGAAAATTGGGAATCAACAGCTGCCCCTTTTTACCCGAGAAGGATGAAAGAGTTTTTGGGTAAACACGACTAAAAAATAGCAACAGATAAATTCTGTAGCTAAATAGAAAAAAATCCTAAATGACATTAGCGATGGATTAGAAATAGATTATCAAGAAATTCAGGTAGCTAGGGGCATTTTAGCGACAGATTAGTGACGACATTCGTAACTAATTCCAGTTCTTTTTGTAGTAAAAAAACAATGACCGATTTTTACCGAATAAGTCTTTTGGAAAATATAGGATGAACCCTGGCCTTTGAGCTGCCTAAATATCCCTGGTTGTACATGAATCAAGCCATGTGTAGTTTTGGACCCAACGGTGAATGAAGCCGATGAGATTGTTATGAGAATGGTAGTATGTTTCAAAAAGGTTCCCTTCTCGGAGAGGATAATATCAGATGGGTTTATGCTAAGTCATAAATACGAAGGCGAGGCTTAGCCTCATGCGAGCTTTGAGACAAGGATTAGTCTCATGCAAAGAGAAAGCAATGCTTAGCCTTATGCAAATATGGAGGCATGGCTTAGCCTCATGAAAGGTTTGAGACAAAGCTTAGTCTCATGCAAAGAGACGGCAATGCTTAGCCTTATGCAAATGTGGAGGCAGAGCTTAGCCTCATGCAAGGTTTGAGACAAGGCTTAGTCTCGTGCAAAGATAAGGCAATGCTTAGCCTTATGCAAATGTGGAGGCAGGCCTTAGCCTCATGCAAGGTTTGAGACAACTCTTAGTCTCATGCAAAGAGAAGGCAATGCTTAGCCTAATGCAAATGTGGAGGTAGGGCTTAGCCTCATGCAAGGTTTGAGACAAGGCTTAGTCTCAGGCAAAGAGAAGGCAATGCTTAACCTTATGCAAATGTGGAGGTAGGGCTTAGCCTCATGCAAGGTATGAGACAAGGCTTAGTCTCATGCAAAGAGAAGGCAATGCTTAACCTTATATAGTGAACAAGTAGCAAATATGAGTAACATATTTCTTAGCTGGAGATATATTTGCGTCTGGTTGCCTGATTATAGTGATTTTGATATGTGTATATTTGCGAATACTCCTGTTATGTTCACCATGCCTGCATCCAATGAAAAATCATGAGTTTTGTAAGGGGAGGTTGGTTCGTGCTCTTGTCTTCTTGCTCCACTTTGTTCTTCTTTGGGAACCCTGTTCGAGTTACCTTGGGTAATGCCTAGCTTATATAAAGTTTTCAAAAATATATATTTATTGACGAAATGGAGTAATTTTAGAAAGCATAGTGGTATATAATATAAAGTAAATTAGATGAACTAATGACTATAACACTTTAGAAGAGTTGCAGCTTCCTTGCACTAGATTTTTGAGGGTCCCCTTCAAAATTCTGCCCCAGTTTGGTAAGTGATTATTCGGCCTTTTTGCGTGCGACGAAATCTGTCGGATCTGCTCCAGAATTTTGAGAATCCTTCTCAAAATTCTACCCTATTTACGTAACCGATTTTTGAATGTCTGGTATATGATGGCGTTAGCTGGAGTTTCTTCGGAATTTTGAGGGTCCTCCTCAAAATTTTGCCCTAATTGCTGGATTTGGGGGAAATGAAAATTTTATTAAGATAAGACCGAACCCACAGGGCTTCCTACATATCCCATCTTAAATGGGAATCAGGTCAAGTGTAATTCTATTAAATCATATGAAAGTGAACAATCTAAGCATAATATCTCTTGACTGCATCTGAATTGATAAGTTTTGGCCAAACTTCTCCATCAATTTCTGCGAGTATGAGTGCCTCTCCTTTCAGTACTCGATGAACGATATAGGGCCCTTACCAATTGGGTGAAAATTTTCCTTTGGCTTCATCTTGATGCGGGAAGAGTCTCTTCAACACCAGCTGCCCTGGTGTGAATTCTCTTGGTTTGACCCTTTTGTTGAAAGCTCTGGACATTGTGTTCTAATACAACTGACCGTGACGCACTATATTCATCCTTTTTCTATCGATGAGGGCTAATTGCTCATATAATCTCCTTATTCATTCTGCATCACTAAGTTTGAATTTTCGTATGATCCTTAAAGAAGGAATTACCTCGAGGGGAATGATAGCTTCGGTACCATAAACCAACAGATAAGGAGTTGCCTTAGTTGATATGTAGACTGTGGTACGGTATCCTTATAAGGTGAGTGCTAACTTCTCGCGCCGTTGTTTGTAATTAAGCTTGTGAGCCACAATGGATGTGCTCAATCCATTCATATCATCATAATACCATGCAAAAATATCCTCATTCTACTTCAGGAACCTGATGTATTTCTTTATCTCAAGGTGAGTAGGTGAATACTTTTACGACTTTCCTTGACGGTTTCAGAATCTCCCAAGTTGATTGCTTTAGTGTTGTCCAGATTGGACTTAGGTTTATACTCAAAGTTCTCAACTTCTTTGACAACTTCCTCAGGTATTTCATCCTCTTCTTTTAAGTCACTATCCTTATATTGTGTTGTCTCATTACATGTCATAGTCATCGGTTCATCAGAAAAAGTAGTAATAACGTTGTAGAAAGAAAAATGAGAAAGATAATAATGAATAATAAATATTGATTAAAGTTGAAAATATCCCAAAACAAGTACAGCTCGATGAATCGAGCGATTATTTCGAAACAAAATGCATCCTTGAAATAGAACTACTGAAAATATCTTAAATGACTAGCATGGCTATAAGACAAATCTGGCTAATTATCAAGCTACTTAGGAACTCGGCGGGCATGGGATGATGTGGCAGTCCAATTCTTGAGAACAACTCTCTTATCCATATTTTGACTGGTAAGGCCTTCTTCCTCATCCTCCTCAATTATCACACTGAAATCCATATCCCCATCATCTAGGAACAGGTTCCTTAGCCCAGCCAAAGCTTTTTCCTCCACAGATCCTCATATTATATCGGTATGGTGAAAAGTCTACTTAGATGTGATACTGGATGCTCGAACGGGTATAAGGACCACTCCATGGTGGCGACCAATATTATATTCTTTCCAGGTGTATGGATATCCTAGCCTAAAAGTTGTGCCGTGGCATTTCAACTGTACGGATTTGGTGATGCCCTAGATTTTCTTCCCGATCCCTTTGCCGGGTTCATACCTAGACCATGCAAGTTTGCTTTGTACTTTGTTGCTTCACCACACATCTTTTTCAATTGCGTTGACATGCTCAATGTGGTGATAAGTTTCTCCACCTAGCCTTCTTCCATTTTCGATAACAGGGATAGTTTGACTGGTGTAAATGCGGCTAGTTCTGTCTTCGTGAATGATTATCTTCTGATGGTTCCATTCTAACTTCACGACCTGGTGTAGCATAGATGCTACGGCCCCAGCGGCATGTATCTAAGGTCGACCCAATAGAAGATTGTGCATAGCTGATATGTCTAGTACTTGGAATTCAACATAGAACCAAGTTTGCCCATCTGCAGGCAAAGGTTATCCTCCCCAATCAAGACCCATGGAGACCTATTAAAGGCTTTCATGTTCATACTTCCCACTCGTATCTCGTGGAAATTTTTGCCTAATCTTTTCAGAGTAGTCAATGGACAAATATTGAGCCTTGAACCCCCATCTGTTAGGACCCTAGAAATGAATTTGTCTTCAAACTGTACCATGATATGCAATGCCCTATCGTGACTTAACCATTCAGGAGGTAGTTCATCCTCATGGAAGATAATCTTGCGACTCTCTAGTACTTGCCCTACCATGTTGGCCATATCTCCACTGTTGATATTATTGGGCACATAAGCTTCATTCAACACCTTCATCAAAGTATTTTTATGCGCCTCTGAATTCTGCAATGGTTACATGATGGATAGTTGGGCAGGGGTTTTGTTTAAATAATCAACGACAAAATATTCCGTCGCTTGTACTTTCTTCCAAAGTTCATCTGGTCCAATTTCAATGACAGGTTTCTTGGTAGCAGCCTCCTTACTTGATCCTTCTAAATTTTCGGGTGTATAGATCCTTCTAGTTCTGGTCATTCCCTGTGTGACATCATATTCTTCCATATTTGCTTTTCCCTTTTGTCTAGCTTCAATAATGTAATCCTAAGGTATGTCATTGGACTTGAAAGTAGGTATGGTTGCTACTATCACTGTGAAAGGTATGGCCACCTCTACCTCAAATGGAACAAGTGTTGCTGCAGGTGGTGCTACCTCTACCTCAAATGGAACTATGCAGATACCTCAACTTTGACTGACGGCGGTATCTGTACCACAATAGGAGTGAGTGTGACTGCAGGTTTAATGTCATCGCCTTCCCGAATAAGCCCGATTGACCCCTTAGGATCCCATTCTTCATTCGTCTTTATCACATGTACCCCATTACTTCATGATCTGGAAGAGGATTGTTCCGGACGTTGGGTGCAGCTTCTTTCGCCTGTATGAACTTGTTATCAATCAATGTATGGATTTTATTTTTCAATGTCCGGCACTCATCAATGGTGTGCCCCTTCATACCGAAATAATATGCACATGTTTTATTTGGGTTGACCCATTAAGATGAATTTTCCATTGCCACAGCAGGAATATGGATGACATAACCAGCAGCCCTCAATCTTTCGTATAGCTGGTCGATGGGTTCAGCAATGTCGGTGTATTTTCTGGGTGGTTTGAGATCAAAGTTAGGTCAGGGGTTTTGGTAATTTGGACGAGTTGGAGGTGAATTATAGTAGGCTGGCTGGGTGTTATTAGTGTGATATATGGTGGCGGTTTAGAAATATCTGGGAGGTAAGGGTTGGTTTATAGGTGGCGGTGTTTGGTATGTGAGTGGAGATTTTGGACCTTGGGCCACCATTGTTGCCCTACTTCTTTATTCTTTGATATGTCCCCTGATTATAATGCTTTGTTTGTGCCCTGCAGTGCCTCAAAATTTGTCTTCATCCCACTTTTGATACCCTCTTCAATACTTTCTTCGAGTTTGATGATATCAAAGAACTTGTGATTCTCAATGACCATTAGCCTTTCATAATACTATGGTTCCTATGCCCTGACAAAGAACTTGTTCATCTATCCTCGTCTACTGCTGGTCTTGCCTTGGTTTCTTTTTACCTTTACCGAGTAGCATACTCGCGAAAAGTCTCAGGTGGTTTCTTCTTTAAGTTCTGGATATAGAAGATATCCGGTGTGTTTTCTATATTAAACCTGAACCGGTCCATAAAATTTGATACCATTCTCACCCAATTGGCCTATTTCTTAGGGTTCTGTCTTGTGTACTAGGACATGGTATCTCCTGTAAGACTCCTCATGAAGAGCTTCATTCGGATCCTTTTATCTTTTCCAACCCCCACGAGCTTGTCACAATAAATCCTCAAATGAACCTTGGTATCTCCTGTTCTGTCAAATATTTCGAACTTGGGAGGTTTGTAACCCTCCGACAGTTTCACATCTGGTTGTATGCATAAATCCTTGTAGTTCTGACCTTCTATCCTTTTAACTTCTTCAACTTCCTAACCTCGACTAGTAAGCTTCTTGAGCTCCTCGGCCATGGTCTTGATGGGCAGTTCCTTCTTAGGGGATTCTAGTATATAGGAGATTAGTTGAGTGGAGTGAGGTGCATTTTCCACGTATATGGGATTATTTTGGTGAGTTCCGGGGAGTTGGGTGTAGTGGTGATCGTAGGCCGAGTTTTGAGGATTGGGAATAGATTGTGATGTGTTCTGAGGAGTGTGATTGGTAGTGATTTGTGGGTACTCCGTTGGTTGATGATAATATTGTGGAAGAGTTGGTACCGGTTGAGGAACGGGAATTTGAAGTGGAGCTACATATTGATGGGGGTGTGGGAGGATTTTGTGGTCGTTGGTTTGGCGTATTTTGAGGAGGTGTTGGGTTTTGAATATTTTGTTGGTTAATGTCTGGGACGTTTAGGGTGAGGGAAAGGTTTGCCAAATTGCGGACCTGCTCAAGTTCTTCTTGTAACTCCAATATTTTCTGCTCTAATAACAAAACCAAATCATTCTGGGCCGGAATGCTCCTACCGTGTGAAGTTTCGATGTTCTCAGCATTTTATTTTCTAATACCACTCAAGTCATCCATCATACCATTTCCTCTGCTTTTCGTATTACTTGAAGGAGGAGGAGGTGGAGGGCCTCTAGATTTGGTGTGATATGTTGATGATACAAGTATGTTGGAACTAGCCTTACGGGATGAGAATAATAATAAAAATAAAGAAAAACAAAAGGCCAACAAAGTAAGGATTCTGAAAAATGTTTGCAGTATTTAAACATATACTGCGGGAATGTAAATCCGCATATTAGTTTGGGAGCCTCGTTGTGCATGAGGTAGGCCTAGCGACACATTGATTTGGAGAATTTTAGTGCCAATAGTTGCCTCATTTCGTTAATGTAAATGGATAAATCTAAAATGACACTAAATAAGATAATTCACCGATGGCACTTGGCCTTATTATGTTTGAAAAAGTAAATAAACCTAATCTACTTGGTCCCAGAAGGACCTTCTCCAGGCCTTATGTTCTTGTCGATCAAATTCCCCAGTTCGTGTAGGTTTATCAATTTTTCCAAGACCCTATTCACATGATTTTTGTCACTTGATGGAAGATCCTCCCACTAATCTAGCAAAAATGGTGTTATGTTACGGACCATGCCGAACTTGGGGACTTCGTGCCTCATTTTCTGCAAAAATGGTTAGGCCCTTTCCCCTCCAAATCCAACTATTTGTACAATAATGATTAGCATATTGACACTTATATCTCCAAAATTAATGCACACAATCACGGTTGCGTCTGTTGCGATTATGAAAAACCCGATGGACTTTTGGACGAGGCTTGTCTTAAAGGGTTATTATGTGGACAACAAATTAACCCGGCTAGGTTTGACTATGATGCATGTACAATTAATCAGAGTAAGGTTTCTAGAGAGGTCTAAACTGGTACCTTCAAATGGACAACTTGAGGGGGAAAGGTACGAAACCGTCAACTGCACCGGTGATCGACTAGTTTTACCGCAAATAAGACTTTCCGAATTTAAAGGGTGATATATAGGAATGACGCTAACACTCATCAAGTGTTTCTATAAGTTTGATTACACACAAGTGTAATATGATGTCGAGCGTGATTTATGCAACAATAAATATCATGCTGTCACGTATTTGCACGTAAAAAATGATAAATGCAGTATTTAATAATTGAAAGACATTAAGAAAGAAAACAGGGGGACAAGTCACTTTCTGTAGTAAAGGAAAACATAAATGCTTAAAAATAGGCAATTAAACCCAAATAAGAGGGGAAGGGGAAATGGCGCACATGTAATAGCAGAATAAAGCATGCTTAAGACTAATTCACAAAAAACAAGTTTGTTATGCTAAGAGCCTAAAATATCCCAGCAGAGTCGCCATACTGTCACACCCCCTTTTTCCTCGCGAAGTCCGGGTTTTGACATTGTGGGACAACTCTTTTCCTTTTGGAAATTGAGCATGAGATTTGAAGAATCACCACCTAATGGATTAAGGTGCATTAGAGTACCTTGAACAAATAACTCGTGTACTAGTTTACGTTACCAATGATTGGGTAATGGCTCGAAATTACCTCGAGGGGAAGGTGTTAGGCACACCTCGAGGTCTGCAACGGTGGTTCCCAGCCAAAATCAATTTAAGAGGATTAGTATTACAAGCAAATAAACAGACATACATTACTTTAAAAACATGGAGTAAAGGGGTCCTAGGTTTTTTAGCCTATAGAATCACTTCTGTGCAATATTTGGTAATCATCCCCAAATAGGGGTGTTACATATAGCATTAGCACACAGTTCATCATATCCTTTATTACCCAATTACCCTTCCCATAATTATTACCTTAGCTTTCTAACAACATCGAATATGTATCCTAGGCGTGCGCTACTCGTCCCTTGCCTATTGCCCTGGAGGTGTTTAGGACCTCTATTTAAGGTATAATCACCTATGTTGTATTAAAGAAAACTACGTGAAAAACAAAAAAGTCAAATAGGACTATCACATAAAGATGCAATTAAGGGGGCTCATATTTACCTCCACAAATAGACAAGCCAAATGCGCGCCATTCAAATAAGCAGTTTTTATAATTTAGGAGTCATATAGGCAGGATATCTAAATGAGTACATAACAGAATATACAGCAAATTTATCAAGGCGAGGCAGTGAATACTTATCAGTTTACCTATAGATTTTATCACTTACTGAATTTGAGCTCGTTTTAAGCAACATGGAAATCACAAACTTAAACCTAGAATTTAATTTTCCTACAAGCTTGCCTAAGGGATAGCTTGGAAGAATCCTATTGAAATAGCATCTAAACATTAATCAGACCATAATTATGAACCAATGGTTAAAGTAGGTCGGATTTTATCCTTTAGACCCTATAGGCACACTTCTAGGTGCTGAAACTGATTACACGCATTATTTGATGGCATAGAAACTTATTTTTATGCATGTTCCCTATAGACATTGTTGGAACACACTTTCAAAGACGTTGAACTAAAGTCGTGTTCGTTTTTGTAGGTTATGATGAATGACAAACCGACGTGGATGCAAAGTTGACAAATGCCAAATCATCGTGAATACAAAGATATCATTGAACAAACAAGGCGAGAATTATGGCTAACGGACCAAGGAAGAGTCCAAGTTGAGAAGAGTCAAGAACAAGACCAAGAAATGTATTGAAGACATTATTGAGTTGTTTGCATTGTGATCTTGATCCGACAATGGATTCAAGTCTTGGCTTCTCTCTAAAATCATTTTATCAAATTATGCATATCATAAATATTTTTGTTGACCAAAATTTTGTGACCATGTCCAAACCAAAAATCTGACCGTCGGCTACCGTCGACTAGACGTCGGCTAGACATCGTCATGGTTTTTGACGTTTTCATTTTAGCCAAAATGGTTTTTGGAATATTATCATTGGTTTTCACTTCTGGGCATATTTAAACATATTCCAAATTATTATTTCATAAAAACCACACTTGATTTATGGTCGTCGTCTAACACGTGGAAAACGTCTTTGACAAAGTGACGCGACGTTTATGACCTTGGAGATTTGGTTTTTAAGAACTAAGTCTTGTTTTTCACATTTTATACCATAAACAAGCTTTTCCAACACTTGGTTTTGATTTGGAACACTTTGATTTTTGGGTTGGTTTTCAAGGTTAAATAATCGATTATCATGTTCCAATAATCGATTATCTTGCTAATGTAGCAAAACCCCAACTTACAGAAGGTCCAAATAATCGATTATCACCTTCAGATTATCGATTATCATTTTTTGATAATCGATTATCTTGTGTTTCCAGCCCGAACTTGAAACTACAGAGAGGTTGAATAATCGATTATCCTTTGGAGAATAATTGATTATCTAGTTACCGTTGCCATCCAACGACTAGTTTTTTGAACGTTGAAGTAAGATAATCGATTATGCAGTTAAGATAATCGATTATTCTGCCTTTAATTCAAAATTCTTGTCTAACTATTGAGCAACGGTTACTTGATCCTTGAGGGATATAAATAGACCCCAAAACCTCTCATTTCAATAACAATTCTTCAACAATCTATTATGCTTTCATTACATTAAATTCATTCATATTTCATAGCTTTTGAGAGCCAAAATCTTGGAGAAATTGTTGTGTTCTTGAGCGTTCTTAAGTCTACTCATATCTACTGTATAAGAGAGTCCTGTTCTTGAGTGCTAAGTGTTCGTATACACTTGAAGGGAAGTCTAATCCCTTGTTGTTGTAAGAAGGAAGGTTTCATTCCTTCGGTTGAAGTCTTGGAGTGCGGTATCTCCGAGCAAACGTTGTTGAGGCTCGTTTGACTCGAGTTCTCAAGTTGTATTGGTTTGTTGAGCACCTTTAAGCTTAAAGGAGTTAGTTGCAGCTCGAGAGAGTCTCTCGGGAAACTGAACGTAACCACACGTTGTGGTGAACCAGTATAAATTTGGTGTGCTCCCTCCTTACTCTTTTTATTTCCGCATTTACTTCGATTTTATTCCTGCGATTTTTGTTAAACGCTATTCACCCCCCCTCTAGCGTTGGGCACTTATTCTAACAGACATGATATCAAAATTTTCAAGACTGATTTTAAATGTGATCTCTTATGGACATGATGTCTAAGTATGTAGAATGTCATACGAGTTGATAAAAAAGATCCTATAGGCATGGTTTCTAATGCACATTGAATCTTTAGGGTATACATGGGCATGAGTTTTGTCGCAGAATTGATAAATGTCTTATAATAGGATTTCTAGGATGCAAAGTGGAAATTCAGGAGAGAGATATAAAGACAAGGCATATATGCATGGTTTCTAATGCATATAAATAATCACAACAATTATATAGGCATGATTTTAACGCGTATAAATGATCACAACAGTCCTATAGGCATGATCTCTACCCGGTTCCAACAAAAATATGTGAGAATCCCTCCCAGCTTTCACTAATACCCCAATATCTGCTTTTACAAAGATTGTTATTACAGACCAATGTAACAAATCACACAATGAATGAACCATTACACTATAGGGAGCCTTCATAGGCCCAATATCAACCCGGAACCAGGCTTTCAACATAGCACCTCTGAGCATAGTGGTAGCCCATTCACAACACATAAAACTGGTTCGTTATGTGTCAAAGTTTCCAAGAACCTCAGGGACCCGGGCAATTCTCACACCCGAATCAGATGTTCTACAAGAATCTCAAGGATTGAAAAACCAACCCAAATATGTCAAAGTTCAGAGGAGTCTCATGGACCCTAAACAGTGATCACACTGGGGGTGGAAAGACCCTAGACAACTAAGAGTAGGAGTTGAACATAATACATGAAAATAGGAGACCGTTTTTTTAAGAAAAATATTTTTATACTTCAAAAGTGCATAGAAATAGATTACCAGATTACAAGAACCCCAAACAACACACATTTAGCAGAAGGAGTTCAGCCATGAACTCTAGCAATCTAACAACAGATAGAACAAAGTGATAATTAATTTGAACAAGGTTTCACATGGCCTTATTCCATTAGCTATTACTAGGTGAACATATAGGCATATATTAATCAAAGAATAGCATGTTGGTATCAAGTTACTGATCTGACAATCATACAGAAAAAGTTGAGAGCATAGAAACCATGAATTAATCAGGAGTTTGTTAAGGTGAAACATTTAAAACATGCATAATGCATGCTAGTTGAGAAACAATTAGACACGTGTCTTGGATCAACATGAACATGCTAAAGTGGAGTAACCATACTAACTTATTGATTAGGACAAATTCACAGGAGTTTAAGCATGCTAGTTAACAGAAACGTAGGGGAAAACAAAGGCATATTGATACCTACAACAGATTGACTATATAGAACATTAAGTAGGATATGATAACAGAGATAAACATGTTGTTTAAAGGCAGTAAACAGGAAGCACATAGGTCATATTACATAAAAGTAGACATGCTGATTAGAATCAACAAGCATGAAGCACACATGTATTACATAGCATGTCGAATTATAGCACAAGTGGAGACATACCAGTTAAGAGATAGCGACAAGAAAGTGAAGCAAATAGGATCCAAAGGTCTAGCCTTGGCTTTCAGCCGGTTGGACAGTGCAACAAACACAAGTAATAGGAAGATTTGCAATGGAGAGTGTGTATGAGTAAGAGCAAGGATTTGTGTGTATTTTCGTGTTTCTCTGTGTATGTGTGCGTGTCTTTTCAAAAAAATAGGAACGGATTTATATAGCAATTAGCAGAGTGAAGAAAATAAGGTAAAGGAACCAAGATTTCACAAATAAGGCAAAGTGACCAGTCAATCAATCAATTAGGGCTTAACATGACCAATTAACATGCAAGATTATGGGAAAAACCATTCAAATTAGGGAGAAGTCAATTATCAGCCAAATTAGGTTTTAATAAGGCAAGAAACAAGTCATTGGCCTTTTTATAAGTCAATTAGAGTAATTCAACATCTAGAAATCAGGCCAATAGACTTATTAGGACAAGTAGTACCAATTAGGTGTTACAAAATAAGGAAAGTATGTGAAAATTACATAAAGTAGCCATCTCAGCGAAAACATATAATTTTGAACCCTAGTTATGCGGATAAAATCTATGATCCTGTGCTAATCGATAGGTCAAAGAACACATGCAAATATTGAAACGAACAGTGAAATAATCCAATATATTAAGGACTAGAACATAGACATGAAAGAATCAATAAAACTACTAAAGATAATCAGATTCAAACACTTAGAAACTTTAGAAAAGTTTTGCAGAAATAAGAAGAAGTGAAACCCTAGTTTTAGAGAAACAAAGAAAATAGATTAATAATAAGGGAAATGAAAGATTTTTTAAAAGAAAATACTAGATAAACTCAAAATCGTTTCAGATCTACAAGGATCTGAACATACTCAAGTAGAAGGAGATTAGGGTTCTTGAAAAATACAATGAGGTGATGAAAAATCTAGTCCAGAATCGGAGTTTCGAACCATAAGCACAAAGATAACCATACTCACAATCATAGCGATGAACACGAAGCGGATTCATTGAGAAAGTGAAGAGTCTAGGTCGACTCTAAGTTGGATCTCCTTGAGATCCCTTCAAAATATGAAGAAATCGAACAACCAGTAGAGGCAGGAGGCTAGATAACGCAATAAATCACCAGATGACCCCATATCTGGTCAAGAATTGAAGGGGTTTGGGGGAATTTTTGAGGGACAATGCTCTAAGGTTTGAGGGCGTTTGAGAGCGAAAAGAATAGGAGAAGATTGAGAGGCAGCGCAAATGAGAAAGTGAGGTAGGGTTTTGGGTGTTAGGTTAAAAAAGGAAAATAGGTCCTAGACCGTTGAACTTTTGAGAACAATGTGCAGGATTGATTTCGGGTTGGGTGGGTTATAAAATTAGGTTAGAGTTTGGGTTAGATTGGGGTATGTGACGAGGATAGATGAATTAGGCTAGGGTTTTAATTGGGCTAGGGGTATATCTAATTGGGTTAGGGGTATTAATTTGGGCTGAAGTCCGAATTTAAATAAAAAATTAAAGAGACTATTCGTTAAATACCAAATTGGTTTAATAAAACAATTTTATAAAATAATTTATAAATAATAAAAATATCATTTGCGCATAAAACTATTTAAATAATTAATTAGTATTATAAAAATATAAAAGGTTAATTTATTGTGAAATAAGGTAATTATGCACACATGGGCTATTATTCCAATTATAATCATAACATGTACTTATCGCTATTCACGAAATAATCAAAGCTTAGTATAAATATAAATGATAAAATTAAGCAATAAAATTACCATTAAATCATTTGTAATGCAACTAGTATTTGTTTATATGCTAAAATGCTAGAATAAATTAATTAAAATTCCTTTAAAATTACAGGAAAATTATGAAAACATATTGGTTGATGCTCATGCACTATTTTAAGAATATATACGTGTTTTGAAATATATGAGAAAAAAGTTGGGTATCAACACCACTTTTATAGGTGAGTCCCATGATTACCAATTTATCTTTATGGACAATTAAACTTGCACTGTAAACTGTATTGGTAATAAATTTGCTCATCTGTCCGGATTTCCTTATGATTTTCCCATGCCATAAAGCTTGCACTTGCAATTACTTAAGCCCCCCTTCCTCGACATTAAATATCTATTTCTTAAAAAACATCTATTTCTTAGTTAGTAAATCAACATTGTTTTTGCTAATAAGGATATTTATATTGGAAATTAAGTAACACAGCAGTTGTAGTTATTACAAACCAAGACTGTTCGAGCGTTCAAGTCTTCAAAACAGATCTTATTGAAAGGTGATAAAGCAAAGGGAGGGGGTGATAAGTAATATACAAGATGCCATGGTTGTCATCCATTTGAGGCTGTGAGGTTCATACCATGCTTTGCCGAGGCATTTACTACAACATTAGCTTCTCGGTATACATGTCTAAGCTCTACGTGATCCAGTTCCAACATCAGTGAACTGCATCAAGAAATAATAGGTAAGTAAAGTTCATTACCATGTTCGACCATGGTGCACAGTACATGTGAATCAGTTTCTATTTGAAACGGCCAGATGCTACAGTCTTTAGCTAACTGTAGGCCTAGCCGAAGTGCTATTAATTCAGCTTCAGTAGCAGAGAAGCAATTTAAACTGGTTGTGAATCCCCGGATCCATCGGTTGGTCAAGTTATGAAAAATTCCTATATCTCCCGCTCTGTTAATTGCTTGATTAAAGGCACCGTCAATGTTAAGCTTAACAAAGTTATTAGGCGTTGGGTACCATTTAATGTAAAGAGTGCACGTATTGGCTTTAGGAGAACGAGTTGGTGAAAGAAAGAAAAATTCTATAAGATGATACATGATATCAATTACAGACAATTCCTTGTGAGTATATGAAAAAGATTATGATTCGGTATAATCCAAATATGCCAAAGGATAAAAAAGGCACCATTAACATGACAGGAACCTCAATTACTTGGTAGAAAAATGGTCCTTGATTACGCATTCATTGAAGTTGGGAGCAATAGTGTTTATATGGAAGAAAGTCCATATTGGTTGGACAATGTTACTGTCTAAAAACAAGTGAAATATAGTTTTAGGGGTATGAGCACACGATTTGCAATTAGGATCATGTTGAACATACAAATTGTGAAGGTAAGTTGCTGCAAGAAGGCGATTTTGAAGAATATCCAAAGGAATAATTTAATTTTATTGGGAACATGCGATTGGAGAAGTAACCATGGCGGACAAGTGGTGTTCTTGGAGGTACAGATTATATGATGATTTTGTACTGTAAGTACCGTTTTGATTTGAAAACCAGCAGAACGTATGAAGACAAGAAGAGCGAGGACTAAAGTAGGTACTTTGGGTGACGGTAGACATAGTGGGTGGGAGGTTGAATGATAGCTTCTATAAATGCCATTGGTCATTTTGGAAAAGATCAGCAAGCGTTAAGGTAGATTCGAGATGCGTTAGGGGACCTTGAATTAGGCTCCTAAGTGTGAAATTAGTAGGAAGCCAAATGTCATGTCAAATGTTAATATCATAACCATTTCTAAAATGCCATTAAGGCCTTTGGCGTTCAATGTGTAACCTTTGATAAGACTTTTTCAAATGAAGGAGACATTGTGCGCAGGTGGAATAACGGGTGTAGAATTTCGAAGGAGGCGGTATTTAGACGATAAAATTTTAACCCAAAAGGCATGAGGGTTGTGGCGAAAGCACTATGCCAAACATAAGACTAGCGCCAAATTCTTACCTTTGGTTTTCTCACTTTCTAGACCTCCATTATGATATGGTAAATTCACTTTGTCCCAATTAACTAAATGAATTTTTCTTTTCTCCAGATTAGAGCACCTAAGAAAATTTCTTTGAATTTTATCAATATTATTAGTAATTTTGGCAGGCAAAATATTACTTTGCATGGCATATTAGGAATAGTCGAAAAACGGATTTGATTAAAGTTGTTCACCCAACAATATTGGAAAATTTTACTTTTCATCTTTGGAGTCTATTATTCATTTAGTCTAGAATATATTGGTGGTCACGACTTTGAGGTTGCAAGTTAGTAATTGGATGACCTAAATATTGACCTACTGTTGTGGAGGTGTGCATATTGAGAATAATAGAGACACATATACGAGTCGATTGAGGAGTGTTTGGTGAGAAAATATATTTGATTTGGAATGGTTGATCCTCTAACCCATTAGGGTACCAAATTTCTGAGAATGTTGTTAACAACAGTAACATTTTTTGTGTTTGCTTTTGCGAATAACATAAGGTCATCTGCAAAGAGAAGATGAGATAAGGCTGGACCAGTTTGTAAAAGCCTGATAGGTTCAGGTGTTATTATTTGTGGATAGATTAATCACCCAAGTAAGAGTTTCCATACAACAAATAAATAGATAGAGAGATAATGAGTCACCATGTCGAATACTTCTGGTGAGGGAAAAGAAAGGAGTTGTTTTTCCATTGACAAGAATAGATGTAGATTAAGAGATACAGTTCATAATGAGGGTGATTAAAGATAAGGGAAGATTAAGACTATTGAGAGAATAATGAATGAATGACCATTATAAGCGATTAAAGGATTTTTCTAAGTATATTTTGACTAGCATATGACCATGACGACCTTTCTTGTTCTTAAAAGAGTGTATAGCCTCATGGATAAAAATTACATTATCCATAGCTCCTCGACCGGGAATAAAGCTATATTGATAAGGACTGATTATAGTATTAAGATAAGGATGAAGGTGATAAACAATACTTTTGGTAATAGTTTTACAAATGGTACTGCAAAGACCAATCAGTGTATATTGGGTGAGTCTTTCAGGAGTCTTAACCTTAGGAATGAGAGTAATATATGTTTGATTGATGTCTACAGGGATAGTGCTTGTGGAAAAAGCATCAAAGCATATTTTGTTAATTGCTCATTGAGTATCAACCCAATATCTTTGAAAAATAGAGGGTGGACCGTCAAGTCATGGTGATTTAAGGGTTGAAAAGAGTGAATTGCTTTTGATATTTCTACAAAATTGAGAGGACGCGACAGGTGTAATGAGTCCGCACGAGTAAGTACATCTGGGGCCTGGACGACCTCTTGCTTAAGGTTGAGTAAAAGTTCAGTGGTATATGTATTAATAAAGTGATTTGTAATAAGAATGAGGATAGTAGGAGGATCAAATGTCCAATTTCCAACCTAGTCATAAAGACCAAGAATCCTATTCTTTCGGCGTCGGTGAACAATAGATAGTTGGAAAAATTTAGTATTTCCCTGAATGTTAAATTCTTGAATGAGGAAATGTTTCAGATGAATGTGAAAATTCGATTTTTAGCACGGTCGCTTTTAATCATACCTGACTTAATTAGTTGACTAAATACGTATTTTTAGAACCTATGTATATTTTTCCATTTATTGCTTTTAGTTATGGGGTTTTATGGATTTATCTTTATCTATTTTATTCAGCGCTAAAATCATGTCATGCGTATTGATCACTGCCAATTCCGCACTACTAAAGAATAGCATGAGAGGGTCGCAATAGCTTTTACCCGACTTTGGGTTAGGATCGAATCCACAGAAAGCTAGGATTGGAGTTAAGTATCTATCTAGCTTAGAATTACGAGTGTGTTCTTTAATTGATCTTCTCATCATTTTTTGGGTTTTCAATTATAAACTACTATTATCAAACTATTATTTAAAACTAGATTATGGTATGAGATAATTGCTAACGTTGTATCTAATATTTTAAAGGGAACTAGGGTAGTGACTTACACCTAGGTAACTAATTGACGGGTAATTGCTTCTATGGCTCAATTGACGTGATTGGGGAAATATGTATAACCGTTGCATAATTTTACCCACTATTACACCTCTCGTTAGAGAGAGTGATTTTTCCTGATTGACTCTCTCGAGACCAAATGGGTAGGTCAATTAGTTCAAGAAACTAGGGTTCAAATCGGATAATTACTCTCTCGAGGTTTAACCCATTAATTGAAACTATCAAATCTCTTGAGTCCATCCCAATTCCTTGCTGGGTCAACTTTGGAGACTTAGGCTCTCTTTCTCAAGAAGAACTTAAATCAACTTAGCACAACCGATGTTTACAACCACCAATTCATAAATTAAACCATAAGATTGACCCAAATACAAAAACCCATAGTCAATCTAACCTTAAATTACAACACTCATCAATTACTTACACTAAGGTTGAGCCACAATCCTAGCTTATGGGTTTAGCTACTAATGCTTGAACAAGAAAATAGAAAAATGGATGAAGAACAAGACATATTAATTAATTACTAATGTAAAATACAAGAATCTATCGTTAAAACCAAGCTAAGATGCCAAAAATGGCTACAAATGAAGTTCCCACGAACGTAGTTATGTTCTGGAGTTAATAGATAACCTAAAAATAACAAAATATTTTATTTATACTAAGCTAATAAAATTAAACAAAAATACCCTTGCGGGGTCAGTGCGGGCCGCAAAAAATGGACCGCGACCGCACTAGGTTCTTGGACAAAATCTGAACTCTTTGAACTTGGGCTATCCGGACCACGTAGAATGGACCGCATCCGCGGAGGTCTCTAATGCGGTCCGCACAAGTATGACTGCGGACCGCGCAGCTTGAACCATGGAAAATTTTAACTCTCTAAATCTCTCTTATGCGGACCGCATAAAATGATACTGCGCCTGCGGAGCCTTCACCGCAGACCATACAATTTTTACTGCGGCCATGTTTCCCCAAGCCTGGTTACTCCATCTCTGTGAATCTACCTAGTGCGGACCGCACAAAGTCGAATGCGGCTGCACCAGGCGTTTTTGCCCTCAGTTTGCCTTGTCTTCGATGCTTGAGCAGGTTTCACTCCCTTTGAGCTGATCTTCGATATTTCGTCACTTTGTTTATCAAACCTGCAATCAAGCATACTTATGAGCCTTTTGGGATTGTAACAATTTATAACCAAAGCGTAAGAAAGAAGGAGCATAAAACACGACCAAATTCGTAGTTATCATGTACGTGTACTTAATTAATCACGCTTTATTAATAATTAAGATTATTTGGTGAAAGTCGCACGAACATGTACTTCGATTTATTTTGAATATCATAATTATGTCACACAAACAAATACATAATCATGATGATTTATGATTATGAGTTGTTCTTCGCTATATTTGAGATAATTGTGAAAGCTATAGTGATGCGAATTTGTGGAAAGAATGTACATTTTAACTAATGGGAATTAGGGGAACTAACTAAATCTAAATTATTAGAAGTGTCCGATGATTGTTAGGCGTTTATATTTTTTTAATAAAAAAAATGGGACATCTTATGAGTGACTAATCGATGTTGAGTCAATTATAAGTAAAAATATCAAACTGTTATAAAATAGAAGTCTATTTAGAGTGAATGTCTAAGAGTTTTAGCTTGAAGCTAAGTCATTCCTCTTCCTATAAATAGAGGGGTCTTACCCCATTGTAAATCACCCCAAGTATTAATAAGAATACTTCTCTCTCTCCCTATTCTCTCTCTATATTGTTCTTATTCTTGCATTATTGTTCTTGTCTTTATATTATTTCATAACACGTTATCAGCACGAGTCTCTAACCAATTGAAATTTTCGATTGTCTTAACTTTTGTTTGTGTAGGGTTTTTCTTCAAAGAAAGAATGAAGAAAGAAAAAGAAAAAAAAAAAAGAAGGAAGCAGAAACAAAAAGAAAGAAAGAAAACAAAGAAAAGAACAGAAAGGGAACGAAAAACGGCAAAAAGAGAAAAGAAAGAAAAACGTGGAAAAAGGAAAGAAAGAAAGGAAAGGAAGAAAGGAAGAAAATATTGAAAATATAATTGGTATACCTTAAAGGTAAGTAATTTACTTTTCCCTTTCAAATTCTTGAAATTCTACGATTTGATTTAACATACAAACAAAGTTTGATTATAACTCTAATGGAGTTTGTAAGATATTATAACCACATGAAGTGGTTAAATCTCTATGCCCTGCCATGATTAAATTCATGTATGATTGTGGGCAAAGAATTAAAAATCCGTCCCATTGAATTTGCTCCATTCCCTTTAGAGAATGTGGAAGCAGTATATGATAAGTCTGAAAGAAGACTAAAATATTACCATGAAGGTATCAATGAATGTGGACGTGGCAAAGAATTCCGTCCAATTGAATTTGCTCCATTCCCTTTAGAGAATGTGGTAGCAGAATTTGATAAGTCTGAAAGAAGACAAAATTATTACCGTAAAGGTATCAATGGATGTGGACATGGCAATAGACGAAATTATAATCGTCATTATTGTGATAATGAGAATAATAAAGATTCTCAAAATAATCTTTCACTTTATGAAAGTAATATTTGACATGACATTGTGTAAAGCACATGATTATGATCCATTCCCTGAAGTGAATGTGATAATTGTAATAGAGCCCGTAAGTATGAACACGCTCTTGATGTAAATTTGTTTTATGTCTGACATTATGAAAAGAAAGTTCGTTGCCCTTGAAATTTCGGGCAAGAACTATATGACATGGGTGTTGGATGCTGAAATCCACTTAGATGCTATGGGTCTCGGAGACACCATCAAAGATAGAGAAAAAGCATCCACCCAAGAATGTGCGAAGGCCTTGATTTTCTTGCGCCATCACCTTGATGAAGGTTTGAAGATTGAATATCTCACCGTCAAGGATCCACTCATCTTGTGGAATGGCTTAAAGAAGAGATATGACAACCTGAAGTTGGTCACTCTGCCACAAGCACAATACGATAAGAATCCAAAAGCAAATAGTTTATAAACTATATATTATCGTTGCGGTGGAAACGGGCACTGGTCAAAGGCTTGCCGTATACCATGACATTTGGTTGACCTTTATCAAGCATCTCGAAAGAGTAAACGCCCTGAAACGAATTTTGTCTCTGACGACAACTTTGACATCACCCACTTGGATGTGGCAGACTTCTTTGAGCAACCCGAGGGGAAGATAGACCACCTAATCGGTGATGGATCCGTGATGAAAGAAGATGGAGCTATTTGATTTTATTCTACTTGTTTGTATTAGTGAATGAATAAACTAATAGCCATTAGTATTAGCTCGTATTAGTTAGTTCATGATATAATGTTAGTATTAGTTCTTTAGAATGTATCAATATGCTCAAATATCAATAATATTTTTACTTTCCAGTAGAGGTAATCGACTAACCTGAAAAACTAGTCGGTCTCATATTTCGCATAAAACTGCAAAACAATCGATTGTCAATGATCAACAATCGATTGTCTTTAAAACAGTGTGATCTGGAATTTTACAAAAACAGTCAACAATCGATTGTCGATGATTAACAATCGATTGTCTTTAAAACAGCTGGAATTTTTCAAAAACAGTCAACAATCGATTGTCTGTGTTTAACAATCGATTGTTTTTAAAACAGTGTAATCTGGAATTTTTCAAAAATCATCCACAATCGTCTATGTCTAACAATCGATTGTCGTTAAGACTAATCTGGAATTTTTCAAAATAAGCCAACAATCGATTGTCTATATTTAACAATCGATTGTCTTAAGACAGTGATCTGAGTTTTTCAAAATAGCAAATAATCGATTGTGTGTGTTTAACAATCGATTGTCAATGTTCAACAATCGATTGTTTGTGTTTAACAATCGATTGTTTGAAGAAAATGTTTAAACTGAAATTTTCAAACTGCAAAGTAATCAATTATGGATAACATATCTGATTTCGTTAGTCAACTGTTAGCTGCAGATTTTGAAAATATTATGTGACACAAACGAATTGAACTTATTTATTCATATGTTCGTGTATTTCTTTTATATGTCAAACCATGGAAAGTAAATTGATTGAAGGCTCCGGAAGAGCAACTGTAACTCTGCCCAAAGGCATGACGTTTATCTTAGAGAATGCAATATTCTCCTCCAAGTCTAAGAAGAACTTGTTGAGTTTTAATGATATCAATCGCAATGTTCTCCTCCAAGTCTAAAAGGAACTTGTTGAGTTTTAAAGATATCATTCAAAATGGATATCATATTGAGACAATAGATGAGAATAATCTTGAATTCTTCATGAAAACGAGGCTGCCCATTTCGGTTTGGGTTCACGCTATTTTGCATGCAGCAACTAGTTCGTCGGCTGCCCATTTTGGTTTGGGTTCACGCCATTTTGCATGCAGCAATACTAGTTCGTCGGCTGCCCACTTCGGTTTGGGGTCACGCCATTTTGCATGCAGCAATGCTAGTTCGTCTCTGACTGACGAATTGACACAAATATTCCCCGTTGCAATTGGTTTTGGGTCATGGACCCAATATATCCCATTTAAGAATCTTTGGATGCGCAGTATATGTGCCTGTAGCACCGCCATCCCGCACCAAAATGGGTCTGCAAAGAAGGTTAGGAATATATGTCGAGGTTGAATCGCCCTCCATTATTTGCTACCTCGAAAGTCGAAACATTGACTGATGAGACACTTTTCCCAAAATTAGGGGGAGAAGTTGGTGAAACCAAACGGGAAATTTTGTGGAAAAATGCATCATTATCTCATCTTGATCCACACACCTCTATTTGTGAGAAAGAGGCACAAAAGATTATCCATTTGCAAAGAATAGCAAATCAAATGCCTGACGCATTTATAGATTTGAAAAGGATAACAAAATCACATATCCTCGAAGTGAATGTGACAACATTTGATTCACGAATACATATTCATTATCGGAAGAATATGAACATGAAATTGGTATTAAATATACCACACTCACCCCTAGAAGGAGGTTTGAGATGATACCACACTCACCCCTAGAAGGAGGTTTGAGATGATATATGGCATGAATGATCGTTGGTCACGTACCTATTGTACGCCAAAGTATTTTGGAAATATGACTATTAAAAGACAACGATAATGCAAGAAACATATCTTGCATATAAGTTTGGCATGACCATAATGGTATAACTTTCTCTTTAAGAAAGATATTCACCACATGGATGTTGATGAATCTGTGGTAGTACAAAATTAATTGAGAGCTCTAGAAGAGCCAATTATTACTATGTTGGAGAAACACAATTGAGTATTGTGCTGTAGTAAGTCTCAAAGAAACTTATTCAGTTTCCAAAGTACACGCGAAAGCGATTGATTATATTGAGACTATAAATAAAGGAAGGCTTTGATATCTCCTATTACTACAACTTGTAGCGGGGTAATTTGTATATAAAAAGCTACCCGTTTTGTTCTCCAGTTTGTACTACACAAACGAAATAATGCCACAATAAAGTGGATATCTATTGGTATAAAAACCCATGTCATAATAAACCCGAAGTTTATCGATAAGTGCACATGTCATGGTGTAAATTTGAAGTTTACCAATATTGATAATTTATTCAGTTGACATTCGTGTTAGCCATCTCATTTTAAGTATGATGTGCAAATTCACATAGGTGAATATTAAAGAACTAGAAAGTTCTTTACGAATTCTCTTGTATCACTTGTTCTCATTAATGAACTGACCAACTAAAGAGTTCGGGTTGAAGCCCATAAATTCTGGAAATATCAAAGGTGAATATGGGCCCATTCACCTGCCATGTATACCACATATGATGCATCTATGAAATGGTTACATGCGCAATTGTTGTTGACCCGCAGCCTGGCCGGTGCTTGCGAGGTAAATTGCTCAGTAATATAACTTCGAGCATAATTTCCATATTTTCTACTCAAGATAGTTCATCTTGATAAGTTGGTTTATATCAAAGTTGGTTTAGCAAGATAATTATTGAGTGCTTCCACTTAATAGCTAAACTGTTTCTTATGAGAACAAAGTTATATATATCAGTTTGATATACGTTATATACGAGAGTATATTATATTCTCCCCTCACAAGTGGTTCAGGGTCAGGAACCAAATAATTTCATCTTATTATTAATGTGCTGTGTATATTGACATAATAATGCACAAAGATGATTTCCCAGAGTTGAGGAAACAAGTTAGCTTTTCTAACATGAGGGGGAGACATGATAAACACTTGAGAAAAGGTTACATGGGATGAATTATCATTTGTATATGTATATCCCCGAATATCATGATATGAACCTGAAGTTCATAAAAGGGATAATTCAATTGCAACATATTGCAAAGCATGCTATACGCATTTGCTGACACAAAGAAAGTAACTAAATGGAAGAGATACAATTCAAGAAGAATTGATTCCATATGAAAGACATGTAGTTTTGAACCTATAGTTCAAATGCTTGAAAGTATAAAGTCAAAGGTATGTATAGTCAGTTTTCGATATCTTATTTGTCTAGCATGACATGGAAAACTTGATATGCATCTAAAGTCTATTATATGGCTTATATGACTTAACTTGAAAGATTTAAGTTGCTTGAAGCATATGCAATTCTTGGTCCTGAAGTACCACATCCCAAGTACAATTTGTGTACATGTGAATCTTGCTATAACTATAAGCATGATGGCATTGAGAATACATCTACGGAGATATTGAAGAGTCATTCCACAACATTATATGAAGATGTTCATATCTATCAAGAATGATGATTTCAAGGTGCGGAATATTTATTCAAGTCAATATGGTTGATTTGTCAAACATCTACCAAAGATCGTTTTGAAGATGATGCACAAGATTGGAATGCAAATGCTCAAGGATATAAATTGATGTACTCATTAGGGGGAGTCAATGCGCGTTGCACTCTTTTTCCCTGACAAGGTTTTTTCCCACTGGGTTTTCCTTGCAAGGTTTTTAACGAGGCAACCAATAGGCGCATATTCAAACATGTGTACTCTTTTTCCTTTACTTTAATTTTTCCCATTGGGTTTTGGTTTTAAGGTTTTATGAGGCACATTATTGAATAGACATTCAAGGGGGAGTGTTATAAAATAGAAGTCTATTTAGAGTGAATGTCTAAGAGTTTTAGCTTGAAGCTAAGTCATTCCTCTTCCTATAAATAGAGGGGTCTTACCCCATTGTAAATCACCCCAAGTATTAATAAGAATACTTCTCTCTCTCCCTATTCTCTCTCTATATTGTTCTTATTCTTGCATTATTGTTCTTGTCTTTATATTATTTCATAACACAAACAACATTAAATTTCGGCCCATGTCGAGTTTTCATAGAGTACCTCATAGTTCCAATTACCTTTTTATTACTACGGTGGCCCTAACTTAATTGTGTGGCAAGATTGCAGAGAATTAATCAGATACTTTATCAAGTCAATTTGTAACACCAAATCAACTACGTTGATATCCTAAAATATAATAAGCTACATTTGAATATAAAAAGCACTAATACAAAAGTTCCAATTGTACAAACAATATCCTAATGAATTACAGATGTGCCTAAGCTCTTTTGCTTCAAATTTCAGTCTACTTTGTCGTAAAATTTATTGCTCAAACTATTGCTATTAGCATTCAACTAATTTAAGAATATATTACATACCAACATGAATAGATTGTTACCAATTAACTATGAGAATTTCAGTGTTTATTACAATCCCACTCAATTGAGCTATGTTGTGAAATACATTTTCCTTTCCAATAAGTGGTACAATTGCAAACATAGACATTCATACTTCTATCTGAGTAAGATGATTTGCAGCGACTTCAAACACCTCTACTGCTCTAACTTTTGGCTTTGTGATTTATAGATTTGACCAGTTAGTAGCCAAATTTATGGACTGCAGCCGTGTTCATTTCACTTATGGTTATTCATTTTAACGATGTTACTACCAAAAACATTATTTAACAAAAAGCATTAAGAGCGGATTTGGATCGAAACTCATGCTCGAAGGACATAAATTAACAAAGATAGCACATGCTTAGAGGCATTTGTGAACAACAGCAAAATGACAAGGTTAAACTGATTTCAATTCAAGTCATTCAAACATTTTGTAACATTTCACAAAAAAGAAATCTAAAACACAACACCATACAAACACAATACACATATAAAATTCACAGAAGAAGGAAGAGAAACTTGATTATGCTAAATTCAAAATATGCGAGTTCATAGATGTGTATTGTAATGACCCGGCCGGTTGTTTCATGACTTATCGCTTTGTTTCCCTCATTTCTGCTTTTTATTGTCTTGTTTAGCTTATTATGTACTACCGGGTTGGTTGGCTCAGGTTCGGAGAGCTTTTGGAAAGGTTTGAGAAATTTAGTCTCTTTTGAGTAAACTTAAGTTGGAAAAGTTAATCGAATGTTGACTTATGGGAAAAAGGGGACCAGATGTGAATTGTGATAGTTCAGGTAGCTCCGGGATGTGATTTGAGACTTAAGAGTGTGATCTGAATGTGTTTTGGAGGTCTGGAGTAGATTTTGGCTTGAATTGGCAAAATTGGAATTTTGGCGTTTTCCGGTTATTATGTGAGATTTGATATAGGGGTCGGAATGAAATTCCGAAAGTTGAAGTAGTTCTGTTCTGTCATTTGCGACGTGTGTGCAAAATGTCAGGTCATTAGGACGTGGTTTGATAAACTTTTTGATCAAAACCGGAATTAAGAAATTTTTGGAACCTTAGGCTTGAATCCGATGTTATTTGGTTGATTCGATATTGTTTTACGCGATTCAAAGATTGATATAAGTTTGGATAGTTGAATGTGACTTATTTGTGCTTTTGGTTAAGGTCTCGGGGGCCTTGGGGGTGATTTTGGATGATCGACGAGAGGTTTGGAGTTGGAATTTGGAGCTGAAGAGCTGAAACTTCTATCATAACCGCACCTGCAACTTGGGGACCGCATGTGCGAGCTCGCAAAAGCGCCCAGAGGGTCATAGATGCGGAAATGGCAATGGGGATATGGAACAATAGAAGTGGCCATTCGTGCGCACCTGTGATAGCGCATGTACGGGTGTTTGGTTGCAGGTGCGGTTTGGGGTGTTTAAATTATTTGCGCAGAAGCTCACCTGGGACCGCATGTGCGAGATTGTGACCACATGTGCGGTTTAGCTGGGGAAGGACATATAAATTATGAACTTCATGATTTTTAGCCTTTCTTCACCATTTTAAATTCGATTTGGAGCTTTTTGGGAGATTTTGAAGAGGGAATTCAAGGAATCCTCGTTGAGGTAAGATTATTGAACCTAAAACTCATTCCTATGGTGTTATTTTATTGATTAAGCTTGAAATTTATGGGTAAATGTTGAAGAAACTAGGGTTTGAGATTGGAAACCTTTGATTAGGGATTTTGAAGAAGGAAATCAAGAGATCTTCGTTGAGATAAGATTGTTGAATCTAAAACTCGTTCCTATGGTGTTATTTCATTGATTGGGCTTGAAACATATGAAAATTTGTGGGTATATATTGAAGAAACTAGGTATTGAGATTGGAGACCTTTGATTAGGGATTTTTCATTGGATTTTGGTATTCTTGGTATGTATGGACTAGTGAGAGGATAAGGATTCCATTGATGTTAATTTTGTTGGATTTCGAGTCGTGGGCCCGGGGGTCGGGTTTGGTTAATATCGGGATTTGTGTTGTAATTTGATTATTTTCACATAGGCTTCGTTCCCTTAGCATATTTTAGACGTCATGATTCTTATTTTGGGTAGATTCGATGTGAGTTGAGGCTGAGGCAAGAGGAAAAGGCATCGCAGACTAGAGTTTGGACCAGATAGAGGTAAGTAATGATTGTGAATGCTGCCCTGAGGGTTTGAAACCTCATATTTCACATCATTGATCTACTTTTAGGTGACGCACTTGCTAGATGACGAGTGTGGGGTTGTGCACTGTTGGGGATTGTGACTTAGTCATTACCTTATGACTGTTCAACCGTGTATTTTGATTAAAAACTGTTTGCTATCATTGTATTTTGAAAGTATTATCATGTTTTGGGTTAAATGCCATATTTGGGCCTCGTGCCAACTATTTTGAACCCTTAGGGTTTTTTTACTACTATTCCTCATTTTTTTGACTTATGTATTTGTACTCAGTCATGCTATATCCTATTGTTTTCAAAACTTAGCCATCTTTACTCATTTTTGTTTAACTGATATTTTGGGCTGAGCATCATGTTTACTGTTGCTCGAGCGAATTGTAAAATTCTGACTAAGTGAGGCCGAGGGTCTATGTTATGAGGATACTATAGGATCGGGCTGCGCATCGCAACAGTGTTATACTGATTCATGATTATAAGGCCGAGGGCCGGATGTTTTACGCCACGATGTGGCTTGATATGAGGTCGAGAGCCTATTTAATTATGCTATGAGATGGCTTATTATTGAGCTTGGGATGTAAGGAGCCCCTCTAGGAGTCTGTACATCGAGTGAGTGCGGGTACCCAGTATGAGATATGATATCACCCGAAGGGCTGTTATGGTTTCATGTTTTGCCCGAGGGGCTGATACGAGTGATTGTGAGATAGTCTGAGGGGGTGGTTCTGTTGGTATTTTTCCCGACGGGCTGATTTATGTTACTACCCTTTTCTCCCTATTTTCATCACTCATTTAAGCTACTGAAAAATATGTTTTAAAGAGGTTTTCACTAAACTAAGGTGTTTTATAAGCTTTTACTGCTTTATTGCATTGTTTATACTGCTTTACTATAACATTATGTTGTGTTTTACGTGTTTATGGCTCAGCTGCCTTTACTTTTATTACTTACTAAGTTGGCGTACTTACATCACTCCCTGTACCCTTTGTGCAGATTCAGGAGTCTCGGGTCACGCTAGCGAGGGCTGATTTTCTTTCTAATAGGCTTGTTCGGAGTTGACTAGGTAGCTACGCGGCGTTCGCAGCCTAGTGCTTCTCCTCTCTTTCTTTATTTCACTTTGTTCTAGCTTTGTAGAAGACTATGTAGTCTTTTCATACTCTTAGACTGATTTTAGATGCTCATGACTGCTGACACCCTGATGTCAGGCTGTATTTGTTTTCGCACTGTTCTATTCTAATATTTATTTTGGGATTTATAGCTTAGTAATAACTTAAAATAAATTATTACAACAACTTAGTTGGTTTGGGGGTTTGTGTCAGCTGGCCTTGTTTCATGATAGGCTCCATCACGACTAGGTCCGTTTTAAGGTCATGACAAGTTGGTATCAGAGCCTCGGTTGCGTAGGTCTTACGAGTCATGATCATCTTTAGTAGAGTCTCACAGAACAGTATGAAGGTATCTATATTTATCCTCGGGAGGCTGTAGAACCTTTAGAAAACTTTATATTCTAGAACTTTTGTCATGGGAATGTGTTAATCCGAGTAGCGAACTTCTGTTATTTTATTCTTTCACAGATAGTGAGGCACGAGCGACCAGTCAGGATGGACGACCACCGGTACCACAAGTTGTGTCCACTAGAGGCTGAAAACGTGATCGAGACCGTGGTAGGGGCAGAGGTGTATCCCGCACCACAGCTAGGGTAGCACCTGCAGATCCACCAGCCGCCCTAGTTCAGGATCAAGTCCCAGTTGTGGACGCTCCGGCAGCACCAGTTCAGGCACCAATGTGCCTATTGTGATCCTAGGCCTTCAGGAGGCCTTGGCCAAGATTTTATCAATATGCACTGGTCTAACTCAGGCGGTCTTAGATACTACAGTCGCAACTACTTCTTATTCCGGTGGAGGCACCCAGAATCCCACCGCTCACACACCTGAGCAGGTCGTGTAGGGACTTCAGACACCAAGGGAACATCTAGCCTAGCCAGTTATAGTTGTTTAGGTCTATGTAGCTCTTGTCATGCCAGAGGATGAGCAACACATGTTGGAGAGGTTTGGTAGACTTTAGCCTCCGACATTCAATCGTGCATAGGGCGAGGATGCCCAGGGTTTCTTGGACAAGTGTTAGAGGATTCTTCGTACAGTGGGTATTTTGGAGACTAACAGGGTAGCATTTACCATTTTTCAGTTTTCTAGAGCTTCCTTCACTTGGTGGGAGGATTTTGAGAGGCATAGGCATGTTGGTGCAGCGCCCCTTACCTGGCAGCAGTTATTCATTCTCGTTTTGGAGAAGTATGTGACATGGTCTTGCAGAGACAAAATGCACATGCAATTTGAGCAGTTGCTGCAGGGTGATTTGATTGTGATGCAATTTGAGATGAGGTTCTTAGAGTTAGCTCGTCATGCTATTTGGGTGGTTCTGACAGATAGAGAGAGGATCATGATGTTCGTTGATGGCCTTACATACCAGCTTCAGATTCTTATGATCAGGGAGAGGGTGTCTAGTGCTACGTTTGAGGAGGTTATTGATATTGCTCACGAGATTGAGTCAGTTCGTCGCCAGGATCGAGATAAGAGGGAGGCCAAGAGGCCTTGGAGATATGGCAATTACAGTGGTGCTTTTCGAGGGGTCAGTTTCAGTACGGCATAGGCCTTCCATTCAGGCATGCTCAGTCATCTCGCCCAGGTTATCATGGGGAATTATCGCACCATGGTTCTCATATTTCTCATCAGAGCCATTCATCACTGAGTGCCCTTCCACCCCAGAGTTCGTCCCGTGCTCCATCGGTCCAAGGCTCTTCTATGATAGGCGCATCTTCTAGTCATTACAGTGCTAGAGGTTCCCTTCAGTCTCCATATCCAGCACTAGGTAGTTGTTATGAGTGTGGAGAGTTGGATCACATGTGGAGGTAGTGTCCTCATCGCCTTGGAGGTTCATCCCAGTAGAGAGGTCAACTATCAACTTTGGCACCAGTTACTTCATCACTCACCCACCCAGCTAGGGGTGGAGGTCAGTCTGCAAGGGATCGCCCCATAGGGGGAAGTCGATCAGGTGGCGATCATGCCCATTACTATGTATTCCCAGCTAGACCCGATACTATTGCTTCAAATACTGTGATTATAGGTATTATTTCAGTATGTCATAGAGATGCCTTTGTGTTATTTGATCCCGATTCCATTTTTTCATATGTGTCGTCATATTTTGGTCGTTATTTGGATACGCCCCGTGAGTCTCTTTTTTCATTTATTCGTGTATCTACGATGGTGTGCGATACTATTATTGTGTATCGTGTGTGCCGGTCGTGTGTGGTGACTAATGGAGGTCTGGAGACTTAAGTGGACCTTTTATTGCTATGTATGGTGGACTTTGATGTGATATTAGGCATGGATTGGCTATCTCCGTGTCATACTATATAAGACTGCCATGCTAAGACAGTGATGTTGGCTATGCTGGGGGTGCCACAGATTAAGCCGCGGGGTTCGATTGATTATGTTCCCAGTAGGGTAATTTCATTTTTGAAGGCCCAGCTTACGGATGGGAAATGTTGTCTTTATTACTTAGCCTTTGTGACGGATGTCAGTGCAAAGGCTCCCAACATTGATTCTATTCTAGTTGTGAGGGATTATCCTATCGTGTTTCCTGCAGACCTGCTAGGCACGCCACCAGACAGGGATATTGATTTCAGCATTGACCTGGTGCCGGGCACTCAGACCATTTCTATTCCACTTGTATCGTATGGCATCAACGGAGTTGAAGGAGCATCTTCAGGAACTCCTTGATAAAGGTTTTATTCAGTCTAGTGTGTTTCCGTGGGGTGTGCCTGTTCTATTTGTGAAGAAGAAGAATGCCACAATGAGTATGTGCATTGATTACAGGCAGTTGAACAAGGTTACAATTAAGAACAAGTATCCTTTCGCATTAATGATTTGTTTGACTAGATTCAGGGAGCGAAGGAGTTCTCCAAGATTGATCTTAGTTCAAGGTATCACCAGTTGAAGATCAGGGACTCGGATATTCTTAAGACAGCTTTCAGCACCCAACATGGCCACTATGAGTTCTTTATGATGTCTTTTGGGCCGACTAATGCCCCAGCAGCGTTCATGCATTTGATGAACAATGTGTTCTGGCCGTATCTTGACTCATTTTTTCATAGTTTTTAGATATGATATTCTGGTGTATTCGCATAGTCAGGAGGTGCACGCGGAGCATTTGAGAGTTGTGTTGCAGAGATTGATGGAGGATAAGCTTTATGCAAAGTTCTCCAAGTATGAGTTTTGGCTCAGTTGCTTTCTTGGGGCACATGGTGTTCAGCGAGGGTATTCAGGTTGACCTAAAGAATATAGAGGTGGTTCAAAGTTGGCCCAGACCATCCTCAGCCACAGAGATTCACAGTTTTCTTGGTTTGGCGGGTTACTATCGTCAGTTTATTCAGGGATTTTCATCTATCGCATTACCCTTGACCAAGTTGACTCAAAAGGGTGCTTCTTTCATGTGGTCGAGTGAGTATGAGGATAGCATTCAGAAGCTCAAGACTGCTGTTGATACCCAATTTTTCCCTGTATATTTTTATATATGCAAATAATTTCAAAATAATATATATTGATACCCAATTTTTCCCTGTATATTTTTATATATGTAAATACTTTCAAAATAACACACATATACACACACACACATACATACATATATATATATATATATATATATATATATATATATATATGTATATATATATATATATATATATATGTATATATATATATATATATATATATATATATATATATATAAATATATATATATATATATATATATATATATATACATATATATATATATATATATATATATATAAGCATGTCCAAGTATTTTATTATTTTTCTGATTTTTCAAAAAGATTTAAAACCGATTTATTGCCCTATTTAGCTAAACAAAAGCCATTAAGTATTCTTCAAATTATCATTTTGGTAATTAATCTATTTTATTCTTATATTTATGCCAATATATAGCTAAGGTAATTTTTACACATTTTATAAATCGATTTGGTATTTTAAAGCTAAATTTGCACTAAATTGCAATTCTAGCTTATTTTAAGATTTAAATAGCGTTTATAATCATCTAATTTATTCCAGTATTTTTATATTAATTATTATATATTATTAATTAATTTAGTGCCTTCAGTTTGTTTCGAAAAATCATTTTACTATTTTAATAAATTAAAACGGGAAAAGTGGCTATTTAACTTATAAACTTATTTGCATCTCAATTATAGCCACAATCAACCAACCTAATTGACCCAATTTTTAAACCCCTAACGGACTGACCCAATTTCAATCCAACCCGCCTCCGACCCAACCAATTTAAACCACATGGCCCTCTCTTCTAATCCAGGCCGTTGATCATTTTGATCAATGACCACGATCATTCTTTGCCTTTTAATCCCCAAAGACCACCCTTATCCCCTCATTCTCTTCTATCAGCCTCCTCTGAAATCCCTCTCTTCTCAAACTCTCTCGAAACCCTAACTTCTATCAACATCTTCAACCTCAATTCCACTGGAATCCATGGACTCTCAAGCCATGGATGGCTTAAACTCATCTCCATGTGCTCTTAATTACTTGGTATTTGAAGGTTCGAGGTCTGACCTCTATGGTGTCTGTTTAGATCTTTGTCGATTCAAGGTTTTATGGCCATCTCCGGCCCAACTATGGCACAATATGGTGTTTTGAGCTTGGTTCTGACATATCTGAGTCAGATTAGACCTTTTCCAAGCCTTTCTCATTCTAGGGTTCTCCTGAACCCTAACTATTCAAGGTTTCTCCAATTTTTTCTTTAATCTATTACATATCTATGCTTTACTTGGGTTTTAAAACAATTTCCCAAATTTTTTCTTTCAAAAATTATCTTTTAAAATCACTTCCCTTCGATTTAGAGTTTTCAAAAAGTTTTAAAATGTTTCTCCGACTTTTCCTTTCCTTTCTTTGTGTGTATTTGCCATGAATGTGCTTCTACTCCTTTCTTATGCTATACATGTTCTTTCTACTATACATGTTCTTCTATGTTTCAATTTCCTATTATATTTCTATACCATACTCGCACGTTTATCTTGTTGTTTCTTCCTCTATGTTCTTATGCTATATTTTTCCAGTATTTCATGTTCTTCTACTGTATGTAGTTCCTACTGAGTTCTTAAGCTTTGGTTTACTGTACTTCATTTGAGTTCTTCTAAAAGACCTCTTTAAACGTATTTCTACTACTGTTTTCTGAAGTATTATACTATCTTTTTCTCTTTTGAACCTTGGCGAAGTTCCTTCTGAAAAGTACTTTCTTCTGCTATATCTTCTATTGTGTTCTTGAGTGTTATTCTTTCTCTTCTACTGAACCATTTTAAGTCCCTTCGAAAAGAATATTTTCTTAAACGTGTTTTTCTACTATCTTGATTGTTCTCTCATTATGCTCCTTCACTCTGTTTGCTTTGAATTTTATTTGTATTTGCTTGTCTTCTCATGAGATTATGATAAGAAATCTCTGAGACCGTTGCCTCCTCATCTATGTATTTGACTCGAGGAGGAAACCCTAGAATTTGGGAGGTTCCTCCGAGTTTGGTCATATGAACGGACCAGGTTCTGTCTGAGAATCGTAGACTCTTTCAGGCTTATTTCTGAGTCTATGAACTATGTGTTAATTTCTCTTGTTTGCACACAGTCCTGATTCTCCTACAGTAGACCCTTCTATTGATCATGACAAATCTCTTCTTATTTAACTCGTCTATATGCTTTTATATATGGGGAAAGTTTCTTCAAAAAGGGTTTTCCCAACTTGTGATTGATTTAGAATTCTTTTTTAATAAATCCAATTGATTGGTAATGATTTTCCTTAAGTCAAAATCTTTCCCATCTTTCTGACCTGGTTCATTCATACAAAATCTTCAATTTATGATTTACTAGGTGTTAATTGATTCCCTTATATGGAGTTTTAGCATGTTAATTTCCTTTTATCTGTTTCTGTTGTGAGTCCATGTACCCCTGTTTCCCCTATGTGCTTTGAGTTGTAGTTCAGAACATGGCAACATTCTAGTTATTGTTCATGTTTGGACTTGATCCCTTAGAGGATCCTAACTCCCAAAACAATGTGTTCTAACTGGCTGGTAGGGTGTGCCAGCATTTTCTATTGCTGCGTATGACCTCTAGCCTGTCTTTTCCGCTCCGCTTTTCCCATTTTCAAAATTCTTTCTATGCACTTACACTCATTCCTAGCTTCTAAGTTTTGCCCCCCTCCTATGAGCCATGCCTTGGGACCTTGAGTTCCCTCTGAACTTGGACACTTGAGGGTCGGTCCTTCCACACTGCACTATGTCTCAATCCTGCAATGTACTTGGGTGTGAGCACTTCCCAGAGTTCATTTGAGGCTCGTAGGGAACTCTGACACACCCCAAAATGAGAAAGGCTTTGGATTTGGATCATTGGAGTTGGTCTACTTCATGCTTCAGGCAGGAAACCTGAATCAGGCTCTCCTTGGTTGTAATTTTATTTTTTTCTGATGTAGTTTCTTTCTTTTATTTTTGGACTGTAATAATTCTGTAATAAACTTCTGGGGTGATTAGTGAAAAAGGGAAGGGTAACTATGCATGCAAAGGGTACATATCATGCTCACAGGGAATTACTGCACTCTTGTATACATGTATCCTGCTTACAGCTTTGCATGTCTGCATCCACATAGATGTCCCGTTCACAGGATTTTTTGCATTTTTGCATCCACATAGATATCATGTTCATAGGATCTTATTTTGTGCATCCATGTAGATACCATGTCTATAAGGAATCTTGCATTATCGCATATAGATATCATGTCTATAAGGCGTTTTGTATCACATATAGATACCATGTCCATAAGGAATTTTGCATCACATATAGATACCGTGTCTTTAATGAATTCTGCATTATCACATATATATACCACGTCTATAAGAAATCCATATCCTGCATATGAATTGGTCACTAGGAAAACCTGTTTGTAGGATTTAAAACTAAACAACATTCAGATATCATGCCCATAGGATTTCTGCACTCTTACTACGCCTGTAAAAAGTATTTAAAGACAATAAATCCTAGAAAACATGCCTATAGGAACCATCTTTGATCAATTGACAACTTCTTTTTCTAAATCAACATACTTATTTTCTTAAGCCGATAGATGACATGCTTATAGGTTTTCGTTTAAAACTTAGGCAAGCCATAAGGTAACTTATAAATTGAGTTAGACGTCAACTTCAACCAGTAGGCAGGCCTGATTCGGGCTTCTCATTTGAAATATTTAATAGATCAATCTACCACAACTCTTAAGTTTAATCAGACCCTAATCAGTACGAGTAAGACATGCTAAACTATATGCTTCTTTTTTGTTTCTAAGGAGGTTTGTCTGAGCCTTTCTTTCTGCTATGTGTTTCTCTCCATATTTGTTACATGTGTGTTTGCCTTACAATTTTGTCCTTTGAAAATATAATACCTCACACCCCTACCCTTTAGGATTAGTAGTCCTAAATACCTCCAGAGCGGATTGGATTGAGGCAGGTAATAGCATGCAATAAGTAAAATGAGGTCATTCCGTGTTTAATACCTTAACGGGGTAGGAAAGGGTAGATATAGATATGATGACCATGCAATAACACCACATGTATAAATGGTTACCGAGTGTTGTGTGGGGTGATCCATATTATTTATTAACCTAGGACCTCCCTCCCATTTACTTGTTTATTTTATTTAGAATTTCAAAACTGCTTTTTTTTCCAATTTTCAGCTCTTTAGCTTCCTTTAACTGCAATTACTTGCAACAATTATATGAAAATCCCCCTCATCATATTTGTAAACTTTTACTTGTATACTTGTTATTTGCACTTAAACTCACAATTATTGTATGGCGGGGAACAACACTAGTGGTTCTCGAGGGGTTCCTAACATCTTCCCCTCGGGATAATTTCGAGCCCTTACCCAATCTTTGGTTTTCTAAATCAAAGTTCTTCTTAGTGTCCTAATGAACTAAATCTTTAGGTGGCGATTCTTCAATTCAAACCCAACTCCTAAAAGGGAACGAGTTTTCCTCCCAAATATCATAAATCCGACTTCGCGAGAAAAAGGGGCATCATTAGCATGACGACTCTGTTGGGAAATTTCTCTAAGGTTTTTACCATTTCATGTTATTTGTGACTTTATGCATCTTTAGATGCCTTTAAGTGCCTTATTTAATGCCTTTAATTATTTATTTCCCTCTTCTAATTTGAAACTGACTTGGCTCTTTGTATGTTTCCTTTATTTATCTTAATGCTTTCCTTTATCGCTTTCCTTTAATACTATTGTAAATTATGAAAACTATTGTAATTATTACTTCATGAACGTGCAAATACATGAAAACTTGTTTGATTATTGTAACTGTATATTGAACATCATATTCCACTAGTGCCAAACAAATACCATAGCAATAGTTATAATGAGGTGTTGTGCCCTTCCGATATTATCACCTTCTAAATATGGCAAAGGCATATTTGCGGTAAAACCAGTCGATCAACGGTATAGTCGACGGTTCTGTGCCTTTCCCTCTTGAGTTGTCCGCTCAAGGGTACCAGTCTAATACCGTATAGAAACCCTACTCCATTTAAATGTGCATGCATCACTGTCAAAACTTAGTCGAGTTGGATATGTTGTCCGCATAATGACTCTTTAAGATAGCCTTGTCCAAAGTCCACTGGGTTTCCTTGAAACCCAAACGACACTATCATGTTTTGTGCATTTATTTTGAGAAATAAATGCTTTTATGCTGATTATGGGTATTTAATAGTCGATTCCAATATGGTAAGGGCCTAACACTTTTGTCTTGCAGAAAATGAGGCACGAAGTCCCCAGATTCGGCATGGTTACCAATATCCATCGAAAATTGCTAAACTGGTGGGAAGATCTTCATTCTAGTGATCAAAATCTTGTCTGAAAATACATGTGAAATTTACCTTCCCTTCTGGAAATCCAACCCAACAACAAAATTATTGAAGTTGCTACCCTGTTCTAGGATGATAGGTCTGTGTTTCACTACGGGTAGATTGAGATGACACCCTTGCTAGAGGAAATAGGAGGACTGGCTGGTATACTATGGGAAACCCTGGGTCTATTAATGCCAGAAAATCGCGAGGGTTGAGGTTTTCTCAAGATTATGGGTCTAAAGAAGAATTCGAACTTAACCTATTTGAATGAGTCGTATATTTCCTTTGACTACTTCTATGAGAGGTACGGTCACAACAAATTTTACCGTACTTATCCAGACGAGTTCGCCCTTACATCATTGGGGCATATTCATCAAAGGGTATTTGTCTTTATGTTATGTTTCTCGGAGATGATAGTGTTTCCGATAAAGAAAGCAAGGATCCATATCAGGCTAGTCATGGTCACCAAAACATTAATGAAGGGAATTTGTGGGCAGCATTTATCATAGTACCCATAATCATCGCATAAATATACCGAGCCTTGGAGAAATGTCAACAAAGAGCCAAACACTCCGAGGGTTGTAACTTGCTACTCCAACTCTGGATCATGGAGCACTGCCAAAAGGGTGAGTTTCAACAAGAGATTCATCGTAGGGACTGGGACAATAATATAGCTTTCCACTAGCCAAGGAGGATGAACTACATGCCCAACATGTTTGCTCAGCCGGAAGATACCAAAGGATGGGTAATACTGTTTGAAAATCCGAAAGAGGTTCAAGTAATTTGGATGTTCGAATGGTTCCCTACTGAAGAGTTTATTTCCCGATCTCGGGATGCACTGTTTCTAATACTTATTGGCATGAGAGGAACTTATACTTATGTCCCTCTCCGAGATATGAGATAGGCTGACAGGAAGCAGGTTATACCAAATGTTGACAAGATGAGTCATTTGCGGGCCGAGTTTCAAGATGATGATAGCCCTTACAAGTGCCAAACTCAGCACATGTGGCACTGCAAAATCATCATGGGAAGGGACGCTATTGAGCTAGACAGGTACCATGCTGGTTATACCCCATCCCATTGTAGCTGGTTAGAAGACAATCATAATGGTCTAGGTCAACCGGGTTTGATATAGGATTACTGATAAAAAGGCTGAGGCACAGGTCAAGTACAATCAATTGCGCAAAAGGATTCGGGAATGTGAAAGTAAGCACCGTGAAATTCAAGAAGCCAACCAAAAACTAATTGAAGAATAGAAAGACATGGCTGTCAACGCCAACAAACGACTGGGGTACTTAGAGCGGGGTTTAGTAGAGATGGAAAGGAAATTAGCCAGAAGGGTCGAGGACTTCCAGAATGTTGAGGGAAATAAAGATGGGCACCTAGCTAGAGCCTACTTGCTGCTGGGACTTCGTGAGCTGGTACAGCTGTTCGATGGAGCCAAAAATACTGAGTCTGGGAAGGTCCTTCTGGGACTAAATAGATAGGAATTTACCTTTTTGTTATGAATGTAATAAGGCCAATGGCCATTAGTGACATTTTATTTCCTGTTTTTTGGTGTCGTTTTGGGGTTCGTCTTATTTTCTATAAAATGAGGCATTTAGCATTATAAGTTCTCCAAATCAATTTTGTCACTAGGCGTACCTCGGGCATAACGAGGCTACCAAATTAAGACACGATTTACATTCTTGCACTATGTGTTTAAATATCGCAGCATCTTCTCTTATAATCCTCACTGTTATAAAATGAAAGTAATTTAGTAAAACATGAAAAAGAAATATAAGCAACTTAGTGAATCATGAACAAGAAATATAGATAGAGAGAAGGAAGAGATTTTCTTCTTCAGTTGTATGTTTTCCTATCTATTACAAGGCCTTTATATAGGCATAAAAAGTGAAGAAAATATGTCATGGAATATGTCATTCAACATACAAAATATGTCATTGAATATGTCATAAACCATTTGAGATGAAGATCATGGAAGAAGAGTAGACATCCACCATAAATTGCTATTTATCATAACACCCCCCTTGTATGTCCATAGATAATGTGCCTCATTAAAACCTTACTAGGAAAAAACCCTATGGGAAAAAAAATTCTAGTTAAGGAAAAAGAGTACACATGTATAGAAATATGCCCTTTTGTTGCCTCGTTAAAAACCTTGCAACAAAAACCTAGTGGGACAAAACCTTGTAAGGGAAAAAAAGTGCAACGCGCATTAACTCCCCATGAAGAGAGCATCAATTCACATCCTTGAGCCTTCACATCCCAATCTTGTGTACTAGCTTCTTGAAGGTTTACACCGGTAAAGATTTTGTGAACAAATCAGCCAAATTATCACTTGAACGAATCTGTTGCACATTGATATCACCATTCTTTTGGAGATCATTTGTGAAAAATAACTTTGGTGAAATATGCTTTGTCCTATCTCCTTTTATGAATCCTCCCTTCAATTGAGCTGTACATGCTGCATTGTCTTCATACAAAATCGTGGGTAGTTTGTCACATTTCAAACCACATTTGTCTTGAATATGATGTATTATAGACCTCAACCACACACACTCTCGACTTGCTTCATGAATAGCAAATATCTCAGCATGATTAGATGAAGTAGCCACAATTGATTGCTTAGTCGATCGCCAAGATATGGCAGTGCCTCCACAGATAAACACATAACCTGTTTGAGATCGAGCCTTGTATGGGTTAGATAAATATCCAGCATCTGCATAACCAACAAGATCAGGACTTCAATTATTGCTATAAAATAAGCCCATATCAGTAGTCCCTTTTAGATACCGCAATATATGTTTGATTCCATTCTAATGTCTGCTTGTAGAAGCAGAGCTATATCTTGCTAAGACATTAACTGAAAAAGTTATGTCAGGACTTGTAGTATTTGCAAGATACATTAGTGCGCAAATTGCACTAAGATATGGTACTTCAGAACCAAGTAGCTCTTCATTCTTTTCTTGAGGTCGGAATGGATCCTTATTCAGATCAAGTGATCGAACAACCATCGGAGTACTTAAAGGATATGCTCCATCCATGTAAAACCATTTCAATACCTTTTCGATATAGGCAGATTGATGAACCAAAATTCCGTTTGGCAAATATTCAATTTGCAAACCAAGACATAATTTTGTCTTTCAGAGATCTTTAATCTCGAATTCCTTCTTTAAATAATCAATTGCCTTTTGGAGTTCTATGAGAGTTCCAATAAGGTTTATGTCATCAACATATACGGCAAGTACAACAAATTCCAATGTTGTTTTCTTTGTAAAAACACATGGGTAAATGGCATCATTTATATAGCCTTCCTTTAATAAATACTCACTAAGACGATTATACCACATTTGTCCTGATTGCTTTAGACCATACAAAGATCTTTGCAATTTGATTGAAAACATTTCCCGGGACTTTGAATTATGTGTGTTTGGTATTTTGAATCTATCGGGAATTTTCTTGTATTTCTCATTATCAAGTGAGCCATTAAGGTAGTCGGTAACCACATCCATTAAATGCATGTCAAGCTTTTCAAGGACAACAAAATTAATGAGATAACGGAAAGTTATAGCATCCATAACGAGTGAATATGTCTCTTCATAATCGACACCTGGCCTTTGTGAAAATCCTTGTGCAACAAGACGTGCCTTATATCGTTGTACCTCGTTTTTCTCATTTCTCTTGCGTACAAAGACCGATTTATAGCTAACATCCTTAACACCATTAGGTGTTTGAACTATAGGCCCAAAACTTCACGTTTTGCAAGTGAATTCAATTCTGATTGGATTGCTTCTTGCCATTTTGGCCAATCAAGTCTTTGTCGACATTCTCCATCATATTGAGGTTCAAGATCCTTACTTTCTTGAATAATGCTAGATGCAACATTATATGCAAAGACATAATCCAGCACTATATCCACTCGATTAAAATTTATCTCAATATCAATTGGATTTATTGATAGTTCCTTATTCTTGAGTCTCGGACTCAATGGATTCTTCATGAATCTCAGAATTTATTAAATCGTGAATTTCCTCATGAGATTATTTCGTAGTGTCATTTTGATCATTTGCTTTCCTTTTTCTAGGATTTCGATCTTTGGAACCTAATGGTCTGCCATGTTTTAAGCATGATTTCGACTCATTAGCTATGACTATAGAAGATTGTCCAATAGGGACATCAATACGGATTGGAACATTCTCTGCGGGGATATGTGATTTTTTTTATCCGTTTCAAGTCCGTAAATGCGTCTGGCATTTGATTTGCTATTATTTGCAAACGGATAATCTTTTGCACCTCTTTTTCACAAATAGAGGCACGTGGATCAAGATGAGATAATGATGGATTTTTTCACAAAATTTCCCATTTGGTTTCACCAACTTCTCCCCCTAATTTTGGGAGAAGTGTCTCATCGAATCGTCAGTCTGCAAATCGTGCAGTGAACAAATCCCCTATCAATGTTTCGAGGTAGCGAATAATGGAGGGCGATTCAAGCCCAACATATATTCCTAACCTTCTTTGCGGACCCATTTTGGTGCGATATGGAGGTGCTATAGGCACATATACTGCGCATCCAAAAATTCCTAAATGGGATATAATAGGTTCATGACCCAAAACTAATTGCAACGAGGAATATTTGTGATCATTTGTCGGTCTGAGATGAACTAGCATTGCTGCATACAAAATGACGTGACACCGAACCGAAGTGGGCAGCCTCGTTTTCATGAGTAACGATCTTGCTATCAACTGCAGACATCTAATGAGAGACTCTGCAAGACCATTTTGAGTGTGAACATGAGCTACAGGATGTTCCACTTTTATCCCAATTGATAAGCCATAATCATTAAATGCTTGGGATGAAAACTCAGCAGCATTATCTAGTCTAATACAATTAATTAGATTATCGGGAAATTGTGCCCGTAATCGAAATATTTGTGCCATTAATTTTTCAAACGCAAGGTTGCAAGATGAAAATAGGCACACATAAGACCATCTATAAGATGCGTCTATTAAGACCATAAAATATCTAAACGACCCACTAGGTGGGTGAATAGGTCCACAAATGTCCCCTTGTATACGTTCCAAAAATGCAGGTGACTCAATTCCAACCTTTGTTGGTGATGGTCTAATAATTAACTTGCCTTGATAATAAGAAGTGCAAGAAAATTCATTATTTAAAAGAATCTTTAAATTCTTTAATGGATGCCCATTTGAGTTTTCTATAATCCGTCTCATCATAATTGATCCAGGATGTCCCAATCGATCATGCCAAAGAAAGAAAGTATTGGAATCAGTAACCTTTTGGTTTACGGTAGAATGTGCCTCAATTGCACTAATTCTTGTCCAATACAGGCCACAAGATAAAGCAGGGAACTTCTCAATAACCCTCTTTTGGCCAGAGACATTCTTTATAATGATGAGATTTTCAAGATTATTCTCATCTATTGTCTCAATATGATATCCATTTTGACGGATATCTTTAAAACTCAACAAGTTCCTCTTGGACTTGGAGGAGAACATTGCATTCTCTATGATAATTGTTGTTCCTTTATGCAGAGTTATAGTAGCTCTTCCAGAGCCTTCAGTTAATTTACTACTACCAGAAATTGTAGTAACATCTGCCTTACACATACTTAAATGAGAGAAATATTTCTTTTCTTTGAATATTGTATGTGCGGTACATGAATCAATTAAAAAAATATTTTTACAATTGAATTTTGATCCAAGTTTATTTTGTGAGATATCCATACTTAATCTTATATGTCTAGTTAGTGCATGCATCATTAAATTATTCAAGTTAATTAACATGATTTAAAGTGTACTTCATACGTGTAGGACAATACCGACTAATATGAATACCCTTATTGCACTAAGATCTTTATCAAGCAATTTTAGTAATAATTTGGCTAAGTGAATTGATATGCTACATAACTAGTATTGTTACTTTTCTAGATTGACCATATAAAAGAATTATATGTGCACATAAAGAATATAAAAATTTTAATATCGTAAAATCTATACCTACATAGTATCTCCATGTGTACTAATATTCTATATGTAGGCTTGTCAAAATAAATAGTTAAATGTAGCTAGTGTAATTGCACAGTAATGTATAATCACACATTATGTTAGGTGTAACCAAGTACTTAAGCATGTAATTAGATATACTTGAATTCAATAAGAAAATAGACTTGAAAACAAAAATAATTTCTAGTAACCTCATTATTACTAACATGTTTTATTTCTACACAGAAGAAGATGAATAATCAATAAAAACTTCTTCGATTAAGTCAAAGTAGGATGTAATATTTTAATGATGCAAACACTATTTATATTCATATTTTGGATACGTACTACTGTCAAGAAAATATTATTGTTATCTAAGTCTATTATTGATTTATTCTACTTATATTTTAATAATGCAAATAAATTAAGAAGCAGTTCATTAAAATCATTACATCTTTATTCATAAATAAATAGATCATGGTGAAGTATGAGTATCTTTCTCTTTCTATTTTTTTTAAAAATAATTAGAAAAACTAAGTATCCAACAAAACATATCTTTATTCTTAAAAAAGAGAGAAATATGTTGTACTGATAATTTTAAATCAGAGTCGAGAACTTTAATAGAAGATAACCTACCATGATGGTTAGAGACTCGTGCTGATAACGTGTTATAAAATAAAAGTAATTTAGTAAAATATGAACAAGAAATATAAGCAACTTAGTGAAACGTGAACAAGAAATGTAGATAGAGAGAAGGAAGAGATTTTCTTCTTCAATTGTACGTTTTCCTATCTATTACAAGGCCTTTATATAGGCATAAAATTGAAGAAAATATGTCATGGAATATGTCATTCAACATACAAAATATGTCATTGAATATGTCATAAACCATTTGAGATGAAGATCATGGAAGAAGAGTAGACATCCACCATAAATTGCTATTTATCATAACACTCACTAACTTGTTACCTTTTTATTTTTACTTTTTGTTTTATTCCCCTCCCCCAAAGGTTAGTTCGTGTACTCTGGAATCATTATCATATTCCACAAATTCAAGAGTCCTCCACCCACTCCTCTTCCTAGTCCTATCAGAAACATGAATAAGGGAAAGATGAAAGAATTGAGAATGGAAAGCTCAGTTGAACTAGCAGAGATCACTCAGGGTACTCGGGTTTCCAAAGAAAGCGCGTCCCAACTCGAACAAAAGCTATCGAGATTTTAGGAAGAACTTGATCAAGTCCGAAATTTGGCAAGTCTGTCATTTTCCCTCACCACTCTAGAGGTTACTTTCCCAATTACTCATAATCACGTACCTCCACAAAACGTCCCAAAGCAACAAAACCATCCCCCTTCTCACCATCACTGCAATACTTGCCATACTCCCAACAATACTCCACTACTCATCCCGGAACCTTTGAACTCCACAGATGACCACGGCCAAACCTAACACAACACCCCCATCTACGTGGAGACTGTTGATACCCAATTTTTTTCCGTCTATTTTTATATGAAAAATACTTTCAAATATTGTATATATGCATATATAAGTATGCCTAAGTATTTTAATATTTTTTTAAATTTTTATAGACTTTTAAATCAATTTATTACCCATTTTAGCTGTATAAAACTAATAATTATTCCTAAAATTATTATCTTGGTGAATAATTTATTTTCTTCTTATATTTATGCCAAAAATATCTAGAAGTAATTTTATACATTTTTACAAATTTATTTGGTATTTCTAAAAGTTAAATTGCATATAATTGCAATTTTAGCCTATTTTGAGATTTAATTTATAATTATGAAATTGGTTCCAGTATTTTTAAATTAATATTTCATATTATTAACTGATCTAGTACATTTAATTTTCTTTCAACATCATGTTTATTATTTTTTATAAAATAAAAAGGAAAAACTAACTATTTAAAAACTAGCCTTATTTGCATTTCAATTGTAGCCAAATTTATCCCCTAATTAACCAAATCTCAATCTCGAATCGGACCAGCCCAAACCTTGAAATAACCTGACCCCTAACCCGGTAACACGACCCGCCTGGTCAATCTTCTGATTAACGACCACGATCACTCCTTACCCCTTTAATTCACCAACCCTACCCTAATCCCCTTATTTCGTTCTATCAGCGGTCTCTGAAACCCCTTCGTTTCTCAAACTCTCTCGAATGCCCTTGAAACCTTAATCCTCTTCTACCATTTTCAACCGCCATCTCACCGGAATCCATGGCTTTTTAGGCCATGGATGGCCTACACTCACCTCCTCAGGTCTTGAGCGCGTGGTGCTCGAAGTTTTGAGGTCTGAACTTGATGGTTCCCGTTCAGATCATCTCCAATTCAAGGATCCATGGCCTCTCTAGCGTTACTCTGGTGTATCCAAAGCGTTTCGAGCCTGGTTCTGACTCGTCCTACTCAAGATCAGACCTTTTTCCTAACCTTTCTCATTCCGGGTTCCTCTAAAACCCTAGCTACTCTATGTTTCTCTGATTGTCTTCTTATATCTAGTTTATATATGTGCTCTACCGGATTTTTAAATTATTTTCTCCAATTTTTTCTTTCAAAATTACTACTCTTTGATTTAGGGTTTCTGAAAGTCTTAAGATATTTTTTTGACCCTTCTTCTTCTTTTCTTTGTGTGTATTCGTCTATACTATGTTCGTATGTTTTTTTTCCACCACGCACGTGTTTATGCTATGTTTATATGTTTTCTTTTCTACCACGCATATGTTTTCTTCTGCTTTCTTTCTACTATACATGATTCGCCAGTGCTTTGTGTTCTATTGTGCTTCTACACTAGGCTCACTTGTTCATCTTGTTGTGTTTTTTCTATATGATATACTTTTCCGGTATGTTGAGCCCTTTTATTGTATGTATTTCCTACTGAGTTCTTAAGCTATTTATTTTCTTTCTTCTGGAATTTGTTTTAGTTCTTTTAAACATGTTTTTCTAATGTGCCATACTGTATCCACTCTCTTCTAATCTTGTTTAAGTCCCAAGTTTCTTTTTTCTTTCTTCTTAAACATGTCTTTTCTACTCTCACTATGTTTCAAATCAATCTATTTCTTTGAACTTGCTATTATTTGTTTTCTCATATGCCTCTGAGAGAGACCTCTGAGCTTGTTTCAGTTATTTGTCTTCTCTTCTCTGTATCTGATTCGAGGGTCTTGTGTTTGGACTAGGGTTCTATTTGGAATCCTGGACTCTCTCAGACTCATTTTGAGTCTATATACTGAACTTGAACTCCTTTGTTAATGAATTTGAACTTTTCTATGCTAGACTCTTTAATAATCGGCATGATAGTTCTTCGTGTTTAACATGCCTGTATGCTTTATATATGAGGAAGTTTTTTATTCAAAGGGGTTAGCCAACTTGTGATTGATTTAGAATTCCTTTTAATAAGGTTAGATTGATTGTTACTTATTTTCTTTAAAAAAAACCAGTCTTCACTTTTTCTGACTAGATTCATTCATTTAAAAACTCAGACTTTGTAATTTACTGGCAGTTGATTGATTTCCTTTTCTTATTCACACAAACTGTGTGCTATCAGACTTTCCCCTTAAATAAGTCCCTGTGTATTTACCCTTCTTATGCTTCTTTGGGAAAATGTTTGATTAGTCTATTTCCTTAATTAGTTTTACCCGTTTGAAATCAGAATCCCTTAATTAAAGAGAGGTCTTGTGTAATTAATTTCCAAACTATTTTCTTACCTATTTTTGAATTCTTTATACACTATAAAAGGGCACGACCCTTCTGCACTTTGACAACCTTCAGTCTAATATTTAACACACATTACTTACTGAACACCTTCAATTCTAATACTCTCACGCTTCACATTCTCAATTATACACTCTACTCTTTTCTGGGATCTTCTGACTATTTGCTTGCAATTTGGCTTTATAAGACTATTGCTTTTCTTTTCTTCCTGGAAATTGGTATGATCTAATTTAGTTTTCTGCCTCATCCCTATGTGTTTGCTGTACAACTTCTACAATTTTGTCTACTTTGTTGTCTATACTCAGTATTAAATGTGTTGTTCTCTTTGCATCTGCTGCTGAATCCCCATACCCCATTCCCTTATATGTGTTTGAGTTAAAGTTCAAAGCATGATAATATCCAAATTGTTGCTCATGTCTGGACATGATCCTTTAATGGGTCCTAACTCCCTAACAATGTGGCTAACATGGCTGGTTGGGGTGTGTCAACACCTCTAATTACTGGGTATGATCACAAGCCTGTATTGGCTCTCCCCAGAATCCCCTCTATTGCACTCAGACTCATTCATAGCTTTTAAGTTCTGCCCCCTCATGTGAGCCATGCTTTGGGACCTTGAGTTCTCTCTGAACTTGGAGACTTGAGGATTGGCTCTTCCACACTGCACTATGTCTCAAATTTGTAATGAATTTGGGGTGTAAGCACTGCCCAGCACTCACGAGGCTCTTAGGAACTCTGACACACCTAAAAATGAGAAAGGATTTGGATTTGGGTCTTTGGAGTTGGTCTACTGCATGCATCAGACAGGAAACCTGAATCATGCTCTCCTTGGTTGGAAGCTTTTAGTTTTATGATGTAATTTTACTTCTTTTTCCTATTCAATTCTGGGTTGTAATAATTTGTAGTAACTTATGGGGATTTTCGTAAAAAGGGGAGGGTCACTCATGTATGCATAAGGGTAGATATCATGTTCATTGGTATTTACTTCTTCAATCATGTCTTGTTCTCACTTTTATTTTTTACATATAGAAATCATGTTTACAAGTTCTGCACTTCTGCATTTTTCATATAGAAATCATGCCTACAGGTTTTGCATTTCATGTAGACATCATGTCTATAGGTACTGCATTTCATGCGTAGATACCATGTCTATAGGTTCTGCATTTCTGCCTATCACGTAGAGATCTTGCCTATAAAGTTTCTTGAATTTTGCATATGCATATGTCACTAGGTAAATGTACTTATAGGTTTAAATAACAAATAACATTCTATATAACATGCATATAGGACTTTTTCACTCTTATTTCGACTAAAGAAAAGTGTTTAGAACCAATAACACCTAGAAAGCATGCCTAAAAGAGTAGTCGATTCATCTGAACCGACCACTCGCTTATGAGTTTAAAAATCAGTGACAACCTTGCTTAAATGTCTGCAAAACATATGTTCTTGCAGTTAATAATTCTTTTCTAGAATCAGTATACCTCTCTGCCGTATTATTAGATATCATGGCTATAGGTCTCACTTAGGCAAGCTATAGAGTAACTTGTAAATCGAATCAGATTCTATCAACTCTAGCCAGCAGGCAGGCCTGACTCGAGCTTCTCACCTGAAATATGCAATATATCTATCCACCAAAACTCTTAAATTTTATCAGACCATAACTAGTACATGCGAGACATGCTAAACAATCTTGTCTTTAAGTGAGGAGGCCTGTTTGAGCCTTTTAACTGTTATGTGCTTTCCCATGTTTGCTTTATATATTTTGTTAGACTTTTCTCCTTTAAACCATAAAAGCCTAGATCTCCCTTCCATTTAGGACTAGTAGTCCCAAATTCCTCCGGGCCTGATAGGATTCGGGACAGGTAGTAGCATGCAATAGGAAAACGAGACCATTCCGTGTTTAATACCTTAACGGGGTGAGAAAGGGTTGATATGGATATGATGACCGGTGCACTAATACCACGTGTAGCCCCTCTTCTGAGTAGTGATTACCGGGTATTACAATGACGTGATCCACATTATTTATAAACCTAGGACCCCCTTCCCTTTACTTGTTTATTTTTTCATAATTTTAAAAATTGCTCAACTTTCAGCTTCTTTGACTTCTTTTACTTTAATTGCTTTCAACAATTATGTGAAAACCCCCTTCCCTTTATTTGTTTATTTTTAGAGTTTTCAAACTATTCCCTCAAATTTCCAGCTTTCTTTGTTTCTTCAAAACTTTAATTTATTTGGATCCATAATGTGACAATCTCTCATATTTGAAACCTTTGTTCGCTTATTTATTACTTAAAGTCACAATTGTAGCATGGTCGGGAACCACACTAGTGGATCTTGAGGGATGCCTAACACCTTCCCCTCGAGATAATTTCTAGCCCTTATCGAAATCTCTGGTCTCTAAATCAAAACCCTCTTATCTAATGCACTTAATCATTAAGTGGCGACTCTTTAATTCAAATGCAATTCCCAAAAGGGAAAGAGTTGTCTACCCAAATGTCGTAAACACGATTTCTCTTGAAAAAAGGGGGCATCGACAGAGACTGGGCCGCACTCCACCCAACCCATCTCAAGCACACTCCAGTCCAATGATAAGGACTCGCTCATAAAAAATTTGGCCGAAGAGCTTAAAAGGTTGATCACCAGAATTCAGGGCATCGAAGGAAGCAATGGGATTGAGGAGTTGAATTACGAAGACCTCTACATACAACCAGATGTTGAACTTCTCGAAGGGTCATACCTCCCAAGTTCAAAATGTTTGATGGTATAGGGGATCCCAGGGTTCACTTGTGAACATACTCCGACAACCTGGTTTGAGTAGGGAAGGACGAAAGGATTCACATGAAGCTTTTTATGAGAAGTCTGAAAGGAGATGCTCTATCTTGATAAATTAGCCAAGACCGGAAGAAATGGCCAAATTGGGTGAGCATGGCGTCAGATTTCATGGACAGGTTCAGGTTCAATAAAGAAAATGCACTGGATTTGTTATACATTCAGAACCTAAAGAAGAAGTCCACCGAAACATTCCGCGAGTATGCCACTTGTTGGAGATCAGAGGCTGCTAAGGTCCGACCTGCTTTAGAGGAAGAACAAATGAACAAGTTTTTCATCCAAGCTCAGGATCCTCAATACTATGAAAGACTGATACTGATCGAGAATCATAAATTTTCTGACATCATAAAGCTAGGAGAAAGGATAGAGGAAGGTATCAAAAATGGTGTGGTTATGAACTTGGAAGCCTTGCAGACTACCAATAAGGCTCTACAGTCTGGTAGTACGTCCAAGAAAAGGGACGTAGGTGCTGTAATGGTTGCACAGAGAACCAAATCACCTGCCAAATACCAAACTTATCCAACACCTCCATTTATATATCAGCCTACTCCAAATTACCTAGCACCCTCACCCCCTTATCATACTCCACCACCCGCTTATCAGCCATCTCTAACTCCCACATAGCAACCTTCCTCACCCAGATATTCCTAACCCGCACATGTTTATCAAGCCTACAATGCTCAACCATCCCACTATCAATCACCTCCCCCACGTCAAAACTTTCCTAGACCTCGACCAAATTTCGACCGCAGACCTCCCAAATAGTATACCGCCATTGCTGAACCAATCAATCAGCTGTACGAAAGGCTCAAAGCTGCTAGTTATATCACCCACATACCTTTTATAACCCCTGAAAACCCTTCGTAATCGTTCAACCCAAATAAAACATGTGCATACCATTCTAGCGTGAAAGGACATACCGTTGATGAATGTCGCTCCCTGAAAGATAAGATCCAGGCTTTGATTGATAACAAGACCATCATGGCAAAGGAGCTTGCTCGGAATGTCCTCAATAACCCTCTTCAAGACCATAATGGCGGAGGTGTTCACATGATCGAGATAGAGGATGGACTCCAAAGGATCAATCGGTTTAGTCATAGAAAGTGACAATCCAAAGAAGTCAGTAGTCACCCTCAATCCGATCGTTTTCCAGATTCAACCTTTTGGAGACTACAAGGTGAATATGTCCATACCATTTGAGTTTGAAACACAACCTCTACGAAGGCGCCAACACCAATTGAGGTTGAGTTTAGGTCCCCAAAGGCACCTGTACCATTTGAAGTTGCTATATCACCTCCCAAAGCAAGCGCGCCCATTCAGATAGCAATGAAAGCCATAACACCATTCCACACAAAATCCATATCATGGGACTACATAGCTAAGGCAAGAAGGAAAGGGAAAGCCAAGTTCGAGGAAGCAATTGCAGTGTAGGGTATGGCAAGAATCGGCAGGGTTTATACCCCAGAACACTTGGCTAAGTTGAGTAAGTAGACCTCTGGCAGACAAGCCATCACTAAAATCGGGCCCGATGATCTTTGGAGAAAGATACAAGCAAATGAATACTTAGTCATTGATCAGTTGAACAAAACACCATCGTAGATTTCTATCCTTGCTTTGCTACAAAGTTCCAATGTACACAAGAATGCCTTGTTAAGAGTGCTGAGTGAGGCATAGATACCAAGCAACATCAACAGTGGAGAGATGGCTAACATGGTAGGTCAGGTACTGGAGAGTCACAAGATCACTTTTCACAAAGATGAGCTGCCATCAGAGGGATTGATTTACAACAAGGCATTGCACATCAATGTTGTGTGAAGATTATTTTATCACAAAGATCCTGGTCGATAGGGGGTCCAGTCTCAATATTTTTCCATTGGTAACACTCAGCATTGGGAAAAGGGCTGCACGAAATCAAGAGCCATCAATGTCAAAGCTTTCGACGGTTCGTAGCGGTCTACTATTGGGGAGATTAGCTTATGTTTGCAAATGGGGCCTACTTGGTTTGATGTTGATTTTCATGTGATAGACATGCCGACATCTTACAATAAGTTGTTAGGATGACCATTGATTCATGCTGCGGGGGAAGTAGCATCCACACTACATCAAACAGTGAAGTTTGAGTGTAATCACCAATACGTGATCATTCACTGCGATGATAGCAATCCCATATACAGTTGCCAGACCATTCCAGCAATTAGAGGAAGGAGAAGGATAGGCGGGGAAACTTACCACCACATCGCTATTAATGAAGACAAATGATGGGATAACAAAATTGAAATCATATTGAACTGAAGTGGATATGAACCTGGCAAAGGACTTGGCAAGAATTTCCAAGGAATCGCTAAGCCCATCAAGCTCAAGAAACATGGTACCACCTTCTGATTGGGGTATGAGTACACTTGGGAGGAATTCAACCACTGGTCGCCACCATGGTGCGGTCTTTACTATCTATTGGAGAAGCCAATACCCTAGATGGAGCAGACCTTCCAACCGACCGAAGTTATCTACGGGTCAGAAGAAGAAAAAGCATTAGCAGTAATGAGGAATTTGTTCCTAGAAGACGATAAAATGGATTGTTGTGTCATTTTCGAGGAGGAGGGGGAGGAAGGCCCTTCCATACAGGCCGTAGGCCGAGGAGCATGCCTCAATAACGGACCATCAGAACTACCAGAGCCTGACATTGTCACACCTTCATTTGACACCACAACCCTGCGAAGGGCGTAGATAAGGGAGTTTTTCCAATTTAAGGACAATCGAAAAGGGATCTAATTATTGAAGAGATTTCACAGTCGCCACTTGGGATAATTAATGGTGTCCCAAGTCACCAGTTCAAATCCTGAATTGAGGAAAGTTTGACTCTGTATACTGTCTGCGAGCCAGAAATTCGGGTAAGGAATTCAGTTAACCTGGGAGATGGTGTTAGGAACTCCCGAGTTCCGTGGTTCTAGCACGATTGCTCAATTGTCATATTCGGCTTTAGTTATCTTATTTTAATGTATTTTTGTGCCTATGTGCTAATTTAACTTCTAGCCGCTTTTGTTAGTATTTTTAAAGAGAATTGCAACATCATTAATACATGTCTCAAACCACGTCACATAAATGCACCCGTGGTTTTTGACATATTTCCACTTCATTGGGGTTTGGATTTGGGTCACATAAATGTGCACCCAAATTTATGAAAGTAATATTACTAAACACACGCCTAGAGCAACAACGCGTTCGAACTTTGTGAGGGCCATGGAATTTGCTAAATGGCATGTCTCAGAATCTAAGGATCAATTCAAGGTTAAATAAAGTGAGGGCCATTCAATTGATATTTTTGCTTGGAACGATACACCTCAATTTATTCAATTCCAAGCTAACACAATTAAATAGGTTCATGCCGATATAATCAATCCAATATCCCTTTTGATATCATCTAACACATTTTGCATATTGATTCAAACGAATTCAAACAGCCTAATTCATTCTATTGAGAGTGTAGGATAAGCAATAAGATAAATTTTTTCTCATTTTGCCCGTGATCCAAGGAATGTTAGCTTTCTAATAGCTTTACAACAATTAAATCAATAGGATTCTTCTCTTTCCTATTCAAATTTGAATGTGCCAATGAAAATTTTGAGAATTGGTGACAAATCAGCCCTAAATAGAACAGAAATCCAGCGTGTTCATCAATAAGCATTTGTGCACATTATTACATGAACATTTCAGTAACTTCCCATTGAATCATGTAATCACATTTAGCGAAGCAACAACAACTTAGGAGCTCAACAATGGTACAACGTAAACCTAAAAAGGATCCAGTTTCAATCTGAATTACAAGAGTCCTCCTTGAACCAACAATACATGGATCAAAAACCAAGTTCTAATCCAAATAGTTGAGGCGATAACATATAAATCGAACAGACCAACTAATTCAAGCAACTTCTAATTTACTTGTATTCATAAATAATTAAACACTAACATTAAGAGGAAAGAAGAACTGAACCTTCGATGGTATTTAATTAACGAAGATTACATCAAATACACAGATGAAGGAAAATACACTCTCATTTATCCAAGCAGAAAGGTTGTTTTCCAACACTAATGTTTCCCTCAATATAGAAAGTAAGTCATTTTACCACTAAGATCTACATCAGTAAGTGAGTTAGGACAACTTCAAACTCGACTCAATTGAAATTCAAGCAATTAAACCAATCAAACATACGGCATGTTCATGTGAGGCTCGATAGATTCGAATACTAACTCAGCCATCACAAAATCACATCAGATCACAATCCCAATATCTCCAAGCAAAACAAATTCGAAATCACAGACCTTAGGCATAAAAGTAAAACAGAGTACAAGTAATGGAGATCTAATAAAATTAAATAATATGGGAAAAATAGATTATGAACCTGAAAGTAAAGCTTTCAATTAGTGGAAGTGTTCAGCAATTACACAAGTGACATAAGCCAGCCTGCAAACGCCAAACTTGAAGACATATGGAACTCGAATAAACCGACTTTGAATGACACCTCAATCAAACTGGAAAACCAACGGGTAGTACCTCGATGCCACCGGCGACCTTGAATCTCAAATCTATTTAAAAACTCAAACAATATCCATTCTGGGACAAAAATCAGAAAACGACGCCTCTGAGTTTTGAGAAGAGAGTCACGAAGATGTAGGAAGAAAATAGCGTATTTTCATTTTTTGTAATGAATGATTGAATCGTGGCTGCGTCTTGGAATTTTTGGCCAGACCTGTGCTAGTGGTGTTGTAACTCGCCGGTGATCAGTTCCGGCGAAGCAACAGCTCGAATGAGGAACGCCGGCTGTGGTGGTTGGCGTGAGAGAAGAGATCTCCATTTTGTTTTTCGCTGGTCTGGTTTTGTCTAAGAAGACCAACTGATGGGAGAAGGTTTGTTCGTGAATAAAGGGACTCTTCAAGGATCCTTCGGAGAAGAAGTAAGTGGAACATTTTGGGAAGGGTCTCTCCAAGCTACGCTCCTTTCAATCTCCAAACATATGACTCTGTGTGTGTATGGTCGTTTGGAGGTGAGCAGAAGGGTGGTCGTCGATGAAGCTGGTGTTGGTTGTTACTGGAGAAGAGGAAAATAACGGGTAGGGGTGTGGGGTAAGGTGAAGATGACGATGTTGCAGGGGGTGGGGTCGTTTTTGCGCTGTATGAATAAGAGAACGTGAGAGAGATCTCCTGTAAAAGTTGCGCCCTCTTTCCCTCTTGTATCCAGGCGTGTATTGTCTTAGGTCGAGGGTTTTTTAGGTGGGAAAATGGGTTTTGGTATTGGGTCGGGTCGGGTTATGCGGGTCTGGGCTGGTTTTTGGTTAGGTTTTAAAGGGAAATTGCATTGGACTTAAAAATAGAAGTAAAGATTAGCCCAAAAAATATGATTCACGTCTTTTGTTTTCATATTTTTATAATTTCTTTTAAATAAAAACTAAAAATAACACCTAAATTAATTTATAGTCAAATTATTTTCAAATTAAACTAATTACTACAACTAGTACTTAGTGCAACTAATTAAAACCAAATTAAAAGGAAAACTACCAAAATTAAAAGATTAAACTAAAAGTTTAACCAATTTTTTTGTGATTTTTTAACACAAGTAACTCAATGTAATTAATTCCTAAATGCTAATTGAACCTAAGGTGGCATAAAATAAAAATGTGACACTTATATGATTTTTCTATGATTTTTAAAAATATTAAAAATGCATGAAATGCAACTAAATAAAGAAACACCTAAAATCAATTAAAATTATTTTGGTCTATTTTTAGGAGTTATTCTCATGTAGGGCAAAATTCACGTGCTCACAGCTGCCCCTCTTTGCTCCGAAACCCGAAGCCTTTTTGTGCAAAGATAAAGTGAGCAGATACGAGCGATTTTTTCCCGTTTGAATACTCTGTAGGAAGCATTTTTAAAACATTTGACCGCACCCTACTTCTGAGGCTGCCTACATATCCTTGGCTATAAAGGAATCAGGTCAGTGTAGTTCAGGAAGTGAGTGAGATGAAGGAGTATGCCGAGGTGAAGATCCGGTCGAGGTACCGTTCCGCCGAGGTTCCGGTTTGCGATATTATTATTACATCAAAGTCAAAATAATGAAAAATACTAGCTAAACCTGTCAGCAACGAGTTACAAGGTTCCTATCTATAAATGTTCTGAAGCTTGATCTTGAGTCTTGAGTGGTTCTTCATTCAGACTTTAGATTTCAACCTTGACGTTTGGTATGTGCAGGTACTAGCTCTTTCTTCTTCAACTTTTCTTAATTAAGACCGGACATATAGCGTTTGTGACCTCAACCATGCCTTGAGAAATTCACATCTTTCATCTACTTTTATTTGGATTAACTTCTTGATTGCCTTCCTTTTTTTTCTTCTTCTTTTTTTCTTTATTGTGACTAACATTTGTTGATTACCTCAGACTGTTGACTCGCATTCTTGCCGCGAGCTTCTTTTGTTGCTGGCTTGAATTATAATCTGAGATGTTTCCTTTTCTCCAAGTGGATGCCTGATTTCTGAACTCGAATTGTGTTCCCTTGTTCTCCAGGTGGGCGCCTGATTACCAATACTTGAATGAAACTTAAATGTATTCCCTTATTCTCCAGGTGGGTGCCTGATTACCAAACTTGACACTAGAAAAGTATTCCCTTGTTTCACAGGTGGGCGCCTGATTTCCAAAACTTGCAACTTGAAAAATATTCCCCTGTTCTACAGGTGTGCGCCTGATTACCAAAACTTGAAATTTTGAAAAATATTCCCTTGTTCTTCAGGGTGGCTCCTGATTACCAAGACTTGAATTTCGAAAAATATTCCCTTGTTCCACAAGTGGGCGCCTGATTGCCAAAACTTGCAACTTGAAAAATATTCCCTTGTTCTATAGGTGGGCACCTGATTACCAAAACTTGAAATTTTGAAAAATATTCCCTTGTTCTCCAGGTGGGCACCTGATTACCAAGACTTGAATTTTGAAAAATATTCCCTTGTTCTACAAGTGGACATCTAATTACCAAGACTTGAATTTTGAAAAATATTCCCTTGTTCTACAGGTGGGCGCCTGATTACCAAACTTGCATCTTGAAAAATATTCCCTTGTTCTACAGGTGGGCGCCTGATTACCAAAACTTGAAATATTTAAAAATATTCCCTTGTTCTCCAGGTGGGTACTTGATTTCCAAGACTTGAATTTTGAAAAATATTCTCTTGTTATACATGTGAGTGCCTGATTACTAAAACTTGCAATGTGAAAAATATTCCTTTATTTTGCAGGTGGGCGCCTGATTATCAATGCTTGCATCTTGAAAAATATTCCCTTATTCTACGGGTGGGCGCTTGATTACCAAAACTTTAAATTTTGAAAAATATTCCCTTGTTCTCCAGGTGAGCGCCTGATTACCAAGACTTAAATTTTGAAAAATGTTCCCTTGTTCTACAGGTGGGCGCTTGATTACCAAAACTCCATCTTGAAAAATATTCCCTTGTTCTACAAGTGGTCGCCTGATTATCAAAACTTGAAATTTTGAAAAATATATCCTTGTTCTCCAGATGGGAGCCTGATTACCAAGACTTGAATTTTGAAAAATATTTCCTTGTTCTACAGGTGGACGCCTGATTACCAAAACTTGAAATTTTGAAAAATATTGCCTTGTTCTACAGGTGGGCGCCTGATTACCAAGACTTGAATTTTGAAAAATATTCCCTTGTTCTACAGGTGGGTGCCTGATTGCCAAAACTTGAAATTTTACTAATATTCCCTTGTTCTACTAGTGGAAGCCTGATCATCAAAACTTGTATCTTGACAAATATTCCCTTGTTCTACAAGTAGGCGACTAATTACCAAAATTTGGATCTTGAAAAATATTCCCTGAGACTGCTGCCTGTGTACATGATCACAACAAAATAAACAAAACACAAGAAATTCTTTCTGCCCCAGTTTGGTGCTGGGCGGATCTGTGAGTGTATATCTCTAAATCTAAGCTAAGTCCATTATCCAGGAGGGTCCTGACAATCTTAACTGATGACAACTTTAAGATTATGTTATGTTTCTCAAAAGGAATTATTTTCCACTATGTCTTGTTATGAGTTATATCTGCTATGGATCTGCTGGTGACTGGTGCTTAAAACTATTTCCCATTATCCAGGCGGGTCCTGACAACTCTTAATTAGATGAAAAAATGTGTCTGCTGGGGGTTAGTATTTAGAGCAATGTCCCATTATCCAGGGGGTCCTGAAAACTCCTATGATTAAATCCCATTATCCAGGCGGATCCTGATGACTCTTGTTGGGGAAGTATTTGGGTTTGACCAGTCCACCCGACTGTTTGTGTTCTAGGCTAAGTCCCATTTTTTCGGAGGGTCCTAATAACCTCTAACTGAATCCTATGCAAGTTACTTTATGCTATTTGTTATCCATAACTACCTCTAACCTTTAAATAAGTCCCATTTCCTAGGAAAGTCTTGAGGGCTCCAGATTAAATGCCTATTCTAACTTCCGAATGTTGCTACTGGTGATCATTGTTCAGGAGGTTTTCTTCCCATGTTACCCACACGTGTTTGAGTTTTAAATTGAGTTCCATCTCCGGGGGGGGGGGGGGGTCTTGAGAATTTCAACTTGCATGCCCCTTTTAACTGTCGGTTGTCTCTGCTAGGGGTTGCTAGTTAAAGTTTTGTCCCATTATACTCTTCCTGGGGAGAACATTTATGATGTACTATGTTCCTTTTGAGTTTAACTGGGACCCACTTCCGAGTGGGCCCTGAGATTTTGATCATACCTGCATGTGCCTGCCTTCCCCTGTGGATGGCCCCCCTTAGGCTCTTCTGGAATTTTTCCACCCCCATGTCAATCAAAGAAAACTTGTCAGTTTGAAAAGTGGTGGTTAGCTTGCGGCATTCTCGTTGGAAGTGGCCTCCTCACTGTCGTGTTCCGTTGTGTTCAAATTTCCATGTTGATGATGAGTTGCCTGAGTTGGTTGGCTGACCCCAAACCTTTATGACTTTACTTTGCTCGCTCATTATTGTGTTACATTCCTAGCCCTTTTGCCAGAATTCTTGCACCTTTCCCGAGATTACCAAGTCAATGTATTATGCTTGGCTGACCCTCTAACCCTTGTGGCTTTACTCTACTTTCCCATCCTTGTGTTGCACTTTCAACCCTGTTTCTAGAACTTTTACATCCTTTCATGAGGTTGCTGAGTCAGCGTATTACGCTTGGTTAATCCTTGTGGCCTTTCGTACTTCGTGTTGCGCTTTTGGCTCTTTTGCCAAAATCCTTACATCTTTTTTGAGATTGCCCGATCAGTGCGTTATGCTCGGCTGTCCCTTGAGCCTTGTGGCTTTACTCTGCTTCCCATCTTTGTGTTGCATTTATGACCCTTTGCCAGAACTTTTACATCTTTCCTAAGATTGCTGAGTCAGTTTACTATGTCTGGCTAACCTTTGTGGCCTTTCCCATCTTTGTGTTGCGCTCTTTCACTTACCATGATAACTTTGATTTTACCTGGAAAGACATTGCTTGCTTATTGGCTAACCAATTTCTCTGTCACCCTTATCGCAGAAAATACCCCTTCTCCATTCAGACCCCATATCCTTTATTCGCTACATTGCTTATGAACTGACATCTTCCCATCCTTTGTGTTTCACATGACCCCCCAAAGCACGTCCATCGCCCCCACTCCATGTGTATGTTGTTCTTTATTAACTTAAACCACTGGCCTTGACCTTGAGGTATGTCCTCACTTTTTAGAATGATTGATTTTCATTTGAAGACCCCGTTTTCCCATTGATTAACCACTTCCTTTGTAAACCTTAACCCAGAAAATTCCCATTCACGTTTGAACCCAATACCTTACGTCTATTTCATTGCTCCTGAACCGACATCTGCCAAACCTTTGTATTCCATCCGATCCCCTAAGCATATTAATTGTTGCCAACCACACTATGTATGATGTTCTTTCTTGACCAAAATCACTGGCTCTTACCTTGAGGTCTACTGCTTCATCGCTAGTCATGATAACTTTGATTTCTTCTTGGAACACTTTTGATCTGTTCACCCTAGCCCTCATTCTGTTGCATTGTCCATGATTTGATATATACCGAGCCTTTGTATTTCAAAAGAATCCAAAGCATGTTGATTGTTACCAGCTCAGTGCACCCGTTGTTCCTTCCTGACTTATGATGCTTTGATGTGACAAACAGATCTCGTTTTGTGCAATTGGAAAGATGGCGGCCGATTTTGAAGTCATTTATCACTTGTTTTGACCCAACAGACTCAAAAAGAGGGAATAAACAAGACAAAAGGAACATAGTAGAGGACAATAAAAGGAGATGATTCCTAAATGCGGGTACTAACTCTGATGACCATGAGATGCACCTGTGGCCTATTCTATTAAGAAAATCTGATGTTCAACTCTTTTTATACCCCCCAGACCGTTAAGTTGGGCTTCAACTCTCTGATTATCCAATCTGATTCACAATCCTTATTTGACTTGTAGTGCCCAAAGGTTTTTCACCATCAAGCCTCTCTTACTTTGTTCTTTCTCTCAACTTATAGTCGCCTCAAGGTGCCCGTGAGGGTTTTCACCTATATGACTCTCTCATTTATTTCTCTCAGCTCCTGTCGCCTTACGGTACCCGTAAGGGTCTACACCAATAAGACTCTGTCATTTTGATTATCTTTCATACTTGGACCGGAGTGTTTCCCCTGACATAGATCACCTCTACTTGCTCAACTTGGCATCTCTTGAAGATTGATCAGAAGGTCTTTCATTGTAGCGCAATGTGGGCTTTTGGATACGGTTAGAAAGAAAGGGTATCAAAGGCTCAAAACAATTCAAATGGGTTTAAAACTACAACTTTCGGAATCATATTTCTTACAACAACCACCATTTCTGCCCCATTTTCTTGCTTGGGGACGTTTGGATTTTTATTTTGATGAGATCGAATCGTGAGGCTGCCTACGTATCCTTAAAAGGAATCATGTAAAACATAGTTCATACTGATTCCTTGTTTTTGTTGTTGTTTGTCATTTCCCCCACCCCCCCCCCCTTTATTTTTTTTTCTTTTCATTTTTTTCTTTTCTTTTTTTCTTTGTTTCTTTCTTTCTTTTCCTTTTCTCTTTTCTCTTTTCTTTTCTTGTTTTTCTTTGCCTTTTCTTTTCTTTTGTTTTCATTCTTTTCGTTCTTTCCTTTCACTGCCTTCTCACACTTGCATTTCTGACTTTTGTTACCGATTAAGAGGGGTATGAAAGAAAATAATTAAAGCTCAAAAGGGCTTTCAAAGGATAAAGTGTTTAGATAGCAGAATAACATGCCTTCGTCATTCCAATTTTCAAAATATGCCAAGACAAGCAAGTACAATCAGTCAAAGGAATCATACATAGTATCTCATGACTGCGTCAGAATTGATAGCCATTTCTACACATTTCGCTTCCTCATCTGTCAAATATATTGCAACATTGGACAACACTTCAGCTACAATAAATAGTCCCTGCCAGTTTGGTGAACTTGCTTTTAGGATTTCTTTATGTTCTATCTGCCCGTGGTTCGGGCTTTAAAAGATCTCAAAGGGTGTAAATCTATTCTTATTTCCCGAAAGTGTCTCTATCGCCTTATGAGTAATCTTTTAATAGCAGGCCTGGGGTTATGCTTGTTATGTCATGTCATTAAAGCCAATAGGGAAAAAATTGTAAAAAGAAAAGAAAACTAAACCAAATAACTAGAAATAACGAAAAGTAGAAAATTGCATTAGACAGATGGTGAAAGAACTTGAACAAAAAAACAAGTAAAAAGACTGGGTTAAAACCATGGAAGGAACCTAGACAACACTAAACAAAACTAGGAAAAATAAAAGGATAGAAGGGTTTGAATCACAAGGCAATATCTGTACTACAACACTAAAAATAACCCGGACAACAGAAATGACAATAAAATAAACAACCAAAACTCCTCTATGGCAAGAAATAGACGTCTTCCCAATTACCCATCACGACATATTAGCCACTGGGTTCCACATCAATAACACTAGGCACTTCACAAGCCTTCATCACATTGTTCTTAATAGATTGCTTTTGGGTTCCTTTCGTCGGCTTGTTCTAAAGATCAACCTCTGATAGTGTTGAAAGCATAGCAGCACTCGTGCCTCCGAGGCTCCCAGAAGAATTCTCACATTCCCACATATGCATCTCATTATGCACAGGCGATGGACTTTGGCTAGTGTCTGCTGCATCCGGATTTTGCACGACAATGTCACCTTCATCAATAAGCTTCTGAATTGCTTTCTTTAGACTCAAACACTTCTCGATGCCATGCTTCAGGGCATCTGAGCAATATGTGCACCTTTGAGGAACATCAAACTTCTTTGACAGAGGGTTTGGCATTTTTATCTGAATCGGCTTCAACATGTCCAATTGCTTCAACCTTTGGAATAAACTGGCATATGATACTCCAATAGGGGTGAAAGCGTTTTCTCTTTTAAGTAGCCTCTCATTCTTAAAAGCTTGCTTAGGCCGAAAACCTGATCCAGGAGGTTTTCGATATGCTCGTGGGGGTGGATGGGCATTCTGTGGAGCTGGGTACGGGGAAAGTGATGTACGATTTTGGGAGTTCTGTGGAGAGAAGTAGTGTTGGTAGGATTACTGGTACACAAGGAAATCCACGAGGATGATGTTGAGGCTGGAAATGTTGATCATCTTTTCTATTTCTCTTTCTCCCGCCGAAGCTTACTTGGATATTCTGAATGTCTTTTGAACAACTCATTATTTTTGCCTGACTTGATTCCCTCTTCTACTTGTTCCCCCATTTTTAACACATCATTGAAAGGTTTCCCAAATCCGGGATCAAATAACTGAAGTAGGTGAGCTCCTGGGCTTGTTGGAAGACCTCAACCATTTCCTCTTCACCAATCGGGATACTAACTCAAGCAGCTTGCTCCCTCCATCTGAGCCCAAACTCTCTAAAGCTTTCCTCCGGATTATTTTTCATTTTAGACAGGGAAGAGCGATCTGGGGTAATACTTGATTTGTATTTAAAGTATCAAACAATATCTTGAGCCATGTCACCCAATGTAGGCCATTTACTGAAATCTTGACGAGTATACTGGTCCAATCTGCCCCAGTTAGGCTCTTGCTGAAATATGCTATCAACATGTCATCTTTCTCTCCAACGCCTCTCATTTCACGACAATAAATCCTCAGGTGGGCTACCGAATCTCCACACCCATCGTACAAGTTAAATTTATACACTTTGAACCCCGCGGGTAGGCGAATGTCAGGTGATGCAAATAGTTCTTCGCAAGCCATATTACCCTGGTCTCGCATTCCTTGCTTGTTCTTCAAGGACTATCCTTTGCCTGCCAGCCTCCGGGGTATTCCATCCCACCTATCTCTTCCTGTGAACCTTTCACTTCCTACATGAGTCTCGTCCTGCTGGCCCTGCTTGTGTGAGATGGAAACCTTGTGGGAAACCTCTGAGGGGCAGTATTGAATATCATGAGCTTCAAGTAGGTATTCATCGTTGGGGAGAATGGATGTGACAGGAGGGCGCTTTGGGAAAAGATAGTTGGAGGATGAGTGCTAGAGCTACTAGGGTGGTTGGGAAAATTGTAATAAGCAGGTGCATCTGGAGATTATGGAGTATCATTCGGAACCAAGACCGGAGTTTGGATGAGGGTAGCGTCTAGGAAGCTACGAGGTGGCGGGGTGGTGCTTTCCCATTCATACAAGCATGATACATTTTTGCCATGTGTTGTCTCATTATTAGTACCTCTTCAATCAACCCATTGTCCTGGTCAACCAACTACTTTCGAGCATCGGTATCAACCAACTCAGTTCTATCGTTATCCGCCATTGCCTTTGACTTTGTGTTCTAGAGTAGAGTTACTACTTTAAAAAACCACAAACCAACCACCCTTCTGCTATAAGTAATAACAAAATGAAGCCATCATGTTAGCGTTAGGGCATTAAACAGCTAAAATATCACATTACGTGCAATGCACCTAGTCACAGCTATCGGTTCTAACATGACTTCGAGGGTATGAAGTTCATATGTCATCATCCCAATTTGTTCATTTCAACCTCTCTTTTTCTTTGCTTTTCTAGCACTTGTTTGACCATTTTCCTTCCTCTTTTTCTATTTATCACTCTTTTCTTTCCTCTAATTTTCTTGTCCCATAATTACACCCCTTTTTCTTTTTTCTCTTTTTTTTAATAAAATAATATGATTCGATCGAACCCTATGTAGGTTGCCTACGTATCATGACGCTGCATGAATCAGATCTTTGTGTAGTTCTGAAAGATCGAGAATGGAGAAAAAAAACTAACTCATTTTTTAATTTATTTTTATACAACTCAAACCATGAAAGCTCTAAGAAACAAAAAAAAACATTTTTTTTCTTTTTTTTTTAAAAATCTACTTGAAACCATTTCAATACCACCTAAACCATCTGATACTAAGAAACAAAGATACAAATCCAACCTATCTAACTCTTGACCCTTTTCTAACGATAAGCTACTAGCTGACGGCTTACAAAAGATGGCCACATATGTAAAAACTTGTCAATTATGCAATTCTAGACAACCTCACAATAACTGACAAAGTCGCAGCCTAATAGTTATCTCCCAAGCCATGTTCTTGAACAACTAAAGCGATGGTAATTCAACCGAACAACTTTGCAGCCTCAATACGCTTCATGCAATTTCTATAAACATTTTCAAACCTCAATAAATCACCCAAAAAAGTAGTAATCCCAAAAAATTTAATTTGTTTTAAGGATAATCCAAAGTAACAAAAACTAAAAATAAAGTACTACTAAATTAAAATAGCAAAAATCAGACAGAAAAATATAGTAACTATATTGAAAAAAAAATTAACTACTACCATTACTAAGTATTTCCTAAAGCCTCCAACTAAAAAAAATCATTGTACTAGATAAAACTATATTTTTGGAAACTCTACTTCCTCTGTACAGATGCGTCTTGGAATTTCTAGCCAGACCTGTGCTAATGGTGTTGTCACTTGTCTGTGATCAGTTCTGGTGAAGCAATAGCTCGAATGAGGAACGCGACTATGGTGGTTAGCGTGAGAGAAAAGATCTCCGTTTGGTTTTTCACTGGTATAGTTTTGTCGAAGAAGACCAACTGATGGGAGAAGGTTTGTTGGTGAATAAGGGGACTCTTCAGGGATCATTTGGAGAAGAAGAAAGTAGAACGTTTTGCGAAGGGTCTCTCCAAGCTGCGCTCCTTTCAATCTCCAGGCATGTGACTCTGTGTGTGTATGGTCGTTTGAAGGTGAGCTGAAGGGTGGTCGTCGATGGAGCTGGTGTTGGTTATTACTGGAGAAGAGGAAAAGAATGGGTGGGGGTGTGGGGTAAGGTGAAGATGACGATGTCGCAGGGCGTGGGGTTGTTTTTGCACTATATGAAGAAGAGGACGTGAGAGAGGTCTCATGTAAAAGATGCGCCCTCTTTCTCTCTTGTATCCAGGCGTGTATTGTCTTAGGTCTAGGGTTTTTTAGGTGGGAAATGGGCTTTGGTGTTGGGTCGGGTCGAGTCATGCGGGTTTGGGCTGGTTTTTGGTTGGGTTTTAAAGGGAAATTGCATTGGTCTTAAAATAGAAGTAAAGATCAGCCCAAAAATATGATTCACATCTTTTGTTTTCATATTTTTATAATTTCTTTTAAATTAAAACTAAAAATAACACCTAAATTAATTCCTAATCAATTTTTTTCAAATTAAACTAATTACTACAACTAATACTTACAGGAACTAACTAAAACCAAATTAAACAGAAAACTACCAAAATTTAAAAATTAAAATTAATAGTGCAAAATTAACCATTTTTGTGATTTTTTTAATACAATTAACTCAATGTAATTAATTCCTAAATTCAAATTGAACCTAAGGTGGCATAAAATAAAAATGTGATACTTTTATGGTTTTTCTATGATTTTTAAAAATATTAAAAATGCATGAAATGCAACTAAATAAAGAAAACACCTAAAAATCAATTAAAATTATTTTGGTCTATTTTTAGGAGTTATTCTCATGTAGGGCAAAAATCACGTGCTCACAGGCGTGCCTCGGGATAGCAAGGCTAAACAAGCGCCATGCATTTTATTTTACTAGTTTACTTTCCTTTCGCATTTTATTTTTGCAAGAAAGAGATCCAATGTTCAATACATTTATGGAATTTATCAAAGCATTTCAATTTTATTAAATCTTACTTTTATTTTTTTTCTTATTACTTTACTTATACAACATTACTATTGCTTATCTTGACAAACCATTAACTATGACATGCAACAAGACAACGGAACAAGAGGACATAGATTCTGAAGAAGATGATACACCAGGGGAAATCATTAAAGAAGTTGAGATTTTTGAGAACAGACCTAAGTCCAACCTGAATGAGACTGAGATTGTTAACCTGGGAGATGCAGAAAACATCAAAGAAATACGAACAACGTCCATTTGTCACCATCAGAGAATGAAGAGTACACGGAGTTTCTGAGAGAATATGAGGACATATTCACATGGTCGTATGATGACATGATTGGTATGAGTACATCTATTGTGGCTCACAAACTTCCAACCGATCCAACATGTCCGCCAGTAAAATTGAAGCTCAGAAAGTTCAAGCGAGACATGAGTATGAAAATCAAGGAAGAAGTCACTAAGCAGGTCAAAGCTAAGGTTCTCAGGGTAGTAGAGTATGCAACATAGTTAGCTAACATTGTGCCAGTGCCAAAGAAGGATGGGAAGGTTAGAGCCTATGTAGACTACCGGGAACCGGGCCAGTCCAAAAGATGACTTCCCCTTGACAAACATACACATCTTGATTGATAATTGCACTAAGCACGAGTTGCAATTATTCGTAGATTGTTTTTCTGGGTATCATCAAATCTAGATGGAGGAAGAAGATGTTGAGAATAAGGCTTTCATTGCGTCGTGGGGCATGTACTGCTATAAGATGATGCCATTCGGGTTAAAGAATGTAGGGGCCCCCTACATGAGGGCGATGAACACCATTTTCCATGATATGATACACAAGGAGATCGAAGTGTATGTAGATGACATTATCATCAAGTACAAGAAAGCCACTAATCATATAGAAGATTTGAGGAAGTTCTTCAATAGACTAAAAAGGTACAACTTGAAGCTAAATTCGCAAAATGTGACTTTGGGGTTCCTGTCGAGAAACTACTTGGGTTCATCGTGAGTTGCCTAGGTATAGAATTGGATCCATCAAAGATCAAAGCCATTCAAGAATCGCCATTGCCAAAGAACAAGAAAGATGTAATGAGTTTCTTGGGGAGACTTAACTAATCAGCCGGTTCATAGCCCAATCTACAGTTATCTATGAGCCGATCTTCAAAATGTTGAAGAAGGATGCCGCCACTAAATGGACTGATGAATACCGGTAAGCTTTTGATAGAATCAAGGAATACTTATCAACAGCGCCAGCCTTGGTTCTGCCTGAGCCAGGTAGACTTTGCTACTCTACATCACAGTGTTAGATGGTGCCTTTGTTGCGTCCTAGGGCAACATGATGAAACAGGGAAGAAGAAGCAAGCCATTTATTATCTCAACAAGAATTTCACCCCATACGAAGCCTAATATTCTCTGTTAGAAAGCACCTGCTATTCTCTAACTTGGGTGGCCCAGAAGCTTGAGGCACTACTTCTGTGCCTATACTATATTTCTCATATCCATGATGGATCTTTCGAAGTACATCTTTCAGAAGCCCATGCCCACTGGCAAGCTATCCAAGTGGCAAATCCTATTGAGTGAATTCGACATTGTCTATGTGACTCATAAAACAATCAAAGGATAGGACTAGCAGATCACCTCGTTGAAAACCCTGTAGACAGAGAATACGAACCCTTAAAGACGTATTTTGCTAACGAATAGGTATTATTTGTAGGAGAAGACATTGCAGAGTCCTATGATGGTTAGAGAATGTTCTTCGACAGAGCATCAAATTTTCTTTATTCGGGTACCGCACCACAGTCCGCATATCAACTGGTGCAACTCCTTACATGTTGGTTTATGATACAGAGGCACTCATTTTCGCCGAAGTAGAAATTCTTTCCCTAAGGATCATACAGGAAGCCAAGCTCGACGATGCAGAGTGGGTAAAAAGTCGTTACAAGCAGTTGGCTCTTATAGATGGAAAGAGAATGAATGCAGTTTGCCATGGTTAGTTTTACCATAATAGAATGTCCAGAGCTTTCAACAAGAGAGTCAAACCAAGAAGGTTCACACCGGGGCAGCTAGTGTTAAAGAAGATTTTTCCACATCAAGATGAAGCCAAAGGGAAGTTCTCTCTCAATTGGCAGGGTCCATACATGGTTCATCGGGTTTTGACAGGAGGAGCCCTTATACTCGCAGAAATGGACGCAGAGTTTTGGCCAAAGCCAGTCAATTCAGATGCAGTCAAGCGCTACTATGTGTAATCTTCATACTTTTCCTATATGATGTAATTTGGACTATGTCTTCCTTGATTCCCATTTAAGAGGGGATACATAGGCAACCTTATGGATTCGGTCACAATTCAATAAAATTCTCATCCCCCCTCCCAATTGGAAACTTGGGCAGAATTATGAAGAGGACCCTTAAAATTTCGAAGTACCTTCAGCCGATCATCGCAAGCAGCCGTCAGAAGCAGCAACCCAGTAAACTAGGGCAGAATTTTGAGAAGGACCCTCAAAATTCCTTAGCAAGAGAGGTTGCAATGTCCTTAACCACGTCACAGTCATCGGTTCATCTAAAAACTATTTCATATATATATATATATATATATATATATATATATATATATATATATATATATATATATATATATATATATATATATATATATATATATATATATATATATATATATATATGTATGTATGTATGTATATGTATTTGTCATATTTTTAACAAACTGATGCACATTTATTATCAAAATCGCTCAGTTCAGCAACGCTACCCCGATGATACATATCGTGTAATCAGATCAGAGCCGAACATGGAAAGCAAAGTCAACAGGGAAAAGAGCTAACATTTCCCCTTTACAAATCTCACGACTTTTCTTTGAATGCAGGCACCCAAGGCGCAAAATCATATATTATATGCTCATACTATTCAGGAATACAAACCTCAAAACCGTCGCACCTATTCACATTTGCCATTCGCATACAATATCCCCAGCATTCGCAATATCATAATCAGCTACCAACTATCATCTAAGAATTTTTATTGCTATTCATCTTTCATCCTTGCATAAGACTACCATTCTGCCTTCTAAGGTTAAGCTCTACCTCCATCTGCATTTCCTGCATTACATAAGGCTACCTTTCTGCCTTCCGAGGTTAAGCTATACCTCCAACTGCATTTTCTGCATTGCATAAGGTTACCATTCTGCCTTCCAAGGTTAAGGTCTACCTCCATATGCATTGTCTGCAATGCATAAGGCTACTATTCTGCCTTCCAAGGTTAAGATCTACCTCCATCTACATTTCCTACATTGCATAAGGCTGCCATTCTGCCTTCCGAGGTTAAGATCTACCTCCATCTACATTTTCTGCATTACATAATGCTACCATTCTACCTTTCGAGACTAAGCCCTATCTCTACCTGCATGGCTAAAACATCACCACTTTATTTTACACTTGCATGACTAAAATATTGCCACTTCATTCTACATCTTGCATGGCGGAAAGATCACCACCCTATCTACATTTGCATCGGCTGAAAGATCGCTAATTTACCTATATTTGCATTGGCTCAAAGATCGTCACTTCATTTATTGCATTTCATTGGCTGAAAGATCGCCACTTCATTTACTTCATTTTATCAGCTGAAATATCGCCACTTTATTTTGCACCTGCATGGCTGAAATATCACTACTTTTATTTACATCTTGCATCGGCTAAAAGATCGCCACTTCATTTAAATCCTAGATCAGATGAAAGATTACCATTTTACTTACATTTTGCATGGCTGTAATACGCCATTTTATTTGCACTCTCAAGGGATGAAAGATCACCACCTATCGCATTGCACGGGCTGAGAGATTGCCAAACTATCCAAGGGCGTAATTGTTCGGAAGCACCATCTTCATAGCCCGAGAACGCCATGCCATGGCCTGAGGACCCCTTTTATCTCTTGCATATCATTATTCAAAGGTATCATTGCTCGGAGGCATCATTCTCACAGCCCGAGGGCATTATTTCATAGTTTGAAAATCCTCTATTATATGATTTATGGACCAGGATATCATGGTCTAAGGACGTAATCCTAACCATCCAAAGACAACATTCATGGTCCAATGGGAACCTGCATCATGTTTAACTTTATGCGCAACATATGCACGTATTGCTTATCTGCAGGAAAATCGGTGAGCAACGACCATCTCAGCAGGAGCGATCCCGGTCCGGTTCCTGCATCCCTATTAGACTCTAACCATCCGCCCCAACCCAAACGTTGCGTCCGTTCTTGGAAAACCTTCATCGGCATACTACTCCGACGGATCCTAAACTACGCATAACATGATTCCAGTAAGACTAGGGATATGTAGGCAGCTCAGGGACCATAGCACGGTCAATCTCTTCAAACCACTTCACTCGGTCAAAATTGGCCGTCATGTCTTTACCCGACTCTTTCATCCTTCCCGGATAAAGAGGGGCAGCTGTTGATACCTAATTTTTCCCTGTATATTTTTTATATATGCAAATACTTTCAAAATAATATATATATATATATATATATATATATATATATATATATGCATGTCCAAGTATTTTATTATTTTTCTAATTTTTCAAAAAGATTTTAAACCGATGTATTGCCCTACTTTAGCAACACAAAAGTCAAATTATCATTTTGGCAATTAATTTATTTATTCTTATATTAATGCCATATATATATATATATATATATATATATATATATATATATATATATATATATATATATATATATATATATATATATATATATATATATATATATATATATATATATATATATATATATATATATATATATATATATATATATATATATAAGGTAATTTTACACATTTTTATAAATTGATTAGATATTTTTAAGCTAAATTTGCATTAAATTGTAATTTTAGCCTATTTTAAGAATTAAAGCGTTTATAATCATAAAATTTATTTAGTATTATTAAGTTAATTATTATATATTATTAATTAACTTAGTGCCTTCAATTTGTTTCAAAAAAATATTTAGCTATTTTTATAAATTAAAAAGGGAAAATGGCTATTTAACTGATAACCTTATTTGCATCTCAATTATAGCCACAATCAACCACCCTAATTGACCCAATTTCAAACCGCTAACAGACCGACTTAATTTCAATCCAACCCGCCTCCGACCCAACCAATTTAACTTACCTGGCCCTCTCTTATCTAAATCGTTGATCATTTTAATCAACGGCCACGATATCTTTGCCTTTTTTAATCCCCAAAGACCACCCTGATCCGCTCGTTCTCTTCTATCAGCCGCCTCTGAAATTCCTATTTTCTTAAACTCCCTCGAACTCTCTCGAAACCCTAGCTTCTCTCACCATCTTCAACCTCAATCCCACTAGAATCCATGGACTCTCATGCCATGGATGGCTTAAACTCATCTCCATATGCTCTTAATCACTTGTTATTCGAAGGTTCGAGGTCTGACCTTGATGGTGTCCGTTTAGGTATTCGTTGATTCAAGGTTCTATGACCATCTCCAGCCTAGCTCCGGCACACTATGGTGTTTTGTGCCTAGTTCTGACTTATCAGACTCAGATCAGACCTTTTTAAGCCTTTTTCATTCTAGGGTTCTACTAAAACCCTAACTATTTGAGGTTTTCTCCAATTTTTTCTTAAATTCGTTACATATCTGTGCTCTACTTAGGTTTTTAAATAATTTCCCTCTTTCAAAAAATTATCTTTTAAAATTATTGCCCTTCGATTTAGGGTTTTTTGAGAGTTTTAAAATGTTTCTCCGACTTTTCTTTTCCTTTCTTTATGTGTATTTGCCACGCATGTGCTTCTATTGCTTTCTTACGCTTTCTTTTTACTATACATGTTCTTCTATATTTCATTTTTCTACTGTGTTTCTATATCATGCTCGCATGTTTATTATGTTGTTTCTTCCTATATATTCTTTTGCTATACTTTTCAATTATTTTGTGTTCTTCTATTGTATGTAGTTCCTAATGAGTTCTTAAGCTTTGTTTGCCTTCCACTATACTTCGTTTGAGTTCTTCTAAAAGACCTCTTTAAACGTATTTCCACTATTGTTTTCTTAAGTATTATACTATCTTTTTCTCTTTTGAACCTTGGCTAAGTTCCTTCTGAAAAGTACTTTCTTCTGCTATATTTTCTATTGTGTTTTGAGTGTTATTGTTTTCTCTTCTAGTGAACCCTATTTAAGAAATTTTTTCTTAAACGTGTTTTTCTGCTATCCCGATTTTTCTCTCATTATGTTCCTTCACTCTGTTTTCTTTAAATTTTGTTTGTATTTGCTTGCCTTCTCATGAGATTCTGAAAAGAAATCTCTGAGTCTGTTGCCTCCTCATCTCTGTATTTGACTCGATGAGGAAACCCTAGAATTTGGAGGGTTCCTCTGAGTTTGGTCATATGAACGAACCAAGGTTCTGTTTGAGAACCATGGACTCTTTCAGGCTTATTTCTGAGTATATGAACTAAGTGTGAATTTCTCTTATTTGCACACAATCCTAATTCTCCTACACTAGACCCTTCTATTGAATATCATGACAAAGCTCTTCATGTGTATTGCGTCTGTATGCTTTTAATATGAGGAATTTTTCTTTAAAAAGGGTTTTCCCAACTTGTGATTGATTCAAAATTCTTTTTATGTAAGTCTAATTGACTGGATTGATTTTCCTTAAGTCAAAATATTTCCCATCTTTCTGACCTAGTTTATTCATACAAAATCTTCAATTTCTGATTTTCTAGCTGCTAATTGATTCCCTTGCCTTATTTTTACAAACTGTGTACTATTAAGACCTTTTTCTTAAATATACCTCTATGTATTTACCCATCTATAAGTGTTTGACTAATCTCCTTCCTTAATTAGTTTACCCGTTTGAAATCAGAATCGCTTAATTAAAGGGAAACCTTGTGTAATTGATTTCCAAACTATTTTCTTACCTATTCCTACTTACTTTCTACACTATAAAAGGGAACGATGCTTTCTACACTTTCAAAACACACATTACACACTTCATGCACTTATGATCTCACAGTTCTCTTCTAAATTCATAGCATTCTGACAACTTGTTTGCACTTTGGCGTTACAAGACTGCTGCTTTTTTTGCACGTTTCCTTGAGACTGGCATCTTCTAGTTTTGGTTTAAGCATCGTTCCAATGTGTTTACTTATAGCTTTTACATCCATGTTTATTTACTGTTTATATGGAGTTTTATCATGTTAATTTCCTTTCATCTGTTTCTGTTGCGAATCTCTACACCCCTGTTCCACTATGTGCTTTGAGTTGTAGCTCAGAATATGGCAACATTCCAATTACTGTTCATGTTTGGACTTGATTCCTTAGGGTATCCTAGCTCCCAAAATAATGTATTCTAACAGGCTGGTGGGGTGTTCCAGCATTTTCTATTGTTGGGTATGACCACTAGCCTGTCTTTGTCGCTCCCCTTTTCCCCTTTTCAACATTGTTTCTACGCACTTACACTTATTCCTAGCTTCTAAGTTCTGCACCCCTCCTGTGATCCATGCCTTGGGACCTTGTGCTTCCTCAAAACTTGGACACTTGAGGGTTGGCCCTTCCACAATGCACTATGCCTCAATTCTGCAATGTACTTGGGTGTGAGCACTGCCCGGAGTCCATTTGAGGCTCTTAGGGAACTATCACACACCCCAAAATTAGAAAGGAATTGGATTTGGATCTTTGGATTTGGTCTATTTCATGCTTCAGGCAGGAAACCTAAATCAGGCTCTCCTTGGTTGTAATTTTATTTGTTTCTGATGTAGTTTCTTTATTTTATTTTTGGACTATAATAATTCTGTAATAAACTTCTGAGGTGATTAGTGAAAAAGGGAAGGGTAACCATGTATGCAAAGGGTAGATATCATGCTCATAGGGAATTACTGCACTCCTGTATTTATGTATCATGCTTATAGCTTTGCATGTCTGCATCCACATAGATGTCATGTTCATAGGATTTTCTGTATTGCTGCATCCACATAGATATCATGTTCATAGGATTTTCTGCATCCATGTATATACCATGTCTATAAGGAATCCTGCATTATCACATATATATACCATGTCTTTAAGGAGTTTTGCATCACATATAGATATCATGTCCATAAGGAATTTTGCATTATATGTAGCTACTGTGTCTTTAAGGAATTTTGCATTATCACATATAGATACCATGTCTATAAGAAATCTAGATCCTTCATATGCATTGGTCACTAGGCAAACCTATTTATAGGATTTAAAACTAAACAACATTCAGATATCATGCCCATAGGATTTATGCACTCTTACTATGCCTGTGAAAAGTGTTTAAAGACAATAACGCCTAGAAAGCATGCCTCTATGAACCATCAATCAAACCTGAATCGTTCATTCGCTTATAGGGCTAAAATCAATAATGATAAAGCTTAATGTTTGCAGAATTTACGCTCTCTCGCCTTCTTTGATCAATTGACAACTTCTTTTCCTAAATCAACATTCTTCTTTCTTAAACTGATAGATGTCATGCCTATAGGTTTTTGTTTAACACTTAGGCAAGCCATAAGGTAACTTATAAATTGAGTCAGACTTTATCAACTTCAACCACCAGGCAGGCCTGATTCTGGCTTCTTATCTGAAATATGTAATAGATCAGTCTGCCATAACTCATAAGTTTAATCAGACCCTAATCAGTACGTGTAAGACATGCTAAACTATATGCTTCCTTTTTGTTTTTAAGGAGGTTTGTCTGAGCTTTTCTATCTGTTATGTCTTTTTCCCCATTTTTGTTACGTATGTGTCACCTTAGAATTTTGTCCTTTGAAACTATAAAACCTCACACCCCTTCCCCTTAGGATTAGTAGTCCCAAATACCTCTGGGGTTGATAGGATTGGGGCGGGTGCAATAAGTAAAACGAGACCACTCTACGTTTAATACCTTAACGGGGTGGGAAAGGGTAGATATGATATGATGACCACGCGATAAAACCACGTGTATAAATTGTTACAGGGTGTTGTGTGAGGTGATCCATATTATTTATAAACCTAGGACCCCCCTTTACTCGTTTATTTTATTCAAAATTTCAAAACTGCTTTTTGTTCAATTTTCAGCTCTTTAACTTCCTTTCACTGCAATTACTTGCAACAATTATGTGAAAACCCCCCCTCCTCATATTTGTAAACCTTTACCTGTTTACTTGTTATTTGCACTTAAAGTCATATAGCATGGCCGGGAACCACACTAGTGGATCTCAAGGGGTGCCTAATTCCTTCCCCTCAGGATAGTTTTGAGCCATTACCCAATCTATGGTATTCTAAATCAATGTTCTTCTTAGTGTCCTATGCACTTAATCATTAGGTGGAGAATCTTCAATTCAAACCCAACTCCCAAAAGGGAACGAGTTGTCCTCCCATATGTCATAAACCCGATTTCGCGAGAAAAATGGGGCATTGACAACTGCCTTGACCATATCTCCAGTGTTAGTTTTGCCATCAGTTTTAGGTTCATATACAGTGTATTTTGTTGCTTCGAGAGTTGGTATTGAGTGTGTGTTGACGCAAGAGGGTAAAGTTATTGCTTATGCTTCTCGTCAGTTGAAGCCCCATGAGAAGAACTACCTGTTGATGATTTGAAGTTGGCTGACATTCTTCACGCGTTGAAGATTGGGAGGCATTATTTGTATGGTGTGTCTTGTGAAGTATTTACTGATCATCATATCCTCCAGCACTTGTTAGAGTAGAAGGATCTCATTTTGAGGTAGTGGAGATGGTTGGAGATGCAAAAGAATTATGATATTACTATCTTGTACCATCTGAAGAAGGCCAATGTGGTGGCCACTGATTTGAGCTAGAAGGCGGTGAGAATGCGCAGTCTTGCATTTATTCCTATAGAGAGAGACCTCTTGCAATTGATGTTCAGGGCTTAGCCAATTGGTTCATGAGGTTGGATATTTCAGAGCCCAGTCGGGTATTGGATTGTGTAATTTCTTGGTATTCCTTATTTGATCCCATCAGAGAGTGCCAATATGACTCATTTGCTTGTCTTTAAGGACAGAGTTCAGCACAACAATGCCAGAGATGTGACCATTGGTAATGATGAGGTATTGAGGATGCATGGTCGGATATGCATGACCAACGTGGATGGTCTTCAGGAGTTAAATCTAGAGGAGACTCATAGCTTGCGGTATTCTATTCATTGGGGGTACCGAAGAGATGTATCAGGATATGAGACAACATTATTGTTGGAGAAGAATGAAGAAGGAAATTATAGGATTTGTAGCTTGGTGTCTCCATTTTTAGCAGGTGAAATATGAGCATTAGAGATCGGGTGGCTTGCTTTAGTGGATGGATATCACAGAGTGGAAGTGGGAATGAATCAATATGGACTTCGTAGTTGGGCTCCCACAAATTTTGAAGAAGTTTGATGCTATTTGGCTGATTGTGGATCGGCTGACCAAGTGTGCACACTTCATTCCTGTGTGTACTACCTATTCTTTAGAGCGGTTGGCATAGATATATATTTGAGAGATAGTTCGTTTGCATGGTGTCCCAGTTTCCATCATTTCAGATAGAGCTACTTAGTTTACTTCACAGTTTTGGAGGTCGGTACAACGAGAGTTGGGTATTCAGGTTGAGTTGAGCATATCTTTTCATCCTCACACAGATGAGTAGTTCGAGCGTACTATTCAGATATTGGAGGATATGTTGCGCGCTTGTGTCATTGATTTTGGAGGACCATTACCACTCGTAAGTTTCCTTATAATAACAGTTATCAATCGAGTATTCAGATTGCTCCATATGAGGCTTTGTATGGGAGGCAGTGTAGATCTCTAGTTGGTTGGATTGAGCTGGGTAAGGTATTCGTACAGACTTGGTGCAAGATGCTTTAGACAAGGCAAAGGTGATTCAGGAGAGGCTTCGTATAGCGCAGTCGAGACAAAAGAGTTATGCTGACAGGAAGGTTCGGGATGTGTCCTACATGGTTGGTGAGAAGGCTCTGTCGAAGGTTTCGATTGAGTCTTCAGTTCATTGGGTCGTTTGAGGTACTTCGGAGGATTGGGGAGGTGGATTATGAGCTTGACTTGTCACCCAGCTTGTCAAGTGTGCATCCGGTATTTTATGTTTTTATGCTACGGAAGTATATTGGCAATCTCTCTCATGTTTTGAATTTCAACACAGTTCAATTAGATGGTAATTGACATACAATGAGGAGCCAGTGGCTATTTTGGAGCATCAGGTTCGAAATTTGAGATCAAAGGATATAGCTTCATTGAAAGTGTAGTGGAGAGGTTGGCCCATGGAGGAGGCTACCTGGGAGACCGAGCGGAAGATGCGGAGTAGATATTCTCACTTATTTGAGGCTTCAGTTACATTTCTTGACCCGTTCGAGACGAACATTTGTTTAAGAGGGGAGGATGTAGCAACTCGGCCGGTTGATTCATGAGTTACCACTATGTCTCCCCCATTTTTGCTTCTTATTGTCTTGTTTAGCTGTATATGTGTTATCGGGTTGATTGGCTCGAGTTCGGACATGTTTTGGTAAGTTTGAGACACTTACTCTCTCTTGAGTAAGATTAAGTTGGAAAAGTCAACCGAATGTTGACTTATGTTAAAAAGGGGCTCGGATGTGAATTCTGATGGTTTGGATAGCTTTGGGAGGTGAATTGGGACTTAAGAGCGTGATCGGAATGTATTTTGCAGGTCCAAATTAGATTTAGGCTTGAATTGGCGAAATTAGAATTTTGGCATTTTCCGGTTGATAAGTGAGATTTTAATATAGGGCCTGGAATGGAATTATGGAAGTTAGAATAGGTCCGTTGATTCATTCGTGATGTGTGTGCAAAATTTTAGGTCATTCAGATGAGGTTTGATAGACTTTTTGATCAAAAGTTTAATTCAGAAGTTTTTGGAACCTTAGGCTTGACTTTAATGTTATTTGGTTGATCTGATGATGTTTTACGTGATTCGAAGATTGGTATATATTTGGATAGTGGAATATGACTTATTTGTACTTTTGGTTGAGATCCTAGGGGCATGGGAGTGATTTCGGATGGTTGACGGGAGGTTTGGACTTGGAATTTGGAGCTGAAGAGTTGAAACTCATGTCATAACCGCTTTTGGGGACTAGAGGTTCGGGCTCGTAGAAGCCTAGATGGTTGCAGATGCGGAAATGGCCATGGGGAGATGAACCGCAGAAGCGGTTGTTCGAGCACACCTGTCATAGCGCAGGTGCGGGTGTTTGATCGCAGGTGCTGTCCGAGGCATTTAAGTGATATACACAGAAGCACACCTGGGAGCGCAGGTGCGAGATTGTGACCGCGTGTGCGGTTTATCTAGGGCATAATATATAAATTATGGGCTTCGCAATTTTTACCTTTTCTTCACCATTTTTTAAGTCGGGTTTGGAGCATTTCTGGAGATTTTGAAGAGGGAATTCAAGGGAGCTTCATTAAGGTAAGATTGTTGAACCTAAAAATCATTCCTATAGTGTTATTTCATTGATTAGGCTTGAAATTTGTTGAAATTTGTCGGTAAATGTTGAAGAAACTAGGGCTTGAGATGGGAGACATTTTATTAGGTATTTGAGGGGTCATTTGTCGTCGAATTTTGGTATTCTTGGTATGTATGGACTCGTGACAGATAAGGATTCCATTGTGTTAACTTTTTCGGATTCTGAGTCGTGGGCCTGGTGGTCGGGTTTGGTTATTTTAAGGATTTGTGTTGTAATTTGATTATTTTCAGATGGGCTTCCTTCCCTTAGCATATTTTAACGTCATGATTCTGATTTTGGATAGATTCGATGTGATTTGAGGCCGAAGCGAGAGGCAAAGGCATCGCGGGTTACAGTTCGGACCGGATAGAGTTAAGTAATGATTGTAAATGTTGTCCTGAGGGTATGAAACCCCGAATTCACATCGTTCCGCTACTTTGAGGTGACATACACGCTAGATGACGAGCGTGTGGCCGTGCACCATTGGGGATTGTGACTTAGTCCGTCCTATATGACTATTTAACCGCATATTTTATTGAAAACTATTTGCTATCATTGTGTTATGGAAAGTATTATCATGTTTTGGGATGAATCCCATATTTGTGCCTGGTGCCATCTATTTTGGACACTTAGGGGATTTTTTACTACTATTCCTTACTGTTTTGACTTCGTATTTGTACCAAGTCATGCTATATCCTACTATTTTCACAACTCAACCATCTTTACTCTATTTTAATATTTTAAATGATATTTTGGGCCAAGCATCATATTTTACTATTGCCCGAGCGGCTTGTGAGATTTTTGACTGAGTTAGGCTGATGGTCTATATTGTGAGGATACTATAGGATTGGGTTGTGCGTCGTAGTAGTATTATACCGATTCATGATTATGAGGCCGATGGCCTGATTTGTTACACCATGAGGTGGCTTGATATGAGGCCAAGAGCCTTTTTGATTATGCCACGAGATGGCTTGTTATTGCGCTTGGGCTGTAAGGAGACCCTCCAGGAGTCTGTATACCCCCTAGTGAGCGTGAGTACCCAGTGTGACATGTGATGTAGACCAAGGGGGTGTTTTGGTTTCATGTTATTGATCGAGGGGCTGATACGAGTGATTCTAAGATTACCCGAGGGGCTACTGTTGGTATTTTAACCGAGCGGCTGATTTATGTTACTACCCTTCTCCATGTTTTCATCACTCGTTTGAACTACTAAAAAGATGTTTTAAAGAGGTTTTCACTGAACTAAGGTGTTTTTATAAGCTTTTACTGTTTTATTACATTGTTTTGGTTTATACTACTTTGCAATAGCATTATGCTGTGTTTTACGTGTTTTCTTATTGCTCAGTTGCCTTTACTTTTAATACTTACTGAGTTGGCATACTAACATTACTTCTTTCACCTGTGTGCAGATTCAGGAGTCTCGAGTCACGCTAGCAAGGGCTGATTTGCTTTCCAGCAGGCTTGTTTGGAGTTAACTAGGTAGCTACTCAGCGTTCGCAGCCCAGTGCTTCTCCTTCATATCTTTATTTCAATTTATTCTAGCTTTGCATTAGACTATTTTGTCTTTTCATACTCTTATACGGATTTTAGATGCTCATGACTGGTGATACCCGTATGCTGGGCTGTGTTTGTTTCCGCATAGTTCTATTCTACTCTTTATTTTGGGATTTATAGCATATTATTGACCTAAAATGAATTATTATAACTACTTAGTTGGTTTGGGGGTCTGTGTCGGCTGGCCTTATTTTATGATAGGTGCCATCACGACCGGGTTTGATTTAGGGTCGTGACATGTACCTAGCCTTAAAACAAGCTAAAATAGGCCAAATAAAGGCAAAGATAGAAGAAATAGCGGAATAAGAACTGGACTCAACAAATCACAACTCATCTATGCAGTAATCAGCAAATCCACCAGCCAATAAAAACTCAAAAGCTCACATAAGCTTGGAATTCCCAGAGAATGTAAAAATGGAAGAAAAATACAGAAATCAGTGCGTTTGTTTTTTTTTTTCTCCTAAAGAAAATGAAGAGATCAAAGATGTCTCATTTAAGAGTATGTATGAGCTTTTATGCAGAAAGAAAAAATGAGGGACCCTTTGAGAGAATTTGTCAACCCTCTAAAAATAGGAGAAAAGCATCTTCTTAACAGAAAGTGACAGTTGTCCTATTATTCTTTCCTTGTGTTGTTATTTCCCTTCTTTTCAACCCTTTTTATTTCTATACTTACCTATTTTCAACCCCAACGTTTTACCTAATTCTACTTTAATCCCTTCTACTACCTTATAACATTTTCTCAATAGCTTAACAAAAATTCCCTAATTTTCTATCTCTTTAACCTTCTTTAGACCTTTGTTAATTACAAACAAACTATCATAAGGAATTCGAATAGATTAAAAATCAAAAATAGAGTAAACAATATTCAAAACCAGAAATGTTAAACAAATAACCTAATTTAGGAAAGATCAATTACCCTATAAACTCACGTGATTAAACTAACTCTACACGATTTAATGGAACAGACTCCAAATAAGTGAATTAATAAATATGTAGTTTATTGAGGAGTAATCCTACAGTCTAAACGTATAGCACACAAATACAACAGAAAATTAAAAGAAAGTGTTTTAACGAAACTTGTTAAAGCTCTGAATTGATTAGCAACGGAAATTCTAACCAAACATAGTTGGTGCTCCACGACCACAGGCTTGAGCTCAAAAGCTCGCCTTGTGATGCATGGTGTACTGTCCATCACCAATCGAAGAAAGGACGGCAAAGCCAGGCGACTATGGTGATCAATGGTATTTGGACCAAATTTGGTGGCTGAAAACAGGATAAAAATACCAACAATCGACAAGACTCGACGAGAAACATCGATTATGATAAGTTTAGACCTCACAGGATCAAGAATTTAAGGAAAATTTGAAAAAGAGCTAAACCTAGGTTTTCTGTTTTTTTAGGTACACTAATTTAAGAGACCTAGAGGTATTTGAGAGGAATGGGCAAAAAATGGTGACTGTCTGGTGAAGAAATGTGGTCATTGGTTATTACCTACTGACGATAATTTTAGGCATGTGAGGGCTAGAGTTTTAAAGAGAGAGAGTGAGGAAGGTGGGGAATGGGAAGTCTCTAGGGTTTGGAGGTTGGGTTAGGATAGATTTAATGGAAGGGTGAGGTCAGTTCCAGATCGTAGGATCAGATTAGATGAATGGCCACGATCATTTGTAATCAAAACGACATCGTTTGGTCATTTAAAGAGCTGGACTGGATTTATGTGGGATTTTAGCTTGGGTGAAATTGGGGTTCTAAAGGCAACGGGCTTAGATGTTGGCCCAATCGAACTACTGAAACTCAATAGTCATGCTTCTCTTTTTTTAAATTTTATTTAACTCTACTAATATTAACACTAATTTCTAAAATTGAACTAAATACCTCTTTCACCTAATGTGTTACTAATTAACAAAGTAACTAATTATACCTAAAAATGCAATACACAAAAAATGAAGCAACTAAAACATCTTCGCTATCTTTTTTCTCTCTCTTTTTTATTTAAAATTTTGTATTTTAAATAATGCAATTTTAAAGTGATTAAATCCTAAAAATGCAACTAAAATTTAAAATGCTATTAAATAAAGGGTTGAACATTTTCTATGATTTTTGGTTTCAGATATTAAATATACACAAAAATGCAACTAAATGCAAACAAACAATTAAAGAGAAATTCCTATAAATTCAAAAAATAAAAAAGACACCAAGAAAGGATTATTTTTGTGGATTTTTAAGAGAAATCTTATATTGGACAAAAATTACGCGCTCGCAATAGTTACTACGAACAAAGCGTTGGAAGTGGTTATTTTTGAGATATTCAAATTAATTAAAAATATTTGGTTAAAGTATTTCCTTGTTGCATATTAAGTTTGAAGTTATAGTAGATTTGATAAGTGCAGATGCTTCGCTCGGTCAAGTTTAGTGATCGACTGCTGGTCATGGCTTATTCAGAAAATGAATTGTGACAAACTTGGTATCAGAGCCTCAGGTATATGGAGTCCTAGGGGTCTATGAAGTCGTGTCAGTGGAGTCTTATTTATGGATATGAAGCACACCACACTTATAAATAGGAAGCTAGAAACATTTAGGAAAAATCTCATTTTTTTCAATCTTTAGATCGTGCAGTAGAGCCTACCTTTAAGAAATTATCTAATGTATTTGTCTCTCTAAAACTCGTAGAAATGGCATGTACTCGCAATTCTGACATCGACACTCAAGATACTGCTCAAGAAACTATTGCTACTATTGTGGCTCAAGGTAGAACTAATAAGGCTTCAACTGAGAAAAAGAAGGGTAAATCCACAAGCGGGGTACAAGTACCCATGGTTGAACATGAAGAAGGGGTGGAGCACAATAAGCAAGTATCTCAGGATCTAGTGCTACCCCGAACAACAAATCCGCCTTATACAGCCATATCTCCAGACGTGCGTCAGATGTTTAATGCTGTCAACAGTGTTATGGAGATGTTAAAAGCCTTTATGGCCAACCAGAACGAGAGAGGAGATGATATTCCACCTCAATCAAATAGATAGAACAATTTTGAGTCCTTGTGAATGAATGAATTTTTGAAGTTGAATCCTTCATTATTCTGTGGTACTATAGTTGATGAAGATCTAATGTTGTGGCTGGGGAGTGTCAAGAAAGGCCTCCAACCGATGAAGGCATTTGAGGATGAAGTTGTGGAGTTGGCTGCCTACCAGCTTAGATATGTGGTTGGCACTCGGTTTGAGATGTGCGAAAAGAAAAGAGATGAAGATGATGGTCTGCCTACTTGGGAAGAATTTGAAGAGGCTTTCATGGCTAATCTTATACCAGAAAAGGATAGGGAATATAAGGCTACAGAGTTTGAGCAGCTCAAGCAAGGGACTAAAAGTGTGCAGAGTAATACATGAAATTCATAAGTCTGGCTGAGCATGCTCCTCTCATAGTTAAGACAGAAAAAGCAACGGTCTGCATCTTTTTTAGTTGTTTGGCTTACCACATTAAAGATACAACATCAGTTGTAGCAGTAGGAATGATGACTTTATTCTTTGTTATGGGTTTTTTCAAGCACTTAGGCAAAGGCAGACAACTAAGGAGAAAAGAAAAAGATCATAGCGAGAAATCATGGACAACGGGCGGGTTTAGTGGTTCATCTAGTGAAGGAGGAAGGGGTTCCTTAATAAGGGGTCATTAGCATGTGGTGGGTCTTCCTTCAGACGTAGTCACAGTTATGGAAACAAGTCTCGCCAGAATCAAAATTTTAGGACACCATCCTCATGTAGCTAGAGTCATGTTGAGCAACATTCACAATATCAAGGTCTTTGTGGTATATGTAAGCAACAACATTCAGTTCACTGTAATCTCGGGTTCCACGGTTGCTATCATTGCTAAGATAGTGATCATATAAAGTCAAATTGCCCAAAGTTGTGACATAATTTCAGTGGGGGCATCAACTTGTCCTTCTAGTTCCTCAACTACTACAGTAGCACCACCTTAGGCTCGTGGTTCTCATAATCAGGTCAGGCATGAAGCACGAAAAAGTCCAGATCGAGTTAGACAGGGAGGGGGATAACCCCTTTGTTTGCTACACTTGATCATCATAGTACAAAGGCATCTGTAGAAATTATTACATGTATACTTCTAGTCTTCTCACATAATGTTTATGCCATAATTGATCCAGGTTCAACTTTTTCGTACGTGACTCCATAGTTTGCAGTTAACCTCAGGTTAGAACCTGAGTAGCTTAGTGAGCCATTCATAGTATCTACTCCACTTGACGAGTTGGTGAAAGGCACAAGAGTCTATAAAGGTTGTATAGTTTCAGTCCTAGATCGCAACACCGAGGTCGATCTCATGGAGTTAGAAATGGTGGATTTCGATGTAATCATAGGTATGAACTGGTTGTCTTCCTGCTATGCCATGTTAGATTGTTGTAACAAGATAGTTAGGTTCCAATTACTAAATGAAAAAGTCTTAGAGTGGAAGGGTAGTTTAGCATCACTTGTAGGTAAGTTTATTTCTTACCTTAAGGCACAACGAATGATCGGTAAGGGGTGTCTCGCCTATTTGGCTCATATCATTAATCCAAAATCAGAACCTCTAGGTCTTCAGTATGTGCCAAGTGTTAGCAAATTTCCAGAAGTTTTCCCAAATGACCTTCCCGGATTTCCTCCTAAAAGAATCATATACTTTTGCATCGATCTCATTCCAAGAACTCAACCAATATCTATACCCCTTATAGGATGGCTCCAGTAGAACTTAATGAGTTTAGGGAACAGTTAAAAGACTTTCTTGACAGAAGGATTCATCAAGCTGAGTGTTTTATTGTGGGATGCCTCGGTCCTGTTTGACAAGAAGAAAGATGGGCCTCTCAGAATATGCATCGGCTATCCGCAGTTGAATAAAGTTACCATTAAGAACAAGTACCCACTACCACGAATTAATGATTTATTTGATCAACTTTAGGTGCAAAGTACTTTTCAAAGATAGACTTGAGGTTGAGGTACCATCAATTGAGAATCAGAGATGAGGATATATCTAAAATAGCCTTTAGAACTCGCTACTGTCACTATGAATTTCTAGTATGTCCTCTAGTTTGACAAATGCTCTAGCAGCATTCACAGACCTCGTGAATAGTGTTTTCAAGTCATTCCTTTATACCTTTACTATCATGTTTATCGACAATATTCTGGTATACTCTAAAGACAAGGAAGGGCATGCAGTAAAACTCAAAGATAGCCTTGCAGACCTTGAAGGAGAATGAGCTTTATGCCAAAATTTCAAAATCTGAGTTCTGGTTTTATTCAGTGGCATTTTTAGGCCACGTAGTATCTGGTGAAGGAATAAATGTGGACCATCAAAAGACAGAATCAGTCAAGAACTTGTCAAGGGCGACAACGCCAATCGAAATTAGGAGTTTCTTGGGGTTAGCTGGCTACTATAGAAGGTTTGTAAAAAGATTTTACTCACTTGTAGCTCTATTAACTAAGTTGACTCAGAAAGAAATTTAAGTTCCAGTGGTCAGACGCTTGTGAGCAGATATTTCAAGAGTTGAAGAATAGATTGACCACTGCACTTGTGTTAACCTTGCCCACAGGTTTGGGTGGGTTCACAGTGTATTGTGATGCCTCCAGAGTTGGTCTTGGTTGTGTTCTTATGCAAGATAGAGAATATTGCTTGTGTTTCTCGGAAGTTAAAGAATTATGAGAAGAACTACCTCACACACGACTTGGATATTGCAGCAGCTATTTTTGCATTAAAGATATGGCAATAATACCTTTATGGCGAGCATTCTGAAGTGTTTATAGATCAAAAAAATCCTCTAGTACATTTTCAAACAAAAAGAGTTAGATTTGAGAGAGAGAAGGTGTCTCCAGCTATTGAAGGATTATAACATCAATATCCTTTATTACCCGGGCAAGCTAATGGGGTAGCAAATGCACTTAGTAGGAAGCCAATGGGTGTCTTGGCCCATCTTACAGTACAACGGCGATCTTTGGGTCAAGAAATTCTAAAGCTAGCAGATAATGGAATTAGATTCGATAAGACCAAAGAAGGAGGTATAATTGTTCATGGCTTAGCGCGATCCTCTCTTATTGCACATGTTAAGGCTAAGCAAGACGAAGATACGTACTTAGCGAAGTTAAAAAGAGTCATAAATAAAGAAATTACTGCTTTCACTCTAGGAAGTGATGGATTTTTGAAGTTGAATAATCGGTTATGTGTGGATGATGTAGATGGTCTTAGGAAGACCAAAATGGAAGAAGCTCATAGCTCGAGGTACTCTATCTAGCTAGGTGCTACTAATATATATCTGGACTTGAAAGAGTTGTATTGGTGGAAAGGAAGGAAGAAGAAAGTAGTAGATCATGTGGTCGAATGTTTGAATTTCCAACAAGTCAAAGCCGAGTATTTGGGGCATGGTGGCCTAGCTCAGGATATGGAGACACCACAGTGGAAATAAGAGCTGATTAATATGGATTTCGTAGTAGGTCTGCCTCACACATAACGTAAGCATGATTCGATTTGGGTTATTGTAGACCGACTCACAAAGTCCTTCTATTTCATAGTAATAAAGACGAAAAATTCGGCAGAGCAGTATGTGCAGTTGTACATCAAAGAATTATTCCGATTGCATGGTAATTCAATTTCAATCATATTTGACAGAGGCTCTCAGTTCACATCGCATTTTTGGTAGGCATTTCAGAAAAGCTTAGGTATCAATATCAATTTGAGCACCGCCTTCCATCCTCAGACCGATGGTCAGGCAGAAATCACCATTCAGACTCTCGAAGATATGTTGCGAGTATGTGTAATATATTTTGGAGGTAATTGAGATAGTCACTTTCCACTTATAGAATTTGCTTAAAATGACACCTATCAAGCCAACGTTGGTATGGATCCTTATGAAGTGTTGTATGGGCGAAGATGTAGGTCTCCAGTGGCTTGATTTGAACCAACAGAGGTGTCGTTGATCGGTCCAAAGTTTGTTTGTGAGGCCTTAGAAAAAGTTCAGCTAATCAGAGAAAGACTGAAAGCGGCTCAGAGTTGTCAAAAGTCCTATTCTGTCAAGATGCATTGTGAGTTAGATTTTATGGTTGGTGGCAAGATATTTTTGAAAGTTTCACCAATAAAAGGAGTTATGAGGTTCTGTAAGAAACGGAAACTTAGTCATAGATTTATCGGACCTTATGAGATTATAGAGAAAAAAAAGGAAATGTGGCTTGTGAACTAGCGTTGCCCGTTAAGCTGTCCTCTGTTCATCCTGTCTTTCATGTGCATGCTTAGGAAGTACATTCATGATGAGTCGCATATAATACCTGCCGATACCATAAAAATTAAGAAGGCTTCATTTATGAAGAAGCCCCTACATAAATTCTCGATATGTAAGTAAGAAAGTTGAGAATAAAAGAGTTTGCATCGGTAAAAGTTCTGACAAGAGGGGTTGCTCTGATGGTAAGCAACCCCCACTTCCAACCGAGAGGTTGTGAGTTCGAGTCTCCCCAAGAGCAATGTGGGAAGTTCTTGGATGGAAGGATGTCGGGGGTCTATTTGGAAACAGCCTCTCTACCTAAGGATAGGGGTAAGGTCTACATACACACTACCCTCCCCAGACCCTACTAAGTGGGAGTATACTGGGTTGTTGTTGTTGCATCGGTAAAAGTTTTGTAGAGTAATTATGATTCAAAAGTGGCTACGTGGGAGGCTGGGGAAGATATGAGCAAGAAGCATCCTTATTTATTTGACGAACAATGTATCTGAACCTAGGTTGGCTTGACATTTATATTTTATTTATTAAGTACAAGTTAGCATATGTTTATGTCCTTGCTAGACTACACTTTGTTGTTGAAGTAGTTTAGATTAGGTCAGAGTATATTTAGTTATTAAATTATTTAGTACCATGCTAGAGTACATTTAGTTTATTAATGTGATCTACTTTCTGTTAATGTGTGGTGCTTTAGATTTTGGTTGGTTATTGTGATACTTTCTTGCTCGAGTGTGAGTAATTAGTTTATGAGCTATGTATAATGCCTATGAATAACCTGTTATGGTATATTTTGTTGTTGTTGGTGTAGTTGTGGTATTAGTGACAGAGATATTTTTTTGGATAGTCCAATTAACAGAGGAGACTCTCCCAATTTATTTGAAAATTTAGAGAGTTAGCCAAAATTTTGAGTCTTTGCGAAAGTGAGTAGTGATAAGAATATTTAAGAAATTCAAGGACTTAAGGAATGGTTGTTGGCATAAGAATAAATCCCTAGCAACATTCAAGGACGAATACTTTTAAGGAGGAAAGATTGTAACATTCCTCAAATCTTTAAAAGTTTCAAGACATGCTCAATATAGCATTTGATCAAAATTTGGCCATTTTTATGTAAAGATAAATCTGAATAAAAATATTGGTCAAAATCTGAAAAAATATTCTATAATATATTGGGTATTGGAGCACCGGTGCTCAAATATATAATATATTATATTGGAACTCTCCGCGCGTTGGAGCTCCAGCATAATATGCTGGAAGATCATACACAGGTGAACCAATTTTCAATATATTATGCTGGAATTTTTTTTGTTGCAGCAAAATAGTACTCCATCCGTTTCATAATAAGTGGGGTAGTTTGACTTGACACGGAGTTTAAGAAAAAAAAAGACTTTTGAAACTTGGTCTTAAAAGATTAAGGGGTAAAAAGTTTGTGGGGCCATATCATTTGTGTGGGTATAAAAGCTTCTTATTAAGGTTAAAAAGAGTAAAATGAAAAATTTAAAGTTGAGTTATTTTCAAATTTAAAAATACATTTTTCACCTTGCTTATTATGTAACAGAGGGAGTAACTATTTTTCAATAACTTTGTAAACGGTGAAAATTTGCGTCCATCAGCTGGTTTGGATTTGGACTTCCAGCTAGAGCTCATTACGAATAACTCTAAAGATCGTCAAAGTGGACAAATTTGAGATCTAGTAATCAATCAATACGAATATATAAACAGGAACGAGGTTAGTAAGGACTCCATTGAAAGAAATTTGACAACAAAACAGCCTAAGGAGTCTTCAACTAATAAGTTTCTGACTCATAATTCAATTTCCATGAAATTTGACTTGCCATCCACCAAATACTAAAATGAAAGGCTCGCCCCATCAGATTCCCTTAATAATACACCTTCTTCATACTCCCATTCCAGTGCACCAGTGCTGCTACCTGATACATCCAATATAATATTACCAACTTTGAAGAAAATATTTTTAGCAGTTGCTTGAAAATTGACAACCCAACTAGCCCCCCCCCCCCCCCTCCCCAAAACTTTTCCTCTCTTTTTCTTGAAGCAAATTCTTAACCCCATTTCTCAATGAGTCTCAATTCTTCTTTCTGTTTCTTGGCTGTCTTTGAAAGAACCATAGTATCTAGAAAATATTAGTAATATCAACTAACCCATATAATGACATTCTTCGTACCCATTAATAAAAGAAAAGTTCCAAACTTTTTCTGTCAATAGGGCATACCCATTAAAGTTCTGGTCTTTTTCTTGTTTTGAGTCGATTCAGACTTATTACTTTAATTACAGATTTGTTTCCTGAAAAGGGAGATAACAAAAAATGAGGAATTGGACTTGGGGCTTTGTTGGTCTTCTTTATCTCGCTCTCTTGTTGAAGATTGAAGCCTTGAAATTTCATAGGACTAAACAAACTGAGAGAATATCAGGTGCATTTCCTTTTGGGTGCTAATTGTTGTGGTTTAGGTTGAAATTATAAGCAATTTCATGTCTTATTGAGATGGGAACACTTGTTTGTCCTAGTAAGTTAGGTTTTACTGATTTGGCTTTAATTGCTGCATAAGGCTTGTGTTTGTAGGCTGCAACATTATTGATTTCTTCAGCTGTCCTCATTCATGACTTAGTTTTGTAGGGACATAGTAGTCTTTAACCTGTAAGATCATTTCTATGAGGAATAGCATTCTTGATCGCGTTGTTTGTTTTGTTTGGTTAACTTATAAATGTATGTTGAATGAAATAGTCTGGTAATGGCTGGTGTTGCTTACTGCTTAAATAATGGCATTATCTGTATAGTTAATGAGTTTTGACCCCCAAAGATGTGTATCCTTCTTTGATGATGTTCATACTGTTAGTAAGATTCAGAATCTGTAGGCGATAAAACAGTATACTGTTAGTAAATCCTGACTGTGATACATGTCGATTTTGCAAGTGCAAGTCTGTCTCATATGAAACGTGGGGTTTAATTAGCTAGAATCTAGGATTGAGGTGGAGATGAATGGGCATCGTTAGCTGAATTATTTACCTATTTGCATGTTAGTCTGAGTAATTCTTGATGCTGGAGCATCCGTGATTGATACTTAGTAGTTTAAATCCAGATCTAAGTTAAGATTGATGAAAATCAATTTTCACCTTAGAGCTAAGCCTGAATGCAGATAAATGACGTATTTTTCTTAAATTCGCCTGTCAAAGTGTGGTAGTAATCTAGAAAAATGATTGTCATATTATTCTATTGTTCATGTATGTTTTCTGCCACTTGATTTTGACTATAGTGGGAGAATTCTGTAGAGGCACATTGAATGCATAATTGTACATTGAGCTAATAAAATGAGGACTATAGTGTTTATCCCCTTATTTTCAGACTATGGACATTGAGCTCTCACATGAGCTTCATTATTGAATTTGTATCAGATTTCAGAGTTCACATTAGACCGGTATCTCAAAAACCTTAAATGCTTAGACAATTGACTCATAGCAGATTACTATGTTGCGCGGGCTCTCCAAAATGGTGTCATACCCATGTCAGATCCTCCAAAAATACACTACTTTTGGAGGATCCGAAACGCATCCGGCGACATTTTCGGAGAGTCCGACCAACCAGATTGTACAATTGAATGTAGTAAAGGGTGGAGGACAAATTGCATAATGAAGTCTATGTAGAGAGAAGTGATTTCATAGAAACTGTGTATAATGGTCATTTGCATTTGCTTTTAAGCTAAATGAAGAACTTGATTGAAGACTTTGGCAGGCCGTAATTTTGATGCTTTGAGGGTTGTCAAAAATTACAAGGAGTGTTTTCAGACTCCCATTAGAACAGCTTAGTTGTCATACATGTATTTAAGGCAAAATTCAGATATTTTTTTATATTATAAAGGATTGGAAATTCAGATATAAATAAATGTTGCAGCATCAGATATAACTTGTTGAATAACTATAATGTCATTAGTGACACCATAGAACCAAGACAAGAGGGGTTGCTCTGATGGTAAGCAACCCCCACTTCCAACCGAGAGGTTGTGATTTCGAGTCTCCCCAAGAGCAAGGTGGGAAGTCCTTGGAGGGAAGGATGCCGGGGGTCTATTTGGAAACAGCCTCTCTACCCAAGGGTAGGGGTAAGGTCTGCGTACACACTACCCTCCCCAGACCCCACTAAGTGGGATTATACTGGGTTGTTGTTGTTGTTGTTAGTGACACCATAGAACCATTCTTGTGATCACAAAGGAGCATCGTTTTGCCTTGCCGTAAAAAAAGAAAAGAAAAAGAAGAATATATTTTTAACCAACTGAATAAGTTTAACCCTAATACAAAATACTAATCAAATTCTTCTGAGCAAATAAACATGATCTTTTGTCTTGCTTACATAGTTTAGCAATGAGATAGGATACTTGCTTAAAACTCTTTAAGTATCAACTCCTTTATTTTACTTCTATTTCCAAAATTCAGGAAGTGCTGGTGATGTCTTGGAAGATGATCCTGTTGGGAGATTAAAAGTTTTTATTTATGAGCTTCCCAGCAAATACAACAAGAAAATTCTGCAGAAAGACCAACGATGCCTCAACCACATGTTTGCTGCTGAAATCTATATGCATCGTTTTCTATTATCTAGCGCTGTTCGAACCTTTAACCCCGAGGAAGCGGATTGGTTCTATACCCCTGTTTACACCACTTGTGACCTGACACCAAATGGCCTTCCCTTACCGTTTAAGTCACCACGTATGATGAGGAGTGCAATACAACTTATTGCTTCTAATTGGCCGTACTGGAATAGGACTGAGGGAGCTGATCATTTCTTCATAACACCCCACGATTTTGGTGCTTGTTTTCACTATCTAGTGAGTGTCTCTCTCTCTCTCTCTCTCTCTCTCTCTCTCTCTCTCTCTCATACACACTCATCCGCATAATTAGATGGACTCCATGGAAAAGGCTGCTAATAAATATCCCTTAGTTTCGCGATTATGATTTTTGTTATTTTCAACTGTAACTTCAGTCATTAATTTCGAGGAAAAATAGGTTTTGGTTACACTGTTATTTTGTGCGATTGCAGGAAGAAAAGGCTATTGAGAGGGGAATTCTTCCATTGCTGCAACGTGCTACCTTGGTTCAAACTTTTGGACAACGAAATCATGTTTGTTTGAAGGATGGCTCAATTACAATTCCTCCATATGCTCCCCCGCAAAAAATGCAATCCCACTTGATCCCTCCAGATACTCCCCGATCTATTTTTGTTTATTTCCGAGGCTTGTTTTATGACGTCGGAAATGACCCAGAAGGTGGTTACTATGCAAGGTATGACCAAGGCCCATACCTATGAATAAATCACATTTGGTTAAGTTTCTTTAACACTTAAATATATTGAACATAGCTTCTTAACAAAAGCCCTACTATTCTTCACAAAGTCGATTTTATATGTTAAGTACAGAGTTATCAGATCTAGAATTAATGCATAGTTGATTGATTTATTTAATTGTTATTCTGAGATTATATACTTTTTTCTTTTCTCTGAAAAGTTGGATGAATATTGTTTAAATAAATGTTAGATGAAATCACAACTACTGTAGAAGTTGACGGAGAAGAGAGTAACTAACTCTGATTACTTATTTCCTCAGAGGTGCCCGAGCAGCAGTATGGGAGAACTTTAAAGACAATCCTCTCTTTGATATTTCAACAGAGCATCCAACCACTTACTATGAAGACATGCAGCGAGCTATCTTTTGCTTGTGCCCACTGGGGTGGGCACCATGGAGTCCGAGACTGGTTGAAGCAGTTATATTTGGCTGTATCCCTGTTATTATTGCAGATGATATTGTCTTGCCATTTGCTGATGCAATCCCCTGGGAAGATATTGGCGTGTTTGTAGCAGAGAAAGATGTTCCGAATTTGGACACCATTCTCACTTCTATTCCACCAGAAGAAATATTGAGGAAGCAGAGATTGCTTGCCAATCCTTCAATGAAGCAGGCAATGTTATTTCCACAACCTGCTCAATCAGGTGATGCTTTTCATCAGATTTTGAATGGACTTGCACGTAAACTTCCTCACGACAAGAGCACTTACTTGAAGCCCGGGGTGAAGCTCTTAAATTGGACTGCTGGTCCAGTTGGTGACCTAAAACCTTGGTAGGGTATGGTTCGAGAGATGATTTAGTCCCTGGCTCCAAACCTTTCTACTGTACCAACATTGCTGAATTTCACCCGAAGTGTAAATTTTTACCACGTAGTTTTGGGAGACGACTCATTCATTTTGGCCCTATAGTGTTTGTTGTAGTTATGCATGAGTCTGTTGTGAAAATTACGTATGTACTGATTTCTACTCACATACTCGTGCCAGAAACTTATTGCCTTTTTGTTACATATAGATGTTAAGCCATTAAGCATTCCTGGAAAAGTGGTTTTTCCTGTTGCATTCACTACTTATTAGGGAGTCCCTGCCCTGGGTGGCCGCCCAGGTTGGGAATACAGATAGAATTGTCCTGGAATTTTGGGAAATGATATTTTCATAATGTACGGTTAGAAATTAGAGTGTTCATCAGCTTATCATACACTGCAATAATGATTTTGCTGAAGAAACTCCCAAGCTTGTGAGCTAGTTGTTGCTTTTAGCATAACCTTGACTTGCGTGCACAGTTTGGCGTGTAGCCGGAAAGTCTAGATGTGAAAATCTGAAAAAAAATGATAAAATTTGGCTATAAAATAAATTAGTTTAACTTCGGTCAACGTTTTGGGTTAAAGGACCCGGACCCGCGATTTGATGGTCCCGGAGGGTCTGTAGGAAAATATAGGACTTGTGCGTATACCCGGAATTGAATTCCGAGGTCCCAAGACCGAGAAATGAATTTTCGAAGAAAAATTATTTTTTGAAATTGTTTATAATATTTGGAAATGAATTTTTATTTGAACATATTGGTATCGGGTCCGTTTTTTGGTTCCGGCGCCCCGTACATGTCTTATATATGATTAAAATAATTATGTGAAGTTTTGTAAGAAATGGAATCCATTTGACGTGATTTGGACCTTAAATGCAAATTTGATGTTTAAAGAAGTTTTGAGAAATTTCATTGATCTTGAGGTTTAATTCGATGTTCATAATGTTTTTTTAGTGATTTGAGTACACTAATAAGTCCGTAGGATATTTTTGAGGTTGTGTACATATTTGGTTTGGAGCCCCGAGGGCTCGGGTGAGTTTTGGATAAGCCACGAGGTGAAATTTTGGACTTAAGGAATTATAGGCCTGCAGGCTTCGCATTTCACAACCTCCCTTCGCAATTCCCAGTTCGCATTTTCCAACCCCCCTTCGCAATTCCCAGGCTTCACAATTCCCAACCTCTCATCGCGATTCTCAGGCTTTGCATTTCCCAACCTCCCTTCGCAATTCCAAAGCCAACAGATAATTGCGAACCCCTATTTGCAATTCCCACATTTGAGACCTGCAACTCTTATACGTAGACGATTTCAACCCATTTTTTATATCCACTCAAAACAAAAACTCTCTAGGGCGATTTATCAAGAACAACTCTTCTTCCAAATCGATTGTAAGTCAATTTTACTAGTTTCTTTCAATCATTAACATCTTTTAACATGATTTCAATTCAAAATCAATGATTTTCGTGGGGGAAATTGGGTGTCTTGGGTAGAACCTGGGTTTTTCAAAAAAAGAGGATTTGGACCTCTATTTGAGGTCCGATTTCAAAATAAATTATATAGTTGGGTTCGTGGGGGAATGAGTAATCAGGATTAGTTCGAACCTCGGATTTTGACCATGTGGGCCCGTGGATGGTTTTTGACTTCTTGGGCAAAACTTTGAAAAACTCATTTTTATGCATTCAAATTGATTCATTTGGCGTTTATTGATGTAATTAAGTAACTTGTGACTAGGTACGAGCGAATTGATGGTGGAATCAAGAGGTAAAGCTATAATTGACTCATGAATTGTGTTCGTGGCATCGAGGTATGGTCTAACCTTAGCTTGAGGGATTAGGAGTCGAGTCCTATTTGCTATGTGAAAATTTATTGAGTAAAACATACAGATATTGTGACGAGTATCTATAGGTTGGTGTCTACCATGCCCGTGAGTCTTTATATTGTGATTATCATGACTTCGTTGTATCTTTCGTGCCTTGGTGATGGTTCCTAATTGTAGTATAATATTCGTGGAAGGAATTGCGACCTATGAATATTGAGGAGCATTTGCTCAAGTTATATAACGAATTGTGAAAGCGCAAGTGTCAATTGAACCATTAAAGCATTGGATCGAGTTGTGAAGTAAATTATGAAGTAAAAGTGAGAAAGAGAAGGGATCATTATGTTGTCTCCCTTGCCGAGATATTATTGCTATATTTGTTATATCTCTTATCGGGATGTTGATGTTATTGATGTTATCCCTTGCCGGGACTTAATTGTTGAACCATTATTCCTTGCCGGGACTCCTATTATAATCTTATTTATTCCCTTTACCCATTGTTTGTGATTGTTATTTGGGTGAGGAAGAGAGTTAAAGCACGAAGGGTGATGTCGTGCATTGTTTTTGTGAGGAAAGAGTGTAAAGCACAAAGGGTGATGCTGTGTCGCACGATGTACCATATTCCGTGCCTATTATATTGATTTCATGGTGAGGAAAGAGTGTAAAGCACGAAGGGTTATGCCGTTCCGCATGATGTACCATTCCATTCTTATTTAATGATTCTTATGGTGAGGACGAGAGTAAAAGTACGAAGGGTGATGTCGTGCACTTGTTCTTGATTTTCCTTAATTCTTGCTGATAATTGAGTTATGTTGTCTTTTACGTTTATTTACTAATTTTTTGTTGTTAATTGATTTTATTTTGAGGTTATAGATTCCCTTATCCTATTTGCCTGATTGATGTTTGGGTGAGGAAGAGCATAAAGCACGAAGGGGTGATGCCGTTTATTGTTTTGGTGAGAGAGTGTTAAAGCACGAAAGGTGATGTAGTGTATTATTTTGGTGAGAGAGAGTAAAAGTGTGAAGGGTGATGTCGTGCACTTATCTTTGATTCCCTAATTTTTATTGATAATCGTGTTACGGTTTCCCCACTCTAAATTGCTGGTTTCCTGTTGATATTTGTTGTTCTCCGCAGTATGTTTTCCCCACCCCACACTTGGCTATATATGACTGTTTCTTTTTCTTCTTCTTTTCCGTTGTATATAGTTAAATAGCATAGGCTTATTTGGTAGTCTGGTCCTAGCCTCGTCACTACTTCACCGAGATTAGGCTTGGCACTTACCAGCACATAGGGTCGGTTGTGCTGATGCTACACTCTGCACTCTTTTGTGCAGAACCCAGTGTTTTAGACTTTGGACCATAGTCGGATTGCTGCTTCTTGTTCATCAGGCGACCCGAGGTAGTCCTGCAGGCGTCCGCAGGCCTTGGCATCTCCTTCTATCTACTATTTATGTTTCTTTCATGCATTTCTAGAGACAATGTTGTATTTATTTCTTTCAGACCTTTATGTATTCTTAGACCGTCTGCGAAATTGTGACACCAGTTCTGGGTAGTCGAAACTCAAACACTTGTATTGGATTCATATTCATCTAGCTTATTGCTTTTTCTGCCGCTTATGTTAAATTTTCCTATTTAAATATTATTACTTTGCAATTGTTAATGAATATAAAATGGGTAAAAAGGTAAGTTGTTCACATAATTGGCTTGCATAACTCACAACTCCCGATGGTGGAAAATTCGGGTCGTGACAAGTTGGTATCAAAGCTCTAGGTTATATGGGTATCACATTTCACAAACAAGCTTAGTAGAGTCTGAGGGATCGGTACAGAGTCGTCTGTATTTATCCTAGAGGCTACAGAGTTAGGAAAATTTTCATATTCATTCATTCCTGTCGTGCAATTTTGTTCTCTCCGTGCTAAATTGAAACCTCTTCTCTTGTCCTTTCACGAATAGCGAGGTCATGTACCGCTTCTTCAATCGAGCAGCAATACAGACCAGTGATAGATCAGCTACGTTTTCAGAGTCTTTGTGGAGGTTGGATAAGTTTCACCAAGCTCGTCACTACTACTTTCAGTGGTGCATCTTCTGAGGATCTCCAAGATTATCTAGACAGTTGTCATAAGGTTCTCAAGAACATAGGTTCTCAGGAATATAGGGATCGTGGAGACCAATGGAGTTGATTTTGCCACTTTTCGCTTGTCTGGATCCGCCAAGACTTGGTGGAGGGATTACTGTTTGGCTAGACCATCCGGATCGCCTACTTTGACTTGGGAGCATCTTACTCAACTATTTCTGGAGGGGTTTCTCCCCATCACTCAAAGAGAGGCCTATTGGAGGCAGTTCGAGCGTCTCCAGCAGGGTTTTATGACTGTTACTCAGTACGAGATCAGATTCATCGACTTGGCTCGTCATGCTCTTATCATACTTCCCACTGTGAGAGGGAGTGAGGAGGTTCATTGAGGGACTCATCCAGCCCACTCAGTTAGCTAAAGGTGGATGTAGAGGTATTAGAGGTGGAGGTAGAGATGCTAGAGATGGAGGTAGAGGTATTAGAGGTGGAGGTAGAGATGCTAGAGGTGGAGGTAAAGGTATTGAGGATGAGGTGCAGGTACTGTTCTGGTTTGTGGTAGAGAAGCTTCGATTTTATTTTGTGATGTATCCGGTCGTGCCTAGTGATTCTTTGAGTGTACCTGTTTATGTGTCTACACCGGTGAGTGATTCTACTATGGTGGATCGTATCCATTGTTCATGTATAGTGGTGATTGGAGGTTTTGAGACTTGTGTAGATTTGCTTCTTCTAGACATGGATGATTTCGGTGTTATATTGGGGATGGACTAATAATCACCTTACCATTCTATCTTGGACTGTCATGCCAAGACTGTGACCTTAGCCTTACCGGGTTTACCTTGTTTGGAGTGGAGAGGGACTCCAGATCATTTTACCCGTAGTGTTATATTTTATGTGAAGGCTCCGCGTATGGTCGAGAAGGGGTATTTGGCTTATTTTTCATATGTTCGTGATTCTAGGCTTAGGTTTCTTCTATTGATTCGGTGCCCGTTTTTCATGAGTTTCCTGAGTGTTTTCCCTTCAGATCTACTAGGTATGCCACCCGACAAGGATATTGACTTTTGTATTGATTTGGCTTCGGGCACTTAGCCCATTTCTACCCTTCCGTAACGTATGATCCCCTGAGTTGAAGGAGCAGTTGTAAGACTTGCTTGAGAAGGGTTTTATTAGAACCAGTGTTTCTCATTAGAGTGCATCGGTGTTATTTGATAAAAAAAGGATGGGTCGATGGGAATGTGTATTGATTACCAGCAGTTGAACAAGGTTACAATCAATAATAAGTATCCACTGCCGAGGATTGATGATTTGTTTGATCAGCTTCAGGGTGCCAAGGTATTTTCGAAGATTGACTTTAGATCTGGCTACCATCAGTTGAGGATTAGGGCATCTGATTTCCCTAAGACAGCATTCTGCACTCGGTACATGCATTATAAGTTCTTAGTGATGTCATTCGGGTTGACAAATGGCCCAGCAAGTTTTATAGATTTGATGAACCAAGTGTTCAGGCCTTATTTGGATTCATTCGTGATAGTCTTCATTGATGATATTTTTATATGTTCCCTTAGCCGGAAGGAGCATGAGCAACATCTTTGAGTGGTTCTTCAGACTTTGAGGGATAGTCAATTGTATGCCAAGTTTTTGAAGTGTGAGTTCTAGTTGAGTTCAGTTGCACTCCTGGGTCATGTTGTGTCAACAGAGGGTATTCAGGTTGATTAGAAGAAGATTGAGGCAGTCAAGAACTAGCCTAGACAAACATCAGCTATAGATATTCGGAGTTTCTTGGTATTGGCAGGCTACTATCATCGGTTCGTGGAGGGGTTTTCATCTATCGTAGCCCCCATGACTAGGTTGACCCAGACGAATGCCCAGTTCAGGTGGTCGGACGAGTGTGAGGCAAGGTTTTAGAAGCTCAGGATATCTCTAACTACGGCAACAGTGTTGGTTTTTCCCACATGTTCTGGGCCTTATACAGTTATTGTGATGCATATCGTATTGGACTTGGTGCAGTGTTGATGCACGATGGCAAAGCCATTGCTTATGCCTCAAGGCACTTGAATATTCATGAGAAGAACTATCCGGTTCATGATTTGGAGTTAGCAGCCATTGTTCACGCGTTGAAGATTTGGAGGCATTATCTGTATGGCGTGGCATGTGAGGTGTTCACGGATCACAAGAGTTTGTTGAATTTGTTCAAGCAAAAGGATTTGAATTTGAGGCAGAGAAAGTGGTTGGAGTTGTTGAAGGACTATGATATCACCATATTATATCATTCGGGGAAGGCCAATGTGGTGGTCGATGCTTTGAGTAGGAAGTCAGCCAATATGGGCAGTCTTGCTTATATTCCGGTCGGTGAGAGGCCGCTTGCATTGGATGTTCAGGCTTTGGACAATCAGTTCATGAGGTTGAATATTTCTGAGCCTAGTCGTGTGTTAGCTTGCACGGTCGCTCGTTCTTCTTTATTGGAGCGTATCCGTAATCGACAGTATGATGATCCCCATTTGTGTGTCCTCGGAGACACGGTGTAGCACGGAGGTGCCAAGCAGGTTACCTTAGGTGATAAAGGAGTTTTGAGATCGCGGCTCGATTTTGTGTGCCAAATGTGGATGGGCTTGGAGAATTGATATTAGAGGAGGCCCATAGCTCCCAATACTCCATTCATTCGGGCGCCGCGAAGATGCATCAGGATTTGCAGCAGCATTATTGGTGGCGGAGAATGAAGAAGGATATCATTGCATATGTGTCTCGGTGTTTGAATTGTCAGTAGGTTAAGTAAGAGCATCAGAGGACGATGGTTCATTTCAGAAGATTGAGATTCTTGAGCGGAAGTGGGAGCGGATCACTTTGGACTTTGTTGTTAGACTCCCACGGACTTAGAGGAAGTTCGACGCGGTGTAGGTTATTGTTGATAGGCTAACCAAGTCAGCTCATTTCATTCCTGTGGCAGTCTCCTATTCTTCTGAGAGGTTAGCTGAGATCTATATCCGAGCGATTGTTCGTCTTCATGGGTGCCCGTGTCTATCATTTTGGATCGAGGTACCTAGTTTACCTCACATTTATGGAAAGCAGTCCAGCGAGAGTTGGGCACACGGGTCGAATTAAGCACATCATTTCATCCTCATACAGACGAGCAGTCTGAGTGGACCATGCAAATTTTAGAGGAAATGCTTCGAGCTTGTGTCATTGACTTTGGAGGCTCATGGGATCAGTTTTTGTCTTTGGCATAGTTTGCCTACAACAATAGCTACCAGTCGAGTATCCAGATAGCTCCTAATGAGACTTTATATGGTAGGCAATGTTGGTCTTCGGTTGGACGGTTTGAGTCGGGGAAGGCTCAGTTGCTGGGTACGGATCTAGTGCAGGATGCCTTGGACAAGGTCAGATTATTCATGATAGGCTTCATAAAAATCAGTACAGGCAAAAGAGTTACGCTGACCGTAAGGTTCGTGATTTGGAATTCATGATCAGTGAGCGGGTATTGCTTCGAGTGTCGCCTATGAAGGGCGTGATGAGATTTAGGAAGAAGGGAAAGCTCAGCCCTAAGCTCATTGACTCGTTTGAGATTCTTGATCAAGTGGGAGAGGTGGATTATAGATTTGCATTGCCTCCAAGCTTATCAGCTGTGCATCCAGTGTTTCATGCATCCATGCTTCAGAGGTATCACCGCGATCCATCCCACGTGTTAGATTTCATTACTATTCAGTTGGACAAGGACTTGTCCTATGAGGATGAGCCGGTAGCTATTCTAGACTGGCAGGTTTGTCGGTTGAGATCGAAGATTTTTCCTTCGATACGTGTTGAGTGGAGAGGTTAGCCTGCCGAGGCATCGACCTGGGAGTTTGAGTCTGATATGCGGAGCTGTTCTCCCGATCTTTTCCCGGACTCAGGTACTTCCTTCTTCTGTCCATTCGAGGACGAACGATTGTTTAGAGGTGGAGAATGTAATGATCCAAAAGGTCATCAGTTGTTTTTAAAATGAATTTTGCATTTCGAGGCCTTAGAACCTCTTTTAGCATTACCTCAATTTGCGTGCATAGTCTGGGCGCGTAGCCAAAAAGTCTAGATGTGAAAATATGTAAAAAATTATAAAATTTTGACTATAAAATGAATTAATTTGACTTTGTTAACGTGTTAGATAAATAGGACCAGATCTATAATTTGACGATCCCGAAGGGTTTGTAGGAGAATATATGACTTGGGCGTATGTCCGGAATCGAATTTCGAGGTCCCAAACTCGAGAAATGAATTTTTGAAGAAAAATTATTTTCTAAAATTGTTAATAAGGTTTGGAAATAAATTTTTATTAGAACATGTCGGTATCAGGCCCGTATTTTGGTTCTGGTGCCTGGTACATGTCTTATATATGATTTAAGATAATTCTGTGAAGTTTGGTAAGAAATCCATTTGATGTGATTCGGACCGTAACTGTAAATTTGATGTTTAAAGAAGTTTTGAGAAATTTTATTGATCTTAAGTTTTAATTCTATGTTCATGATATTATGTTGTGATTTGAGTACACGAATAAGTCCATTGGATATTTTTGAGGTTATGTGTATATTTAGTTTGGAGCCCCGAGGGCTCGGGTGAGTTTTGGATAGGTCATGGTGTAAAATTTTGGAATTAAGGAATTGCAGGCCTGCAGGCTTCGCATTTCCCAACCTCCCTACATAATTCCCATTTCACATTTCTCAACCTCCATTCGCAATTCCCAGGCTTCGCATTTTCCAACCTCCATTCGCAATTCCCACATCTAAGACCTGCACCTCTTATACTTAGACGATTTTCAACCCATTTTCATATACTCTCAAAACAAAAACTCCCTAGGACGATTTTCCATGAACAACTCTTCTTCCAAATCGATTGTAAGTCAACTTTTACTAGTTTCCTTCAATTGTTAACATCTTTTAATATAATATCAACTCAAAATCAATAAATTTCATGGAGAAAATCGGGTGTTTTGGGTAGAACCTAGATTTTTCAAAAAAAGAAGATTTGGACCTCGATTTCAAAACAAATTATATAGCTGGGTTCGTGGGAGAATGGATAATCAGGTTTTGTTTCGAACCTTGGGTTTTGACCATATGGGCCTGAGGGCGATTTTTGACTTTTGGGGAAAAAATATAGAAAACTCATTTTTATGCTTCAAATTGATTCATTTGACGTTTATTGATGTAATTAGGTAACTTGTGACTAGATACGAGCGAATTGGTGGTGGAATCAAGAGGTAAAGCTATAATTGAATCGTGAATTATGTTCGTGGCATCGGGGTAAGCGTCTGGTCTAACCTTAGCTTGAGGAATTAAAAGTCGAGTCCTATTTGTTAAGTGAAAATTGTTGAGTACGACGTATAGGCATGGTGACGAGTATCTATAGGTTGGTGTCTAGCATACCCGTGAGTCTTGTGATTATCATGACTTCGTTGTATCTTTCATGCCTTGGTGATGGTTCCTAATTGTTGTATAATATTTGTGGAAGGAATTGCGACCTATGAATATTGAGGAGCATTTTCTCAAGTTATATAACGAATTGTGAAAGCGTAAGTGACAATTGAACCTGTAAAGCATTGGCTCGAGTTGTGAAGTGAATTATGAAGTAAAAGTGAGAAAGAGAAGGGATCATTATGTTGTCTCCCTTGCCGAGATATCATGGTGAGGAAAGAGTGTAAAACACGAAGGGTTATGCCGTTCCACATGATGCACCATTCCATTCCTATTATAATGTGGTGAGGAAGAGAGTAAAACCACGAAGGGTGATGCAGTGCACCTGTTCTTGATTTTCCCTAATTATTGAGTTATGTTGTTCTTTACGTTTATTTACTGATTTTCTGTTGTTACTTCATTTTATTTCGAGGTTATATATTTCATTACCCTATTTTCCTTGTGATTGTTGTTTGGGTGAGAAAGAATATAAAGCATGAAGGGTGATGTCGTGTATTATTTTGGTGAGAGAGTGTTAAAGCACGATGGGTGATGCCGTGTATTGTTTTGGTGAGAGAGAGTAGAAGCACGAAGGGTGATGTCGTGCACTTATATTTGATTCCCTAATATTTATTGATAATTGTGGTACGGTTTCCCTACACTAAATTGCTGGTTTCCTATTGATATTTGTTGTTCTCCGCAGCATGTTTTCCCCCTCCCATACTTGGCTATATATGATTGTTTGTTTTTGTTCTTCTTTTCCGTTGTATATAGTTAAATAGAACTGGCTTATTTGGTAGTCTGATCCTAGCCTCGTCACTACTTCACCGAGGTTAGCTAGGCACTTACTAGCACATGGAGTTGGTTGTGCTGATACAACACTCTGCACTCTTTTGTGCAGACCCCAGTATTGTAGATTTCGGACAGTAATGTGATTGCTGATTCTTCTTCATCAGGCGGCCTGAGGTAGTCTTGCAGGCGTCCGCAGGCCTTGGCGAATCGTTTTATCTACTATTCCTGTTTCTTTCATGTATTTCTAGAGATAGTGTTGTATTTATTTCTTTCAAACCTTTACTTGTAATATTCTTAGACCGTCTGTGAAACTGTGACACCAGTTCTGGATAGTCGAAACTCAAACAGTTGTTTTGGATTCATGTTCAGCAAGCTTATCGCTTTTTCTTCTGCTTATTTCAAATTCCGCAGTGTAAATGTTATTACTTCGCAATCGTTAATAAATATAAAATGGGTAAAAAGGTAAGTTGTTCACATAATTGGCTTGCCTAGCTCATATTAGTAGGCACCATCACGACTCTCGATGGTGATTTTGAATCATGAGAGAAAGTTAGTAGACTTAGAAATATAAGCCCTCCGGTTCATAATAAACGATTTTTTCACTTTTTTATTTTAGTCTAAAATAAGTACCTTTTACATAATAAAAAAAAGTAACTTTTTTTTTCAAATTTACCTTTATTTATATCTTTCAATGTATCAAGTTAATAATATATAAATTTTAATTCATAATAATTTAATCAAAACACTTTTTTCTTTTCTTCTAGGAGTTAATATCTTTTCTAGTGGTATATCAAAAACCAAAGAATCACTTATATGGACAGAAGGGAGTAATAAAGATCCATAATCATTCATACTGAATTGTGTTCTTATATCCATAAATAATGACATCACATCCCACGTGGCCTGTGAATAATCCAATTTCTGCCTGCAAATTCCAATCGTCTTCCGCAAACACCATTATTTTATAGCTTTGGCCAAGTTCATTTTTTTTTTGGTAAAAAATAAAGTTTTTTTTGGTCAAAAGCACTTTTGACCATAATCAAAATATTTGGCCAAACTTTTGAAAAGAAAAAAAATTCTTTTGAGGAGAAGCAAAAGCAGCATTTGAAAAGCAGAAAAAAATTGCTTCTGTTCAAATACATTTTTGAAAAAAATACACTTAAAAATAGTATTCAATAAAATGACCAAACGCTAATTACTATTCAAAAGTATTTTCTAAATTAATTAACCAAATACAACCTGATATTTAGTAAAAATATTTTTTTTAAAGTATTTTTGAGAAAAGTATTTTTCAAAATAAACTAATTTTAGAAGTTTGGCTACACATGCTATTAAAACTGAACCCATGAACATCCAAAAAAACACTTTCCTTCAACTTAAACACTCACCAACTTCAACTCAAATTGTCCAAACGCTTTTTCACCATTCTTGGACCAAGAATAGAAAATTCTCATGCGCAAACCAATAAAGTAATATTCCCTCCGTTTCATATTGTTTGACATAATTTAACTCAGTACGGAGTTATAAAAAAAAAGACTTTAAAACTTGTGATCCTAAAAGTTTAAATGGCAAAAAATTTATGGGATCATACTATTTGTGTGGCTATAAAAATTTTTCATTAAGGACAAAAAGAATAAAATGAAGGGTTTAAAGTTGAATATTGACCAAATTTAAAAATATGTCATTTATTTTGGATCAGACTTAAAAAGAAAGTAGGTCATTCAATATGAAAAGAAGGGAGTAGTTGATTCTAAATAAAATGTTAAATGAGTTCAATGATTTACGTTATGTATGGACATGTGAATATATAACAAGAAATCACTCTTGGAGGACAAACGAACCCTCTATTCTTTTCCCCACAGGTTGGGAAGCAAAACTCAAAGGATTAAATGCATCGTCAAAACTTGAAGCAGGAGCGGGCTTGAATTCATAAGGACCTCCTTTTACACCCCAAACCTGTAATATTGGAAAAAATTACATGTCTTGTCAGAGGCTGTCGGTTACTCAAACAAATGAATGAATAATTGAGACACGAATTATTAGGAGGCTTTTAAGGAAAAGGCAAGTTTGAAGAATATGGAACTAACTTGATTGCCATCAACATCATAGCCTTTATCCCAGGCATGTATCTCCTTGTTCTTTAACACAGCTAGTTCGGAGGTACAGCGCGTTGCACCATTCTGCTACACAAGCAAAATAGACTTGCAGTACTTAATAGGAAAGGAGAAAACATCACAGGCTATCATGACGTGAATCTCGACAGTAAAATTGATGCAAAACTTAAGCAAATACCCATGAATTAGGAAATCCATCTGCAGGTGTTGAACCTTCATATAAGCATCGTTTCCCACGTTCACAGCGCTTTAGATGAATGGTAGTCAAATGTTCAGCAATGTCCTGTGCATAACAAAAGAATTAAAATGACTTCCCAGCAGAAACAGTAAGTTCCAAACATTTTTCAGTAGCATAAATAACAACCAAACAAGGAATATATTAAACAGTTTGTCATGGTTGGCTAGGTTATTTTAAGCAGCAGAGACAGGGAATGAGGGAGAACGTATGTATAAAGTTACACATCTGAGCCTATACTCGAGAGTAAAGCATACTAAATGAAAAAAGAGATCCGATCTTAATGTGTTCAAATGTTTACCCCAATAACTTCTTCAGGTTCCGGACGTTGGTCCCTAGGGCGATCGCAGAAGTTCTTGTACTCCTCTGCATCTCTGATGGCAAATGTGCTTACCTAGAATTTGGCACAGGTATAATGAAAACTGAATTTGGCATAGGTAAAACGAAAACTTATTTGCGACGAAGAATGAAAATAAGGCTGCAAGGCTTGGTTTCTATCACCAACAATTAAAAAAAAACATATCAACAATTAAAAGTAAGGATATTGAGAGTAAAGAGATGGTAGAGGAACTATAATGTATTAGCATGAATACTAGATAGAAGGTATATCATTCCCACTATCATCAGCACAAATATTTTCCTAAACAACCAGCAGACCACCTTCATGCTACTTTTAAAGACACCCAAACATCCTCTCACCCACACCCATCATAGAGTTGAAACGAGTAATAATTCCAGAGAACAGGCTTGTAAGGGGAGTAGAACTGTGTCCAATCACATTATTATACATAATGCAAAAAGGAATGGTGATGGTTCTTCATTAATTAGTACTAGATTACTAGTACGTGTTATGCCGCTCGTGTCAAACAAAAAGTTTGAAGAAGCTTAGTAAGGGGAGTAGAATATTACTCCCTCCATTCCAATTTATGTGAACTTGTTTAACTGCGCACGAAGTTTAAGAAAAATGAATACTTTTGGAATTTGTGGTCCTAAACAAGTCAGAAAGGGGCCTAGAGTATTTGTGTGGTTATAAAAACTTCACATTAGAGATAGAATTGTAAGTTTAAGCTAAATTGTTTTCAAATTTAGAAGAGGGTCATTCTTTTTGGAACGAACCAAAAAGGAAATAGGTTTACATAAACTGGAATGGAGGGAGTAGAATTTAGAGAAAATCCGGGCACAGAAAATATGAATTCGGACCAACCTCAACATCACATTTCAGCTCCTTTGCACAGGGCTTGACCATGAAAAACCTCTGCAACAGAATGTTATATTAGAATTGATTGAGCTCGACTGCTCTTAACTATAAGAACAGCTAAAATAAAATAGCTACTGTGATGTCATCTTATATGATTATCTGGGTTTCAGCAACCAAAGCAACAGAAAAACTTAAATTAACGTAGCAGGTCTATAGTGCAACAGTCTTAATTATAACAAGAAAAAAAAGAAAATAATGTATGTTACTCACCTGTCGGAAGGGTTTATGGGGTGTCCGCCAAAATGCCTACAACACAAGAAGATCCATCATAAAACCGACTTTCATGGGTCCAAACCAAAAGCATGGAGGAAGAAAATAAAGCAAGATATAGCCGTACCTGTTCAAAATATAAAACTTTAGAGCCATCTACCATGTCGGCAGCAGGACAGGAAAGCCATCTATACATGGAAAATATGAATGTTGAATAAAAGATTTAAATAACAGAAGTTCCACCCATTTTTTTACTACATCAAGAAATAATCATATGCTTCCAGAAGCAAAACTTCTCAAGAGAAACATGCTTACATGCGCAACCCGGTCATTGGAAGATTGCTATCCAAATTATCGAAAGGTATGCATCCTAAAGATTGTAACTTCGCCGACCAATCAAGCAACAACATACAAATTGAAAAAGATATGAACATTTAATACGTAATGTTTTTTTCTCCTTCTACACCTCCATTTATCAATAATCTACAAAGCCACAATTCAGATTAGCCCGGGTAATTTCGTCTCAAGAAATTCAAGTTAAAAAGATTCAACACATATTACAGTTTTCAGCTAAACCTTCTCATTCATGAGCTAATTTGGCAGCAATATCTCAACTCAATTCCAAAATCAAAACAAGAAGCAGTGAAAATTAGAAACGGAAAACATAATACCTGAAATTAAAATAATTATCAGGATCCCTACCAGCTTGCTCCTTGGAAAACTACAAGAAAACTCGAAAAAATCAGTTATCCTCACTTTCTTCACAGTTCCAGGGGAGCAAAAGTAGCAGAAATAGAAAAACAGTAGCGTAGCAAAAAAATAGTACCTTTTCACCGCTAAGTGACTGTGCGACAATTCGAGCATGGTCCCAACGTGTGGTCGACTTAGTGAGCCGCCGTACCAATAAAGCGCCTCCGATAAGCACCAGCGACTTGAGAACCGCTCCACGAGCTCGGCTCCACCCGTTTGAGTTCGGATCCGACTTTGAGTCCGAAACCGAGTCCGAGCCCGGGCACATATTGGTCTTTAACACTTTACAGTGGACTCTCTAATAGCAGATAATTTGACCTATAAATCATCCTCGAATTTTACAAACTTGAATTGAATTCAAATGCTTCAGCTTCTTATTCTTCTCAAAATTTCTGCAAAATTAGAAACTTCTGAAAATGGGGAAATTTTTGAAATACTTTTCTATTGGCGTAGAAGCATTGGCGAAAGTAGCCTCATGCCGTCCTCTCAATCCCCACCACTTGTTTTTTCAAGTCCAAACATTACTGGACTGACATATAGTAGAATCTTTTACTGGGCTCAAGCGCACTATTAGCCCAATCTCAATGCTATAAGGCCCACTTGAATCAATCTCCAACGTTTTTATATAGGCAACATACCTTGGTTCACATTATTAGTATTTTTTTTAATAATGTTCGGTTTTACCCCTCAACTTGTCTTTTTGAGAATTATTACCTCCTTAGACGTTGATGTAGAAAAAAGTATAGGTGCACTCACCTGTCACGTGAATTTTTCTATCTATGTGGCATTTTTTTGAGAAATAAAATATTTTTTTACCATTTTAGGAATATTACTCTTTAGATAATCTTTTTTGAATAAAATTTATAATAAAACTTGGATATAACTACATTATTTAGGTTATAAATATTTTTATTTGGCCAAAAATAATAAAATTTTAGTAATTTTTTTTAATTTGACTTGAAAATAAAGATTTATACAATTGAAATAAATGGTCAAGACATCTAAAATATTATAAGAAATATACGGTTAAAATAAATAGTCATTGCATAAAAAAATAAAAAGAGTGTTATAATTGCACTTGTAATATTGCAATTGTACACTTTTTATTTCTTATTTTGATGCAGTGACTATTTATTTTAACTGTGTATTCTTACTTTTACAGGTAAAATCTGTAAAAAAAAAAGAATAAAAATAAAATTAGAGCGCCATAATTTAGAGCTATATAGAAATTTATAGCCAAAATAATTAATTTCAAACTATGTATTTTTATAACTTTTTAGATGCCTTGACTATTTATTTCAATTGTATAAATCTTTATTTTCAGGTTAAATTCGAAAAAAAATTAACCGAAACTTATTATTTTTGACCAAATAAAAATATTTAGCCTAAATAATGTAGTTAGATCCAAATTTAATTTAAAATTGTATTCGAAAATTTTTATCTAAAAAGTAACATCTTTAAAAGGTAAAAAAAATTAATTAGTTTTTAAAAAAATGCCACATAGACAGAAAAATCCACGTGGCAGATGAGTGCATCCACACTTTTGCCATATCAGCGTGTAGGGGGTAATGGCTCTCAAAAGGCCAAGTTGAGGGGTAATTAAATAATTCGAAAAGAATACTAATAATCTGAACCAAATTTATAGGTGATTTAAGGTATTTTGCCTTTTATATATTTTCTAATTCTTCTTTCTTGAAAAAGAAAAAGATTTAGCTAAATGTGTAAAGAAAGTAAAAGGTTTTAATTAAGTAATAATTGATTGATACATTAAGAAAGATAACGGTTTCCTCTTTTTGCCCTTTAGTGATATCAAACGTTGATAACATTGATCTGTTACGACTATTGTAATAAGGAATGAACATGTTACCAACGTTTAATAAGAGTGTGATCTAACCCACCAAAATACAATCCCCGTAAAAGAAGAAAAAGTATTTAGCGGTCATTTGATTCCATGGTTTATACATTATCATTTCTTTTTCAACAAATGACATAATTGTATAGATCAAAATCTATCTTTAAAATACTTAAATTAAAATAGCATTAGTAGAATACTCCTAGGCCACCACGTGTTGAAGTGATCTAAGAAACAATAAAGGTCGTGGTCAAAGAGTCAACAAGGGCTAAAATCGAGTCATCAAAGATCGAGGTCGGGGTCGAATACTCTTGACATAGTTATAATGGATAGTTTCAAGATAGGATATTAAAGAAAGTATTCAAGTGGATATTCTCTGCACTTGTCTATTAGGATTTTTACAAACGTATTCCTTGTAAATAAAAAGAGATACGCTGATAGAGGACATGGGATATTCATTTGTAAAATATACTTTAACTTTATAAAGGGAGAATCTGGTCTTATTGCAAGCTTACAGAAAATAACCTTTTCATTAAGATTCTTGTCCACCGAATTCAAGAATAACTTGATTATTCAAAGGCTTATCCTTCATTCACCGGTGTCAGGAAGAACATCCGTTAATTTCATTTTTTCTCTGATGACTCATATTCATCACTATTTAATGCTATATTACTTCTGCTTGGGTTATTAAATATTGATTATTATTGTGTACCGTCATAGCTTTTGGAATAGACCTACGTGCTATTTATCACACTATCGAGAATCTCCTCATTGGTATATTATTATTAACTAAGATTAACCCTTATTTATATAAATTAATTAGTTGAACCAAGATCCATATTATTGGGTCAAATAATTTGGCACCGTATGTGAAAATTTCTTAGTTAGTTTTGAGTGTCCTTTAGATCTACAACTAATGCAAGTCACTAACATGATAAACCCCAAGATCTTCTTCTTTCTTGGTACGTACAAAAACCTACATGGAAGGTAACCAAGAAAAAAGGACAAAAGTAACAAGTGATTTCTGTAGCAACCTCATGAACGCTATAAACGAGAGCTGTGAAACTGTAGGCAAGGAAATGACGCCCACCGCTTCCCTTAGGCGCGAGAGGTCGCCTCCCCCCGTTGTAGCATAAAAAACCCAGTGCAAAAGGGTCCTCCATTTCTACCGAAGAAAGGAGGGCCCGAGCTGTGAAAAAGCTCCTCAAAGCATGGCTGACCGACACGCTAGTGAGCGTGCTCAATAAGCCTGCTCCAGGAACGACTACAGATACCGCAAGAGTTTGAATGATACAACAAGTAGGCAAGCAGTGGAACCGACCAAACCCTCCGACGACAGGTATAACTCATAATATCACTAACAATGTAGGTGACAACACCCTTGTTGCTGTTCTAAGGAGGATGGAGAAAATGGAGAATGAAATTAAAGCACTTCGAGATCAGATGAAAGAACACCAGGAAAGAGTTGACAAGATACCAAGCACTCTTAATCTGTTGCCAAAAAGGGACGATAATAGGTTCATACAACAGTCGTGCACTGATGAAGTAGCCCCACATGTCATGCCAAAGACCTTAAAATGCTGCCCTACCTCAGGATATACGACAGAACGATTGATCCCGAAGATCATGTGACCCATTACGTCACCGCCGTGAAGGGGAATGACCTTGCTAAGGAACAAGTATCCTCTATTTTGCTGAAGAAGTTTGGCAAAGAAACTTTTCGAGCATGAGGTGTAGAGGTCTCTAAGGATTCCGAGGGATTCGAAGGCTCCAATGATTCTGGTGACGAATTGAGCCACGATGAAGATCAGGCATGAATGCCTTCGAACTTTTTAAATTTTTTGTATTATTTAAATTTTTTGTTTATTTTGAGGCCGTTTTAGTTGGTCCTTTGCAAATACATTCAGGAATATATAAAATTTACCTTTTTGACAATTTTGAGTCTCTACTTTTTTAGCGGTTTTTCATAATTTATATTCTTGCAAACATTTTTATTGCCTTAGCATAGAATGAAATGTTATAATAAGTCATTTATTTTTCGGAGGTCCGAACATAGCCTGACTTCGATGCAATTTTATTTGCTCGAGGCTTTGAAAACTCGGAGTGACCAAAAGTTTTCTCGAGATGCTTATATGATTTTAGACTATGCTTTTTCCGGGGGTAACCTTTTAGCAGGTTTTGAATTTCAATGAAGGCCTTATGTTTTGATTACGGGCTTTGGATGTCTCAGAGCAATTTTTTAGGGTGACCGTAGTCTTTTGTGTTTAGGCACTACCTAATAGGTTTTGTGCCTCCAGGATTTGGTAGCCCAAGTTGCCCGAACTTATTTCGGACGACTGTCCCCGAGTAGGGGTAGCCCTTGGGCTCAATACTCCCTTAATAGAGATAGCCTTTCGGCTCGATAATCCCCTAATAGGGGCAGTTTTTGGTCTTGATAGTCCTCGAATAGGGACAGCCCTTAGGCTCGATGGTTTTATAGGCAAAAATACAAAATAGCGAGGTGGAAACTTTATTTCATTTCTACATGTAAATTACATGATCGAAAGCGTGTAAAAGCTTGTATTATGGCTAAGGTGGCCTATGTGGGAATAGTTCACTTGACCATTTTGTCCCTTACAATAAATCCTAACTATCGAGCCTAAGTTTTTCAAGTACAAAGTTTCCTTCATTCCTTGATAAGAAACCTTAAACCGAGGGCGATCGTCCCCAGTATTCGAGGTCGATATTGAGATGGCTCAGATACTATATATGCGACCATTGACTCCGATTTAAAGTCGAGCTTCGAATCTAAGTTAGCACGATTTATTATTGCCTCATTAAAAACCTTACCGAAAAACCCATTTGAAACAAATCCGGTTCAAGGGAAAAAGAGTGCAATGTGTGCTTTCAGACCTAATAGTCACATTCTCCTTTGACTGTTGCTTGCAAATGTTAGCTCGATTTATAATATTATAAAAAGGTAAATGAGATCGTACCTTAGCAATAGTGCAGGTTTAAGTGCGTCACATTCCAGTTGTTCGGTAGTTGTGCACCGTTTCCTATTTTGAGTTTGTACAAACCTTTGTCGGTAGTTGTGGTGACTTGATATAGGACTTCTCAATTCAGCTGCAACAATTCCCTCGTTCGTGTTCCGGGTGTGAAGTGTTACTTTTCTTACCACCAAGTCCCTTATCTTGAAATGTTGGAGGTTTTCTCTTCGGTTTTGTAATACCTTTCTATTTGTTGTTTTTGTTCGCCAACCAGATTAGGGCAACTTCGTGCCTTTTATCCAGTAGTTCCAGGCTTGTGCTCATGGCCTCACTATTTGATTCTTCGGTCGCATATCGGAACCTAAGGCTCGATTCTCCCACTTCGACAGCTATTAGTTCTTTGGCACCGTAGACAATGAAAATGGGGTGGCCCCGGTACTAGATTTCTAAGTTGTACGGTACGCCTACATGAGTTCGGGCAGAATTTCCTTCCACTTCCCTTTTCTATCACTCAACCTCTTTTTCAAGTTTTGGAGCATGGCCTTGTTTGTATATTCCGCTTGTACGTTCGCACAAAGGTGATAGGGTAAAGATAATATCTTTTAAATCATGTTGCAAAAAAATTGTTTATCTTATTGTCGATGATTGCTTCCTGTTATGACACACGATCTCGGCCAATATGCCGAACCGACATATTATGTGATCCCAAGGAAAGTCAATGGCTTTTTTCTCGGAATTTATCGAACGCTTGAGCTTTGACCCACTTAGAAAAGTAATTGGTCATAAACAATATGAATTGAACCTTACTAGGTGCCTACATCAGGGGACCGACGATGTCCATCCCTAATTTCATGAACAACCATGGGGACAATACCAAATGGAGTATCATGCCTTTGACAGCTCTCGCATCTTTGTACAAAAACCTTTACATTTCTCCATGTCAATCCAGTAATAACTGGCCTTGATTATCTTCTGCACCAAAGATTCCACCCCGAATGGTTTCCGCATGTGCCTTCGTGAACTTTTCTCAAGACATATTCAGTATCTCCTAGCTCAATCATATAGTGAGTGGGTCACCGAATGTTCTTCTAAACAAAGTCCCTTCGGAAAAGCTGAACCTTGCCACCTTTGTGCGTAGAGCTCTCCATTCTTTAAGATCCGAGGGCGACTTCCTAATCTTCAAATAGTATATTTATTTGTTTCGCCAATCCCAAGTTAAACTTGTTGAGTTTATTTTACATGGCCTTCTTCCACTACCGATTTCATGAGTTTTATGACTGTTCCTGAGCTAAATTGATCATCATCAACCAATGGCGCCAAGTTAGCCAGAGCATAAGCCTCGCTATTTTGATCACAGGGCACGTGCTGCAGAGTCCATCTTGAATTGATGCCTTGTTACCAGCAATTTGTCTAAATACCTTCTTATTCACTCGTTTTTTACTTTGAATGTCCCACTGACTTTATTTACTACAAGGAGGCCACACTTAGCTTCGACCACCCCAAGGTTTTAGCCAATCGAGACCTGTAATCATGCCTTATATTTGGCCTCATTGTTAATTTCACAATACTAATAGATTGCCTAACTACGTTACCCATAGGCGGCTTCAACATGATACCGAGTTTGGACCCCTTTGCGTTCGAGGCACCGTCCGTAAAGAGGGTTCAGATTCCCAAGAAACTCCCCGAGGTTAACAACAATTCCTTTTTGACTTCGGGTATTAAGTCCAGCGTGAAGTCGGCTACGAAATCTTCCAATATTTGTGATTTGATGGTAGTTTGGTGTTGATATTTGATATCGTATCCACTAATTTCCACGGCCCATTTGGCCAACCGGCCCAAGATTTCAAGTTTATGCATAATGTTCCTTAGTGGGTATGAGGTTACAACACATATAGGGTAGCATTGAAAATACAGTTTTAACTTTCTGGAGGCGCTTAACAAAGCGAGCACCAATTTTTCCAAGTAAGGATACCTTGTTTCGGCCTCGCCTAGAGTTTTACTAACATAGTAAATAGAAAACTGTGTACCTTCCTCTTCCAGGACTAGGACTCCACTTACAGCTACCTCGGACACCGCCAAGTAAAGGTACATCTGCTCGTCCTCCTTCAGAGTATGGAGCAAGGGTGGACTCAAAAGGTAATGTTTGAGTACTTCCAATGCTTGTTGGCATTTGGAGGTCCAAGAAAAGTTATTTTTCTTCTTCAATAATAAGAAGAATCTATGGTTTTTGTATGAGGATCTCGATAGGAACTGGCCCAAGGCGACTATGTGCTCGGTTAGCCTCTAAACGACCTTGACAGTGTCTACCACGGTGATGTATTTTATAGCTTTGATTTTATCAAGATTGATCTCAATCCATCAGTTGGACACGGTGAATCCAAGGAATTTTCCGGGTGGAACTTCAGATCCAAGCTCAGCTTATGAGTGGTTATTTCTAGCGAGATCCCTATCATATCAAGATGGGACCAAGTTAAAAAATTTATGTTAGCTATAAGGAATTCAAAGATTTTTTTCCTGAGCTCGGGAGTTAATCATGTGCCCAAGTGTACCTTCCGATCGGGAAAGTGTTCGATCAATATGACTTGCTCCAGCACCCAGCCGTTGACTTGGTGGCATCAGAATCATCAGGGGCGATGAACGACCTAGGGACTCTGCAATCATCATCCTCACCTGCTCCTTGCTTCTCCAGTTCAGTTGGGGGACGGTATCAGTGAATGTTATTTACTTTCTCCCTTCTAACAGGCTTCGTGTTCTTTGAAGTCAAGAGTGTGGACATCGGATCACCTCATAGACTGTGAATATTTCTTTTGCAAATGGCTTCTTTTCGTAAATCATCTTTATTTCTCCCAGTGTGGGGAACTTCAGTTCCTGGTGCAATGTCAATGGTACTGCCCTCATGTTGTGAACCCATGGCCTTCCAAATAAGGTGTTGTGCCTAATAATCCCCTCGATCACATAGAATTTGGTATCATGAATTGTCTTAGCGGTATTTACTGGCAATCTTATTTCTCCTTTGGTAGCTTTGCTTGCCATGTTGGATCTATTTAAGCCCGGAGTACTAGCACTATTTTGTCTAGTAGACCCAATAGCTCTATGACCCTTGATTTGATGATATTGGCCAAACTACTTGGATCAATCAACACACGCTTGACTCGAAATTTATTCTTAAGTACAGATATTACCGGTGCATCATTATGTGGTTGTACGATACCTTTGGCGTCCTCATCGATCGTTGAACGAAATGGTTCCCTATAGAATATAATCTCGAGTTCGTTTTTCCCTTGTGATGGACACCCTTAGTGCGCTTTAGCATCGGTCCCTAGGGTATATCAGTTCCTCCAATGATCATGTTGATGACATGCTGAGGTTCTTCTTGTTCGGTCTGTTTGTTGGAGTCCCTTTTCCTAGTGAATTTTGGCTCAATCAGTAAGAAATTCCCGGAGATGCACGTTATTGAACCCAGGCACTGCTTCTCTTAATTGTTGGGAGTCCTCGGTCTTGTGGCCACGAGTGTCATAGTACTTACACAGTAGGTTAGGGTCTCTCTAGGTAAGGTCAGACTGCAATGGCAAGGCCACTTGGTATCTTTGATGCACCCCATGGCTGATACGATGCTGACAGCATCGACATTGAAGTTATATTCCGATAACCTTGGTGTCTCCCTAACCTCGAGCGGTCTATCAAAACTTTTATTTTCATGAGTCCCCGCTATTGTGGCCTCGATTGTTCCTCTTCTAATTTCTTGTAGGGTTACGCCCAAATTCATAGCTCATTTGATCTCTGTTGTACGATCATATCTATGTCTATTCGGTCTTGGTTCATGGTTGATGATTCTCTTAGACCTGTCATTAGTTATGATGGGATAAATGAACTAGAGGGGCCCCCAAGCTAGTCGTCCTCTGCTCTGATTTTTGAATGGTACCTGTTATGGACGTCGGCCCAAGTCGCCGCCAGGTACTCTATCAAAAAAACTTTACCTGGTGTGAAGACAATGAGCTTCGTGGGTTAAGTCCTTATGTGAATGCCTGAACGGCCCAATTATCTGCAATCGCATGCAAGTTCATCCATTCCATTTGAAACCTTGATACAGACTCTCATAGTATCTTGTTGTCTCTTTGTTTTACCTTGAAAAGATCTGATTTGCTCGTCTCGACCGTGATGGCTTCGGCGTGCGCTTTCACAAAGGCAATCTGCAAGCATAATAAGTGAATCAATAGAATTTGTGGGTACGTTGTGATACCATATATTACTCCTTTTAACAAGGTTTATCCAAACCTTTTTGGCCATCGACGCCACCTGTCAACCAACCCTGAGAACACCATTTGCGGAGGAGCCCGAACAATCACTCGAGGTATGCCCGAAGGTGAGGGCGACGTGATCAATTTGTGGGTGATCTTCGAAATGTTACAAGTCCAACAAATGTTGCGCCCCCAGCAGCGTTGAGCCTGAACCATCCCAGAAAAACACCCAAAGAAATGAGCAAGTCACAAAAAGGTCGGGTGAAGCTAAGCCCGGGACCAACCCTGAACCAATAAAATTGCTTAAGGAATCGACAAAGCGGGTGGAATCGGGGAGAAGAAAATTGAGGCCAACGACAAAAAAGTGGAGACCTCTAATTCCAAAGTTGATCGAATTCTAGGAGCGCCCCTGATATTGAAAGTCCTGGACTTCAATAAATTGTCCAAAAGCCTTTACCTCTGAGCGCGACACTGAAGAAAACCTCGAAGAATTTCCATATGCCCGATATTCTAAAGTATAATGGGACCACAAACCTAAATGAGCACGTGAACTCCAACATGTGTGCCATCAAGGGAAACAACTTAGAAGATGACGAAATCGAGTCAGTTTTGCCCACATGTGAGTTGGCATCGATTACGTCTGCAATTGGGACTCTGTTGGGATCAACAAGGGGCACCTCGTTACTAGGTACTGTACTGTTATTTTCGCCATGATGGCGCATCAATGTTCAAGTGAGCAGTCTGAGAGTTTGACATTCTTAGGTAGATCTAAAATTAAAATCTCAAAGAACAGACGTAAAATATAGTGCATTATTGAAATTTGTATAAAATTATCACTATTATCCTTAGCCCACGATGGGCGCCAAACTGTTTACCCTTAAAATGGATAAATTAAATTTATACGCATTTTTAAGGATATATGGATTAATCTGATACAAGTGATTAATAATGTTAGACAAGGAAATGAAAGATAGGATAGATATCCAAACTATCAGTAATATTGAATTCGGGCATGGTTGTGGGCATAACAAAGATTCGTAGCCAAAATATATGAAAAGTTATGAAAAAGAATAAGGACCTTTGAATAACTTAGAAATAGTGAAAACAAGTTTATATTGACTTGATTCGCGTGCTACAATGTGTTTATCGAATAATAAACTTCCTATTTATATAGTAGAGTGGTTTTACCCTAAGTACACATCTAAAAAAAGGTAAAAAAATTCCTTTTAGCTAATCACTAATCTATTGCTATACGTGCCGAAATTCACTTCGTGATATCCGGTTGGCCACGGATATCACAGCCCTTTGTTAATTGTGTGTGGACGTTTGGTAATACTTTCTGAGGTCTTGAAACTCGAACTGGATCTGAGGGGCGTGGTTTAATGGCTCCGGGGGCAAGTTTTTGTCTGGGCCTTGATACCAGAGGCTCTATGGGTTGCTCATTAGCCTCGGTTTTACTCGTATACAAAATGTTTGGTTTATTTCATTAAACTTAAAATAGGATATATGTTGTACAATTGTTCTATTTCCATATGGTGCATAATATAAAAGTTAACATTTTTATCTCTAAAAGACAACACCGTAGAAGTTAAATCATGTTCGATTTGGCATGGAAGAATATTGGATTTGCGGAATTTTTTTTTACCGGTATAACTTATACAAGATACAGAAATACTAACAAATTGTAGCAAATTTTTTTGTTGATTCTTATTTCGGGATTATTTTTCTAATTCCGATAAACATGCCACCCCTAAAAAGATCAAAATTAATGCTCGAAAATGTAAAGACTCCTTTTTAACCTATTAAGGCTTCGTTTGGTAGGATGCATTAGATAAGTTAATGTATGCATTGGTTTTTTGTATTAATAATACTTGTTTGGTAGATATTTTGAACCTATGCGTTAGTTATGCAAGCATTAGTTATACATCCTATTTGGTATTATCATATGCATAACTAATGTATAGAAAATAATGGTATTAGCAATGAAATGAGTTTTAATACATGCATTAGTCTAGTTAAAGATAAAATTATCCTTCAAAATTTATGCTTGATTAAAATATGCTAGTTAGTATATTAATACAAGTTAAAAATAATTCAAATAATGAGAAATAAAATTTATATCCTTAGTAAATAAATAAATAAATACTTAGCATATTTCCTTTTTTATAAATAAATATTTAATTTTATGCTACAATATAGGTAGACAAATAAAATAAATTTTTAATTTTTTATATAAAAACATTTCTCAACATATATTTCTTTTAAAAAGTCAGAGTGTGGACTAGTTTTGAGGGTATTTTTGTAAATAAATAATTCTTTTAGAAATTCCTAGATGCTTTAATATATCAAACTAAATAATGGATAAGAAATATATTAGCATAAGTAATACCAGCATAACTAATACAACCAATATTAATACACCATATTCAGCATTGTTTGACTCAAAAGATGCGAAAATCTCTTTGAACAAATCAACCAAAAAATGAAGGGGTAAATCTTAGCTGAGAATAATGAATACTAGATTAAGTAAAAATGAAGGTATGATCGCTAATAAATTTCCTTTAGTTCTCAGATAATATTTTCTCATCGAGTTTTTCCGGGATTACAAAGTTGTCCCCTTTATATACTAGAGGAAGAATCTTCTAAGTTATCAGAAATAAACTACCAACAATATTCGATGGATTATTCTTAGTATCCCCTAATGGACTTACAATGTCACAAGGGTCATACAACCTCTTCTTCTATCGTACGTTTGTCTCTTTCGGGACGTCGATTTTCAAAGGTACCCGATCGTTTGTCGTGCTCGTCGTAGGTCTTGGTTGGTCAAATTTGGACCCCATACAGTTAGTCCCTATGCTTGTAGGGGTAGCGAACGGACGCTTCCTCGATGAATGGACTTCACACGTTCTCTTGGAGGAATTTGACCCATTGAAACGCTACGACATGGTCAATGGGGGATGGTCATCACGTTCAGTAAACCAACGGGTGGTACATTTCACTGGAAAATGATGTCAGCTCCACGTGTATCATCATTATGTAGGTTTTCGTAGCAAGGATTTGATGGCTTGATGCTTCAATTCTTGTGCAGCTTTGAGACCTACCGCTTCAATTCTGGCGCCACCCAACCGTATAAATAGGTGAGGATTTGTTTTCTAAAGAACTTTAGCCATTTCTCTATCGAAAACCTCTTTCACTCTTCCTTATTTGCTCCATATCCTCCTATTTCTTCTTTCATTCTTTATCTGAAGCTTCCACTTTCTTCTTTCTTGTTAATATTCCTTTGATCGATATCATGCCGAGGTCTCGTCATTCTCAGGAAGAGGTTCCTAAGGTCGCCCCACCATCTGCAATGCCTCCTTTTGACAGCGGAAATGTGGTGGTAGAAGAGGGTGACAAGCCTCATACGGTGGGGGATTTACTACCGAGACACCCTTTATCTCAAAGTAACTTCCTCAAGGACCCACCTCCTACCCCAAACCCCTTGTTTTCTGAGACTGAGCAGGTTCATCTCAATGCCCTTCATATAAAGTATGGCATTCCTGCCTATATAGAAATGGTTCCAGCTGGCAGAGATTACATGGATGTCCACAGACCAGGGTACTGCACTTTTTACGAGTACCCTTTTATGATTGGCTACACTCTTCCTCTCTTCCCATTAGCAGAGGAGTTCTGTAGATTCTACCAAATTTTCCCGGCATAAGTTTCCCCATATATGCTCAAGGTGCTTCTGCTACTGACCAAGTATGCAAAGCTGGTGGAGTGCAACGTTTCTATCCACCACCTTCTGCACCCGTGCACGCCTGGCTTCCTCAAGGGTACCACGGTGTATTTGAGACTTTGTAGCATAAGAGTGCTGGTGGTTAGGACAGATGATCAGTCAAGTCGTAAGTTTTGGCATAAGTATTTCTTTGTCATGACTGAGCACGTCATTTTTGATTCCGCGGGGTTCCCGGAGCAGTGGAACGAGACTCGTAAGTGTCATCACTCATTTTGTTATCCTTTATTTTGTATTTGCTATGAAGTTCATTCTCATGTCATTTTGCAGCGGTGGGCCATCCGCCTCGCCCTATTGCGGGCATCAGGGATTGGGTAGCCCGTTTGTTACATGATGCAGCAAAAACTCAAACTTGTCCTGCCTTTGTAAGGCTATGCAACCCTAATGTTTCTTCTGGTAAATGTCGTACTTACTAATTCATTGGTTGTGCGGCCGTATTTAATGCTATGACCCTTTGTAGTGATAGGTCGAGGAGCTTCCATGATAAGGGCGCATGTCCCCATCTTTCGACAAGCCATTGCAACTGCGGGCACACAACTTGTTTTGAATGAGTCTCTTTTGGAGGATCGTCCTTGTCCTATTCAACTGGGAGATCCATCTCGGGCTATGGTCATGAGGGAGAAAGCTTTCTCAGTTTCGGCCTTACATCCTTTGGATGAATCTTCTAATGGAGATGAGTCGAGTCGAGGAAAAGAAGGAGGATGGAGCTTGGGAAAGGCGTGGCCAAGGATGCTAATAGAAGTGCGGCGATTCGGACAGCCCATATGACCATATTTATGGCCGATGCTATTTTGTTGGGGAGGTCTCCCCAAGTGGAAGGAGTTTGTCTAGGGGCTGGTTTATTGTGATCTGTTGAGGGTGGTGCATCATCCAATATTGGAGGACATCGTGTTGAGGGTGGCAGCTCTGGTTCGGATGTCGACCCAGAGGATTTTAATGAGTTCGTGGATCGCTATACCCACGTGGAGGTTAGAATGGACGGTTCTAACCATCAAATAGTTATTCTTGGGGAATACAACTTTGTTGCTGAACAATGAGCAAGTAGCATCTACCTTAGTTCCCTTGTGTGCCACTCTTGAAAGCGAGATGTTTAAGCTATAAGCGACGTGGTGTTATCTCAGAAGGTCACCGGTATGGCCTTGCAGGTAGATGCCTTGTTTTTTTATTTCATCATCGAGTTTGTGCAGTAATCGTTGTTCCATATTTTTATTTATAACTTCTCCCTTTTTCTTTTGTTAGACCCTCGTCATGGAGTTTGAACAGGATCATAGGGATATGAGACGGATGAGTCTATATGAGAAGATGTTGTCCAAGTATCATTAGTATCGGGCTAAGCATCAGGCGATGGCCAACCTTTATCATCAAGACCCTGAGTTTCAGGTGTTTTGTGAGGGTCTTAAGCAACAGGAGGATAAGTTGGAGCGCAAGATCGAGGAGTTGAGGGAGAGGGATGAGGAGCTCATGAGGGTTGTCGCTTGCAACAGTGAGCTGGAGACTTCATGTAAGGCGAGGGAGGATTAGCCCGAGTTAAGCAAGGGGTTGACGACTGAGAATACGAACTTACAAGCGAGAGTGTCCGACTTTACCACTGAGATAAGTGCAAAGGCGGTAGAGATTGAGGGGCTCAAGGGTGAATTGGGCATTAGTGTCGACAAGTTGGCGACGACTATTTCTGAATTGGTATCTTTAGAGGACACCCTTCGCATTTCTAGGTCAGAGTTGGCTGAAGAAAAGAAAGCCATTGGTCGGTGGGTTGTAGGGCTCGAAGGGTGTATTAGAGAGCAGGAGACGGAGGGTTGAGGATGTGAGTTAACGCTCTCAGTCTTTTATGTCTCATCCTTCAGCCGATCCGTCCATGCCTCATCATTTATATGAGTTGTGGGTTCATGCTGAGGCTCTACTAGATGTGTATAGGGCTTTCTCGCCGATAGAATGGTGACCAAAGTGGAGATTCAGGTCGTTCATAATGCAGCTTTTGAAACTCGTGAGGCTTGCGGATATGACCCACATACTCCTGATGGGGGCAACATCAACTCTGATGATGCGGGTCATCTGGCTTCAAATTAATGATATGAGGATGTTTGTCCTTCTAGGGGTGATGTGTAGTTTATGTTTGTACTTGTCTTTGTTGGTGGGATTTTTGCACAGGGCATACCTGAGCCCATTTGTGGATACTGTAACTACCATTTTGATGTAATGTAAAATATATTTTGTTGATTTTCTCTTTTGTCAATGTTTTACAATATTTGGGGTACCTTGATAATTAGGGATTTTGACGCATTTTATACTCCTTCTTGCTTATGCTTTAATCAAATATTCATACAAAATAGTCCCAAAAGTCTTACAAGTTGTGCTTGATTGCAGGTTGGATCAACAAAGTGACAAAATGTCAAAGATCAGCTCAAAAGGAGTGAAACTTGTACAAGTGTCAAAGACAAGGCAAGCTCAGATAGAACTTGCCTAGTGTGGCCGCACACCACTTTGTGCGGTCCGCACTAGAAGATTCAGATAGTTGAATTTCAGGCTAAATGGTTGTGCAGCCGCACACCATTTTGTGCGGTCCGCACTGAAGGAAACGCGGCCGCAACCCATTCTCTGTGGTCTGCGGTGCCAAGATTCAGAGAGGGTGATTTTCAAGTTTGAAGCCTGTGTGGTCTGCGGTCAACTTTGTGTGGACCGCACTAGAAGGTTCTATGGCAGCGATCCATTCTGTGCGGTCCGCGGAGCCAAAGTTCAGAGAGAGGTTTTTCAAAGCCAAAGCCCAGTATGGACCGCGGTCCATTTTGTGTGGTCCGTACTAACCCTGTAGGGGCATTTTTGTCCAGATTTTTCAGCTTAGTATAAATAGATACTTTTTCCATTTTTAGGGTATCAAATATTGTAATACATAAGCTGCACTCGTGAGACGACTTTTCTTAGATTTGAAATTAATTATTATGTGTCCATCTTCATCTATTTCTTATTTTTCTTCTTTTAATATGAGTAGCTAGACCCCATAGCTAGGGTTGTGGCTCAACCCTAGTGTTGGTAATTGATGGGTCTCGTATTGTAAGGTTAAATTGACTGTGGGTGTTTGGTATTTGGACCAATTTATTGATTTATTTTTGAATTAGTGGTTGAAAACACTAGTTTGTGCTTAGTTTACTTCGGCTCTTCTTGAGAAAGAGAGCCTAACTCTCCGAAATTGATCCAACAAGGAATTGGGACGTACTCAAGAGATTGATCGTCCCAATTAAATGGTTAAACCTCGAGGGAGTAATAACCAACTTGAACCCTAGTTGCTTGTGCAAATCTGCATACCCAATTGGTCTTGAGAAAGTCAATTGGGCAAAATCACTTACGCCAATGAGAGGTGTAGAGTGGGTAAAGTAGTGCAACGGTTATATCATATTCCCCAATCATGTCAATTATGCCTTAGTTTCAAGTACCTGTCAATTGCCCACCTAGGCGGATGTCACTACCCTAGTGCCTTTTAAACCATTAGATACAACTTGAAATATTTAACTCTTAGCTTAATCTAGTTGTATTTGCAATTAGTAGTTTGATAAAAATAGAACCATAAAGTAAACTAGAAAATGATAAGAAGATTAATTAAGAACTCACACACAATTCTAAACTAGATAGATACTCGATTCCAATCAGCTCTTTGTGGATTCGATCCCGACCCAAAATTGGGTAAAAGCTATTGCGGCCCTCTCTTGCCACCTATTAGTAGTGCGAAGTTGGAAGCGATCACTTTTTGGCGCCATTGCGGGGAGCTAATGATTTTGGCTATCTATTTAGTTAGATTTGTGTGTTCTTCTTTCCTTCTTTGTTACTTATTTGTTTGTGGCAACAATTCAGGTACAAAACGGCTTTAAATACTAATGACCCTTATGGAAACGTGCTTGCGAGGGAGGAAGTTGATGATATTGGAGAGGATGAGGTTCCTCTTGTACCTCCTGGACCACGATGAGGCCGCTAGGCTAGTGCTAATGAAAACATTCCAAACCCTCCTCCGCCACCTCCAAGAGCGGTTCCTCGGGTGCTACCGAACCAAGGCTATATAAGTGCTATTGTCCTACCCAGAATCCGGGCAGGAAATTTTCAGATAATCAATGTGATATTGACCTTACTTGAGCAGCATGGGTATTTCACGGGCGCTGCAGATCAAAATGCCTATAAACATCTCAAGGGGTTCGTGGATACATGTTGGGGGAGCAAGCAGATGAATATGTTAGAGGATGCTCTTAGGTTGAGGCTTTTACGATTCTCACTTGGGGGGAAGGAATTGGATTGCCTCGAGAGACTTCCCAAGCATTCCATCACAAATTGGGATGAGTTAGCAGATAAGTTTATTGCTAAATTTTTCTCACCGAGAACATAGCAGCACTTAAAGATAAGATATTGGTCTTCAAGCAAGAACCCACGGAACCTTTGCATGAGATTTGGGAGCGGTATAGAACAATGGTTAAGGAATTCCCCAATAATGACATGACGGAGAATATGTTGTAACAAACTTTCTACCGGGAAATCAATACTACAAATCAATGCATAGTGAACCAATTGGCCGGGGGTAATTTTATGAAATTGATGTATGATGAATCTTGTGCCGTTCTTGATGAGATGGCGGATACATCATCCATATGGCAAAGTATAGCCAATGTTCATCAAGGTGTCCCTATGGTTATTCATTTGCATGAGGAGTTACATGACCATGGGCAAGCTATGGTGGAGTTGATGACTACTATAAACCAATTGGCTAAGGGACAATTGCAATAATTCCAAAATCCTCGCCAAGTGAATGTCATGGAGGGTGTTAATATGCTTATCAACCAGAGAAGGTAAAGGAGGAAACAAAATCAAGGGAATTCTGAGCAATTTGATGATGATTGAGATGGGTTTCAAAATGATGGCTATGATGAGCAAAATTAAGAGGTACAATATGTGAACAATTTTCAAGGCCAACGGGGCAACTCTTCAAAACAACAATAGTAGAGACCTCAAGACAATTGAGGCAATGAACAACAAAATAGTGGTAATTGGGGGAACAACAACCAACACAACAACTAGGGCATTTAGAACAACAACCAAGGCAACCAAGGGAATTGGACTAGTCATAATAACAATTAGGGGAACAATAACAATCAAGATAAATGGAAAAATGGGAACCAAGGAAACCGGGGGCAAGGCTTTCAAAGGCCCTCAATGTACCAAGAACCAAACAATCCAGCCACATTCCTTTCTCAAGGTCCGAGTTCTCTAGTAATGATATGGGTAGAATTGAAATGATGTTCGAACAAATGATGAAGAAGAATGCAGATTCAAATGCGCAGTTGGATTCCCACAATACCTCTATCCAAAACTTAGAGGTGCAATTGGGCCGAATCTCTCAATCATTAAATACTCGTCCGAAGGGTGCTCTACCAAGTGATATGGTAGTAAACCCAAAAGGTGGGATAAATTATGTCATGGCGGTCATTGCGAGAGGCGGTGATGTGAATGCCTCGAAATAAAGCAAGTTATGGATAATGATGTTGAGTTGCAAAAAGATGAAGTTCCTTTGGTAGTTGAAGATGTGGTTAATGTCAATATGAACAATGAAGTGAGGATTGACATTAATGAGGCCGAGGGGGAAACTCAAGATTCTGTGAACCCGTCTAAGGAACACATGAGTGACATGCCAGAGTCGGTTGTGCCAAAAGCCAAGGCTCCTTTTCCAAGGCTGCCTCCACCTTATCCTCAAAGGCTCGCAAAGCAAAGAAATGATAATCAGTTCAAAAAGCTCATTGATATGATGAAGAGCGTGCATTAATGTGCCTTTGGTGGAGGCTCTTGAACAAATGTCGGGCTATGAAAAATTAATGAAATACTTGGTCACAAAGAAGCATTCTATGGATTGTGAAACTATAAAGATGACTTACCAATTTAGTGCTATAGTGCATTCAATGGCCCCAAAGTTAGTGAATCGCAATGCTTTCACCATTCCTTGTACCATTGGTAGTACGAATTTTGCCAAAGCTTTATGTGACTTGGGAGCTAGTATAAATTAGATGCCCTACTCAGTTTTCAAGACTTTGGGTATTGGGCAACCTAGACCAACTTCCATGAGGTTACAAATGCCGGATAGATCGATGAAGAGACCTTTGGATATTATTGATGATGTGCTTGTCCGTGTGGAAAAATTTATCTTGCTAGCGGACTTTGTGATTTTGGATTGTGAGGTGGACTTTGAAGTTCCTATTATCTTGGGTAGACCTTTCTTAGCAATAGGGAAGTCATTGGTAGATGTGGAAGCAGGGGAACTCACCTTCATGATTGGGTGATGAAAACGTTATCTTTCATCTGTGCAAGTCTATGAAGCAACCCAATAGCACCGAGGTGTGCTTATTTGTTGACTCATCACAATTGTGATCGTGGATAACACCAGTGCTATGATCAATGTGGAGGATCCCCTTGAGGCCGTGCTGTTAATTCTTGATGTCAATGATGATGCTATTAGAGTGGAATGAGTGAATGCTTTATATGGGATGGGCTCGTATTCTTATGAGCCTATGAAATTGTCTTTGGATCTTGAAAACCGAAAAATTCCACCAACAAAACCATCAATTGAGGAGCCATCAGTGTTGGAGTTGAAGCCACTACCTCTATACCTCAGGTATGAGTTCTTGGGCTCAAATTCTACTTTTCCAGTTATTCTTTCTTTTTGCCTTACTAACTTGCAGGTTGACGCCATATCGGCAGTGCTTCAAAAGCTGAAAATGGAAATTAGGTGGACTTTGGCTAGCATTTGGGGAATAAGCCCTGAGTTCTGCATACATAAAATTATCTTTGAGGGTGATGAAAATCCTTCCTTGGGGTATCAAAGAAGATTTAACGAGACGATGCAAGAAGTGGTGAAAAATAAGGTAATCAAGTGGTTGGATGATGGGGGTTATGTACCTCATTTCTAACATCTCTTAGACTTCTCCGGTGCAACGCGTACCAAATAAGGGTGGCATTACCGTGATCACAAATTCTTAGAATGAGTTGATTCCTACCAAAATAGTCACAAGTTGGCGGGTTTGCATGGATTACCGCAAATTGAACAAAGTGACCCGCAAGGATCACTTTCACTTGCCATTCCTTGATCAGATGCTACACCGACTTGTTGGGCGTGCTTTTTATTGCTTCTTGGATGGGTATTCTAGCTATAACAAAATATTTGTTGCTCCGGAACACCAAGAAAGACCACATTCACTCGTCCGTATGGCACATTTGCCTTCTCTCGCATGCCTTTTGTGTTGTGCAATGCACCGACTACATTTTAGCGGTGTATGATGGCCATTTTCACTGATGTGGTGAAGGACATTTTGGAGGTTTTCATGGACGTTTTGAATGTTGTGGGGGAATTCATTTGAGGCATGTTTGAAGAACCTTGATAGAGTTTTGGCTCGGTGTGAAGAAAACAATCTCGTTTTCAATTGGGAGAACGACCACTTCATGTTGGAAGAAGGAATTGTACTTGGGCATATAATTTTGAAACATGGTATTGAGATTGATAAAGCAAAGATTGATGTGATTTCAAGGCTCCCCCACCACCAAGGGAGTTAGAAGTTTTCTTGGGCACGCGGGGTTCTACCGGAGGTTCATTAAAGATTTTTTGAAGGTAGTTAATCCCTTGTGAAAGTTTCTAGATTAATATGCTAACTTTGTGTTTGATGAGAAATGTATAGAGGCCTTTGAACTTCTCAAGCATAAGCTGACCACTCCTATCATTACCGCGCCTAATTGGAGCTTGGCCTTTGAGCTCATGTGTGATGTTAACGATGTTGCGGTTGGAGCGGTTTTGTGTCAACATGTGAACAAAATGTTTCATCCGGTGTAATTTGCGAGCAAGGTAAAATTAATGCTGCTCACTTGAACTACACGATGATCGAAAATGAACTTTTAGATATTGTTTTTGCCATGGAAAAACTTTGGCCGCATCTTATGGGGTCCAAGGTCATAGTTCACACCGATCATGCTGGCCTTAGGTACATGATGACAAAGAAAGACTCTAAGGCAAGGTTGATGCGATGGGTGTTACTACTCGAAGAGTTTGATCTAGAAATTGTGGACCGGAAAGGTAGTGAGAATCAAGTGCCAGACCACTTATCCCATTTTGAGGAGGAGGGGATGCCTTGTGATGGCCTAGAGATCAATGATTCATTTCCCAATGAACAATTCCTTTCCGTGTCAATGAATGATATGCCATGGTTTTCCGATGTTGATAATTACTTTGTGACTGAAATAATCCTGTGTGAGTCTTCTAACCAAAGGAAGAAGTTTAAGCGAGATAGTTTGGACTTCTATTGGGATGAACCATACTTGTTCAAGATTTTCGGATGGTGTGATCCGAAGGTGTGTCCCAAAGAAAGAGCAATTGAGTATTTTGGAGGCTTGTCATTTCTCTACCTATGGTGGCCATCATGGCGAGGCGAGGACGGCTTCTAAGGTTCTTAGTTGTCAATTTTATTGGCCAACTTTTTCAAAGATGCGGGTGATTTTGTGAAGAGATGCGACGAGTGCCAACGTGCCAGAGGAATTTCAAATAAAGATGAGATGCCACTCAATACCATCCTTGAGGTTGATATTTTTGACGTATGGGGCGTTGATTTCATGTGGCCATTTGTTAGCTCTTGTGGGAACACTAACATTCTTGTGGGGGTAAATTATGTTTCAAAGTTGGTTGAAGTTGTGGATTTGCCCGCAATGAGGCCCAAAGTGTTGTTGCATTTCTAAAGAAAAGCAATTTTACAAGGTTTGGTACTCCTAGAACAATCATAAGTGATGGGGGGTCTCATTTTTGCAATAGGGCTTTCGACACTTTGATTCAAAGTATGGTGTCAATGACAAAGTTTCCACCCCCTATCACCCTCAAGCAAGTGGACAAGTTGAAGTCTCCAACAGGAAAATCAAAAGCATATTGTAAGAGAATGTCAATGCAAATAGGACCGATTGGTCAAAGAAGTTGGATGACACTCTATGGGCTTATAGGACTGCTTTCAAGACTCCTATTGGAATGTCTCCGTATCGGTTGGTGTTTGGGAAAGCTTTCCATCTACCGGTAGAGTTAGAGCATAAAGTCATGTGGTCCTTGAGGAAGTTGAACCTTGAGTGGGATGTAGCTGCCAATCTTCGGGTGGAGCAACGCAATGAGCTTGATGAATTTAGATTACATGCCTACTCTAGTTCATCCCTATATAAGGATAAAATGAAATACCTTCACGAAAAGTATACTTGGGGCAAAGAATTCAATGTGGGATATTTGGTGCTCTTATTCAACTCTAGGCTAAGGTTGTTCCGGGGAAAGCTTAAGTCAAAATGGAGCAGGCCATTTGAAGTAGTGTATGTGACCCCGCTTGGTGATCTTGATTTAAAGAACAGAAATGGTGAAGTGTTTAAAGTGAATGGGCATCAAGTCAAGCATTATCTTGGAAAAATTGATGACAACCACATGATGGAACTTCTTCATTTCAAATGATTGTGATGGTAACCTGTGTCGTCCCGCGACGTTGAATCAAGCGCTTCTGGGAGGCAACCCATATGTTTTTCTTCTTGTTTTCTTTGATTTTCTTTGTAGTAGAGGATTGATTTTTGAGCTAAATAGTTGTGAGATTTTACATGATTGAGTTGATGCAGTACATGACATTATAGTTAAAAATGTATGTCTATGAAGTTTCCAGTGCGGCCGAACTACCATTTTGTGTGGAACACACTGGTAAAGGGTAATGTGAGGACTCTGAAGGTTTCCACTGCAACCGCTGTTGATTTTTTGTGGTCTGTGGTGGAACACATCGGCCGCGGTCCATTTTGTGCAGACCACAATGGGTTGCTAAGCTTATTGGAACAAAATAGCCCAGTGTGGATCAAGGTCCATTTTGTATGGTCTGCACTGGTAGGTGAAAATGGGTCCCATTCCTTTTTCTATAAATATACCCTAAGGGCCTCCTTTTACTCTTTTCACACTTTTGCCTTTCAAACCTAAGAAAATCATTCTTCACTACCCTTACTTGCTCGTAATTACTTGTTGGAACTTATTTGCTTCAATTCATCTCATAATCTAGTATCATAATCTTCATTTTACTTGTTAATTTTCTTAATTTTATTTTATTTTCGTTAATCTTCGCTTTTGTTCATTCTCCCTCCCATAATTTCTTCATTGTTAGGTTAGAATAATTCAAATCATGATTCTGTTGAATTCGATTAGTTAAATGAACTGGGAAAACACGTACAAACATGTATTAGATGAAAAATGGTCTTAATAGCAAAATCCCATAAACCATACGTGAGTGCCATTACTGGGAACTCAGTGCGAACTGCAGTCATTATTATGCGGTCTGTGGTGGCTTTGTGCGGCCCGCACTACTGAATCTCTAAAATTTGAACTTTGGGTAGTGCGCCCGCAATTGATTTTTGCGTCCACACTGCCAATATATAGAGGACGGGTTTCTAAAACCCCACACATGTGCGGATAGCGGTTGAATTTGTGCGGCCCGTGGTGGCCTTAGTGCAGCCACAGTCGCTTTTGTGCGTCTGCACCGAACATTTCTGCAACCTGTCTGCAACTTTTTCTTTCCAGCTTTTGAAACATTACTCTTAACTGATTACATTGATACTAACAAGCTGATTGAACAATGTTTGCAGACAATGGTAAAACAACGGGGTAAAGGATCTAAACAACCAGGAAATGGTGAATCCTCCCGTGGAGGGAAACAGAAGATGATTAAACTCACTCCCCAATTTCGGGAAAACATCAAAAGAACAAGAACGTTAATAAAAGCTGCTGACAGAGCAATTGATTAGTCGGGGAGTGAGTCCGAGCCTTCCTGGGGGATCTCTTCATACTCCGTGCCAGAGTTCAGCCCCGACTGGGTGGAGAGGCATAGAATTACAGATACTACTGCTCCACCGTTACCCACTATCCAAGCACCAACACATATTTCATTTGGGTCGTCTGAGGGCTTAGTAGATGATAGTGAAGAACACTCTACCTCCCCCACAACTTCATTATCCGGGGAGGGTGGAGAAGGAGATGAGGAGGAAGTAGAGGGGGATGAGGAGGTAGCTGAAGGAGGAGAACCAAGGGTAAGGGGTGTTGATAGAACAAGGAAGTCGGAGGTTTGGCATGATAGATTTGTTAATGAGGTGGCGTACCACAAATTTTGGGTGTGGTGGCCGGTGAGAAAGTTGATTCTGGAGAGGATTTTCATTGGTAGAGACCTTTTACCCCATAACCTCAATGTGCAAAGAAAAATTAGGACTAGAGCGGGCTGGGAGCATTATCTAGAGGAGTGTATAGATGCCAACGAACACATGGTCAAAGATTTTTACTACAATGTAGCCCATATAAAAAGGGGCTCCAAAGTAACCAAGGTTCAAAATTTGAAAGTGTTATTTGAAGGGAAGTACCTCAATGAATACCATGGCCTCAATGAGGAAAGATGAAACCTTTTACTTGGTGAAGTTTGAAATTGGTGAGGAGGTTCGTCCCTGGCTAGCATAGTACCTGGCAATCCCAGGTACTACCCCCGACTGGTTGACAACTGAGTCAAGATCTTGAGACGGACTCTAAATTTTCAAGCACGTGGGTGGGAGGCTTTTGTATGTAGCAGGTTGGACCCCATATCATATGATAACACCCTTCCTCTGTCCCAGACTGTGTTAGCAGCTTCCATTATGGCTGGGTACCCCATTAATGTGGGGAATGTGATATCGAGGATTATCTCCATCGTAGGTGTAGAGCATGACCTGAACTACCCTTTCACCGACACCCTCACTATGTACTTCCGAAACTTGCAAGTAGAGAAGAGGTCTTTCGATGTCAAAGTCAAAGCGAAGGCCCCTTTATCTTGGCATAACATGGAGGGGGATGACAACCCTTAAATCAAGAACTTCAAAGCTTCTGATACTGCCCCAACCGGCCAGTCTGAAGAGCCAGTTGTGGTAGTAGCCCCTGCTGAGCCTACCTCCACTTCTACAGATATCCTTCCCGGTCCATCTACATCCACAACCACTCCTCCCGGTCCATCCACATCAACAGGCACGGTGATCCCATCTTCCTGGGTCCATCCTATTACTACTCACCAACCGAGCCAGGAGTTTATTAGCATAAACAACTGGATGCAGATTACCATGCAAGTTTTCTACCTTGACCACCACTGTAGAGGCTCAGTCGGCTCCTGCAGCTCCACAGGTGCCCAGGTCAATAGAGAATGAACTCTTGGAGATACTTGACAACTATAAGAAGATCCTCGACTCTCAAGCAGCGCTCTCAAAGGCAGTTGATTTACATAGCAAGGCTCTAAAGGAGCTTGCTAAGGAGCATAAGAAGTTGAGGAAGACACGGGCCTCCAAGGAGTCCATGAAGAAGCTCCGTGCAGATGTTGACAGGCTGAAGGCAAATCACCTACCTTTCTACTTATTTCTTGAGGACCCAGCATCTCATCTATAGCCCGAGCAATCACAGAGGCCTCCGAAGAGATGAGGCTAGAGCCGATGATGCCATCATCCAGCTGGCAGACCCACCATAGACTTCCTCAGGTTAGCCATATGATGTACCAGTTTCAAAGCCTATCCAGGTCTAGGCCTAGGTCCCAGTAGTAGAGCAGCAGGCTACAAAGGACCAGTCTGAGGTCCCCGAACACGGAAAGGACCCAGGGACCACACATGAGCCTATACAGACAGACATACCTTAGAGAGTCTTCTACATCCTTTTTCTCTTATTTTTTTGGTGCTTATTTAGATTAGTTGGCATTGAGGACAATGCCATCTTTCATTTGAGGGGGTAGGCCTTACATTTTTTATGATTGTTTATATTTAACATTTTTATGCTTTCTTTATCTTTTTATCTTTGGTCTGTATATAATTCTGATATTTTGCTACATTTATCGCATTTTGATTTCAGCTTGGCTCTATATATAAAGTTATATCTCATTGTATATATTCATCCCATCCATTGTATATTCAAATCCCCTCTTGTATATATTCATTCTATATTCCAGAAAATTTTTCGTTTTAGCTTCTTATTTGTGATTCATAGCTTTTTGTTTTCGGAGTTTCCAATAAACCTTTGGTTTTCTTAATGTCACAATTCTTTCCAAAGGTGGAGTGTTGTGTGAACTGTGTGGCTCTTCACAATGATGGGTGGTATGACAACCTTCTTAAGGATTTGAGTCCATTTTTTTTATTCTTTTTGGTTTTTAGTAGTTAGTAGTTAAGGGTACCTTAAGCAAAGCTTCACTTGGGGCTAGCATATTTGCCTTCGATCTCATGGTCAAAAACAAATTTTTGTATTTAGGATGGTGAAAGTTGTTGGAAACACGTTCTCAATGCAATATACTAAAACGTGTGTTCTTTTGAATAGGTTTTGATGAATGACAAACGAAGCGAAAATTGATATATGACGAAGTTCAAGAAACAAGCGCACAATTGATATACAACGAGATTCAAGACAAAGTTTTATAGTTTAATTGAGTCATTCTTAACTGTGATCTTGATCCTACAACTTGACTCGTAACATGGCTTCTCTCATAAAACTATTTTCCAAAATCATGCATATTTAATTTAATGTCAAATGATTTTAAATCATGCATATTTACAGTAGTCAAAATAACTTTTAGACATGCCTTAAAAATCTAGACTAAGATAATCGATTATGTACTTATGATAATCGATTGTTTTAAGCCAAGACTGCATGACAATCGATTGTGAACTAATGACAATCGATTGTGACTAAGACAGTGAGCATCAGGTTTTTCAAACCTGCATGACAATCGATTGTGAACTAATGACAATCGATTGTGAACTAATGACAATCGATTGTGACTGAGGCAGTGTCCATCAAAGTTTTTCAAAACTCAGAATAATCGATTATGAACTAATGGTAATCGATTATGTTGAGACAGTGTCTTCCAGTGATTTTCAAATTTATTAAATAATCGATTGTTACATTGGACAATCGATTGTCAAAGAGACAGTGTCTAAAATGTTTTTCAAAAACTGATAAGTAATCGATTGTTGACTTTGTGCAATCGATTGTGAAGCTGACCGTTGTCGTAAAGTTTTCAAATACCGTCAGGTAATCGATTATTGATTCTGTATAATCGATTGTTTTGATTAAAATCTGGAAAAGATTTTTGAACGTTATTGGGTAATCGATTATTGATTTTGTATAATCGATTATTTTGATTAAAATCCGGAAAAGATTTTTTGAACGTTGCTGAGTAATCGATTGTTGATTCTGGACAATCGATTGTTTGTGGTAAAATCTGGAAAGGATTTTTTGAACGTTGCCAGTAATTGATTATGGATTGTAAGTAATCGATTATCAAGCGTAAAATCTGGGATTGAACTTTGGTCTGAATGGCAGACAATCGATTGTTGGGGTTTGACAATCTATTGTCAGTGAGTAAAATCAGCAACTCTTAATTGGCAATTAGGCAACGGTAATGCCAAGTTTTTCAACTATAAATACAGCTTCATTTAAGTGTTTTAAATACAACAACATACTACAACTGATCATTACATTGCTATAAGCTTGCATACTTTTGTTTATCATTTTATATTCAATTTCATAAAGCTTTTGAGAGCCATATTCTTGTCCAAAATTGTTGTGATCTAGAGCTTATTTCTTTTTCTCATACCTACTCATAAAGGAGTATATTGTTTGAGTGTTTTAGTGTTTGTACACTTGGAAGAGAATTGTGATTCTCTTGTTGTAAGGAACTTGTGTTTCCTTGGTTGAAGTCTTGGAGTGTTGTAACTCCGAGCAAAGGTGTTGAGGCTTGCGTCCTCAAGTTGTAAAGGTTTGTTAAGCACCCGGAAGCTTGACAAGTTAGTGGAAAATCTCGAGAGAGTCTCTCGGGGACTGGACTAGCCACACGTTGTGGTAAACTAGGATATATCTGTGTGTAAGTTATTATTTATCGCACTTATTTACTTCCTGCAAATTTTAATTTCCGCAAGTTTACGCTAAATTTTATTATAATGCTATTCACCCCCCCCTATAGCGTTAAGCGTATTTTCTAACAATTGGTATCAGAGCCATACTCTCTGAAGACTTAACAGTTTGAGAGAACCATCCATGGCTTCTACTCGTGACTCTTTTGCAAGAATTGATGAAGGACAGTGCTCCACACGACCACCTCTATTCAATGGTACAAATTACACGTACTGGAAGGAGAGGATGATGATCTTCGTTCAATCCAACAGTTTTCACCTTTGGAAGGTGTTTACAAAGGGAAATCAAATTCCAACCAAGAAGGTGGAAAATGAATGGGTTCCCAAGTCCGAGGATGAGTATGACGCGGATGACATCTGAAAGGTCCAAAATAATGCTAAAGCAATAAACTTATTATATTGTGCTGTTAATGCTGACGATTATAGGAAAATATCGTGTTGCACAACAGCAAAGGAGATGTGGGACAAGCTAGAAGTTACATACGAAGGAACGGATCAGGTAAGGGAAGCAAAAATTGATTTCCTAACCCATGCTTATGAATTATTTCACATGAAGGAAAGAGAAAAGGTGGACGAAATGTTTGAACGATTTTCAATAATCGTAAATGACCTACATGCCCTCAAAAAGACATTCACGGATAGAGAACTTGTACGGAAGATCCTTAGAAGTCTCACTCCGGCATGGCGATCAAAGGCCGACGCAATCCAAGAATCCATCGGCGTCTCAAATGTCACAATTGACGCATTAAGAGGTAATCTCAAGACCTATGAATCTACTATTCTTAACCCTCTTGTTGATGATCAAAGGAGGCAAAGAATAGCTCTAAAGGCGAGCACAAGTCAACCGCAAATTGATGAGGAAGGAGACAACGAGTTTGGACTCGTTATCAAAAGATTTCAAAAGTTCATGCGCAAGGAGTATGAACGCAAAGGGAAAAAGCAAGGAGAAATAAAATGCTACGAATGCGGAGAAACCGGGCACATCAAGTCAAATTTCCCAAACCTCAAAAAGGAAAAGAAACCTTTTAAAAAGCAACGCGCATATATTTCTTGGGGAGGTGACTCCGGAGATGAGTCAAGCGAAGGAGAAGAAGACGAAGCAGCAAATCTTTGCCTCATGGCACAAGAAGATAACAAAGACGAGGTATGTCAAATTTCGTCTCAAAACTTCTTTACTCTTGATGAAATGCGAACTGCTTTTGATGAATTATATACTGAATTTATTAAAGCTTCAAAAACAGTCAAAAGCGTAAAAGAAAATGCTTCTCTAAAAGAAAAAGATTTTCAAAAACAGCTTTCTTTAAAAGAAAAGGATTTAGAAAAATTGGTTTTAGAAAAGGAGAAGCTGAAAGAGGAAAACAAGTTTTTTGAAAAAAGAAGTTCCGATAAGCCCGAAAGCTCTACTAGAAATTGCACTTCTTGTTTGCATCTTAAGAATGAAGTAAGTAGGCTTAAAGGCACATTAGATAAGTTTAATTCTTCGCACAAAAACTTGAATGATGTTCTTGTTAACTTGAAATCAACCAAGCATGGAATAGGCTTTAAGAATGAAGAAAAGGTTGACACTAAACCCCAACAACCTAAAGCTCAACCTAGGATTAACAATAGAAATGCTTATCCTAGAAACAACAACTCTAGAGCCAATATGCATGCTAGACAAAATGTTGAACATTTTAGAAGACCTAGGAATGACTTACCACCTAGAAATAGTCACCCTAGAAATGATGCATATTTTAGGCCAAATTTTGAACCCCTTAGAAGACCTAGCAATGGCCCTCAACCGAGAAACAATCACTCTAGAAATGATGCCCATCCTAGAGCTCATAGTAGGAGAAATAACTCTCATGAAATGCGAAATAGTCATAGTGTTCAAAATAGAGTAAGAAATTTTCATCCGTCTAGTTACTATGAACCTAGAAGGATGCATAACCCAAATGTGACTTGTCATTATTGTAGACGTATTGGTCATATTGCTCCTGCATGCTTTACACGTCATAGACATATTACTCAATCGCATCATTATAATATGCCTAATCCCCAAGGACCCAAGATGGCATGGGTACCTAAAGAACATTAATTTGTTTTGTAGGTGTGCTTGAAGGGATCAAGTGTACTATGGTACCTTGATAGTGGATGTTCCAAGCATATGACGGGAGATGAATCCAAATTCCTTCAATTAGAGCACAAAGAAGGAGGAAGTGTTATCTTCGGTGATAACAATAAAGGAAAGATCATCGGCATCGGCTCGGTCGGTAAGGATGAAAAATCCTCTATTAAGCATATATTACTTGTTAAAGGATTAAAGCATAATCTCTTGAGCATAAGCCAATTGTGTGACAAGGGAAATCTTGCTTTATTTGATTCGGATGAATGCTTAGTGTTCAGACGTAGTGATTTCAAAATTATCCTCCGTGGTTTTAGAGTGGATAATATTTATATGGTTAATCTTGCTAAATCCTCACCCGATTATGTTGATTGTCTAATGAGTAAAGAGGATGATACTTGGCTATGGCATCGTAGAGTAGCACATATCAATATGCATCTTTTGAACAAATTGATTTCTCAAAACTTAGTTGTTGGTCTTCCCAATTTAAAATTTGAAAATGACTCTATTTGTGACTCGTGTCAAAAGAGGAAGCAAACAAAAGCATCTTTCAAATCTAAAAACATTGTTTCAACTTCTAGACCATTGCAATTGCTTCATATGGATTTATTTGGTCCTTCTCGCATTGAAAGTCTAGGAAGAAATAGATATTCTTTTGTGATTGTTGATGATTACTCGAGATTTACTTGGACTTTATTTCTTGCCAATAAAAGTGATGCTTTTCAAAATTATAAATATTTTCTTAAGCGTGTTCAAAATGAGAAAGAAACAACCGTCACTTCAATTAGAAGTGATCATGGGGGAGAGTTTGATCACAATCTCTTTGCGGACTTTTGTGACGAACTCGGAATCGAGCATACCTTTTCCGCTCCACGTACACCACAACAAAATGGGGTGGTGGAAAGGAAAAATAGGTGTCTCGAAGAGATGGCTAGAACCATGCTCGACGAAGCTAAGATACCCAAACATTTTTGGGCGGACGCCGTGAGTACCGCTTGCTATGTTCTAAATAGAGTAGTAATTCAGCCGATACTCATGAAAACCCCCTATGAACTTTATAAGGGTAGAAAACCAAATATTTCCCATTTTAGAGTTTTTGGTTGCAAACGTTTTGTTCATAACAATGGCAAAGACCAATTGGGTAAATTTGATGCTAAGTCGAATGAAGGTATTTTCATTGGATATTCCTCACGTAGTAAAGCATATAGGGTCTTTAATAAAAGAACCCAAATTGTGGAGGAATCCCCTCATGTTGTATTTTCCGAAAATAATGCTCGCTTGGCGAGAAAGGATTCCGGTTTTGATCTTGCAGGTATCTTATATAGCTTGAAAGACAAAATACAAGAGGAACCACCCAAGGAAAATAAAGATGAAACTGAGGAACAACCAACGGAAGAAGCGCCACAATTGGAAAAAGAAACAAAAGTGCCAAATGAGTGGAGGACAATCAAAGATCACCCTCTCGAACAGGTAATTGGCGACGTCGGAGGAAAGGTAAGTACCCGAAACTCTCTTAAGAACACTTTAGGACACACTTCTTAAGAGCTCACGTTCTCACTTGGCAACACTAGTTTAAGTCATTACTTCTTTACAAATTACTGACTTGAGCGTCGGAGACGTTTAATTCTATTTTGCAGGCATCGCCCTAAAAGATAGGGTGAATTATAAAGTTTTGGCACAGAACAATCGATTGTTCCAAGCAAATAATCGATTATTTTACTGTGCTGAAAATCGATTAGCAGTATCACTAATCGATTGTTTATGGTTTATGTTCATTATGCAGTTTTGTTTAATAATTGATTCCTTAAATTGCATAATCGATTTCTGTCTCAGCCATTGAGCAATGCTTTTCCAAAACAATCGATTATTCCACATTTGACAATCGATTATTTCATGTGTCAGAAATTTAAACTCTTGTTACCGTTTGGCTCCTCAATCGATTTGTGTCAGTTCCAAGTCAGGTCATAACTCTTCAACAATCGATTATTGCATCTCAACAATCGATTGTCTAACGGTCAGTGAATTTATTTTACCGTTTCTGACTGATTTGGCTTTAAATTCTCAGCAGATTTCTTCCATAAATGATAAGCCACTCTCCCCTCTATAAATAGGCTTCATATATGTTCATATTCATTCACTCAAGCATCAATTTTAGCTTTCAAAATATCAAATTCTCTCTAATCCTTTGCAAAATCCAGCAGCTTTCATTAAAAATGTCGGGCCGTCACTCAAAACGTTCCCGTTCTGCTAGGCACGGCACATCCGCCTCTGCTGCCCCTCCTCGTCCGAACTATCCCTATCAAGATGGTTCCGTTCTATATTTTAATTCCGACATCGAGCTTACTCGATTCTTAACCAAATTTGAAAAGCGCGACATTCTTCCACCCCGCTTTTCAACCCACAAGTATCTTGAATCATTTGGGCCTGCTGCAAATATGCTCAAAAATTCTCAACTTCTTGACTTTTTACTCCTTACCCATCCTTACATCAATACTACATTGGTTCAAGCATTTTATTCCAACCTCCATGAGGATGATGATGGTGAGCTTGTCACCAACGTTAATGGTGTTCAAATTCTTCTTTCCGATGAAAATCTTTCATACCATTGCCCGTCTTCCTCATAATGGTAAAGACATTTTTCGGTACACCGGAGAGGCCGGAGCCCTTTTTAATGAAACAGCCCTCTTACACCAAATCGGTCTTACTTCTTATGATCCAAATCTCTCCTCCCGTCGTCCTACAATTACGGGAATGGATCCAAATTACCGGTTAATTTTCTATTTCGTCACCCGAGTCCTCAAGCCTCGTAAGCACAACCATACCACCATTTCCCAAGAGGACACCAAGCTCATGCATGCCATAGTTACCGGAGCTAACATCAATTGGTGTCGGCTTATCAAAATTCACATGCGTGACGCTATCGGAGATGATAGGCCTCTTCCTTATGCTCTCCTCATCATGAACTTTCTTGAAGCCACCGGATTCGTCACTGGAAATTGTCCTCTCAAAAAGAGTACCAAAAAGTGGGAAATTTCGGAATCCTCCTTTCATCATGACGGTGATCATGTAGCGCCTGCTCCTCCTCCAACCCGTCGTGCTCCTCCGCCTCAAGAGCCTTCCCTCCAATTAATTTCCGACCAAATTGCTTCATTGACCTCTTCTTTCAGTCAATTAACTCACGAGATCCATGGATATTTGACCACGTTCATTATCTATATGCGGGTCTTGTTCCATATGAAGCAGCGCCGGATGATGAGGCGGAAGATGATGAATGAATAATTGTTTTTTTTTAAGTTTGTTTTTATAGGTTGTATTGTCTTCCCTGTTGCTGTAATTTTTTTTTAAATAAACAGGGTTTATTTCATCTTTGGCATCTTATTATTATTTTTGCTAATGGAAAAAGGGGGAAGATAACGGGTATAAGCTTAAATTGAGGGGGAATTCTCAAATTGAGGGGGAACAAATTACATACTTGTTGCATGTATATACTTGTCTTGAATCGTCAATATAAATTGCTTGTCTTGCATATCCCGCTTAATGTTTGCCATTATCAAAAAGGGGGAAATTGTTGGAAACACGTTCTCAATGCAATATACTAAAACGTGTGTTCTTTTGTATAGGTTTTGATGAATGACAAACGAAGCAAAAATTGATATATGACGAAGTTCAAGAAACAAGCGCACAATTGATATACAACGAGATTCAAGACAAAGTTTTATAGTTTAATTGAGTCATTCTTAATTGTGATATTGATCCTACAACTTGACTCATAACATGGCTTCTCTCATAAAACTATTTTCCAAAATCATGCATATTTAATTTAATGTCAAATGATTTTAAATCATGCATATTTACAGTAGTCAAAATAATTTCTAGACATGCCTTAAAAATCTGGACTAAGGTAATCGATTATGTACTTATGATAATCGATTGTTTTAAGCCAAGACTGCATGACAATCGATTGTGAACTAATGACAATCGATTGTGAGTAAGACATTGAGCATCAGGTTTTTCAAACCTGCATGACAATCGATTGTGAACTAATGACAATCGATTGTGACTGAGGCAGTGTCCATCAAAGTTTTTCAAAACTCAGAATAATCGATTATGAACTAATGGTAATCGATTATGTTGAGACAGTGTCTTCCAGTGATTTTCAAATTTATTAAATAATCAATTGTTACATTGGACAATCGATTGTCAAAGAGACAGTGTCTAAAATATTTTTCAAAAACTGATAAGTAATCGATTGTTGACTTTGTGCAATCGATTGTGAAGCTGACCGTTGTCGTAAAGTTTTCAAATACCGTCAGGTAATCAATTATTGATTCTGTATAATCGATTGTTTTGATTAAAATCCGGAAAAGATTTTTTGAACGTTATTGGGTAATCGATTATTGATTTTGTATAATCGATTGTTTTGATTAAAATCCGGAAAAGATTTTTTGAACGTTGCTGAGTAATCAATTGTTGATTCTGGACAATCGATTGTTTGTGGTAAAATCTGGAAAGGATTTTTTGAACGTTGCCAGTAATTGATTATGGATTGTAAGTAATCGATTATCAAGCGTAAAATCTGGGATTGAATTTTGGTCTGACTGGCAGATAATCGATTGTTGGGGTTTGACAATCGATTGTCAGTGAGTAAAATCAGCAACTCTTAACTGGCAATTAGGCAACGGTAATGCCAAGTTTTTCAACTATAAATACAGCTTCATTTCAATGTTTTAAATACAACAACATACTACAACTGATCATTCCATTGCTATAAGCTTGCATACTTTTGTTTATCATTTTATATTCAATTTCATAAAGCTTTTGAGAGCCATATTCTTGTCCAAAGTTGTTGTGATCTAGAGCTTATTTCTTTTACTCATACCTACTCATAAAGGAGTATATTGTTTTAGTGTTTTAGTGTTTGTACACTTGGAAGAGAATTGTGATTCTCTTGTTGTAAGGAACTTGTGTTTCCTTGGTTGAAGTCTTGGAGTGTTGTAACTCCGAGCAAAGGTGTTGAGGCTTGCGTCCTCAAGTTGTAAAGGTTTGTTAAGCACCCGGAAGCTTGACAAGTTAGTGGAAAATCTCGAGAGAGTCTCTCGGGGACTAGACTAGCCACACGTTATGGTAAACCAGGATATATCTGTGTGTAAGTTATTATTTATCGCACTTATTTACTTCCTGCAAATTTTAATTTCCGCAAGTTTACGCTAAATTTTATTATAACGCTATTCACCCCCCCTCTATCGTTAAGCGTATTTTCTAACAAAAGTCGTGATCTTGAGACTCTTGTGTTGGTCGATAATCATAAAGTGATTTTTCTTGACCATTGTGTGCTCAAATCGTATCTAAGGTTGTTATGGGCCCCCGACTCTATGTCTTTAGCGATCCCTTAGCATGCGTGGTAAGTAATTGCTTGTAATCCCAAATCCCAAGACATTAGTCTAGAACTTGCCCTGAATGTTTGTTGATGCGAAATCGTAAGTGAATTTTGACTTGAGACATGACTGTTGGCTCTCCTTGAACCAAATGATAGCTTTAACAATTCTATAGTTTACCAATGATAAGATTCCTATCAACCCTTTTGAGCCTTAGACCTTTTTATTTCAAGAACCATGATACAAGCCTATGCCCGTTCTAGAAGATACCCTCTCTTTGCATGATAAGATTCCTAGTCAACCTTTTGAGCCTTAGACCTTTTCTTTCAAGAACCATGATACAAGCCTATACCCATTCAATTGAGCGGAATTCAGTGTCTTGCTCACATAGTACACTGGATGAAACATTTTGTTCGCATGTTGACCCAAAATCTCTCCAACCGCAACATCGCTACCATCACACATGAGCTCAAAGGCCAAACTCCAATTAGGCACGGTAATGATAGGAGTGGTCAGCTTATGCTTGAGAAGTTCAAAGGCCTCCATGCATTTCTCATCAAACACGAACTTAGCATATTTATCTATAAACTTGCACAAGGGATTACTACCTTCGAAAAATATTTAATGAACTTCTGGTAGAACCCAGCGTGCCCAAGAAAACTTCTAAATTCCTTGACGGTGGTAGGGGGAAGGAGCCTTGAAATCACATCTATCTTTGCTTTATGAACCTCAATACCATGTTTCGAAATTTTATGCCCAAGTACAATTCCTTCTTCCACCATGAAGTGGCATTTCTCCCAATTGAAAACGAGATTGTTTTCTTCACATCGAGCCAAAACTCTATCAAGGTTTTTTAAACATGCATAAAATGAATTCCCCCACAAAACTAAAATCGTCCATCAACACCTCCAAAATGTCATCCACCATATCAGTGAAAATGTCCATCATACACCGCTAAAATGTAGTCGGTGCATTGCACAACACAAAAGGCATGCGATAGAAGGCAAATAAGACATACGGACAAGTGAATGTGGTCTTTCTTGGTCTTCCGGAGAAATAAATATTTTTTTATAACTAGAATACCCATCCAAGAAGCAATAAAAAGCACGCCCAGCAAGTCAGTGTAGTATCTTATCAAGGAATGGCAAGGGAAAGTGATCCTTGTGGGTCACTTTGTTCAATTTGCAGTAGTCCATGCAAACCCGCAACTTGTGACTGTTCTGGTAGGAATCAACTCATTATGAGAATTTGTGACCACGTTCATGCCACCCTTCTTTGGTACACATTGCACCGGAGAAGTCCAAGAGCTATTAGAAATGAGGTACATAACCCCATCATCCAACCACTTGATCACCTATTTTTTCACCACTTCTTGCATCGCCTCGTTCAATCTTCTTTAATGCTACAAGAAAGGCTTTGCATCACCCTCAAAGATAATTTTATGCATGCAGAACTCAGGGCTTATTCCGCAATTGTCAGCCAAAGTCCACCCAATTGCCATTTTTTGCTTTTGAAGCACCACCGATATGGCGTCAAACTGCAAGTTAGTAATGCAAGAAGAAAGAATAACTGGTAAAGTAGAATTTGAGCCCAAGAACTCATACCTGAGGTGTGGAGGTAATGGTTTCAACTCGAACACTGGTGGCTCCTCAATTGATGGTTTTGTTGGTGGAATTTTTCGGTTTCCAAGATCCAAAGACAATTTCTTATGCTCATAAGAATACGAGCCCATCCCATATAAAGCATTCACACATTCCACTCTAATAGCATTATCATTGACATAAAGATTTAATATCACGGCCTCAAGGGGATACTCCACATTGATCATAGCACTGGTGTTACCCACTATCACAACTGTGATGAGTCAACAGATAAGCACACCTCGGTGCTATTGGGTTGCTTCATAGACTTGCACACATGAAAGATAACTTTTTCATCACCCACCCGGAAGGTGAGTTCCCCTGCTTCCACATCTACCAATGCCTTCCCCGTTGCAAGGAAAGGTTTACCCAAGATAATAGGAACTTCATAGTCCACTTCGCAATCCAAATTACAAAGTCCGCTGGCAAGATAAATTTGTCCACACGGACAAGCACATCATCCATAATATCCAAAGGTCTCTTCATCGATCTATCCATCATTTGTAACCTCATGGAAGTTGATCTAGGTTGCCCAATACCCAAAGTCTTGAAAACTGAGTAGGGCATCAAATTGATACTAGCTCCTAAATCATATAAAGCTTTGGCAAAATTTTTACTCCCAATGGTACAAGGAATGGTGAAAGCACCACAATTCTCTAACTTCGGGGCCATTGAATGCACTATCGCACTAAATTGGTCAGTCATCTACGTAGTTTCACAATCCATAGAATGCTTATTTGTGACTAAGTCTTTCATGAATTTTTCATAGCCTAACATTTTTTCAAGCCTCCACCAAAGGCACATTAAAGGACAAGATCTTCATCATATCAATGAAAATTTTGAACTGATTATCATTTCTCTGCTTTGCGAGCCTTTGAGGATAAGGTGGAGGCGGCCTTGGAAAAGGAGCCTTGGCTTTTGGCACAACCGACTCCGGCATGTCACTCACGTGTTCTCTAGATGGGTTCACAGAATCTTGAGTTTCCACCTTGGCCTAATTAATGTCAATCCTCAGTTCATTGTTCACATTGTCATCAACCATATCTTCAACTACCAAAGGAACTTCATCTTTTTGCAACTCAACATCATAATACACAACTTGCTTTTGTTTCAAGGCATTCACATCATCGCCCCTCCCACTTCTTGTCGTAACCGCCATGACATAATTGTTTCCACCTTTTGGGTTTACTATTGTATCACTTGGTAGAGCACCCTTTGGACGAGTATTCAATGATTGAGAGATTTGGCCCAATTGCACCTATAGGTTTTGGATAGAGGTATTGTTGGAATCCAACTATGCATTCGAATCCGCATTATTCTTCATCATTTGTTCAAACATCATTTGAATTCTACCCATATCATCGCTAGAAGAACTCAGACCTCGAGAAGGGAATATGGGTTGATTGTTCGATCGTTGCTACATTGGGGGCCTTTGAAAGCCTTGCCCCCGATTTCCTTGGTTCCCATTTTTCCATCTATCTTGATTGTTATTGTTGCCCCAATTGTTATTATGACCAGTCCAATTCCCTTGGTTGCCTTGATTGTTGTTCTGATTGCCCCAGTTGTTGTGTTGGTTTTTGTTCCCCCATTTACCACTATTTTGTTGTTGATTGCCCCAATTTCCTTGAGGTCTCTACTGTTGTTGGTTTGAAAGTTTCCCCGTTGGCCTTGAAAATTGTTCACATATTGTACCTCTTAATTTTTCTCATCATAGCCATCATTTTGAAATCCATCACAATTATCATCAAAATGCTCAAAATTCCCTTGATTTTGTTTCCTCCTTTGCCTTCTCTTGTTGACAAGCATATTAATACCCTCCATGACATTCACTTGGCAAGGATTTTGGACTTATTGCAATTGTGCCTCGGTCAATTGGTTCATAGTAGTCGGCAACTCTGCCATAGCTTGCCCATGATCATGTAACTCCTTATGAAAATGAATAACTATAGAGCCACCTTGAGGAACATTGGATCTACTTTGCCATGCGGATGATGTCTCCTCCATTTCATCAAGAACGACACAAGATTCATCATACATCAATTTCATAACATTATCCCAGGCCAATAGGTTCCTTATGCATTGATTTGTAATATTGATTCCCCGATAGAAAGTTTGTTGCAACATATTCTCCGTCATGTCATTATTGGGGCATTCCTTAACCATTGTTATATACCGCTCCCAAATCTCATGCAAAGGTTCTGTTGGTTCTTGCTTGAAGGCCAATATCTTATCTCGAAGTGCCGCTATGTGCCCGGGTGAGTAAAATTTACCAATAAACGTACCTGCTAACTCATCTCAATTTGTGATGGAATGCTTAGGAAGTCTCTCGAGCCAATCCAATTCCTTCCCCCAAAGTGAGAATCAGAAAAGCCTCAACCTAAGAGCATCCTCGCACATATTCATCTGCTTGATCCCCAAACATGTATCCATGAACCCCTTGAGATGTTTATAGGCATTTTGATATGCAGCGCCCATAAAATACCCATGCTGCTCATGTAAGGTCAACATCACATTGGTTATCTGAAAATTTCGCGCCCGGATTCTGAGTGGGACAATAGCACTTGTATAGCCTTGGTTCAATAGCACCGAGGAACCGCTCTTGGAGGTGGTGGAGGAGGGTCTGGGATGTTTTCATTAGCATTGGCCTAGCGACCTCGTCGTGGTCCAGGAGGTACAAGAGGAACCGCATCCTCTCCAATATCATCATCACATAAAAATAACTAAATAAATAGCCAAAATCATTAGCTCCCCGCTATGGCACCAAAAAGTGATCGCTTCGAACTCCGCACTACTAATAAGTAGCAAGAGAGGGTCGTAATAGCTTTTACCCATTTTTGGGTCGGGATCGAATCCATAAAGAGCTAGGATTGGAATCGAGTATCTATCTAGTTTAGAATTGAGTGTGAGTTCTTAATTGATCTTCTTATCATTTTTGGGTTTACTTTATGGTTCTATTTTTATCAAACTACTAATTGAAAATGCAACTAGATTAAGCTAAGAGTTAAACATTGCATGTTGTATCTAATGGTTTAAAAGGCACTAGGGTAGTGACATCCGCCTAGGTGGGCAATTGATAGGTACTTGAAACTAAGGCATAATTGACATGATTAGGGAATATGATATAACTATTGCACTACTTTACCCACTCTACACCTCTCAGTGGTTTAAGTGATTTTGCCCAATTGACTTTCTCAAGACCAATTGAGTATCCAAATTTGCACAAGCAACTAGGGTTCAAGTTTGTTATTACTCCCTCGAGGTTTAACCCTATAATTGAGACTATTAATCTCTTGAGTACGTCCCAATTCCTTGTTGGATCAATTTTGGAGAGTTAGGCTCTCTTTCTAAAGAAGAGCCCAAGTAAACAAAGCACAAACTAGTGTTTGCAACCACTAAGTCAAAAATAAACCAAGAAATTGATGCAAATACCAAACACCCATAGTCAATTTAACCTTAAAATACAAGACCCATCAATTACCAACACTAGGGTTGAGCCACAATCCTAGATATGGGGTCTAGCTACTCATACTCAAAGAAGAAAAATCAGAAATAGATGAAGATAAACATATATTAATTAATTTCTAAACTAAATACAAAGATTCAATGATGAAAACTAAGTAAAAATACCAAAATGGCTAAGAAAAGTTGTCTCATGAGCGCAGCTTATATTTTACAATATCCGATACCCTAAAATGGAAATAGGATCTATTTATACTAAGCTGAAAAATATGGACATAATGCCCTACGAGGTACGGACCGCGGTCTGCACTAGGGATTTGGCATTAAAAAACCTCTCTCTGAACTTGGGCTCCGCGAGCTGCACAGAATGGATCGCTGCCGCGGAGGCTTCTAGTGCGGTCCGCACAAAGTTGACCGCAGACCGCACATGCTTCAAACTTGAAAAATCACCCTCTCTGAATCTTGGCACTGCAGACCGCAGAGAATGGGTTGCGGCTGCGTTGCCTTCAGTGCGAACCGCACAAAATGGTGTGCGGCCGCACAACATTGAAGCCTGAAATTCAACTCTCTGAATCTAACAAGTGCGGATCGCACAAAGTGGTGTGCGGACACACTGGGCATGTTCTGTCTGAGCTTGCCTTGGCTTTGACACTTGTGCAAGTTTCACTCCTTTTGAGCCGATCTTTGACATTTCATCACTTTGTTGATTAAACCTGCAATCAAGCACAACTTGTAAGACTTTTGGGACTATTTTGTATGAATATTTGATAAAATCATAAGCAAGAAGGAGTTAAAAATGCGTCAAAATCCCTAGTTATCAAGGTACCCCAAATATTGTAAAACACTGACAAAAGAGAAAATCAACAAAATATATTTTACATTACATCAAAATGGTAGTTACAGTATCCACAAACGGGCTCAAGTATGCCCTCTGCAAAAATCCTACCAACAAAGACAAGTACAAACATAAACTACACATCACCCCGAGAAGGACGAGAATCCTCGTACCATGAATACGAAGCCAGATGACCCGCATCATCAGAGCTAATGTCGCCCCTATCAAGAGTATGTGGGTCATATCCGCAAGCCTCACGAGTTGCACAAGTCGCGCTATGAACGGCCTGAAGCTCCACTTCGGTCACCCTTCTATCGGCGAGAAAAGCCCTATACACATCTAGTAAAGCCTCAGCATGAACCCACAACTCATATAAATGATGAGGCATGGACGGATCGGCTGAAGGATGAGACATAGAAGACTAAGAGCGTTGACTCGCATCCTCCCCCCTCAACGAGGCCATTTGACCATTTAGTACATCCACCTCCATCTCCAGCTCTCTGATACGCCCTTCAAGACCTAGAACCCACCGACCAATGGCTTTCTTTTCTTCAGTAAACTTTGACCTAGAAATGTGAAGGGCTTCCTCTAAAGATGCCAATTCAGAAATAGTCGTCGTCAACTTGTCGACATTAATGCCCAGTTTGCCCGTGAGCCCCTCAATCTCTGTCGCCTTTGCACTCAACTCAGCGGTCAAGTTGGACACTCTCGCTTGTAAGTTCGCATTCTCAGCTGTCAACCCCTTGCTCAACACGAGCTAATCCTCCCTCGCCTTAAAGGAAGCCTCCAACTCACTATTTCGAGGGATAACCCTCATGAGCTCCTCATCCCTCTCCCTCAACTCCTCGATCTTGCAATCCACTTATCCTCCCGTTGCTTAAGACCCTCACGAAACACCTGAAACTCAGGGTCTTGATGACAAAGGTCGGCCATCGCCTGTTTCTTAGCCCGATACTGATGATACTTGGACGACATTTTCTCATAAAAACTCGTGCGTCTCATATCCCGATGATCCCGTTCAAACTACATGACGAGAGTCTGACAAAAGAAAATGGGAGAAGTTAGTAACAAAAATACGGAACAACGATTACTGCACAAACTCGATCACGAAATAAAAAAACAAGGCATCTACCTGCAAGGCCATACCTGTGACCTTCTGAGATAACTCCATGTCGCTTATAACTTAAACATCTCGCTTTCAAGAGTGGCACACAAGGGAGCTAAGGCAGATGCCACTTGCTCATTGTTTAACACTAAGTTGTATTGCCTAAGAATAACTACGCGATGGTTATAACTATCCATTCTAACCTCCACGTCGGTATGGCGACACATAAACTCATTAAAATCCTCTGGGACGACATCCGAACCAGAGCCTCCACCCTCAACACGATGCCCTCCAATGATTGATGACGCACCACCCTCAACAGATCGAACTAAACCAGCCCCCTAGACAAACTCCTTCCACTTGGGGAGACCTCCCCAACAAAATAGCATCAGCCATAAATATGGGCATATGGGATGTTCGGGTTGCCCCGCTTCTATCAGCATCCATGGCCATGCCTTTCCCATGCTCTATCCTCCTTATTTTCCTCGACAACGACTCATCTCCATTAGAAGATTCATCTAAAGGATGTAAGGCCAGCACCGAGGAAGCTTTCTCCCTCATAACCATAGCCCGAGATGGATATCCCAATTGAATAGGACAAGGACGATCCTCCAAAAGACACTCATTCAAAACAAGTAGCATGCCCGCAGTAGCAACGACTTATCGAAAGGCGGGGGCATGCGCCCTTCTCCTGGAAGCTCCTCGACCTATCACCACAAAAGTTCATAGCATTATACACGGCTGCGCAACCAATAAAGTAGTAAGTACGACATTTATTAGAAGAAAATTTAGGGCTGTATAGCTTTACGAAGGCATGCCAAGTTTGTGTTTTTGCTGCATGGGGTAACTAACGGGTTACCCAATCCCTGATGCCAGCAATAGGGCGAGGCAGATGGCCCACCGCTGCAAAATAACAAGAGAATGAACTTTACATCAAATACAAAAGAAAGGAGAACAAAATGAGTGATGATACTTAGGAGTCTCGTTCCACTGCTCCAGGAATCCGGCGGAATCAATAATGATGTGCTCAGTCTTGACAAAGAAATACTTATGCCAAAACTTACAACTTAACTGATCATCTCTCCCAACCACCAGCCCTCTTATGCTACAAAGTCTCAAATGCACAGTGGTACCCCTGAGGAAGCCGGGTGTGAACGAGTGCAGAAGGTGGTGGATAGAAATGTTGCACTCCGACAACTCTGCATACTTGGTCAGTAGCAGAAGCACCTTGAGCATATATGGTGAAAATTATGCTGGGAAAATTTGGTAGAATATACAGAATTCCTCTGCTAAAGGGAAGAGAGGAATAGTGTAGCCAATCATAAAAGGGTACTCGTAGAAAGTGCAGTACTCTCGTCTGTTGACATCCATGTAATCTCTGCCAGCTGGAACCATTTCTATATTGGTAGAAATGCCATACTTTATATGAAGGGCGTCGAGATTAACCTGCTCAATCTTAGAAAACATGGGGTTTGGGGTAGAAGGTGGGTTCTTGAGGAAGTTACTTCGAGATAGAGGGTGTCTCGGTACTAAATCCCCACCGTAAGAGGCTTGTCACCTTCTTCTACCACTAAATTCCCGCTTTTAGAAGGAGGTACTGCAGATGATGGAGCGTCCTCAGGAACCTCTTCGTGAGAATGACGAGACCTCAGTATGATATCGATCAAAGGAATATTAACGAGAAAGAAGAAAGTGGAAGCTTCAGGTAAAGAATGAAAGAAGAAATATGAGGATATGGAGCAAATAAGGAAGAGTTGAAGAGGTTTTCAAGAGATAAATGGCTAAAGTTCTTTAGAAACCAAGTCCTCACCTCTTTATTGGGTTGGGTGGCACCAGAATTGAAGCGGTAGGTCTCAAAGCTGTACAAGTTTGAAGCATCAAGCCGTCAAATCCTTGCCTTGAAAACCTGCATAATGATGACGTACGTGGAGCTAACATCATTTTCCAGTGATCCCATCGTAGTTTGAACAAGGTTGAACACATGTCATGACCGATGACCTTGGCCATTGGGATGTTGCTGCAGACTGTCGTCAAAGTAGGATCCCATCGTAGTTCAAACGAGGTCAAACACATGTCGTTGTTGATGGGATGTTGCTTCGAACTTTCATCAAAGTAGGTTGCCGTCATAGTTCGAACAAGGTCGATACACGTTGTCAATGGCCTTGGCCTTTAGGATATTGCTTCGAACTTTTATCGAAGTAGGATCCCGTCGTAGTTCGAATGAGGTCAAACGGATGTCATCGTCGATGGCCTTGTCCATTGGGATGTGGCTTCAAAGTGTCTTCAAAGTAGGATCTTGTCGTAGTTCGAACGAGGTCGAGCACATGTCATCATCGATGGCCTTGTCCATTGGGATATTTCTTTGAACTGTCGTTGAAGTAGGATCCCGTCGTAGTTTGAACGAGGTCGAACACATGTCGTGGTTGATAGCCTTGGCCATTAGCGACAGGGTGATATGCCATAGATATTATTCATTTGATGTGCCATTTTTTGAAAAACTTAGTCGTTTGTTTTTCGACAAACTGAGGGCCGTTGTCGCAGATGATTTCTTTGGGGATGCCGAAACGACATATGATGTTTTTCCATATGAAGGCGATGATCTCCTGCTCGCGTATCTGAGTGTATGCACCTACTTCCACCAATTTACAAAAGTAGTCAGTTAAAACCAAAAGGAAGCGTACTTTACCTCGTCCTACTCGGAGGGGGCTGACTATGTCTATTCCCCACTTTATGAATGACTATGACGAAGTGAGGGAATAAAGGAGTTCCCCTGCTTGATATATCATAGGGGCGTACTTTTGACATTGTTCATATCACCTAACGTAGTCTTCGGCTTCTTTTTTTATGGTGGCCCAGTAGTACCCAGCATGGATTAGGTATCGGATGAGGGTGTGATTTCCGTATGGGAACTGTAGTGCCCTTTGTGTACTTCTTCCAGCACTTGCCTTGTTTGGTGCGGTCCACGGTATTTGGCTAGGGGGCCACTAAACGTTCTTTTGTAGAGATAACCATTTACTAGGTTGTACCAGGCTGCCTGTACACGGAGTTTTTTGGCTTGTTTTTTGTCTTGTGGAAGCATTACTGTGGCGCCCCTTTTTTCTCACAAAATTGGATTTATGACATTTGGAGGGACAACTCATTCCTTTTGGGAGGTGGTTTGCATTTGAAGAGTTACCACCTAATGATTAAGGTGCATAAGGACACCAATGGGGCTTAATTTTAAGTTTCTTTTGGAATAACCAGAGATAGGGTAAGGGCTTGAAATTATCCCAAGAGAAAGGTGTTAGGTACCCTCGGGATCCAGTAGTGTGGTTCCCCGCTAGAAAGTTATTGTGAATTTAGCAAATAGGCATGTATGGGCTCAAACATCAGGGGTTTTTAAACACATAAAAGAAAGAACATTTGAAAGTAGAGTTTTAAAAAGAAAGAAAAAGTTTGTAAATAAAAGGAGAGGGGGCATAGGTTTATATTTAGTAATGAATCACCCTACATAATATCCAGTAATCACTCCTCAATGAGGGGCTACACGTGACATTATCGCGTGGTCATCATATCCATATCTACCTTTCCTACCCCGTTAAGGTATTAAAGCACAGATTGGTCTCGATTACTATTGCATGCTATTACCCGTCCCATTCCTATCAATCCTAGAGGTATTTAGGACTACTAATCCTATAAGTAGGGATATTAGGCTTATTTGAGGTTTCAAAGGTAAATATCTAAGGCGACATATAAAACATATAAAGACTGCACATTAAAGGGGAACACACAAACACATAAGGCTCAAGTATACCTCCTCAATACAGAAACAATCCAATGGCATAACTTAAACAAATGAGTAAGGTATGATTCTAAATAATACTTGAGGGAAGAGGAGATACTTGTATTTCTGCAGGCTCCGCTTATTACATAACTCGGTTAGGAAACAGAATCGGGCCTACCTACTACTTGTAACACTAAACAAATAACAAAGGTAAGTCCAATTTTACTTATCTAAGGCTTGCCTAATTGTTCAAGCGAGGTCCTATAGGCATAATATCTACTTAATGTAGAATGATGAAATAATAAAACTCAACACGAATTGCTCGAAATCCTATACGTATGCTTGCTAAACCTCGTCAAGTAAGGGAATTAGATTATTTAAAAAGGATTCAGAATGGACAAAATTAAATTAGACCGGCTTTAGATTCTGTATGTGATAGTATCTACTATTGCTGATTTTAATCCCTAGGAGCATGATATCTAATATTGACTGTGAACGAAGCAAATTAGATTTATTTAAGAATCCCCATAGGCATTGTGAGCACGTGATTTTTGCCCTATATTGATTACTCCCATAAATGCAAAACCAAATAATTTCTTTTTATTATTTGTAATTTTGTGAATTTTGCGGTATTTTTTTTTAATTATTCCCGATTTCATGGATTTTTGTAGCATTTTTGTAATTCGCACTTGTATGTGCATGTTTATTTTGTTTAATTCATAAAAATTAAAAAATACATTACACTAGCATTTAGGATTTAATTTTATACTTTTTTTAGATTATTTAGTAAATTAGTGTTTCATAAAATTGGAAAATCGCCAAAAAATAACTTACTTTGCATTTTTAACTCTTTAATCTTAAATTTGGTAGCTTCTTTTAATTTAGGATTTAATTTATTTGTGGTGAATATTATGTTGGGTAATTAATATAGTGTTGTAGGTTAATTTAGTTTTAAGAATTAATTTAGGATTTTATTTTTAATTTGAGGAAAAAAGGGCATTTGAAATTGAGAAAAAAAAAGGAAAGGATTTAAAGAAGATCAGATTTTTTTGGGCCAAAAGTTTGAAATTCCCAGCCCAAGTAGTTTCTACCCTGAAACCCGCCCAAAGTTTAGCCCAAACCCACTCCATATCCGGTCCAGTGTCTTTTAGACCATGCAACGCCATCTCCCAAGTCATTAATTTGAGCCGTTGATCCAATGTGATTAGACGGCCAAGAACTAGAGTTCATTATGTATATATCTGTCAGAATCAAGCCCATCTTCCCATTCTCATCCCCCAATCTTTCTCGTCTCCTTCAACAAGAAACCCTAGAGCCTACCGCCCTAAAACCCACCATCATCTCCGGTGGCAGCGATGCCATAAACCACCCTAATCTTCACCAAACTGACACCCTAGAACCCTCATCACCCCTTCATCCTAAATCTCTAGTCCTTTACCCTCGAATCATGGACCATCTCGTCAAGTATTAAATCTGAGAACCAGAGGTCGAACCTTAATTCCACAAAATCAGACCCAAACTTTCCCAAAGCCTCAAGTCAATCCCTTCAAAGCCTCTTCAAACCTCATAGTGATCAAATCTGGGGGAGCATGCATGGGTGTCTAAAGCGATTTGAGCCGGAAAACAATCTGGGCTGTTAGTACATAAGTCCACGAGTTGGGTTAGGTCCTGGATCAACTTGACCCATGTGATTTTCTGGGGGTAAATTTTAGGGGTTTGAGGGTTAGTTTGGGAAAATTGACTTAGGAAATCTTTGAAAATAGACTTAGAATCTTCTAGGAAGCTAGGTTGGGGGAGGGGAGGTTCAAATTTAATTTCAGACTTGTAGTAGGCTAGCTTGGTTAACAAGTCAATAATTTGAGGGATCAAGTAGCAAAAATAAAAATTTAAAAAGGGTAGAGTTGAAAAAAGGGAAATCTGATTGTTGACCTAGTGCCTTTCCAATTAAGGCACCCTAAACTTGCCTTGCAATGGAGACCTAAGAGGATTAGAGATCATATTTCAGTAATACAAAGGGCAAACGAAAACTTCTACTGTTTCATTGATTTTTTATCTGTTTCATAGTCTAAAAATGGTAGTTCTTCATTGTGAAAGCTAAAAATGATTTAAACTTGGTTTTAAAACTTGGTTCCAAATTTGCTGGGTTTTGTTAGAGTGACATCCTTTCTTTTTGGGTTGCTGCGTATCAATCCTGGTCTCGAAGTTAGGGTTTCACTGATATTTTGTTGACTGATTGTTGTTGTTGACTTATTACTTCATTTTCTATGTTCTTTCCATGTCCATGTATGCTTTCGAAATTCTAATGGAGTTGAAGATCGACTGAATGTGTGAAGATTTGTGATTATGAACCAAAATGGAATAAACAAATCAACTTCTGTTTTAACTACTCTGTTATTTAGTTTTGTGTTGCTAATATCTAGTTTAGCCTGTTGAAGAGATTTATCATGGAAAAACAGTCTGGTTTTAGATGCTAAATGTAGAGTTAATATGAGTATGAGATGTTCATGTGTTGGACTTGGTAAGACATGTGAATCATGGACTGTGGTTATGCAATTAACTGGTTGAGTGTTTGATTTTGGGTTAAAAAGGCATGTTGATTATAATTAGCCAAAATTTCAAGAATCATGCTCAATCTGTCTCAGTACAACTTTATATTTTGGTCTGAATGCTTTTTTCTTCTTTCTTTCTTTCTTTATTTCTTTCTTTCCATAACTTGTCTTAAGTCCTTCGAGAAAAAGAGTGGTCCAAATGGAGGTCGATTGGTTTTGATTTTCTGAAGATGACATTTTAGTTTTGTCAAATGCCAAAAATGATTTGGGAAGTCATATTGAGCTATTATGGGTAGTATGGAAAGCATGTTTAGTTTAAATGTATAATTCAGACTATTGTTGTTTTTCATAGATTAGCTTACATATTCACTGCCTATTATAGCTCAAGAGAAGGTCTCAAATAGTACGGCAATGTTCACCTAAAAGTAGTTTTAACATCAAGGAATAGATTCAAGCATGATTACAAGTGGATTTAAAATTTTTGAATTCTAAAATGATGATTTTCTCATGATTTTGATGAAGCAATCAAATTGGAAAGCTCAGTAGTGTTGGTGTTCATGTGTCCTGGGAACAAGGGGATTCCAATACGTGTGTGGTGCTTCACGCCATCGTGGGGGCTCGTTCTCGAGCCGCTATTTTTTTGGTTGCCATGTTTTCGAGTTGGGCCTGCTTGAGGCATTTATTTTAAGCGTCAACGATTTCGCGTATATGCACTTGTGAAAGGTTTTGGGTTCCTTGAGCCCGGGCTGGGAGGCGACTGGAATTGGACTTTAACAATCCTTCATTTTGTCGTTTTCCAAGTGTGTAGTAGATTTGAGTTCTTTTAACAAATAGAGGTCCCATGATTGTTCTTGGTTAAATAAATTCTTTTGATATTTTGAGGTGCGCTATGCCAAATAAAAATTCAAAATGCGTGGCCCTCATTAATTGTATTTTAAGCCTCAATGATTTCGCGTATATGCAATTGTGAAAGGTTTTGGGTTCCTTGAGCACAGGCTGGGAGGCGACTGAAATTGGACCTTAACAATCCTTCATTTTGTTGTTTTCCAAGTGTGTAGTAGATTTGAGTTCTTTTAACAAATAGAGGCCCAATGACTGTTCTTGGTTAAATAAATTCTTTTGATATTTTGAGGTGTGCTATGACAAATAAAAATTCCAAATGCGTGGCTTTCATTAATTATATCTTTTTAAAATCCTTAGACTTCGAGGAGCGCTTTTTAGTAATCTTCCATGGCCCTCGCACAATTGCAAACACGTAGTTGCTTTAGGCACATTGTTTTAATAATTTACCTTCCTAATCTCGGGTGTGCATCTATGTGAACCAAATTCAAATCTCAACAATAGATAAAATGTGTTACGAACTATGGGTGCATTTATGTGACATGGTTCAGAACATATTTTAAGTAACATTGCAATCTTGCTCTAAAAATTAAGTAAAAGCAGTTAAGAGCTAAAATTGCACCATAGGTTGAACATGTTCTAAAATCAGACAATCATGCCAATTATAACCGTTGAGCGACCGTGCTTGAACCACGAAAATCGGGAATGCCTAACACCTTCTCCCGGGTTAATAGAATTTCTTACCCGAATTTCTGTGTTCGCGGACTGTAATATAGAGTCAATATTTTTCTCTATAAGAGATTTGAACAGGTGATTTGGGACACCATAAATTATCCCAAGTGACGACTCAGAATCTTTTAATAAAATGATCCTGTTTTGATTGTCACTTTAAGTTGGAAAAACTCCCTTTCTATGCCCTTCGCGGGGTGTAGTGTAATAAGGAGGTATGACAGTTCAGATGACTCTGCTGGGGATCGAACCCAGAATATCTGGTTTAGGGTTCAGAATTCGAACTTAGATGAATTGTTATATTTGGCTTTATTTGTTATCTGATTTTGCTACATGTTTGTTCCTAATGTGCTAAGTGTTGCTTTGATCGCTTGGATATCCTGTGAATTGTATATAAACTGCCGCGAAAACCTTCTCTTCTTATCTTCGGGGATGTGCTCGTTGGTCGAAACTCCCTATTCTGTTATTTCCATACCTTGAAATAAGAAAGAGGCTCGAACAAGTTACTAAGCCGGATGACCTTTTGGTTCCCGGTACGTAGCCCCCTCATCGACTCGAGTTGTCTGCTCGGGTACACAGTCTAGAGCATATACCTAGGTTTTGAACCTAGAATAACTCAGCCTCATGCTAGATCCCTAGTAGGAAAGCTTATTTGCATCATGTGCATTTGACTTAGGGACTCAACACAGGGGTTGGGTGATGTACCTAGAATAAAAGACCATCTTGATGCATATCTTGCGTGCTACTTGTGCATTTATTTTCTTTGAATTTGCATGCTGACTGGATTTTGAATAAAAAAGAGAGTGTGGCGAAGAAAATAGCAGTGTGAGGGCTAAGGGAGATAAATACCTGTTTGGAAAACCAATGTCCCAAAAAAAAATATACTGAAACTCTGTCGAAATTTTAAAAAAAAATTGAGAGAATTTTTATTGGTTTCAAGAAGAAAAAGAAAAAATTGGGTTTTGTTTTGTCAAAATTACCCGAACTACGCCAGTTTGATTCTCACATGATGTAAGATATGTAGGCAACCCTCATGGGGTCCAACTCCATTTTTGTATAGCCCCCAAAAGAACCAAAAAATTTATTGTGATAAATAAATAAGGCAATGGCATTCTTATCAAAATTAGCCGAATGTCCTAAAAGGGTGCCTGAAGGCTGTTTTTGCAAGAACAGTCGCATTTGGTCTCTTTTTCAAATTTTTTGCCAGTAGCAAGAACAACCCTAAAATCTTCCCCAGGATATACTGAAAGGTTGTATTTGCAAAGTCGGGGTTTTACTTTTGAAATGAAAATCTGAAAAAAAAACGTCAGCTTTGTTTTAAGTCAAACAAATCATGATTTTTTGCTTAATCACCCTAATAAATGTGCAGAATGAGCACGCATCAAAATTTTCCCATAACAATCATGAACAAGATCCCATTGGAGCTGCATATGTGGTGGAATGATCTGGGTAAATCAAGGCAAGATAAGGTCAATTCATACTTGGGAGGTCTCACCGGGTTATTGAAAATTAATCCAGATGGGACATCATAAAGCCGTTAGTTACATTCTGCGACCCGGCCCACAACGTATTTCATTTCTCAGATATTGAACTCAGCCCAACCTTGGAAGAAATAGCTAGATATATTGGGGGTCCTAAAGTTCCCCTGAGACACCAGTACTTGATTGCACCAAGGGCCGTCACCATACACAAATTCTTAGATTCACTAAAGATAAGCAGGGGTTTCACAACCCAAATCTGGCAGCCAGGTTTTGTACTCCACAGTTTATATATAAGAGGTACAGACATATATGGGGGTTTAACAACCCGAAAAATAAGATCTATAGTAAAGGAAACCGCCTCAAATGGGAATAACACAAATGTTTTGCATTTATGGTATTCTTCTTGGGCCATTTGGTGTGTCCCCTGAAAAATGGGAATATTGATATACGGATAGCTGGGGTTGTCAGCATTTTGCCTACTCAGGCTAAAGCACCCTCGCACCCATGATCATATCTGAAATCATCCGCGCCTTCACAGGCTGCAAAGTCGGAGGAGTCTTCTTTGAACGATGCAACTTGCTGTTATAAAATGTGGATGATCAAACATCTGTGTCATCGTCCTCAATTCATGAGTTATGGATCGACAAAAAAGAGCTGCATAAAGGATTTCCATACCAGAGTTGGTAGGTTTAGATTGCTAGAGGGGATCACAAAATGGGTATCACATCTCCGTGCCATTAGTGCAAGTCAAATAGAGTGGATATTTTGGTGGCTTCCCTTCGATGAGATCATACATATGCCAGCTATCCGGCCTATTTTCCTTTTGATGGGTCTCAAGAGCATCCAATCTTATGCCCCATACCGTGTTCTGAGACAGTTAGGGAGATGCCAAATGGTTTCCAAGGATAAAGACATTAGTCACCACGTGGTCGAGATGGGTCCCGTTGGTCAGTTTCATGAAGCAGCAGTCCGCCAAATTTGGAGCGAATGCCAGTACTTGATGGCGAACACTCGAGTACGTGACCTGTCCAAAGGTGAAGTTGCACTGGTATACCTTGCTTGGTATAAAATGAAGTAAAGTTCGAAAGTTTTGCCAAAAGACCCCATCTTCAGGAATTTCCTAAGGCATCACAAGAATAATGGGATTGGTTGGCCCAGGAAAATAAATACAGGGCCACAAGAGGAAAGCAGGAAAGACAAATCAAAGACCTTCAATTCAAGAATGGTTTGCAAGCAGCAATGGACGAGGATGAAAAGAGAATACTAGCCAAGGAAAATGAAGCCCTGCGAACCTAGATTCAGAAAATAAAAATAGCGGCAAAAATCCCATTAGAAGTGTAAAAGATGAGAAACTCATAGATAACCTGAGGTGGAAAGTAGGGGAATATGGTTTTGGCTTGAACAAGGCATAGGATGAACTAGCCAGGGCCCGAAAGTAATTGTCCAAAAATACGGAAAAACAAGCACGCATGATTGAAGAGTTGAAAGAAAAGTACGACAATGAGGTTGCGGGATTGAAGAAGAGGGCCATCACTATTGAAAACAAAATGGTTAGGCAGGCAAAGGACTTTAAGGCTGAGAGAGAGCACTGTTACACAACAATAGTACAATGAGAATGAGATTTGCATCAATTTCAAGAATTAAACCAGGTAGTCGAACAAACTTTGGAGGCTAGAGCCCAGCAGATTGGGCGATTGTTGCAAGAAAAGGGTGTCATAAGAGAGAGAGTCCGAAGGATCGCTGATTACATCACGATAAATTGCAGTAGTTGTGTAAATATGACTAGATCCATGTTTTTTGTCGCTGCAATGACCTTTGTCCGCCAGGTAATGGAAGACCTCCACCCCCTCCAAGGGGATTTAGCACGCAGGCCCATGGCGAGACCGAATGATGTCCCACGGGCTCCAGGAGCACTAGAGGCACTAATGTATTCATGATTTGTCACTGGAGTCTGTTAGTTTATTTGTGAAGTCTGTATTTTCTTTTATTGAAGTCTGCTAGGGTATGTTGTTTTTAGAGTCAGTTTTGAGTCGGAGTCTGTTAATTTCTCTTCTCATGTTTGTTAGTTTAATAATTTGGCGGTTGTAATAAAAATTGCTTTACTTTAAGAAAATTGAAATTCCCAATTTTGTTTCTATAATTATCTTCCAGAACTACGCTCGATTTGATTCATGCGAAGTCATGATACGTAGGCAATCTCCATAGGATTCGACCATAACCAAAAGAAAGGAAAAGAAAAAAGCATAAAAAAGGAGAGAAAAGAAAAGAGAGGAAAAATAAGAATTTGTGAGAAGGAAACAATGGCAAAATAAGAGAAAGAATAAAAACAAAGAGAAATCAGGAAAAAACAGGCTAAATAAAAATAGAAAAAAGATAAAAAGAAAAAGAGAAGTTGTATATAGGGTAAAAGTCGGGACGACGCAAGCAACCGATCCAGAGCATAATAGAAACCGATAACTGCTGAGGTCCATTCATCCCTGAATATGTGGTTACCTATCTGTTAAACCTGACCGCTAACCAATTTGTTATTGTCTATCAAATTACAGACAGGTGGTCAGTTTTGTGGCATTCTAGCAACATACCCCTGCAACACCTGTTCCAAAAACAAGTTGACTATGGCCAACCAAGAGCCTGACGAAAGTATCATCGATCCCTTAAGAGAGGTAGAAGAACTGGATGTTAATGCAATGAAAGATGAGGTGTATAAACTGAAACAACAAATGGCGAAAATGTACCAAGCATGGGTAAAGGGGCAACCACCACCAACTTATCCCGCAAACCCAGCCTTCATCCCACCATTAGCCCAGTCACATGATCATCCTGCCACCGATCCTCCCCCAAGCTTTCCCATCTACCAACACTACCAGGGCACAACTTTCCAGACACCACCAGCTCCACCATCCAAACCAAATCCACACCCTCCTCCACCAGCTACTCCCATATTTGTGGCACCCCCCCACTACACTCTACTACCTTCCAGTGAACCTTTGTTCCAAACTCATGATAACCAGTATTACCTCCCAGAGCACACTTTTAAAGCCCCGGAACCCTATTCATACACTCCTCATTTTGATCTCCCAAAAGAAGCTGAGAAACCAACCAAAAATCTTGAGCAGGAGGAGATGCTTAGGAAAGTTAAAAGCTTAGAGCAATCATTCAGAGACATGTAGGGGCAGGGAGGTCAAGTAAGTGTGGCGTACAAAGATATATGTCTGTTTTCAGACGTGTAGTTGCCGACAGGGTTTAAGATGCCCAAATTTGATTTATACGATAGGCACGGAGATCCAGTAGCACACTTGAGAGGGTTTTTGTAGCAAAATAAGGGGAGCTGGAGGAAAAGACGAGTTGCTGATGGCTTATTTCAGTCGAAGTCTGAGTTGTTCAGCATTGTAATGGTATACCCGGCAAGACCACGGAAGGTGGTAGACGTGGGATGATCTAGCCCAGGCATTTGCTTGCCACTTCCAGTACAATCTTGAAATTATTCCAGATCGTTTGTCCTTGACGAAACTTGAGAAAAAGAACAATGAGAGCTTTAGGTAGTATGGCTTCCATTGGAGAGAGCAGGCAGCAAGGGTTGACCCTCCAATGAAAGAAAGTGAAATGGTAGATTACTTCTTGCAAGCCCTGGAACCTACTTATTTTTGTCACTTGGTATCGGTTGTGGGCAACATCTTTAATGAAGTTGTAAAAATGGGTAGCATGGTAGAGGAGGGGCTCAAGTCTAATAAAATCACGAGCTATTCAGCAATCAAAGAAACCACCCAGGTCATCGAAAGCGGAACTGGGGGAGCGATTGGAAAGAAGAAGAAAGAAGAGGTAGCAACAATTGACTCAGGAGCTTGGTTTGGATCCAGGGGTTCATCACATTACAACCAGCCTCGAACCCACCACCAAACCTACCCCTACACTCCATATAGCGCACCACAACACTACTACCCACCCCTAGACCACCGTTGTTCCATCCACCATGCATAAACATATACTCAACCTCCCGTCCACGCATGATGGCATGCGCCAACCCCACAGAATACTTACCCAGCTCCACAAAATGCCTATCTACCTCCAAGAGCCTACAAAATCCCTTGAGACTAGCTTTCCGGGCCCACCAAGACTTTAAGAATGAGAGATTGCAGAAGAAGAAAACCTTCACTCCATTGGGAGAATCCTATACCAACTTATTTCACAGGTTGAGACTGCTAGATATATTCAGGCCAATTGAAGCAAAGTTTCCAAACCCTCATCCGAGAATCTTGATTATTCTGTCAGTTGTAAATATTGTTCTGGTGCTCTAGGGCACGACACAAAGAAATATTGGCAATTGAAAAACGTTATCCAAGAGCTCATTGATTCGTATCGCATCGAGGTACAAGTTCTGGAGGCACCAAATATTAACCAAAACCCGTTGCCGGCCCATCAAGAAACAAACATGATTGAGATAGTGCACAAAGAAGGAGATCCCAAAAAGCCTACGCAAATCGTCATGGTGATCTGAGCTAGTGAGAGGAAGCCGGTTGAAAAAACAACTAGCAAGGTGTTAATGCTTAAGCTGAGTGGAACAAGCAGTGAGCCTTTTGCTATAACCAAGAAGGGGCCCTCAGGAGATGGGGCAACTAAATAAGAAAATGCAAAAGTAGTGGTACCAGGGGTAGCAAGTTAGCATGTTGTGGTTGGTGCTCGCACAGAGCTCGTCATCATTAAACTAGTAACTCAGCTACTAATAGTCAACAGCAGGGCCATCCCTTGGAATTACAGGTGAGTTACAGTGGCTTACAAAGGGAAAGTGGTTAGAGAAGAAGTCTGCGAAACCCATGGATTGACCTGTTCGGGGAGGTGCTTTGCCCCCGAGAAGTTGAGAAAACCTAAACCCTTCAAAGAAAACTCAGTGTTTGTGAAGAAAGTTGTGATAGAAGAGGAAGCAGAAGAGTTTTTTAAAAAGATGAAAGTGCAAGACTATTCTATTGTGGAACAATTGAGGATGACGCATGCCCAAATCTCACTGTTGTCATTGTTCATTCATTCGGACAAGCACCGTCGGGCACTGATGAAGATCCTAAAGAAGGCCCACATTCCTGACAAAATCTCAGTCAATTGCTTGGAAAAGATAGCCAACAAGATCTTCCAGGTAAAAGAGTCACATTTTTTATGATAAATTTCACGTAGAGGGTACTGAGCACAATAGTGCCATTTATCTTATGGTGAAGTGCGAATATTCTATAGCTACCCAAGTATTGGTCGATAATGGTTCAAGTGCGAACATTTTTCCTCTTTCCACTCTAAAAAAGCTGAAAGTGGATGATGAAAGAATTCACAAGAATAGTATTTATGTACGAGGGTTCGACAGTGGAGGAAAAGATTTGGTCGGTGACATAGTACTCGAGCTGACAATCGGCCAAGTTGATTTTACCATGGAGTTCCAGGTGTTAGATGTGGCTGTCTCTTACAATCTACTGTTGAGGCGACCCTGGATGCATGTTGCTAAATCGTTCCCCTCTACTTTGCATCAAATGGTAAAATTTGAAAGGGATAGACAAGAAATAGTTATGCATGGAAAGGACAATCTGTATGCTCATAGTGATACCATCGTACCATTCATTGAGGCTGAGGATGACAAGGTGCCTTAGGAATATCAGGTATATGACACGGTATCGGTAAAGAAAGTTCCAGAAATGGAGTGCATTCCAGTGCCGAAGGTAGCTGCTTTGTCAGTCATGGTGGTTGTTGAAATGTTGAGGAATGGTTTTATCCCAGGAAAGGGTTTAGGTGCGTCGCTTCAGGGTATCGTGCAACCGGTGTCTCACCCTAAAAACATGGACACGTTTGGTTTGGGATTCGAGCCCACATTGCAGACATAAAGAGAGCCTGAAGGATGAAGCAGAAAGCATGGGTTCTTCCAAAGCCTGTGCAGTATCTCTTCATATTATTCATTAGGCCCGGCACCAAGAAGCTACCGACAACAACAAGTTCCAGTTCTGTGGTTAGTCCTAATAAGGAATTGTTTGAAAGGTTTTTTTAAAGATGTGAATATAGTAGAAGCTGGAGAGGGTTATAGCAAGGCAGATGTGCAATTTGTTAGGCTCCGTGCAAAGATCAACAATTGGGAAGCTACTTCTCTCCCGACCAGGAAGGAGTTTTGTAGTTTGCTTTGATTTTCTTTCGGTTTATCTCAACTATTCCAAGGTTGTAATTCATATTCTATGCTCCATCCATTTGGATGTATAAACCTTGTTATCTTTCAATTTCAATGAAATGCAATTTCCCTTTTCATCATTTCTGATAGTTTTTTATTTTTTTTGTTTTTCTTTTCCTTCTTATATAGTTCTTTTTATGCTAGTTTTAATGACATGACATGCAAAAGGAATCTTTGGCCCAGTCTTGAAAGCAGATCTAATCCAAAAATAATAATTCAAGAAATAGAATGCGATGATGAGTCAGAGTATGATGATAATGGGACTTTTGAGGAAATTAGTAAAGAATTAAGGCACTTCGAGGAAAATTCCAAACCAAACCTGAGCGATACAGAAACAATTAGTCTAGGGGACCTAGATAATATCAAAGAGACTAAAATAAGTGTCCATCTTGAGCCGCGGCTTAGGGAAGAGATAATAAAATAATTGCTTGAATACAAAGATATTTTTCCATAGTCATATGATGATATGCCGGGTCTAAGCACGAACTTGGTGGTTCACAAATTGCCTACTGACCCGGCATGCCCTCCCGTCAAACAGAAGATAAGGAAGCTTAAAACTGACATGAGTGTAAAGATCAAAGAGGAAGCCACAAAGCAGTTTGAGGCAAAGGATATTCAAGTCACGCAATATCCCACCTGATTAGCCAATGTTGTGCATGTGCCAAAGAAAAATGGTAAGACTAGAGTGTGTTTCGATTATCCTGATCTCATTAAGTCGAGTCCAAAGGATAACTTCCCACTATTGAACATCCACATATTGATTCAATATTGTGCAAAACACGAGATTGGTTCTTTTATGGATTATTACGCGAGTTATCACCAGATTTTAATGGATGAGGAAGATGTGGAAAAGATGGCATTCATCACACTGTGGGGAACATACTGCTATATGGTCATGCCTTTCAGTTGGAAAAATACGGGGGCAACTTACATGAGGGAAATGACAACCATATTCCATGACATGATACACACGGAGATCGAGATTTATATGGATGATGTAATTGTAAAGTCCAGGAAGAGGTCTGACCACGTCAGGGATCTGAGAATATTTTTCCAAAGGCTCCGCAGGTACAATCTTAAGTTCAATCCCGCAAAATGCACATTCGGTGTGCCTTATGGAAAGTTGTTGAGATTCAAAGTCAGTCGTCGAGGTATTGAGCTTGAACCATCAAAGATTAATGCTATCCAAGAATTACCGCCTCCGAGGAATAAGACTGAGGTGATGAGTCTGTTAGAAAGATTGAATTACTTTAGCAGGTTTATTGCTCAGCTCACGATGACTTGTGAGCCTATCTTTAAGTTGTTGAAAAAGGATGTTGCAGTCAAGTGGAAGGAGGAATGTCAGGAGGCATTCAATAAGATAAAGGGGTACTTTTCAAACCCACATGTGTTGGTCCCACAAGAATTGGGGAGGCCTTTGATTATGTATTTGACGATTTTGGACAATTTATTTGGATGTGGGTTGGGTCAGCATGATATCATCGGCAGGAGGAAGCAGGCCATATACTACCTTAGCAAGAAGTTCACATCTTACGAGGTTAAGTATTCTCATCTTGAGAGGGCATGCTGCACCTTAACTTGGGTGGCACAGAAGTTGAAACATTATTTGTCATCTTATACTACTTACCTCATTTCCCGCTTGGATCCGTTGAAGCACATCTTTCAGAAGCCTATGCCCACAGAAAGATTTGAAAAGTGGCAGATCCTACTCAAAGACTTTGACATCGTCTATGTGACTCAGATTGCGATGAAAGCACAGGAGTTGGCCGACCATTTGGCCGAGAACCCGGTGGATGAAGAATATGAACCTTTGAAGACATACTTCCCAGATGAGGAGGTGATGCATATCGATGAGTTGGAACAGGTCAAAAAGCCAGGATGGAAACTTTTCTTTGATGGGGCTGTCAACATGGAAGGCATTGGGATAGGAGCAGTACTTATTTCTGAAAAAAGGCACCACTACCCTATTAAGCGCAACATCATTTCTATTGCACTAATAACATGGCAGAATATGAGGCATGCATTTTGGGTCTGAGGTTAACTACAAACATGGTTGTCCAGGAAGTTTTGTTCTTGGGGGACTCGGACTTTCTAGTACACGAGATTCAAGGGGTATGATAAACACGAGATTTAAAGCTCATACCATATTGGCAATGTCTGCATGATCTTTGTCAATGATTTTGATCAATAGATTTCAGGAATATTCCAAGAATCGACAACGAGGTAGTTGATGCTTTGGCTACCTTGGCGTCGATGTTACATCATCTAGATAAGTCTTATGTTGACACACTCCATATCCAAGTCCATAATCAACATGCTTATTGTAATATGGTGGAAGAGGAACTCGATGATGAACCTTGTTTCATGATATCAAGGAATACATCAGGATGGGGGTGTACCAGTTCAAGCCACAGGTGATCAAAAGAGAATAATTCGTCGCTTATCAAGTGGATTTTTTTTCACTGGAGAGGTATTGTACAAAATAATGCTAGATCTTGGGTTTTTGAGATGCATAAATACTAGGCAGGCCACGAACATCATGGCGGAAGTACACTCCGGAGTTTGTGCACCGCATATGAGCGGATATGTTTTGGAAAAGAAGATTCTCTAAACAGGTTATTATTGGCTCACCATGGAGCAAGATTGTATCCGTTTCACGCGAAAATGTCATTAATGTCAGCTGCACGGAGATCCCGATTCATTCCACACCATCTGAACTACATACAATATTTGCAACATGGCCCTTCGTTGCTTGGGGCATGGATGTCATTTGGCCCATCGAGCCAGCAGCGTCCAATGGGCACAGGTTCATTCTGGTGGCCATTGATTATTAACCAAGTAGGTTGAAGCTAAAACTTTCAAGTCTGTGACCAAGAAAGCCGTAGTCAATTTTGTGCATTCCAATATCATCTTCCGATTCGAGATCCCAAAAGTAATCATCACGGACAATGGTGGAAATCTCAATAGTCATTTGATGAAAGAGGTATGTCAGCAGTTTAAGATTACACATTGCAATTCCACCCCATACCGCCCCAAGGCGAATGGAGCAATCGAGGCAGCCAACAAAAATATAAAGAAGATACTTCCGCAAATGGTGGAGGCTCCAGGAAATGACAAGAGAAGATGCCCTTCCTATTGTTGGGTTATCGCGCTAATGTTCGTACTTCAGTAGGGGCAACTCTTTATTTTTTGGTGTATGGAACAGAAGTGGAGATACCGGCAAGGACTTAAATTCCATCCCTTCGGATTGTCGCTGAAGCTGAAATTGATGATTACGAGTGGGTGAGAACCCGCTTGGAGCAATTGAGTTTGATTGACGAGAAATGATTAGAAGTAGTGTGTCATGGCCAGTTGTATCAATGGAGAATGGGTAGAGCATATAACAAGAAGATGCGCCCACAGAGGTTTGAAGTGGGTCAGTTGGCATTGAAACGTATCCTCTCTCATCAGGTGGAGGCCAAGGGCAAGTTGCCCCAAATTGGCAGGGGTTGTTCATCGTGACGAGAGTGTTGTCCAACGGGGCTTTGTGTTTAACAGATGTAGAAGGCAAGTGTGTAGAAAAGGCCATCAATTATGATGCGGTTAAGAGATAATATATATGATTTTCTTTGGTTAAATCGTATTTGTTTGTACTTGGCATATTTGGGAGATTTGAATGACGAAGGCATATTGTTCTGCTATCTAAACATTTTATCCTTTGTTTCCCCTTTTGAGCCTTATTTGTTTTCTTTCATACCCATTTTTCGGAATCAGTAGCAAAATCAAAAGCGCAAGCGTGAAAGATAAGTAGAGGAAAGAGAAAAGAAAAGAATGAGAAGAAGAAAGAAAAAAAAATAAAAAAGGGATAAAAGAAAGAAAAGAGAAGAAGAAGAAAAAGAAAAAGAAAAAACAATAAAACAACAAAACAACAAAAAGAGAAAAGAAGAAAGAAAAGAAAAAAATAGAGAGAGGAAGAAACAGAAAAGAAAAATCACAACAACAAAGTAATTTTTTATGACATGAACTACGTTCCACCTGATTCTTTTTAAGGACACGTAGGCAGCCTTACGATTCGGTCCCATCAAAATAAAATCCAAAGGTCCTCAAGCAAGAAACTGGGGCAGAAGTTGTGATTGTTATAGGAAATTTGATTCCGAAAATTATAAGTTTGAACCCATTTGAATTGTTTTAAGCTTTGATACCCTTTCTTCTAACCCCATCCAAAAGCTCACATTATGGTCCAAAGAAAGCTCTTCTGATCAATCATCAAAAGATGCCAAGTCAAGAAAGTAGAGATGATTCCTGTGAAGGGCAACACTCTGGTCCGAACAAGAAAAAATAAAAATGAGAGAGTCCTATTGGTGAAAACCCCCACAGGGACCGTAAGGTGACAGGAGTTGATGGATGTGAAAAATGAGAGTCTTATTGGCGAAAACCCCTAGGGGTACCGTAAGGAGACGAGAGCTGAGAGAAATGAGAAATGAGAGAGTCTTATTGGTGAAAACCTTCGAGGGCACTGTATGGCGAAAGTAAGTTGAGAGATGAAAAAATGAGAGAGGTATATTGGTGAAAATCTTTCAGGAATTCGCAGTATGAACTAGGTCAAGGTTTGGTTGAAGAAATCAGGGTATGGAATTCCGGGGCAACAAAGCATGGCGACTGAGAGTTGATTGGTTGGACAGACTGGGCTGACTAAGCTAAAATTCATGTCATGATCACTGGTACCAGTTGTTCCACGGAGATAATTCTCTTTTCTTTCTCCCTTTTAGCAGTCATCCAATTTTGGATTCTTCTTATCCTTAACAACTCAAAGTCATTGCATTTCATTTTCTTTGGTTTTTTTATTTCCCTAAGATGTTTCAAGGTCAATCTGGTTTGAGCAAGTAAGAAAGTACTTCAAAGCTTACTATCAGCTCCCGAAAGTGCAAAGCATAGTGTGGCCAGAACATACCAAAGACAACATGATGTAAAGTGGGATATAAAGAATCACTAGAAGCTTTATCGGTGAAATGATTTGGTAATCTCAGGAGAAATGCAAAGATTCTGATAAAGGGGTCAGGGATATAATACAAAGGTTTAGGTACAAAACACTCGGTTCATCCAAGGTCATAAGGCCTCGGTTCATCCAAGGTCATAAGGCTTGAAAGTCGGTCAGAAAATCAGGAGGTTCAGGGCCGAATCGGGGAAGCTAGTCAAGACAAAGCATGACAGTAGGGAGGCCACCTTCAGCAAGAATACCACAAACTAACCACCACATTTCAAACTGACAAGATTTTTCTCTAATTGAAATAGGGGCCAAAAATTCCGATTGTCTATGAAAAACCCTCCGTAGGGGAAAAGCAAGCACCAGGCAGGTATGACCGTAAAATTTTCAGGACCCTCCTGGAAAATGGGATCTAGTTAAAGATAAAAATAATCATGAATAGCAAAAAGGAACATAAGTAGCATAATCTAACAATGTACCCTAGAAAGTTTTCATGTTTGAAATAGAATTAAGTTAGGAGTATGGGACTAAGTTCAAAATTCAAAACAATCATGAGTAGCAGCATCTAGTACAAATGTTCCCCAAAAGAATATATGTCAGTTTCAATTTTTTGTTCTGGAGATAGAACTCAGTTAGGAGTTGTTAGGACCCTCCTGGAAAATGGGCTAGTTTAAAAATGAGTAGCAAATATAGCATAAGTGTACCCCAAAGGAATATAAGTTGGTTCACATGTTTCAAGATAGGATTTAGTCAGGAGTTTTCAGGACCTTCCTGAATAATGGGACAAAGCTTTAGGATTTCCATTAGATAACAATATTTAGCGTATGTTCTACTGTAGGGTAGTATAATTCAGCCGAAAGGAATTGTCACTCTTAGAATGAAATTTGACTTGGGATTATCAGGACCCTCTTGGATAATGGGACATAATTTTAAGGCCTACTTAGATAACAAGATGCGGTGAAAGTTGTACCTTTAGAAGATATAGCTTAGTGTTAAAATTGTCGTTAGTTAAGAGTTGTCAGGTTCCTCCTGGATAATGGGACGTAGCCTTAATATTTTTTTTAGATAACAAGATGTAGTGAAAATAATACCTTTAGAAGACATAACATAGATTTAAAATTATCGTTTAATTAAGAGTTGCCAGGACCTTCCTGGATAATGGGCGGTAGTTTTAAGACCCTCTTAGATAACAACACTTAGTGGAAGTCATACCTGTAGAAATATAATTCAGCTTTTAAAACTTTCATTTAACTAAGAGTTGTCAGGAGCCTCCTGGATAATGGGATCTAGCTTTCAAATTCTTAGAGTATTTGGTAAAATTATTTAGCTAACACACACAGATGTGCCCAGCCACCAAACTGGGGAAATTTCCTTTGTTTTGTCTATTTTGCTGAAATCAGACACCCACCTAGATAATGAGGGAATAGAGTTTGAAGTTTTTGGCAATCAGGAACCCACCTGGATAACAAGGAAATACAATTCAAGTTTTTGGTAATCAGGCACCCACCTGGATAACGAGGGAATACAATTTCAAGTTTTTGACAATAAGGCACCAACTTGGATAACAAGGGAATACAATTCAAGTATTGGCAATTAGGAGATCACTTGGAGAATAAGGGAATACAATTCAAGTTTTCATCAATCAGGAGCCCACCTGGAGAACATGGGAAAAAAATTCAAGGTTTTAGCAATCAAGAGCCCACTTGGAAAATAAGGGAATAAAATTAAAGTTTTGGCAATCAGGCGCCACCTGGAGAACAAGGGAATACAATTCAAGTTTTGGTAATTAGGAGCCCTCCTGGAGAACAAGGGAATAAAATTCAAGTTTTCCACAATCAGGATCCCACCTAGATAATAAGGGAATACAGTTCAAGTTTTTGGCAATCGGGCGTCCACCTGCAGAATAAGGGAATACAATTCAAGTTTTGAAAATCAGGCGCCCACCTAGAGAACAAGGGAACACAATTCAAGTTTTGGTAATCAGGCGCCCACCTAAAGAGAGAGGGAGCACAATTCAAGCTTTGGTAATTAGGAGCCCACCTGAAAAATGAGGGAATACGATGTAAGTTTGGTAATCGAGCGCCCACCTGGAGAACAAGGGAATACAATTCAAGTTATGGTAATCAGGAGCCCACCTGGAAAACGAGGGAATACAATTCAAGTCTTGGTAATTAGGCACCCACCTGGAGAACAAGGGAACACAATTTGAGTTCAGTAGTCAGGCATAGCCAAGAATAAAGGGAAAACATCTCGGATTACAATTCAAGTCAGTAACAAAGGAATTTCACAAGAAGAATACAAGTCAACAAGGCAACAAGGATCACGAGCAAGTTTAAAGATATACATAGGGACTCTTGTAACTCAAAGAGCATAGTCTACTCTAGATTCTTTTTTGTTTTTGACATGGTGTAATAAGAGGGTTCAGTAAGCAGTAGCAACAATGCAGCAATAGTGAAAATCACAGCTCGCAATAGTCCTAGCTACAAAACATTCCCGAACTATACTCACCTAATTCCTTTTTAGCCAACGATACATAGGCAACCTCAAAATCAGGGTGCGGCCAAATCTTTCAAAAATGCTGCCCACAGAGTATTCAAACAGGCAAAAATCGCTTGTATCCGCTCACTTTATCTTTGCACGAAAACTCTTCGTGTTTCCGAGCAAAGAGGGGTAGCTGTGAGCACGTGATTTTTGCCCTATATGAATTACTCTCATAAATGCAAAACAAAAAAATTTCTTTTCATTATTTGCAATTTTGTGAATTTTGTGGTATTTTTTGTTAATTGTTCGCTTTCCTCGTTTTCATAGCATTTTTGTTATTCGCACTTGTCTGTGCATGTTTATTTTGTTTACTCATGAAAAATAAAAAGATATCTTACACTTGCATTTAGGATTTAATTTTATACTTTTCTAGATTATTTAGTAAATTAGTGTTTCATAAAATTGGAAATCGCCAAAAAATAAACTCACTTTACATTTTTAACTCTTTAATCTTAAATTTGGTAGTTTCTTTAAATTTGGGAGTTAATTTATTTGTGGTGAATATTATGTTGTGTAATTAATATAGTTTTGTAGGTTAATTTAGTTTTAAGAATTAATTTAGGATTTTAATTTTAATTTGAAAAAAGGGGATTTGATATTGAGGAAAAAAAAAAGAAAAAGGAAAGGATTTAAAGAGGATCAAAAAAATTTTGGGCCAAAAGTTCGAAATTCCCATCCCAAGTCGTTTCTGCCGTGAAACCTACCCAAATTTTAGCCCAGACCCGGTCCATATTCGGTCTAGTGTCTTTTAGACCAGACGATGCCATCTCCCAAGTCATTAATTTGAGTTGTTGATCCCATGTGATTAGACGGCCAGGAACTAGAGTTCATTATGGATATATCTATCAGAATCAAGGCCCCATATTCCCACCCGCCCAATCCTTCCCGTCTCCTTCAAAAAGAAACCTTAGAGCCTGCCGGCCTAAAACCTACCATCATCCCCGGTGGCGGTGACACCATAGACCACCCAAATCCTCACCAAACTAACACCTTAGAACCATTTTCATCCCCTCATCCCAAATCTCCAGTCCTTTACCCTCGAAACATGGCCCATCTCGTCGAATATTAAATTGGAGAACCAGAGGTCAAACCTTAATTCCACAAAATTAGACTCAAACACTCACCGCTTCTTTCTCTTCCCAAAGCCCGAAGTCAATCCCTTCAAATCCCCTTCAAACCTTACATAGATCAAATCTGGGCGAGCATGCATGGGTGTCTAAAGCGATTTGAGCTGGAAAAAGGAGTTCCTTGTCTGTTCTCAAAAGGGAACATTCATTTGACACCTCTTTGCGGATTTAAATAGAAAAATACGGGTCTAGCTAAATAGCTGGACAGCCATGGTTAGGTACTCAACTCCTTTCCTTTCTTCTATCCTTTTCTATTCTTTCTATTGATTGAAAAACAAAACGGGTAATTGGTGTTAGTCAGTTATTTTAGGTTTGAAGTCATAAGTTTGTCGTTGAGTTATTACGTCTCCAGTTTTAGTTAATTATGGTTTAGTTGGGTTTAAATGGTCAGCATAATTTCAGACTTGTACTAGGCTAGCTTGGTTACAAGTCAGTAATTTGAGGAATCAAGTAGCAAAAATAAAAATTAAAAAAGGTAGAGTTGAAAAAAGAGAAATTTGATAGTTGCCCTAGTCCCTTTCCTATAAAGGCACCCTAAACATGCCTTAAAAGGGACCTAAGAGGATTAGAGTTCAGATTTCAAAAATACAAAGGGCAAAAGAAAACTTCTACTATTTCATTGAGTTTCATTGATTTTCTGATCCTTTTCACTGTCTGAAAATGGTAGTCTTTCATTCTGAAAGCTAAAAATGATTTAAACTTGGTTTTAAAAGTTGGTTCCAAGTCTACTAGGTTTTGTTGGAGTGAAATCCTTTCTTTTTGGGTTGTTGCGTATCAATCCTAGGCTCGGATCTGGGGTTTCACTGATATTTTGTTGATTGATTGTTGTTGTTGTTGTTGTTGCTGACTTATTACTTTATTTTCTCAGTTCTTTCCATATCCAGGTATGCTTTCGAAATTGTAATAGAGTTTAAGCTTGACTGAATGTGTGAAGACCTGTGAATATGAACCAAAAACGGAATAAGCAAATCAACTTCTGTTTTAACTACTATGTAATTTAGTTTTGTGTTGCTGATATCTAGCTTAGCCTGTTGTAGAGATTTATCAAGGAAAAACAGTCTGGTTTTAGATGCTAAACATATAGTTAATATGAGAATAAGATGTTCATGTTTTGGACTTGGTAAGAAATGCAAACCATGGACTGTTGTTATGCAATTAACTTGTTGAGTGTTTGATTTTGGGTTTAAAAAGGCATGTTGATAATAATGAAAATGTATCAGAATCATGTTGAGTCTGTCTCAGTACAGCTTTATATTTTGGTCTGAATGTTTTGTCTTCTTTCTTTCTTTCTTTCTTTCCATAACTTGTATTAAGTACTCCGAGAATAAGAGTGGTCCAAATGGAGGTCGATTGATTCTGATTTTCTGAAGATAACATTTTAGTTTTGTCAAATGCCAAAGATAATTTGGGAAGTCATATTCAGCTATTATGGGAAGTATGGCAAGCATATTTAGTTTAAGGTTATAATTCATACTATTGTTATTTTTCATAGATTAGCCTCCATACTCACTACCTATTATAGCTCAAGCAAAGGTCTCAAATAGTAAGGCAATGTTCGCCTAAAAGTAGTTTTAAAATCAAGGAATAGATTCAAGCGTTATTACTAGTGGATTTCAAATTTTCAAACTCTAAAATGATGATTTCCTCATGATTTTGATAAAGCAGTCAAATTGGAAAGCTCATTAGTGTTGGTGTGCATGATTCCAAGGAACAACGGGATCCCAATACGTGTGTGTTGCCTCATGCCATCGTGGGGGCTCGTTCTCGAGCCGCTATTTTTTTGATTTCCAAGTTTTGAGTTGGGCCTGCTTGAGGCATTTATTTTAAGCTTCAAAGATTTCGCGTATATGCATTCCTGAAAGGTTTTGGGCTCCTTTAGCCCAGGCTGCGAGGCGATTAAAATTGGACCTTAAAACCCCTCATTTTGTTGTTTTTCAAGTGTGTAGTAGATTTGAGTTCTTTTAACAAATAGAGGTCCCACGATTGTTCTTGGTTAAATAGATTCTTTTCATATTTTGAGGTGCGCTATGCCAAAACAAAAATCCCAAATGTGTGGCTCTCATTAATTATATTTTTTAAAATTCTTTGACTTCGAGGAGCGCCATTTATCAAACTTCCATGGCCCTCACACAATTGCAAACGCGTATTTGCTTTAGGCACGTTGTTTTAGTAATTTACCTTTCTAAACTCATGTGTTCCTTTATGTGACCCAAATCTGCTCCTCAACGTTAGGTAAAATGTGTTGCGGACTGTAGGTGCATTTATGTGACCTGATTCAAAACATATTTTAAATAACATTGCAATCTTTCTTTCAAAATTAAATAAAAGCGGTTAAGAGTTAAAATTGAATCATAGGTTGAACACCTTCTCCCGGGTTAATAGAATTCCTTACCCGGATTTCTGTGTTCGCGGAATGTAGTACAAAGTCAACCTTTTCCTTGATTCGGGATTTGAACCGGTGACCTGGTACACCATAAATTAGTCCAAGTGGCGACTCTGAATCTTTTAATAAAATGATCCCATTTCGATTGTCACTTTAAGTTGTAAAACTCCTTTTCTACGCCCTTCGCGGGGTGTAGTGTAAAAAGAAGGTGTGACTAGCATGATTTCTATATGTTGCTGATTTTAACACGTTACTGTATTATAATCACTTGGGCCCTAAAATATGATATCTGAACGTGCAGAATTTTTAGATGATCTCTGTAGATAGGTTATCTAGAAGTGAAGTTAAACATGCAAAATAAATCTCTATCAGCTTGATGTCTAAGGTGCAGAATTAAAAAACCCTATAGGCATGGTTTCTAATTGCAGTTTGAATATGTAGAAATTTAAAATAGTCCTATAGGCATGGTTTCTACCCTTGACATGCATAAATACCCAACCCTTTTTCACTAGCCAGCCCCAAATGTTCATTACAAATTATTACAAACAAGGAATAATAAATTACATCAAAATGCATAAAAGTACAACTAGAGGAGGCCTGATTCTTGGTTCCTCCTTGAGCTATGGAATAAACTGCCTTAAGATGCCATTGCTTCAAAGCATTTCACAAACTTGAGTGTGTCAGAGTTACCTACGGGCCTCAATAGGACCCCAGGCAGTGCTCACACCCAAATTGCATCACCAGAATAGAGAGAAGTACAGTGTGGAAATATCATCCCTCATGTGTCTAAGTTAAGAGGGACATGGGTCCCAAGGAAAGGATCACATGAGGGAGAGTGAGCTTAAATCTAATACGAAGTGAAGAGTGCAGAAATTGAGTTCTAAGATCTGAGGGAATAAAGGAGAGGGGAGGGGTGATGGGAGATAGCTATTAACACTTCAGAGAATTAATAATTTCACACCAAGGGGCAGGGGATTAGGAATCCATTGCAATAAACCTATATACTTAGGCATGAGTTAATTCTGGGCATGCACAACAATAGGGAGTGTTGTCATGCTTAAAAAAAATCAAGTAGAACACACAATAGATAAGGGTGAAATGGAGGTTATGATCCTAGGAAGACCAAGTTTGAGTCATGCTCAGCAATATTCGATATTGTCATGCCCCAAAAAAACCCATAAGTATTAAAACACATTGGGCTATGGATTTCGGATTCATACTATATTGATTCAGAAATTACAACATACTAAATCATACTATATTGATTCAGAAATTACAATATGCTAAATGAAGGTATTCCATTAGATACAAGCAGTAGGCAGACAAAAATGCAAGGATATTAAGTAACAATGTTGTTGATGCTCAAAGCTTGATTAGAACATACAGTCAAAGAAACAAGATGTAGTAAAGAAAAGTGGCAGGACTTCAAAATATATCCTTGGCTTTCAGCCGGCTAAACAGACCACGGTGCAAGTGGTTAAGCAAGAGAGTGTTCGAGTGTAAGTGTGAGTTTGGAACTAAAAATGTTCCAGTTGTTTGTGAAAGACTTAGGGTATTTATAGTTGAGAGTAGGTAGTGAAATAAGGTAAAAATCATAGTAGAATATTAATTTAAGAACTCATAATCAATCAATTAGAGATTCAAGGAAGTAATTCCTTAAGTTAAGGGAATCAAGATCAAACGGAAAGATTCAATACTATATAAGGCAAGGAAAAAAATCAGTGCATGATTAAATAAGTAAGGAATCAAGGTTCAGTAGGAATAGAGTAATCAATTAGTACCAAATTCAGAAAAAACAAACCCAATTAAGGAAAAGCTCAGTAAAACAAGGTACCATAGCAGATAAGAAAATGAAAAAAGTTAATTTAAATAGACGAGTATAATTCTAGGGCTTTGAAAGAAAATCTTTCAATTACCAACAATTAAGGAAAATTAGAATCAATTATCGAAAATCATGGTTCTGTATTTTCAAAATATAAATAGCGGTGAATGAACAAGACTAGTAAACAAATTCAGCCATATAGATAAAAAGAACAAGAGATTAGCAAACACAATCATTCAGAGGTGGTATAAGTAGGCTAAGATTCAGAAGAACATATTCGAGGCCTGGTGACCATGCGACATTAACGAGAATAAGGTAAACATGCTAGCACACAGAACCAAGGCAAAGAAATTCATGTTAACACACAGAACCAAGGCAAAGAAAATCAGGCTAAGACACATAACCAAAGCGAAGGAATCATGCCAACACACTGAACCAAGGCAAAAAAGCAGGCTAAAACACACATAATCAAAGGGAAGAATATCTTTAGAAATTAGGGCTTTTAGCAGAGTCAAGTTAAAAAGTAGTAGGAGCACAAAATCGGTCAAAATAAACAGGGAAAAGGTTTAATCATAAAGAAATCGGTTAGAACATACATAAATGAACTCCGCGAAATCCTAGTTTTTCAAAGAAAGCAAAAATGGTCCAAAGTAGATAATCTTTAAGAAGAAGCTCGAGAATAAGCAGATCATAGAAAAAAACATGCTTAGAGTATAAAAATAACACCGTTCTAAGAGTTTCAGGAAAGAGTTAGGGTTTCAAAAGGAAACCCAAATAGAAGTTGAAAGAACCTGTTGTAACTTCATAAATCGTAACACATATAGTGTGATTTTGCCTAATATCACACCAGAGAAGCCTAAACAACAAAGCCAAAAATCCTACGTCCAAATCGACATGGCCCAGGACCTTTGAGGTCCTTAGGGATGTTGAGCAAGGCGATGAGAGGCCCATTTGGAGGGTTGGGGTTGAGATGAGGTAGCCGGAGGTGGCCGGAGAAGGAGGTGATTGACAGAGTCTAGGGTAAGTTTTGAGAGAGGAGAGAAGATGAGAGCATCTGAAGGCGGCGTCTTTGGAAAAGGTTAGGGGGTCGTATGAATTAAAATGGAAATCACAAATTCTGGCCGATGATCTTTTAGATCAACGGTCCTGATCTAATGGGTTTTTTTGGGTCTGGTAGATGTGTATAGGGTCTGGGTCGGGTGATTGTGTTATATCAAATAAAAATTAGTCTGGGAATTGGTCTGATTTTGGCCACAATTGAAAGCCAAATTTGGCTACAACTTAAATAGCCAGTTTTTCCCTATTTGATTTATAAAAAATAATAAGTTAATTTCTGGGAATAAATTAAAAGTACCAAAATAATTGAACACATAATTAACTATTGAAAAATACCAGACCTAATTTTTATGGCTATAAACGTAATAAAATTCTGAAAGAGGCTAATATTGTAACTACATACAATTTAACTTAAAAAATACTAAATTAATTTGTAATAATATGAAAAAATTATATTAGCCACATTCTAGTATAAATATGAAAATCCAACAAACGAATCACCAAAAATGATAATTTTGGGAATAATTATTGGGTTTTTATGGGTAAAATAGGGAAATAAATTGATTTTAAAATCTTTAAAAATTAAGGAAAAAATAGTAAAACATTTGGACACTCATATATATTCATTCAAATGCTATTCTGAAATTATTGTACATATTAAGAAAATACATAGGGAAAATTGGGTATCAACAGTTGCCCCTCTTTATTCGGGAAGGATGAAAGAGTTGTTGGGTAACGATATGATGACCAATTTTGACCGAACAAAATGGTTCAAAGAGTCTTAGGCCGTTCCCTGGCTTCTAATATGCCTACATATCCCTAGTTTTACAGGAATCAGGCCATATGTAGTTCACAATCTGTCGGCGGAGTATGTCGATGGATACTTTTCAAGAATGGACGCAATATCTAGGGTTGGTCGAGTGAGTAGATTACTGGAATGGTTAGGCTTGATGTGGCCGCAGGCACCGGAGTGGTGTAGCTCCTACCGAGACGGCTGTTGCTTGCCAGTTTACCTGCAAATAAGTAATACAAGCATATATTATGTGTAAAGTTAAACATGATGCAATTTCCCGTCGAACTGTGAGGATTGTCTTCAGACGGTTAGAATGACGTCCTTAGACCATAATGTCCTGGTCCATGAAGCGTGCAATAAAGGATTCACAAGCCATAAAATGATGCTTTTGGGCTATGAAGATGATGCCTCCGAACCATGATACCTTTGAATAATGATATGCAGAAGATTAAAAGGGGTCCTCAAGCCATGACATGGCGTTCTCGGGCTATGATAATGGTGCCACCAAATAATGACGCCTTTGGATAAGTTGGCGATCTTTCAGCCCATGAGATATAGAGGTGGCGATCTTACAGCCATATAGATATAGAGGTGGCGATCTTTCAGCCATGTAGATGTAAAGGTGGCGATCTTGCAGACATGCAGATGTTTAGGTGGCGATCTTTTAGCCATGCAAAAGTATATATGGTGGTGATCTTTCAGCCATGCAAAGGTACATAGGCTGGCGATCTTTCAGCCATGCAAATGTAGATGCGGCGATCTTTCAGCCATGCAATGTAGATAAGTTTGCGATATTTAAGCCATGCAAAGTGTAAATAATATGGTGATCTTTCAGTCATGCAGTGTAGATAACGTGGCGATCTTTCAACCACGAAATGTAAATAATGTGGCGATCTCTCAGCCATGCAAATGTAAATAATGTGGCGATCTTTCAGCCATGCAAATATAAATAATGGGGAAATATTTCAGTCACGCAATGTAGATAAAGGTAGAGCTTAACCTCAGAAACTAGAATGGTAGCCTTATGCAATGCAGGAAATGCAAATGGAGATAGTGTTTAGTGTCAGAAGGTAGAATGGTAGCCTTTGCAAGAAATAAAAGGGAAAATGGTGATAGAGTTTTCTTAGTTGATAGCAGACTGCGATATCGTCACTGCTAGGGACATTGTGACATACGAAATATCCCCGGCGTGCGTGGATAGCAAATATTGGTAAGTGCGATAATTCTGGGAATTGTATTTCTGAACAATATTTGTCTCGTGAGTATGTAGTATGCCTAATGCTTTCATAATCTCAGTACCTGTATCCAAAAAACATTGTGAGTTTGTAGAGGGGGGAGGTCAATTCGTATCCCCGCTGGCTCTTCTTGACCTGTTCGGCTTTGATCTAGTGATACGGTATGTATGATATTTATACGTCAATACCACACAAGAGGAGGGTGATTTGTGCGGTACCCAATTTTTTCGCTTAAACTGCTTATGAAGGACATGGTTCTTCTATGTGTTCCAACTACTACTGTTGCGGAATAATATATATAAAGAAAACAAAGAACACATAGATTTTATATGGAAAACACCCAGCACAAAAGGTGAAAAAACCATGACCTACTACTCAGTAGGATTTTCCCCAACGCTTCACTAAATCACTGATCCAAAACAGCATTTACAAAACTTTTTGTAAAGCTAAGGATTACCACTAATCCCGTTTTGGAAACTAGCCTCTAACTGTTGCGACAACTTCAAGTTAACTCTTACTTGAACACTCTACGTACCTATACAATTGTTTCTGTGAAAGTTAAAAGGTACAATATGAAAACACCTACTCAATTGAACTAGAAATAAAGAAAGACACATAAAACTCTTTATGGAGTTGGTTCTTCAATCTGGTTCATGTAGCTTCAGGTTTGCACACTTGTATCACACACGAACTGCTTGCAAAAAGACTTGCTATTTTGCTCTCAATTCACGTTTAACTTTTGTGTTTTTGTGCAACCCTTTAACGTGAGAACATCCTGTAATTTATAGAGTTAGTAGATGAAGAAATAATTAGAGTTCTGATGCAACTCTTCCTTAGTGGAAGAATTCTAGTTAATTTCAACTTCTAGCTCCTTCCCTATCTTGGATAGTGTTCTCTTTGATTAAGCACTTCTTCTCCTTTTCACTTATGCAACCTTTTCAATCAGGAGATATTAAATACACCAAGTTAAGCTTATCTTATTCACGTGCAACCCACATGCTCGAATCTGCCCATTTTTGTACACCTAAGTGATGGACCTGGTTCATCTTGAGTTCCTTTGTTAGTCTTAAAAACTAACCTTTATTTGGGCCAACAATGTATCATTAGGGTAGCATTACTAAACAAGGCGATTTCGATAATGAACATACATGAATTTGTAATAATATGACATAAGTATACGATTAAGAATTAACTTTTAGATTAATCGACAACTGTGACGTGGCTCAAGACATTGCGACCTCTCTTGCTACGGAATTTTGAGGGTCCTCCTCAAAATTCTGCCCCAGTTTAATGGGTTGATGCTTCTGATTGTTGCTTGCGATGATTGGCTAAAATTACTTCAAAATTTTGAGGGTCCTCCTCAAAGTTCTGGACTAGTTTCCAATTGCGGGGGGGGGGGGGGGGGGGGTTTAAAATATTATTGAATTGTGACCGAACCCATAGGACTGCCTATGTATCCCCTCTTAGATGGGAGTAAGGTCCGACGTAGTTCAATTACATCATATAGGAAAACATATAGATTACACGTAGTAAAGTTTGACTGATTCTAAGTTGATTGGCTTCGGCCAAACTTCTCCGTCCATTTCTGCAAGTATGAGGGCTCCTCCCGTTAGAACCCGGTGAACCATGTATGGACTCTTCCAGTTGGGAGAGAACTTCCCTTTGGCTTCATCTTGATGTGGAAAAATTTTCTTCAACACCAGCTGCCCTGGTGTGAACTGTCTTGGCTTGACTTTTTGGTTGAAGGATCTGGACATTCTATTCTGGTAAACTTGACCATGGCCAACCACATTCATTCTCTTTCCATCTATAAGGGCTAGTTGCTCATAACGAATTTTCACCCACTCAGCGTCATCAAGCTCAGCTTCCTGTATGATTCTTAAGGAAGGAATTTCCACTTCGACGGGAATGATGGCTTCTGTACTATAAACCAGCATATAGGGGGTTGCCCCTGTTGATGTGTGGACCGTGGTGTGATATCCTAACAGAGAAAATATAGATTTTCATGTCATTGCTTATGCTTCTCTATCATCTTATTCAATATCTTCTTGATGTTCTTATTGGCAGATTCTATAGCTTCATTCATCTAAGGCATGTAGGCTGCAAAATTCTTGTGTCTGAGCTTATAGGTTTCACACATAGCTTTCATTAAGTCGATGTTGAGATTGGAACCAATATCAGTAATGATTGACTCTGGAATACCGAATCAACAAATAATACAGTCGCGGATAAAGTTTACCATGACCTTCTTGGTTACTACTCTGAAAGATGCTGCTTCAACCCATTTGGTGAGGTAATCAATCGCCACTAGGATGAATATGTGCCCGTTGGAAGCGGCAGGTTTGATTGGTCTAATAACATCCATCCCCCAAACGGCGAACGACCACTGAGCTTGTTTCATTGAGCTCATTTGGAGGCACCTTTATCATGTCTGTATGTATCTGATAGCGGTGGCACTTTCAAACATATTGAATGCAATCTGTTTCCATAGTCATCCAAAAGTAACCAGCTTGGAGTATCTTCCTTGCTAAGACAAAACCATTCATATGTGGACCACAGGTCCCAGCATGGATTTCTTCTAGTAGTTTGGATGCTTCATTTGCACAGACACACCTTACTAGTCCCAGATCAGGAGTTCTCCTATACAAGATTCCTCCACATGAAAGAATTTGTTGGATAGTCCTCACAGTATGCGTTTCTAAGCATGACTGGCAGACTCTGGGCAATCTCCCTTTGCCAAATATTCCTTGATATCATAGAACTAAGGTTTTACGTCTGCTTCCTCCTCAATATGAGCAAAGTAGGCTAGCTGATCATGGATCTTTATGGAATGGTATCACTGAAGTTCTTGTCTGGATGTTGTATCATGGATGATAGGGTAGCCAATGCATCGGCGAACTCATTCTGGACTCTAGGAACATGCCGAAACTCCGTCTTTGTGAACCTCTTTCTCAATTCCTATACATAATGCAGGTAAAGGAGTATCTTGGAGTTCTTGGTTTCCCATTCTTCTCGAACCTGATGTATGAGTAAATCTGAATCTCCGATCACCACTAACTCTTGAATGTTCATGTCAATGGCCATCTTGAGCCCTAAAATGTAGGCTTCGTATTCGACCATATTGTTGGTGCAGGGGAACTTGTGTTTGGCAGACACCAGATAATGCAGACCGGTTTCTGATACTAGGATAGCTCATATGAAAACTAATTTGAAATTTGCTACTCCATCAAAAAATATTCTCTAACTGTCATAGGATTCTGCAATATCTTCTCCTATGAATGATACCTCTTCATCAGGAAAATACGTTTGCAGGGGTTCGTATTATCCATCTACGAGATTTTTCATACGGTGATATGCTAGTGCATGCCCATGATTGCCTTTTGAGTTACATAGACAATGTCAAATTCACTCAACAGGATTTGCCACTTGGCCAGCTTGCCAGTAGGAATGGGCTTCTAAAAGATGTACTTCAAAGGATCCATTCTTGATACGAGATATGTAGTATAGGCACAAAAGTAATGCTTCAGTTTCTGAGCCACCCAGGTCAGAGCACAGTAGGTGCGCTCTAATAGAGAATATCTGGCTTGTACGGAGTGAACTTCTTGCTGAGATAGTAAATGGCCTGTTGCTTTTTCCATATTTTGGTCATGCGACCCCAAGACGCATCCAAAGGCACCATGTAGTATTGCGATGTAGAGTAGTAGGGGTAAACTTGGATCGGGCGGACTAAGACTGGTAGTGTTGATAGGTATTCCTTGATTTTGTTGAAAGCTTTCTAGTAGTCATCGGTCCATTTGGTGGCGGCATCCTTCTTTAACATCTTAAAGATTGGCCTACAGATAACTATAGACTATGCTACGAACTGGCTGATATAGTTAAGCCTTCACAAGAAACTCATCACATCCTTCTTGTTCTTTGGTGGTGGCAATTTTTGAATAGCTTTGACTTTTGATGGATCCAGTTCTATTCCCCGACGACACAAAATAAACCCAAGTAATTTTCCAACAGAAACCCTAAATACACACTTTGTAGGATTTAGTTTCAGGTTGTACCTTCGCAATCTATTGAAAAACTTCATCAAATCTTCCATGTGATAAGTGGCCTTCTTGGACTTGATGATTACGTCATCTACGTATACCTTAATCTCCTTGTGTATCATATCATGAAAAATGATAGTCATGGACCTCATGTAGGTGGCCCTATGTTCTTTAATCCAAACGGCATCATCTTGTAACAGTACATTCCCCATGGCGTAATGAAAGTCATTTTCTCCGAATCTTCTTCATCCATCCAGATCTGATGATAACCAGCAAAACAATCCACAAATGACTACAACTCATGCTTAGCGCAATTGTTGATCAGGATATGTATATTTGGCAAAGGGAAGTCATATTTCATACTGGCCCGATTGAGATCCCGGTAGTCGACACAGACTCAGACCTTTCTGTCCTTCTTTGGTACATGCACGATGTTGGCTAACCATGTCGGGTATTCTACTACCCTGAGAACCTTAGCTTTGACCTGTTTGGAGACTTTTTCCTTGATTTTCAGACTCGTATCAGGCTTCAACTTTCTGAGCTTCTGTTTTAACAGTGCACATGCCGAATCGGTTGGCAGTTTGTGGGCCATAATAGACGTACTCAGACCAGTCATGTCATCATACGACCAGGCAAATATGTCCTCACATTCCTTTAGAAATTCGGTGTATTCCTTCTTTTCTGATGGGGATAAGTGAACGATGATTCATGTTTCCTTGACATTTTCTTCATCTCCCAAGTTAACAATTTCTGTTTCGTCCAGGTTGAACTTAGATCTGTTCTCAAAGTTCTAAACTTCTTTGAGAATCTCCTTAGGTATGTCATCTTCTTCTGAATCTATGTCTTTTTCTTGCATTGTCTCATTGCATGTCACAGTCATTGGTTCATCAAGATAAGTAATAGTAATGTTATATAAGTAAAGTAACGAAAAAAATAATAGAAATAAATATTAATTCACTGGAAAAATCAAAAATGCTTTTGATAAATTGAATAATTATTTCAAATATTCAAGATCCTATTGCGGAAATTGAAAATTGCAAAAAGAAAATCATTCAGTAAATAAAATAGGGAATAGTGCTTGTTCTAGGCTTGCTACCCGGAGGCTCGTTGGGCTCTGGTAGTTTTGATGGTCCAATTGTTGAGGTATGCCCCTCTACTCACAACTTGTATGGAAGGACCTTCCTCCCCTTTCTCCTCGAACATAATACGGCAATACATGTCATCATCTTCTAAGAACATGTTCTTCACTACAACAAGTGCCTCCTCCTCGTATATCCCATAAATAATGTTGGCATGTTAGAAAGTATGCTCCAAAGGCAGTATTTTGTTCCAGTGGGTAGTAAGGATCGTGCCATGGTGGCGACCCATTGTTGAATTCTTCCCGGATATATACCAGACCGAAAGTGGTGCCATGTTTCTTGAGTTTTATAGGCTTAGTGATTCCTTGGAGGTTCTTGCCAAGCCCATTGCCGGGTTCGTACCCACTCCAGTTCAATATACTCTCGATCTTGTTGTCCCGCCATTTATCTTTTTCAACAGCATTGACTCGATCGATAGGTGATAAGTCTCCCCACTTAACTTTCTTTTGCCTCCTATTGCGGTAATGGTCTGGCAACAGTATATAGGATTGCTACTGTCGCCGTGAATGATCACCTCTTAGTGATTCCACTCAAATTTTACTACCCGATATAGTATTGATGCTACGGACCCAGTGTCATGGATCCATGGCCGTCCCAATAGCAAATTGTAAGATGCCTACACGTTTATGTCTTGGAAATCAACATCGAACCAAGTTATCCCCATTTACAAACACACGCTAATCTCCCCAATGGTGGACCTTTGGGAGCTATCGAAATCTTTTACATTGATAGCTCTATCATTTATTTTAAATAGTCCCTTCCCAATGTCCTAAGTGTTACCAGCAGACAAATGTTGAGGCTGGACCCTCCATCAATTAGGATTTTGGTGATAAAATAGTCTTCGCATTGCACAGTGATGTGCAATGCCTTGTTGTGACCCAATCCTTCAGGTGGCAGCCCATCTTCATGAAAAGTAATTTTGTGACTTTCCGGTACCCGTCCTACCATGTTAGTCGTTTCTCCACTGGTGATGTTGCTAGGCATGTATGCTTCATTCAGCACCCTCAACAGCATATTCTTGGGTGCCTCAAAATTTTGTAGCAAAGCGAGGATGGAAATTTGTGCTGGTATTTTGTTCAATTGGTCGATGACTGATTATTCCTTGGCCTATATCTTTCTCGAAAGATTATCCGACCCAATCTCGATGAGGGGTGGCCGGTTAGGCTTGCTTGCTTGACTCAGCCAGATGTTTTGGGGTATAAACTCTACCAGTTCTCTTCACACCATGTGCCATAATAGCCTCTACGAACCTAACCTTGCCTTTCCTTCTTACTTCGGCTGTATAGTCCCATGGGATAGCCTTTATATGGAATGGCTTCATGGTCGACATCATCACTGGTATTGGCGTGGCTATATTTACTCCGAATAAAGCATGTACCTTTGGCAGTAAAACTGCAACTTCAAATGGTGTAGGTTCATTCGCTGAAGACACGAATTCGACCTCAATTAGCACTGGTGTCTTTGAAAATGATGTTGCTTCAAACTCAAGTGGCACTGACGTATTTACCTCAACATCCCCAGATGGCTGAATTTGGACTATGATTTTTTTAAGAGTAACTATTGGCTTTTTTGGGTCATCACCTTCTGCAATCAAACCGATTGATCCCTTGGGATCCCAATCATCCTCTATTTCAATCATGTGAATGCATCCACAATTATGGTATGGCAGAGGATTATTGTGGACATTCGAAGCGAGTTCCTTTGCCACAATAATCTTATTATCGATAAGAGACTATATCTTGTCTTAGAAAGAACGACATTCATCAATGGTGTGCCATTTCATGCTGGAGTGGTATGCACAGGATTTGTTTGGATGAACCCACAGATAAGGGTTCTCAGGAGTTCCAGCATGGATAAGGGTGACATAACTAGCAGCTTTGAGTCTCTCGTACAACTGGTCAATTGGTTCAGTGATGGATGTATATTGTTTAGGAGGTCTGCGGTCAAAATTCAGTTGAGGTCTAGGGAACTTTTGGTGTGTAGGAGGTATTGATAGTGGATGGTTGAGCATTGTAGGCTTGGTAAGCATGTGTGGGTTGGGAATATCTAGGTGAAGTAGGCTGAAATATGGGAGGGGGAGGTGATTGATAAGTGGGTAGTGGAGTTTGGTAAGAGGGTGAGGGTGCTTGGTAGTTTGGAGTAGGCTGATATGTGAGTGGAGGCATTGGGTAGGTTGGGTATTTGATGGGAGATTTGGTTCTATGTTCCACCATAACGGCTCCTACGTCCTTTTTCTTGAACACACCTCCTGACTGTAAGGACTTATTTGTAGCTTGCAAGGCCTCGAAGTTCGTAACCATACCGCTTTTGATCCCCTATTCGATCCTTTCTCCCAGCTTGATAATGTAAGAAAATTTATGGTCTTTGATCATCGTTAGACTTTCATAATACTGTGGGTCTTGAGCCCGGACAAAGAATTTGTTCATTTGTTCTTCCTCTAAGCCATGTTCTTCCTCTAAGCATGGTTCTGCTGCTTTAGGATATTCTGTGGAGGTGTAGGGTTCTGAGCATTTTGGAAATTGATATCTAGAGTGGTGAGGAAAAATGATAGATTTTCCAGATTCCAGACTTGATCAAGTTCTTCTTGGAATTTCAGAAGCTTTTGCTCGATTTGGGATACATTTTCCTTAGGACTTGAGTACCATGACCATGAGTGACCTCTACCCATTCAATTGAGTTGTCCCTTCTGGTGTTGTTCATATCTTACATCTTCCCTTTTATCTTGTTTTCTGACAAGACTAAGAGGATGAATGGGTGGAGGGCCCCTAGATCTCGTGGAATAAGATGATAATACCAGAGTGCACGAACTAACCTTTGGGGAGGGGGGATAATGAACAAAAGGTAACAAGTTAGTAAATATCATAAAAGATGTTGCAATATGTAAACACATAGTGCAGGAATATGAAGTGTGTCCTAATTTGGAGCCTCGTCGTGCCCAAAGTAGGCCTAGCGACAAATTAATTTGGAGACCTCAGAATGCTAAATGCCTCGTTGATAGAAAAAAAGATGAATCCCAAATAGACACTAAATAGGCCGGAAATAAAATTCACTAATTGCCATTTCTCTTATTACATTTAATAAAATGAAGAGAACTACTATCTATTTGGTACCAGAAGGACCTTCCCCAGATTCAACATCCCTGGATCTATCAAAAAACTATCCCAACTCGTGAAGTTCCAGCAATAGGTAGGCTCTGACTAGATGTCCACCTTCATTTCCTTCAGCATTTTGGCAGTCTTCGATCCTCTTGAGAAATTTCTTCTCCAACTCCACTATGCCTCGCTCCAAGAATCTCAGTCGCTTGTTGGCACTGACAGACATGTCCTTTTATTCCTCAATTAACTTTTGACTGGCTTTTTGTATCTCACGGTGCTCGCTTTCGCACTCCCAGATCCTCTTGCCTAGTTGGTTGTATTTGACCTGTGCCTTGGCTTTTTCATCTGTGATCCTGTGACCTAGAACAAACCCAGGCTGGCCCAGGCCATCATGCTTATCCTCCAACCAGCCTAAATAATAGGGAGCACAACCAACATGGTATCTATCTGGCTAGATGGTATCCTTCCCCATGATGATCTTGCAATGCCCCATATCCTGAGCTTGGCACTAATAAGGACTATCATCATCCTGGAAGTCAGCGCGGAAGTGACTCATCTTGTAAACCCTGGGTACAACCTGCTCTCTACCCACTTGCCTCAAAACCCAGAGAGGGGCGTAAAGGTATGTTCCTCTCAGGCCGATCAATATTAGGAAAGGTGTATCTCTGGATCGGGCAATGAACACATTCATCGGAAAGCACTCGAACATCCATTGTACCTGGTCCTCAATCAGATTTTCAAAGAGCTCGACCCATTCTCTAGTATTCTCCGGTTGGGCAAATATATTGGGCATGTAATTCATTCGCTTCAGATGATGGAAAGCGAAATGATCATCCCAGTCCCTTCACTGAACCTCTTGTCTGTATTCGCCCATTTGGAGATACTCCATGAGCCAAAGTTGAAGTAGCAAATTGCAGCCTTTGAAGTGTTTGGCTCCCTATTGACACTTCTCTAGGGCTCGGTATATTTCCGCAATGATCATGGGCGCAATACAAAATGGTTGCTGGCCAATTCCTTCTATTAAGGTCTTAGCTACCATAGCCAGTCTAGCATAGATTCTTACTTTCTTCATTGGAAACACTATCATCCTCAGGAAGCAAAACATTAAGACGAAGACTCTTCGGTGAATATTCCCTAATGATGTGATGGAAAACTCGTCAGGATAGGTACGGTAGGATTTGTTGTGACCGTACCTCTCATGCAAATAATCAAAAGGGATGTAGGATTCTTTCAAACATGTCAGTTCTGGATTCTTCTTTAAAGCCATAATTTTGAGGAAACCCCTGCCCTTGCGGTTCTTGGGCATTAACAAACTCGGAGTCTCCCACGCTATACCGGCCAATCCGCCTATCTCTTCTAGCAAGGGTGTCATTTCAATGTCCGCAAAGTGAAATACGAATCTCTCACAATACCAGAACAAAGTAGCAGCTTCTATGATCTTGCTTTGCGTTGGATTTCTAGGAGAGAAGGTAGGTTTCCCAAATATTTCTGGACAAGACTTTGATCACTGGAGTGAAGATCTTTCCACCAACTTAGTAGTTTTGGGTGGATTTTGGCGACCATGTTGAATCTAGGGACTTTGTGCCTCATATTTTTGCAAGACAAATAAGGTTATGCCCTTACCCCCACCAGACCTGACTATTTAATATCAACAATTGGCATAAAGCATTTAGTTCTCCAAATAAATACACAAAATGTGGTAGTGTCGGTTTGGGTTTAGGTAAAATCCAGTGGACTTTGGACAAAGTTATCATAAAGAGTCATTATGCGGCAAACATAAATGACTCGACTAGGTTTGACCATGATGCATGCACAATTTAAACAGAGTAAGATTTTTATGGGGTTTTATACTGGTACCCTTGAGCGGACAACTCAAGGGAGAAAGGCATGGAACCGTCGACTACATCGTTGATCTACTAGTTTTACCACAAATATGTCTTTTTGGATTTAGGGGTAATAATATCGGAAGAGCGCAACCACTCATCATAAGTGTTGCCATGGGATTTGCTTGGTATGAGTGGAATATGATGTTGAGCATAATTATGCAAATAATTAAAAAATATATTGTCATGTATTTTCATGTTTAAGAAAGTATTAAATACAATATTCTTCATAATTTAAAGCATTGGTAAAGGGAGGAAACAAGAAACAACCCAGTTCTTGCAATTGAAAAGGGAATTGAATGCTTAAAGGAAGTAAACAAGTAATTGCACATAAAGGAGCATAAATTCACAATGATAGTCTGAAATGGTAAAAGCCTAAAACTCTCCAGCAGAGATGCCATGGTATCGCATCCTTTTTTCTCGTGAAATCGGGTTATAACATTTGGAAGGACAACTCGTTCCTTTTGGGAACTGGGTTTTCATTTGAAGAGTCGTCACCTAATGATTAAGGTGTATTAGGACACCAATGAGGTTCTATTCTAAGTTCCATTTGAACAAGCAGAGATATGGTAAGGGCTTGAATTATTCCAAGAGGAAGGTGTTAGGCACCCGTCAGAATCCATTACTGTGGTTCCCGGCCAGATAGTTATTGTGAATTTATCATATAGCCATGTATGGATTAAACATTAGGGGGGCTTTAAACACATAAAATAAAGAACATGTGAAAGCAGAGTTTTAAAATAAAAAAAAGAGTTTTAAAACAAAAAAGAGTTTTCAAATAAAAGGAGAGAGGTCCTATGTTTATGTTTAATATGGATCACCCTACACAATGTCTGACAATCGCTCCTCAATAATGGGCTACACGTGATATTATCACGTGGTCATCATATCCATATCCACCCTTCCTACCCCGTTAAGGTATTAATGTGCGGATTGGTTTCGATTACTATTGCATGTTGTTACCTATCCCATTCCTATCGGTCCCTGAGGCGTTTAGGACTATTAATCCTAAAGGGAGGGATATTAGGCTTATTTGAAGTTTCAAAGGTAAAAATCTAAAGCGATATACAAAACATATAAAGACTTCACATTAAAGGGGAACAAATAAACACATAAGGCTCAAGTATACCTCCTCAAAACAGAAACAATCCAATAGCACGACTTAAACAAATGAGCAAGGTCTGATACTAAAAAACACTTGAGGGAAAAGGAGATAGTTGTATTGCAGTAGGCCCGGCTTATTACATGACTCGGTTAGGAATGAGAATCAGGCCTACCTACTGATTGTAAAACTAAAACAAATAACATAGGCGAGTCCAGTTTTACTTATATTGCCTAAGGCTTGCCTAAGTATTCAAGTGAGGTCCTACTGGCATAATATCTACTTAATTCAGAATGATGAAATAATAAAACTCAACACAAATTGCTCAAAATCCTATAGGCATGCTTGCTAAACCTCGTTAAGTAAAGGAATTAGATTATTAAAAAGGGATTCAAAATGGATAAAATTAAATTAGACCGGTTATAGATTCTGCAGGTGATAGTATCTACTATTACTGATTTTAATTCCTATGAGCATGATATCTAATATTGACTGTGAACGAAGCGAATCAGATTTATTTAAGAATCCCTATAGGCATGACTTCTATATGTTACTAATTTTAACACGTTACTGGATTATAACCACTTGGGCCCTAAAACATGATATCTAAACGTGCAGAATTTTTAGATAATCCCTATAGATAGGCTATCTTGAAGTGAAGTTAAACGTGCAGAATAAATCTCTATCGGCATGATGTCTAAGGTGCAGAATTAAAATACCCTATAGGCATGGTTTCTAAATGCAGAAATTTAAAATAGTCCTATAGGCATGGTTTCTATCCTTGACATACAACTAGAGGAGGTCTTATTCTTGGTTCCTCCCTGAGCTATGGAATATAATGCCTTAAGATACCATTGCTTCAAAGCCTTTCACAAACTTGAGTGTGTCAGAGTTCCCTAAGGGCCTCAATAGGACCCCGGGCAGTGTTCACACCCAAATTACATCACCAAAATGGAACAAGTGCAGTGTAGAAATACCAGTCCTCATGTGTACAAGTTCAGAGGGAGATCATGGGTCCCAAGGCAATGCTCATATGAGATGGGCGTAGCTTAAATCTAATAGGAGAGTGAAGAGTGCAGAAATTAATTTCTAAGATCTAAGGGAATAAAGGAGAGAGAAGGGTTATGGGAGACAGCTATTAACACTTCAGAGAATTGATAATTTCACACCAAGGGGCAGTGGATTGAGAATCCATTGCAAGGAGCCTATATACTTAGGCATGAGTTAATTCTGGGCATGCACAACAATAGGGAGTGATGTCATGCTTGAAAAACAAATCAACCAGAACACACAACAAATAAGGGTAACATGGAGGTTATGATCCTAGAAGGACCAAGTTTGAGTCATACTCAGCAATATTCGATGTTGTCATGCCCTAAACAACGCATAAGTATTAAAACACATTGAGGTAGAGATTTAGAATTCATACTACATTGATTCAGAAATTACAACATGCTAAATGAAGGTGCTAAATTATATACAAGCAGTAGGCAGAGAAGAATGCAAGGGTATCAAGTAACTATGTTGTTGTTGCTATTGAAAGCTTAATTAGAACATACCCGTCAAAGAAACAAGATGCAGTAAAGAAAAGTAGCAGGACTTCGAAATATAGCCTTGGCTTTCAGCCGGCTAAACAGGCCACAGTGCAAGTGGTAAACCAAGAGAGTGTTTGAGTGTAAATGTGAATTTAGAACTAAAAAAGTTTTTGTTGTTTGTGAAAGACTTAGTGTATTTATAGTTGAAAGTAGGTAGTGAAATAAGGTAAAACTCATAGTAGTATATTAATTTAAGGACTCAGAATCAATCAATTTGAGAATCAAGGAAGTACTTCCTTAAGTTAAGGGAATCAAGATCAAATGGAAAGATTCAGTACCATATAAGGCAAGGGCAAAATATCAGGGCATGATTAAATAGGGAAGAAGTCAAGGTTCAGTAGGCATAGAGTAATCAATTAGGACCAAATTCAGAAAAAACCCAATTAAGGAAAAGCTCAGTAAAACAAGGTAACATAGCAGATAAGGAAATGAAATCAGTTAATTTAAACAGATGAGTAGAATTCTAGTGCTTTGAAAGAAAATCTTTTAATTACCAACAATTAAGGAAAATCAGAATCAATCATGGGAAATCATGGTTCTATATTTTCAAAATATAAATAGAGGTGAATGAACAAGACTAGTAAACAAATTCATCCATATAGATAGAAAGAAACAAGAGATTAGCAAACACATTCATTCAGAGGTGGTATAAGTAGGCTAAGATTCAGCAGAACATATTCGAGGCCTGGTGACCACGAGAAATTAAAAAGAATCATGTAAATAGGCTAGCACACAGAACCAAGGTAAAGAAAGTCATTTTAACACACAGAACCAAGGTAAAGAAAATCAGGCTAACACAAATAACTAAAGCAAAGGAATCATGCTAACACACATAACCAAGGTAGAGAAAAGTAGGCTAACACATATAACCAAAGCGAAGAAAATCTTTAGAAATTAGGGCTTTTAGCATAGTCAAGTTAAAAAGTAGTAGGAACATAAAACCGGTCAAAATAAACAAAGAAAAGGTTTAATCATAAAGAAATCGGTTAGAACATACGTAAAAGAACTCCGAGAAACACTAGTTTTTCAAAGTAAGTAAAAACGGTTCAAAGTAGATGATCTTTCAGAAGAAGCTCAAGAATAAGTAGATCATACAAGAAAACATGCATATAGCATTAAAATAACACCATTCTGAGAGATTCAGGAAAGAGTTAGGGTTTCAAAAGGAAACCCAAATAGAAGTTGAAAGAACCAGTTGTAATGTCTCAAATCGTAATACATATGGTGAGATTTTTCCTAAAATCACACTAGAGAAGCCTCGAACAACATAACCAAAAATCCTAGGTCCAAATCTACATGACCTAGGACCTTTGAGGTCCTTAGGGATGTTGATCAAGGTGATGAGAGACCCATTGGAGGCTTGGGGTTGAGAGGTAGCCGGAGATGGCCGGAGAAGGAGGCGATTGATGGAGTCTAGGGTTAGGTTTGAGAGAGGAGATAAGATGAGAGCATCTGAAGGTGGTGTCTTTGGAAAATGGCTTAGGGTTGGGGGAGGGGTTCGTATGAATTAAAATAGTAAGAACAAATTCTCGATGTTGATCTTTTAGATCAACAGTCCTAATCTAACGAGTCTTTTAGGTCGGGTAGATGTGTGTAGGGTTTGGATCGGGTGATTGGGTTATAAGAAATAAAAATTGGTCCAGGAATTGGTCCCATTTTGGCCACAATTGAAAGCCAGATTTGGCTACAACTTCAATAGCCAGTTTTCCCCTATTAAATTATAAAAAATAATAAACTAATTTTTGAAAATAAATTAATAGTACCAAAATAATCTATAACATATATTAACTATATAAAAATACCATACCTAATTTTTATGACTATAAACGTAATAAAATCCAAAGAGAGGCTAATATTGCAACTATATACAATTTAACTTTAAAATACTAAATGACTTTGTAAAAATATGCAAAAATTATATTAGCCACATTTTAGTATAAACATGAAATTCCAATAAACGAATCACAATAATAATTTTTGAACTAATTATTGAATTTTTATGGGAAATAGGGCAATAAATTAATTTAAGAATCTTTAACAATTAAGAAAAAATAGTAAAATATTTGGACACACTTATATATTCATGCACATGCTATTTTTGAAAGTATTTTACATATTAAAATGATATATAGGGAAAAAATTGGGTATTAACAGTTATATCCTGCAAATAGGCTACGAAGCGGCTACGCCAGTCCCAAGTTAAGTTTATAGAATGTACCTCGACATGGTTTATTGCGGAATGATGGAGAGTGACCATGTTTTCCTTGTTGATATTTTTGGTGGCCGCAGCTAGTTTATCGATATTTGGTCAAGGTAGCATTCGTCGAACTCTAGCAGTAGTTTGTGGATTTATGACCGGTACTTTTGTAGCCTTTGTTCTCTGATTTGAATAGTCCAAGGACGAGTCGTCGAGTGCCATATTTGAGGGCTAACCTAAAACCTATAATCACAAATTCATACACGGCCCCGTTGTTAGTCATCTCAAGACATGTATGGACTGGCGAATTACTTCGCCTGTAGGGACCTCAAGGACGAGTCCCAGTCTCGATCCCGAGGAATTATAGGCATCATCGGTGTAGAGGACCCATAGGTCGGTACGTGTAGAAGCACGAAGTTCTTCCTGTTCTACCTCGGGCAATATCTCCCCGTTGAAATCAGCGATGAAGTCTGCGAGTACCTGTGACTTGATGGTGGTTCATGGTTGGTACATTATCCCGTGCTCTCTTAGTTCTATGGCCCATTTGGCGAGTCTACTTGATAGTTCAGATTTGTGTAGGATACTCCTTGGGGGGAAAGTTGTCACCACCTTTATGGGGTGATACTGGAAGTACGGTCTAAGCTTTTGTGAAGCTACGACCAATGGTAGAGCTAGTTTTTTCAGGTGAGGGTATCTTGTCTCAGCGTCAATTAAAATTGAAAGAATTATGGATTTAATCACTTGGCCCAGCAGCCTAACTAAAAATGGCCTAGGTTTGACGTCTTTACCCGATATGGACCATGTTGCATATAATTTGAAAGAAACTTTTCATTCTTTAGCCCATTATTAAAGACATACTTCTAGTATTTTTTTTCTTTTCTACTTTCTTCTTTCTCAGCATACTCAATATCTCTTAACTCGCCTCTCCTTCCTTCTCCCTAAAAATTACATAATTTTTTTCTATACACTCGTGATAATTGCTTTTGAGCACTCAAGTAAAGAAACAAAAACAAATACTCTAACATTTTAGTAATTTTTGTGCTCTATACAGATGTGCACAATGGCTCTTTAATCCTCGCATTCTATGTCAATTCAATTTTGATTTTTGAGTTAATTGAATCGCAATAAAATTTGGCATATCAGTCCAAAAACTATCAGATCTTGCCTAAAAGAGCATCTCCAATAACCTCGTCTCATATTTTCTTATTTATCTTAGTTTTTGTTTCATCCTTTGCAACTGGTGAAGCCCAAATGTGAATGCCAAAAACTTGCCGGAAAAATTCAACACCAGCAACCACCAAAATCTGTAATGTGGTGATCGACAAAAGGTGTTTTCTAGTGTAAATTTGTATAGCTAGAGTTTATACACACTTATACAATATTGTATAAGTGTGTATAACTAAGTACAATATTGTATAAATTATCTATATTTTTAATGTATAAGTGTGTATATACATTATACGTGTATAATAGGTATCCATGGATGTTTGACACTTTCTTCTTTTTTTCTTCTTTGTCTAATTTTTCTGATATACATTATTAGGTATTATATACAAGTTTATACAAAGTTATACATCACTATACATGTAATGCACATGTACAGTTAAATCTAAGATTAAAATTTCATATGTTTAATATATGTATAAATCAACTTTTTTTGTTGATTTATTAGCCAAATCATGAACATACAGTAATTGTTTCATTTTTTATTTTTTATTTATGCTATTTGCAACTTGGAAAAGAAGAAAATTTAAGGTTTTCAAGTTGCATTATATATGAATTTGAAATTTTTGTAGCTGTAATAGGAATATATACAAACTTGGGAAAGAATAATAAAAAAATCATATTTTTTGTGCTTGAAGATCTACAGAATAAAAAACAAGAAGAAAAAATTACTTATTTTTCGACTTTGGCCTATTTCTAATGGGCTACATATTTGCAAAGTTGTAATTAGGTTATTCTGATGCAATGTATATGGATGGACTATATTTTTTGCAATTCTCCCATTAAAGTTTTACTGATATAGTAAATTTGCGTATCTTTATTTTCAGGGACCAAGACTGCGGTTACCGCAACTTCGGAGACTGCTAATTACACCAGTAGGCATTCACCTGGTCTGCTTTGACGAGCATTGGTGGTAAGGGTAGATACATTTTCAGCTTTCTTAGGCGTCGAGGCATTCATCATTCCATTGCAGCCCGTGGTCTTTCCTTAGCACGTTGAAGAATATATGTCATCTGTCCTAGGATCGTGAAATGAACCTTGATAGGGAGGCTATTTGTCCTGTCAGTTTCTACGCCTTTTTTTTGCTAGCCAGTGTTTTCGGTATTGCATCGATTGCCCTAATTTGATCCGGGTTGACCTCGATTCACTTTTGTGATACCAGAAAAAGCAAGGAACTTTCCAGAAGTTATGCCGAAGGCGCAGTTTTTGGGATTCAGTTTCATCCCGTACAGCCTTAATATTTCAAAAGCTTCCTTCAGATGACCAATGTGGTCTTCTCTCTTTGCTGACTTCACTAGCATACAATCGATGTAAACCTCCTTGGTCTTACCGAGTTGTTCTTTGAACATCTTGGTAACTAACCTTTGATACGTTGCCCAGCATTCTTGAGCCTGAATGGCATTACCTTATAGCAGTATGTCCCTTGATGGGTGATAAAATTGGTCTTTTCTTGATCTTCCTCAGCCATTAGAATTTTGCTATAACCGGAGTAGGCGTCCAAGAAGCTTAGCAGTTCATGCCCTGCTATTGCATCGATAAGTTGGTCGAAATGAGGTAACAAGAAGGAGTCTTTAGGGCATGCTTTGTTTCGGTCGGTGAAATCAACACACATTCACCATTTGTCATTTTTCTTTTTTACCATGAACACATTGGCGACCCATTAGGGGTATTTTGATTCCCTGATGGAACCGTTGGCAAGTAGTTTGGCGACCTCCTCGCTGACCGCCTCTTTTATTGTGGCATTGAATTTCTCCTCATCTATCGCACCGGCGGATAAAGTGGGTTTACGTTCATCTTATATGTGGAAATATCCCTTGAGATTACTGGCATGTCTGAGTGGGAGAAAGAAAACAAATCGAAATTGTTAGTTAAAATTTCACAATACTTACCTTGTTTCGAGAGGTTGTGTTCAATGTAAGCCTTTTTTGTGCTGTCGGTGTTGTCCAATTGGACGGGGTCGAGATCTTCTACGGTTGCCTTACAAGCTTCTACAATGTCCGAGTCTTTGATGGCCTCTACTTGTATGTCGGGTTTGATGCCCGACAGGGCTGACTGCTATGCTTCCGCACTCGCCCCCTTTTCGTTGTTTGGTGTGAGTACAATCTTGGGCGATCCGGTAGCATTCTTGGGCGGTACATGGCTCGCCTTGGATGCTGAATATACCCCATGGGGTGGGAAATTTGATTGCTTGATAGAAGCTTTAAGGGATGGCTCGCATGGCGTGTATCTATAGTCGTCCGATGACGGTGTTATAAGTCGTTTCCTGGTTCATGACATGGAATGTTGTTTCCAAGCTGACCCCCTCCCGGCTAGGACAGGTAGCACTATTTCTCCAAATGTATGCTCTACTATATTATTAAAACCTATTAGTTTTATGCAACATGGTATTATCTTATCCTCGAGCCCTATTTGCATGAGGACTCGTGGGGGAATAATACATACGCCGCTTCCGTCATTCACCATAATTCTTTTTACACTGATATAAGCGATGCGTAAAGTTATAACTAAAGCATCATAGTACGGTAAAGACAGACTGTCGGTATCTGACTTATCGAAGACGATACTATCTTCGAGGTCGTCATACTGTTCGTGGGCGACTGTCCGTTTGAGTTTTTGCGTGGCGATGAACTTTACATCATTGATTACCGTATCATCGCCACCACCAATGATCATTTGTATGGTACGGGCTGGCGATGGTGGCTTTGGAGGTCCTTGGGGTGTGTCACTCCCTCTGGCGAAATTGGCCCGTCCTTTATCACTTAGCAATTCTTTAAAGTACCCTTGGTTTAACATCCTCACCACTTCTTGCCGTAGACCTATGTAGTCTTCAGTCTTGTGTCCTCTTTCTTGGTGGAATTCACATAGGACATTCGACCTCCTGGAGCTTGGATCCGATTTTATCTTCTGTGGCCACTGCACCTTTGTGCCCAGTTTTTCCAGTGCGTACACTATCTTTGAGGGGAAAACATAAAAATTATAAGCAGATAATAGTGGAGGCATACCTCTTTCGTTTTGTAGGGGTGTAGTGTGCCGGGCATGACATCCAGATGTCGTAGAGGAGGCGGATTGGATGTTCGGACATATGGCTAATGCCTTTCTCGATTGAAAATCTGGTGGTTGATCTATTCACCCATAGTTACGTCGATATCTCCTTGTCTCGGTCTGGATTGATGTTAATTGTTGAAGCGGGCCATTCAGGTCCTCCTAGTCTGCCCTTACCTCTACGCAATAGGCGTTGTAGATTTCTTCCCATATGGTTGGGGGTACTTCATGAGTCTACTAAGCAGTTTTTTGGTTGCCTTAGATCCGTTCCTGTTTAACCCATTTTGAAAGGATTCTACTTCCATCCCTTCTAACAAGTTCAGTAGACTTATCCTTACTCTGTTGAATCGGGCCAGGAAATCCCGTATTCCCTCACCCGTCGTTTGCCTAACGGTGAAGATATCATCGATCCTAGATTCGACCTTATTTGCCCCCACGTGAGCGTTGGCAAATTTATCTGCCATTTCTTCAAATATTGATATCGACTGTGCCAATAGTTAGGAGTATCATGTCAACATTCAACCTGTCAAAGTTTCACCAAACCTTTTTAGCAGCACTAACTATACATGTTCTTTTGATAGATCATTGCCCTTCACTGCAATAACGTAATGGATCAAATGATCCTTTGGCTTCGTGGTATCGTCGTATATTTTCAAGTATGGTGACATTTTGAAGGTCTTTGGAATGGAATGGGGAGCTGCCCCTTTATTGTATGGTTTTTCAACAAATCAACCCACACCGTGTTTCGGTAGTAGCTTCGGAGCGCCTGGTATTTTGTCAACCTTCTCCTGATGTTCCTTCATTTGGTCGCGGAATATTCTGTTCTTGTTTTTCATCTCTTCCATTTTCTTTAAGATGGCCATAAGTGCATCGTCACCTGCATTAGTAACATTTTGGGTATCGCATGTTCGAGTAGTGGCCGGCTCATCGTCTGCAGCTGCGAGTTTCGTAGGTGGTGAGTCCTCGACATCTCTTTGAGTAGGTTTCTCGAACATATTGCTCAAGGTACTTGTTAACCACTCTTCTAGCAGCTTCTTGACTGCTGGCGGTGCTTCCTCCGTCACGGATATTGATGCTCCCCTTTCACGCAAGATGGTTAGATCCCCGTGATAAAGATGTGAGATCTCCCCCTCCAGTGTGGCACCTGGCGTTGTATTCTCATTGTTTCCTCTACCGGTCTCGTTGAGGGAACTCAGGAGATTACTTGCTTTTAGCCTTGCTTCCCTTTTTTCCAACCATTGTTGGTTCTTATGAAGTATGAGGAAAAATAGTAATCACTTTTAAGAATCTAGATGAAAACCCATGGTTTCAGCTATAGAAATCCCCACAAACGGCGCCAAATTGTTTTACTCAAAATATGCAAAAATATTTTTGAACAAATCAATCAAAATATGAAGGTAAATCTTAGTTGAGTATAATGAATATTAGATTAAGTAAAAATGAAGATATGATCACCAATAAATTTCTTTAGTTCTCAGATAATGTTTTCTCAGAGTTTTTCCGATCCCCCTTCACAAAGTTCTTTGTCCCACTTATATACTAGAAGGAGACTCTTCTAAGTTGTCGGAAATAAACTACCAAGAATATTCGATGGAATATTCTTAATGTCCTCTAATGGGCTTACAATATTACAAGGGTCGCACATCCTCTTCTTCTATTCTATGGTTGTCTCTTTAGGGACGTCGCCTAGAAGGTACCTAATCGTTTGTCGTGCTTGTCGTAGGTCGTGGTTGGTCAAATTTGAACCCAAAGTATTATCTTATGAACCCTACCAAATGACCCCTTAAAATGCAAACATCTAAACCATTCATCAGCGCTACTATACAAATTGTCACCAAGATATTAATTGAAGTGATGGTATATATACTCTGTATACATTATAACACTGCGTACTAATATATCTTGGTTCCGCTTTCCAACTCGAAGCAACATAACATGGTAAACAATGTTTATCAGGCAGATTTAAAATTTGAGGCTTATAGGTTTCTCTAGTAATTTTAAATTAATATACAATAATAATTGAGTCCATAATTAAATATTTATAAATTTTTGATAAATCTCTTAATATAAATACAGAATTTACGCAATAAATTATAGTTATTGAATTCCAAAAAACCTGTATTTAATGCTATAGGTCCGCCCCTTATAGGATCACTCGATTAATAGGTCAATTCTCTGCTACCTCCCCATTCACGACATCTCGGAAGTGAGTGGTAGCCAAGTTTTCTAGTAAAGATATACGTTCTTTCTCGACCTCCTTGAAGCAGTAAGCAGGGGCTTGCCACTTTGAATCCTCCAGCACTTTCCCCACCTCAAATGTCATTATATGTTCAACCAAACCTGCATTTTTTCGCATATTTCAAGCATTATATAAAGTTTATCATAAAGAAAATATTATAAGAGAGAGAGAGACGGCTACATTACGTTTCTTACATGAATGTTTGATTTTTTTCCGATTCGAGTTGTGAAAGCAGCAAGTAATGCAAGAGGATAGATTGTTTATCTCACACCCTTAGAGATGCAGCTCAGTGTCGAAGCTAGGTGTGCGGAAGGGGTTCAGTCTAATCCTCTTTGTCTGAAATTTTTTTTGATATGCAAATATTAGATGTTGAATCCCATTAGATTCTTCGCATATTTACTTTTTAAATATTTTGAATCCTCTTGATAAAATTACTGCTTCCGCTATTTCCCACACCATATGTGAATAGTGCATCAGAATATCCTTTATGGAGAGGAATACAAGCGTCGCTCAGCAAAAGGAACGGTTGGAGTGCTCATCCTAATGGCAGAACTCCAGTACCATACTACCTTAAATGTGTCAGAAATTGAAGCTTAGCTCATTAGTAGTGAATATACGCATAAAATAGTGAACTTCATTCTATTAATCTCACTATCGAAAAGAACGGTCCTTTTTCTCATACAAGTAGTCTCAGCAGAAAATTTTATAACCCAAGTTTTAAGCATAAAAACAATTCTTCCCTAAATAGATGGTCTATGCAATTCAACAAATCAAAAAGACAATTAAAAATATTTGCATACCGTCGTAAAAATGCCAATAAACAGGAATCTTGGTAAAAGCATCCTCGTAATACTGTAAGAAACCAACTTTCTCCCAAACATTACAAAGGAATCCATCCTTGTACTTATGTCCTACATAATTTGAACCTTCAAGCCAATTAGGTCTAAGAATGCCCACTGGGAAATGCCTGATAGTACACTCTTGGGTAGAATCCAAAGTGAAATAAAAGGAAGTACCATTTTGCCATTCAACTCCATACAAAGTCTTTCCTAATTGGTATTGGTTTATATGCATGTACCTTTTGTTTGGCCAGTCGTACCAAAGGTCTACTTTCCTAAGACCTTGAGTGTAGTTCATGATTGTAATTGCGTGGAATTGGTGAGGCCATGGCGCTAGAATTGGGTCTGTGGACTCTGATTCAAATGCAATTGAAGAAAACAAGAGAGTGTATGTAGAGACGAGGAAGATGAATTTGATAGTAGGAAACATTTTGTTCTTGTTCTGTGTTTTTGGTTTTCTTTAGGTGTCTCGGCAAAGATTAAAAGTAAGCAAATAAAATCAGCTAGAAAAACTCAGAAGCAAACATGTGGAACATAAACTGCCAAGAAGATAAGGTCCATCTCACTTTATGATGCTTCATTTCTCAAGTGAAATTAAAAAAATTATTGCCACAACAGCAATAACATACTCGGTGATGTATGGGTCAAAATCTTGCTGAGGAAATTAGTGAAAGAACGTAAAGTTAAAGACTGTATCTCGAGTTAGCGAATGAGACGAGGTCGACCAAAGCCTAATAATGAGCGGTCGCAGAGCGAGCCATAGAGGTCAAGGTCAAATAGCGAAAGTTAGGAATAACGACTAGTCTAGTCTTAGAACTAGTGACAGGAATATTCTCTTGGATATTCTTTTTGTTGTACTTTTTAGGATTTTTAGAGAATATCTCGTATGAATAGAAAGGGAGAGAGAAGAAAAGAGGCACGTGAGATTGAATCTGAGAACGCTATTGTAAGAAGTTGACCACTGAGAGAATATACAAAGTTTATTTTTCTATAGTGATTGATTTTATCGATTATTCTTCCTTTTTACTCACATGATCAAAGAAAGCATTACTTATATTTTCGTTCACTGATATATATCATTGTTAGAGGAAAGAATCTTCTACATCATCTGATATTTGGGTGAAGTGTTTTTCTTATTTACATTTATTATCATTTCTCATATTTATTGCTTGTCCTCATTCCTTCATTTATTCACAAGAGTATCATTAAATCGCTTTTTGGCCTTAAATAGCTTTGAATGTGATTTCTAGGTTGTTACTTCCCATCAATCTTGGATCTAGAACTTATTATATTTAACTAGAATTTACCTATTATCATTTTACTTAATTAGTTTTAAAAAAGGTTTAAGACTGTTTGGTCAAACAATTTGGCGCCGTCATTAGGGATTTTCTAGTTAAAAGCTTTGGTTTTTTCTAGATCTGAAAAGAAAAATATCACACAAAAAACTCTGCACAGTCCCGTTCTCGTTGTTTGCACAGATCTGACATGGCAGGCAATGTGGAAGAAAAGAGAGGCGATAGCGAATCTCACCTCTAATCTCATAAACACTATCGACGAAGCTCACGGATAGGAAGAGGAGAATGTGACACCAAGCACTTCACCCAGGCGAAGTGATTCACCATCTCTTCATGGCAGCGTCATCGCTTCTAATGGAAACGTAGCCTCTAAGTCTATTGCGGAAGAAGCACCACTAGCTGTAAATAAGCCACTAGAAGCATGACTAACAAATACACTAAACAACATACTAGATAAACTCGCTTAGAGGGCGAGCAGAGGAAGTGTGGGAGTCGACATCGGCGCAACAACCAATGAGCAGCACACCCAACCTCCTACGCGAGGTACTACTCACCCTGTTAATGATGCAGGTAACAACGCCGTCACTGTTATTTTTAGAAAAATGGAAGAGATAGAGAACGAGAACAAGACACCACGTGACTAGATGGGGGAGCATCAAGAGAAGGGTAGATAAGATATCGGGCGCCGTAAAACTCCTACCAAAACGGGACGCCATCCGGTTCGTGGAACAACCATATAGCGACGATGCCGCGCCATATGCTATACCAAAAACTTTCAAAATGCTACCATATTTGAAAATATATGATGGGACGACAGATCCGGAGGATCATGTGACCTACTGTGTCATCTCAGTAAAAGGCAACAACCTTGAAAAAGAACAAGTATCATCCATATTGATGAAGAAGTACCCTACTGACGGGGCCCTAACTTGGTACTCACAGTTACATGCGCGCTCCATCGAAACATTCGAAGAAATGGTTGACAAGTTCGTCACTGCCCATGCCAGGCCAAGAAAGAGGAGGCAAGGATGAACGACATACTCTCCATCAAGCAATATTTTGGCGAGGAACTCAGGGACTTCCTCACCCGATTCAACCGTGTAAGAATGACCCTTTTGAACGTATCTAAAGGGATGATAGTGGCTTCTTTTCAGAATGGGCTGAGCAAAAGTGGGTCGAGAGCGACCAAGAAATTGCTGAGCCGACTCATAAAATACCCTCCAACCACTTGGTATGAGATACACAATGCCTACTGTGTAGAGGTAAGAGCCGACGAGGATGATCTCAACGATCCTATTCAACATCTGACCCCGGTCAAAATGGAGTCTAGGAAAGACCGAAGAAACAACAATAGGAGAGATCTAGTAGAGTCACGACCAAATCGAGAAAGGCACCAACTTTATGTCAGAGGAACCCTCATGCCACCTCTACATCACGACGAAGGTCCATCAAAACCAGATTATATAAGGCTTATCCACACAAGTAATGGAGAACATATGAAAGCTTTGGAATATTATTTTAGAGCACTAGAATGAAACCCATTCTTACCAAAAGCTTTTAATAATATGTATGTGATATGTCATTACGTGCGACTATCTCTACTATAGAAAGAAAATAAATCTAGTAAAGTAACTACTAGAACCAAATAGGCTTTCTACATATGAACCGTCTAAAATAATGATTTTTATCAGTTGTAACAAAGAAAGAAACTTCATAGAACTCAAAATAGGAAAAATTAAAAACGCCTAGCAACTTTTTTCTATGGATATAAGGCTTTAATTGATAAAGATAGAAGAAGCACCGTAAAGATCAATTAGCAAGATTTTGGGCTGATACAATAATAACGCGAATGGAAACCTACTGAAAATAAAGAGGTATGCGACCTTGTTATCAACTCCAATTTTTGCGTTTCTCCTATAGAAATAGTCTACGCATTGGAGAAGCTCGGCCCAAAGGTAAAATGGCCGCAGAAGATGAAGTCCGACCCAAACACAAGAAAATCAAACACCTTTTATAAATTCCACTAGGAACGAGGTAACAAGACCGAGGACTGTATCGCTCTCAGACAAGAGGTCGTGAACATGCTTCACCAAGGTCACCCAAAAGAGTTGATGAGTGACTGAGGAAGGGCCAACTTCACAGGAGGACGGGAACAACATCAGAGGCCGCCGAAGCCCCCTTCCCTAGTTCAGACCATTCAAATGATCATTAGGGAAGGCGACGACGCATCTTCCAACAACGTGAAGTTCACCGCCACTCGAAAACTCAAGTGGCCAATCACCCACGAACGGTATGACGAACTCGAAGAAAGTATCATCTTGGATAAGTCGGATACCCACGGTTTGGTTTTCCATCACTATGATGCCCTTTTCATTACTTTACATATTTTTTATACTGATGTAAGATGTATCATGGTCGATGACGGAAGTGGAGCATGCATCATCCATCCCCTAGTTCTCACCCAAATGAAGCTCGAGGACAGGATATTACCACATTGCATCACGCTAACAGGTTTTAACAATGCAGTTGAGCGAACAAACGTCCTGACCGGTGGCGTCACTTTGGAGACCACACTCCACATCATGGAGCAGGATACGGCGTGCAATGCCATCATAGGCCGACCATGGATACACGCCATAAAAGTCGCCCCCTTCCCCCAGTATGTAGCAAGTCATTAAATTTCCCACCCCTTAGGGAGTATTCAGCATCCGAGGAGAGCAAGGCACGACCCGTGAATGTTATCACATTGCCCAGGATTGTGCATACACCAACAACTGAAACGAAAAGCCGATGAAGCATAGCAATTAACAGAGGCAGGTTAGATGGCGAGGAAGTAAAGGACGTCATCCGCGACCCTAAAATCATAGAATCCACATAGTCAACCGTAAAAGATCTCGACCCGGTCCAATTAGATGATGACACCCCAGTAAGAAAGCTTTCATCGGCCACAAACTCCAAGATCTAGGTAAATTTCATCAATTTTTAAATAATAACATGGACCTTTTTTCTTTTTCCCATGCAGACCCGGTCCGTAGAAGATCTCGACCCGGTCCAACTTAGATGATAACAACCATAGTAAGAAATCTTTCGCCGGCCACAAACTCCAAGATCCAGGTAAATTTCATCAATTCTTAAAGAATAACGTGGACCTTTTCGCTTTTTTCCCATGCAGACATGCCAGGTATCCCAAAGGAAATAGCAACTCACAGGTTGAACGTCGACCTATTTTACCCCATTAAGACAGATCAGATGAAAGTTCAACTCGGCAATAAACGACACAGTTGGTCTAGAAATTACTAGTGAATGGTTCTATCAGAGTATCAAAGTACCCTCACTGGGTCGCCAACATAGTCATGGTGAAAAAGAAGAACGGTAAGTAGATGATGTGCGTGGACTTCCTATATTTGAACAAAGCCCTTCCAAAAGACTCATTCCCGCTACCTCACATCGACCAACTAATCGACGCCACAGCCGGACACGAACTGTCGAGTTTCTTGGATGCCTACTCAGTCTACAACCAAATCCTCATAGAGGAGGATGACCAGGAAAAAACCATATTCATCACCTACTAGGGAACGTACTGTCATAGAGTGAAGTCATTCAAATTGATAAACGCAGGAGTGACATACCAGAGGCTAGTGACCAAAATGTTCAAAGAACAACTCGACAAAACCATGGAAGTATATATTGTGACATGTTGTTCAAGTTAAAAAGAAAGGAAGACCATATCGTCCACTTGAGAGAGGCCTTCAACATACTCAGAAAGTACGGTATGAAATTAAACCCCCGAGAAATCTATCTTTGGTGTGACGTCTGGGAAGTTCCTCGACTTCTTGGTATCAAAGTGAGGCATCAAGGTCAATCTGGGCCAAATCAAGGCCATAGTAGGAATCCCGTAAAATCTAACCAGCAAAAAACAAGTGCAAAAACTTACCGGCTGAATAGCCGCCTTGTCAAGATTCATCTCGCGGTCCTCCGATAGGTGCCACAAATTTTTTGGCGTACTCAAAAAGGACAATGGACTCCAATGGAATACTGAATGCATCAACGCCTTGAAAGAACTAAAGGCCCATCTGTCTTCGCCATTGTTGCTCGCTAAGGCAAAACCCGGAGAGCGCCTTCTTGTCTATTTGGTCGTGGCCAATGTCACAGTAAGTGAAGCTCTGGCACCCAGAAAATAAAGGTACGCAATATCCAATCTATTACATTAGCAGAACTTTGGTCGATGCTGAAACAAGTACCCTTACCTCGAGAAATTAAATTTGGCCCTGGTCGTAGCTTCACGGAAGCTTAGACCTTATTTCCAGTGCCACACCATCTCGGTGGTCACGACTTTTCCTTTAAGGAGTATGTTGCACAAACCCAAATTGTTGGGTATATTGGCCAAGTGGACCATAGAGCTGAGCGAGCACGATATAACCTAGCAGCTGCGAATAGCGATAAAGTCACAAGTTCTTGCAAACTTTGTCGCCGGCTTCAGTGCGAAGATAATGTCCTAAGTTGAGAAGGAAACCGCCATTACTTCTACCGAAGTACGCGACATATGGGTCCTGTACACGGATAGCATCAATTACAAGTAAGCAAGAACACATGAAGAAGAAAAGGGAACAAATGCAGGGCTGAAGAAACTAGAAGAGTGCAAACGTTTCTTTGAGAAACTTCCCCCTCTTTATTTATAGACCTCATGGGCGTTTGAATCGATGCAAGCAACCGCCAGTGGCCCTAGAATCGAAACAGCAGGGACTCGAGGATTGAGGCAATGCATCGGGAAGATGCGCAATGATGACACATGCGTTATGATGCCATTTTGTATCAACCTCCTGACCCACGAATCTCAAACAACATGTCATTTCTTCTGCAACATACACCCCCACTCAATCACCATGCCCAAAGACTTTCTCATAAGTCAACGACTGAAAGATCCGCTCATCGGGGCCGACCAAAAGACAACCCCGACAAGTGGAGGCATTAACTGCATGGGTCAAAATCTTGTTGAGGAAGTTGTGCGTGGAAACAATGTAAAGTGGAAGACTGTGTCCTGAGTTGAGCAGATGAGACGAGGTCGACCAACGTGCAGTCACAGAGTGAGCCGTAGAGGTCGAGGTTGAATAGCAAAAGATAGGAATAACGAGTAGTGTAGTCTTGGAACTAGTGATAGGAATATTCTCCTAAATATTCCCTTTATTGTACTTTTAGGATTTTTAGAGAACATCCCATATAAATAGAAAGGGTGAGAGAAGAAAAGAGACACGTGAGATTGAATCTGAGAGCACTATTGTAAGAAGTTGACCATTGAGAGAATATACAAAGTTTACCTTTCTATAGTGATTGATTTCATCGATTATTTTTTCTTTTCACCCACATGATCCAAGAAAGCATTACTTGTATTCTCGTTCAATGTCATATCTCGATGTTAGAGAGAAGAATATTCTACGTCATTTGATATTTGGGTGAAGTATTCTTCTTATTTATTTTTATTACTATTTCTTATATTTATTGTTTGTCCTCATTCCTTCATTTATCCACAAAAATATCATTAAACCGCTTTTTGGCCTTAAATAACTTTGAATGGGATTTCTAGGTTGTTACTTCCCATCAATCTTGGATCTAGAACTTATTATATTTAACTAGAATTCACCTATTATCATTTTACTTAATTAGTTTAACAAAAAGGTTTAAGACATTTTGGTCAACCAGTTGCGATCCCATAAATAGAGTCTGAAGATGATAAAATGTACTCATACCTTACTCCTATCTTGTGTGAGGTAGAAACGGAATTGAATGTATGCAGATCTTACTTCTACCTTATTTAAGGTAGAAAGAATATTTCAAATTAACCCTCGGCTAAGAAGGGTGTAAATTGAAAATTTTATTGGTGAAGAAAAATATTTTACCATGGTCAAAGTGTCGAAGTCTACTTAGAAAAAAAAATTGTGGTTAGATTTAGTGATTTTTTATACAGTCGAGAAATACCAATTTACCCGAAAAGAATAGGAAAAAAGTCTTTCCATTTTGAAATGGTCTACAATCATAATAGAAATGGGATGAGTTGATATTGAGATTATAAATATCTTTATATAAAAATCACTTCACATCTACTACTATTATATGAGGATAAGCAGAACATGGTCAACATACCTGCTTGCCAATCAGGGATAAAATTGGAATTACTCATTGGGTATGCTTTATTGAGTAATACTTTGTTACTTCAATTTTGGTACATTTTAGTAAGGGCTTAGATGACGACAGACCACGTGGGGGGCTTTTTGGAGAATTCAGGTGGTCTAATGATTGATATGGGCCCAGTTGGATGCTTTTAGTGATTACGTTAAAATAAAATTATTTTAGCGACTGACAAAAACGGTTTCTGTAGCTATTTATATATCCCTTCGAGGTGTGGTCCTTGCTTTTTGCTAATTACTTTTCAGTATGGAAAAGTGGTATTTTTGAGGTGTCTATGATGCTTAAACCATTCTATTACTGCTGATTAAAAATCCAAACAATTAAACAAAATGATCAAAATTTTCACCAACTGTTACAATGTTTTTAAAACCTATAATATCTTAGATAAGTTTAAAATTATCATAGAAATATTTTCCAATGCATTTTTTTCAATTACAAAAACCAAATAACTTAAATAATTTACTAATAAAAATATAATTATGATAGTGAAATATTATATAGCATATAACACTAAACACTATCCAACTTATAAATGAACATAATTTAGCAATGAAAATTCAAGTTCCAGTGACGCTATTAACAAGTGATAAAATAATATAAAAAGAATAAAGTGTGTACCAATAATTTACAAGATATCAGTTTCTCCCATACCAAGTGTCTATGTTTTCTGGCCGAATAAATTACGGTATTGAAAGCTGTAAAGGAGGTTAAGAAGTACTCCTTCCGGTCCAAAATACATCACAATTGACGTGAAGATTAATAAATCAATTGTTAGAGCTGTTAAAAAGCATTGAAATTTGATAATATACTAACAATCCTTCATGGAAAGAACAAAGTATCACCAAAAATAAAATCTCATAAATGCCAAATCAGGTAAGGAACATGATGTTTTCCTTGGACAATTTAAAGTATTATCGAAAATAACTGCAAAAAATTTAACGCTAAATAACTATTGGGCTAGCACAGGCTACACCCCACTAGTTAAAAACATAAATCATGATACAAGATAATGTTAGCCGTCCAAATTTTAAGTTTTTATTGTAATTAGTGAAAGAGTAGTTAGGTACTTAGTAGAGGCTGATTGTGATGTAAAGGAGTAGTAGCAAGTCAAAACTACTACTAGAGCTCTACCTTATATAATTTCTGTATTAATGGATACTAATGTTCAATCAAAAAAAGATTTTAAGTTTTTGGTTTGTGGGACAGAAAAGAAAACGTATCGTACGATGGAATCAGACCAACTAAATTTGCAAACGTGTAAATGTCTTAGAAACGTGTAATTCCTTCGTGATAGAAGGACACAATAATACCATACCCAATATTATCCTATATCGTGAGATACGAAAATTAGTGTATAAGTAAACCTTGCCCCTATCTTGTGAGAATAGAGAGGTTGTTTGCAATACCTCGGCTCAGGAAAGCATAAGCACCACATTAATGAAAATATAAACAAGGGTAGTACCAAAGTCATATAAAAGCAAAATAAAAACAACAAGATAGTAAGGTAATTAATAATGAAAGAAAACAACGGTTAGTCATAAAAACCTACTATTCACAGAAAGCGAGACTACAACTGTTATGAACACTCTAGACTACCTACTCTACTGCCGAAAAACATATAATTTAGAAGTCGAACTCCTCAGAACAATCAACAGAAATGGTAGTTGGACGAACTCATAGTTGCTTCATCCATTCCCTTCATCCTCTACGAAATCTGCCTCTTTCTTAATCACTCTGCAGACTATAAAGAATATTTCAATTAATCAAAGCATGATCTCCTGCAAAGCTACAGAAAACTGGAGTACTAATTGTACCAGAATGCTGCTCCTCTAATCTGTACTATCCCAAAGTTACAAACGGTACATGAAAACACAGATGATCTGTTCCGAACTGGACTACTAGAAACAAATTTTGATGTATCCTCCAGAATTTGAAGACTAGGTAATCAATGTTAACAACTTATACCTATAGATATGTTTTCCTATAAGCAATATCAATTTTAAGTAGACAGTTGGTCAATAAACAAAGGCAGATCGTAACATAATTACCATGATGCAGTATTCTTGCTTCAATCTGTACTCGATCACATTCTTGTTCCAAAGCAAAAGAAAGTGAGCTGATTCTGGAATTAGTCCTCAACCCCCACTTTTAGAAGTTTATCTCACGTCTCTCAGCAAAAAACTTACCACTCACGAACTGGTCAGGGAGAAGAGCAAGCCAGACTGCAGTATCAGCAGCGTCTACTGGAGACGTACGCCCAGCCCATGCGGTCATGGCAGTCTTCACCCAACCTGGCCAATAGCAATTCATATATATCTTATGACCGTCTGGCCTGTCTGAAAGTATCTTCACCATTAGTCTGGTGTAAGCATTAGCAGCAAGCTTTGACAATTGAACACTTGCGGCCATCCCCCAGATACCCAAGTCCCATCTTTTACTTGTTCCAAAAATGTGTTCACGGTACTATCAATCAGTTCCTCTGATAAGGAATTTATCCTCCAGTTGTTGTCTCAAGTTGACATTTGCAATTCTCTGGTGGGCATCAAGCAAAAGCAGAACATTTTTCAGATGTGAATGAAATAAAAGATGTTTGCATGATAGAAACCTCAAGTATTTTTTTTTTAACCGTGGTGTCCAAGGTAGCTTGCGTGCACCTCGACTAATTTCACGGGGTACCTGCTATCTCCCACTAGCAACAGGTACTAGGTAACCTCAAGTAGTTATTGTGACAACAACAACAACTACCTAGTATAGTCCCACAAAGTGGGGTCTGGGGAGGGTAATATGTAGACGGGCCTTACCCCTACCCGAAAGGGCAGAGAGGCTGTTTCCAATCGACCCTCGGCTCACTGAAGGAAAGGAAAAACAAAAACAAAAACAAAAGAGCATTAGTAACTACAGCAGAAATAGCATAAATAATTATCTAAACATAAGAACCATAAATAAAATAGCATGCAATAATATCAGATAGTAACTACCATAAGGGAGACACAATCAAATACACAAATCATCAATGGATAGCCCTGCCAAACCTCACCCAATCCCGGGTGAGGAGTACGAAAAACTATAGGAGCCCCTATCCTACAACCCTGATACTAAACCTCCAGACTTTCCTATCAAGGGCCATGTCCTCGAAAACCTGCATTCTAGCCATGTCATGCCTAATCACCTCGCCCCAATACCTCTTAGGCCTCCCTCTACCTCGCCGTACGCCAATCCTGATACTCGCCGTAGTTATTGCTTGTGACAAATTGCAAAAATCTCATAAGAAGCACTCCAATGAGAGTGAAGTATTGATCAAACTTGATTTCAAAGTAAACAAATGAAAAAAGAACTTTTCTGCCGCCCAAGGCCCCTTTTAAGTAGGTGTAATAGGTGTATGAAACTCAAATCAATGATTCCATTTTGTAGAAAAAACCCATAACGCACAGCATCTCTATATACATAAAAGGGAAACTATGTACCATATATAATATTTTCTGCACTCAATCTATGCCATGCCAGCATAGGAACCATAATAAGAAATCATCCTAGAGAAACAAATTCCACTTTGGGAACCTTGAGGTATTGCAAAAAGAGTAAGCAAGATGAAAAGGGACAAAAAGAGTGAGACGAATAAACAAGAGTGAAAAGGAATGCTATGGCACTTACATTCCGTCTGCCATTAAGTCTTCCCAATCGTGAGGTCACATTAATAATACGAGCACCAAAAGGAGAAGGCCTCATTAATGGAATCATAGCTTTAATCATACTTTTGGTGCCAAAGTAGTTGGTCTGTATAATGTTTCTGCAAATTCCACTGAATTATCTGAGCCGAAATTGAAGTTGACTCCTGCATTATTGATCTAAACAGTTCCATATCATTAATCGAAGGGCCAGATTCGCCAAAATCAGTGAACAAACAAAAATGATAACAAAATGAAAGCAAAGCAACGGCAACTATAGCATAATGGCCCCCTCTTGCTTCTCTTTACCCTCCTTCCCCCACCCAAAAAAAAAAGGAAAATTGAAAAATAAAAACAGAGAGCACATTCAAACAAAGAAGTACCAGAAAATCTTGCACCGATTAATATCAGTAAGATACTAAAAACTAATCTGGATGCATATGCTACCAGTGCTAGCCCATAATGAGAAAATAAAATAGATGGAGTATCACTGTACCAGTATATGTAAACCGCCATATTTTTCTTTTATCCAATCAGAAAATGTTTGAATTGATGCTGGGTCCACAATATCCAATTGATGAAATACCACATTCAGACCTTCTTGCATGACTTTCGCTGCTTCTTCACCAACACGGGTGTCTCTTGATGTAAGAACTACCGTTAGGCCATGTGATGCCAGTTGGTGAGCAATTTCAAATCCAATTCCTCTATTTGCACCAGTGACGACAGCAATAGTGTCAGTTGACCACCATCTGAAAATCATCCACCGTCTGTAAGTGTAATGCTCAGAAGCAACATCCTAAAGCAAACCAATTTTGACTGGATGAACCATATTCCATCTTGACAATTATGCAGTTGAACTAGTGATTATCTTGATCATGCTTAAGCCCTGAAGCAAGGCTCAAAACATGTTGAGCGCTTCGCTTCGCTTTGTGTGCGCTTTAGTGTCTCATCAAATCTCTAAGGCATACTTTTCCTTGTCCAGACCCCACCTGGTGGGACTATACTGGGTAGTTGTTGTATACTTTTCCTTGTCAATGAGTGTAATCCTAAAAAGGCGGCATTATACAATTGATATTTCACTTTTTCATAATTTTTTTTCAATTTCTTTGTCCATATATTTGTTATTCATGCTTATAATTATTAGTATTGGACTATATATACATATTTTTACTTTTTCTTCCGTTGTGCCTTTTTCCATTAAAGCCCATGCTTTATTTGCGCTTTGCGCTTAAAGCCTCAAAAGACCTTAGAGCTTTTTTGCTCTTTTCGCCTTTGATAACATTGTCTTGATCCCATAACTAAAAGGATTAACTAGCCAAAGTTATCAAAACGGCTTGGAGCATCATTTTAGTTCATGACCAAGGCTGATTGGAAAGTGAATCAAAGAACTAATTATTTTCCCATGATACAGTCAGTTAATAGATTTCCTTGAGCCGGGGTTCTATCGGAAAAAGCCTTTCTACCTTCACAAGATAGGGGTAAAGTCTGCGTACACACTACCCTCCACCGAACCCACTTGTGGTATGTTGTTGTTGTTGTTGATACAATCAGTTTATGTTATGATTATACTAAGTCTATTAATCTGTTGCATAGATGAAGTATAAAGCCAGATTGTAGAGAATGGAAGAAAACCAACTGTACACCAAATCAAATTATCTCTATAGTTCTTTTCTGAATATGTCATTAAGCTAATAAATCGTCTCATTGTTTCCCATCTAAAAATGCTAGAGCAAAATGCAAAATAAATGCACCAGGCTTAGCAGGTTTAGGTTTCTATTCTTTAAACGTGGTTCTTAAAATGCCTTACATCTTTATAGTTCTAATCTCCTGGTAGCAAAAATATACATTAACAGAACAATTTGGTCACTCTATTAGATTCCAAAACTGCATCATTTGCAGTGCAAAGCTGTTTGTCTAATAATCATAAGAACACACGAACAATCATCATCTAAAACATTTGACACGATACTTGCCAACTATATGCTGCATGCCTGCTTCGAGTTTGCCATCTTAACTTATTTTTGTATCTCATGTGCCGATGCACATCTATATGGAAAGCCTTCCTAAATAGTGAGCTCATGGACACACAACTCCCTTCGAAGTTTGAACAAACTACCGACTAAAGCATATCACAAGTAGAATAATTACTATAAAGACATATTGGAAGCTAAAGTGCTTCAGCATCTGCAGTTTTATGCTTCACAGCAAGTATCCAATGCCATCAAATATAACCATCCCATGAAAGCATAAGATGCTACAATTGAAAATGCTAGAGTTTGCTCCATCATCTACACACTGTTTCCTCTACATATGTTGTTTAATCTATAAGGGTCGTTTGGTAGGATGTATTAGAAAAAATAATACATGTATTAGCTTTGATATTATTAATCCATTGTTTGGTAGTATTTTTCAACTTATGTATAACTAGTACTTATATTAATCATATACCCTATTCAGTACTATTTTTATACATAGAAAACCCTGACATTAGCAATACTATGGTTTTTATACATGGATAAGCACGTATAAAGACAAAAATGCCCTTTTAAAACCTTTAATACACCAAACCAAACAATCCATAAGAAATACAGTTAACCATCTCTATAACAGTCTCGTTTGTCCTAATAATTTTGATTTTTATAGTGAACGGTTGTTATACAACTATAACACCATTTGACGTTTAAATATTTTTTGGCTGTTATAAATAAAATTATCCAAAAATCAATTCTTTTTCCTTTTTTAATATTACATATAAAATGGAAAACAATTGTTCGAATTCAAAATCTCAAAAGATATGCATATTTTACTAGTTAAATATTGAAGAAAGCTAATACAACAACAACCCAGTATAATCCCACTTAGTGGGGTCTGGGGAAGGTAGTGTGTACGCAGACCTTACCCTACCCTAGGGTAGAGAGGCTGTTTCCAAATAGACCCCCGGCATCCTGCCGTCCAAGAACTTCCCACCTTACTCTTGGGGAGACTCGAACTCGCAGCCTCTCGGTTGGAAGTGGGGGTTGCTTAACATCAGAGCAACCCCTCTTGTCGAAGAAAGCTAATACATTATTAATAAATTCATAACTAAACGTATAAAGATGCAAACTCTGTGGCTGACATTTTAAACCTACCTAGAAAAATAAATTCTTTCAAGTTTGATAGAATAACTTTGTAATTGTAGTTTTTTCGTAGATTTCATTCTTTTACTAGTGATATAAAGCTTGGATTGGCAAAGATTCGTGTCCAAAATTTCAGCAAAAAGGTATCCAATAGCTTTTCCTTGAAGACAACCTATGAACTTAACAGTTAATTTTCTATCTAAAAAAATTTTTGAAATTTGTTCAATAAAAAAGATATCATGTACAAATCTTAGAATCTTATATCTTATGCGAGATAGAAACTTTGTTTAATGGAAAAGATTGTGTGCATATTGTTAAAAATTATTATTAGTAATCTTAATGATTCTATATGTAAGACAAGAGGGGTTGCTCTGATAGTAAGCAACCCCCACTTCCAACCGAGAGGTTGTGAGTTCGAGTCTCCCCAAGAGCAAGGTGGGAAGTTCTTGGAGGGAAGGATGCCGGTGGTCTATTTGGAAACAGCCTCTCTACCCAAGGGCAGGGGTAAGGTCTGCGTACACACTACCCTCCCCAGACCCCACTAAGTGGGATTATACTGGGTTGTTGTTGTTGTTGTTAATGATTCTATATGTCTGATATAGAAGGGTAACTTTACAAAGAGCGTTCTGCTATAAATATGGTTGTTATGAGAAAAACTTAACTTTTATAGTGGTTATTATATACGTATGTTGTTACAGATAGGTCTGACGGTAATTCCAGCATTACTAATACACCTATTCTTATAGGCACTACCAAACGACCCCTACAATTACAAGGGACACCTACCATCATGAAGCTACAGAGCAAGATAGGCTCTTTTAAGCACTTAGCAATTAAACACTGACAAAATGCAAAATTGCAAGAGAACTTTTTTATGGATTAAAAAGCAAAAGGACAGTGCAATTAGACTGTAATTAAAACTGCCATCATAACAAAGTTAAAGAAGAGAAATTTGTAGAAACTTAAAAATAAAAATAAAAATCGGACCTTTGGTGATCAGAATAAGGAATGGTACGGAGAAGAGAGATTTCTTGGCGTCGCTTCTCTCTTCTCTCTTGCGCTCTCTCCTTTTTACCCATTAATCCTTCGGTTGCTTGGGGTTCAGAGCTCTAGCTATTCTGCTCTTTTGTTTCCCTCAGTACTCATTTCCAGATTTTATTTTGGTTTTGGACTTTAGAGCAAACCCTCGCTTTCCTAATTCCTATTGGTGCTACGCTCCCCAAAATAAAATACTCACAAAACAAGTTATTTGTCCTTCTTTGATGTTTTTCTTTCAAAGTTTTTAAAGAAAGACAAAATTAAATTAAGAATAAAATTTACCAATATATTTAGTTTAAACCGGACCATAATATATTACTTCATATATCATATTTCTATTTCAATAAACTAAATATATAACAATAAAATAGCATATTCATCGAATAATTTTATTACCTATTAATTAATCTTCATTATCAGCGGACATTATTATAATCTTGAATAATTTATTTCCCAACTAAATGACCTTTCAAAATATTTTTCTAATATGACAGAATCTTTGCGTTGATAATGCGTTAATATAAATAAAACTGTAAAGTAACACATTTAAAAGATTGATAAATTATTTCACTTTCAAGCTGAATACATAATTAATAATTTAGCTGCTTGCAAAGCCATTTGTTAATTACTTTAAGGAGCTGCTTAAAAACCTGCCTACAGAATACTCCTTTGTAAGCTTCTCACAAGCTACTTGTAAATAAATATTTTGTTGTTGTTGTTTGGGTGATAAATTTGATATAAAAAAAATCACTTTAACATTTTTGAGACAAAAGGGATAAAATAGAAGTTGTGGAGCGACAAGATAATGTATTTGTCTATGTTTTGTTTTCTTCCTTTGCCTTTAAGACTTGGAAACTGTCACTAACCCCAGAGCTGTTTGCAACTGACACGTGTCTTCCTATGAACACATGTGTTGATATACTAGGAATGAAGTTCTGTACTGTTGTTGCGGATCAACTCTCCACATCTCCTCAAAAAATCAGAGTTCAAAATTTCTAGTTTCGACTTTCGTTTGGGAATTCTAGCGTATGCATTTCCAAGAGAAAAGCTCGTTCTCTTGGAGTTCTTTGCCCTATTTTTTATTGTATGCTTGCATAAAGAAATATGAATATCATGCTAAACATATTTATCTTTCATGCTGTTACCTTTCCTTTTTATGCGCTTGGTATGGATGAAAAATACTTTATATGGAAAAACTTTTACTTTGGTAGATCATTTTATTACTGCTACTAGCATTTTCCAAGTTTTGGGTTGTACGTGACAGATAGTAACTGTGTAAGCTAGAGGATAGGGTATGATGATATTGTTTTGATAGTATTATTTTGAAGTATTAAAGATGAATATAGCAAGTGATATGGAGTAAGGGTGCAACTATCTGTAAAGGAAGATGACTATCGATCTTCATGTTCAGAAGATGACAGTAGCAGGAATGAAGATGCTGAGATGACCTGTGGGCATATTAGGAAAGAGATGATCAGGAATGAAGACATTGGGGACAAGGTGGGAATAGACTCCGTGGTGGATAAGATGCAGGAAGTGAGGGCGAGATGATTCATGCATTTGAAGAGGAGATGCACATCTGCCCTAATGAGTAGGTGTGACAGGTTGGTCATGATGGAGCTGAAGAAGAGATAGAGGTAGGTCGAAGAAATATTGGGGTTGGGGGAGCAGGGATTAGGAAGGACATGGCACATCTTCAGCTTGCCAAGAATATGATCCTTGATAGGAGGATGTGTAGATCGAGGATTAAGGTAGTAGGTTAGTAGGTAGTCGACGTAATTCTTTTTCGTACATGTATTTTCTATACCTGTAGTACTAGGTATTTTCTATTCTTTGATTTCTAATATTACCGGTTGTTTCTTTTGCTTCGGTTTTTTCTTATTCTAGCTGTAGTTACTGCTTCTCCTTACATGGATTCTCCTTTGTCGTATTTCCTTATCTAAACTGCTGCGATTATGTTTTTTTTCAGCCGAGTGTCAGTCAGAAAAAACCTTTCTACCTTCACCAGGTAGAGGCAAGGTCTGCGTACAATATCCTCCTCAGACCCCGCTTGCGTGAATATTCTGGGTATGTTGTTATTTAAAATGACTATATTGGTGCAGAACATTTTCCTTCTAGAAATATTTCCACAATTCAGAGTATCAAACATTGACAAGAGGGGCTTGCTCTGATGGTAAGCAACCCCCACTTCCAACCAAGAGGTTGTGAGTTCGAGTCTCCCCAAGAGCAAAGGTGGGAAGTTCTTGGAGGAAGGATGCCGGGGGTCTATTTGGAGTCTGCGTACATACTACCCTCCCCAGACCCCACTAAGTGGGATTATACTGGGTTGTACTCTAGAGTATCAAACATTGGGAATATCTCACACCAAGACACCCTTTGTCTATCCGTACCATCACCTGATGTCTTTTTGTCTGCGATAACGATATGACAGACCAAACGTCTGTTAATCGAGTAATCTGGAGGAACTACTATTGTTAGATGACAAAATTATTTGACTTTCTTAACTCACAAAACTTCTATAACTTAAACCCATGGATTGTTGACATGTTGAAATAGGGCAGTTGCCAGATATCCTAACAAGAAGTGAATTGGGAACGTGAAAAGATGACACGCAAATTAAAGTGTCAGCTGCTTGTGCTGGCAGTCCTACTGCTAATAGCGATTAGCCCAAGTTTACAGACTCGACTAAGAAATGAAAACAAGGTGAAAACGTCCATTTTCCGATCACCAAAATTTGTGTTGGAACCAGGATCAGTCTGTAACAAATTTTACTACAACATAGCTTTCCCAAAAGGCCATATTGCTATCAGAAGTTTTAATGCTGAAGTAGTTGATGAGGCATGGAATCCTATCCCTCTTCATGAAACATATCTCCACCATTGGCTTGTTGTAAGATATTATCAACGAAAAGGTGCGAAGGTAACAAAGTACCATGGCGATCTGAGGTTCCAAAAATCGGATTTTATTATAGCGAGCAACTCAGGGATGTGCGAAAGGGATCTTTATCAATATTTTGGCCTCGGGTCTGAAACTCGTAGAACAGAAACATATGTTCCAGACCCTTATGGGATAGAAATTGGTAACCTAGGAGAAGTGCCTCCTGGATATGAGGAGAGATGGTTGCTTAATGTGCATGCGATTGATACACGAGGTTCTGAAGATAGGCTAGGATGCACAGAATGTAGGTGTGATCTTTATAATGTTACAAAGGATGAGTATAACCGGGTTATAGAACCAGATTATATTGGAGGCTTGAGATGTTGTTATGATGAAACAAAATGCAGAGTTGATAAAGGGTTTCAGGGTCCCAAGAGAAGCTTGTACCTGAAGTATACTATCAAATATGTAGATTGGGATGCCTCCGTTATTCCTGTTAAAATTTATATACTTGATGTTACTGATACATGGAGAAGGTCAGAAGCAACAGCACTTATGTCAAGACATCACTGTCAGGTGATGAACATTTCCGATTTGTGTCATTCATTTTAAGTCAATCAATCAACTGTGCGTCGATCCCAAGATAGTTGGGGTCGATGATATGATCATCTTTATAACATCTGTGGAACATTTCTGGTGGTTTCTGTTAGATAGTGTCTTCAGCATGAAAGGAAAAACAGAGTTCTATCATTTGAACTTTGGTAGATAAGAATCGAAGGATATCAGGAAAGATTCATGTGGACCTTCGCATTTATGCAATTATGCTCATGTATTATTGTCTCGGGATTATCCAATATGAATGTAGAAATGCTGGTAATCTGATTTATAAAGTTAATAGGGGCTTTTGTTCCGTGTTCCCCAATTATTTGCGGCTGATAATTTTGTTTAACTTTTCTGATACAGATTGAGTATGATGTTGACTCATGTACTAGTGTTGTTGCTAATGCTGGATGCGTGCATAAGAAAAAGATCAGTGTAACTTTGCCGAATGGTGGAGATGTTATTTATGGAGTTGCTCATCAGCATTCCGGTGGGACTGGTTCAACTCTCCATGGCGAGGTACTTTGAGATGTTAGAATTTGTTTCTTTTAGTCCCGTCAGCTTAGGATCTGGTTTCTTGAAAGACACTCTGCATTTTTTAATTGATTCACGTCGGATGAATTCTTTCTCAATGATGCATGTAACTTTGATGGACTCTATCTAAGCATGTTTCACACTCTCAATAGTTCCTGCTTCAAATGTATTTAAGTGATAAAGATAATTCAAATAATCTGCTTATTTATGTTATGGAACAAGTTTTGTCAAACCTCTGAGGTAATCATTTTGTTGATTCCAATTGTTATCTAGAACCTAAAGATGGTAAAATCATTGCGTGCTTTCCTCTTAATTTGCTGGAGAAAGCTATATGAATATTTTCATTGATCTGTAGTAATTTTGTAGGGAAATTATGCAGCACTATTTCCTCCCTACTTCCGCTAAGTAAGGTATTTATGCTTACTGATGTTTCACAATATTGTTTCAGTACTATAGTTAGCGAAGGTGGTGTAGCGATAATGATGTGTCACATATCTTTTTTGAGTTTGTCTTGATGTTCTTGTGATTGTTTCGGTACTGCAAAGAAAAGCATGTGTGAATGAAAACTTCTTTTTTGTTCTCTGCTAATATGTTTAGGATGGACGGGTTATTTGCTCGTCACTTCCAATCTATGGGGAAGGAAAGGAACCAGGAAATGAAGCTGGTTATATTGTTGGGATGTCCACTTGTTATCCGAAGCCTGGCTCAGTCAAGATATCTAATGGAGAAACTCTGACTTTAGTATCAAAGTATAGCAGTGCCCAAGGGCATACAGGAGTTATGGGTCTCTTCTATATTTTGGTTGCTGAACCGTCACAAAAGCACAGCTCTATCTTGCATTCTACAGACAGCGTAAGATCTTGGTTAATATTTATTACATCCAAAAAGAATAATTTCTGACATTCATTTTACTATGTCAATATTGTTTTCTCAAGTTTCGTAAAAGATCCTAAACTTAAAGTTCGTTTGTTTCTGCAGACTGGTGAAATTGTAATATTACATAATGCTGTTTGGGCCATAGCAGGGTTCGGAATTGCAGCAGTTGTTGCTGCAGCTGTAACTTTTCAACGTCAAAGTGGAAGAGAGGAAGGATATGAATCTTATCCTAATCTAAGGTTCTTCCAGTCCAATTTTTAATGACGGGTATTTATATCGACTCAAGTTGGTCCTTGGTCCTGGGTTGTTGTTGTTGTTGTTGGTCCTTGGTCCTGATGCAAAACTTTTAGGCAGTTTAACTGAAGGTGTTTTAGTCTGTAAGGGGTGTTTTAGTCTTTTAGTTTGCTAGCTACCTGTAGCATAGCGTATTATGTCTTCATATCTAATAGCGAGTACTTTGTTTCCTTAAGAATATGTTGTATTGAGTTTCAACATTTTCCAAAGCTAATTTAGCCGTATCTGCCTTTGAGAAAAAAGCCTGATTCAGGCGTTTGATGGCTGTGTATGATAAGACACTATTCATGGGAAGGATCTGATCAATAACTAAATGCAGATGGAGAGGTTCTTAGTGATAAATCTTATTATCTATATATTGATTCTTGTTATAAATAGACTTCTATTTAAGGTGAATGTCTTTAATTAGAGAGATTCTAGAGTTCTATTCTTGGTAGATAAATCATCCTCCTCCCTATAAATAGAGGTGCCCTCTACCATTGTAAAGAACTCCTAACATTCTCTAAGTATCAATAAGAAGAACTCTCTCTACTCTTCTCTCTATTTGCTCTTGTTCTTGAGTTATTGTTCTTGTCTTTTACATTATTTCATAAAACGTTATCAGCACGAGACTCTACCGTCTCAAGAAACATTCTCGAGAAATCTAAGGTATTTTCCTCTTCCTAATTTAATTTTCGATTATGTCTGACATTACGAAAAGAAAGTTCGTTGCCCTTGAAATTTCGGGCAAGAACTATATGACATGGGTGTTGGATGCTGAAATTCACTTAGATGCTATGGGTCTCGGAGACACCATCAAAGATAGAGAAAAAGCATCCACCCAAGAATGTGCGAAGGCCTTGATTTTCTTGCGCCACCACCTTGATGAAGGTTTGAAGATTGAATATCTCACCGTCAAGGATCCACTCGTCTTGTGGAACGGCTTAAAGGAGAGATATGACAACCTGAAGTTGGTCACTCTGCCACAAGCACGATATGATTGGGCTCATCTGAGGCTCCAGGACTTTAAGTCCGTTTCTGAATATAATTCTGCTATGTTCAGAATTACTTCTAAATTGAAGCTATGCGGGGATAATATCTCCGATTATGATATGCTTGAGAAAACGTTTATAACGTTTCATGCCTCCAATATAGTACTGCAACAACAGTACAGAGAGAAAGGCTTTACAAAGTACTCTGAACTGATTTCTCTTCTACTAGTGGCTGAGCGAAATAATGACCTGCTCATGAGAAATCATGAAAATTGACCCACTGGGTCTACACCACTGCCTGAAGCAGATAAGGTGCACTCTCATTATGCCAAACATGAAAAGGACCATGGTCATGGTCGTAAACGGGGTCATAGCCAGGGACGTAGACAAGGAAGAAATTCCAATGAAGTCCGTCAACCCCCAAGGAGAGATAACCGCCGAAAGCAGAAACGGGGTCATGAAGATCCTAAGGCAAATGATTCAGAAACTATATGTTATCGTTGCGGTGGGAAAGGGCACTGGTCAAAGACTTGCCGTATACCAAGACACTTGGTTGACCTTTATCAAGCATCTCGAAAGAGAAAAGGCCCTGAAACAAATTTTGTCTATGACGACAATGAGGACATCACCCACCTGGATGTGGCAGGCTTCTTTGAGCAACCCGATGGGAAAATAGACCACCTAATCGGCGATGGATCCGTGATATAAGAAGATGGAGTTATTTGATTTTGTTCTACTTATTTGTATTAGTTAGTGAATAAACTAATAGTCATTAGTATTAGCTCGTATTAGTTAGTTCATGATGCAATGTTAGCAGTAGTTCTTTAGAATATCTTCAATATGCTCAAATATCAATAAAACCTTTATTTTTCAGTGGGGGTAATCGACTAGCCTGAAAAACTAGTCAATTATCAACTATTTTCGCATTAAAGTTGAAAAACAATTGATCAACAATCGATTGTCGTTGACTAACAATCGATTGTCGTTAGACAGTGTAATCTGGAATTTTTCAAAAATCATCCACAATCGATTGTCTATGTCTAACAATCGATTGTCGTTAGGCAGTGTAATCTGGAATTTTTCAAAAATCATCCACAATTGTCTATGCATAACAATCGATTGTCTTGAAACAGTGAGGTCTGGAATTTTTCAAAAATCATCCACAATCGATTGTCTTTGTCTAACAATCGATTGTCTTGAAACAGTGAGGTCTGGAATTTTTCAAAAATCATCAACAATCGATTGTTTGTAAGTAACAATCGATTATCTGAAGAAAACGTTTAAACTGAAATTTTCAAACTGCAAAGTAATGGATAACATATCTGATTTTGTTAGTCAACTGTTAGCAGCAGATTTTGAAAATATTATGTGACACAAAAGAATTGAACTTGTTTATTCTTATGTTCTTGTATCTCTTTTGTATGTCAAACTATAGGATAGCAAATATGGATATCTCACAAAGCGAACTTGGATCAACATCCAACTGTAAAAGTATTTGCCTAATTGATTCATGTACTACACATACAATACTCAAAGAAAGGAAGTATTTCTCTCAACTAAATAGGTGTAAGGCAAACGTTACTACAATCTCTGGAAGTAGTAAATTGATTGAAGGCTCCGGAAGAGCAATTGTAACTCTGCCCAAGGGCACGACGTTAATCATAGAGAATGCAATGTTCTCCTCCAAGTCTAAGAGAAACTTGTTGAGTTTTAAAGATGTACGCCGGAATGGCTATCATATTGAGACAATGGATGAAGATAATCTTGAATATCTCGTCATCACAAAGAATGTCTCCGGCCAAAAGAGGGTTATTGAGAAATTCCCGTCTTTATCTTGTGGCCTGTATTGGACAAGAATTAGTGCAATTGAGGCACATTCAACAGTAAACCAAAGGGTTACTGATTCCAATACCTTTGTACTTTGGCATGATCGATTGGGACATCCAGGATCGGTCATGATGAGACGGATTATAGAAAGCTCATATGGGCATCCGTTAAAGAATTTCAAAATTCTTTCGAATAATGAATATCCTTGCACTTCGTGTTATCAAGGCAAGTTGATTATCAGGCCATCACCAACAAAGGTTGGGACTGAGTCACCCACGTTTCTGGAACGTATACAAGGGGACATTTGTGGACCTATTCACCCACCTAGTGGGTCGTTTAGGTATTTCATGGTCTTGATAGACGCATCCTGTAGATGGTCTCATGTGTGCCTGTTGTCATCACGCAACCTTGCGTTTGCGAAATTGATGGCACAAATAATTCGACTACGAGCACAATTTCCAGATAATCCAATCAAGTCCATTAGACTGGATAATGCTGCTGAGTTTACATCCCAAGCATTTAATGATTATTGCTTATCAATCGGGATAAAAGTTGAACATTCTGTAGCTCATGTTCACACTCAAAACGGTCTTGCAGAATCGTTAATTAAACGCCTGCAATTGATTGCAAGGCCATTACTTATGAGAACGAGGCTGCCCACTTCGGTATGGGGTCACGCCATCTTACATGCAGCAATGCTAATTCGTCTCAGACCGACGAATTACCACAAGTATTCCCTGTTGCAATTGGTTTTGGGTCATGAACCCAATATATCCCATTTAAGGATTTTTGGATGCGCAGTATATGTGCCTATTGTACCGCCATCCCGCACCAAAATGGGTCCGCAAAGAAGGTTAGGAATATATGTTGGGTTTGAATCGCCCTCCATCATTCGCTACCTCGAAACATTGACAGGCGACTTGTTTACTGCACGATTTGCAGACTGTCGATTTGATGAGACACTTTTCCCAAAATTAGGGGGAGAAGTTGGTGAAACCAAACGAGAAATTTTGTGGAAAAATGCATCATTATCTCATCTTGATCCACATACCTCTATTTGTGAAAGAGAGGTACAAAAGATTATCCATTTGCAAAGAATAGCAAATCAAATGCCTGACGCATTTACGGACTTGAAAAGGATAACGAAATCCCACATTCCCGCGGAAAATGTTCCAATCCGTATTGATGTCCCTATTGGACAATCATCTAGTGTCATATCCAATGAGTCAAATGCACGCCTGAAGCGTGGCAGACCATTAGGTTCCAAAGATCGAAATCCTAGAAAGAGGAAAAAGAACAATCAAAATGACACCACGAAAGAATCTCATGATTTAACAAATTCTGAGGTTCATGAAGAATCCATTGAGCCCGAGACTCTGGAAAATACGGAACTATCCCTAAATCCAATTAATATTGAGGCAAATATTAATCGAGTGGATATTGTGGTGGATAATGCCTTTGCTTATAATGTAGCATCTAGCATTATGCAAGAATGTGAGGATCTCGAACCTCAATCTGTTGAAGAATGTCGAAAAAGACATGATTGGCCAAAGTGGCAAGAAGCAATTCAATCAGAATTGAATTCATTGGCAAAACGTGAAGTTTTTGGCCCTATAGTTGAAACACCTAATGGTGTTAAGCCTGTCGGCTATAAATGGGTTTTTGTACGCAAAAGAAATGAGAAAAACGAGGTACAAAGATATAAAGCACGCCTTGTTGCACAAGGTTTTTCTCAAAGGCCTGGTGTCGATTATGAAGAGACATATTCGCCTGTAATGGATGCGATAACCTTTCGTTATCTCATAAGTTTTGCTGTCCATGAAAAGCTTGACATGTACTTAATGGATGTGGTTACTGCCTATCTTTATGGCTCACTTGATAATGAGATATACATGAAAATTCCCGATGGACTCAAGGTGCCAAACGCGCACAACTCAAAATCTCGGGAAATGTTCTCAATTAAATTGCAAAGATCCTTGTATGGTCTAAAGCAATCTGGACGAATGTGGTATAATCGTCTTAGTGAGTACTTGTTAAAAGAAGGCTATATAAATGACGCCATTTGCCCGTGTGTTTTTATAAAGAAAACAACATCGGAATTTGTTGTACTTGCCGTATATGTTGATGACATAAACCTTATTGGAACCCCTATAGAACTCCAAAAGGCAATTGATTATCTAAAGGATGAATTCGAGATGAAAGATCTCGGGAAGACTAAACTATGTCTTGGTTTGCAAATTGAATATTTGGCAAACGGAATTTTTGTTCATCAATCTACCTATACAGAAAAGGTACTGAAACGGTTTTACATGGATGAAGCACATCCTTTAAGTACACCGATGGTTGTTCGATCACTTGATGTGAACAAAGATCCATTCCGACCACAAGAAAGGAATGAAGAGCTACTTGGTCCTGAAGTACCATATCTTAGCGCAATTGGCGCACTAATGTATCTTGCAAATACTACAAGACCTGACATATCCTTTTCAGTTAATGTCTTAGCAAGATTTAGCTCGGCTCCCACGAGGAGACACTGGAATGGGATCAAACACATATTGCGGTACCTAAAGGGAACTACCGATATGGGCTTATTTTATGGCAAGAATTGCAGCCCGGATCTTGTTGGTTATGCTGATGCTGGATATTTGTCCGACCCACACAAGGCTCGATCTCAAACGGGTTATGTGTTTACCTGTGGAGAAACCGCCATATCTTGGCGATCGACTAATCAATCAATTGTGGCTACTTCATCTAATCATGCCGAGATAATTGCTATTCATGAAGCAAGTCGGGAGTGTGTGTGGTTAAGGTCGATAATACATCATATCCAAGACAAATGTGGTTTGAAGTATGATAAACTACCCACAACTTTGTATGAAGACAATGCAGCATGTATAGCTCAATTGAAGGGAGGATTCATAAAAGGAGATAGAACGAAGCATATTTCACCAAAGTTATTCTTCACACATGATCTTCAAAAGAATGGTGATATCAATGTTCAACAGATTCGTTCAAGCGACAATATTGCTGATTTGTTCACAAAATCTCTACCAAAGTCAACCTTCAAGAAGCTAGTTCACAAGATCGGGATGCGAAGACTTAAGGACATAAATTGATGTTCTTATCAGGGGGAGTTAAGGCGCGTTGCACTCTTTTTCCCTTACAAGGTTTTGTCCCACCGGGTTTTCCTTGCGAGGTTTTTAACGAGGCAACCAATAGGCGCATATTCAAACATGTGTACTCTTTTCCTTTCTTTAATTTTTCCCATTGGGTTTTGTTTTAAGGTTTTAACGAGGCACATCATTGAATAGACATTCAAGGGGGAGTGTTATAAATAGACTTCTATTTAAGGTGAATGTCTTTAATTAGAGAGATTCTAGAGTTCTATTCTTGGTAGATAAATCATCCTCCTCCCTATAAATAGAGGTGCCCTCTACCATTGTAAAGAACTCCTAACATTCTCTAAGTATCAATAAGAAGAACTCTCTCTACTCTTCTCTCTATTTGCTCTTGTTCTTGAGTTATTGTTCTTATCTTTTACATTATTTCATAACAATTCTAGAATTATCCATATGCAAATATAAATAATCGCTTTGCGATCTTGTAATGTAATAGTGGAATATTGAAAATATATTGTGAAGTGTGCTTGGTATCTATCTCCCTCGTCCATCCTCTAATGTAAATTATGACATAATGAAGGGCCCGCCTTCTATTTTAATACTTGATATTAATTATTACTTGTTATAAATAGACTTCTATTTAAGGTGAATGTCTTTAATTAGAGAGATTCTAGAGTTCTATTCTTGGTAGCTAAATCATCCTCCTCCCTATAAATAGAGGTGTCCTCTACCATTGTAAATTACTCCTAACAATCTCTAAGTATCAATAAGAAGAACTCTCTCTACTCTTCTCTCTATTGCTCTTGTTCTTGAGTTATTGTTCTTGTCTTTTATATTATTTCATAACACGTTATCAGCACGAGACTCTACCGTCTCAAGAACCATTCTCGAAAAATCTAAGGTATTTCCCTCTTCCTAATTTAATTTTCGATTATGTCTGACATTACGAAAAGAAAGTTCGTTGCCCTTGAAATTTCGGGCAAGAACTATATGACATGGGTATTGGATGCTGAAATCCACTTAGATGCTATGGGTCTCGGAGACACCATCAAAGATAGAGAAAAAGCATCCACCCAAGACTGTGCGAAGGCCTTGATTTTCTTGCGCCATCACCTTGATGAAGGTTTGAAGATTGAATATCTCACCGTCAAGGATCCACTCATCTTGTGGAACGGCTTAAAGGAGAGATATGACAACCTGAAGTTGGTCACTCTGCCACAAGCACGATATGATTGGGCTCATCTGAGGCTCCAGGACTTTAAGTCCGTTTCTGAATATAATTCTGCAATGTTCAGAATTACTTCTAAATTGAAGCTATGCGGGGATAATATCTCCGATTATGATATGCTTGAGAAAACGTTTACAACGTTTCATGCCTCCAATATAGTACTGCAACAACAGTACAGAGAGAAAGGCTTTACAAAGTACTCTGAACTGATTTCTCTTTTACTAGTGGCTGAGCGAAATAATGACCTGCTCATGAGAAATCACGAAAATCGACCCACTGGGTCTACACCACTGCCTGAAGCAGATAAGGTGCACTCTCATTATGCCAAACATGAAAAGGGCCATGGTCATGGTCGTAAACGGGGTCATAGCCAGGGACGTAGACAAGGAAGAAATTCCAATGAAGTCCGTCAACCCCCAAGGAGAGATAACCGCCGAAAGTAGAAACGGGGTCATGAAGATCCTAAGGCAAATGGTTCAGAAACTATATGTTATCGTTGCGGTGGGAAAGGGCACTGGTCAAAGACTTGCCGTATACCAAGACACTTGGTTGACCTTTATCAAGCATCTCGAAAGAGAAAAGGCCCTGAAACAAATTTTGTCTATGACGACAATGAGGACATCACCCACCTGGATGTGGCAGACTTCTTTGAGCAACCCGAGGGGAAAATAGACCACCTAATCGGCGATGGGTCAGTGATGAAAGAAGATGGAGTTATTTGATTTTCTTCTACTTATTTGTATTAGTTAGTGAATAAACTAATAGTCATTAGTATTAGCTCGTATTAGTTAGTTCATGATGCAATGTTAGCAGTAGTTCTTTAGAATATCTTCAATATGCTCAAATATCAATAAAATTTTTATTTTCCAGTAGGGGTAATCGACTAGCCTGAAAAACTAGTCGATTATCTACTATTTTCGCATTAAAGCTGAAAAGTAATTGATCAACAATCGATTGTCTTTGTCTAACAATCGATTGTCGTTGAGACAGTGTAATCTGGAATTTTTCAAAAATCATCCACAATCGATTGTCTTTGTCTAACAATCGATTGTCGTTGAGACAGTGTAATCTGGAATTTTTCAAAATAGCCAACAATCGATTGTCTATGCATAACAATCGATTGTCTTAAGACAGTGTGCTCTGGAATTTTTCAAAATAGCCAACAATCGATTGTCTATACTTAACAATCGATTGTCTTAAAACAGTGTGCTCTGGAATTTTTCAAAATAGCCAACAATCGATTGTCTATGCATAACAATCGATTGTCTTAAGACAGTGTGATCTGAAGTTTTTTAAAATAGCAAATAATCGATTGTGTGTGTTTAACAATCGATTGTCAATGTTCAACAATCGATTGTTTGTGTTTAACAATCGATTGTTTGAAGAAAATGTTTAAACTGAAATTTTCAAACTGCAAAGTAATCAATTATGGATAACATATCTGATTTTGTTAGTCAACTGTTAGCAGCAGATTTTGAAAATATTATGTGGCACAAACGAATTGAACTTGTTTATTCTTATGTTCGTGTATCTCTTTTGTATGTCAAACTATGGGATAGCAAATATGGATATCTCACAAAGCGAACTTGGATCAAAGTCCAACTGTAAAAGTATTTGCCTAGTTGATTCATGTACTACACATACAATACTCAAAGAAAGGAAATATTTCTCTCAACTAAATATGTGTAAGGCAAACGTTACTACAATCTCTGGAAGTAGTAAATTGATTGAATGCTCCGGAAGAGCAATTGTAACTCTGCCCAAAGGCACGACGTTAATCATAGAGAATGCAATGTTCTCCTCCAAGTCTAAGAGAAACTTGTTGAGTTTTAAAGATGTACGCCGGAATGGCTATCATATTGAGACAATGGATGAAGATAATCTTGAATATCTCGTCATCACAAAGATTGTCTCCGGCCAAAAGAGGGTTATTGAGAAATTCCCGTCTTTATCTTGTGGCCTGTATTGGACAAGAATTAGTGCAATTGAGGCACATTCAACAGTAAACCAAATGGTTACTGATTCCAATACCTTTGTACTTTGGCATGATCGATTGGGACACCCAGGATCGGTCATGATGAGACGGATTATAGAAAGCTCATATGGGCATCCGTTAAAGAATTTCAAAATTCTTTCGAATAATGAATATCCTTGCACTTCGTGTTATCAAGGCAAGTTGATTATCAGGCCATCACCAACAAAGGTTGGGACTGAGTCACCCACGTTTCTGGAACGTATACAAGGGGACATTTGTGGACCTATTCACCCACCTAGTGGGTCGTTTAGGTATTTCATGGTCTTGATAGACGCATCCTGTAGATGGTCTCATGTGTGCCTGTTGTCATCACGCAACCTTGCGTTTGCGAAATTGATGGCACAAATAATTCGACTACGAGCACAATTTCCAGATAATCCAATCAAGTCCATTAGACTGGATAATGCTGCTGAGTTTACATCCCAAGCATTTAATGATTATTGCTTATCAATCGGGATAAAAGTTGAACATTCTGTAGCTCATGTTCACACTCAAAACGGTCTTGCAGAATCGTTAATTAAACGCCTGCAGTTGATTGCAAGGCCATTAATTATGAGAACGAGGCTGCCCACTTCGGTATGGGGTCACGCCATCTTACATGCAGCAATGCTAATTCGTCTCAGACCGACGAATTACCACAAGTATTCCCCGTTGCAATTGGTTTTGGGTCATGAACCTAATATATCCCATTTAAGAATTTTTGGATGCGTAGTATATGTGCCTATAGCACGGCCATCCCGCACCAAAATGGGTCCGCAAAGAAGGTTAGGAATATATGTTGGGTTTGAATCGCCCTCCATCATTCGCTACCTCGAAACATTGACAGGCGACTTGTTTACTGCACGATTTGCAGACTGTTGATTTGATGAGACACTTTTCCCAAAATTAGGGGGAGAAGTTGGTGAAACCAAAAGGGAAATTTTGTGGAAAAATGCATCATTATCTCATCTTGATCCACATACCTCTATTTGTAAAAGAGAGGTACAAAAGATTATCCATTTGCAAAGAATAGCAAATCAAATGCCTGACGCATTTACGGACTTGAAAAGGATAACGAAATCCCACATTCCCGCGGAAAATGTTCCAATCCGTATTGATGTCCCTGTTGGACAATCATCTCGTGTCATAACCAATGAGTCGAATGCACGCCTGAAGCGTGGCAGACCATTAGGCTCCAAAGATCGAAATCCTAGAAAGAGGAAAAAGAACGATCAAAATGACACCACGAAAGAATCTCATGATCTAACAAATTCTGAGATTCATGAAGAATCCATTGAGCCCGAGACTCTGGAAAATACGGAACTATCCCTAAATCCAATTAATATTGAGGCAAATATTAATCGAGTGGATATTGTGGTGGATAATGCCTTTCCTTATAATGTAGCATCTAGCATTATGAAAGAATGTGAGGATCTCGAACCTCAATCTGTTGAAGAATGTCGAAAAAGACATGATTGGCCAAAGTGGCAAGAAGCAATTCAATCAGAACTGAATTCGCTGGCAAAACGTGAAGTTTTTGGCCCTATAGTTGAAACACCTAATGGTGTTAAGCCTGTCGGCTATAAATGGGTTTTTGTACGCAAAAGAAATGAGAAAAACGAGGTACAAAGATATAAGGCACGCCTTGTTGCACAAGGTTTTTCTCAAAGGCCTGGTGTCGATTATGAAGAGACATATTTGCCTGTAATGGATGCGATAACCTTTCGTTATCTCATAAGTTTTGCTGTCCATGAAAAGCTTGACATGCACTTAATGGATGTGGTTATTGCCTATATTTATGGCTCACTTGATAATGAGATATACATGAAAATTCCCGATGGACTCAAGATGCCAAACGCGCATAATTCAAAATCTCGGGAAATGTTCTCAATTAAATTGCGAAGGTCCTTGTATGGTCTAAAGCAATCTGGACGAATGTGGTATAATCGTCTTAGTGAGTACTTGTTAAAAGAAGGCTATATAAATGACGCCATTTGCCCGTGTGTTTTTATAAAGAAAACAACATCGGAATTTGTTGTACTTGCCGTATATGTCGATGACATAAACCTTATTGGAACCCCTATAGAACTCCAAAAGGCAATTGATTATCTAAAGGATGAATTCGAGATGAAAGATCTCGGAAAGACTAAACTATGTCTTGGTTTGCAAATTGAATATTTTGCAAACGGAATTTCGTTCATCAATCTACCTATACAGAAAAGGTACTGAAACGGTTTTACATGGATGAAGCACATCCTTTAAGTACACCGATGGTTGTTCGATCACTTGATGTGAACAAAGATCCATTCCGACCACAAGAAAGGAATGAAGAGCTACTTGGTCCTGAAGTACCATATCTTAGCGCAATTGGCGCACTAATGTATCTTGCAAATACTACAAGACCTGACATATCCTTTTCAGTTAATGTCTTAGCAAGATTTAGCTCGGCTCCTACGAGGAGACATTGGAATGGGATCAAACACATATTGCGGTACCTAAAGGGAACTACTGATTTGGGCTTATTTTATGGCAAGAATTGCAGCCCGGATCTTGTTGGTTATGCTGATGCTGGATATTTGTCTGACCCACACAAGGCTCGATCTCAAACGGGTTATGTGTTTACCTGTGGAGAAACCGCCATATCTTGGCGATCGACTAAGCAATCAATTGTGGCTACTTCATGTAATCATGCCGAGATAATTGCTATTCATGAAGCAAGTCGAGAGTGTGTGTGGTTAAGGTCGATAATACATCATATCCAAGACAAATGTGGTTTGATGTGTGATAAACTACCCACAACTTTGTATGAAGACAATGCAGCATGTATAGCTCAATTGAAGGGAGGATTCATAAAAGGAGATAGAACGAAGCATATTTCACCAAAGTTATTCTTCACACATGATCTTCAAAAGAATGGTGATATCAATGTTCAACAGATTCGTTCAAGCGACAATATGGCTGATTTGTTCACAAAATCTCTACCAAAGTCAACCTTCAAGAAGCTAGTTCACAAGATCGGGATGCGAAGACTTAAGGACATAAATTGATGTTCTTATCAGGGGGAGTTAAGGCGCGTTGCACTCTTTTTCCCTTACAAGGTTTTGTCCCACCGGGTTTTCCTTGCGAGGTTTTTAATGAGGCAACCAATAGGCGCATATTCAAACATGTGTACTCTTTTTCCTTACTTTAATTTTTCCCATTGGGTTTTGTTTTAAGGTTTTAACGAGGCACATCATTGAATAGACATTCAAGGGGGAGTGTTATAAATAGACTTCTATTTAAGGTGAATGTCTTTAATTAGAGAGATTCTAGAGTTCTATTCTTGGTAGCTAAATCATCCTCCTCCCTATAAATAGAGGTGCCCTCTACCATTGTAAATCACTCCTAACAATCTCTAAGTATCAATAAGAAGAACTCTCTCTACTCTTCTCTCTATTGCTCTTGTTCTTGAGTTATTGTTCTTGTCTTTTATATTATTTCATAACATTACTATTTTATTTAAGTTGTTCTGGTTTGTATCTCAACTATTTAATCTTTTAATCCAAAATATTAGAACAAAGTTCCACTAGGTGTTACCCGCCTCAAAATCTCCCCGTCTCTTTCCCTCTGTAGCTCTCATAACTTTACTCTATTTTCATATGGATTTCAGCCTTTTCAGCCATTGGCGGAATTACTCACCTATTTCGATACAAATTTTGTTCAGATCGTCCAACCGTTGCCCTAGGCTGGTTCTTAGTTCAAGCGCCATATCCACGATGGGCCGTAATTCGTCAACCGTTTGTTCAAGGTCAGCAATGCGGTCCTCATGATTCACCATGGTTAGAAATTGTGGTAATGGAAATACGTTCCCTCGTACGATGTTGATTCTAGGTTCCGATTCCAATTGTTACGCGGCGGCTTTCTGAGATTCCTTGGAAGAGTGACATATGACTAAGCAATTGATGTTAGTGTAGCTGAGGTCCGCCAATTGAGATCCTCTCCGTACGCTAGACGAGATTGTCAGTGTCGTACGGGAAAACGAATGTCAAGAACAATTGAGATAATAGAAATGAGAATTAAGAATAAAAGAAAGCTTGATTGCGTTTATGAAAGCTAGGGAGAGACCGGTACAAAGAATTTCTTACTTGCTAGAAAGTTTTGATTGCTTGATCCTTCCTAATTGCTTTAAAAATAATCCAAAGCTACAAGACTAGACTTGATTACGCTAGAGAAACATAATGGAAGTACATGAAATAAAACTACTTTACATTTACAATGAAAAGGACTTAGTTTTTTACAAAGTAGAAACATGTCTTTTGTCAGCAGCAGCGTCTTTGGCATCACGGTCGGCGTGTGCGGTGCTGTTGGCACTTGCTTGTGGCTAGGCGCTGGCGAGGGATATCAATGGGGCGACAGAGGCACCTACGCTCTTGTCACTTGGCGCGGCCAAAACCACTTGGTCATCCGTGGCGCTAGGCACTGGGAGGCTTGCTAGGTTGCCACAGGGTTCGCCCAAGGGGTCATGAGGCATGGCTGGAAAGCCGCCCATGAAATTCTCCCCCACCTAAGTTGGTGACTTCCTCGGCGCCTTACTTGCAAAATAGTCTTCAATGAAGCTCTGGTAGGCTTTGAGGTTTGTTCCCCTCTCTAACGTATTCTCTTCTGCATCACAAACCTGCCATTTCACCAAGAACTCTTGGTGATCTTTCCTTGAGGCATGAATCACTCTGTCATCAAGGATAGCTTCAACACGCCTTTTTCTAGTTGAATTGGGACCTCGAATACTAGGTATTGTAAGCTGGCTCCTTGAAACATCCTTCGTGTCTTCCCGAAAAGGCTTCAGGAGACTGACATGGAAGACGGGATAAATTTTCCACCAAGCTGGGGTATCCACCCGGTATGCAACTTTCCCAATGCGCCTTTCAATGGACAAGGATCCAATGTAATTTTGCAATAGGGAAGGGTCATAGACCCCGACAAATAAGTACCGCTTTGGGATTTTGACCATCATTCTGTCTCCTACTAATATATTCAATAAAGCAACAATTCTGATCAGTATGTCTGTTCATCCGCTTTTGAGCTTTGACAAGATAGCTCCGCACTATCTCCACATTCCACTCCACTCTCTTGAGAAACTAGAAACTTGAGGAGACTTAGCCATGTTTGGTGCATTCATAGTGTGTAGGAGTAGCGGTTGATGTCCGGTAATATTTTCAAAAGTGTTTTTGTTCGTACTAGAGCTCTTTTTGTGAATTGAAACACAATTGAGCAGCATCCAGAAGCTTGGAAACCTCCTTGGTATATTGTGGAATTTGTGGAAGAGATAATGCAACTAATGGATGAATGTAACATCAAGGTATCCCATATTTTCAGAAAGGGCAATAAACTGGCTGACCACTTGGAAAACTATGCTTTGGATCAAGGCATGATCGAGTGTTATGATTTTTGGGACTTTGATTCTCATGGAAAGTGTATAGTCAATGAAGACAAGATGCAATGCCCATATATAAGAGTAAAAGTAGCAGGAAATTAGGTGGAGAAGAGGAGGGTGATGAAGATGTAGGAAGGACATCAAGCAATCACCATGTTCAACTCTGTATAGAAGAGAACATGGGGATACATTTTTTCACTAACTTTGTTTTCTTTTTTGCAGGTTCAGCTACTCTATCTATGGTTTATTTGTTAAGGAACTTCCAATTGGTGGTATTAGTATTTTGTACTCATTCCATTGGGAGGGAATTACATTTAGAACATAGGATAGAAACAAAGGATGCCCACAGTTATTACTTGGAAGGCTATGAAAGACAGTCTCCTTTGAAAGAATTTATATTGATGTAGATGGGTGTGATTTGGTCTTACCTCACTCCAATAATACAAGAAGGGATCTGCAAGTTGGAGCACTCATTTGGAACAAGAAGCTCATTTTTTTCGAGCTGCACAGTCCACAACTACAACTGCAATTTCTGGAATGCAACAGTTTTTGCTATGTGCTTCTCGAATTATTTGGCCTAAACACAGACGGGTCGATGCATACAGGGATTCAGGCAATTACTGGGGACATTCATAACACCTGGGAGGGGATAGATGTTCATATTCATCATGATCGAATCCAGTTGGAAGAGATCCTGAAGAGGAAGTTTTTCACTAATATAGTTTGTGTTTTTGCATGTTCTGTTAGGGTGGCTATACCTCATTTCCTGGGGAGCTTGTTATTGGTAGTATTAGTACTTGGTACTCAACCCAATGCAGGGGAACTATGGATGAGAACGAGTATAGCAATATATGCAGCGAGGAGTAAAATTTTGGTTCAAATATATCTGCAATTCTATGCATGCAGAATTTTTTTTGTTGACAGGTAAGGGCAGTTGCGATGCAGTATGGTACATTTGTCATGTTCTGACGACTGATGCATCCTATCAGGAAGTAACATACATGCAATACCTATTTCATCGAATAGTCATTTGTCCTGAAATACAGCTCAACCAAGAAGATCACAGTCTGGTTCACAACAGTCGAATTCAACAAGAGGAGAAAATAGTGAACTACTAGTACAGGCTGGTCAATGGTGCATATATTAAAGCTAATGTGATTATGTCTTATTTCATGAGGAGCTTGCAGCTGGTGGTATTAGTACCTGGTACTCAACCCAGTACAAGTAAATCATGGATGAGCATGGTTGCAGTAACAGTACAAGGTATGGGCTATCTCAGTGTTTATCACGTTTGCAGCAACAGTCTTTTGGGCTGCATATGAGTATCATGAGACTTGATCCATACACAGGCTGCTAGGTCACTACTTATACAATATGATAGCAGCAGGAAACAACAGATATTCAGCAGCATGGGCATCAAATGCGAATTGGAGTTCAATCAGTCCATGATGCAAGTGAGATGGAAAAAGCAATTCACAGGGCACTTTTGGCTAGGTTTTGCAGACAACAAAGAATCACTAGGGAAGAGGAGTACAAAATACCATCATAGCAGGACAAGCAAAGAAGGAATCCAAGAGCAGAAATCAGTCAGTAACAACAAAATAGCAGATCAAATTGAAAGCAGAAAGAAGGCAGTCAAGCGAAAAAAATGAATCATGACAGTACATACAGGAAGATTTTTTTGAATTTTTTCAATATTGTGACAATAACACCAACAATAAATAGAATAGTTAATTATTTTGTGATACCAAGATTGAGTTCACTACTCAATTTTGGTAATAGGCTTAATGTAATTTTTATTTTTTATCATTTTCATAACTTAAGACCTCGGAACAAAGTATTTGTATTATTTTTATTATTTATAAATAAAATCTAGCCCTAGGCTATGCCTAGTGGATTGCTTAAAAAAGGAATTAGGGCAGAGTTGTTGCGACCATATCGTCTTTATTATTACACCTAAAGCGTTTAGCACGTGGCACGCCATATGCAATCCTGCCATTGGTCCACAGTTGCTGCGTTTTCTTCACGACACCAGAGTTTGTAACAAAGCTAAATTTAATGCTAGTCGATGTAACTGGGTATTTCAACTTTTCTTGGCGATATTCTCTTTTTGTGGAAAAGATAAAATAAAGCTAGCTTTTAATCGATAAAGCTTAGTTGGGTTAGATCATTGTTACGTGTTATTTCATAATGTATCATATAATATTATTATTTAATAAATATAATATTTGAATTTATTGTATTATTTATTATTGTTTTATAATATTTCGCATCAATAATATTAAAAATAAATTTACAATATTATTTAAAAAATAGGATATAGAGTAAAATTATTATATTAAAAAATAAGATAAATGATAAAATGTAGTTATTTAATACTCCCTTCGGCCCACAATAAGCGATCAACTCACTTTTGGCACACCAGTTAAGAGAATACCAAAATTCTATATAAAAATACCTAGTATGACTAAACTACCCTTAATTAAATATTTAATGTGGGAAGTAAGAAAATTTTTAGGAATATGTACATAAGAGTAGTTTTGTAAGAACAAATTGAATTCTTTCTTGATTATATAAATGAACATTATTTTGAACCAAAATAAAAAAGCAAATTGATCATTTATTGTGGACCATAAGATAATAAAAAAAGGCAAGATGAAAGAAAAAAGAAAGTAAGGTACCAATGCACCACACCAAATTAAACAACAACAAATAACAACTACCCAGTATAGTCCCACAAAGTGGGGTCTGGGGAGGGTAATATGTAGACGAGCCTTACCTCTATCCGAAAGGGCAGAGAGGTTACAAAACAAAAACAAAAGAGCATTAGTAACTCCAGCAGAAAATAATTATCTAAACATAAGAAACATAAATAAAATAACATGCAATAATATCATACAATAACTACCATAAATAACTACCATAAGGGAGACACAAGCCAAAACACAAATCATCTATGGATAGCCCTGCCAAGCCTCACCCAACCCCGGGTGAGGAGTACGAAAAACTCTAGGAGCCCCTATCCTACAACCCTGATACTAGACCTCCAGACTTTCCTATAAAGGGTTATGTCCTCGGAAACCCGCATTCTAGCCATGTCATGCCTAATCACCTCTCCCCAATACTTCTTAGGCCTCCCCTGCCTCGCCGAACGCCGACAATCGCCAGCCGCTCACAACTCCTCACCGGGGCATCAGGACTTCTCCTCCGCACATGCCCGAACCACCTCAGCCTCGCTTCTCGCATCTTCTCATCCACCGGGGCCACCCCCACCTTCTCTCGAATAATTTCATTCTTAATCTTATCTAACCTGGTGAGCCCGCACATCCACCTGAGCATCCTCATCTCCGCAACCTTCATTCTATGAACATGAGAGTTCTTCACGGGCCAGCACTCCGCCCCATACAACATTGCAGGTCTAACCACATCTCTATAAAATTTCCCCTTGAGTTTATGTGGGACTTTCTTATCACACAGGACTCCTGATGCAACCTCCACTTTGACCACCCCGCTCCTATACCATGAGTGTTGTCCCCGTCAATCTCACCGTCTCCATGAATCACCGACCCAAGATATCTGACACTGTCCCTCTTGGCGATGATCTGAGATCCAATCATCACGTCCCTACCTACTTCGCTCGGCTCGGCGCTAAACTTGCACTCCAAGTATTCTGTCTTAGATCTGCTTATTTTGAAACTTTTAGACTCGAGAGTCTGTCTCCATACTTCTAACCTTTCAATAAAACCAACCCTCGTCTCATCTATCAAGACTATGTCATCAGCAAATAGCATACACCAAGGCACATCCCCTTGAATATGTCGGGTTAGAGCATCCATCACCAAGGCAAACAAGAGAGGGCTAAGCGCCGATCCTTGATGGAGCCCCATAGCCACCGGAAATGGTCTGAGTCGCTACCCACCGTCCTAACCCTAGTCTTAGCTCCATCGTACATGTCCTTGATTACTCTAATGTAGGCTTCCGGCACGCTCTTCGCCTCCGAGCACCTACATAGCACCTCCCTTGGGACCTTGTCATACGCCTTCTCCAAGTCGATAAGCACCATGTGCAGGTCCTTCTTCTTATCCCTGAACTGCTCCACCAGCCACCTGACCACCACACCAAATTAGTTATTTAATAAAGAGACACTTTTCAAACTTATGTAAGGACAAATTTTGTTGATAGAATTTAATAAAATAACGATCAAGATAAACATTGTATCTAATAATGAGATACAGTACCCCCTCCAAACAAGTTGTTATTAGTCGAGCTAATTCTTCATAATTGAATTATGATTCAAAGACAAATTGTCCATGAGAAGAAGTGTAACGGCCAGCGGGTGTAATAGAAAATTATTTCTTTTCCTTAGTAATATTTTATTACTCCTAACGTTTTAATTTTCCAATGTAATGTCGATGGTTTGCGCGATATAATCGGATTTGATTTTTGCTATATTTTAGTAACTTTCGGTACAGTCTCATGGTAAACATTCGGTTAATTCTCATCGGTGTATTTTGCAAATTCCAAATGAATAATATACTTCCATAAAACTTTATAATTCTTTTTTTTTTTTTATGTTAGGAGTTTTATAGTTGAGAAATTCGAAGTCTTCTTTTGGATCATAATACGAGATAAAATGCATACACAATTTTTTGGAATATAGATAACACCAAGATGCAATATGGGTAAAATATTTTTTGTTTTATAAATTTTTGGGTAAGAAAAGTTTTGAAACTGAGCTCGTGAATTATGGCATGAAAAGGAAAGAATAAAGAAAACTTCATATTTTCTCGTATATGTATGAAACGTATCCCCTTCCACACTCTTTGAGTCTTTGGAAAAATTGAAATTGACCATTTATGCATCCGTGTGAGCTAGGCCATTTGATTTTCTTTCCTTTTTTGTTTGATATGACTATATATTTTAATCTTAAATTAGTTAGCACAAATAAAAAAAAATATATATATATATATATTCAAAAATAAATAATTTTTGACGCATGTTTTCAATAATAATATTGATTATTTAATTAGGAATAAACACGTGATGCCCAAATTTGTGACCTTTTTATACATAAGAAGGAAAGTTCAAATTTGACCCGAAAATTAACTAAAAACAAACCGGGTCAATTAATCGGATCTCTCTCAAAGAAGATCCTCCACAAATATTCTCTTCTTCTCCCCTCTTCCAATAACACCCATTTCCTTTTGCTCACTGTAAGCAATCCATCTCTTCAAATTAGCGTTCTTTTCCCTATTAGATCTATTAAAAAAGATCCATAAAAAAATTCAATCTTTTTGCGTATGCTGTAAAGAAACCCAGAACCAATATTTGGGCATGTCAGTGGCTGGAAAGGCCGCCGTAGAACATGTGAATTTTCCGGGAATGGGTACAAAGGACCGGCCCGGATGTTGCAACCCGGTGAAGACGTCCGGACCGGTTTCAATGGACCATGTTTTATCAGCACTAGGTGAGACCAAAGAAGAAAGGGAGTCAAGAATCAGAAGTTTGTTCAGTTTTTTCGATTCGGACAATGCGGGCTACTTGGATTATGCAAAAATCGAAAAGGGTTTGTCTGCTATGCAAATTCCAGCTGAATATAAGTTTGCTAAAGAATTGTTGAAAGCATGTGATGCTAATAAGGATGGAAGGGTTGATTATCAGGAGTTTAGAAAATATATGGATGATAAAGAAATGGAACTGTATGGGATTTTTCAGGCTATTGATGTGGAGCATAATGGTTGTATTTTGCCTGAAGAACTGTGGGATGCCCTTGTAAAAGCTGGTACTTTACTGTCAATTCTTTTTAAGCCCTTTAAGTTCCTGTTTCATAGATTAATATTCCCTCTGTTTCAGTTTATGTGTCTTACTTTGCATTTTAGTTTGTTTAGAAAAGAATGCCACTTACTATAATTAGTAACTCTTTAATTCCAATATGGACTACGACATGTTTAAGATCACAAGTTTCAAAGGGCATTTTGTTGCATTATACACATTTTTAGTTTAAGACCACAATATTCAAAAATCTCTTTCTAACACATACAATTAAACGGAGGGAGTAGTTATGATGTTGTTTTTCTTATCATTGGGAGGATAAGTGGTGTGGATGTAGAACTTCTATTGTGGTTCATAAAAAGGAATACAAAAATCTATCTTATGAGAATTTGCATTGTTGAGGTCTTAAAACTAGTGTGATAAGTCCTGATTGTTTGATCAGATTCATTTTTGAAAGTTTTTGAACCTTGAATGCCTTTGCTGCGCAAGTTGAAGTTAAGTGATCAGCTGCCAAGCTGGACTTGTTGGAAGTTTGTGGAATATCAGTGTGCAGCATTCTGATACCTCTTGTTGGGTCCAGAGATACCCACAAGATACCCACAGGAAAAATAACCACAGTTAGTTAATGAGAATAACCAAATGAATGAAACCAAGATTTTATGTGGAAAATCCTTCTCAAACTATGCACTTGTACACCAAATACCGATATGTAAGTCTCAAGTATCACAAAGTCATCGAGAGATTTTACCACCCAAAAAAGGAAGTTTTCCTCGTGTACCTAATGCACCAATCTTCCTTTCACCTAGCTCTTATGTAGACTTTCTCTTGTTGCAGTACTCAAAATTTTTCACTAAGAAGCCTACTCTTGGCATTTTCTCTGCAAACTCTACAGCACATCCGAACACGTCTCCCATTAGTTGCACCACTGTATAGAGCTCACTCAATGAGAAGATATATCAAGTCGTCATAGAGGGATCTCATCGTCTTCTATCCGTCGTAACCTCACAAATTATTAGGCATATAGGGATTATATTTTTCCAGTCCACCTCAGTGTTGTCAAAGGCTTGCTAGAATTGCGCTTATGCTCTGAAACTAGGTGTAAAACAGGCTGAGCCCTTCGCTTAGCTGGCGCTTTAGTGCAACTAAAAGGCGCTAAGGCACACCGCACAAGCCTCATTAATGGGCCTTGTTCTGAAGAGGTGACACTAACTAATAAATATTCCACTTTGTAGTTTTTTCCAGATTCCTTTGTATTATTTATGCGTATAGTTATTTTTCTTGAGTTACATATTAATATATTTTGTTTCATTTTATTTTTCCTTATCAACTTTTTCCTTATTCAATATAGCCAATTGCGTTAAATCCCGGAAAAACCTCAATGCTTGTTTTGCTTTTTGCCTTTGAAAACACTGTTCCACCTTACACTTTATTCGTAAATTTTCAAAACAGATACAGTGAACAGTGTCTGTAAATGAATAGTGTAGGTATGTATGAATAGTGACATTGGGCATTGGTATTCGTATATGGGAACATAACTTATGTGTATGTATGCTTGGATGTATAAATGATCCTCACATGCTTCAATCCCTATATGCAATTGTCTTCTCACTCTATTCTAGTTGTTGAGACCGGGAAAATAAAATATTTCATGATAAACTTGCATCTCAAAGTTATTTATCTGTTTATTAAGTTCCTCATCTTTGTAAATTTTCCTTGTTCTGGAAATTCTGGTATTTTTTTTTGATGATTTTGGGGCCTTGGATTGTGGTTCCCTTCTTGAATTTTGCTGAATTTGGTTCTGAAATTAATGGCTTAATTCTTGAGAGTCTCTTTAGGGTTGAGACAAACGCAATCTTTTGACTTTTTTCTTTTTGAATGACTTTAGGAAATCCACTAGTCTGGTTTGGCATTTCTCAGGTTATTTATTTGTATTTTGATGAATAAAGTACTTTAATCACAACCGTATGAGGGCCCCATAAGGGTGCTATCATAGCTTTACAAAATTACATGTCTAGGGGTTTTAGAATTTTATAAAGTTCAAAAAGTCATTACATCGACACACACAAAAAAAGGTGTTTAAGCAACTACGGTTTCAAATCTGCATGACAATCTACAAGTGACTTCATAAAAAGAAATCAACAAGTGTTTTTCTCTCATGGTATCTCCTAGTTTATTCCTTCCATAAGGACCACATAATTTACAAGAGAGTTGTTTCACTAAGTTGTTGTCGTACACCATATTTGAGCTTCGACTCTGTGTGTAGTTGCAATCAGAGGCCGCCGCAATCTATTCTCCTCCACATTGAATCTCATTGTTCATTTATCCAGTAGATGCAATTTGTGAAGTCATAAGTTCCTCACCTTGTGGCATTTTCTTTAACTTGTATCATAAATTTTTCTTTCAAGATGGTATTTAAAGCCTTTAGTTTTGGAATAAGTATCTTGGTAATGTATATGAGGGCAACTTATCTGCATAGTATCAAGCAGATATTGGTATGTCTGACTCGTCATACCTTATCACTTGATTATCAATATAATCCTTGTTATTCCTTTTTTGTGGGATAAGTAGCTCTTCGTAGCTCCACTTACTTCATTTAAAAAAAAGGTAGCACTTCTTAGTTGACTTGTCATTTTGATACAGTTGAATGCAGTTGAAACAAGGTAAAATGAGTATCAGGTAAAATCACTTCACAGCATAATGATGCTTTATGCTATTTTAGTTGTTTTTTGCTTTCAAATTAGAAAGATGTTAATGTTTAACTGTATTTCAAGAATAGTAGTAGTAATATTATGATTCATGAGGTGCTTGCTTCTCTAAGCTCAGATGGCTTCTCATTTATCTTCAATTCAGCTACTACTGCTTCGCCACTGTTAGTCTGATTTTGATGTTGCTCTTGCATTTTTTTTTTTGTGGTGCCTGTGCCTAAATCAAATTTTCTAGTTGTTAATTTGGATTCAGATAGGCCATTTATGGAATAGTGTTTGAGGAAATTTTTTCAATTCTTAGATTTGGAAATATATGCAGAATAGATAGTCACGCATATGCTGAGTTACAGTATATTGTTGTTAAGTTGGCCACTTGATGATGATATGATGCAATAATTCATATTTTTATGAGCTATATGATGTTTAAGATGGCCATGATGTTCCTTACAAGTTGCTCATAGTTGAGGAGAACTGTACTTTACTATGAAACTAGTTCTTTCAAATCCTTTTTCTCGCCCCTGCTCTTGACAAAGAATTAGGTTTAGATGAGTATGGGATTGCAGTTATGTAACGGAGCTAGGGGCAGCATAATCAGGTCATGGATTGTGTTTGGATAGTTTTCTGGTTTGTTTTTTGAAACAACTTCTGTAAGCATCAGGCAAATCAATTGTGTTTGGATTAGTTTTTTAAAATAATGAACAAAACAACACAACTATCCATTCGGCTTCGTTTGGGCCGGTTTCACTCTAATGCCCAATAATTTGTCTCTTAAGATGAGTGTTCTTAAATATTCGAGATTCTTTAAATCTTATGCTTGTCCCGAACTGAATTACATATCTCTAAACCAACTAAAAAGACATTTGATAAACATGGGACTCTTCCTCTTATGAGCTAGGGCAGTTTCTTTCTTGCAGGAATAGAATTAGATGATGATGAACTTGCACGTTTTGTGGAGCACGTGGATAAAGATAATAATGGTATTATCACTTTTGAGGAATGGAGGGATTTTCTTCTACTCTATCCACACGAGGCCACAATTGAGAATATTTACCAATACTTGGAGAGGGTATGTCTTGTAGATATTGGGGAACAGGCAGTCATTCCAGAAGGCATCAGTAAGCATGTTCATGCATCCAAATACCTGATCGCAGGGGGAGTTGCAGGAGCTGCTTCTCGTACTGCTACAGCACCTCTTGATCGCCTTAAGGTCATTTTACAAGTGCAGACTACCCGTGCTTCAATTGGTCCTGCAGTCAAAAGCATATGGAAGGAAGGCCGTTTATTGGGGTTTTTCCGTGGCAATGGGTTAAATGTGATGAAGGTTGCACCTGAAAGTGCAATCAAGTTTTACGCTTACGAAACCTTGAAAAATATTATTGGTCAAGCCAAGGGTCAAGACCAAAGAGATATAGGAACTTCTGGTCGTCTTGTGGCGGGTGGAATGGCAGGTGCAGTAGCACAAACTGCTATCTATCCCATGGATCTTGTTAAAACTCGATTACAGACTCATGCATGTGAGGGTGGAAAGGTTCCTAATCTGCGAAAACTATCAAAAGATATTTGGGTACAGGAGGGACCTCGGGCATTTTATAGAGGATTGGTTCCATCTTTACTTGGAATCATCCCTTATGCAGGCATTGATTTGGCTGCCTACGAGACTTTAAAGGATTTGTCAAAGATATACATTCTTCATGATAGTGGTACGGCTCTTTACTTTTCATTTATTACTACCTATTTTCTCCAAGACAATGAAAAGTAATTTTTCTAAGAATTGTGCATTTGATGCAGAAGCTGGTCCTCTCGTGCAGCTGGGTTGTGGGACAATTTCAGGAGCCCTTGGAGCAACATGTGTTTATCCTTTGCAGGTTGTTCGGACCAGGTAAATCTGCATTTAGATTCTTGGGTGCAACAACTGTGATTTTTTTCTATTTGGACGGTGTAGCTCTCTGGTTTATCATGTGATGTGCCGTTCTTTTTCACTCTTATTCTGTATTCTTGCTAGAATGCAAGCTGATGCTGCATATGAAGGTATGTCTGATGTGTTCCGCAAAACACTTCAGCGTGAAGGTTTCAGGGGCTTCTACAAAGGACTTTTCCCAAATCTTCTAAAAGTTGTACCAGCAGCAAGCATAACGTATCTCGTGTATGAATCGATGAAAAAGAGTCTAGATCTTGATTAGCTGGTATAGAGTTGGCGACACATTGAGGTTCAAGATGCTGATGCTGAGGAGGATGATGATGATGATAAATAAAATTATTTAGCTCATTGGTGATATGATTTTCAGAATCATACACTTGATTTTTGACCCCCCATTGGATATCGACGGGGATTATAGTTATAGAGTTTTCTTCTTCAGATTCAACTGACACATGACTACGTTGGCAATTGAGAATTGTCCTTCTTTACAATGTATGTCTGAGCTATAGGAAATATCCTTTCTACACTTTTGCCAAGTAAATGCAAAATGAATACAGTGAGATGTAAACCTTGAAATTTTTTGCTATATGGATAGCATGGGAGTGAGGTTCAGTTCCACTCATTGTGCTCTCTGCCCTTCTTTATATAGGCCGTAGGTGCAAAGGAAACTGTTGTGATACCGACAATATGACAAAGAACTTCAATAGGTTGTGACTGCAAGGAAATTCTATTTTGCTCTCTGCACCAGTCCATCATAAGAAGGGTCCTGGAACGCATTTAAGTGGCTAAATACAGCATAATAAAAGGTACTATAAGTTAAATGAAAAATTAACCTAACAAAGAGCTCAACAGATAGGAGTAACATATACCATCAGTCTTCAAGCCCATTATTATACTTGAGACTTTTTTGAATTTGCTTCATTTCTAGTGTTCTTTAAGTGAATAAATAATCACTCTTTCTCTTATTTGCTTGATTAAAGGTTTTACTAGTCTCTCGTTTACGCCTCCCTTTCAGATGGGTACCCCTTTCCGTCAATTTTCATACATCAATATTTGTTTCTACTCTAGTCTTTTCGTGTTCTACATGCCTATCGTTTATCAACTAGCCTTCCTAAGATTTCTTGAAAGGGCAATATAAGGCTAAGCAACCGATGTAAATGCGGTTGTTGTCCGCCAGTGAGGTTCCAGCCGCACGCTAGACTAGATTGTCAGTGTTGTGCGGGAAAATCGATGTCACGAGCAATACGGAAGATGAGAGAGAATTAGGTTTTGAATGATGATGATGATTTATTGATGACTGAAAGCTGATTACAAAAGATGCGGTGTCGAGGGGAAGAGACACCAGTACAGAAAATGCTTGCTTGAAAATGTTTGATTGCTTGCCCCCCCCCCCCCCCCCATAATACTAAAAAATGAAAATCAAAATTACATGACTGGCCCTAAGAAAGCTGTAAAAGCACATTGAATGAAAAAGAAGTAAAACTACCCTAGAATTACAATGAAAAAGACTTAGTTTATTACAATGTAGAAACAAGTCTGATGGCAGCAACTTTGTCTTGCGGGTCAGGATCTGCGCACACGGTGCTGTGTGTGCGCGCGACGCTTGTTGTGTTTGCCTGAGGCTGGGCGGCGGAGCTTGGCATCAGGGTCTTTGCGAGAGGCGCTGCTGGAATGGGCCTGTTGCTGGGCGCAGGCAAGGCATCAGGATCTGTGCATGCAGCATTGTCACTGCACGTGGCATTGTTGTCATTGGCCAGCCGTTGAGTGCTGGCGAGATGCATCAGTGGGGCAACAGAGGCGCATGCGCGCTTGTCACTTGGCGCAGCCTAGACCACGGGGTCGACCATGGAGCTAGGCATTGTGAGGCTTGCTAGGCAGCCATGGGCACGACCAAGAAGTCATGGGGCATGTATGGAAAGCAGCCATACATTCTCTCCCACCTGAGTTGGCACCATCCTCGAAGCCTTATGATAAGGATGATGATGATGATGAGTCTGGTGGTTCATGGATGGGAGGTCAGCGCCCCTCTGTTCTTTGAGCTTGCTGTTGTAGCGATATAATGATTTCATGCGGCTGACATGGAAGATTGGATAGATCTTCCACCAGGATGGAGTTTTCACCTGATATTTAGACTTCCCAATGTGTTTTTCTATGGGAAGGGTCCCGATATATTTTTGTTGCAGGCGAGGGTCAAGGGTCCTTTTTGCAAACAAGTATCGCTTTAGGATGAATAGAATTACTTTGTCCCCTGCTTGATGTTGGGCAAAGCAAAGATTTTGTTTGGTGAACCTTTTTGCCCGCTCTTGAGCTTTGACAAGATAGCTCCGCACTATCCCCATGTTGCACTCCTATTCGCTCGAGAAATTGGCAGCTCGAGGAGATTTTGGCACGGTTGATGCATCATAGTTTGCTGGAGAGGCGGTTGTTGTCCGGTAACAATCTCAAAAGGGCTTTTGCTTGTATGATGGCTCTTTTGAAATTGAAACACAATTGAACAGCATCCAAGAGCTCCACCTAATGCTTCTGTGATCCAGTTGCAAAGTTGCAGAGATATTTCTCCAGCATGTCATTGAACCGGTCTGTCTGGCCGTCTGATGGTGGATGGATGTCTGAGTTGTGACTCAATGTCGACCCAAAACACTTAACTAGATGGGTCCAGACGTTGCTAGTGAAGCGTGAGTCGCGCCTACTAACAATATCTTTGTGTAGGTCCCAATGTTTGACAATGTGTGAGAAGAAGAGTCGAGCGGTATCTTGTGGTGAGATGTTTTGTGGGGCTGCTATGACAGTTGCATAGTTTGAAAATTGATCTATGACAACCAATATGATGCAAGATTACCGACTTGGGGCAATCCTGTGATGAATCTGAGTTAAACACTTTCTCAAGGTCTCTGTGGGACATGTAACGGCTGCAATGGTCCCATTTGTGATGAGTGCTCCTACTTGTCCTCGTGGTATGGCTGACAAGTCTTCACCCGCTGGGGAGCGTTACTGTCTGTTAAATCTGATGACATGAGGGCTGATTGTTGTTGCGAAGGGTAGCCGGAACCAGGGGTTCATGTCTGTTGGCTACTTTCTCCGACTGCAAGGGCGATGTGTTTTCAGTGCCCATCTTTATGGGGCTGCATGGTATGGTGCAGGGCTTGGCTCTGTTTTGTCCAATCATCAGGAGCATGTTAGCATGTGGTACTGGTATGGTGTTGGTCTGCCTCATGAACTCCAAACCCACTAGTATGTCAAAGTCATCTATGATTGCGATGGGCCGGTTGATGCTTTCTTTGTATGGGCCAAGTTTCATTAGGACATCTATAGTTGTTCTACCCAATGTATGAGGCGGCGACTTGATAGCCTTGACACGACCTTTACTCTTTTGCACAATTAGACGCAGGCGCTTTACCTGAGTTGAAGCCAAGTAGTTATGGGTAGTACCTATGTCTATCAGTGCGTGAAAGGGCTTGATGTTAACTTTCAATTCGACAAACATTAGGGTCCTCTCTTGTGTAGGAGGCCCCTTGTCCATCTTTTCCTTCCCTTTTTTGGTGATTGGGCTTGAGATTTTCTTAGGAAGACATGCACTGGTCCCCACTAAGGCATGTGGGATAGAGCCAACAATTGCATTGAAGGTGTCTACCTGGTTTTCTTCTGATGTGTCTGATGCATTTGACTCATTCTCGATAGTTTAATGAGCATTGATCTTGATGGTTGGGCATTCATTATTCCAATGCTCCCCGCCGCAATGACGGTATTCTGAGGGGGCTTTCTTCCCTGATTGTTGTTGATGGATGCAGAGTTGTTGCTGTTTGAGGGAGGAGTCTTAGTTTTGGATGCGCTCCGATCTCCCCCACTTTTGCTTGGGCCACCATTGCTGGGATGGTTCACGTTGAATCCCCCTCGGACAGGCGGCTGGGTCCTGTCGTTCTGAGTTCCCAATAATAATCGCCATGGCATTCTGCAGCTTGAATGGCCTTGGGCAGGGTGTCTACCCGTTGTCTATGTAGTTCCATAGGGGCATGAGGTTTCAAACCTTATATGAATGCAAAGAGTTTTTCTTTGTCCCCCATGTCGCGTATGTTCAGCATGAGCGTGGAGAATTCACGCACGTACTCCCTGACTGACTTGGTGTGACGGAGCTCCCGTAGTTTTCTCCTTGCATTGTATTCCACATTTTCGGGCAAGAACTGCAGGCGTATGGTTGCCTTCAATTCATCCCATGTCTGGAGAGTATCTTCACCGACCTTGATGGCTTCGTATTTCACCCGCCACCAAAGTTTGGCATCGCCCTGAAGATACATGGCAACAATTGCTACCCTCTTGGATTCTTCCAACTGGTCCACGACATCGAAGTATTGTTCGATGTCGAAGATGAAATTTTCCACTTCTTTAGCATCCCGGGATCCGTCGTATGGCTTTGGCTCCGGTATCTTAAGTTTTTATGGAATGATGCTGGGGTTTGCTGTACACTTAATGTGGTTATTGCCTCCTAGAAGTAGGCTCTCGAGGGCAGCATCGACAATATTGAGCTAGCCTGTCAAGTCGTCTATGGTTTTTTGCATGGTAGTTAGTCTGTCTACCTACAGTTCCCGATGGGCTAAATCGTCAGCACGCTCCTGTAGGAGGTCCTCAAATTTGCCATGAATATTGGCAGTTTCAATGGCTACCATTTGTTGGTCATCCTCAAAGTCGCGATTGATGTTTGCAATGTCATTTTCGGCCTACTGCATTCGGAGGTCCAGGTCGTCCAACCTTTGCACTAGGTTGGTGCTTAGATCAGGCACCGTATCCACGATGGGTCATAATCGGTCAACCGTCTCCTCTAGGGATGCTAGATGTTTCCCATGATTCACCGTAGTCAGAAATGGTGATGATGGCAAATGTGTTCCCTCATCTGATGTTGAGCCTAAGCTCTGATACCAACTGTTACGAGGCGCCTTCCTGAGATTCCTTGGAAGGGAAATGTAAGGCTAAGCAACCGATGTCAATGCGGTTGCTATACTAGATTGTCAGTGCCGTACGGAAAAACCAATGTCACGAACAATTACGAAAGCTGAGAGAGAATTGGATTTTGAATGATGATGATGATTTTATTGATGACTAAAAGCTGATTATAAAAGATGCGGTATCGAGGGGGTGAGACACCAGTACAGAAAATGTTTTCTTGGAAATGTTTGAATGCTTGGTCCTCCCTAATAATACTAAAAAAAATAAAAACCAAAATTACACGACTGGCCCTAAGAAAGCTGTAAAAGCACATTAAATGAAAATGAAGTAAAACTAGCCTAGAATTACAATGAAAAAGACTTAGTTTATTAAAATGTAGAAACAAGTCTGATGGCAGCAACTTTGTCTTGCAGGTCAGGGTCTGCGCGCGCGACACTTGTTGTGTTTGCCTGACGCTGGGCGCTGGAGCTTGGCAATAGCGTCTTTGCACGAGGCGCCGCTGGAATGGGCCTGCCGCTGGGCGCCGACAAGGCATCAGGATCTGTCTGCACAACATTTTCAGTGCGCATGGCGTTGTTGTCATTGGCCAACCAGCGGACGCTGGCGAGATGCATTGGTTGGGCCACAGAGACACATGCGCGCTTGTCACTTGGCGCAGCCAAGATTACATGGCCGACTATGGTTCTAGGCATTGTGAGGTTTACTCGGCCGCTATGGAGCACGACCAAGAGGTCATGGGACGTGTATGGAAAGCATCCCCTGACAGATATTATGTAATTTTTCATTTAGTAGTTGGGGGAGAGCTATTTGAGAAAGATAAACGTCTCAATTCGTTTGGAATTGCATCATTGGATGATTTAAGTTATTGAAATTTAAGGGTTTTGGAAATCAAAGATCATTGTAAAATCGTCTCAATCTAATCGTGACCGGAACTGATCTTACAATCCTACTATTTCGCCAATTTATTGACCTTTAATTTTAGAAAATTATCAGCTATGTCCATTAATAAGTAATTCATTAGACAAGAGGGGTTGCTTTGATGGTAAGCAACCCCCACTTCTAACCGAGAGGTTGTGAGTTCGAGTCACCCCAAGAGAAAGGTGGGAAGTTCTTGGAGGGAAGGATGCCGGTGGTCTATTTGGAAACAGCCTCTCTACCCAAGGGTAGGGGTAAGATCTGCGTACACACTACCCTCCCCAAAACCCACTAAGTGGGATTATACTGGGTTGTTGTTGTTGTTGTTGTTGTTGTAAAAATTGACCAATTGATAAAATATTATTAACATTAGTCAAATTAGTCAACGAATTATTTGTAGCAAAAAATAATCAAATTTCTGTTTTATTTTAAACGGGTGTTATTAGAATAAATTGGGTACAACTTAGAGAGCTTGAATCTCAATTTTGGGATGATTTGGTGAAGTTTTGAAGTAGTTTGAATTGAGAATTAGAAGTAAAACTTGAATATGAAAAAAAATAATATGTGTATCATTTGTGTATAATATATGTATCATATTTGTATCAATTGTATATCACATGTATATCCATGCATACATATGTGTGGGATACATGCGTGATACATGTTTGATACATGCATCGCATAAGACTTTTTTGAACTCGATTTAATTACGAATTTTGATACAAAACCGGTCCAAATCACCTCCAATTTTTCTCAAATTTTTGTATATTGACTTATTTATATATTTTCAATGAATTTCAACTCTACCCATCGAAAAAGTTCTTTTTTCCTTTGGATTTTTGGAATATTGTATAGATTTTTGTATTTTATCACTTTATTTGCTACCCCGTCCATGAAATTTTCTTTCTGTCTTGTATCTAGCGTTGCTAATCACGTTTAAAAATATAAAAGGTGATTTTTGCATGTGATTCTTTGATAGAAAATTCTATTATTTGGGTTTTTAATTTCTGTTGACTAATTTTAATAAATTTACGACTAATGACTAGATGTTGGTAAGTTGTGATTTATTTGGGACATTGTGTATGTTTCCCTTTATCTTTTGGACTGATTTTGGCTCATGTTCTTTAAGTGTAAAATAACTAATTAGTTTTTCTTTTTTGTTTGTTTAAATGTTACCATCACTAATATGATCCCAAGACCTACGATAATCCTATTTAATATTCTAGCTCTACAAAACACGTGTCAATCAAAGCTATTTCTAAAAATTGCTCAAAGTTTTTTCATTTTTGGAAGTAAAAAATTTCCAAAGAATTTCTCCAAGAAACTAAAAATTAATTTAATTAATTGAAGTTCTTTCTTGTCTTTAATTAAAAAGAAAGGAAAATGAAGCTCCTCTTAAATTTTGTGAAGCAAATGCTACAAGATACTGACGGAAAAATGACACTATATAGCGGCTCTTAATATATATATATATATATATATATATATATATATATATATATATATATATATATATATATATATATATATATATATATATATATGTATGTATGTATATATTATGTATATTATATACAAATATTATATAAATTTATATTTTTTTTAGCTAACAAATATAAATTTTTTTGGCTGCATCTGTTTTATTCTTGGGAAAACTATAACGTATAGCTATCGCTCGAAATAATAATTGGTAAAATATATATTTTTGTATATTAATAAATACTTACTATTTATGTTTTCTAATATATAGTGTATATTTTTTATATATGAAGCCGACTGATTAAAGGTGTAACTTGCCCTTTATTCTTTTTACGTATTTACTCGTAAATAAATATATCTATTGAGAAGATTTACTTACTATATTTGTATTGTTTTATTAAAAAATTAATTAATTACGATATTTATTATTGTTGGACCGAAAAATAATAGGATTGTTACACAAATAGCTTAGAGGCCCGGTAAGCTATATAAATAGAATTTTTGGTATCCAAGCTTACTGGGCACAACTGTTCATATTCCCTGTTAAAGTCCTGAAGATGATAGAAGCCATTTGTAGGAGCTTCATTTGGTCTGGGTTGAACTCTATCACTAGGAAAGCATATATCTCCTGGGACAGAATGTGTACCCCAAAATCAGTAGGAGGGATGAATCTTACTAATCTCAGGCTCTGGAATAAAGCTGCCATTGCAAAGACATGCTGAGATCTAGCTCATAAAAAGGACAAACTGAGGATAAGGTGGATCACTGTATACTACATCAAAAACAAACTTATTGAAACCTGCCAGTTCCTGCACATGCAAGCTGGATGGTCAGAAAGATCATACAGAAGTTTTGCAGAGGTTTCAGCACTGGAAGGAGCAGGTCTGCTCAGTTAGACAACTATACCATTTACAGCTTCAAGACCTGCCGAGAGTCCCATGGAAGAATTTGATCATACAGAACTATGCAAGACCAAAGGCAACATTCAATCTATGGCTGTTCTTACAAGATAGATTACCAACAAAAGATAGATTGCACAGTTGGGGAATGAGTGTTGATCAACACTGTCTCTTATACCAAAACCATCGAGAGATCAAAGATCATTTGCTACTATTCTGTCCAGTCACTGCTGAACTATGGGGGAAAACAATGCACTGGCTGCAGGAGACTTACCCTCACCTTACTGCCTGGAACCAGAAACTGCAGTGGCTCATAAGTAAAGCCAAAGGTAGAACATGTCGAGCAGCCATCTTCAAAATGGTAGCTGTTGAGTTTGCATATACTATCTGGCTGGAAAGGAACTCAAGAATCTACAACAACACATTTCGTTGCAATGAAGCCCTTTTGAGAGACATAGTATACACTTGTAATGTTAGAGGTACCCCTCGAATTAGAAACCACTTACAACACCTTCAAATCTAGTATTGTTAGGTAGTTAGAACGTTAGATACAGTTAAATTGTTATATTAGAGATAATCAGCTGAGTTAAAACTAGGGTATGGTTTTGTAATATTATTTTATTGGTGATTTATGAAATTCTTAAATACTACTAGAGAGGCAAAGAAGGAACGGAGCAAGGGCTTTTTACGTTGGGGATTACAGGTAACTCCTGGGTTCTGATCATCTGTGAATTATGCTTTTCTTTTTGGTTCCTGTTCGATAATCTGATAACTATGAAATACTATCTTTTTTCAATTGTTGTTTGTATTCGTATTGTACTTATCGAGGACAAAAATTGATTTTTTTAAATTTTATTTTATCGGTGTTTGTTTATGACTTTTTCACTTCATTTGCATCACAGGATGACTTTTTTCTCTTTGTCTTTTTGAGTGTCTCTATCTGATAGTTTGCATGTGTGATTATTAAAAAAATAGGAATATATTGAAGTTGATTCCTAAGGTTTTATTTCTTTAAGTGTTTAAGATTATTATATGTATAGTGGCCTGTGATAAATTGTTTGAGGGAGAAAAAGAGTACTGAAACTTTGGTCATGAACTAAATTAATGTGCAGGACTTGCCATGTAAGGAGGCTATTTGGTGTGATTTGCATAAAAAAGGTCTCTCATCTCTTGTGCTTTCATAGGAAATTCAACATCGCATTACTTATAATGGTTTTATTGCTAGGATAATGAAGTAATTTCAAGGGACAAGTAATACCAAACTAGCCTTCAAGTTTTATTCCTATGAGTTTTGCAATGTAACTTTGCCTATAATCTTCATATAACCTGTTCAGGTCTGCATTCCTATGAGCATCAAATTTACAACAACAATAATGACTCAGTATAATCCCACAAGTAAAGTATAAAAAGGGTAATATGTACTCCTACCTTACCCCTATGAGTGAATTTGTTGGGACATATTCACATAGATATGTCCTACATTAGCAGTCCAGTGTGCCTGCCTAGACCAGTGACCTATTCATACCAAAAGAGAATTATATTCATTGTTACACTGTGAAAAAAAGGGCAGCAGGTGCACTAAGCTCGCGCTATGTGCGGGGTTCGGAAAAGCACCATGCACGTACCACAAAGGTCTATTGTACGCAGCCTTACCTTGCATTTCTGCAAGAGGCTGTTTCATAGAGTCTAGTTACACTGAAGAATTAACAATTTCATTAGGCGGTGTCAAGCGGACAACGGGCAAGGGAGCATGCAGCGTTTAAGTATCGGGTTCATTTGATCTCAATACTTTCAACACGGAGCATAGACCTTAAATCTTGGAAAAACCTCTAGAAAGGGGTTCTATCTCGTCATGGAATGGGCTATAACATAGGGAGACGGTTGGAAAAGATTCATAAAGCTTACTCCAAGTAGTTCAGGATTTGAGAACACTTATTGGTTGATGAGTTATGTCTTTCATGCTGTTTTGTTTCTTGATGACATGATTTATTTATTCCGAGGCCCTCCTTTATTCCCTATTACAAGTGCTTTTATGAATGTGTAAAGAGACAATATCTCACGTTTCTTTCTTTCTATTGATTGACAGCAACTTGCAACATCTGTGCCAAAAGCTCAAAAACAAAATGGTGAGTGACCACTTGAAGCTCTTTCTTTTGGACTTTGACATGCGTTACTTGGCAATTGTGGTTTCATGTTCTTTTCCTGTGGCCTTATTTAGGGTATTCCAAAGATTTCAAATGACATTGACTTGCTTCACCCTCCTGCTGATCTTGACAAGCAAAAGCACAAGCTTAAGCGTTTGGTCCCATCACCTGATTCTACTTTTCTGGTATCTACCATTAATTACTGATATTTTGGATTTCAGTGTGATCTATATATATGATTCATGCCTTTTGTCTTTGTGCTTGCTTGTGTAACTTTTGATCAACCGTAGCAGGATGTTAAATGTCCGTGCTGCTTCCAAATGTAAGTTACTGAAAATTAGCGGTTAAATTCCTCGTGTTATAAGTTTCTATGTAGTAGTAAGGTACTAATAATCGATCCAATTTTTACAGAACAACAATTTTCAGCCACTCACAAACCGTGGTTACATGCGCAACTGGTGGACGCGCAAAACTTACTGAGGGGTGCTCTTTTAGGGTTAAAGAGAAGGCTATGATGGTCGTGGGTTGATATTTGCTAGAGGTTCTGGTTAAGCTATGACATATTATAAACTAGCAGGTTTTTGAAGAATGAGTTGTTTAAGACAAGAGGGGTTTCAACCGAGAGGTTGTGAGTTCGAGTCTCCCCAAGAGCAAGGTGGGAAGTTTTTGGAGGAAAGGATGCCGGGGGTCTATTTGGAAACAGTCTCTCTACCCAAGTATAGGGGTAAGGTCTGCGTACACACTACCCTTCCCAGACCCTACTAAGTGGGATTATACTGGGTTGTTATTGTTGTTGAGTTGGTTAAAAGAACCTTTCCTTTGCTCAGTAGTACTTTTTTATTTTGAGTTCTGACTTTGATAAATACTTTGGCTATCCTATTACTCATACCACATTTTGAAGTAGTTAAACTTCTTCCTTATCTTGATTTTATCCTTTTTTTTAAAGAAGATACTCCATGTTTGTGAATTTATGTTTTTGGTATTCATATTTAATGCTAGAAATGTGTCCTATTTTTTATAGTAATAATACTTCGCTACAATAATCAAGAAATTTCAAAACAAATAAAATTATTATAGGGATGATTCTTTATAACTATAATTCATTATAAATTAAATTTTTTTGGAACCAATATTTCATATGATATTATATATATTTTTTATAATAATATTTCACTATAACAATTAAAAAATTTTAAAATAAATAAAATTATTATAGAGATGTTTAACTGTATTATCAGACGGTCAAGAGATAATCTAATGGAACCCCATAGGCCATAGCGACTATCCATTGAGTGGTTGGGAGATATTATCAGCCTTTAGAATCTAAAAACATGGAATTGGAAAGTGTACTATAAGTTCATTTACTTTTAACAGTTAATGAAATATTCACACAATCAAATGAACATCCAACAAGATTATCAGAACATATAACCACACATAAGGTTGAAGGCATATTTAAGGCAATAATAAGGAACAGACCGAGAGGTTGTGAGTCACAACCTCTCGGTTAGAAGTGAGGGTTGCTTATCGTCAGAGCAATCCTTCTTTGCTAAATATGCCTTCAATTCTTAATGAGATTATACTGGATTGTTGTTGTTGTAATTAGGAACATACTCGATAGCAGAAGCACATAAGCAAAACATTCCAGGTTTCCTATACTAGGCATTGTATATTCGAAAGAAAAATATCACGCATATATACTAAATATTGGATGTTAGAAAATGCATCATCTTATTTCTTATTAAACCGTACTAATTCTATCTAAAATCAGAGATAATTCCAATTGTATGTACGCATGGTCAAGCCGATTAAGAGCAGTAACATAAGCATCTTAGTGACAATTATTCCTAATATCAATTACATTTTTTCTTAATTAATGTTTAATGTAGTAAATGCTAGATGAAGCAACAATTTGGGTAATACACCCTAGAAATGACCGAACAATGGCAGCTTTTACGGGATATATATAATTGGTCATTTGGAATAATCCGAGTCTTATAGGCAGAGGATCGATGCATGAGTCACCGTTCTTGTTTCTGACATGTGTTGCCACAGCTGCATGCTCATGCAATCGGGTCTCCTTATAGGTTCCTTTCAATTATAAAGTCGCCTATCATTATCAAATATTGGACACAATAACAGCAATTTTTCCTTTCCCTTAAGCCTCTAATAGTATTATATTCATTCCCAATACTCTCCAAACTCTCAGTCATGGCATTTAGAAGTTCAGTAAGTATTATTATTAACAATGTATATATTGTTTCCAGTTTTTATCTAGTGAGTATTTTTGAAGTACGACATGGGTTGACGGTCTTATTACAACGTCGCAGAATTTGTGGAGATCTATGGCCAGTCGGCAGTCACCTAAGAGGAGAGGTTACTTTTGCAACATCTATTAATCCTAAATGTATTTTGTTGGATATGTACAAAATTTGAAAGAATATAGATTGTTTGATTTAGAATTTAATGTTATAGTAAAATTTATTTATGTTAAATTTTTGGAAAATAGATTCATTAATGATATTGTTGATAAGCAGTTGATTGCTCGAAATCAAAATAGTCATGATACACAAAAGATGTCACATTTTGGAATAATTTTAAATAAAAGAAAAAGTGACAATACTCAGTTAGAGGCTAAAAGAAGCCAAAGAGATAGAAAAAAAAACTCTTGATCCAGATTTTATATCTTCAGATTTTATAGTTTTTCTAATAGAGAGAGATAGAATAAAGAATGTAATTAGATACTTTTTTGTTTAATATAGAAGATGATCCTAGAACATACAAAGAAGCTATGTTTTCAAGAGATGTTGCTTTTTTGGAAAGAGGTAATTAATGATGAAATAGACTCAATAATGTCTAACAACACTTGGACTTTAGTTGATTTGCTTGCTGGATCTAGATCTATAGGTTGTAAATGGGCATTAAGGAGAGAATATAATACAAACGGTTTTATACAAACCCTTAAAGCAAGACTAGTTGCAAAAGGCTTTACGCAAAAAGAAGGTGTTGACTACTTTGATATATACGCTCCAATTGCAAGAATAACATCTATTAGAGTACTTTTGTCATTCGCATCTATATATGATTATATGTACATCAAATGAATGTTAGAACTGTTTTCTAATTAGGAATTTAAGTAAAGAAATTTATATGAAACAACCTGAAGGATTTGTTCTTCTTGGTAATGAACATTAAGTTTGTAAGCTTATAAAGTCTCTTTATGACTTGAAACAAGCATCAAAATAGTGGCATAAAAAATTTAATATCATAATATCATCAAATGGTTTCGTACATAATTAAGCAGACAAATGTATTTACTCTAAGTTTACAGAAGATTATGGAGTTGTTATTTGTCTTTATATCGACGACATGTTGATTTTTGGTATGAACATGCTTGGAATTTCTGAAACTACGAAGTATCTAACTTCAGTCTTTAAAATGAAAGATTTGAATGAAGTAGATACTATCTTAGATATCAAGGTTCAAGAAGTGATAAGAGAATAATTTTATCACAAACTCATTACATTGATAAGGTTCTTACTAAGTTCAGTCATCTGGGCATAGTTGAGTCTAAAACTCTATACGATTCAAGCATCAAACTTACTGAAAATACTTGAAGAATAGTTGTTTAATTAGAGTATGCAAGTACAGTTGGCAGTTTGATGTATGCTATGCACTGCACTAGGACTGACATAGCATTTGCCGTTTGTAAACTTTCAAGGTTTACAAGCAATCCAAGTAATACTCATTGGAAAGCTATAATTAGAATACTTGGGTATTTGAAGAGAACAAAACAATTAGGCATTTGTTATAGTGGGTTTCCTACCGTATTAGAAGGATATTGGGTTACAAATATACATAATAGTAAGGCTACTTCAGGTTGGATATTTACTTCGGGGGACAGTGCCATTAGTTGACAATCTAAGAAACAATCTTTCATTTCTTATTCTAATATGGAATCCAAGTTTACTGCATTAGCAACTGCCGGAAAATACGCGGAATAGCTAAGTAATATGTTATTAGATATAAAATTGTGGCCACAACTAATGCCAGCCATTTTAATATTTTCTGATAGTGAGATTACTATGTGTGTAGCTCATAACAAAATGTATAATGAAAAGTCAAGATATATAAGCTCAAGACATGCTTATATAAGAGAATTAGTTACAAATGGAGCTATAACTATGGTGTATGTGATATCAAACAAGAATCTGTCAGATCCACTTACAAAGGCATTACATAGAGATGCAGTACAACAAACTAGTGAAGAAATGGGGCTAAAACTCTTAAATTAATCACAAACGATGAGAACTCAACTTTGAGTTGGTATACAATCTAACAATATAAGTTGGGTAATAACAAGTTGCTTGTGTTGATTAAGCAAGAATCTTCTCAATTAGAGCCTAGATTCCTATGTGTTGTTTACTGTTATGTGAGAAGTTTAGGAGTCATTAAATGTCTTTACTAACAGGGGCATAATGACAAATTTCCAAGTGCATACTGTAAACAAGAACGAGGGTGAATTAATTCTTAATGGAATTAGCAAATGTCTGCAGTAACAGCGACATAAAATCTATTTCCACCTATAAAAATATTAAGGTGGTGCCGCTTCTAACAAGATTTAAGGAGTTAATCTTGTAAATATTCATGAATTTGGATTAGCACACGACCATAAAAGTGCTAAAGCATAATATTAGATTGTTTCTCTACTTAATTATATTATGTGTGTAATACTTTTGGATTGACAAATAGAGTTGTGGTTCAAATCTTAGGATACGAATAACTTCGTCGAACATGAAGATACGTACACTAATGAAAAATTCAAATTTACATATTACAAACTAGTGGACGATTGTTAAGAATAGTTTGTATAAATGCGAGTGTCCCACACCGATGGCATAAAGCCATTTGGTTGGCTTTATAAAGCTTGGCCTATTAAGTCTAATAAAATGAACAATTGACATATTTAGAAGAATATATATATACATATATACATATATATATATATATACATATATACATATATATATATATATATATATATATAGTCTCTTCAGAAAAATCTCCTTTTCTTATCTATAAATAAGGAAGACATCCCAGAAGTAGAGTATTCAATCTACACATATGTTTAAGGCTTTGTTGTATCCTGATAGAAAATCGTTTGTAGTTCTTAAAGTAATACAGTCAATAGCTCTTGAAAAATAGTGATCTTTCACGCCTCAAAGCCTTCAATTCTCTGTTACTTACCTATTTGTTTATATCAATTTTCAAGAGTTATTCTGCTATAGAGAAATTATTGGCTATTGTTGAGAATCGGAAAGACTTAATTAAATTGGTTTGATTTGATAGATCAAACTTCGCTCGTTGGAAGGACAAGATGATTTTCTTACTCACCATGTTGAAATTTTTTTATGTCCTTGATACATTGTTGGCTGCACTACCAGAACCAACCCCGGAGGATATTAATGCAATCAAAACAGAAAGGAAGAAACGAGAAGACGATGAACTGATCTATAGAGGTCATATTCTAAATACTTTAATTGATTGATTGTATGATTTGTACTCCAACTTAAAATCTCCAAGAGAAATTTGGACAGCGTTGCAGACTGTATATGAAAACGAGAAATGAGGTATCAATAAATTCTTATCTTTATAGTATTTTGAATTCAAGATGGTAGATAGAAAGCATATAATGGATCAGATTCATGAGTTACAAATATTAGTTTCAAAACTAAGTGGTCTTGAAGTAAAAATTTCTGATGCATTTCAAATATGTGCAATTCTCTCGAAACTGCCTTCTTCCTTGAATAATTACAGAAAGAATATCCTACATTCTACTGACAAATTAACTATAGAACAATTTCGAACTCATCTTCAAATTGAAAGTGAGACCCTTGCTCGTGATGAAATTGTTCATGCCTCTATTTCTACGGTTAATACCTTTAGTTAGAATAAGTCAGGAAATGAAAATAAAAATCTGAAAGTTTCAAAGAAGTCTCTAAATAAAAAGAGAAACAATATGAGCTGGTATCATTGTGGAAAGAAAGACGATAAGATTCGAGATTGCAGGTTTAAGAAAGCAGGAAAATATTTTCATTTGGGAGATGTTGGAAAATCTGAAACTCAAGAAATTCCGAGAAAGTAAACATAGTAAAAAGTTCTTCACAAGGATTAGTGGTAATGATTTCTGCTATACCAAATGAGATGGTTAAAAAGTTGAATATGGCTGCAACAACCACAAAGAATCAAGATTGGTGGTTGGATTCTGGTGCAACAGTTCATGTCTGTCACGATAAGAATATGTTCAAGACCTATTCGGAACTTAATGATTCTGAAAAGGTGTTGATGGGCAACCATGTTACAGCCGAAGTTGCAGGAAAAGGAACTGTTGAAATCAACTTTACATCTGGGCAGAAGCTGACTCTTCTAAACCTGTTCCATATTCCTGAAATTATGAAGAACTTGATTTCTACTAGTTTACTTTCTAAGAGAGAATTCATAATTGTAATTGAGTCTGATTATGTAATTGTGTCTAAGGGTTGTCTATTTGTAGGAAAAGGGTATCATTGTGACGGAATATTCAAATTAACTGTTAATTCAATAAATTATGCTTCTACTTATACTATTGTGTCTAATTCATATTTATGACATGCTAGGTTAGGCCATTTAAATTTTGGTTCTTTAAATTATATGTCAAAAAATAGTTATATCTCTTGTAAAACTGAATATAGAAACAAGTGCGAAATATGTTTACAAGCGAAAATAACTAAGAAACCATATCGTAAAGTTGAAAGATTTACAGAATTATTGCACTTAGTGCATTCTGACTTATGTGAATTAATTGGAGAATTAGCTAGAGGAGGTAAACGATATTTCATCACGTTTATAGATGGTTTCTCTAGATTCACATATGTTCACCTATATATATAAATGACTTGGACTTGGACTTGGGGCTTGGGCGCGGGCATGGACGGATCTTTAAATAAAGATTTTATTTTCGTATTTTATCTGGAACAGTTTTTTGTTATTTAAAATTTGAATATATATTGGACTTGGGGCTTGGGCTCGGGCCGAATCGGATCTTTAAATAAAGATTTTATTTTTGTATTTTATTTGGAACAACTTTTTGTTATTTAAAATTTGAATTTGAATTTAATTTTAATTTTAATTAACAAAAAGAGCTGTGACCATTCGTGAAAAGTGGCGTCTCTTCAGAAAAATCTCCTTTTCTTATCTATAAATACGGAAGACATCCCAGAAGTAGAGTATTCAATCTGCACGTATGTTTCAAGCTTTGTTGTATCCTGATAGAGAATTACTTGTAGTCCCTAAAGTATATACATGCAATAACTCTTGAAAGATGGCGTGATCTTTCATGCTTCAAAGCCTTTAATTTTATGTAACTTACTTTTTTTTTTCTATCAATCCTAGGCGTGGGGATATTTTGGCCAGGTACCATTCAATATGTTCATTAAAAGAAATGGCAGTAGCATTTGAAATACTCTGTATTAATCATTTTATAGGAAGTTTGTCGAACTGGATGAAGTATTATTAATTTGAGATGGTAATTTGGCCTAATAATACTTTTGTGTAGTTTTTATATATATAAATTTTTATTATAAAAAATTTATAAATTTTATGTTCAAATTCACATAAAAAATTGGTCTAAACATTCACTCAACAATTGATCCTCGCAAAAGGAACAAAATCAATAGATCGGGTTCGAGAACAGGGATCTTCAGATCCATGAGAAAAGTATCGTGCTATTCTTTTTTTTAACAAATACTTATTTTACATTCTGCCTAGGACGAAAATTCCGTCTACACCCCCAAGAAGCCTTTTGTGACTTTGGATGAGAAATGAAGTGAACTTTCCCAACAAGGCGGTAATGCCCTTGTATTTAGAGAATGTTCACATGAATTTTGAGGGACTATATAATATCAAGCGAAAATAGAAGAATACAATAATATGGTTTATGATTGAGCTCCCTTTGATATCAAAATTGTGGGAACCGAAAAAATTAGTTGTCATGATACCTAGTAAAGCAAACCTTGAATAACGATATTTCATACCATAAAAAAGATATCTACTAAAGGAGACAAATATTTAACTTTGTTAGGTCAATTTGAGTTACTTTCACGAGTGGAGATGAGTAAAGGAGACAAATATTTAACTTTGTTAGGTCAATTTGAGTTACTTTCACGAGTGGAGATGAGCAATCTACTATATAAAGGAGAGTACAAAATATCGAGAGAACAACTTCACAAATAGGCAAATATATAGTGTATGGAGAATATAAAATATCGAGAATAACTTCACGAAGAGGCAAACAAAAGTGACACACTAACACTTATTCCGTAAAGTTCTTTCCTACAACACGACTCTCAAACCACATATGGCTTCATTGTAAACATTGCTGAATTAGAACTAAGGATCTTCTAATTATACATTTTCCTCGAAGAAAAGTGATGAACCAATGGGAGATTTATCTTTCATTCAAACAATAGGAATCTCAATTATGATAAATGTGTCTCCCTTTCATTTTAGAGATAAAAAAATTAAATATGATAAGAAAATCAGAATAATTTCTTACAAAAACACCTAAATAAGCTTGAAGTCTTGAAAGTTGTCACCCTGAGTTTCTGATAAGTTGTTTTGCTGATGTTTTATTGCAGGAAGCCTTGATCTGTGACACTAAAATCAGTGGTAGTGGATCCTAGCCCAAAAAGGCACTGATCAATTTTTCTCATTTGGGATATTATTATTATGGTCTTATTAATGCTCAGTGACCCAAGGTCCTCATTTGGAAGATATGGTTACCTATGGAGGGTTTTTCCATTAGTACTTATTTTAGCACCGGTGTACAATACTTTCTTCAAAGAATAAGAAGTGATTTGCCATTTTTTTCTTTAATTTCTTTTTTCTCTTTTATATGGTTACAATTTATATTTGGAAAAATCGAGTTAACATTTGAAATTAATTATGTATTGATATGTCAAGACACACGGATCAATAAAAGAGTGACAACTAGCAAAGAGTATCCAAAGATATGAGAGCCTTAATAGGTACGGTCAAAGATTCAAGAAAATAAGAAGGAACAGTACTCGAATCTCTTGATAATTTGAAGAGACATCGGTGGAATGAACCTAAATAGCAAAAAGTACATATACGTATTTCTGCAATGAGCATAAATGATGGGGAACGTTATAGAATCTTCACGAAATAGTTTGATTGCCAATTATAATATTTTATTAATACCACTAATTGCTCATAATGACTCTATTATGAGAGGAAAGAATGCAATACTTAGACAAAAATATAAAGGGAAAAATAACATTTTTATGGTACACACTGATTATTATTGGAATATATTTATTTACGTTGCGTTAAATTGCTTACTCGACTACTTCTCAGACCAATTTTTATTTCTCTTGTTATGTAATTATTTCTTTATTTGATTATTTGTAACCTGAGTTCTTCTAAAATTATGGTTTGGTTAGAATTCCTATTTTCTGGTTAAACAAATTAATTTTGTTACCAAAAATCTGATAATCTTTTACTTTTTAAATCAACTCTTTGGTCAAAACAATTATTTCAAATGTCAACGACAACGACCAACAACAACACCAAGAAAATCAGCAACATCAGGAGATCAATAAGGTGATGGAACACTAGTCCCTTCACAATAAAGCTCTCCTCGACAGTCTCTAGAAGGGTCTCCTGACATATCTTAATCAAATATCAACGAGCAGTTTGAGAATGATTAGGCTATTGATGAAGCTTTGAAAAAATTAATCGCTCAACGGGTCATCAATTCACTTCTGGCTTTTGCTAACCAGTTGCCGGATATACAATCAATACCAACTCCAAACAACACCACCTTAGAAAATCCTCGCTCGGGACTCGTTAACTTAATCAGTGGAGGAACTCCCAGTAAATCTAATGATGGAGGGTCAAGTAACCCAGCTAATTCTGATTTACAAAGTTTAGTACTAACTTTGCAGAAACAGTTTAAGGAGCAAAGCGATCACATAAAGTAGATACATGTAGTGCCGCCTGTAATCAAGGGGATAGATATAGACAAATACTCTCAACAACCTTGGAAGCTAAATGCCGCTCATTTACCAGTTCCAAAGAAATCAAAGATGTCCGATATTTTTAAATATGATGGAACAACTGATCTACGGGATCACGCAATTGCATTTACAATTGGAGTAAAAGGCAACGATTTGACCAGGCAAGAAATCTAATCAGTGTTAGTCAAAAAAATTGGAGAAACACTCACAAAAGAAGCATTGACATGGTACTTTCTTTTACCTGAAAATTCTATTGATTCTTTCACCGAGCTTGCAGATTTGTTTATCAAAGCACACTCGGGAGCTCAAAAAGTTAAAAAGAAAATGAAGGACATTTTCAAGATAAAACAAGGGGATATAGAGCTGCTCAGGAAATTCGTTGACAGATTCCATGTGAAAGGATGATGTTGCCACGTGTACCTGATAACTCCGTGGCTATGGCTTTTGCTAGTAATCTAAATAAAAAAGCTCGGAAGCCACGAAGAGACTCAAAAACAGCTTACGAGAATTTTCAGAAATAGCTTGGAATGATGTTTATAATAGATACAATACAAAGTTGCAGATAGAAGAAAGACATTATCATTCAGTCCCAGAAAAATGAAAAAGTGAGTTCAAGACGAACTGAAGTTGAAGAAATGTCAGATAAAAATAGGTACAATCATTATATGAGACCAGCAGGAAGGGATTCACGTGCACAAACAGAAAACCCAAGATATGATCCTAGATAAAGAGATAGAGAGTCGGGTTCCTCATTAAGTTTCAGAAAAGAGCAGAATATGCGAGATACGCGAGACGATGACAGAAGCTCGAAAAAAAAAGTTGGCGGCTACAATTTTAATATTAGCACATCCGAGTTGGTGGTTGTTTTAAGTAGCATGGGAGACAAGGTACGATGGCCAAAGGAAATGAGATCATAGCCAAACAGGAGAAATTCCAATTTTGGTGCGAGTTTCACAACAATCACTGTCACAAAATGGCGGATTACAGATTATTACAAGGTGAGGTAGAACATTTATTAATACAAGGGTATTTAACTAATTATTTAGTGAAATGGGAAAGCAAGCATATATGCAGAATAGGAAGGAACTACCAGAACCTCCTTCACCAAAAAGAACAATTAATGTCATAAGTGGAGGGAAAAAGATCAATGGCGTAACATATACGACAACAAAGAAAGTGTCAAAAACCCATGGAAAGTGAGTTCGATAGGTTTTGGAAGAAGATAGTATAACATTTGATGATGCAGATGCAGATGTGCTGACCCAGTATATTGATACACTGGTAATATCTTTACTTGTACATGACACTAATTTAAAACGAGTTTGGATTTACCTAGGTAGTTTTGTAAATGTCATTCAGTCGAGAGTGGTAAACGAGATGCAAGCCGATAATAAGCTGATACCCAAGGCAAACACCTTGTCTAGTTTTGATAACTCGAGCATGGTAACAAATGGGGAGATAATACTCATCACATTCACATATGGAGTAGTCAAAGACACCAAATATCAAGTAGTAGAAATGGATATGGCTTACAATATGATTCTCGGCATACCATGGATCCATGAAATGCATGTTATTCCGTCTACGTTACATCAAGTTATCAAGTTTCCTTCACAATGGGGAATACGACAAATCTGTAGTGACTAGAAAGCTTCTCGAAGCATTAAATCCATGGACATTCAAGGATATAAAGTGACGAAAAATAGCAATTACAGAATTAAGTTGAAGATGCAGCAACACGAGCCTCAACTAAAGATGGGTAAACATATGTACTCTCGAGCTTGATACTATTCAAGAACCAGAACAAAATGAAGACATCAAAACAACAATTGAGGAACTGGAAACTATGGTACTATTTTTACATTGGCTAGACAGAAAATTCTACATTGGGACCAACCTCATCACAGAGATGAAATGTAAGTTGATTGAATGTTTAAAGGCTAACGCAGATTGTTTTTCTTGGTCCCATTCAGATATCACAAGTATACTACCAGAGGTAATGACCCACAAATTAAATGAGGATCCATCATACCCACCTGTCAAATAAAATAAAATAAAGCAAGGCTCCTTCAAGAATCAGGTGATTCAAGATGAAGTGCAAAAGCTTTTAAAAATCGGGTTCATCCGCGAGGCAAAAATATCCAGATTGGTTAGCTAATACGGTTGTAGTTCCCAAAAAGAATGTTAAGTGGAGAGTTTGTGTAGATTATACTGATCTAAATAAAGCTTACCCTAAAGATTCGTTTTCACTATCGGACATAGACCAACTAATTGATGCTATTGCAGGGCATGAATTATTAAGTTTTTTAGATACCTATTCAAGATATAATCAGATTAAAATGAATGCTCTAGATGAATAAAAAACTTCCTTTTATCACAGACATGGAGACTTACTGTTACAAAGTTACGTCATTCGGCCTAAAGAATGTTAGGGCGACATATCAAAGGCTAGTGACCAAAATATTTCAAGAACACTTAGGAAAAACTATGGAGGTATATATAGATCATGTGCTGGTCAAATCACAACAATAAGGTTTACAGGAAGAATAACAACTTTGGGAAGGTTTATTTCCAAGTCATCAGAAAAGTTCTTCAAGTTCTTTTCAGCCCTAAAAAAGCAACATCAATTTATATGTCTAAAAATGTCAACAGGCGCTTAAAAATTTAAAAACGTACTTGTCAAATCCACCATTTCTAGCCAAACAAAAAGACGGGGAAAAAGTATTCATCTACCTTGCTGTTTCAGAAGTAGCGGTAATTGGCATATTAGTTCGAGAGGACCAAGGTAAATAATCTCCAATTTATTATGTTAGCAAGTCTTTATTAGATTCTGACACTCGGTATCCTCATTTAGAAAACCTGCACTAGCATTAATTATGACAACTAAGAAATTAAGGCATGTAGTAACTGCCTACCCCTTACATAATATATTGCATAAACAAGAGTTGTCGGATAGATTAGTCAAGTGGTCTATAAAGCTAAGCAAATATGACATTACATATCAACTTAGAACTGCAGTAAGTCACAAGTTTTAGCAGATTTTGTGGCAGATTTTAGCAAAGAGATACAAGTGGAAGTAGAAAAAGAATTTCATCTATTTAACTCGTCTAATCCAAGTAATTGGACCTTATTTTGTTGATGGTTCATCAAATGTAAAAGGAGCAGATATAGTCATTGTCTTGGTACCACCTACGGGAAAAACCATACGACAAGCCATAAAATGTCATCTTATCACTAATAATGAGGCAAAATATGAAACTCTGATTGCAGGTTTAGAATTGGCATGATAGCTCAGAATAGAGCAGGTCAATAATCAAAAGCGATTTGCAGCTCGTAGTTAACTAAATGCAGGGGACTTAAGTAGCTAGAGAGGCAAGAATGCAACAATATCAGGAAAAGGTATGGGACTTAGTTAGACAATTCCAAACTTTGAAAGTTACACAGATACCAAGGGAAGAGAATGCTTAGGTATATGCTTTGGCTAATCTTGCATCCGCCGCAGAAGTGGCAAATGAAGAAAATGCGTCTGTGATACATTTGTTTCATTTAGTGCTTGATCAAGATAAATACAAGGCAAATTACAATAATCTAACTTGGATTATAGAAACGAGATTGTCAATTTTTTATAGTAATGAGTACTACCTGAAGATAAGAAAAGGCCCAGGAACTTCGCCAAAAGGCTGCTCATTACTATTTAAATTAGCATAATTTATATCGAAAAATGTTTGGTGGCCCTCTAGCAAGATGTATCGGGCCTTTTCAAATGGAATATGTGATGAAATAAATATACGAGGGAAATTGTGGAAATCACTCTAGAGGAAGATCGTTGGTAAATACAATAATAAGAGTTGGCTATTACTGGCCAAAAATGGAAGAAGCAGCTGAAACTTTTGTTGCTAAATGTGAAAAGTGCCAAAGATATGGCAACAACATGCATCGACTGGCTGAATTATTACATTCGGTTATTGCAACATGGCCTTTTATGAAGTGGGGGATGGATATTGTAGGTCTACTACCACAAGACAAAGACAAGGTAAGATTTTTGTTAGTACTTACCGACTATTTTACTAAGTGATAAAAGCATGAGCCTTCAAACAGGTACGAGAAAAAGAGGTCAAAGACTTCATCTGGTGAAAAATCTTATGTTGGGTTGGTGTTCCAAAAGAGATCGTGTGCGATAGCAGCCCACAGTTCATATGTGCACAAATCTTAGAATTCTTCCAAGGTTGGCAAATTAAAAGTATTACCTCGACACCTTATCATCCAATGGCCAATTGTAACGAATCGACCAGGCGTCTCAAGAATTAATGCCATGATCCCCTATTAACTTCTTTTCTCGTGTTTATCTCTACTATTTTGGTTTGTCAGGATGTTCGATTTTAAGTTTCGGAGAGTTATGGGACACTTAGTCTCTAAATAAAGCTTAAGTGTTGGAAAATTGACTGTAGTCAAAACAATATGAAGATAGCCTCAAAATGGAAATATGATGGTTCTGTTAGCTCCGTTCGGTGACTTCGATTTTAGGGGCGTGTTCGAGTTGTATTTTGGAGGTCCGTAGCTAATTTAGGCTTGAAATCGGAAGGTCAAATTTTGAAGTTTGCGATTTGATAGTGAGATTTTGATCCGAGGTTCAGAATGAAATTTCAAAATTTTAAGTAGCTTCGCAATGTTGAATGTGACATTTGTACAAAATTTCAGGTCATTCGGACGAGGTTTGACAGACTTTTTAATCGAAAGCGTATTTCTAGAGTTTTGGAGTTCTTAGGCTTGAATCCGAAGTTAAATTGATATTTTGATATTGTTTTGAGCATTCCGAAGGTCGGAACACGTCTAAATGGTGTTTTAGGATTGGTTGGCAGGTTTAGTTGAGGTCCTCGGGGTCTAGGGTGAGTTTCGGGTGCTTAACGGGACTTGAATTTGGACTTGGAAAGATTTTCATTGCTGGTATCTATCATAACAGCACATGCGGTTTGGTTTTCGCATGTGCAGAGCCGCATAAGTGGACTACGTGTCCGCAGATACGGCCACGATTGAATTCAACAGAGACTGCAAAAGCGGATATGTAACCACACCTGCAGGATCGCAAATGCAGAATCTAGGTCGCAGGTGCATAGTTAGAGGTCTTGGTGGAAACTGCAGAAGCGGTCTTGCGGATGCGAGGAAATGGACACAGTTACGAAAATCCCGCAGAATGTTTTATGTTCCAAAAATGGGACTTCTTCCTATTTTTCATTTTTACCAATTTGGAGCTCGGGGAGATGCAATTTCTAGGAGATTTTTAGATATACAAACGGGGTAAATGTTCTTAACTTAATTTTGGTTAATTACTCGAATCTATACAAGTTTCGGTAGTAAATCTTTGAATTTAGTTGGAAAAGTTTAGAAAACCCTCTCAGGTAGATTTGAGGATTTGAGGTGGCAATGTTAAAGGATTTGAATAATTTTGATATAAATGAACTCGTAAGAGTGTGAGAATTCTAGAAATGTAATTTTTACGTGATTTTGAGACGTGGGCCCGAGGGGCATTTTGGTTATTTACCTAATTTTGCGTACTAACTTAGAATTTAATTGTATAATCAGTTACTTGAAGTGCTATTTACGTTACGCAATTTAATTGGATAGATTTGGGCCACTTGGAGTTAGATACTTGTGGCAAGAACGTGGTTTCAGGTTGATTATTGAGTCGGTTCGAGGTAAGTGGCTTGTCTAACCTTGCGTGAGGGACTTTCTCTTAGGATTTGGTATTGTGACATTTATAATGTCTTATACGTGAGGAGACGAGCGTGTACTTGTGATAATTGTTGAAAATCCGTTTTCATTAAGAAATTAAAATTGTGTTTTCTTTCCCTGTCATTATTACTTGGAAGCAAAGCTTGTTGTTAGCTTAAGAAAGCATGTCTAAAGACTTAATTACCTATTTCCCCAGATTGCCTTATTTGAATTATATGCAGCATGTTAGGTTAGAAATGCATGTTTCACGTTGTTATGAAGTTGGCAATTTATTACTATTTCTCATGTTGACGTTTTGTGTTTACATTGGGACTACGGATGTGGGATTCCCATAGATTCTCCTTATTTGTTTATTTGGGACTACGAATGTGGGATTCTGGTAGATCACCCTTATTTTTTTATTTGGGACTACGTATTTGGGACTCCGGTAGATCCCCTTGCATAGTTATATGTATGGGTGGCAATTTGGGCCCAAACCCATCTAACTCGCCCAACTAGCCCAGAGATTAATAGGTTGGATTACAAACATTTTAGCTCGTGGGTCAATTTGTGTTGAGCCCAAGCTAACCCATTATTTTTTATAACCCATTCTGGCCCATTTAACAGCCCAAATACAACTCATCAAACTCACCCAAAATAAAGGATCTCAACCTAACTTATCTAAAAATTTACCTAGTTGCCCCATTTTTTTTTGAATTTTTTATTTTATATTCTTTTGTTTTTCTACCCCACCTACCTACCCCACCCACCCAACCCCCCTTTCCCTCACACAATACCCCTCAAAATATTTTTTTTAAAATTTTTATTTTTCTATTCCTTCCACCCTCCCCCTAATTCCCCACCCTCCGCATAACTCCTAAAAAAATTTCACTTTTTATTTTTAATTTTTAATTATTTTATTTTTCTACACCACCCATCCTAGGCGCAACAAAAAGTTTTTACTTTTTTTGTATTTTTATTTTTAATTTTTATTTTTCTGCACCCCCTCCAGCAAAACCCCCTTTTTTTTTTTACTTTTTTTTATAATTTTTATTTTTTATTTTATATTTTTTCAATTTTCTGCACCATCCATCCACCCCCACCTCCACCCATGAAATATTTGTCAACTTACATATTTTAAGGTAAATTTTTTTTTAAAGTAAGATGAGCATGGTTCTAAAACATAGGTCAAGTTGGGCGGGTTGGGTTATGACCCATTGTTTAGCCCATCTTGACCCAGCCCATCTTAACCCAAATATACTTTGGTTGAGTTGGGCAATGATCCATTTATTTACCTAATTGACCCGCTCAAATTCAGCCCAACCCGCCCATTTACCACCCCTAGTTATATGGAACTATGTGAATGATTGATTCCCTTAGTACTGGATATTTTCATTTGGGAGTACAAATCGGAATTTCCGTAGATCCCCCACGCACTATGAGTTGGACTACGGGACGACACCTAGGAGATCCACTGGACATTTACATTTGGGGGCTACAGGACGGAATCCTAGTAGATCCCCGATTATTATCTCTGTATTGGAAATGTATTTCCTTTCCATGACCATTTGGTCTCAATTGTAGCTATTGTTGTCTTTCCTTCTATCATGTGTTACTTCTTACTGTTGCACTTAATTATACTGTTTTGCCTCGTATTTCATTTGACCTTTGTAGGGCCCTGACCTTCCTCGTCACTACTCAACCAAGGTTAGGCATGGACTTACTGAGTACTGTTGTGGTGTACTCATGCCCTTTCTGTGCATGTTTTATGTGCTGATCCAGGTACTTCGACTCAGGCCCACTACATTTGAGGCGAGGCTCTTTGTAGAGACTTCGAGGTATATGTGTCGCGTCTGCAGACCGAGGAGTCTCTTTCTATTCTCTGTACTAGTTTAGCCCTTCTCTTTTTCTGTATTTCCTTGTTGATAGAAATATCTGGAGTTAGAGCGTTTATGTATCTCTTAGCTTATGATCCATGGGTTTTCGGGTTTTGGGGAAGTGTTGTTAGTTCGAGAAGTATTCTTTATGCCGAATGGAATCTTTAAATACTGTTTCATTATGTTAGTTGGTTTTAAATTAATTATTTTGCAATTTTTGTTTATTTTTCGCATTTTTAGGCATAACTAGTCCTAGAGACTAGGTGTCGTCAAGACAACTCATGGAGGGCAAAGTGGGGTCGTGACACCAATGGACTAGCTGAATAAATAAATAAAGTTATTATCAACAACTTGGTGGGTTACTACCGTCATTTTATGAAGGGGATTTCATCGATTGCAGCCCTTATGACCAGCTTAATCCAGAAGGGTGCTCCGTTCCAGGGGACGGAAGAGTGTGAGGCGAGCTTTTAGAAACTCAAGAGAACTTTGACTACAACCTAACTTTGATATTGTCTACAGGTTCGGGGTCTTGTACTATCTATTGTGACGCCTCGAGGATTGGCCTTAGATAAGTATCGATGCAGGACGGTATGGTGATTGCATACGCGTCCAAACAGTTGAAGGTATATGAGAATAATTATCCTGTCCATGATCTTGAGTTAGTTTCTATCTTTCACGCCTTAAAGGTATGTCGTCATTATTTGTACAATGTGCCTTGTGAGATTTACAGAAATCTCATGAGTTTGCAACATCTGTTCAAGCAGAAGGATTTTAATTTGCGCCAAAGAGGTGGTTAGAGTTGCTAAAGGACTATGATATCACTATTTTGTATCACCTGGATAAGGCCAATATGGTGACTGATGTCTTGAGTCGTCGGGTAGAGAGTTACGAAAGTTTGGCTTATTTACCAGCATCGGAGAGGCCTATGGCAATTGATGTTCATGCCTTAGCCAACAAGTTTGTGAGATTGGATCTTTCGGAGCCCAATCAGGTTCTAGCTTGTGTGGTTTCTCGGTCTTCCTTATTTGACCCTATCAAGGAGTGCCAATATGATGACCCTCATTTACTTGTTCTCAAGGATAAGGTTCAGCACGGTGATACCATTGATATGACTATTAGCGGTGACGATGTATTGAGGATGCAGGATCGGATTTGTGTACCCAATGTTGATGGGCTTCGAGAGTTGATTCTAGTAGAGGCCCATAGTTTGCAGTACTCCATTCATCTGGGTGCCACAAAGATGTATAAGGATTTGAGGCATTAGTACTGGTGGATACGGATGAAGAAAGATATAGTTGGGTTTGTTGCTCGATGCCTCACTGTTAGCAGGTGAAGTGTGAGCGCTAGAGACCGGGTGGGTTGCTTCAGCAAATAGAGATTCCGGAGTGGAAATGGGTGCGAATCACCATGGACTTTGTAGTCGGGCTCCCACAAACATTGAGAAACTTCTATGCTATTTGGGATATCGTGGATCGGCTGACCAAGTCCGCACACTTTATCCCTGTGTGTACTACTTACTTTTTAGAGTGGTTGGCAGAGATTTATATCCAAGAGATTGTTCGTCTGCATGGTATTCCTTATTCTATTATTTCAAAATAGGTACTCAGTTCACATCACGGTTCTGGACGGCGATTCAGTATGTGTTGGGAACTTGTGTAGAGTTGAGTACAACCTTTCACCCTCAGACGGACGGACAATCCGAATGTACTATTCATATTCTTGAGGATATGCTCTACGCGTGTGTGATTGAGTTTGGAGGGTCTTGGGGTCAATTCTTGCCATAGGTGGAGTTTGCATACAACAATAGTTATCAGTCCAACATTTAGATGGCGCCGCCTACCATATAAAGCCTTAGTTGTTGGGCACATACTTAGTTCAGGATGCTTTGGAGAAGGTTAAGGTGATTTAGGATAGACTCCGTACATTCCAGTCCAGATAGAAGAGCTATGCGGAGCGAAAGGTTTGTGATGTTTCCTATATAGTTAGAGAACAAGTTCCGGTTCGGATTTTGTCTATGAAGGGCGTTATGAAATTTGGGAATAAAGGGAAGTTGAGTCTGAGGTTCATTGGCCCTTTTGAGATATTGTTACGTGCTGGGGAGGTTTCTTATGAGCTTGCCTTACCTCCCAGATTGGCAGGAGTTCATCCGATATTTTATGTTTTGATGCTCTGGAGGTATCACGACGATCCGTCGCATGTGTTGGATTTCAGTTTAGTCCAGTTGGACAAGGATCTATCCTACATTGAGGAGCCAGTGACAATATTGGATATGCAGGTTAGAAATCTGAGGTCAAAGAACATTGCCTCAGTAAAGTCTCAATGGTGGGTCATCCGGTCGAGGAGGCAACCTGGGAGACCGAGCAAGATATGCGCAGCCATTACCCTCATCTTTTCACTACTTCATGTAGGTCTTTATGCTCGTTCGAGGATGAATGAATGTTTAAATGTTTATGATCGTCTTAAGAATTAATGCCCCGATCCCTTATTAACTTCTTTTCACATGTTTATCTCTACTATTTTTTTTGTCAGGATGTTCGATTTTGAGTTTTGGAGAGTTATGGGACACTTAGTCCCTAAATGAGAGCTTAAGTGTTGGAAATTTCACTATAGACAGAACAACGTAAAGATGACCTCAAAATGAAATCCGATGGTTTCGTTAGCTGCGTTGGCTGATTTCAAGTTTAGGGGCATGTTCAGATTATGTTTTGGAGCTCCGTAGCTAATTTAGGCGTGAAATGCCGAAAGGTCGAATTTTGAAGTTTTCGGTTCAATAGTGAGATTTTGATCCGAGGGTCGGAATGAAATTCTAAAAGTTTGAGTAGCTTTGTAATGTTGAATGTGATGTGTGTGCAAAAGTTTAGGTCATTCTGACAAGGTTTGATAGACTTTTTCTTCAAAAGCATATTTCTAGAGTTTTGGACTTCTTAGGCTTGAATCCGAGGTTAAATTGGTGTTTTGATGTTGTTTTGAGCATTCCGAAGGTGGGAACAAGTTTAAATGATGTTTTAGGATTAGTTGGCATGTTTGGTTGAGGTCTCGGAGGTCTTGGGTGAATTTTGGGTTCTTATCAGGAGTTGAATTTGGACTTTGGAAGATTTCATTGTTGGTATCTTTCATAACTGCACTTACGATTTGGTTTCCGTATGTGCGAAGCTGTAGAAGCAGACTAAGTGTGCAAAATGCGTCCACGAGCAAAAATAACAGAGACCGCAGAAGCGGATATGTAACCTCACCTATGGAACCACATATGCAGAATCTTGGTCGCAAATGTAGAGTTGGAGGTCTTGTTGGAAACCGCATAAGTGGTTCCCTTGACCGCAGAAGCAGTCTCGCAGATGCAAGGAAATGGCCTCAGGTGTGAAAATTCTTGGGAAGAATGTTTTAACTTCTGCAAATGGGAATTCGTTCCATTTTTCATTTTAACCAATTTGGAGCTGGGGGAAGGTGATTTCTGGGAGATTTTTAGAGAGAAGAACGGGGTAAGTGTTCTTAACTTAATTTGGTTAGATTACTCGATTCTATTATAAGTTTTGGCATTAAACCTATGAATTTAGTTGGAAAAGTTTAGAAAACCCTCTCGGATAGATTGAGGATTTGATGGTCTGAATGTTATGGGATTTGGATAATTTTGATATAAATGAACTCGTGAGAGAGTGAGGATTCTAGAATTTTTATTTTTAACCGATTCCGAGATGTGGGTCCGAGGGGCATTTTGGTTATTTTACCTAATTTTGCATACTAGCTTAGAATTTTATTGTAGAATTAATTACTTGAAGTGTTATTTACGTTATGCAATTTAATTGTATATATTTGGGTCATTTGGAGTTGGATACTCATGGAAAGAATGTGACTTCGGGTTGATTATTTAGCCAGTTCGAGGTAAGTGGCTTGTATAACCTTGTGTGGGAGACTTCTTCTTAGGATTATATTTGAAATGCCTTATACGTGAGATGCTGAGCACGTACTTGTGATAATTGATGAAAATTGGTTTTTATTAAAAAAGTAAAACTATGTTTTCTTTCCCTGTCATTATTACTTGGAAGTTAAGCTCTTTGTTAGCTTAGGAAAGCATATCTAAATGACTTAATTGCCTATTTTCTCATTGTCTTATTTGAGTTATGTGCAAGCATGCTAGGTTAGAAATGCATGTTTCGCCTTGATATGAAGTTGACAATTTATGACTACTCTTCGTGTTGTTGTTGTGTGTTTACATTGGAACTACGGATATGGGATTCAGGTAGATCCCCCTTGTTTGTTTATTTGGGACTACATATATGGGATTTTGGTATATCCCCCCTGTTTGTTTATTTGGGACTACAAATGTGGATTCCAGCAGATCCCCCTACACAGTTATATGGATCTCCGAAAATGCACCCGGATTCCCCTAATACTGGGTGTTTAAATTTGGGACTACGGATCGGGATTTTGGTAGATCACCGCGAACTATGAGTTGGACTATGGGACGACACCCGAGACACCACTGGATATTTACATTTGGGGGTTACAGGACGGGATCCTGGTAAATCCCCGGTTCTTATATCTGTATTGGAACTATATTTCCTTTTCATGACTATTTGGTATCTGTTGTAGTAGTAGTAGTTATTGTTCCTTCTATCTTGTGTTGCTTTTTACTGTTGCACTTAATTATACTTTTTTGCCTCGTATTTTATTTGACCTTAGTAGGGCCTTGACCTTCCTCGTCACTACTCAGAGGTTAGGCTTGGCACTTATTGAGTACCGTTGTGGTGTAGTCATGCCCTTTCTGTGCATGTTTTTTTTGCAGATCCAGGTACTGCGACTCATCCCTAATACATTTGAGGTGAGGCTCTTTGTAGAGGCTTCGAGCTATATCTCCGGCGTCCGCAAACCGATGAGTCTCTTTCTACTCTCCGTACTAGTTTAGCCCTTATTTATTTTTATATTTCCTTGTTGATACACATTTCTGGAGTTAGAGCTTTTATGTATCTTTAACTTGTGATTCATGGGTTTTCGGGTTTTGGGGAAGTGTTGTTAGTTCGAGAATTTGTATTGTTTATGCCGGGTGGCATTTTCAATACTGTTTCATTATGTTAGATGGTTTTAAATTAATTCTCTAGCAAGTTTTGTTTATTTTTCGCATTTTTAGGCTTGCCTAGTCGTTGAGACAAAGTGCCATCATGACAGTTCACGGAGGGCGAAATGGGGTCGTGACAAGCTGATACCAGAGCTCTAGGTTTATAGGAGTCATAAATCACAAGCCGGCTTATTAGAATATCACTGATCGGTATGGAGACGTCTGTACTTATATAGGAGAAGCTATGTAACTGTTAGGAAAATTCCACTTCATTTGATTTCCTTGATGTGCGAGGTTTTTGGTATCACAATTTTAAACTTTAGTCTTCTATTCTCTCACAGATTGTGAGAGCATGTGCTACCCCAGATGATCAGGCACCTGCGCCCCCTACTACAGCCATCAGGGGCTGGGGCTGGGGTAGCGGTTGAGATCGCGCACGCAGGCAGCTAGAGTGTAGAAAATCATTCTATCCATGATATGTGTGCTTTGGTTGTATTAGCATGATTTTCAGGTATAGGTTTTGATAAATGACAAACAATGAAGTCAAGTGTCAAACAACGTTATTATATTACAAACAATCAAGATTGAATGCCGAGAAGCATATTGATGAATGGATTGCATGGAAAAGCCAAAGACGAGCTCAAAAGTTCAAGACCGAAGACCCAAGGCGTAGGTCGTTAGGTAGAACCAATGTAAGAGCAACGTTTAAGTTATCTCGTCTTTTATCTCAACATAGGTCATCATAAATATACATAAAATCTTTTTATCAAATCATACTTATCATAAACATATTTCAAATACTTCAAACAAAATGATTTTAGCGTTTTCATTTTAACCAAAATGGTTTTTGAAGTAAGTTTTCAATTCTGGACAGCATAGGTGAATAATCGATTATGCAAAAGTGATAATCGATTATTCTGGGAAATTTCATTTATTGGAAATTTCCGCAGAGTAGGATAATCGATTATACACTTGGGCATAATCGATTATCTTGTATCCGTTGCCAAAGTTTTTGAACGACAGGCAGATAATCGATTATGCAAATCCAATAATCGATTATTCTAGCACAAAATCAGCTTCCGATTTTGTAACGGTAAGCTGATAATCGATTATGCAAATATGATAATCGATTATCTTGGCATAAAATCAGCATAATTGATTGCCAATTAAGCAACAAACATACTACTTCTTCCACCTATAAATAGAGGTCTTTTGAGCTGATTTGATATATATAACACCTCTCATTATCCATATACATATTGATATTATTTGTGCATCATTTTAGAGTTTTTGTTGAGCCAATTGAGAGACAACTTTGAGTTGTTCATAGAGCTAATATTGTATCTCTTTATCTACTCTTTTTAGAGAGTTCTTGTTGTAAAAGAGAAAGGTGTTTGAGAAGACCATATCTTCTCATTGATTGTCGGGTTTGCTAAGTACCCTCAATCTTAGTGTGTGAAGTCTTGTGGTGCGGTATCCACGAGCAAGGTGAAGTCTTGTGGTGCGGTATCCACGAGCAAGGTGAAGTCTTGAGGTGAGGTATCCTCGAGCAAGTTGAAGTCTTGTAGAGTGTACATCTACGAGCAAGTGTAACGGTTTGTTAGGCACCCGTAAGCTTAACGGAGTTAGTGGAAACTCGAGAGAGTTTCACGGGGACTGGACTAACCACACGTTGTGGTAAACCAGTATTAATTCGGTGTGTCCTTTCCTTAATTTTTTAATTACTGCATTTACTTTACTCCTGCAATTTTAATTCCGCAATCTTTATCAATATTCTCGTGCCGCACTATTCACCCCCCCTCTAGTGACGGGCATAAATCCTAACAATTGGTATCAGAGCCTAACTCTCTGAAAGCCTTAACCGGTTGAGAGAACGATATTTTTTTGTTGAGAATATTGAACGCAGGAATGATGAGCGAAGGACACTCCACCAATAGGCCTCCACTATTTTACGGAACAAATTACACATATTGGAAAGAACGGATGAGAATATTCATCTAATCAAATAACTTCCGCTTGTGGCAAATCATCAAGAACGGTGAACAAATGCCAACAAAGAAAGTTGGGGAAACCACGGTTCCAAAGGAGGAAGATGAATATGATGTCGAGGACGTCAAGAAAGTTGAAAATAACGCAAAGGCCATCAACTTATTATATTGTACGGTGAATCCGGATGACTATCGGAAGATTTCTTGTTGCACAACCGCCAAGGAGATGTGGGATAAACTCGAGATCACTTATGAAGGTACGCCTCAAGTTCGAGAATCTAAAGTTGATTTTCTAACACATGAATATGAAATGTTTAGAATGAGGGAGAATGAAAGCATCGATATTATGTTCGAACGGTTCTCAATGATCATCAACGATCTCCATGCTCTCGGAAAAGTATACTCGAACAAAGATCTAGTTCGAAAAATCCTACGGAGTCTCACTCCCGAATGGCGTTCCAAAGCCAATGGCATCCAAGAGTCGATAGGAATCACGGACGTCACAATTGATGGACTAAGAGGTAACCTCAAAACTTATGAAAGCACAATTCTTAATCCTTATCTTGGAAATAAAGGTCCAGGTATTGCCTTCAAAGTCTCATCCTCTAAAAGAGAAGAGGTAAGTGATTCAGATAGCGATGATGATAATATTTCAAATGCCTTGATCGAAAAGTTTTATAAGTTTATGAAAAAGGAAATAAAGAAGGAAGAACCAAGTCCTTCATGCCATAAGTGTGGAAAACTTGGCCACACCGAGTCACAGTGTCCAAAACCCAAGGACAAGAAAAAGAAGAAACACCAAAGGCGCGTGACATGGGATTCGGACAGCTCGGGCGATGAGACTGCCGCACTATGCCTCATGGCCAACGAGGAAGAAGAGGTAAGTAATTCCAACTCTTATTCTTATGAAGAATTACAAGAAGCTTTTCAAGAATTATATGATGAATTGAAAAAATCTTCAAAAATCTCCAAAGAGGCAAGGCTAAAATTAAAGTTTTAGAAGAGAAAAATAAATTTTTGGAAAATGACAATATTGATCTTAGAAATAAAATTAAGGAGATGCATGAAGATTCTTCAATTGATCAAAATTCTAATTGTTTATCTTGTGATTCTGTGAAATTAGAAAACATAGAACTTAGGAACACACTAGAAAAACGTAGTGTAGACAATCCTAAAATAGTTGAAAAAATTAAAAAGAAAAGGCCCAGGAAAAATATAAGGCGTAGGAATCATGTTAGAAATTGCGATGCACCACCTAGAAATGATTATAGGAATTTGATTAATGAGTCTAGAATTAATCATTTTAGACCGCCTAGAAATGACTCTAGGAATTTCAACGCGTCTAGGAATAACGACTTTAGATCACCTAGAACGTTTTTGGCTCAACCAAGACATATGCACAACCCGAATGTTATATGTCATTATTGCAACCGGGTAGGACACATAGCACCCGTATGTTTTGCAAAACATAGGGATTTATCTTTGAGCTATTATTTGCCTAACCCCCAAGGACCCAAAAGTGCTTGGGTACCTAAATCCTATTTTTAGGTACGTTTGCAGGTGTGCTTGAAGACTACAATATCGTAGTAGATGCACCAAGCACGAAACCTTATTGCATCGAGGGGGAATGTCGGTTAGTTATCATATTTTTGATAAAAACTTAATAGTTGATATGTGTTAATAATTAATATATCTTTGTTAACAATTGATATTAATTATTTTTGTTGATTCATGTTTTGATAACTTTTATCTTGAATAACAATTGGTATCAATTATTTTTGTTAAAAATAATAATTGATTCAGGTTTTGATGAATATATTTTTGGTTTGAATAACAGTTGATATATTCTTGAAAAATAAATGATTCGTGTTTTTAATACAACTATTGGTTTGTTAAAAATTAACCGTTGATATGTTCTTAAGCAATATGATTTGCGAAAAATAACCGTTATTATGGTTGTTATGTTTTTACTAACATTTGGTATTATTTCATGTGGTATGATTGTTTAAATATCGTCAATGCATATTCCTCATTGTATTTCCTATTTTATTCTTGACACTAACAATTGATATACCCAAAAGGGGGAAGTGTCGAAAGGGGAAAGTAGCCTTTGCATACTCTCTTTTTGTTAATGCCAAAAGGGGGAAGAGTTTAGGCGATATGCATCAAATAAGGGGGAATGTATCTACGTTGCAGTATGCCTTATTTGAGGGGAATTATCATTAAGGGGAATCGTTTGCATGAATTGTATGTTGAGATATAGCATGAATTTAGGGGGAATCCGATATGCATATCTCCTGTTGTTTGTCATTATCAAAAAGGGGGAAATTGTAGAAAATCATTCTATCCATGATATGTGAGCTTTGGTTGTATTAGCATGAATTTCAGGTATAGGTTTTGATGAATGACAAACAATGAAGTCAAGTGTCAAACAACGTTATTATATGACAAACAATCAAGATTGAATGCCGAGAAGCATATTGCTGAATGGATTGCATGGAAAAGCCAAAGACGTGCTCAAAAGTTCAAGACCGAAGACCCAAGGCGTAGGTCATTAGGTAGAACCAATGTAAGAGCAACGTTTAAGTTATCTCGTCTTTTGGCTCAACATAGGTCATCATAAATATACATAAAATCTTTTTGACAAATCATATTTATCATAAACATATTTCAAATACTTCAAACAAAATGATTTTAACGTTTTCATTTTAACCAAAATGGTTTTTGAAGTAAGTTTTCAATTCTGGACAGCATAGGTGAATAATCGATTATGCAAAAGTGATAATCGATTATTCTGGGAAATTCCATTTATTGGAAATTTCCGCAGAGTAGGATAATCGATTATACACTTGAGCATAATCGATTATCTTGTATCCGTTGCCAAAGTTTTTGAACGACAGGCAGATAATCGATTATGCAAATCCAATAATCGATTATTCTAGCACAAAATCAGCTTCCGATTTTGTAACGGTAAGCTGATAATCGATTATGCAAATATGATAATCGATTATCTTGGCATAAAATCAGCATAATTGATTGCCAATTAAGCAACGAACATACTACTTCTTCCACCTATAAATAGAGGTCTTTTGAGCTGATTTGATATATACAACACCTCTCATTATTCATATACATATTGATATTATTTGTGCATCATTTTGGAGCTTTTGTTGAGCCAATTGAGAGACAACTTTGAGTTGTTCATAGAGCTAATATTGTATCTCTTTATCTACTCTTTTTAGAGAGTTCTTGTTGTAAAAGAGAAAGGTGTTTGAGAGGACCATATCTTCTCATTGATTGTCGGGTTTGCTAAGTACCCTCAATCTTAGTGTGTGAAGTCTTGTGGTGCGGTATCCACGAGCAAGGTGAAGTCTTGTGGTGCGGTATCCACGAGCAAGGTGAAGTCTTGAGGTGAGGTATCCTCGAGCAAGTTGAAGTCTTGTAGAGTGTACATCTACGAGCAAGTGTAACGGTTTGTTAGGCACCCGTAAGCTTAACGGAGTTAGTGGAAACTCGAGAGAGTTTCACGGGGACTGGACTAACCACACGTTGTGGTAAACCAGTATTAATTCGGTGTGTCCTTTCCTTAATTTTTTAATTACTGCATTTACTTTACTCCTGCAATTTTAATTCCGCAATATTTATCAATATTCTCGTGCCGCACTATTCACCCCCCCTCTAGTGACAGGCATAAATCCTAACATAGAGCACTCGTGCGAGCTTTCACTGAGGTACCATCGGCAGTTCCAACCGGAGCCCAGACATCAAATACGTGTGCTGCTACTACCGCACTAGCACTTCAGGAGACTCCTCCACAGTTCATAAGCATGTATATCACTTTAGCTCAAGAAGAGTTGCTTCCCCTTGCTGCAGCTACATCCCAGGCTGAGGGAGGAGCACAGAGTCTTGCCGTCCATTCTTCTGAGCAGCGAGTGCATGTTGATCAGGTTCCATATATTATTTTGGTACGGCCCGTAGTTCTAGATCAGCCCGAGGACAAGGCAGCACCTTCCTAGGATGAGCACAGAGGCTTGAGAGGTTCAAGAAGTATACGTCTCTTCTTTTTAGTGGTTTAGCATCAGAATATGCTCTAAGATTTCTAGATAAGTTCCACCGTATTCTTCGTATCATGGGTATTTCAGAATCGAGTGGGGTTTCTTCCTTCTTCCTTCGAGGAGCCGCCTATGAGTGGTCGCACGCTTTTGAGTTAGACAGTCCGGATGAGGCAACTTCCCTAACTTGGACTCAATTTTTAGATCTATTCCTGAGAGAGTATGTTCCTTAGACCACAGGGATGCGTGGAGCACAGAGTTTGAGCATTTATGCTAGGGTGCTATGACTGTCTCAAGGTATGCACTCCGTTATACTCGTTTGGCTAGGCGTGCACCAACCTTGGTTTCTATTGTTCGTGAGAGGGTTCGCCAGTTTATTGAGTGCCTTATTCCCAATATTAGGTCTAGCATGGATTGGGAGTTGGAGATGGATATTCATTATCAGCAGGTGGTGAGCATTGCTAGGAGGATTGAGGATATACATGCTAGGGAGAGAGAGGAGAGGGAATCCAAGAGGTATGGAGAGTTGGGCTATTATTCTGGTGCTCGTGCCCCAGCTGCAGGTCGTCATGGTAGAGGTTATACGAGTTGCATTTTTCATTCAGGTCTTCCAGCAGCTAGTGGTATTCCAACTCTTCCTAGGCCTTAGGAGCCTTATGATGCACATCCGATTTCTAGTGCGCCTCCTACGCAGGGTGCTTTTAGAGGTCAGTCTAATAGACCTAGCTCGAGCCAGTCACAACCATCACGTCCTCCTAAAGATTTTTTTAAGTGTGGTGACACACGCCATATGGTGAGGGATTGCCCTAGACTTGGGAAGGGTTCACCTCCACAGACTTCCCAGCCACAGGGTGCCCCGAAAGTTCTTAGGTTATAGTTATAACTCCAGTTTCTACCTCACCCGCTCAGCCAACTAGTGGTGGAGTTCGGGGAGGTAAAGGTCGCCCTAGAGGGGGAGGCACGGCTAAATACTCTGCCTTTCCTACCTATACCAAGGTTGTTGCCTCCAATTCTGTCATCACAGGTACTATACTGATTTGTTACAAAGATGCATCGGTTCTATTCGATCTAGGCTCTACTTATTCTTATGTGTACTCTTATTTTTCTTCATATATGGGTGTATCTCGGGATTCTTTGAGTTCCCCTGTTTATGTTTCTACTTCTATAGGAGATTATTTTGTTGTGGACTGCATTTATCGGGCGTGTTTGGTTACTCTCCATGGTTTTGAGACCAGAGCTGATCTATTGTTGCTCAACATGGTAGATTTTGATATTATCTTGGGCATGGACTGGTTATCATCCCATTATGCTATTCTTGATTGTCACGTCAGAACCATAATGCTGGCTACGCCAAGTATGCCGCACGTTAAGTGGATGGGTGCTTTAGATCACACTCCCAATAGAGTTATTTCTCTCCTTAAAGTTCAACGTATAGTTGAGAGAGGGCGTGATACGTATTTAGCTTATGTGACAGATGTCAGTATTGATACCCCTTCCGCTGATTTAGTCCCGTAGTACATGTTTTTTCTATTGTGTTTCCAGCTGATCTTCCAAGCATGCCGCCCAATATAAATATTTATTTTGGCATTGATCTGTTGCAAGGCACTCAGCCCATTTCTATTCCTTTGTATCGGATGGCTCCTCTTGAGTTAGGGGAGTTGAAGGATCAGTTATAGGAATTTCTTGATAAGTGTTTTATTGGGCCCAACATATCACCTTGGGGTGCTCCTATCTTGTTTGTGAAAAAGAAAGATGGTTCTATGCGTATGTGCATTGATTATCACCTGAACAAAGTTACAGCGAAGAACTGTTATCCTTTGCCTCATATTGATGATCTGTTTGACCAGCTTCAGGACGTACGAGTATTTTCTAAGATTGACTTGCGCTGAGGTTACCATCAGTTGAAGATTGGGAGCTAGATATCCCGAAGACTGCTTTCAGGACTCGGTATGGTCATTATGAGTTCCTTGTCATGTCATTTGGGTTGACCAATACCCCAACAGCTTTTATGCATTTGATGGCCAGTGTATTACATCCATATCTTAACTCATTTGTCATTGTCTTTATTGATGATATTCTAGTGTATTCCTGGAGTCGGGAAGATTATGAGCAACATTTGAGGACTGTGCTTCAGACTCTGAGAGAAAATAAGTTATACGCTAAGTTCTCAAAATATAAGATTTGGTTAGATTCAGTGGCATTCTTAATCCACGTGGTATCGAGTGAGGGTATTCAGGTGGATCTAAAGAAAATAAAGGCCATGTAGAGTTAGCCCAGACCATCCTCAGCTATACAGATCCGTAGTTTCCTTGGCTTGGCGGGTTATCGTCGTTTATGGATGGGTTTTCATTGATTGCAGCCTCTATGACCAGGGTGACCTAAAAGGGTACTCCATTCCAGTGGATGGAAGAGTGTGAGGCGAGCTTTTAGAAGCTCAAGGCAACTTTGACTATAGCCCCAGTTTGATATTGCCTACAGGTTCGGGGTCTTATACTGTCTATTGTGACACCTCGAGGATTGGTCTTGGAGAGGTTTTAATGCAGGACGCTGGGGTGATTGCCTATGCGTCCAGATAGTTGAAGGTACATGAGAATAATTATCCTGTCCATGATCTTAAGTTAGCTGCTATTGTTCACACCTTAAAAATTTGACGTCATTATTTGTACGGTATGCCTTGTGAGATTTACACAGATCATAGGAGTTTGCAGCATCTTTTCAAGTAGAAGGATCTTAATTTGTGCCAAATGAGGTGGTTAGATTTGCTGAAAGAATATGATATCACTATTTTGTATCACCCGGGTAAGGCCAACGTGGTGAACGATGACTTGAGTTGTTGGGCAGAGAGTTTTGGAAGTTTGCTTTATTTACCAGCATCGGAGAGGCTTATGTCGATGGATGTTCAGGCCTTAGACAACCAGTTTGTGAGATTGGATATTTCGGAGCCCAGTCGAGTTCTAGCTTGTTTGGTTTCTCGGTTTTCCTTCTTTGACCGGACCAGGGTGCGCCAATATAATGACCCTCATTTTCTTGTCCTCAAGGAAAAGGTTCACCATGATAATGCCAAAGATGTGACTATTGGCGGTGACAATGTATTGAGGATGTAAGGTCGGATTTGTGTACTCAATGTTGAAGGGGTTCGAGAGTTGATTCTAGAGAAGGCCAATCATTTGAGGTACTCCATTCATCCTAGTGCCATGAAGATGTATCAGGATTTGAGGCAGCACTACTGCTGGAGGCGGATGAAGAAAGATATAGTTGGGTTTGTTGCTCGGTGCCTCAACTGTCAACAGGTGAAGTATGAGCACCAAAGACTGGCTGGCTTGCTTCAGCAAATAGAGATTCCGGAGTGGAAGTGGGAGAGGATCACCATGAAATTTGTAGTCAGGCTCCCACAGACTTTCTGAAAGTTTGACGCTATTTGGGTGATCGTGGATCAGCTGACCAAGTAAGCTCACATTATCCCTGTATGTACTACTTACTCTTCGGAGCGTTTGGAGGAGATTTGTATCCGGTAGATTTTTTGTCTACATGGTATTCCAGTTTCCATCATTTATGATAAAGGTACTTAGTTCACATCACGGTTCTGAAGGGCCGTTCAGTATGAATTGGGTATTTGGTTAGAGTTGAGTACAACCTTTCAGCCTCAAACGGGCGTACAATCCGAATGCACTATTCAGATTCTTGAGGATATGCTCCGTGCGTGTGTGATTGAGTTTGGAGGGTCTTGGGATCAGTTCTTGCCATTGCTAGAGTTTGCGTACAATAACAGTTATCATTCCATCATTTAGATGGCGCCATATGAGGCTTTACATGGTAGGCGGTGCATATCTCCGGTGGGTTGGTTCGAGTCGGGTTGGCTAGATTATCAGGCACATACATAGTTCAGGATGCTTTGAAGAAGGTTAAGGTTATTCAGGATAAACTTCGTACATCCCAGTATAGAAGAGCTACGCGGATCGGAAGGTTCGTGATGTTTCCTATATGGTTAGAGAACAGGTTCTACTTCGGATTTCGCCTATGAAAGGCGTTGTGAGATTTGGGAAGAAAGGGAAGTTGAGTACGAGGTTCATTGGCCCTTTTGAGATATTAAGGCATGCTGGGGAGGTTGCTTATGAGCTTGCTTGACCTCCAAGTTTGGCAGAAGTTCATATGGTATTTCATGTTTCAATGCTCTGGAGGTATCACAGTGATTTATTGCACTTGTTGGATTTCAGTTCAGTCTAGTCGGCCAAGGAACTATCCTATATTGAGGAGCTAGTGGCAGTATTGGACATGTAGGTTAGAAATCTGAGATCAAAGAACATTGCTTCGGTAAAGGTTCAGTAGTGGGGTCAGTCGGTCGAGGAGGTAACCTGGGAGATCGAGCAGGATATGCACAGTCGTTACCGCTATTTTTTCACTACTTCAGGTACGTCTTTATGCTCGCTTGAGGATGAACAAATGTTTAAGTGTAGGAGGATGTGACGACCTGGCCAATTGTCTTAAGAATTAACTCCCCGATCCCCTATTAACTTATTTTCCCATGTTTATCTCTACTATTTTTGGTTTGTCAGGATGTTCGTTTTTGAGAGTTATGTGATGCTTAGTCCCTAAATGAGAGCTTAAGTGTTGTAAATTTGACTGTAGTTGGAATAGTGTAAAGACATGCTCAAAATGGAAATCTGATGCTCTCGTTATCTCCGTTGGGTGATTCAGGTTTAAGGGTGTGTTCGGATTGTGTTTTTGCGATCTGTAGCTTATTTAGGCTTGAAATGTCGAAAGGTCGAATTTTGAAGTTTTAGATTCGATAGTGAGATTTTGATCCGAGGGTCGGAATGAAATTATGAAAGTTTGAGTAGCTTTGTAATGTTGAATGTGACGTGTGTGCAAAATTTCAAGTCATTCGGACGAGGTTTGATAGACTTTTCATCGAAAGTGTAATTATAGAGTTTTGGAGTTCTTAGGCTTGTTTCCGAGGTTAAATTGGTGTTTTAATGTTGTTTTGAGAATTTCGAAGGTAGGAATAAGTTTGAATGATGCTATAGATTGGTTATCAGGTTTGGTTGAGGTCCCGGAGGTCTTGGTTGAGTTTCGGGTGCTTAACGGGAGTTGAATTTGGACTTAGGAAGATTTTCATTGCTGGTATCTATCATATCTTCACATGCGGTTTGGTTTCCGCAGGTGTAGAGCCACATAAGCGGACTACGTGTCCGCAGGTGCGACCACGGATGAATTCAACAGAGATTGTAGAAGCAAATATGTAACCGCACATGCGGGACCGCAGATGCAGAATCTGGGTCGCAGGTGCGGAGTTGGAGGTCTTGGTGGAAACTGCATAAGTGGTCTTGAATATGCGAGGAAATGGTTTCGCAGGTGAGAAAATCCTGGGGCAAAACTTTTTCTGAAAATTGGACTTCGTCGCATTTTCCATTTTTACCAATTTGAAGTCGGGGGAAAGGCGATTTCTGGGAGATTTTTATAGAGAACAATAGGGTAAGTGTTCTTAACTTGATTTTGGTTAGATTACTCGAATATATTACAAGTTTTGGCATTACATCTATGAATTTAGTTGGAAAAGTTTACAAAACCCTCTTGGGTAGATTTGAGGATTTGAGGGTCGGAATGTTATGGGATTTGGATAATTTTGATGTAAATGAACTTGTGAGAATGTGAGGATTCTAGAAATTTATTTTTTACCCGATTTTGAGACGTGGGCCTGAGGGGCATTAGTAATTTTACCTAATTTTGTGTACTAAGAATTTAATTGTAGAATCAGTTACTTGAAGTCTTATTTACGTTATGAAATTTAATTGGATAGATTTGAGCTATTTGGAGTTGGAAACCCTTGGCAAGAACGTGGTTTCGGGTTGATTATTATGCCAATTCGAGATAATTGGCTTGTCTAACCTTGTGTAGGGGACTTCCCTTCGGATTTGGTATTCTAATATTTGAAATGCCTCGGGTGAGAGGTGATGAGCACGTACTTGTGCTAATTGTTGAACATCCATTTTCATTAATGAATTAAAATTGCATTTTCTTTCCCAGTCATTATTACTTGGAAGTTAAGCTTGTTGTTAGCTTAGGGAAGCATGTCTAAATAATTTAATTTCCTATTTGCTCAGATTACCTTATTTGAATTATGTGCAGCATGCTAGGTTAGAAATACATGTTTCGCCTTTATGTGAAGTTGACAATTTATGACTATTCTTTGTGTTGCTGCTGTGTGTTTACATTGGACTACGGATATGGGATTTCGGTAGATCCCACTTCTTTGTTTATTTGGGACTACGGATGTGGGATTCTGGTAGATCTCCCTTGTTTGTTTATTTGGGACTACGGATGTGGATTCCGATAGATCCTCCTTGTTTGTTTATTTGGGACTACTGATGTGGGATTTCGATATATCCCCCTGCACAATAATATGGAACCAGGGGAATGCACCTGGTAGATTCCTCCAGTACTGGGTATTTACATTTGGGATTACACAGAGGGATTCCGGTAGATACCGATGCACTATGAGTTGGACTACGGGACGACACCTGGGAGATCCACAGGACATTTACATTTGGGTGCTATAGGACAGGATCTTTGTAGATCATCTGTTGTTATCTCTATATTGGAAATGTATTTCCTTTCCGTGACTAATTGGTCTCTATTGTGGCTATTGTCGTTGTTCCTTATATCATGTGTTACTTCTTACTGTTGCACTTAATTATACTATTTTTCCTCGTATTTCATTTTATCTCAGTAGGGCCCTAACCTTCCTCATCAGTACTTAACTGAGGTTAGGCTTGGCACTTACTGAGTACCGTTGTGGTGTACTCATGCCCTTACGTGCATGTTTTTTTATCTACAGATCCAGGAACTTTGACTCAGCCCTACTACATTTGAGGCGAGGCTCTTTGTAAAGACATCGAGGTATGTCCTCAAGAGCCTAAGATTCCACATCCATCTTCATTTTTATTTTTTCCACGTCGTTGACAAAAGAAAAGAACATTCCAATCACACGATAATTGGGTGGTTGATCCTTTCTTATTACATTTATCGCCATTATCTACATTTTATTACATATTCATGCTATCATATTCATTGCAAATCATTGAGTATTAAATCTGTTACTCAATGATCTTAGGTACTACTTATCTCACAAGATTCATTTTAGAAGTTATTAAGTTAAACTCACCCCTTTAATTCATCATTAATTGGTTTAACAAAAAAGTTTAATACTTTTTTTGGTCAAACACAATCTCGACATTTTTTATAGTGAAGTTATAACTCATCATAAACAAGAGTAGTTAAGTAGTATTACTATTTGAAAATTTATACTACTGGAAAATAAAAAAAAGTTAAAGTGAATCTAAACGGGACAGGTGAATCTTTTGAATCGATTCTCGCACAAGTACTTCTTTATCAAAATAAAACACTTGGTATCGGACACTGTTGGGTTTCCCGAGTGGTGGAACTATAATCGTAGGTGCTATTGGCATACGTTTATTGTCTTTTTTATCCTTTCGGTTTTCATTCATTTGTGGTTTCCTTGTTTTAGCTGAGAGGCGTGCACCCCCTATGTCGTCAGCATTAAAGACTGGGTGGCTCGCGTGTTACCTCACATGGCAGGTATTTGACATAGGGCGGTTTTATATAAACATTTTGGACCGAATGTCCCGTCTAGTAAGTGTTACTTTTGTTTTAGCCTTCTATTATTTACCCTTTTTTTGTGGATACAACCTCCTTTTGGAGACAAATTTACGAGCTTCCAAAAAGAAAGCTCTTGTGCCGGCATTTCTCCAGGCAATTTCATCGGTGGAAGTGCAATTTACTTTGGCTAAGTCCGTCCGCGGAGATCGTACTTAAGCTATGTCAACTAGGGACTCTCCTTCTCAAAATGTTGTTGTATGGAATGAGGTATCTTTTTGACCTATCTACCATCTTGTAGATGAGTCGTCTAATCGAGAGGAGTCGCCATCTAGAAAGAGGTAAAGAATGGAACTTGGGAATATCATCGTCACTAGTGTTGAAAAAATGGGGAAACTCATTGCCCCAAGGGTGGTGCTCGCATTTGTGCCAGATACAGGAGCCGTTTTTATGGAGGATGCTATTATGGCGGGGAGACCCTCTAGTGCTGAGGGGGTACATATATGCGAGGAGCCTTTATGTACCGTAAAGGGTGGTGCGCCGTTAGCAGCCGGAGGAGATGGACTGGTACTCATAGAGGATGATGGTTCAGGCTCGGACATCAATCCTGAAGAGGTGCAAGCCTTCTAAGAGAGGAACACCAGCATGGAAGTGAGGATGAAGGGTCCTAACAGACAGGTGATCATTCTCATGGGTTACAACCTTTTGGCTAACTATTAATGGGTGGTACCTTCCTTTGCCCCCTTATGCACTGCTTCTAAGCCACAACACTACAGACGATGAGCAATACAGAGCTGTCACTGAGTATTCCTTACATGGATTTGCGAGTAAGTGTTTTTTACTGTTAGGATTTATTTCTTATGTGTAATCTGCTTATGCTAGCTTTCTTTCCTTTTCCCGTCAGACTCTTATCATGGGGATTGAGCGTGACTGGTAGAATGAGCAAATGATGACCATTTTTTAGAAGGTGACCTATAAGGAAAAAGAGTACAGTACCAAGCATCAAATGTTGAACGACATCTTTAACCAAGGTAACGAGTTTCAGCTATTTCATGACATGCTTAAACAGAAAGAGGAGGAGTTGGTGAGGAAAGTTGAGGAGCTGAAGGAGTGGGATGAGCTGATGAAGGCTGTAGGTTAAGGCAGCGAGATTGAGGCGGCTCTTATGGCTAAGGAGGATGATCTTGGGGTGAGAAAGGGGGTGACGGCCGAGAACGCCGACCTTCAAGCATTGTGGCTTCGTTAATTGTTGAGCTTGGGTATAGGGAAACAGAGGCTACGCAAAATGGGCGAGTTGAATTTTAAGGTCGAGGAATTGACTTGTGCCGAGAAAGGAAGGGTGACCACCATTTCCGAAGTAGCAACCTTAGATGACGCCCTCCGTGTTTGTAGGTTTGAGAGAGATAATAAGGATGAGATGTCTACACTCAAGGTGGCGATGTTAGAATAGCGAATCCAAGATTTGGAGGCGGAGCTGTCCGGATTAAATGAATAGGTTGTTGCTTTTAAGGATGAGGAAGTGCGGTAGTAGCAGTCGTCCACGTCTCATACTTCTGTCAATCCCCTTGTATTGCGGGAGTTGTATGAGATGTAGGTTCATGCTGAGGCTCATCTTGATGTGCATAAGTCCCTGAAGGCCAACAGAAGGTTTTCGAGGCAGAACTCGAAGGCGACATGTTAATGCACGTGCGGCATGTGAAGCCCGTGGTTACGACCCCGGTACGCCTGGCGGGGATGATGTTAATGATGATGCGGACAAGCCCGGCTCTGATTCTAGGTATAATGATGAATACACCGAAGGGGATGATACGACATACTTAGTTTTGTTTTGCCCTACTAATTTTGTGAGGGCGTCTTTGAGCCTATTGTAAAAAGTTTTTGTAATATAATAGTTGTAATTTAATGATTACCTTTTTGCTGTGTATTTTTGAATTGTCATTTTTTGTTTGCTATGCAGTGAAGTCTTAGCTTTTCGGCTGCTTGTGTGTAGTTTTTTAATGTAGCTGCTCATAGATCTTAAAGTAACTAGAGCAAGGTTGAGTGTAAAGTAATTCGAATAAGGTCGAATGTAAAGTAATTCGATCAAGGTCGAATCGAATGAAAAGTGATTCAAGCGAGGTCGAATGTAAAGTGATTTGAGCGATGTCGAATATTAAGTGATTCGGGCGAGGTCGGATGTAAAGTGATTCAAGCAAGGTCGAATGTTAAGTGATTCGAGTGAAGTTGAATGTTAAGTTATTTGAGCAAGGTCGTATGATAAGTGATTCGAGCGATGTAGAATCTTAAGTAATTCGAGTGAGGTAAAATTTCAAGCGATTTGAGCGAGGTCGAATGTTAAGCGATTCGAGCGAGGTCGAATATTAAGCGATTCGAGCGAGGTCAAATGTTAAGCAATTCGAGCAAGGTCGCATGTTAAGCGATTCGAGCGAGAAACATGCGATTCGAGCGAGGTCGAATGTGGGATGCAAAAAGAAACTTGATGGAGAGTAATAATGTTGCTTTATTTCATTCATTGGAGAATATCTTGGTGGAGAGTACAAAATGCTGCTTCATTTCATTCACCAGAGAATTATATACATGTCTGTTTCATACTTATATTAGAGAGGTTTTCATGTATCTAGCCCCTTCATCGCTAGGCCTAGAGAAGTAGTCAGCAGGCAGGGCGATGAATCATACTTGAACTTAGAGACTTCCTCTTCGTCGCCTCGCTAAAAACCTCCCCGAGAAAACCCAATTGGGACAAAAGTCAGGTGAGGATAAAAGAGCACGACTTGAAGGGCATCCTTTTTCGAAATTTGAAGTATTTGAGGTGGGCGACATTTCAATTGCATTTTGTAAAAGTTTTCCTTCCATTGTTCCTGGTTGGAATGCTCATTTGCTTGCTGCTGCTGTGATTCTATATGGCACGTCCCAATTGGTTCCTAGTTTGCCTTCTTTCGGGTATTTACTTGCTTGTGTTATGGCCTTGAGAACATAGTCCTCTGACTTTGGGTGGTCGTATCTTGGATATTTTGTTGTAGTACCTTTTTTCTTGTTGTTTTTGGGCTATCATTCTTACGTAAGCCATATCTCTTTGTTCTTCTGCCTCGTCAACGTTTTTTTCGGCTCTTTTCATTATTTTTTCCACTTTCATTGGAGTATCTTAGGCTAGGTTCCCCGACCTCGACAGTTATCATGAAATTAGTCTCGTAGACTAATGAATATGGAGTTTCTCCAGTTCTTGTTTTTTGTGTGGTGCGGTATGCCCATAGTACTTCTGGAAATAACTCCGGCCATAATCCTTTGGCATCCTCAAGATTTTTCTTTAAAATATTCACTATTGTTTTAGTTGGAGGATTCGGCTTGGCCGTTTCCAGTAGAATGATATGGCGTGGAGAGTATTCACTTGATATGCCATTTTTGAAGAATTCAGTAGTCTTTTTCCTGGTAAATTGTGGTCCTTTATCGCAAGTAATTTCTTTGGGGATGTCAAAGTGGCATATGATGTTCCTGTATATGAATGTGATGACTTCCTGCTCGCATATTTGGGCGAATGCACTGCTTCGATCCTCTTGAAAAAATAGTCAGTTAAAACTAAAAGGAATCGTGTGTTACCTCGCCCTGCTGGAAGGGGTCCGACAATGTCCATTTCCCATTCGATAAACGGCCATGGTGATGTAACCAAGTGGAGGAGCTCGCCTACTTGGTGTATCATGCGGGCGTATGTCTGACATTGCTCATACTTCTTGACGTAGTCGGCGACTTCCTTGTAGGCCTATAATAGCCTACTCAAATGAGGCATCTGACGAGGGATTAGTTGTTGGTATGGGCACCAAAGTGGCCTTCTTGTACTTCTTTGAGGACACGCCTTGTTTTGTTTGGCACTAGACATTTTGCCAAGGGGCCCATAAAAGTTTTTTTGTATAGGTCGTGATTGATGATGCTATACCTGGCCGCCTGCATGTGAAGCTTTTTGGTGTCCTTTTTGTTCGATGGGAGTATTCCTTCATGCAGGTAATTTATGATGTAGTTGTGCCAATACCAAGTCAAATTTACAGAGTGTACCTCAAGTTGGTCTATTGACGAGTGGAAGAGGTCGACCACATTTTCTTTAGTGATGTTTTTGCTGGACGCTGCTAATTTGGCGAGCCCATCTACCTTAATATTTTGTGCTCGAGGTATCTGGGCGAGTCGACATTCATCAAATTCTGGTAGTAGTTTATGAAATCCGCCTGGTACCTTTGTAGCCTCTACTCTTTGATTTGGAAAGTCTCTATGACTTGGTTGATAATGATTTGTGAGTCACATCTAAGGACAACTCGTCGTGCTTTGTATTTGAGAGCTAGCTTTAATCCTGAAATTACAGCCTCACACTCGCCCTTATTGTTAGTCATATCGGGGCACCGTATGTATTGGTGGATAACTTCGCCTGTTGGGACCTCAAGCACGAGTCCCAGTCCAGATCTTGATGCATTGGATAAGCCACTAATGTATAAAACCCATAGGTCGGGTATCCCTGAAGGGGTATGAGAGGCTTTTTGCTCAACCTCGGGCATTATTTTGGCACTGGAATTGGCGACAAAGTTAGTGAGCACCTGCGAATTTATTATTATTCATGGCTGATATATTATATCATAATCGCTTTATTCTATGGCCTACTTGGCTAGTCTTCCCGAAAATTTCGGCTTATGTAGGATGCTCCACAGGGATAGGGTTATTACCAGTGTTGTGGGATGGCACCGAAAATAGGGTTTAAGCTTTTGTGAAGCTATAACCAATACAAAGTCAAATTTCTCGAGGCAGGGCTACCTCGTTTGGCGTCAACCGGGGTTTTCTAATATAATAAATTGGATATTTCATACCTTTGTTTTTACGGACCAACACTGTGCTTACCGCAACTTCGGAGACAGCCAACTATATTAGGAGCGTTCATCGCGTTCCGCTTTAGCAAGCAGTAGGGTTGAAGACAAGTATGCCTTGAGTTCCCTCAAGGCATTGATGCCTTCGGAATTCCACTGGAGTCGTTGTCGTTTTTCAACTATTGAAGAATTTGTGGCACTTGTAGGATGACCATGAGATTAACCTCGATAGGGCGGCTATACGGCCTGTCTATTTTTGCACATATATCTTGCTGGTTAATACTTCAAGTATCCTTCAATGGCTTTGATTTGATCTAGATTAACTTCAATGCCTCTTTGTTATACCAAGAAACCGAGAAATTTGCTCAAGGTTACGTGGAAGGAATATTTTTTGGGGTTCAATTTCATGTTTTACTACCTTAATATACAAAAGGCCTCTTTAAGTGGTCGATGTGGTCTTCTTTCCTTTTTGATTTGACCAACATCTCATAGATGTAAAACTTCTTGTTTTGCCGAGTTGATCCTTGGACATCTTAGTGACCAACCTTTGGTACGTTTCCCCTTCGTTCTTCAACTCAAATGGCATGACTTTGTAACAGTACGTTCCCTGATAGTTAATCAAAATAGGTTTTTCCTGGTCATCCACCTCCATGAGGATTTTGTTGTAGCTCGAGTAGGCATCCAAGAAGCTTAGCAATTCGTGCCCTAATGTTGCGTTGATGAGTTGGTCGATGTGAGGAAATTGAAAGGAGTCTTTTGGACATGCCTTGTTTAGGTCTGTGAAATCCACGCACATCCATCATTTCCCGTTTTTATTTTTATCATGACCATGTTGGTGACCCATTTGGGGTATTTAAATTCCCAGATGGAACCGTTGGCGAGTAGCCTATCCACTTTATCACTAACGGCCTTGTTGATTGCGGCATTGTATTTTTTTCTTATTTACTGCACTGGTGGGTATAGTGAGTCGATGTTCAACATGTGTGTGGCGGTGAACTTCACAAGGTTGATCGTTGCTTCATCGCCACTGATGATGATCATTTGGATGGTGTGGGCAGGGGAGGGTGGCTTTGGAGGGCCATGGTGTTGTTCAAGTCTGTTGCCGAAGTTGGCTCTTCCATGGTCACTCATCAGTACCCTTAGGTGCCCTTGATTCAAATGTTTACTACCATTTTTCGTAGGCTATGCATTCCTCGGTTTTGTTACCCCGCTCCTAGTAAAATTCACATAGGACAATCAACTTTCGGGTACTTGGGTCTGACTTCATCTTTTGTGGCCACTTCACCATTTTTCCAAGCTTCTCTAGTGCGTACATTATTTCTGAACGGGAAGCACAGAAATTGTGAGCATATAAGAGTGGAGGCATAACTCGTTTGTTTTGCTGAGTCCTTGTATGTGGCATGGTTGGACCTTCCGCATATCGAGGAGATGGTGGGATGACTTTTCTAACGTAGGGTTTGTTTTTCTCAATTAAGTTAGGGACCTATTAGGGTTTGTTTTTCTCAATTAAGTTGGGGACCTGACTGATCTCTTCAATTATTGGTACGATGATCTTTTCTCGACTCCGTTTAAAGTAATGTTAACCGTTAGGTCGGACCGTTAAGGTCATTCTCGTCGGCTATCACCTCGATGTAGTAGGCATTGTGGATTTCTTCACAGGTGGTAGGGGGTATTTCATGAGCCTACTTAATAACTTTCTGGTTGTTCTCGACCCCTTCCCGTTCAACCTATTCTGAAATGCTGCTACAGCCATCCATTCTAATACATTTGGTAGGCTCATTCTCACACTGTTAAACCGGACAAGGAAGTCCCTAAGTCCTTCGCCAGGCGATTGCCTAACAATGATATATCAATCACACTGGCCTCTGCCTTTTTAGCCCCGTCATGGGCGCTGATCAACTTGTCAGTTATTTCATCGAATGTTGTCATTGATTATGCCGACCATTTTTTAGAACAACCATGTTAAGGCTCCCAATATTAAGGTTTTGTCGAACTTTTCCAATAACACTGATTGTATTTGCTCCTTCGACAGGCCGTTGCTATTTACCTCTATGATGTAAGTTTTGATGTGATTTTCGGGGTCTGTAGTACCGTCGTAGATTTCAAGTGTGGTAGAATTTTGAAGGTTTTGGGAATGGCATGTGGAGTCGCTCCCTTGTTGTACGGTTTTTCGATCCAACGTCTCATTTTGGTAGCAGCTTTATGGCACTCTCTCTTGATTGTCCCTCATTTAGTCGCAGAGTGCTTTCTTTTCATTTTTCATTTCTTCCATTTTCTCTAACATGGCTGCAAGTGCGTCATTACCTGAATCAATAATGGTGTAAGTGTTACCTGTTTGGGGGGGGGGGGCAGGCTGCTCGCTAGTGATGGTTGTGATATCTTCTTGCGCTGTGTTTATGTTCTCCCTTTGAACGGTTTGTCGAGTATGTTATTTGGAGCGCTTGTAAGACACTCTTCTAGTAATGTTTTCATTGCTGGTGGTGCCTCCTTAGCTATAGACGTGGAGGCTCCCCTTTCACGTGAAGCTGTTACGATGAATGGGAGGTGAATCACTCCGCCTGGGTATAGCGCTTGGCGTCATGTTCTCCTTATCTTCCCTTCATTGATGGTGTTCAAAGTGTTGGTAGTGACGCATGCTATTATTTTCAATCTTGCATCTCCTTTTCTTACGATCGTTAGTTTGTGAAAACGAAGAAGAAAAGGAACTAAAATTTCAACTAAAACCTCCGCACAGACGGTGCCAAATTATTCGACCAAAAAAGTATTAACATTTTAGTTAAACCAATTAATGATGAATTAAATGGGTGGGTTTTAGTTGAACTTTATAAATTCTAGACCTAGTGCAACAAAACACTTGTGAGACGAGTAGTATCCAAGAGCATTAAATAACATATTTAATACTCAATGATTGACAATGAATATAACATCATGAATATGTAATAAATGTAGATAATGACAATAAGTGTAATAAGAAAAGATCTACCACCCAATTATCGTATGATTGGAATGTTCCTTTCTTTTGCAACGGCGTCGAAAACAGATTAAATGAAGATGGATGCGGAATCTTTGGGGCTTGAGGACGGAAATTAAACAGTGTGTGTTTGAATAATATAATCAATGAACAAGACAACTTTTGGATATTCTCTTTTGTCAGCCTTTACAATGTGTTATTGTCTTCTTTTTTTGACAAGAAGGGAATCTTTCATATATATATATATATATATATATATATGAAATAGAGTTGTTCAAATTGCCCGGGGGGGGGGGGATATTACCTACTTGGCTATTACACACCAATAACATGTCCCTTAGGACATTTTTGTTACCAAAAGTTGCTAGTTTAGGGCAAACATCTTTGGTAAGGAACTTAATTGCATAAGTTTTTTCTTGACAATCTGATTTCATGATATTAGTTACAAAATATGAAGCGTAATAGATAACATGAGTATCCTTGTTGTTGTTGCTACCCTTCAGTCCTTCTTTAGCCACCATGTGTGCTGGCTTGTTGGCCTCCCTGAAGATGTGGTGCACTCCCTGGACCTTCACTTGCATCATTAACCATATGCACTTATTAACAATGTCATTAAGTAATAACATTCCATTATCCAAACAGTTAATAACATCAATTGAGTCTGTATCTACTTCTAAAGCAGTAGAACCTTGCCTAAAACGATTTTTAGACCAATATTTAGGGCCATTAATTCAGCTTGTAGTGCAGATGTTCCTGAAGATTTCCCATGAAAGCCAAATATCCATTGGCCATGATAATCTCTGAACACCCCACCATACCCACAAAGTGATTGGTCATCATTGAAGGAACCATCAATGTTGAGTTTGATGAAACCTCTAGGGGATTTCTTCCAGTTGACGCTTATAGGAATTTTTCCCGGCCTAATATTTTATTTTCCTGTCAAAAGTTTGAACTCAATAATTTAATTGCACATTGAACGTTAGGACAATATGTGTAGTTATTATATAAATTATTAATTCTTTTAGTCCAAATTGTCCCAATGACAAATGGAAATAAGTCGTTCCAAGTAATAATAGGATTCTTGAAAGTTGATTTGTGATCATGAATACCAGTTAGCCAATCTATAGCACCATTCCAGATATTGGGATTAATACCTAAGTATGACCATAACTGTGATGATCCGACCCGTCGTCTAATGAGTTACTGCCCCGTTTTCCCTATTTTCTACTTTGTTATGCTTCATTATCCGTGTCTTATGTGATCGAGTTGGTTTGGAGTGGTTTTGATAAGAAATGAGACACTTAGTCTCTTTTAAGAATGTTTAAGTTGGAAAAGTCAACTGGATGTTGACTTATGAGTTAGAGGGCTCAAATGTGAATTTCGATTGTTTGATTAGCTCCAGTAGATGATTTGTGACTTAGGAGTGTGATCGAAAGTGGTTTTGGAGGTCCTGTGTAGAATTAGGCTTGAATTAACGAAGCTAGTATATTGCCAATTTCCAGTTGATAGGTGAGATTTTGATCCGAGGGTCAGAAAGAAATTCTAAGAGTTTCTGTAGCTTCTATATATGATTTGGAATATATGTGTAAAATTTCAGGTCATTCGGAGGTGATTTGGTTGGGTTTTTTTCAAATGCGTGTTTCGGAAGTTTTAGAAGAACTTAGGCTTGAATTCGATGTAATTTGTCAATTTTGGTATTGTTTGAGGTATTTTGATGATTGAGAAAAGTTTGAATAATGAGATATGTTGGCATGTTTAGTTGAGGTTCTGAGGGCCTCGAGTGAGTTTCTGATGGTCAATCAAACCACTTTGTGCCTTAAAAGATAGCAGAAACTTGCAGGTTCAGAGTTGCAGGATTTTTGTCCTCTGCGATCGCATAAGAGGTCTTGCGATCTCATAGGAGGATTTGTGGGGGTTGTTCTGTTATTTATTACGTTCGCATAGTATAGCTTGCAATCGCATAGTTTGGGGAAATTGTCCTTCGCGAATGCGGTTGAGACATCGTGATCGCATAGAGTAAAATGGACCTGAGGTATTCGATTGGAAATTGTTCATCGCGAACGCGGGGTGTGGTCTGCGATCACATAGTGTAAGTTCCAGTGCATTGCGTTCGCATAGAGTTAATTTTGGGGCTGAATAATTGTTCTTCACGATTGCGAGGAATGTTCCGCGATCGCATAGAAGAAAATTATAGCTGGGCAGAAGAGTTTTAAAACATTTCATCCGTGAGCCTAAGTGATTTTTCCACCATTGTTGAGCATTTTGAGAGCTGTTTGGGAGAAATTGAAGAATTATTCGAAGAGGATTGATTAGAGGTAAGTTTTATGAACCAAAAATGTGATTATATTGTGGAATCAACCTAGAAATTCATGAAAATTTAGCCAAAAATGGAAGAACTAAGGCTTGAATTTTTAGATGTTAAAATTGGGATTTGAGAGGTCATTTGGACTCCAATTTTGGTGTTCTTTATATGCATAGACTCGTGGCGAGATAATAAACCCGTTGATATGAAAATATTTGAGATTCAAGAACTGGGCCCAGGGCTCGGGTTTTGCTAATTTCGGGATTTTTGATACTTTTCGATTGTTTTTCCTTGGGTTTTGTTTTGTTCCCTTAGCCTATTATGACGTATTCATTGTGATTTTGGTCATATTCGACACACGAGGAGGCTGATTTGAGAGGCAAAGGCATAGCGAGCTAGAGTTTTGGCTGGTTTGAGGTGAGTAATGAATGTAAATGATGTCCTGAGGGTTTGAAACCCCGGATTTGCACATCGTAGTGCTATATTGAGGTGTGGCACGCGCTTGATGATGAGTGCGGGTTGTTTGCTATTGGGGATTGTGACTTGGTTCGTCTCGAGTGATGTTTTACCGCGTATTTGATTGAAACTTATTTAATATCATCATTAATTGGATTAACTGTCATATTTGGGCTTCGTGCCAACTACTTGAACCCTTCGGGGAGTTTTATCACTATATCCTCACTGTATAGATTTACTACTTGAACTCAGCCGTACCATTTTCTTCTATTTTGCAATTCAGCCATCTTTACTCGGATTTTTGTAACCAAAGATATAGTAAATAATATTTTGGACTGAGAACTACTATTTTATTATTGCCTAAGGGCTATGTGATTTCTGGACTGAGTATGCTATTGGGTTGCGCATCGCAACAGTATGATTTTGATATTGATAAGAGGCTGAAGGCCTCGTTGATTCCACGAGATGGCTTGATTTTGCGCTTGGGCCGTAAGGGGGACCTCCCGGAGTCTGCACACCCTCAGTGAGCAACGTCGACGATAAATAAATAGATCGGGCGTCGCAGTGGGTACTATAGGGTGCCATTCTATATGTTGTGTTCCTTTATTTGGCTGTCATTTACTGCTTATTTGTTGTAGTATTTTCATATTCCAAATTCATTGGTTATCGCTTTCATATTACTTATTTAAAACTGCTGATGTATAGGTTACCTTGTGTTTTTCTTATTCTCACCTATTATTTATGTTTATTACTTACTGGGTCAGAGTACTCACATTACTCCCTGCACCTTGTGTGCAGATCTAGGTGCATCTGAGGCTGAGAGAGGATTTTCTGTTGAGCAATGCATATCCGGAAGCATCGAGGTAGCTGTATGGCGTCCGCATCCTTATTTTCTCCCTTATATCCTTCGTTTTTATCACGTATTCCCTAGATTGACATGTATTAGATTGATAATCATGTATTAGAGGCTCGGACTTGTGACACTGGATCTTTATGGGCTATATTGTAGGATTATTATTTGAGATTTTGCATGTTTAACTCTTATTTTGGACTTCGAATATGTTGATTTGGAAATTTAATTGTGTTAGCTAATAATGAATTGCATAATGAATTGGATCAAGGTTGTAAATTGGTCGGACTTTCCTAGCAGAGTGTTGAGAGCCATCACGACCGGGGTTGAGGTCGTGACAATAATTGTTGGACTGCCATGCATTCCAAAAAAAATATGATTAATAGTTTCTTTTCCAGTTTTGCAAGTAGAGCATATAGGATCTATATTAATGCCAATATGGTTTAAGAAGCTCCTTGTTGGGAGTCTATCATGGTAACATTTCCATAGAAGAAATTTTATCTTGTTTGGACAATTTATGTACCAAATCCATGTGTAATCCTTGTAGCAAACCAGTTTATCGTCTAGGAGGGAGTAACAAGATTTACTAGTGAATAGACCATTGGAGTTCAATGCCCAGAATAGAGTATCATGTGATTTATTACTACGTTGAGTAGCACTTATCTCATTGACGATTCTGGGTTCTAGGGCCATTGAGAGTTTGGAGAGGTCCCAAGTATTTTGATTCCATATATCTTTTATGGTAAGTGCTTCATCTCGTTGGGTTAAGGGACCTTGAATATATTGACAGAGAGAGTTTAATTTGGGAATCCAATGAATATTCCACACACTCAAGGTTGAGGACTTGTGGGGCATCCAAGTGATCCCTTTGCTACATATTTCCCAGCCTAGAACAATACCATTCCAAATAAAGGAATTAATATTCAAAGTTTTCCTTGTACCATAAAGATCTATTAATGTTTTAGCCCAAGGGGATTGAGTATTTTGGAGGAGTCTCCCAGTTAGGTTGGCTAGGCTTACTAGGTTTTTTATTTTTTGCAGCTCGAATACCTAACTCACCATCCTTTTTGTTTTGGGTGATATCTTCCCTTTTAATGAGATGGGGTTTTTTTGATGTTCCATTTGTACCCCATATAAAATCCCTTTGGATATTGTCAATTTTACTAAGACTCTTAGCCGGTAGGAGGGTGTATTGCATTAAGTGGTTTGGAAGAGAGTTTAGGCAAGAGCTTGCTAGGGTTCATCATCCACCCATGCTTAGTAAGTTTGATTTCCATGTACTAATTCTAGAAATCATATTGTCTAGGACAAATTGAAAATTGTTGGCCCTAGGTTTGGAGCTTGTAATAGGAAAACCTAAGTACTTTCTAAAGGAATTGCTAATTTTGATATTAAGGTTTTGTGAGAGGGTAGCTTGTGTAGATTTGGGGCAGTGTTTGGATATGATGATTTTGGACTTAGTATTGTTAATAGACTGCCTTGATAGGAGACAGAACGAGTTAAGACAGTCTTTAATGGCTTCAATAGATTTGTTATTAATTTTAGCCATTAAGGTTAGATCGTCTGCAAAAAAAAAAAAGATGATATATATGGAGCTTATTGTTGCCAATTGTGATCGGATCCCAACATCCTATATCAACTTTATGGTTAATAAGGATAGAGAGTATTTCCATACAAGGATAAAAGATATGGAGACATAGGGTCACCTTGGCGAATGCCTCCACTTGGTGAGAAATAGCTAGTTCTTGTACCATTAACCAAGATTGCTATTCTACAAGTGGTGACACAATTCATTATAAGCTTTTCCATATTAGGAGGGAATTTGAAGAATCTAAAGCTCTATAGACAAAGGACCATTCTAAACAATCAAAGGCTTTTTCCAAGTCAATTTTCAAAATTATGTTATGTTTATTACAACGATATTTATTCATTATGAGAATTAATTCCTGAATGATAATGGCATTATAACTTGCTTTCCTATTTTTTAGAAAGCTACTTTGGGAAGGGCTAATCAAATGATTAAGGAAGGGTTTCAGCCTAGTAGAGATAACCTTGGTGATTATTTTATACACAGTATTACAAAGACCTATAGGTCTAAATTTTTTTAAGTTATTTGCATTAGGAATTTTCGGAATTAGGCAAAGGAAGATATGATTAATATTGCCAGGGATAATTCTATTCTTAAAAGCTTCTTGGCATAGATTGGTAACAGAATTTCTCACGATATTCCAATTATTTTTAAAGAAAAAGGGGTGAAGACCATCAGCCTCGGGTGCCTTATATGGTTTAAATGAGAAGTAGGTTTTAGTAATTTCAGCATGGGTAACGGGGTTATCAAGGGAGGATAAATTCAAGTTAATAAAACACTTAGGGTCCTTTTTAATAAGACTCCAATTTCTACTAGTGTGGGAAGTTGTAAAATCTTTTTCAAAATAGTCTTTTATGTGACTTATAATATCCCGAGGATCGTCAATCCACATCCCTAGATCATTTTTGAAGAAATTAATCTTATTAATTCTTTTCATATTGGTAGCTACGATATAGAAAAATTTTATGTTCGTGTCACCTTCGTTTAACCAATGTACTCTAGAACGTAACTTTCAGTAGCCATATTTAATCCAAAGGTTGTTATTATATTCTTGAATTAATGACTGCTCTAATGATTGAAGAAATTTAATATGGTAATAGTAAATGAGGTTTTGAATACCTTTGAGTCTTGCAAGGATGATTCTCTTATTTTTAACAAGATCCCCAAAGGTAATATTTTTCCAGCTAATAACAGCCTCTTTAAAAATAGACACAACGTTATTACAAGAATTGTTACACCACGAGTCATTAACTAAAGTCTTAAAGTGAGGATGTTTGCACCAGTATGGTTCTAGTCGGAATGGTTTATCAAGTAAGTGACACTTTTTAGGGATAAGGTTGATTAGAAGTAGATTATGATCAAAGTGTGTCTTAGGTAGGTAAGTAATAGAAGCGTTTGGAAGCATTTTATCCATTCATTGTTTCCAAAAAATATATCCAAATATTCCAAAATTAGGTCATTATTACTAAACCTACGATTAGGCTAAGTATATTTGCATCCTTTATAGCCTAAATCTTGTAATTTGCAGTAATTCAAGTTATCTTGTAGCTTAAAAGCACATCTACGATTAAGAGGTCTCCCACCAATTTTATCATTAGCATTAAACACATCACTAAAATCCCCTCATACTATCCATGCATCTTTATAAGAGTCAGCTATATTTTTCAGATTGCCACATAATATCCCTATCAAGCTAGCATATGAAGATGAAAAAATCCATTTTAGGTTAGTAGGACATACCTCAATTGTAGCATGAATTTCGTGGTCTCTACGTAGAACATTGTGGACAATCACCTTGGTATGGTCCTATAGGAGCACCATGCCACCAGCTTGTCCATCTGCTGGTAACTCAATGAGTTGAGAAAAACCAAACTCTTGCAAGAGAGGTGCATGAGATTGCATTCTAGTTTAAAGCAGTGTTACCATGCATGGCATGTGGGTATCAATGAGATCCCTGAAGTTTCTTCTAAAATCTTCATTATTTCCTCCCCTAATATTCAATATTATGAATTTTGTAGCATTAAACATGTTAACATTAGGGGTTGGGTTGTGACCATTCTCCAGTATTTCCCTGGTAGGGTTCAAGGTTCTCCTCAGAGTTGGGACAAGGATCATTGCTCTGTTCCCCACTATTGGATCGTGGGATGGGCGAATGTCCATTGAACACTTGACCAGATTCTGCAGGCACGATACGATATGTCGTTTCTCTTGATTTTTTTATAAATAGAAAGACATTTACCTCGCTTAGGTTTACCAACTCCACTACTGATTCCCCTATCAAATCTTTTGGTTCTATCATTTCCTCTTCCATGTGGTTTTCTACGTTTGGAGCTACAAGGAGATTGAGGTTGATATTCTCCATAGGGACTTCCACGTTGAAGTTCTATGGTTGTGGTTATGGGTGATGTTAAGGAACATCCCACTGCATTAGGATAGGATTCACAGATGTTAGGGCTTCCCGGGAAAAGAAAGGTAGATCTAGGCCTAGATTCTGGGGAAGAATTGAAATGGGATTGAAGTGAGGAGAAAGGTTCTATTGAGGTCTCATTTCTTGTACTAGGTTCGGATTCAAGGCTGGGGCTCGAGGTTTCAAAATATTGTTCACCCAAACATGGTTCATGTAGTTGTTCATGGATAAATGAAGTCCCTATGACACTAGTTGTGCCAAGTATCTTGGATTTTGGATTATTATCACACTTTATTGCCCGTTGATGGTGGCATTAAACATCAGACCCCTCCCCATTAGACCTATCTCTATCTATGATAATGGGTAATGGTCATGAGGTAATGGTGGTTGGATATAGATTACTGAGTTTTTTTGGTTGTGATGTGGTAGTGGCGGAGATTTTCCATATTTAGTGGCCCTTGTGAACAGAGGAGTTGTATAAGTCTATACCTCCTTCGATTGTTCAATGGAAGCCTTGGAATGATTGGGGTATTTGCCTATACTTAAACTGGGAGGGTTTTGAGAGTAGGATATACTTGCATCTACAAGCATGCAATCCGGATGGGCTAGCGCATGAATATTAGAAGAAGATTTGGAGATTTAGGGATGGAATTTTTCTGCCACTTGTCGTATAGTTATGTCCATGTGTTCATTTGGGTGTGTTTCACTGGACAAGTGTAGGGCAGGCGGAATGTAATTTTTGTTTTTAGTGGTGGATTCATTAGTGAAAAAAATATTATTATTGTTAATTGTTATTAAGTAGATGACATGACTAATTTTAAGCGTTTGGTGGAGAATTCGTTTGCCTTGTAATTTGATGATTTTGGAATATCTCCAAGGCATATACATGCGTTTTATTTGTCCCCATGAGAGATGGTAATTCTTTCTTTTCCAAATATGGTAGCTTTTGATCCTTTATGGACGAACCAATATCATCACCATGAAGAATGGGAACAGTTAATCCAAAAGTGATATCCTTCTCTTTAGTTCCTTTAATGAGTTGATCTTTAAAGGAATTTATCTGATTTCCAGAAATCTTGATCTTAAGTTTAGAGAGAATTGAGAGCTTCAAAAAGTGAAGATCCTCCTTTTTGTTCTCTATCTCTTCCTATTTATAAGGGATATTTCCCAAAAATTAGGTCTTGTGATTTTTTATGGGGTTATCATCGTACATATACAATATTTCTTTGGTATAAACAATTGCAATATGTTGTCTGTAATTGCATGTCCTCCGTGAAAATAGACTCTTATTAGCCTTATTATTATTTTTGTATGCCTATGATACACTAACATGTTATGTTAGATGAATACAGTACTATTTTAATTTCACAAAAAAATATAAATATATTATGAGGGTTGGATACACACGCGGGGGGGGGGGGGGGGGGGGGAAGGGAGAGAGGGAGGGGAACACACACCCCTAATAAAATTAGGTCTTGTGATTTTTTTTGTGGGGTTATCATTGTATATATACAATATTTCTTTGGCATAAACAATTGCAATAGGTTGTCTGTAATTGCATGTTCTCCGAGAAAATAGACTCTTTTTAGCCTTATTATTATTTTTGTATACCTATGATACATTAATATGTTATGTTACATGAATATAATATTATTTTAATTTCACCAAAAAATATAAATATATTATGTGAGTTGGATACACATGCGGGAGGGGGGGGGGGACACACACCCCTAATAAAATTAGGTCTTGTTATTTTTTGTTGGGTTATCGTCAATTTTTCTTTGGTATAAACAATTGCAATAGGTTATCTGTAATTGCATGTTCTCCGTGAAAATAGACTCTTATTAGCCTTATTATTATTTTTGTATGCCTATGATACATTAATATGTTATGTTAGATGAATACAATACTATTTTAATTTCACCAAAAAATATAAATATATTATGTGAGTTGGATACAGTCGTATTTTAACTTCAGTAGAGTTATAAAATGACTCGGTTGGCGCATAATTATAAATAGACATTATGTAACAGAAAAGACAAGAATTTTGTTGTATAGGACAATCATTTTAAACTAATGTGAAATTTAACTTTTTTTAATTGAAACTCATTTGGGTTATGGGTCAAATCACATTAAGGGACAAATGGATCTAAAGTGGGTATGGTTCATTTAAGCTTATGTGACATTTATTTTTCGATTTTTCTCATTAAATTTTATGGTAGGAGTTTGAGCCAAAATGACTTTTAAGTGACAATGTAAAAGTTTAGTATTTTTAAGTGAGAAAAAATAATTGAATGACTTTAGTGAAATTGAAATATAGTTAAGTGACCATCAATAAAATTAACCCTATTAATCTTCAGTATTTGTATCGCTAAATTTAATCTTATTTCACTCGCAAAAAAACATAAAAAATCAAAGTAGTACTATATTAATCTTTACTATTTGTATCGCTAAATTGAAGCTTATGTCTCGCAAAAAAACATAAAAAATCAAAATAGTACTATAAGTTTTCCATGTTTCTACCGGCTTACTAAAGATAGATGTTTAACTATTAAACCTTCTCTTGTTCTGTTTTATTTTGACAGGAAAGCAATTTTTTTGAATAAATGTTGTTTTGTTTCTTGTCACCAAACCCATTTATGACCAAGTATGGCGTATTATAGTAAAATGTCAATAAGTTGTTGCTAGCTGCTTCAATATTTTAATTATACATATAGTCCAATACATAGTCACGTACACAACATCTTCCATATTCAAGTACATATTTATCAATTTACGAAATAAAGTTAGAAATTTTTATCTCCTATAGTAAAGATAAACACGTTATTTATTTTAAATAAATATTATTTTAAAAATTATAATATATAGTATCTTTTAATATTTATAGCAAAATATCTATTTTTGGTTACTTCCTACCCTAAGCCACTAAATACGCTATTCAGTTAAGGTATTTTCTTTCTCTCTCTACTTTGATACATGTCATTTTCTTCTCCCATTCCCTGAAAACACAATGTTCAATCTCAAAAATTCCTCTCACCCACATCACATACGTTCACTCGGATCCCAATTTCTCCAATTCCATCGAACATTGCTTTAGCTCTTCCTAGCCATTGTAATTGGAACATGACTAGAGCTAACGAAGATTAGGATTTGCTCTGCCGCCATTGCCACCATTCTCACAAAAGCTAGCGAAGATTGTCTCTTCTGACTAAAACTAACAAAGATTGGTTCTTCCTCTTATTCTACAACCATTGCTCGCTAGCAGATTCGTTGAGGGTTTGTCCTTGAAAAAAAATGACAGAGTTTGGGGCTGAGTAATTTGATTTCCTGTTAATATATTTTAATGTATTTTCAACGTATCCCACTTATTTTTCATGTATTTCATTGTATTCATTGTCTTTTTTTATTGTAATTCAATAAATCCCGTTGTATTGCATGTATTTTATTGTATTCACTGTTTTTTCTTTATTGTATTATATGCATTCATCGTATTTACTGTCTTGTTATATACTATGAATGTATTCATATATATTTTTTAATTAATATAATTTATGCATATTATATAATTTCTCTAAAGATTGCTATGTTTTTAGGTAATTTTCGGCCGGGAATCTTTTTTATAACTGGAATACAAAATTTGTATGTTATAATTGAGTTTGTTGAGTTATATTAGGAGTCTATTATGTTAATTGATTCACTTTCCGTTTAAAAATAGTGTAATCTCATGTTTCCTGCCGTAAATACATTCGAATACAGTCGAATACAATAATATGTCTAGCTGTAATCCCATGTTTCACGCTATGAATACTGTCGAATACAATAACTGATTAGCTTGATTTCTCCGATTCACGCTTATTTTTATTATTAATAATATCTTAAATACATCTAATACATTTTATAATAAAAAATGTATTTACAATTCATAATTTAGTAAAAAATATCTATATGGTTAATTATACTAAAATATCGTACTTTCTAAAATTTTCTCATAAAAAAGACATGAACAATAAAGTAAGCAAGGAAAGAATTGGGCCTCAGGATACCTAATGGCCCATCCTACTAAAATTCTTCACAAATGTAATTTCGCCTGCCCCTCCCCATTTACATATTCCTCTCCCCTGTCCCATCTAGTGTTTGCCCTGTCCTGCGTGCCTTGCCCTAATTAATATCTCTAATTAAACCCAATTATGTAACACATAAATATTTGTTGACCAAGCATGGCGTATTATAGTAAAATGTTAGTAGGCAGTTGATAGCTATTTTAATATTTTAATTCTTTACATATGCAATATTATAAAATTTCAGTATATAATGTAGGAATTTTATATGTAAAAAAATTGAATTTCAGCATATAATGTTGGAATATTTTCGAATTTTTAAGGATATCTTTTTACATAAAAAAGTAGCTGAATTTCTATTACCTTTGAAACTGTGCTTATTTTTTAATTACCAGTTATAAATCTGGCTATTTTAATTCCCCCCTAAATGGATGGTCTAACAAATTGAGCTACAAGAATTTGTTACTTTCTTATTTCAATTTAAAACAATTGATTTCTTGTTTTAATACTATATGTAAATTACTATAAAATTTAAATATAACTACAAATTATAATTTTTTAAAAGTATAACTATCCCCAGACCCATCTGGTGGAAGTATACTGGGTAGTTGTTGTTGTTAAAAGTATAACTACAAATAATAAATATCGTATATATATATATATATATATATATATATATATATATATATTTGTTGTGACGCGTTTATTTTTTCATCCTCTCAAATGAGGTTGATTGACATATCGTAACATGACAATATATTGGTGTATTGAGAATCGAAAAGTAGCATTAAAGCCCAACGAGGATTGCATTATGCTAAAGATCACTGCCCAGCCCAGAATTCTATTTAGAGTGAATGTCAATCTTGTAGAGAGTTTTACTTTGAGGCTAAGTCATTTTTCCTCCTATAAATAGAGGGGGCTTAACCCATTGTAAACCACCCCAAAATTCAATAAGAATTTCTCTCTCTTTCTCTGCAATATTGCTCTTGTTCTTTTATTGTTTCATAACACGTTATCGGCACGAGACTCTAACCAATTGAGTAGAAGCTTTGGAATTGAGTATAATGATTGTCAATTATTCTATGGACTTCCTTCATGATTAAATTCTGGATTTAAGGTAAGTATTTTATTTTTCTCTTTCAAATTCGTGATATTCTATAATTTGATTTTATATAGAAACAAAGACAACAAAGTTTGATTATAATTCTAATGGAATTTGTAAGAAATTACACCCACTTAAAGTGGTAAAAGTTTTATGCCTCGCCATGATCAAAATCATGTATGATTGTGGGCAAAGAATTGAAAACGCGTTCCATTGAATTTGCTCCATTCTCATTCCCTTTAGAGAATGTGATAACAGTATGTGATAAGTCTGAAAGAAGACAAAATCATTACCGTGAAGGTATCATTGGATGTGGATGTGGCAATAGACGAAATTATAATCGTCATTATTGTGGTAATGAGAACAATAAGGATTCTTAAAATAATCATTCACTCTGTGAACGTAATATCTGTCATCGATTTGACATGAGATTTTATATATCACATACAGATTATTATGGTCCATTAATGGTGTGAATGTGACAACATCTGATTTATGAATAATATTCATTATTAGAAGAATATAAACATGCTATTGGTATTTAATATACCACACTCATTTCTAAAAGAAGGGTTGAGATGATATAAGAAAATAATGTCATTATTATGGCATGAATGGTCATTGGTCACGTACCTATTGTACGCCAAAATATTTTGGCAATGTGATTATTAAAGGACAACAATAATGCAAGAAATATATCTTGCATATAATTTTGACCATGACCACAATGGTATAACATCATATCTTGCCTATACCAAGACATTTGTTTATCAAGCATCTCTAAAGAATAAAGGTCTTGAAGCCAATTTTGTCTCTGACAATAATTTTGACATTACCCACTTGGATGTGGCAGACTTCTTTGAGCACCCTGAGGGGAAAATAGATCACTTGATTGGTGATGGACCCATGGTTAAAGAAGATTGAGCAGTTTGATATTTTTATTTTTACTTATTCGTAGTAGTTAATGAATAAACAATTATCATAGTTTACATAAGTTATATATTATTGTGATATGGTTCAAATTTTATATAACTTTAGATTACACATTCATCTTATGCTTTATTTGTAATGATTTTTCAGTAAGTTAATCGATTAACATAACAGATAATCGATTAACCAATATATTCTATTAAACTGGACCTTTTCCGCAAGGCATGTTAGTCGACAATCCGATTTAGTTAATCGACTAACCTAATGACCGTTACCTAAGTTAATCGATTATCACTTTAGTTAATCGATTAACCTTATGTCAGTTGCCTGTTCATCGACTAGTTTTTTAAACGTTGAAACAGGTTAGTCGATTATCTATTTGGTTAATCAACTAACCTCAGCAGATTTTGAAAATATTGTTTAATTATTAAGCAACGGATACAAGAGTATTAAAAGGAGAATAACTATGATAAAAATACTAATAATTTTCGTATATTTCTTTTGTATGTCAAACCATGGGAAGCAAATATGGATATTTCACAAAGCAAACTTGGATCAACGTCCAATTGTAAAAATATTTGTTTAATTGATTCATGTACCACACATACGATATTTAAAGAGAAGAAATATTTCTCTCATTTAAGTATGTGTAAGGCAGATGTTACTACAATTTCTGGTAGTAGTAAATTGATTGAAGGCTCCGGAAGAGCAACTATAACTCTGCCTAAAGGAACAATATTTATCATAGAGAATGCAATGTTCTCTTCCAAGTCCAAGAGGAACTTGTTGAGTTTTAAAGATATCCGTCAAAATGGATATCATATTGAGACAATAGATGAGAATAATCTTGAATACCTCATCATTACAAAGAATGTCTCTGGCCAAAAGAGGGTTATTGAGAAGTTCCCATCTTTATCTTGTGGCTTGTATTGGACAAAAATTAGTGCAATTGAGGCACATTCCACAGTAAACCAAAAGGTTACTGATTCCAATACTTTTGTACTTTGACATGATCGATTGGGACATCCTGGATCAATTATGATGAGACGGATTATAGAAAACTCATATGGGCATCCATTAAAGAATTTAAAGATTCTTTTAAATAATAAATTTTCTTGCACTTCTTGTTATCAAGGCAAGTTAATTATTAGACCATCACCAACAAAGGTTGGAACTGAGTCACCTACGTTTTTGGAACATATACAAGGGGTTATTTATGGACCTATTTACCCACCTAGTGGGTCCTTTAGATATTTTATGGTCTTAATAGACGCATCCTCTAGATGGTCTCATGTGTGCCTATTGTCATCACACAACCTTGCGTTTGCAAAATTAATGGCACAAATAATTCGATTACGAGCACAATTTCCTAATAATCCAATTAAGTCTATTAGACTAGATAATGCTGCTGAGCTTTCATCCCAAGCATTTAATGATTATTGCTTATCAATTGGGATAAAAGTGAAAATCCTGTAGCTCATGTTCACACTCAAAATGGTCGTGCAGAATCTTTAATTAAACGTCTGCAGTTGATTGCAAGACCATTACTCATGAAAACGAGGCTGCCCACTTCGGTTTGGGGTCACGCCATTTTGCATGCAGCAATGCTAGTTCGTCTCAGACCGACGAATTATCACAAATATTTCCCGTTGCAATTAGTTTTGGGTCATGAACCTAATATATCCCATTTAAGAACTTTTGGATGCGCAGTATATGTGCCTGTAGCACCGCCATACCGCACCAAAATGGGTCCGCAAAGAAGGTTAGGAATATATGTTGGGTTTGAATCACCCTCCATTATTCGCTACCTCGAAATATTGACAGTGGATTTGTTCACTCCACGATTTGCAGACTGTCGATTCGATGAGACACTTTTCCCAAAATTAGGGGGAGAAGCTGGTGAAACCAAACGGGAAATTTTGTGGAAAAATCCATCATTATCTCATCTTGATCCACATACCTCTATTTGTGAAAAAGAGGTGCAAAATATTATCCATTTGCAAAGAATAGCAAATCAAATGCAGACGCATTTACGAATCCTCTTATATTGCTTGTTCTCATTAATTAAGAGACCAACTAAAGTTGGGATTAAATCCCATGAATTCTGAAAATATCAAAGGTGAATATGGGCTCATTCATCTGCCATGTATACCACATAAGATGCATCTATGAGATGGTTACATGTGCGATTATTATTAACCTGCAACCTGGCCGGTGCTTGCGAGGTAACTTGCTCAGTAATCTAATTTCGAGCATAATTTCAGATTTTCTATTCAAGATAGTTCATCTTGATAAGTTGGTTTACATCATAGTTGGTTTAGCAAAATAATTTATTGAGGGCCTCCACTTAATAGCTAAATTATTGCTTATGAGAACAAAGTTATCTATATCAATTTGATATACGTTATACACGAGAGTATATTATATTCTCCCCTCACAAGTGGTTCAGGGTCAGGAACCAAATAATTTCATCTTATTATTATTGATGTGCAGTGTATATTAACATGATAATGCACAAAGATGATTTTCCAGAGTTGAGGAAACAAGTTAGTTTTTCTAACATGAGGGGGAGACATGATAAACACTTGAGAAAAAGTTACATGGAACGAATTATCATTTGTATATATAGATCCTCGAATATCATAATATGAACTTGAAGTTCATAAAAAGATAATTCAATTGCAACATATTGCAAAGCATGCCATACGCATTTGCTGACCCAAAGAAAGTAACTATATTCTCACTGCAAATGCTCATATTAAGTCCTAGAAGGACAAAGTCTTTGATACGCTTAAAGCGTATAGACAAATCGGTTTCAAAAGAACTTCTTAATAAAGAAGATGAGCAAATGATCAAAGTGATCATAATAAGAAGGCAAGTGATCTAGAAGATCACATGACATAACACTTCATAAAATCTCATGAGAGATTCAGGTACCTGAATATATGAATGAAGAGATCTCCATGTTATGTCTTTATGAAAATTTACTGGAACCGATATAAAATGTTCGTCGACGACATCTATGATAGCGCTAAATATCGATGAGGTCTTAAGTTTGTCGAATACAAACAAAATATTGGCCAAATGGAAGAGATACAATTCAAGTAGAATTGATTCCATATTAAAGATATGTAGTTTTGGACATGTATTTCAAATACTTAAAAGTATAAAGTCAATGGTATGTGCAATCAGTTTTTCATATCTTATTTGTTTAGCATGACATGAAAACTTGATATTCATCAACAGTCTATAATATGGCTTATATGACTTAACTTATATGACAATCCATGAAGTATTTAAGTTGCTTGAAGCATATATAATTTTTGATCTTGAGGTACCATTTCCTTAATGCAATTTATGCACAACTATATCTTACTATAACTATAAGCATGATAATGTAATAGCGAGGATACCTATATGAAGATATTGAAGAACCATTCCACGATATTTGTGAAGACATTATATATATATCAAGAATGATGATTTCAATGTGCGGAAAATTCATTCAAGTCAATATGGTTGATTTATTTATCAAATATCTACCAACGATCTCTTGAAGATGGTGCACAAGATTGGAATGCGAAGGCTCAAGGATGTGAATTGATGCTCTTTTCAGGGGGAGTTAATGCGTGTTGCACTCTTTTCCCTTACAAGGTTTTGTCCCACTGGGTTTTCCTTGCAAGGTTTTTAACGAGGCAACCAATAGGCACATTACTAAATATGTGTACTCTTTTTCCTTTTCTAGAATTTTTTTTCCCATTGGGTTTTATTTTAGTTAAGGTTTTAACGAGGCACATTATTTATTGAGTAGACATTCAAGGGGGAGTGTTAAGAATAGAATTCTATTTATAGTGAATGTCTATCTTGTAGAGAGTTTTACTTTGAGGCTAAGTCATTTTTACTCCTATAAATAGAGGGGTCTTACCCCATTGTAAACCACCCCAAAATTCAATAAGAATTTTCTCTCTCTTTCTCTGTAATATTGCTCTTGTTCTTTTATTATTTCACAACAATATCGTATATATATATTTGTTGTGACGCGTTTATTTTTTCATCCTCTCAAATGAGGTTGATTGACATATCGTAACATGACAATATATTGGTGTATTGAGAATCGAAAAGTAGCATTAAAGCCCAACGAGGATTGCATTATGCTAAAGATCATTGCCCAGCCCATATTTTTGTAAATTTCTCAATTCCCAAAAATATCATTAACGGATACTGCTATGCGACTAGGGCAAAGACTACATGTTATTTAAGGCACGTCATTAGAGGAAGAAAAAAAACAATCAAAAGTAAAAATTACAAGGCAAGTTAGATAATAATGCGATTGAATAAACACTATGTTTGATTAAAGCTAAAGAAATAGATGGCACGCTATAATATACTAATGAAAAAACACATTAATCAATTGGGATTCCGATTTCTACATTAATTTTTAATAGTCATTCCATTTTCGTTTCCCTTAAATATCTGTCCGTATATCTTAGTGATAAATTTGCAAAAATTTCATAATTGAATCTTTTGAAATTATTATAGTCAAGCCTTTTTATTATAGTTTTGCTTGTTCTGATATTTTTTTGACTGTTATAATAAAGTACGTTATAAAGAATATATGTTTTGCTTCATCAGCTTAAATTCTAAGGAAAACTTACAGCCACAAACCAAATCGAAGTGTAAAACTTCTGCTGAGGTAAATATTGTAAATAAGATATTAAGAACATTCTTTTAATAATAAATTGAAGCGTATTATATGATTCATTTATACGAACAAAATTAAAATTACTTGGACAAATGCCCCGAAACAATCCCAACCGTACAACCAACTTCAGATGCAAAGTCCTTGTTCCAAACTACGTGGCAAATATTGATTGGTCCACTTCACGTGGCACAAAGTAATTGGCTACAACAACTCGATGCCACATTTCTGAAGATCTAAGTATTTTAGTAGTAGTTTTTCTGGGACTCGAGATCTATTTATGCTACTATCTGAATATCTTGCTCTACAAAATTTCACTCTGTGTTTCTCTGGTTTCTAGATCTATTTCTCTCTTTGCACCATATTTGGATATGGAGGAGCGGAGCCGGAGGATGTGGACGCAATATGCACTGTTGCTATTGACCGGGTGCTTCGTCGCTCAACTCTACGCCTCTTCAGATGTGGTAAGATTAAATATCTTTACTTAAGTCTAGGTTACATGTTCGTTTTTGCAATAGCGTATCTACTCATAGATCATATTTTGACGAATATATGTGTTGGCTGAGAATGAGTTGCTTTCTTTTTTCTTTTGGTGATTGTAGAAATTTTACGAGTCATTCGATGAGGCATTTGATGGGCGTTGGATTGTGTCTGAGAAAGAGGAGTATAATGGTAAGCTTTTCTGTCTGGATCTGTCAAGTATTCCTTTGGAATTTGATTTGTGTTTCTAATTTAGCATAATGGGAGATTTTAATTGTTGAAAACTTTAATTGATTAAGAAAATCACACCGAAGCTTAAAATTTCGAATTTGAACTATAAAGTTATTAAAGTTTATACAGTGAAACTACAATCTGAAATGAAATATAATAATGTGACGGATGCAGTATTCCTTTTTTTTGGGGGGAGGGGGGGTGTACTCATTGCTATTCTCATGTTTAGAATTGAATGATAATTTTGAAGTTCGTGGATGAATGCATTTTAGGATGGTGACGTGGTGCATCTGTTGAGTGTTAAGTCCTGTGAACAGTTTCCTTTTAATAGAACTGAGGTACCTGACGCAGCATTATGAATAATTTCATGAATTACCGTACTATTCTATATTACTGTCTTCTATATTCGTATATGTTAGCTCTTCCTATCGTGATTGATTCATCATATTATGTAATACAGTGCTGCTTATTTCATGTTATCATTCATGAATTTGCATGTAAGATTATTGGATTGAAGTCGCATTACAAGAAATAATTACTGCAACTCTATGGCTACTGCATAATTACTTTTATTGGAAAGAAGAAGAATTATCCAAGGACTTGAAAACTCATGAAACTTCGTTTCTTCGGAAGAGACATCTTAGGGTGGGATAATGACATGTAAATACCAAAATATCATATACGAACTCAGAGAGAAGTATTACTAATTAATGTGTATAATGATTATTTAGCTAAAAACGCATGGAGGGGCATTCAATATATATCTTCATTATTTTGTTTGTGACAGCATCAGTCTGTACTTAAAAAATCCAGGCAAAGAAAGTGATAAAGATGTCCTGTGCAAAAAAAAAAAAAAAACAAAGAACAGAAGAGAAAGCGATAAAGATGCTTTGTGTAGTCCATTAAGCATAAGTTTATCATTCAAATCCATTAACTTATTATTTTTTTTGATAAAGCATTCAAATCCATCAATTTCTATGATGGTGTTTTAGATATTTGCCTCCCCACCAAATTTTGAACCTTGTTTTAGAGTTGAAATACTTTATGTATATGCTGCGGAGCTGTATTCCCAGGGACATATATGGTCCGAAATTCATTTGTTTTGAAGCAATAATAGAATTCCTTGATTCTTTTATACATTAGCTGTAAACTAAATCTCACAGTGGTGTCTTATATCCTTGTGCAATGTCTTTGTCTATAATGCTAAGTCAATCCTTAATTGTTAGAATAAATTTCTTCTGCAGAGTGTTTCTTGTGTCCTTGTGTGATGTCCTTTGTGCCTACAATGCTTTGATTGTTAAAGTTTCAAGAGTTCATATTCAGTTGTAATTGTGTCTCAGGTGTGTGGAAACATGCCAAGAGTGAAGGACATGATGATCATGGGCTTCTTGTGAGTGAGAAGGCAAGGAAATATGCTATTGTTAAGGAGCTTGATGATGCTGTCGACCTCAAAGAAGGAACTGTGGTTCTTCAATATGAAGTTCGCCTCCAGGATGGACTTGAATGTGGTGGTGCCTATCTTAAATACCTCCGGCCACAGGAGGCAGGTTGGATTCCCAAGGAATTCAACAATGAGTCCCCCTATACTATAATGTTTGGACCAGATAAATGTGGAGCCACAAACAAGGTTCACTTCATCTTGAAACATAAGAATCCTAAGAGCGGGGAGTACATCGAGCACCACCTTAAGTTTCCACCATCTGTACCTTCTGACAAACTAACCCATGTTTACACTGCTGTGCTGAGACCGAACAATGAGTTGCTGATCTTGATTGATGGGGAAGAGAAGAAGAAGGCTAACTTTCTTTCCGAGGATGATTTTGAGCCATCTCTCATTCCTGCACAGACGATTCCAGATCCAGAAGATAAGAAGCCCGAGGACTGGGATGAGAGGGAAAAAATCCCAGACCCAGATGCTAAGAAGCCAGATGATTGGGATGAGGATGCACCAATGGAAATTGAAGATGAGGAAGCTGAGAAGCCCGAGGGATGGTTGGATGACGAACCTGAAGAGATCAATGATCCTGAGGCAACAAAGCCTGAAGATTGGGTTGATGAGGAAGATGGTGAATGGGAGGCTCCAAATATTGATAACCCGAAGTGTGCCGAGGGCCCTGGATGTGGGGAGTGGAGAAGACCAATGAAGAGCAATCCAGCTTACAAGGGAAAATGGCATGCTCCATTGATTGACAATCCCAATTACAAGGGTATTTGGAAGCCAAGGGATATTCCAAATCCTAACTATTTTGAACTCAACAAGCCGAATTTTGAGCCTGTTGCAGCAATTGGCATTGAAATCTGGACAATGCAAGATGGTATATTGTTTGACAATATCTTGATAGCCAGTGATGAGAAAGTTGCAGAATCATACAGGAAGACTGCATGGAAGCCCAAGTTTGATGCAGAGAAAGAGAAACAGAAGGCTGAGGAAGCAACGATCTCTGGTGGGCTCAAAGGATTCCAGGTAATTGATTATACTTTCTTCACCATATATTCCATGGTTCTTGGTTTTTCTTTGTATTTCGTCACTTGACTTGGATAGATTGGAACAATCTGCAGAAAGTGGTATTTGATCTTCTCTACAAGGTGGCTGACATCCCCTTGTTGGGTGAACACAAGTCCAAAGTACTGGTGAGTGAATGACCAGGTGTTCTGATGTTGCATGTTGTTTCATTTTTGTTTGTGTGGCTAATACATAGATTTGTCTTGTAGGATCTTCTTGAGAAGGCCGAGACACAGCCTAATCTCACAGTTGGTGTTGTCATTTCAATCATAGTTATCATCTTCACAGTTCTCTTGAAGCTCATCTTTGGCGGGAAGAAGCAGCAACCTGTAAGTCCGAACTCAGCCTCAGCTTTCCTCTCATCCCTATGTCCAAAAGAAATAGGAAAAGAAAGGAATATCACACCTGGTTTCATGTTTGTTGGGTATGTTTGATAAAAGAAACCTACTTGCTTGTGCAGGCAAGAGCTACTGAAGAGCCTAAGAGAAGTGATGTTGCCGAGGCATCGACTTCTAACAGCCAAGGAGCTACAGAGGAGAAAGAAGAGCAGAATGAGGATGCTGCCGCTGCTCCTCGTAGAAGGACGAGACGTGATAATTAGTGATGGGCGAAGAAGTAGTGAGTGCTAGAAAGACTTGCATGTTTGAGTTAGGTGCTATGCTGTTCTTTCATTTTCCTTTACTATCTACTTCTTCACCCCGCTTTACCTAATGACCAAGCCAGCAAACACTTTCCCAAAATTTTTCTTTCCCTCGGAGCAGGCAATGTGTGACAATGTACAATGACACAAATCCATATAATTAGGGTATTCTTCCATAGTTTTTGAATTAGAAGATTTTTGTTCAAGTTGCTTATATAGCCCGTCGTAGATCCTTTTTGTTAAATTTATTTTAGTCCTCTTGCTGGATTTTGACTCTCTTTGATGTCTTTATGATTCATTATTCAGTCTCTTCTTTTCCTTCCAACAGCCTTAGAGCAAAGCAGTAGCTACGCCAGGTAGAAATTGATGACACTAGAAGCAAAATGGATTCTAATAATCTAGTTTTTAGTTTTGTGAAAGAGAGATTTATGTAATATCCTGTTTATGAATCCTCTGATTAATATTCTTTTTCATCAGTCATCCCAAACACTCAACCGAGTGAACTTCGTAACCTCAATCTACAGCTAAGACCATCCATACAAAGCCCGGTAAAAATAAAGTACTCTTTGCTACTTGAAAGGAGATGGTCGAGGACCATTAAACACTACTCATGGTAAGGTGGCACTAGTGCAACCGAGACTGTATCCTAACATCTATAATATCCTTCTGAATCCAAGTTCAAGTCTAGACAAAATGTCAAGAGTTGCTTCAACTGTCACAAGTTATTTCAAAGTCCAAATTGAAAGGTTAAACAGAAAACCAATAAACCAGAAAGATGGCCCCAGCCCCCGAATATCTCATGTAGCGAAACAAGTAGAAGTAAAGTATCTTCGCACCCTGGAACTAAGAAAAGTTGATCCAACATAATACTCTATAACTATTACAATTAGTGGTATACATCTTCAAAAATTAGTTAAACCACGCAAAATGATGGCAGCAGCCCCACGGAGATCAATAACAACGTAGTTGTCTTGCGGGTATCGTGGATGTGGGTGGGTTTGGAATTGAATCGTTTGGCCCCATATCATCAATTGGAGGATGCTGCTTATGATGATTGGTGACTGATTGATATGCCATTGCCAGTGCTAAAGCCTGCGCGTAGAAAGGAATGCACAAAATCAATATGGAGGTTGCTTAGCAAAAAGCAGAATTCCAAAACGATCAAGCTTTCGCTAAGATTCCAAAAGCCACATCATCTCAATAACAAGATAAAGAACTACACTCATCGAAGGTCAATAGTGTTGACAGTAACATGGATTTAGGGCGCTTTCTATTAATTCAATATTGCTTTCTATTCGAGGGTAATATGTAGACGGGCCTTACCCCTACCCGAAAGGGCAGAGAGGCGGTTTCCAATCGACCCTCGGCTCAGTGGAGGAAAGGAAAAACAAAAACAAAAACAAAAACAAAAACAAAAACAAAAACAAAAGAGCATTAGTAACTCCAGCAGAAATAGCGTAAGTAATTAGCTAAACATAAGAACCATAAATAAAATAGCATGCAAATATATCAGACAGTAACTACCATAAATAACTACCAAAGGGAGACACAAACCAATGCACAAATTGTCTACGGATAGCCCTGCCAAGCCCCGGGTGAGGAGTACGAAATACTCTAGGAGCCCTATCCTACAACCGATACTAGACCTCCAGTCTTTCCTATTAAGGGCCATGTCCTCGGAAACCCGCATTCTAGCCATGTCATGTTACATATAAAAAAGCATATAAAATGCATACACATACTAATATACCAAAACCACTCATTTGAACACACTAACTTTAGATATAAATGATCCTAGAGTTGCCGCTGGTGAAGGGTGTCCCTTACAAATTGAAAAAACAAAAACGAGAGAGAGAGAGAGAGAGAGAGACACTTACAACATGATCATGGTCGGGAGGAGCATAAATGCCTGTAGTAATTGTTGTCCTTCTGCGAGTATCATCTGTTGGAGCATTCGGTATCTTCTTAAATCCTATTGGAATCACCACTACTGGCATACCCACTAGATTGCCCACACAAACTTTCTCCCAATCAGTTGCATCTCCAATAAATGCGTCAACTTTGAAGCTTTCTCTGACTTCCTGAATCAATTTGCTTCTAGCTCTCTGTGCCTGTGAAGTACAACTTCATTCTTTTAACGCTTAATAAAATATTTGATTCCACATACAAATATTAATCTGTTAATGTCTGATCAATAACCGCCAAGTGGATCAGGCTCTATCCGAAGCCCAAGTGTTTTAACACCTCGAGAAATGTTTTCTAGATCAAGACATATACCTGAATATACGGCGAAGTTCAAGAGGCCATTGGTCTTCAGCTTCAAATTCATCATCCTTGTTTGAGCGTTGCCACTTATCAAAGTGGGACAGCATGTCAACATCCATAGTGAAGTTGACAATACCTTGAGCACTGTCAACAGTATATTTCAGGTCAAACGGAACCATCTTTACTCCCTTTGATTGAAGTACATTAACAACCTGTCATTGACATAATTAAACAGTCTATTCTGGCATTCACAGAGGATGAAGAAACAAATTGAATTACAAAATTAGTCCTATGGTGAAATTTCTGTTAATGAAAAAAAGCCACTAACTTCCTTGTCAGCGTCCTCAAGATACCCGACAGTGAGTTTTGTGATATCAACTGAAAATGGATCAACTAAAGCGATGTCTCTGGATGAAAGATCATCTGGGTCCTTCCCCAGGATGGCATCGAGAACAACAGCACAATCTGCTGCACTTCTACAAAATGGTCCTAGTTTGTCCTAATAGAGCAGCCAAATTTAAGTGTCAGTGCTGCTATAATAAAAGATAAACACACATGAAATGGAATTAAATTCTGTGTTTGTGTAAGAGATGTGGTACCAAGCTTTCAGATATGCTCATAACTCCAGTACGACCAACAGCTCCAAAAGTGGGCCGCAATGCAGTAACACCACACCTAGCAGCTGGGTAGGTAATTGACCCAACAGTTTCTGAACCAATTGCAAAAGGAACTATACCTGCAACACAAAGACACTGTTGTCAAAAGAATATACTTCGCCTACTAATAAGCAAATTAACACGAAGGGGGCGGGAACTGCCATTCTAAGTCTTGATGGAGGATTACATACGCAAACACAAAGTTTATGGGCGGGCTGATATTGTTCATCACCATTTACCTATTGCACATAATTCTCCTCGTCGTTGGTCATATTTGTTGAACCAATTTCAGGATTAGGCACAGTACTTAAGATCTTTTAAATTCTATTCATTTGGATCACTGAATGACTAAATGTTAGTTCCACTCCATTCTTTCAACCGTGCGGATACACAAAAGGACAGACGTAGGTATCTTAGCAGAACAAGTAATATCATACTTGCGACAATGGAAGATAGGTTTAACTCCATCAAAATACTACCTTTTAGGAATAGCTTAATAACTACATATACCTGCTGAGGTACAGGAAGCTGGCCCTGCCGATGAACCAGTAGAAAATTCTTCCATGTTCCATGGATTTCTTGTTCTACCGCCAAACCAGATATCATCATATGCTAAAGAACCAGCGACTAATTTTGCAACAAGAACAGCACCAGCAGATTTTAGCCTGCATCAACCATATCTGTATGTTATACAAACACATGCACAATATATGGTAGCTAGTGAATGGGGCCTCTACATTCATTAATTTGTCAATACCTCTTATAAACCCAAGCTTCGAGATCAAGAACTTGATCCTTGAAAGATTTGGAACCCCATGTTGTGGGATAGTTCGGTACTGCAATAATGTCCTTCAGACCATAAGGAATCCCATGAAGAGGACCTATAAAGAACAGAATCAAATAAATATCTAGTTCCTTTGAGCAAATTCAGAGAAAGCTAATGGTATATGAAGTTTTTCTAATTACGATCAAAACCGGGAGGATTAATTTCTTAGATGAGAGGTTCTGGAATATAATGGAAAATATGGAGGATGTTAAGAGTAGGTAAAATGCTAATAGCAGCAAGGGCATACAAGAAAGGAAGAGGGCCAAGGGGAAGAGACGAAGGAGGAACGTCACCCAAATATTTGCCTTTTGAAAGCAGTTGATCAGTCTCTTTTGCTTGTTGATATGCTAATTCTTCTGTAATTGTGATAACAGATTCAAGGACAGGACCATACCTGTGAAGCTCCAGAATAGCACGTCATTTTGAGAATCAAATTATTCAACAACAAACAAAGCAGATTACAGGAAGAAAAGCATTCACCATACCTTTTTAATCTGTCCAAAAATATTCCGGTTAGCTCCGCTGATGTAATTAATTTTTCCTTTAGAAGTTGCCCAAGTTCAAGAATCTGATATAACAAAATACCATGTATGAATAATAAAATAAAAATTACATACATTGGTACAACATAGTTCCTTGCTCGTTTGGTACGAGGGAAATGGATAATTCTGAGATGAGTTTATCCACGTTTGGTTGGGATAAAATCACGGTATAACTAATCCCAGGATTAATTATATATTAATCCAGGAATTGTAGTGTTTTTTTTAATCCGAATGAGAGTGGGATAACAATCCCAAGATAACTAATCTCGGGATAATTAACTACCGTATAAGTTAAAGGGACTAAGAGGGTGCACTTACACTCATAAAAGCAATATCCTCATCATTTTTTGGCCTTTGAATACCAGAGTATACAGGATAATTGAACTTGTCTGTTGCCTGCTTTACTTCTTTTGCATTCCATACAGAATTGAAAACCAAAGGAGAAGGGTTATGTAGACCTCCATTTTCAGTAGCAACTAACTTCTGGTTGGCTCTAATAATAGGAACGTTAAAATCTTGTGCGCCCTTTTGTATTTCAAGCTTCTGAAAAAGAATGAGCACTCAAAAAAATGGCCTTTACTTAGTTTCTGATGAACGACAATTGTAGTAATGAAAACTTTAAGTGATCTTATTAACACTGTCACAGTACCTTACAGTCATTTAAAAAGCCAGCGTCCAACATATCAAATCCACATTTACATACTGGAAAATTATTTTTGGCATGTTCCAAGTGTTCCCCGCAATTTTTCGGCCCCAACTTCCCACTGTTCTGATAATGACTACAAATTATTAAATAGAAACTATGGCAACTATATAATAGAGGCAACTAACTTTATCATTGATTTAATGCAAATTTGTATGTACTACCTTGACGTAAGGTCCCGGGAACAATAACCCCAGGTGCTCTGTGGTAAGAATTTGCATAACTTTCTATAAATTCTGACCTGCTTTGCAAATGTTAGTTTGAAGAAAGAGACCAGATACTAAATCTTCATTTACCTCTTCACTTTCTACTTTCCCGTTTCTACGGTGCTAAAATATAATTCAGTAGTGTTCCCCTACAATGTTATCCACAAGCTACTAAATGGGCAAAAAGATAGCCTGTTGCACTAAGTTCCTGGTCACATGACATCAATTTTACCAATTACGCTAAGCTCCCTTCCACAAGCTAGGTACTAAATGCATACAGGAAATAATAACTTCGAGCTTGCAATGGAAATTAAACAAGAAAGTCCGTAGTAACTTCATATGATAGATTGTACAATATAGCCGGTCCGGTGCATTAAGCTCCGGCTATGCGCGAGGTCTAGGGAAGGACCGGACCAAAATGGTCTATTGTATGCAGCCTTACCTGCATAGGCTGTTTCCACGGCTCGATCCCATGAGTCTTGACCTCCTAGTCACGAGGTCAATTTTACCAATTACCCCCTCCCACAAGCTACTGAATGCATAGAGGAAATAATGACTGCAAGCTTGCAATGGAAATTAAACAAGAAAACCAACAGTAACTTCAAATGATAGATTGTATAACATAGTACTCATGAGTACATTAGCAAGTATCACTAAATGAGTCAAAACTACTCTACCAATTAAAATGTAAGTAACAACACAAAAAAGAAAGAGCAGAAACGCATGCAGTTCTTGATTAAGCAAGAGGAGTTTAGAGTGTACCATATTTGTGGAAATGCAGGCAAAACCCAATATTCTAATGGGAATAATGATGAAGAAATTGGAGTTACGTTGCTGTTTAACATAAAAAAATGTAAGAGACGAGAAACAGTCCGAGTAATGTGGTCAATGGCAAGAAAGATGGCGGCAACGTGGGTAGCAAATGACAAGTGTCACATTAGCAGGTTGCCACGTAATTAGTCATGAGGACGAGGCCCTTCGGTTCTCTGCAATAACCTCCTTAGTGTGGTTTCATACGTCTGCTCTTGCGATGCTGGCTACAATTTCTAAAATTTCCCTTCCATTTCAATGTTTAGTAATAACCAATTCTAACAATATTAGAGCCCGTTTGGGTTAAGCTGAATCTAACCGCTTGTTAGGATTGTTGTCCGCTTATCGTATTGTTATTTTAAATATAATATTTGTTTTAATTATTATTTAAATTTTATTATATCATATCGTTAAATTTATTATTATATAATAATAAAATGTGTCACTTTGTATAATAACTGATTTGGTATGATTGCATTATTTTTTTGTGTTTTTCTCTCAATCTCATCTTTCATTTATATACTGTGTCATAATTTTTTTATAATATTATAATTTTATTCATAAGTGGTGAGTGATACTACGAAACGATGGTAAAATGATACAATTCATCTAAATGTTGTATTCATCAAATGATACAGTACAGTGCAGTACAATACGATATGATACATTATGAAACGTTATGTAACAACCATCCAAACAAACTATAAGTAACTTTTAAGCAATACTTAAAAGCATTTTTTAAGTACAGGAGCTGAATTATAATTAAGCAGTTACCTATTTGGATAAAAGAATTGGAGCTGAAACTAAGCAGTTGGTGTATTTGATAAAAAGTGCTGAAAAGTTCTTTTTCTGTTAAGATGACTGAAATACCCTTAAAAGTATTAAGCCAAAAATAAGCTTGTTATTGCAATATTTTAAATTTTAAATTAATTTAAACATAAATTAAGTTATGTCTCAATTAACTTTAGGTTAAAGATGGTTTTGGCATGATTATTTTTAATAAATATAAATTATTTTATAAAGTATTTTTAAAAAATCATTACATTTATTTTCGAAATATACAATAAAATAGAATCGTTTCAGCAACACAATTTTAAATTTACTATATAAAATCCAAATAAAGAAAGGCATCCACAATGGCAATATTGTCACTAACCCTATCAAGACACTTGGATTAAATCAAATCACTCAATTGCTTCATTATTCTCAAAAGAGGCAAGAAAAGCATGACCAAAATATCTAGAGTTGTATCTATACCTAGTAAAATGCCCAAAACAAAATTGGAAATAGATAATGCAAGCGTTCAGTATATTGCCAAATATCATCAACAATCATGTTACGATCCAGATTTTTCACCCTCGGGAGTCGTGAGGGAGCCTACTAATGTGAGCTAGGCAAGCCAATCCTTTAACTACTTATCTCATTATCCAATTATTTCTTTAAAGCAATTATAAAGCGATAACGTAATAACAACGGAAATTCAAATTTAAGCGGAAGACAACGATAAAGTATATGAAGACTATATCTATTACAAGTACTTAAGCCTTAACCACCCAAAACCTGGTGTCACAGTGTCACAAATAGTCTGAAATTTACTACATACAAAAGTCTGAAGAAATAACAGTATACTGTCTCTAAATAAAGGGAAATGAAACAGGAAATAAGGATAGAGGGATATGCCAGTGCCTGAGGACGCCTGTAGGTCTACCTTAAATCTCTGCGTGGACTGAAGGTAGCCTCCACACTATGGTCTAAAAGCTGCTTCGGTATCTTCACATAGTCAGAGTGTAGAATCAGCACAACCGACCCCATGTGCTGGTAAGTGTCTAGACTAACCTCAACGAAGTAGTGACGAGGCTAGGGCCAGACTACCACATAAAGCTATCTAGTTCAAATATATACAGCAAAAACGAAATATAGGATAAACAAGTAAAGATGGGAAGGGGAAACATGCATCGGGAATAACAGGTCAAAGCAGGATATCATGAGAGTTATAGGAAACCAAAATCCAACAACTAATAAGGATAAGGAAAACAAGGGCAGATTTCAGTTCACATCTTGTTGTAGATGTACAACCCGATCCCATTTCTCATATCATGTGGCATGCGTGTCACCAGCTCCCATTTTGTTTATTTCGTGGTAGGCGTACCACCGATTCCCATTTCATGTATCTTATGGTAGGCATATCACCCGTTCCTATTTTATTAAATCTTGTGGTAAGCATACCACCCGCTTCCATTTTATTATATCTTGTGGTAGGCATACCACCCGCTCCCATTTTATTAAATCTTATGGTAGGCGTACCATCTGCTCCCATTTTATTATATCTTATGGTAGGTATACCGCCCGCTCCCATTTTATTAAATCTTATGGTAGGTGTACTACCCACTCCCATTTTATTATATCTTATGGTAGGCATACCACCCGCTCCCATTTTATTATATCTTGTGGAACGCGTACCACCCGCTCCCATTTTATTAAATCTAGTGGTAGGCGTACCATCCGCTCCCTCTTACGAGCCGACAATAATCACAAGGAATCCCAGCAAGGGAACAAAAGCAACATAATAACTTTTCGGAAAGGGAACAATGATATTTCAACTGCATCCCGGCAAGGGCATAATACTATCAAACAAATATCCTGGTAAGGGAACAATACTATCAACAAACATCCCAGCAAGGGAACAACGATGATAATAGCATATGAGGTGTAATAAATCACAACGGAGTCATAATAACTATAAAACAAGACTACGGGCATACTTGACACCGATGTATAGATACTCTTCACCATGCCTATGTGTCGTACTCCACAATTTAACACGTAGAAAATAGATATAACTCCTAATCCCTCAAGTTAAGGTTAGACCAAATACTTACCTCGAGGCTACGAACACAATTTACGATTCAACTATAGATTTACCCATTGATTCGGCCACCAATTTTCTCGTATCTAGTCACAAGTTACTTAATTACATCAATAAACGCTAATTAAATCAAAATCAATGCATGAAAATAAGTTTTCTAAAGTTTTACCCAAAAAGTCAAAAATCGCCCCTGGGTCCACATGGTCAAAACTCGATTACCCACTCCCCCACAAACCCAAATATATAATTTGCTATGAAACCGAACCTCAAATTGAGGTTCAAATCCTCTTTTTTTTTTGAAAAAACCTAGGTTCTACCTTAAACACCCAATTTCTCCAATGAAAATTATTGATTTGAGTTGAAATCATGTTAAAAGATGTTAATGATTGAAGGAAACTAGTAAAAATTGACTTACAATCAATTTGGTGGAAGAGTTGTTCTTGGAAAATTGCCCTACAGAGTTTTTGTTTTGAGAGAATATGAAAAATGGGTTGAGAATCGTCTAAGTATAAGAGTTGCAGGTCACGGATATTAGAATTACGAACAGGGGTTCGCAACCTCTGCTGGCTTGGGAATTGCGAAGGGAGGTTGGAAAATGTGTACTTGGGAAATGCGAAGGAAGATTGAGAAATGTGAAGCGTGGGAATTGTGAAGGGAGGTTGGAAAATACAAACTTGGGAATTGCGAAAGGAGGTTGGGAAATGCGAACTTGGGACTTGTGACAGGAGGTTGGGAAATACGAAGCCTGCAGGCCTGCAATTCCTTAAGTCCAAATTTCACTCCGCGGCCTATCCAAAAGTCACCCGAGCCGTTAGGGATCCAAACTAAATATACACACAACTCAAAAACATCCCACAGACTTATTCATGTACTCAAATCACCAAACTAACATCATGAACATCGAATTAAATCTCAAGATCAATGAAGTTTCTCAAAACTTCTTTAAATATCAAATTTGCATTTAAGGTCCGAATCACGTCAAATGGATTCTATTTCTTATCAAACTTCACAGAATTATCTTAAATAATATATAAGACCTGTACCATCGTCGGAACCAAAAATATGGGCCAGATACCAACATGTTCTAATCAAAATTCATTTCCAAACCTTATAAACAATTTTAGAAAACAATTTTCTTCAAAAATTCATTTCTCGAGCTTGGGACCACGGAATTCAATTACCGGCATACGCCCAAGTACCATATTTTCCTACGGACTTTCCGGGACCATCAAATCATGAGTCGGGGTCTGTTTACCCAAAATATTGACCGAAGTTAAATTAATTCATTTATAGTCAAAATTTATCATTTTTCATAGATTTTCACATATAAGCTTTCCAGCTACGCGCCCGAAATGCACACGCAGATCGAGGTGATGCTAAAAGAGGTTTTAAGGCCTCAAAATATATAATTCAATTTAAAATGAAGTGATGACCTTTTGGGTCATCACATTCTCCATTCTTAAAACAATCATTCGTCCTTGAACGGACATAAAAAGGAAGTACTTGAGTAGGGAAAAAGATGGGGATAACGGCTTCGCATATTGAACTCGGACTCCCAGGTTGATGCCTCAGTAGGATGACCTTCCCACTGAACACGAATAGAAGGAAAACTCTTCGATATCAACTGACGAACCTGCCGGTCTAGAATGGCTACCGGCTCCTCCTCATAAGACAAGTCCTTGTACAACTAGACACTGCTAAAATCTAACATGTGGGATGGATCGCCCTGATATTTTCGAAGCATGGACACATGAACACTGGACGCACTGCTGATAAGCTCGGCGGCAATGCAAGTCTATAATCCACCTCTCTCACTCGATCAAGAATCTCAAACGGGACAATGAACCTAGGGCTAAGCTTGCCCTTCTTCCAAAATCTCATTACACCCTTCATATGCGACACTTGAAGCAATACTCGCTTACCGACCATGAAAGCTAAATATTGAACCTTGCGGTCAGCATAACTCGTTTTCCTGGACTGAGCTGTACGAAGCCTATCCTGAATGATCCTTACCTTGTCCAAGGCATCCTGAACCAGATTTGTACCCAACAACTGAGCCTCTCCAGGCTCAAACCTTCCAACCGGAGACTGACATCGCCTACTGTACAAAGCCTTATATGGAACCATCTGAATGCTCGACTGATAGTTTTTGTCGTAGGCAACTGCGCTAAAGGCAAAAAAAATGCTCCGACGAGCCTCCAAAGTCAATGACAAGAGCTCGGAGCATATCCTCCAATATTTGAATAGTCCGCTCAAACTGCCCGTCCATCTGAGGATGAAATGTTGTGCTTAACTCAACCCGTATGCCCAACTCTTGCTGAAATGCTCTCCACAACGTGAGGTAAGTTGCATACATAGGTCCAAATGATAGACACGGGAACACTATGAAGGCGAAAAATGTTACATCCTATGTTTTCGTACGTGAGAGTACGTCGTAAGCCAATTGATGTAAGCTAAAAAATGAGATCATTTTTTTGAAAGTACATAATGTAAGTTCAATCTTATTATCTTGGAGGTTACAAATCTTTAAGATCATGAATAACAAGTACCAAAGGGGTTGGAAAGCTTAGACGCTAAACGAATAGAAGAAAATAAGTTTTGTCGAAAGTCAAAATGTTTGGAATGTTATAACATGTACTTTGGGGTGATACTAGGATTCTTAATATGATAATGAGGTTATTCTATGAGTTATTTTAGTCGTATGATATTCATTTTATACATTTTGAAGGCAAGCAAGTTGTGGAACAAGAGTTTGCTAAGGTCATCACAAGTTATATTCATAAATTTGCTGAAATTTAGGTCAAACGTAGATGAACTTTTCACCAAATTTACTTAGAATCAACGGATGATATGCATACCAAATTGAAGATCTAGGAGTCTAGTTTCTAACTCATTAAACCATTCATCCATACGATATCGGAGTATATATATTCATGTTTTCGCGAGACCGCGCAAGCAGCTCCCAATGGGACCCACTTTGGGGTGGTTGACCTACTTCAATTTATAAACGATTTGGTCGCCTATTTTTGCTCATTTTTCAACTAAAATTCATCTCCAAACTTCTCCTAACCCTTCTAAACAGGTAACCACATGGGGTTGAAGTGATTCCAAAGTGATTACACCATATTTCAACATCAAAACCTAGTCCTAGTGAAGAACAACACCTCTTTGCAATTGTGTTGTCATTGAGGATTGTTGTGGGCTGTATTTGGATGAAATTCCAAGTTTTTTATGCTTTCTAAGGTGATTATAACAGCCTAATAAATTTTCTTAAGCTTTCTTGTGTGTTTGTTAAGTTGTTAGGATGATAAACTACAAGATAATACTTGGATTAACTTAAGTCACTTCTATGGTGTTTTATTGCCATTGAGGGTTATTGTAAGCTGAATATAACTTGGATTTCAATTTGACGTTAGCATAGGAGGTAGGTATATTGTGTTCTTAAATGTTTCTAAGGTTATATTGATGTTGATTAAGTTAAATGGATGGAGTAAACATGAACTAGTGAATAAAGTTACTAATTGAAGATAGTTGGAGTTGTGGATTATTTCTTTTGTCATAAATATAAGGTATAAGGATGGAATCATTAATAAATGACTTCATTATCATGTTAATGATACTTTTAAGTTAATGTAAGAAGTCTATAAGGTGTATATGGGTTATACGGATTCCAATTGGAGCTTGCCGCTCATCGTGAAATAGGTGTGACTTGTTGTTTTTATATGATGTCTTGTTATTGACATTTATATGTTGATGGATTTCTTTGGTATTTGTGTTTGGTATATGGTATTGGTGGATGCCCTTTTTACAAGGGAGATGCTGCCCAAATTTAAGTAAACGATCTACTAGCTTAAGTTTTAGACTTAGCCTTTGCTCAGCATTGATTTTGAATCTCCTTATATGATAGATCGAGTTGACTTGTTTGAAGAGTTTCTTGGAAGGTATTAAGGACTCAACATGTTTAAGGTATGTTAAGGCACTTAATTCTTTCTTTTGGCATGATCTAAAGTGACATGAAAATAAACGGTACGCTAATTCATAACGGATCTACTCCTAGAAACTAAGGTTGTCCATGTTGTTCTTTCCTTATGAAGTTATTCTAAACAAGTGTGTATGATCCTTAAATCCTACTAAGGTTCATATTGATCGTAGGGATTTCCATAATGTTCTTAGGTCACTCCAAAAGGTTTAGAACTTGATTCCATGAGTCGAGCATGCATTATATATATGTTTCTATTGTACTCTATCGAGTCGCGCTATAGTTGGTCGGGTACGGTACCTATTGTGCAACCACTGGCCAGTTAGGTTTACCGACCTCTACATGGCTGGGTACGATTCTATCGAGCCATATAATGGCTGGGTACGTTTTTACCGAGTCCTCTATGAAGACGGGTACGAAAATATGATGATGATGCCCAGAGAGGCAAATGTTTTTAAACGTTTATATATATATATATATATATATATATATATATATATATATATATATATATATATATATATATATATATATTATGCATTTCATGTTAGTAGTCCCCAGAGGCACTTAGATTTTACAGGTTGTATCTCCTCTATCTCTCTTTGCATTACTGTTCTTGTTTATGCTTCCATGCCTTACATACTCGGTACTTTATTCGTACTGACATCCCTTTTGACTGGGGGACACTGCGTTCATGCTCGCAGGTTTTGTTAGACATGTTGACATTCCTCCAAGTAGGTTATCAGCTCGACGGAAGGTGTTGGTGCACTGCACTTACTTCGGTGTTTCATATTTGATCAGTATGCTCTGGATATGTATTGATTGGTATGACAGGGTCATATCCCAACCTCTGTGATATTAGGTACTCTTATAGGCTTGTAGACAGATGTCAAGTGTATGGATACCTTTATGGCCTTGTTGGCCTATGTTTTGAGTTTACAAATGGTCATGTCGCCCTTATAGGCTCGTACATTACATGTATAAGTTTACATATCATGTTGGGTTGTCATATGTTGAGAATTCCCTTATGTTTTATTCTTCTTATCTCATGATGGGTTTTCAGGCTCACTTACCAATTATAGTATGATATGAAAGATATGTTACGTTGGTACTTGTTGACTAAGGCACTGGGTGCCCGTCGCGGCCCTTCGATTTAGGTCCTGACAAAAGTGGTATCAGAGCGGTTTTATCCTAGGGAGTCTACAAGACGTGTCTAGTAGAGTCTTGTTTATGCATGTGTTGTGCACCACATTTATAAGCAGGAGGCTACAGTGCATTTATGGCTGTCACTCTTTCTTTTTATTCTAGATCGTATGGTAGAGCTCAGTTGTAAGAAATAAACTTCCTAAGCTCCATCTTACTCATGATACAACGATACCTACATCCACAAAGATAGTTGGTAAGAGATTGCATGTGGATGTGGAAGGGTTGAGTCAGAGGAACTCGGTTTCACATAATGCTTATGATGAGTAAATGTGAGGTTTTCAACAGATCATGTGTGTACTAAGATGTGTAAGCTTCTTAATAAGGAGCCTTATGGCAAGGATATCTATTCATGAATATGGTGAAAAGCTATGAGGGATTCAGAAACTACATACAAGTTTCAACAAGTAAAATAAGTAAGGTGAAGTGAGGTACGAGGCAACCAGTTAACGAAGATTATATATATTTTCAAATAAGGTAGAAAAATATATGCAGTTTGGTACCTTCATCAATGACATGGGTACGTACAATTGGCCACACCCATGTCTGTTATATTATATAGGAGCTAACAGATATTATTTAAGAGAAAGATGGGATATCAGTATCAAATTAGAGTTAGAATAACCCAAAAAAATTGTGTATGGGTTGTTATAATTAAGTAATATTTCCGAAAGATGGTGCAAATGTGGTAATAGATCTCTTTGTAAAACACCCAGATGGTTAACTCTAGAGTAGTACAATCAGATATGAATACTAGAATATACAGAAATTTCAGAAGATAGGCAGTGGGATCCTAGAAGGACAAATATTTACCTTAGTATGACTCTAGCCTCGAGTAAAACAAAGAATATTAGGCATTCCAAAGAGCCGGTGAGATGAAGCTAGGGAAGCTAAAAGGGAAAGAACATTTTGTTGAAGTTTTCAGAACAAAGTGATAGACAAAAAAATATTATCTAAAGAATAAGAAGAAAGTAAATGAAGCATCATGAGTAAGATGTGATATATGGGTGATAACAGTAAAACAAAATATGACACGATGACATAGTCTATAGTCAAGTGAAGGAAAATACAAGAGGTGACAAGCCTTGAGGAAATAAAAGAGTATAAGCCATAAAGTCATATCCTTATTTTGAGAAATGAGTTGGTGACTTTAACATGATTACCAGGAGGAAAGGTTAGACCCCAGAGTAACAAAAATCAGTATGGGATGGTGAACAAGATAAAACCTACATGAATTAGGGACCGGAGGATTTGATAATGGTCGACATCGTGAGAATTTCAAAGATCGTGCTCCAACAATAATAGAGTAGACAATAGAAGAATAACCTTTAAAGGCTATTTACGAAGTCGCTTACTTAAAGCAAGCACTCTGAGCAGAGTTAATCTTAAGGGACTAAAAGCAAGCACTCTGAGCAGAGTTAATATTAAGGGACTAAGTGTGTCAGTTACAGTAGGTGTCACCTTCGTGCGTAAGAAATTTAGTTATTCCTGGTACAGAAGGTTACCATAAGGAGGTTAAGGTTCATTGATAATGTGAAAAGATGCTAAAGACGAAGAGGTAAAACAACTATAGGTAGATCGTCGTAGTACAACATCTTAGTACTCCCATAAAGGGGGGAATATGGTGTGATATTGTATTAAGTCGGAGTTAAGCGGTTCAGCTAACTATGGAATGGTAAAGGAAGAATATGGTAATAAGGAGAAAGAGATGATGTTGCATTTATTCAATTCCTACAGATATTTTGCGACTCTAGAACATTATGCAAGCACGACTCCGGGGAGAGGCAGTAAAAGTTTCTGGCCAAGATGTTATTGATAAATAAGTGTGAATGGACACTTGATACATCAGGATCTAGTGGCGAGAGATAAGTTAAGACAAAAGATATATCCTAAGAGAGATTATGCAGAATATATAAATGAGAATGGACTAACGAATAAATTAGTAGTTGGTTCAAGAAGAGCCCAGTTATGGTTAGACAAGAGGTCACAGATAAATCAGTAGATCATGCAAGATAAATATAGTGAACCACAACATAGTGAATTCAATCTCGCAGATACGACATCACAATCATTTGAAAAAACATTCATATAGGATTTGAGGCAGTTAAAGGTACCTTTTTAAGGTTTTTGAAAATAAGAGAGTGCCACTAAGTAGACAATAAAAATTTGAGCTTAGAAGTAACCATACAAGCACAAAGGCACAAAGTTATGCACCTAAGGATTTTTATAGGCGAGCAAGAATAACGAAAATTTTCTTTGGATGTACGATATAACAAGCTCGCAACTTTATAAGAGCTAGAAGGTCTCTCTAAGTGCTACAGCGAAAGACTAGCTGAGGAAATAAGGAAGAAGGTTTCCACCTAAGTATAGTGAGCTATAGGGTAAATGATCTCGTAACAACAGTCTCACTACAATATTGTATACACTCCATAAGAAAGTGGCACCTATCATAGCTAATGAATGGAAAGAAAAAAGTCATCGAAGGTGATGTTTGAGATCATATGAAGTACAAGAAATTACAGTATTCATGGGCAATAAGACAAGCTAAGTATTCATGCAAAAAGTTCTAGAACTACCAGGAAAAGTAATTGCTTACATTTAAGGACAACTGAGAAGGAACGAAAAGAAATTTATTGTGCTAGCAAGTTAAAGAAAGGTTGCGAGTAGTATAAATAGATAGGTGTAGGTCGTAAGGTAAAGTATTGTCGAGAAAAAAAGTTTTAGTTAGACAAGAGTAAGGATGTGCAAAGGTGAGTGAGGAGATGACGAGAATATGTACGTCCTCGGGATTAAACCCATGAAAACAAAAGAGTTAATGACATCTGTAAGTTATTAAAAGATCGGTACAACCTGAACGAACTCAGAGGAGTCTAATAATAGGTGTATTTTGAAGAGATGGAATGCTGCTCTAACAGTAGGATAAGGGTGAAATTGAGATAGATAAGAGGATGGTGCTTAGGCCTTTTATTGAGTAACGATTTAACGAGAAAGGGATTTTATTAATTGCACTGGATTAGAATACCCCCATAAGATAAAGTGCATTGGGATGAATGAAATATAGTTATTGAAGAATGGTATTATCCCTAGGTGGATAAGGAAAAATCACTTCTGGTGTTCCCTGAAGAGATGTGAGCCCTAGTGATAGTATATTACGTATGAGGTTGCAAGTTATCAATGATAGATTATGGATCAATATTAAGGTGAATAAACAATAGATGGATACAAGTTCCAAAGTACAAGATGAGATTTTTTTGCTATTCTTAAGATGAATAATAATGAGGAAGCACTAAATGACATAAGTTTATACATATAGGATAAGCAGCGAGAGAGTAACCCGGAGTTGGGTAGCAAGCCTCGGTAATAATTAACCGAAGTAAGTTTTACGGTATAGTATAACTTGCCTAGATGTCGTAAATCCATAAGGATAGATATACAAGGCTATGAAACAAGAGACAACAATAGTCTTAAGTTTGATAAAGTACCAAGCGAAAGACATCGGTGCACCTATAGATGCCTAGAGGGACAACTTGTCATAATTCTGTATATGTTCATAAAGTGAGGCTTAGAGATTGGATAAAAGATGGAGAAAAAGGGGAAGGATAGATGCTAGGTGCTCATACAAGGACATAGTTGTACATACTACATGACATAAACTAGAAAATGTTACGATATTGGAAGAATTCCAACCACATGTCATGGCGTGAGAAAGAGGCCTAAAGGGGAGAACGCCCAAGCGTTTGAATTTATTCACAAAACATTTGCATAGATGGCAAGGTGAGCATTAAAGTATTTGTAAGCTATAGTTTATGAAACTGATAAGCGCATCAGTCAACATTTGGGGACGAATGTTCCAAAGGGGGGGGGGGTGTGATGTTACATCCCATGTTTTCGTACGTGAGAGTACGTCGTAAGCCAATTGATGTAAGCTCAAAAATGAGATTATTTTTTGAAAGTACATATTGTAAGTTTCATCTTGTTATCTTGGAGGTTACAAATATTTAAGATAATGAATAACAAGTATCAAAAAGGCTGGAAAGCTTAGACGCTAAACGAATTGAAGAAAATAAGTTTCATCGAAAGTCGAAAAGTTTGGAATGTTATAACATATACTTTGGGGGTGATACTAGGGTTCTTAAAATGATAAGGAGGTTATTATATGAGTTATTTTAGTTGTATGACATTCATTTATACATTTTTAAGGCTAGCAAGTTGTGGAACAAGAGTTGGCAAAGGTCATCATAAGTTACATTCATAAATTTGCTGAAATTTAGGTCAAATGTAGATGAAATTTTCTTCCAATATACTTGGAATCAAGTGATGATATGCATACCAAGTTGAATATCTACGAGTCTAGTTTCTAATTTATTAAATATTTCATCCATATGACATCGGAGTAGAGAGATATTTATATTTTCGCGAGACTGCACAAGCAATTCCCAATGGGACCCACTTAGGCGGTGGTTGACCTACTTAAATTTATAAACGATTTAGACGCCTATTTTTGCTCAATTTTCAAGTAAACGTCGCCTCCAAACTTCTCCTAACCCTCATAAATAGATACCACAAGGGTTCGAGGGTGTAGTGGCAAAAAGGAGGTGAGACAACGCATACAAGTCATAACACCTGAAATGAAACTGTTCATGGTCTCATATTGCTGAACGACACGCTAGGGCTTAAATCGACCGGTTGGGTCGTTACAAAAATTTTCCAACATATTTGAATGTTAACAATCTGAAGAAAATAAAATTCTTCGTAAGCTATATACAATAACATTCTATCCTAAGAATTAAATAAATAGAAATATTTCATCATACAAGGAAATAGAAAATAGTAGCTTCTAAATTCTTAGATTATGAATAGAAGCTAAATGTAATGGGTGACTAATGTTCTTTCCGTAAATAGAGCATCTACCGGATGCCAATAATAAGAACTTCCTATTTTTTTCCTACAAAAATAATGATAATTTCATCCTTCTAAGTGCATGTTGCCACATTCTTCCTTACTTCAAATAAATTCCTATATACTAGTTATTGACGATAGAGCAATACACTAGCACCTCAATCTAATTAACGGAAGAATTTGCAGATAAACAATCTATAACTTCCCTTGTAAAGAATGATCGATCAACTATACTTTTTCTTCATTTGTGGCCAAACAATGCATCATCTTCCTCGTGAATGCAAAAACTCATAAAGTGTTCATAATATTAAATTATTTATTATTATAACAATTACTACTTATGAACTGCACGATGCTATCAACTGGACTGCTTTCTCCAATATGTTCAATTTTATCATAATGGATTCTCTACTTGTGATGATCTAAAGGGTCTTCACTTATTTCTAATCAATTTTGTATTTCCGTGACCTTGAAAACCTTATTTAGAGCCACCTCAATTTGTTGCACAGTCCAGACACGTATCCAGAAAGCATAAATGTGAAATTTTGTAAATAAATACTAAGTTTTGATGTTAAAATGACTAAATTTGACTTTGATTAATATTTTGGGTAAACAGACCCGGACCCGTGATTTGATAGTCCCGGAGGATCCATAAAAAATATAGGACTTGGGCGCATGCCTGGAATCGAATTCCGTGGTCCCAAGACCGAGAAATAAATTTTCAAAGGAAATTATTTTTCTGAAATGTTTAAGAAACTTCGAAATGAAATCATATTAGAAAATAATGGTATCGAGACCGTATTTTGGTTTTGGCACCCGGTACAAGCCTTATATATGACTTGAGTCCTTCATGTGAAATTTAGTTAAAAACGGAAGTCGTTTGACGTGATCCGGACCTTAATTGGAAAATTTGATGTTCAAAGGAGTTTTGAGAAAATTTCAGTGATCTTGAGGTTTAATTCGATGCTCATGATGTTATCTTGGTAATTTGATTACACGAATATGTTCGTAGAATATTTTTGAAGTTGTATGTATATATGGTTTGGATTTTTGAGGGTGGGGGTGAGTTTTGGGTAGGTTCCGGCATGTCGTAGGCTTGGAAATCAGATGTTGCAGGTTCAGGAAGTTACAGGCCTCTGAACTCTCTTGTGTGGTCCGTGAGAAATTGCATGCAACAGCAGAGGGGCCAGCATGGCTGCAGTAGCCTTTGTGCGGTCCGCAGTGGAGGCTATGTTGCCGCGGTCACCTTTGTGCGGTCCGCGGTGGAGGCAGCGCGGTCGCGGTTGTCTTTGTGCGGTCCGCGGTGGTGCTAAACCGCAGGTCTTCAGATGAGCCTGTGCAGCCGCGACCCATTTAGTACGATCTGCAGAGGGGGTTTGTTAGGGGTATAAATAGATGGGATTTTCAATTATTTTTTACTTTTTCAGAACCCTAATACATAAGAGGTGATTTTTCAAGCAACAGTTCTTCTCCAAATCAATTGTGTCGTTTTAACTAGTTTTCTTCAATCATTAACCTCTTTTAACATGATTTCAACTTAAAATCAAGGATTTTTATGGGGAAATTTGGTGTTTCGGGTAGAACCTAGATTTTTTAAAAATTAGGAATTTGGACCTCAATTTGGGGTCCGATTTCAAAATAAATTTTATATATGAGTTCACGGGGGAATAGGTAATTAGGTTTTAGTTCGAACCTCGGGTTTTGCCCACATGGGCTTGGGGGCGACTTTTTTGACTTTTGGGTAAACCCTTGGAAAACTCATTTTCATGCATTGGGGTTGATTTATTTAGCATTTATTGATGTAAATAAGTGATTGGAATCAAGGGGTAAAGCTATAATTGACGCTTGAGTGGTGTTCAAGGCATTAAGGTAAGTGTTTGGTGTAACCTTAGCTTGAGGGATTATGACTTGAGTCCTATTTGCTATGTGATAATTGTTGAGTACGACGTATAGGCATGGTGACGAGTATCTATACGTTGGTGTCTAGCATGACCATGAGTCTTACATTGTGAATATCATGATTTCATTGTTTCTTTCATGCCCTGTATACGTTGTGAAAATCTTGGGACAGAAATAGTGATATTTGAATATCGAGGATCATTCGCTCGAGTTATAATACAAATTGTGAAAGTATATGAGATGATTGAACCCTTTGGAGCATTGGCTCAAGTGGTAAAGTGAGTTGTGAAGTAAAAGTAAAAGAAATAGAAAGAATTATTAAATTATGTTCCCTGGCGGGGATTTTATTATTTGTTTACTCCCTTACCTCTTGTTTGTGATTGTTATATGGGTGAGGAAGAGTGATAAAGCACGAGAGGTGATGCTGTGTATTGTTTGTTATTGTGAGGAAAGAATGCTAAAGTACGAAGGGTGATGCCGTGCCACACGATGTACCATTCTGTGCCGATTTTATTGATTATATATGAGGAAAGAGAGTAAAAGCACGAAGGGTGATGTCGTGTACATTTTTATCATATCATTTCTTGGTGAGGATGAGAATAAAAGCACGAAGGGTGATGTCATGCACATTTTATTATATCATTGCTTGGTAAGGATGAGAGTAAAAGCATGAAGGATGATGTCGTGCACTTATTTGATTTCCAATTCTTTACTGATATCTTATTGTGTTGTTCTCTTCCTTATTTGATGATGTTTATTTAGAGTTGTTATCTCCCCCACAGCATGCTCCCCCTCCTATATTGACTAGTTAATTCCTGTATTTCTTTTTCGCTATATATATATATATATATGAACTGCACCGGTTTAGTTGGTAGTCTGATCCTAGCCTCGTCACTACTTCACCGAGGTTAGGCTAGACACTTACCAGCACATGGGTCAGTTGTGCTGATACAATACTCTGTGCTCTTTACAGATCCAGGTACCGGACAACAGTATTAGTTGGAGGCTTCCTTCAGTCCACCCGGAGATCTAAGGTAGACGTCCGCATGCCCTGGCATCTCACCCTATCTCTATTTCCTATTTCATTTTTCTTATTCAGAAATAGTGTACTATTATTTTTGCACACCTTGTATGTAGTAAATCTTAGACAGTCTATGACATTGTGACATCATGTTTTGGGTGGTAGAGACTTAAGTAACTGTAATATTCGCAGATTTTAGATGTTAATGGTTATCTTCCGCTTAATTATCTAAAATTTCGCAATTTTCATGTTATCACCTTTTTATTTGTTTAAAGAAGCAATTTGATAATGAGATATATGGTCAAGGTTTGGCTTGCTTAGCTCTCACTACTAGGTGCCATTACGACCTTGATGGTGGAAAATCTGGGTTGTGATACTATTATGCAACAGAAAATAAATTGCATCAAATAATGACAGTAATATACTCATGACTATAGTGATCTTATGGCTGATATACCATAAACACTACAATTATTCATCCATGCAACGTTAAATTGCTTCTACCATTCATATTGAACTTTTTTCAAATAACAAAAGAAAAAAAAGTAACATAATTTTTTTGTTAGTAAATCACTAATATCTCATCATGATCATAAAACGAAATAAAACCAAAGTAAAAGAGAGGACCTTACCTTAAGCTGATCAACAACGTTGTCTACCAAGCAACTCAACCTTCAAGTTTCTTTGCTGCGCACAGACTTTAATCTCCAAATAAGGAAAAGATTGTTAGCTCTAGTGAGAAATGAGGGATGAAGAGATTGCAACTTAGGAATGAAAGTTACGTTCTCTGGAGAAAGACTGCAGAAATAAAACATCAAGACTAACTGGGAAAAGAAAAGAGCCGTAGTTACAATTTTACCACGGGAAGGTATTTTGGGATTTGTAAAATAATTTAATGGATAGTATAAATAATTTTTTTGGCCGAAACAAAAAAACTATCGAGCTAAAAAGTAATAAGTTAAGGTGGCCAACTTATGGCTTTTAACTTGTTTTGGCTTAGAAGCACCATAACTTAAAAGTACTTAGATGTTAAACAAACGCCAACTTAAGTCAAAAAAATACTTAAAATGTGATTTGACCGGCTTTTAAGTCCACCCAAACACCCTCTTTAATCTAAAAAGTTTATGCTCGTAGTGGGGACAAACCTACACTCCTAATTTCATTGTGTCTTTTTTTATCATTTTAAAAAAATAATTTTTGAATCTACAAATTTATTGGAACTTTGTCCTAAAATTTATCACTTTATTAATTTTTTGATGTTACATTTAAAATTGTTATAATGATTTACTTCTCCTATTTTATATAAATAGAATAGATATAGTCTGAATTTTAATGAATAAAATCTTTATTAAATTAAAGGGACTTATATAGTCATCAAATAAATTTTTTATTATTTATTTTTGTATATTATATTATCCAATGTTCATTATAATTATATAGTTAATAGAAATTATTAGCATATTACTTATTTAGTATTTTTGTTTGCTAAATTTTTGTAATATAATAAAAGATATATCTTTTATTACTCTTATAAATATTTTTATTTTAAATTTAATTATATTTTTCTCAATAATATTGGTTTAATTTTAATGAACAAATACAATTTTTATTTAAAAAAAAACGATAATAATTTTAAAAAATAAAACCTAAATCAACACTCATCCATGTTTAAGTAGTTAATTTCTTTGCTAATTTTTAATAAATAATTTCTTTGTTATTACATAATTATGCCATGTGTTTTTTTAGGCTACCACTTGGACTAGTGTGGTGCCTTTTTGGCTTTTACTATATTTTTCTTAATAATATTATTTGAATTTTAATGAACAAATATACTTTTTATTAAAAAAAGAAAAACAAAAATAATTTTAAAAAATGAAATAAAGAAATTAACTAACCTAAACCACCCCTCACCCATGTTTGAATAGTTAATCACCTAACTCGGCCATGTAAAAAGTTTCCATGCGAAAGAGTTTTCTAGTAAGAGAATGTCCAACCTCTCACTACAAGAACCACCATCTACTATCACCAATATCCCACCAAAGCCACCGGATAAATGTAGCCACCAACTAGAAAACTCTACTTCATATAAGGAAACCCTCCTAAGAGACAAATTCACTACCAAAGTAGTAAATCCTCCACCTCAAGAGTTAGAAAATCATATGGATATTGACATTGCCCAAATCCAACTTGATGATCCAAGCTAAAATGATTTAACTAGCTCATTAAGACAAATAACCTCAGTCAAGATGACCTTCATCGAATGTACATGCCTTGGAAAAATTCGATCATCGTCAAACTAATAGGGAAGCGACTTATGCATCACTACCTCAAAAAGAAATTATAAGACCTATGGAAACTCAAGGAGAATTTCCCTCTAATTGATCTGGGAGAAGACTACTATACAGTCAAACTAACTAGTGAGGAAAACATGACAAAAATCCTACATAATGGACCCTGGTTCGTCAATGGTTTTTTTTCTATCAACTCAAAAATGGGTTCCAAACTTTGTTGCAAACAAAGCACAACACAACTTCACTGCCATTTGGATTCGACTACCACAATTACCCACTTAGTTCTATGATGGAATAGTCCTTGCAAAAATAGGTAATTCAATTGGCAAACTTTTCAATGTGGATGCATGCACCTCAGCTACACTTAGGGGACGTTACGCCAGATTATGTGTTGAAGTTCCACTTGACCAGCCTGTCCAACACCACATACTCATTGGACAACATAAACAACCAATCGTGTATGAGGGCAATGATACACTGTGCAAATCTTGTGGAAGACTAGGACACACGACTCAATATTGCACACAAGGAAAGCTGCCAACCACAGCAAGAGAAACAAATGAAAAGGAAATCCATGCAGAAAAGCAAGGTAACAGCCAACAAAATTCAGAAAAAGAAGGACAATGGATGACAGTCAAGTTCCCAAGAAAAGGTACAGCCAAAATGGCAAATGCCCACACTGCCACAACTGAACCAAATCCCTTTCTAGGTATGAATGTCCACTTCTTCGATCCAAGATCAGGTAAGTACCTAAAAAATCAACATTTATACTATATTAACAAGCAACTATTAACCAACCCCCCAAAAGCCCTATCAATAAATGCAATTTCATCCGCTAGATTTGATCAAAGTTCTTTCAATAATTACACGTCTTTAGACCAAATGGAGGAAGACAAAAGTAGTTTCAAAAACCCACAAAACCAGCCCATGGTTTTGAATGATCTACAACAAAAGAAAATTTCAATAATAACTCTAATATTTTGCATGCAAGTCAAGTGACAAATGGCAAAAGAATGCCTTCCCATCCGGCTAACAAAGTGAATAACAAAAAAATGCTTAATAACTTGGAAATAGACTCCACCCCCAACCCATCCAATAAGATTGATAACAATACTATCATTACCCCTAATAATACTAACCTATCTCCTAATGACCATCTTACCCCCATGCATGCATGCCCGTTAACCACTACCCAATCAAATGACAAACATTTGGATGATCTCCACGGCCAAGTGGCAAATGATATCTCCATGGGAGATTTTGTTATAAGAAACAAGCAAGTATGTGCCTCCCAATCACAAATAGAGCCAATAATTAGAACTATTACAACTTCGTCCACTCCTCCACCCCCTATAAACACTATCCCATCTTCAAAAAATGGCCAGAAACTCCATACCCCTCAGGAGAAGATACCGACTCCTCCAAATATTCCGCCTATCACGCAACCAAAATATGAACAACCTTCCCAAATTCCCTCCCCATCCTCAACAAAATCCGGCAATCTATGACTAACCACCAACACCACCAAATCACTTTGCCAGTCGTTGATAGAATTGGGACTTCAAGCCATGCAGTAACTTTCAATATGGAAATCAGTGGCCAGGAATCGATCCTAGTGATACAAAACACTCACTTCCTTGCCCAACTCATATGGGAGGGCATGAACTTAGCAATGAAAAATTACTTGAACCAAATGTGGTTAAACAATATACTCCAACCATTAGCTCCCAACATGAACCAAAACTTGGTGAACAATATGCAGCCAATGTGGAACATTCCACATCACCCAAACCAACAAGTCTTACAGAACCCTCCCCTCAATCTACCCTTCTTTGCACCGGAGTACATGATGCTCCTCAACCCAGTCTTCATCCAATGGAATGCTCCAGTCCTCCCCAACCATCCAGACACACAACCAGATCCCATGGAAGGGCATGTTCAACAAATGAACGTACCAAATCAAGTAGGGAACCAAGAGGGAGACGAGGCAGTGGAAGACTTAGCACACTTAATGGAACCAGCTGCGACTCTTTCAAGTCTAAACGAGGTTAAAATATTGATATTCAGGGAGATGCTCGACAAGAAGTATATCTTCGGCTTCCCGATGACATTGTACAAATGCTCGTTGGACATCCGTCCACCTCAGGATCCAACAGTGGGAAAAATGTAGTGATTATGATTCCATCCCAAAGAGTGATGCAAAACACCAATCCACCAAATAATATGCCCATGCACCAGCCCAACAACGTAATCATTTGGAATGTTAGAGGTGCAAATAACGGAAATTTCACCAGAAACATTAGGGAACTAATGGACTCACATAGGCCGTGTCTAGTCGCTCTTCTAGAAACTAGAATGGAAAGCCACCTCTCAATATTGGAAGCTTTTAGTCTTACAGAGATGATTGAGGTTCCTTCCAATGGACAAAGTGGAGGTTTTGTGATCTTTTGGAACAACGATGTGGTCACTGTCAAAAACATCAATAGAAATGGACAAGCTATTCATGCCATGATTGAGGTTGTTAGACCTAAAAACTTAACTTGGCTAATTAGTGTTATATATGCTAGTAATGACGTTAATTATAGATATATGCTTTGGGATAACCTAAGGAAAATATATGATAGTTACAAAGGGCCTTGGCTAATAGGCAGGGATTTTAATGAAATAACTAACGTATCGGATAAGTTTGGTGGTAGGGCTATTAATCAAAGGAGAGCAAAACCCCCTTCGAAATTGCCTAGACTATTGTAACCTTTTAGATTTAGGCTTTAATCGGTGCAAATACACTTGGACAAATTTTAGAAAAAATAATAATGGGTTGATCATGGAAAGACTTGATAGGGTCTATTCAAATGACCGTTGGCTAGAAGTCTACCCCAATGCCACTGTCACCCACCTCCCTAAAGTTCATTCGGACCATAATCCCATTTTGATAAACTTGAACAACACCATTAATTCCATTAGGAATAAACCTTTCCAGCTAGAAAGTTTTTGGTGTAATCATCCAGAATTTAGCAACTTAATATCCTTCAATTGGGGTGACAAAGACTTACTAGAAGGCGCGGAAAGTTTCAAAGATATGGTGATAAGTTGGACAAACCAAACCTTTGGAAACATTTTTACTTGGCAAAAAGAAGCTCCTAAATAGAATCAATGGCATCCAAAATTCCCCAAACTACCAAACAAGCAGTTTCCTTAGGAATTTGGAAACCAAACTAGTTGAGGAATTTAATTCAATTCTGAGACTAGAGGAAGATTATTGGAAAATAAGATCAAGGGTGGATTGGTTACGCGAAGGAGATGCTAACACTTGATTTTTCCACATCAAGGCCACAAATAGAAGATGAAGAAACAACATAGTTTTCTTTAAGGATAACTTAGGAAAATGGATAGAAAACCCTTTGCTATAAGAAATCATGTCACAAATTACTTTAAAAGGTTATTCACCACCTCCCATAAATTCTCTATCAAATGCAATGACACTGCTTATTACTCGCACAACTGTGACCTATCATTCCTTGATAGACCCCTTACAAACCACGAAATTAGAAAAGCTATCTTTTCATTTAAACCATTCAAAGCACCAGGACCGGATGGCTTTCATCCTTTCTTCTTCCAGAAATTTTGGCATCTATTTGGAGGGAAAATAATCAAGCTTTGTCACAATATATTTGCTACCAACAAATTTTCTCCAGAGATGAACCATACGTACATCTGTTTAATCCCTAAAATAAACAATGCTAACCTATTAAAAAACTTTCGTCCTATAAGTTTATGCAATGTTATTTTCAAAACCATTACCAAGATAATTAAAAATAGAATTAAGCCCTTCCTAGACCACCTTATAAACATTGAGAAATCCAGTTTTGTAAAGGGAAGAAGAGGAAGTGACTCTGCTATTATAATTCATGAAATCCTAAGATACTTCAACAAATGTAAGGGAAAAGGTAAAATGATCCTAAAGCTTGATCTACAGAAAGCCTTCGATAAGCTCAAATAGTCCTATATCTATCGAACGTTCAGGTACTATAATTTTGCCTAAAAACATAACAAATCTCATAATGAACGCTGTCACAACTAGCTCATTCTCAATCCTTGTCAATGGAAATAAAACTGAAGAATTTACCCCTTCTCGAGGAATCAGGCAGGGTGACCCCCTATCCCCTTACCTTTTATTCTATGCATGAATATGTTATCTAACAATATTAAGCATGAGGTGGATATCAAGAATTGGAATCCACTTAGACTTAATTCCTTGGAACCTAGTATATCCCACCTTTTTTTCGCAGATGATATCTCTTATGGGAGAAACAAACTATAATACCATCACCAGCATTAATCAATACCTAGAAAATTTTAGTAAGTTTTCAGGCCTAAGAGTTAACAAAGCTAAATCTAAATTAATAGTGTCCAAAAATTATTGTAATGACACAAAGACAATTTTAACAAATACTCTGGGAATAACATCAAGTACTAGCTTTTGGAACTACTTAGGATTTCCCATGCTAAATGTCGTCCCAAGGCATACAGACTACCTTCCTCTTTTTGATAAAATGAGAGCTAAACTCAACAACTGGAATGCTAAAGGATTAGTATGGCTGGTAGATGTACTCTGATAAAGTCTACCCTTAACACTCTTCCCTATCACCTTATGCAAACATCCATTCTTCCTAAAAAAAACTTTAAAAGAAATTGACAAAATCCAAAGGAATTTATTCTAGGGTACTACCCAGGACCAAAAGAAACTACACCTTATTAACTGGGACATTGTCACTAAGGAAGTTTTCAAAGGGGGGTTAGGTATAAGAAAAGCCTACCAAAAAAACCAATCCCTAATCACATGCCTAGCTTGGAGAACCCTCAACAATACTCACTCCCTATGGGCAAAGGTACTAATTAGTATTTATGGGAGGAAAAAGAAAACAATTAGCTCTTCAATCGCTTGGAAAAGTCTTTTGGAAGAATGGACTATCTGTATAAAAGGAATTAGATGGTCAGTTCATAACAACTCATGTCACGACATTTGGGACACAATTTGGATCCCTAATTATAAGAACCTTAGGAGCAGTATACAAGGGCCTCTTCCAAAAGGAGAGGATAAACTACAAATAAAAAATATTAGGGATAATAACACTTGGTGCTTAGAAAAAATCTCCTTTGAACTACCAACCCCTTTAAAGAAATGTATCAATTCCATTCCCTGTAATAATGAAAACTCAGTTGTCCTAAGTAATATATGTTGGAGTTCACCTCAAATGAACTGTTTACCACCTCTTCATCCTACCAACTAATTGATAATAACAACAACAGTTCCTTAAATAACATCTAGCTCTAGAAGCTCCAATGTCCTAACAAAATAAAATTCCTCCTTTGGAAAATACACAACGGACGCCTTCCCACCAGAAGCTTATTATCAAATATTGGTATAAACATTGATCCTTTATGCCCAATTTGTAAAAATAAGCAGGAAACTATTCGCCACATATTTTGGGAATGACATATAGCCAAACACCTTTGGCACAACTTTGGTATCAACACTGTTGACAACCCTAGCAATAAAATTTGAATGGACTTTCTCTTGAACACCCAACCAAAAATAAGCCTTAAATATCTTCATTGGCACCAATTACTTCCCTTTATAATATGGGAAATTTGGAACAACAGGAATCAAAATAATATTAATAATAATACCAACCCTATCAACATTAAAAAAATATTTGCTTACACAAATGAATATTACTTCTACACTAATATAAATGTGATAGTGGAGAAGACTATATTATTACAAGTAAAGTGGATGAAACCACCCTTAGGGTGGTAAAAAGCAAATATTGATGGTGCCTTCGACATAAAAATCATGGAAGGTGGCATTGGAACTGCAATACGTGACTCGAACGGACGTTGGTGTGTTGGATCATCGATGAAAATTCTTGCAACATCACCACTACAAACAGAACTTATTGCTCTATGCCACAGTCTTCAATATAATCAAGGAAGATCTCTTCCCCGTGGAAGTGGAAATTGATGCAACGGATATATTAATTATAATATAAAATAACACCCTTACTAGCGACAAACTTTCTTTTGAATGCAGATCATTAGTGGAGGAGGCAACCAAGCAGGGGAGAATATCATTCATGCATAGCTTCAGACAAGGAAATTGCGCTCACACTTTGGCAAATGAAACTCTAAGAAACAAGACTTTTGATAAATTATGTATTTTTGCTAAGCCTCCTAATTTTGTAATCGATCTCTACGAAAGAGATATGGAGGAATATGTTTATGTAAGATCGTGTAGTACTAAAAAATGCGAAACTCTAGCTGCTATAAGAAGTATTAGTACCATAGATGGCCTATTGGTTGGCAAAAGTAATGCATGTATAGACACTATCGGTAGGGAGGAGACAACACTCCCTATTTAGCCTTATATATATAATATATATTTTTCTTTTGGAAAAAAAACTGGGCCATGTATTTTTTTTTGGATACCACTTAGACTAATGTGGTGCCTTCTTTTTGGTTTTTAATATATTTTTCTCAATAATATTGTTTGAATTTTAATGAACAAATACACTTTTTATTTAAAAAATAAAAATAAAAATGATTTTAAAAAATAAAATAAAGAAAATAACTAACCTAAACCAACCATCATCCATGTTTGAGTAGTTAATTTAGGTAGTTAATTTCTTAATTATTTTTTAATAAATAATTGGTTTTAAATTTCTTGTTGTTAATAATTATGTGCCAGTATATGTGGTTTAATTTTGCCATTTCGGTAGGGGTCCAAGGTTCAACCCTTGTTAAGACCAAATTTATAAAATTAAAATAAGGTACCCTATAAGACTCAGATCCCATACCCTTTCTAATAAATTTGAAGGTTGAACCACTGCGCCAAAGCAAATTTTCATGTTATGTGGTGTCATGGATAATAGATGATAATCATGCAAGTTAGTTAATATTTATACTCTAATTTGGCTGTACTTTATCAATGTTTGATTATAAAAATAACAAAATACTTTAATTAAGAGTTTATTGCTTTGCAGGAGCCATTCCGAGCTAGGAGGAAGCTAAAAAAGTATTTTTGAGTTAATATGAAGCATGGAATTCCAATCGGAGGATAACACAATCGAAAAGGAGAAGAGATAGCAAAGGCCAAATCCGCGCCCATGTCCACAGTCGCGGACAGAACTTGTGTCAAATCTGCGGTCTATCCGCGGCTGTAGATGGGGTATTCAGAGCCAAATAATGCAAGGTCGATTGTGTAAATCTAGGACGACTCTCCTTGACCTATAAGAAGCCCAACTCGCCTAAAAAGAGGATATAGAGGTTTTTGAAGTATTTGTGAAGGCAAGAACAGGCAAGAAGCAAGGAGGAAGATTCGGCATAGAGTTTTTACCTCTTTTTTTTTTTTTGTTTTGTCATTGAGGATGAATTATATTGTAACGATTGTGAAAACGATTACGCGTAGCTAAAATCCAATTCTAGGGTTGTGATGGAACCTCGAAGGGGATGAATTTCGCATTATGTTAATATAGATTTTCCCTAATATTTTCTCTGTTTGTTCAACTATATTGTGATTGATGTTGATTGAAGGGCCCTCAATTGATCATGCCTATTTAGTATTTATTACTCGGGAGAGAGTGTATATTTAGGTAGTTTTTGAGCAACACCACTCCTAATGTATATGAGGATCAATACGAAGGGTTTAAAGGTGGGATAAAGGATAACAAAACCTTGGGTGCGATCTAAGTGGATTGTAACTAAGGCCAGCTAGCGTAATTTGGGGGAATATATCTAGTATATTGTTGTAGTTACTCGAGAAAGAGTTACGGTAGTCAGAGTGCTCATGAGAGATAGGGAATACTTATGCAAATTTATAGCAAACATAGCAGAAAGGATTTCGAAAAGAGGGAAAATCAGAATCTTAGACCATTCTCATTCTTGCTTGCAAATCGTTTGAAGCTAATCTTAATTACTGCATTTTATTTAAATAATATTTAGGTAATAAACACCTAATTTTTACTCAAATATCTCTAAAGATTGAATACACGAATTTCTGTGAGTCCAATTGCAATGACTGATAGGTTAATTTCCTGTGGGAATTGATTCCAGACTTGTTAACAGAATATATTCGTAGCAACCGCTTTGTCCTTTCTATAAGGTATAGTTGGACGTGATCAAACTTTTGCGCTGTTGTCGAGGAATGAACGGTGTTATCGTTTGCAGTTAAAAAGAAATGCAAAAATTCTTAGTTTAGTCAATTTTCTTCAATTTATACTAACCGTTGAAATTCTAACATTCGTAGTTGTAGTTGTTATAGGTGCTTTCCTAGAAACTACTCAAGAAGTGGTGAATTGCTCAAAACATTATTAGATCTTGAGAAAGTTTTTAAGGCATTGAATCTTGAAAATAGGAAAGGCAAACAACAATCGAACTCAACCAAAAACATTGAACCATACATGGAAGACGATAGTCTAAACAACATAAACAACGTGAATAACCCAAATGATAGGGGTGTAGCATCTATTGTGCCATAAGCAACACTTTATGATTGGGCACAACCTACAGTTGAAATCTTAGCAACTGCCATTATAGTCCCTCAGTTACAAGCAGATTCGTTCCAGATCACAAATAACATGTTATATTTGTTACAGAATAAGGGACTATTCTCTGGGTCATACGTTGAAGATCCTTAAAGAATTTCCTGTCAATCTGTGGCATGCAAAGGCAGCACAACGTGACACTGGAAGCAATATGTTTGTTGTTGTTTCCACTCTTAGTGACAGGAGCAGCTCAGACTTGGTTTAATTCACTCCCCCATCAACTTCATCACTACTTGAGAGGAATTAGTCAAGCAATATTTGAGCAAATTTCATCAACCTAACAAGATTGCTCAACAAATTGATGAGATATTGAGCTTCAGACAGAAACCAACTGAAACGGTACACAAAAAATGGGAGAGATTCAATGGTCTGCTGGTTAAGTGTACACATCATGGTATTACGGAGCAGATGTTGGGGCAAAGAGTTTACATGGGTTTGGAAGATAGGTTGAAATGCAATGTTGATGCTTCAGCGGGTGGAGAATGTTTGAGCAAAACATTCAGAGAGAGCAAGATCCTACTTGACAAGATGGCACAAAACTCATGATGGACAACAAGAAATGCTCCAATCATTCCTATGGTTCACTCAGTGGCTCTAGACCCTGCTAACTCAATAGATAAAAATATGGCCACTCTAATGACAAAAATGAGCATCCTCGCCAAAAATGTTGAACAATCAGTCCAGAAGTAACATGTAACACATAGTTGATGCAACTAATGGGAGTCTATGTGCACCATGAATTAATCAATCAAATGTCTAATCAGGGAGTGCTGAAGCTGATAATTAACAATATCAGAAGAACATGAATTATGTGACCAACAAGGGGGGACCAAGACCAGGTGGTCTAAATTGGGGTCGGCAGAATCTACAATATAGACCACCTCAGCGGCAGTACAATAACAACAATAAACATGGGGCTATGCGACCACAGGGAAAAATGGTGCCTTACCAAGGCAACAAGGGTACAACCAGCAAAATCAGCAGCATGCCTATCAACAACCTCTACAACAACAGATTGTGAGACATAAAGATGGGTTTGCTAAACTTTAGGGAATGATGCAACAAGTGATTGGGTTCACGGGAAAACTTGTGATGACACTTGTATTAAAATTAAATTCTGTATTTTCGAGGCCTTAAAAACCTCTTTTAGCTTTGCCTAAATTTAGGTGCGCAGTCCGAACGCATAGCCTGAAAGCTTATGTGTGAAAATCTATGAAAAAAATGATAAAATTTGGCTAATAAATGAATCAATTTAACTTCGGTTAGTGCTTTGGGTAAACAGAGTCGTACCCGTGATTTGACAGTCTCGGAGGGTCCGTAAGAAAATACGAAACTTGGGCGTATGCTCGAAATCGAATTCGAGGTCCCAAGACCAAGAAATGAATTTTTAAAGCAAATTATTTTCTGAAATCTTTTGAGGTACTTTGAAATAAATTTTGATTAGAACGTTTTGTATTGGGCCCGTATTTTTGTTTCGGCGCCCAACACAGGTCTTATATGTGATTTAAGATGTTTCTGATAAATTTGGTGTAAAAACTGATATCATTTGACGAAATTCATACCTAAATTTCTAAAGTTGATGTTTTATCAAGTTTGAGAAAAATCCTTTGATTTTGAGGGAAATTCATTGTTATTGAGATTATTTTGGCAATTTGATCGTACAGATAAATTCATATGATGTTGTTGAGTTAGTATGTATCTTTGGTTAGGAGCCCTGAGGGCTCAGATGTGTTTCAGAAGGTTTTGGACATAAGAAAAATTGCAGGTTTTTAGCTGTTGTATTTTTGGTATTTCCTTCTTCGCGTTCGGGGGAGTACCCATGCGAATGCGATGATTTAATTGTTGGTAAAGGATTTTCCTTCTACGCGAACGCGTAGCTCAGGTGGCGAATGCGAGGCTTTGGGTGGATATCCCTTCAAGAACGTGGTCCTGGCCATGAGTACGCGAAGGCCAAATGGGCCTGGGTAGGGGTTGGGGTAGTTGTCTTATGCAAATGCGACCATGTGGACGCGAACGCAAGCCCTATAATGCGAATGCGAAGTTCTTCAGGCCTAACTCATCGCAAACGTGAAGGGTAATTTTTCCCAGTTATTTAAAAGTCTCAAAAACAAAATACTTACGGGATTTCACAAAAATTTCACAAACCTCTTCTTCTTCAAAGGCTCCTAGGCAATTTTTGAAGCATTTCTTCACCATAATCTCTTGGGTATGTAATCTTTAACTCATTTTCTTCTATTTTTATCAACACCCACTAGATTTCTAAGCCTAAAACATGTGATTAAGGGTAGAAAATTAGGGATTTGGGTAGAGTCGGGGCTTTTTGATTAATTTTGATTTAGACCTTGATTTGAGGTCATATTTGAAAACAAATTATATATTTGGGCTCATGGGTGAATGGGTGATTTTATTTTGGTCCGAACCTCGTGTTTTGACCAAGCGGGCCAGGGGTACATTTTTTGGTTTTTGGGAAGAATGGTTAAGCTATGATTAAGTATTGGAATTGGATTGTTTAGCATTTATTGATGTTATTAAATCGATTATGTATAGATACGACTGTGTTGTAGTAAAATTCGAAAGAAAAGGCAGTTTTTTAGTATTAAGTTGGCCGTGGAAATTTGATGTAAGTGTTCGATCTAACCTTAGCTTGAGGGATTAGGAGTTGAGTCCTATTTGCTAATTGCTTCTTCTTGAGTACGACGTTTAGGCATGGTGACGAGTATCTATACGTTGGTGTCGAGCATGACCGTGAGTCCTAAATTGATACTTGTTGTATTCTTAAATGATTCTATGAATGCTTTAGTGGGTGAATTCTTGATAATGAGTAAAGACTTAGTTTATTTTCGTTGAAGTTACCTATGATTGAGAAATGTTGATAACTGAGATGAGTAGAAACCGAGCTAAAACTAGTTATAGTTGATTTTCCCTTGCCGGGTTGTATATACTTGTACTCTTGAGTTCCCTTGTCGGGATAATATAGTGCATTGTTGATCCCTTGCCGGGATGGTTACTTTGATTATTGGTGACTGTATATTTGGAATGGGTTGCGTGCCGCAACATTAATTATGTATATATTGATCGGGTTGCATGTCGTAATAAATATTATATTGGATCGGGTTGCATGCCGCAACATATATTATATTGGATCGGGATGCACGCCGCAATAGATATTATATTGGATCGGGTTGCACACTGCAACAGATATATATTGGATCTGGTTTCACGCTGCAAAAGTTATATATGTGGATCAGGTTGCACACCACAGCAATGTTAAATGATAAGGGATCGGGTTGCGCACCGCAACAGTAGTATTATTGCTTTGTTGTAGATATTGAACTGTCCTTCCATATTTTATAAATTTTATGTTAGATTTGATATGTTCCCCGAATCATGTACCTCTCCCATTAAAATTTTTTATTCCTATTTATCTTCCGCCATATATTGTATAACTAAACAGGTTTATCTGGAGTCTTGTCCTAGCCTTGTCACTACCTCACCGGGGTTGGGCCAGACACTTACTAGCATATAGGGGTGGTTTCGCTGATACTACACTCTGCACTCTTTGTATATACCAGAGCAACACTTGGTCAGCAGCAATAGTTCGGGAGCCAGCCTTCATTCCAACGAGACACCTAGGTAGCCTTGTAGGCTTCCGCAGGCCGCCCGTTGTCTTCTCTATTTTTTATTATGTTCTGTCATCTCTTGTATTCGAGTCAAACAGTGTTAGTTTCTTTTAAACAATAATATGTAGTAATCTTAGTAGTCCGTGAATGACGTGACACCAGTTTCTGGGTAGAGGCATACGTGGATTTTCTTATCATTTTGGTTCATTTTATCTAAGTCTTCCACTTAATCTCATATTTTGTTGTAATTTAAATATTTATCACTTATTATTATATGTTGTAAAAAGAATTAAAACAAACGAGTTAAGAATTCATAATTTCGTGGCTTGACTAGCTTCTACGAGTAGGCGCCATCACGACTCCGGACGATGGGAAATTCGGGTCGTGACAAGTTGGTATCAGAGGTCTAGGTTATATAGGTCTCACAATTCATGGACAAACTTGGTAGAGTCTGAGGGATCGGTACGGAGACGTCTGTATTTATCATTTAGGGGCTACAGAGTTAGGAAAACTTCACATTTGTTCTTTCTTGTCCCGCGGTTTGGTGTTTTAATGCTAATTTGATTTCTACTATTTTCTTTCACAAATGGTGAGAACACGCACTTTCTTATCTACCAATCATCAGCCTGAGCCCCCAGCAGCAGCTCCCACGAGGGGAAGAGGGCGAGGCCTAGGCCGTGCTAGAGGCCGAGGCAGGGGAAGAGCTCAGCCCAGGGCAGCAACACCCATAGCGAAGCCTCAGGTTGATTTTGATGATGAGGTTCCAGCCCGAGCAGTTCATGTGGGCCCAGCTCAAGTCCCATAGGGGTTTATTATTACCCCAGTTCTTCAGGATGCTCTGGTCCATCTGGTGGGCCTTATGGAGAGCATCACCAGGGCAGGTTTACTCCCTGTAGCACCAGCTTTCTCTCAGGCTGGAGGAGGAGCCTAGACTCTTGCTACTTGCACTACAAAGTAGATAGCTCCTCAGTTGCAGACTCCAGTGACTCAGCCAGCTGGGGCAGTTCAGCCAGTTGCGGTAGCTCAGACCGGCGATGGCACAACCATGTCTGCTGATGCCTTGTGGAGATTTGACAAGTTCACCAAACTCTTCAGTACTACCTTCAGTGGTGCACCTACTAAGGATCCTTGGGATTATCTAGACAACTGTCACGAGGTTCTTCGAAACATAGGTATTGTCGAGACCAATGTGGTTGATTCTTGTACATTTTGCTTTTCTGGATCTGCCAAGACTAGGTGGAGGGATTATTGCGTAGCTTGACCAGCAGGATCCCCAGCTTTGACCTAGGAGTAGTTCACATAACTATTTCTGGAGAAGTTTCTCCCTATTACGCAACGAGAGGCCTATCGGAGGCAGTTCGAGTGCCTTCAGTGGGGATCTATGATTTTCACCCAGTATGAGACCATGTTCATAGATTTGGCTCGCCATGCCCTTATTATACTTCCCACTAAGAGGGAGAGTGTGAGACAGTTTATTGATGGACTCATTCAGCCGATTCGTCTCCAGATGGCTAGAGAGGTTGGGAATGAGATATCCTTCCAGAAGGCTGACAATGTGGCCCAGAGAGTTGAGATGGTACTATCATAGGAGGGTGGTCATGGAGTAGACAAAAGACCCCGTTATCTAGAGAGATCTAATGGTACCTCATCTGGAGATAGAGATTCATATGGTAGAGGTCATCCTTTTAGGCCCTTTCAGTCAGCTCTTCAGGTTTCTCACGGTGCTTCAGGTAGTCATGGTCTTTAGATGTAGTATTCTTATCAGTAGCCTTACAGTGCACCACAAACTCCTATCAGTGCACTACTGATCCAGAGTTTCTAGGGTGGTTATTCAGGTCACCAGGGTCAGACTCAGTTTCATTAGCCGCAACATTCAGGTGGACATTATGAGTGTGGTGAGTATGGTCATAAAAGGAGAGCTTTCCCGAGGTTGGTAGGTACTCAATCGTAGCAATAGGGTTCCCATGCTATGGTTCCAGCACCAGGTGTTGCACAGATCACTTAACCAGCTAATGGTGGGGGTAGAGGTGCTAGAGGTGGAGGTAGAGGATTTAGAGTTGGAGCTCAGACCGCTAGAGGTGGAGACCAGCTAGCTGTGGTTATCCCAGAGATGTAGCACAGGGTAGTAGAGCCCAGCCCCGATGTTATGCTCTTCCACCCAGGCCCGAAGCTGAAGCGTCAGATGCGGTGATCACATGTACTGTTCTAGTTTGCGATAGAGATGCTTAAGTGTTATTTGATCTAGGGTCTATGTACTCGTATATGTCATCTTATTTTGCACAGTATCTGGTTATGCCTAGTGATTCCTTGAGTTTCCATTTATATGTATCTACACCGGTGGGTGATTCTATTATGGTAGATCGAGTCCATTATTCTTGTGTAGTTGTGATTGAGGGTCTTGAGACTCGTATGGATTTGTTGCTTCTAGACATGGTAGATTTCGATGTTATATTAGGGATGGACTGATTATCACCTTACCATGCTATCTTGGACTATCATGACAAGATTGTGACGTTATCTTTACCCATTTTGGCTCGTTTAGAGTAGAGAGGGACTCTTGGTCATTCTACCCGCAATGTTATCTCGTATGTGAAGGCTCAGCGTATGTTTGAGAAGGGGTGTTTGGCCTAATTGGCATATGTTTGTGATTCTAGTGCTGAGAACCCTTCTATTGATTCTGTGCCCATTGTTCATAAGGTTCCTGATGTTTTCCCTTCAAGCATACTCGACAGGGATATTGACTTTTGCATTGATATGGCTCCGGACAATCAGCCCATTTCTATCCCGCCGTATTGTATGGCCCCGCCTAGTTGAAAGAGTAAAAGGAATAGTTGCAAGATTTGCTTGAGAAGGGTTTTATTAGACCCAGTGTTTCGCCTTAGGGTGCATCGCTGTTGTTTGTTAAAAAGAAGGATAGGTCAATGAGAACGTGTATTGATTAACAGAAATTGAACAAGGTTACAATCAAGAATAAGTATCTGCTGCCAAGGATTGATGATTTGTTCTATCAGCTTCATGGTTCCAAGGTATTTCCAAAGATTGATTTAAGATCTAGCTACCATCAGTTGAGAATTAGGGCATACGATGTCACTAAGATAGCTTTCTGCACTCGGTACGGGCATTATGAGTTCTTTGTTATGTCAGCCGGGTTGAGAAGTGCCCCAGCAACGTTTATGGATTTGATGAATTGAGTGTTCATGCATTATTTGGATTCATTCATGATAGTCTTCATTGATGATATATTGATATATTCTTGTAGTTAGGAGGAGCACAAGCAACACCTTAGAGTGGTTCTAACAACTCTGAGGGATAATCAGTTATATGCTAAATTCTCGAAGTGTGAGTTCTGGTTGAGTTCAGTTGCATTTCTAGGTCATGTTGTATCAGCATAGGGTATTCAGGTTGATTCGAAGAAAATTGAGGTAGTCAAGAACTGGCCTAGACCAGCATCAGCTACAGAGATTCAGAGCTTCTTAGGATTGGCAGGCTACTATCATTGATTCGTAGGGGTTTTCATCTATTGGATACCCGATGACCAGGTTGAGCCAGAAGGGTGCCCAGTTCAGATGGCCGGATAAGTGTAAGGTGCGCTTTTTAGAAGCTCAAGACAGCTATGACTAAGACATTGATGTTGGTTTTGCCTACAGGTTCAGGGCCTTATATAGTTTATTGTGATGCTTCTCATACTGGGCTTGGTGCAGTGTTGATACAGGATGGCAAGGTTATTTCCTATGCTTCACAGTAGTTGAAGATTCATGAGAAGAACTATCCGGTTCATGACTTGGAGTTGGCGCCATAGTTCACGCATTGAATATTTGGAAGCAATATCTGTATGGCATGGCCTGTGATGTATTCACGGACCGCAAGAGTCTTTTATATTTGTTCAAGCAAAAAGAGTTAAATTTGAGGCAGATGAGGTGGTTGGAGTTGTTGAAAGATTATGATATCACCATTTTATATCATCCGGGAAAGGTCAATGTGGTAGTCGATGCTTTGAGTAGGAAGTCAACTATTATGGGCAATTTTGCTTATATTCCGGTCGAAGAGAGACCGCTTGTTTTGGATGTTCAGGCTTTAGCCAATCAGTTCATGAGACTGGATGTTTCTGAGCCCAATCGTGTGTTAGCTTGCACGGTCCCTCTTTCTTCATTATTGGAGCATATTCATGATCGGCAGTATGATAATCCTCATTTGTGTGTCCTTAGAGACACGGTGCAACGCGGATGTCCCAATCAGGTTACCTTAGATAATGATGGAGTTTTGAGATTGCAGGGTCGAGTTTGTGTGCCTAACGTGGATGGGTTCCAAGATTTGATTTTAGAAGAGGACCATTGCTCACGGTACTATATCTATCCAGGCGCCACAAAGATGTATCACCATTTGCGGCAGCATTATTGGTGACGGAGAATGAAGAAGGATATCATAGCATATGTGGCTCGTTGTTTTAATTTTCAGCAGGTCAAGTACGAATATCAGAGGCCTGGTGGTTTATTTCAGAGGATTGCGCTTCTCGAGTGGAAGTTGGAGAGGATCACTGTGGACTTCGTGACTGGACTCTCGCAGACTTGGAAAAGGTTCGACGAAGTATGGGTCATTGGTGATAGACTGACCGAGCAGCACATTTCATTCATGTGGCAGTCTTCTAATTTTCTGAGAGGTTAGCTGAGATCTATATTCGAGAGATTATTAGCCATCATGGTGGTCCCGTGTCTATCATTTCGAACCAAGGTACACAATTTAACTCACATTTTTGGAGATCACTTCAGCAAAAGTTGTGCACACGGGTTGAGTTGAGCACAACATTTCATCCCTAAATGGACATACAGTCCAAGCGGACTACAGATATTGGGGGACATGCTCCGAGCTTATGTCATTGACTTTGGAGGCTCGTGCGATCAATTTTTTCCTACAACAACAGCTACCAGTCAGGCATCCAGATGACTGTTTATGAGACTTTATATGGTAGACGGTGTCGGTCTCCGGTTGGATGGTTTGAGCCAGGAGAGGCTCGATTTTTTGGTACGAATCTGGTTCAGGAGACCTTGGACAAGGTCAGGATCATTCGAGATAGTATTTGTACAACTGAGTCCAGGAAAAAGAGCGATGCCGACCGCAATGTTCGAGATTTGGTTTTCATGGTCGGTGAGCGGGTATTGCTTCGAGTGTCACCTTTGAAGGGTGTGATGAGATTTGGGAAGAAGGGCAAGCTTAGCCCTAGTTTATTGGTCCATTTGAGATTCTTGATCGAGGGGGAGAGGTGGCTTATAGACTTGCATTGCCGCCGAGCTTATCAATCGTGCATCCAGTGTTCCATGTGTCCATACTTCAGAAATATCACGGTGATCCATCCGATATGTAGATTTAGGCACCATCCAGTTGGACAAGGACTTGTCTTATAAGGAGGAGCCGGTGGCTATTCTAGAACGGCAGGTTCGTCAGTTAAGGTCGAAGAGTTCTCCTTTTGTTTGTGTTCAGTAGAGAGATCATCCTCCTAAGGCATCGACAAGGGAGTCTGAGTCGGATATGCAGAGCGGTTATTCCCATCTTTTCCCGACTTAGGTATTTTCTGCTTATGTCCGTTCGAGGACGAAAGTTGTTTTAGAGGTGGAGGATGTGATGACCGAAAAGTTCATCACTTCTTTTTAAATTAAATTCTATATTTTTAGGCCTTATAAACCTCTTTTAGCCTTGCCTCGATTTACGTGCACAGTCTGGGCGCGTAGCCGGAAGCTTATATGTGAAAATTTGTGAAAAATGATAAAATTTGGCTAATAAATGAATTAATTTGACTTCGGTCAGCATTTTGAGTAAACGGACCCGAAACCCTAACTTGACGGTCCTGGAGGGTTAGTATGAAATTACGGAACTTGGGCGTATGCCTGTAATCTAATTTCGAGGTCCTAAGCCCTAGAAATGAATTTTAAAGAAAATTATTTTCTGAAATTGCTTATGGTATTTATAAATGAAATTTTATTAGAACATGTTAGTATCGGGCCCATATTTTGGTTCCGGTGCCCGGTACAGGTCTTATATATGATTTAAGATGTTTACGTGAATTTGGTTAAAAAACGGATATCATTTGACGTCATTCGGAGCTAAGTTGCTAAAGTTTATATTTTATGGAGTTTGAGAAAAATCCTTTGATTTTGAGGTTTAATTCGTTGTTATTGAGGTTATTTTGGTGATTTGATCGCACGGATAAGTTCGTATTATGTTGTTCATTTAGAACGTATGTTTGATTAGGAGATATAAGGGCTCGGGTGTGTTTCGGAAGGTTTCGGACTTAAGAAAAATAATAGGTTTTCAACTATTGGATTTCTGGTATTTCCTTCTTTGTGTTCGCCGTAGTAACTACGCAAACGCGATGAGTTTATTTTTGCTGAAGGATTTTCCTTCTACGTGCACACGTAGCTCAGGTCGCGAGCGCGAGGCTTTGGGGGGGGTATCCCTTCACGAACACGGTCCTGGCTACCCGAGCGCGAAGGCCAAATGGGCCAAATGATATTCAATTATAGAGAAACCCCCAAAACATGAATACAAATCCAAACAACCCTAATTTAGGTTTGAATTAACTACTGAACTATCAATTATCCGTCAAATAGAAAACAAACAAAATTAATTAACAACACATACTCATGCTATATCATTACGAACACGGGGAAGAAAAGAAATCAGAGACTTGAGACAAATTTAAGAACACTGATCAAGCCAACCATCAACGCACAAACTAGATTAAAACATATGCAAGGTGGAATAAAAAAAAAGATTAAGAAAACTTACCAAATAAACTTTGACCCAGAATGACCTCCGATTTGAGCCTCAAAATGATGTCAATCATTTGCCCTTTTCCAAGAGCAACAAATTTAATTCGTGGCTAAATCGAGCTCTGAACTTGTGAAGACATGAAATTAATTCTGGTTCATAGGAACCGGGTCTTTGGATTTCCAGGGTTAAACTAATTTCAAGATTCGATGGGTTTTGGAGTTATTCAAAGGAAACCAACATGGTATTTGGCATGGGGGAGGGACTGGTAGTCATTTAATATCGATTTGGTGGGAAAAAGGGTCGGCGCCGCCGCGCACGGCGGATGAGTCGAAGCACCACTCATGGAATTGGATAGAGGAGGTTGAAGGGACGAGATGGTGTTATTTTGGTGGGGTTTGGAACACTGCTGCCGATTGAGGCGATTTCCGGCTGATGGCATTTGGGTTTTCTATGACAGATTAGAGAGACAAGGTATGAGGTCTTCTAGGGGGTGGGGTGTTTTGGCACTTATATATGAAATACAACCCAGCTCCAATACCGTCCGATCAAATGAAATAGACGGCTCTAATTAGCCGTTACAAAAACGGCGTCGTTTTGGGTGATGGACTAGACCAGTTTTAGGGTTGGGCTGGACCAGATCAAGGGTGCGTTTGGGCTGGGTTCTAATTCAAGTGACCCAATGATTTTATTCTTCGTTAATTAAATGAATTTTCAGATTTTTTTCGCTTGTTTTTTCATTTTATTTTTTTTCATTCTCACAAATTACTAAAACTCCTAATATAATTACAAAATCTCAATTTTACCTATAAAATACAACCCAATCCTATATAATTATTATCAAACAAAATTTTAAAAAATTACCTAAAAATTCAAAGTTATAACTAAAAGAGCAAATTGAACCTTTTTTTTTGTTTTTATAAAATGACTTATTGCTAATTAATGCTAGAAAAATGTCAAAAACCTATCCGACATATTTTTGTATTTTTGATGAATATGTGTTAAATTAAAATACACACAAAATGCAAACAATTAACAAAAAATGTCACGAAACTCCTACAAATTGCAAACAAATAAAAAGACTGATTTTGTTTGAATTTATAGGAGTAATTCATGTTGGGCAAAACTCACATGCTCAAAGCTGCCCCTTTTTGCCTGGAAACACGAAGAGTTTTCGTGCAAAGACAAGTGAGTGATCATGAGCGATTTTTGCCTGTCTGAATATTCAGTGCTTTAGAGGTTGCCTACATATCCTCGGCTAAAGAAGAATCAGGTTAGTATAGTTCAGGAGTGTTTGGTAGCTGGGACTACCAAACTTGTGATCTCACTATTGCTGCCACTTCTTGCAGACCCCCTTTATTACACCATGTAAAAATAAAAATAAACTAGACCAAGCTATGAACTATGGATTACACAAGAACCTATCTATGTCTTCAAACTTGCTCTTGATCTTTGTTACTTTGTTGCCTTGTGTACCTCCCTGTGAAACTTCTTGTTGTCTTGTTGTACTTCCTTCTGTGAAACTTCTCGTTGCCCTGTTGCTATGTTTCTCTTTCTCCATGTTGATGCTTGATTGTTGGACTTGACTTGTATTCACTTGTTCTACAGGTGGGCGCCTAAGTACCAAAACTTGAACAGTATTCCCTTGTTCTCCAAGTGGGCGCCTGATTACCAAAACTAGAAAACTTGAAACCTATTCCCTTGTTCTCCAGGTGGGCGCCTAATTACCAAAACTTGAAAAGTATTCCCTTGTTCTCCAGGTGGGCATCTGATTACTAAAACTTGAAAACATTAAAAGTATTCCCTTGTTCTCCAGGTGGGTGCCCATTACCAAAACTTGGAAACTTGAAATATATTCCCTTGTTCTCCTGGTGGGCGCATGATTACAAAAACTAGAAACTTGAAAAGTATTCCCTGAATTGTATTCCCTTGTTCTCCAGGTGGGCGCCAGATTACCAAAACTTGGAACTTGAAATGTATTCCCTTGTTCTCCAGGTGGGCGCCTGATTACCAAAGCTTGGAACTTGAAAAATATTCCCTGGTTCTCCAAGTGGGCACCTCATTGACAAAACATGAAACTTGTAAAGTATTCCCTTGTTCTCGAGGTGGGCGCCTAGTTACCAAAACTTGAAAAGTATTCCCACGCTCTCTAGGTGGGCGCCTGATTATCAAAACATGAAGCTTGAAAAGCATTCCCTTGTTCTCCAGGTGGACGCCTGATTACCAAAACTTGAAACTTGAAAAGTATTCCTTTGTTCTCCAGGTGTGCTCCTGATTACCAAAACTTGAAACTTGAAAAGTATTCCCTTGTCATGGTTACCGAAACTTAAAGCTTGAAATGTATTCCCTTCTTCTCCAGGCGGGCGCTTGATTACCAAAATTTGGAACTTGAAATGTATTCCCTTGTTCTCCAGGTGGTCACCTGATTACCAAAATTTGAAACTTGGGAAGTATTCCCTTGTTCTCCAGGTGGGCGCTTGATTACCAACACTTAAAACTTGAAATGTATTCCCTTGTTCTCCAGGTGGGCGCCTGATTACCAAAACTTGAAGCTTGAAATGTATCCCTTGTTCTTCAGGTGGGCTCCTGATTACCAAAACTAGAAAACTTGAAACCTATTCCCTTGTTCTCCAGGTGGGCGCCTGATTACCAAAACTTAAAAACTTGAAACCTATTCCCTTGTTCTCCAGGTGGGCGCCTCATTACCAAAACTTAATAACTTGAAAAGTATTCCCTTGTTCTCCAGGTGGGCATCTGATTACTAAAACTTGATACCATTAAAAGTATTCCTTTGTTCTCAGGTGGGTGCCTAATTACCAAAACTTGAAAACTAAATATATTCCCTTGTTCTCCTGGTGGGCGCATGATTACTAAAACTAGAAATTTGAAAAGTATTCCCTTGTTCTCCACGTGGGCGCCACATTACCAAAACATGGAACTTGAAATGTATTCCCTTGTTCTCCAGGTAGGCGCCAGATTACCAAAACTTGGAACTTGAAATGTATTCCCTTGTTCTCCAGGTGGGCGCTTGATTACCTAAACTTGGAATTTGAAATGTATTCCCTTTTTCTCCAGGTGGGCGCCAGATTACCAAAACTTGAAACTTGAAATGTATTTCCTCATTCTCCAGGTGGGTGCCTGATTACCAAAACTTGAAACTTTAAAAGTATATCCTTGTTCCTTATGTGGGTGCCGGACTACCAAAACTTGAAAACTTGAAAAGTATTCCCTTGTTCTCCAGGTGAGCGCTTGATTACCAAAACTTGGAACTTGAAATGTATTCCCTTGTTCTCTAGGTATGCGCCTAATTACTAAAACTTGAAACTTGGAAAGTATTCCCTTATTTCCAGATGAGCGCCTGATTACCAAAAGTTAAAACTTGAAATGTATTCCCTTGTTCTCCAGGTGAGCGCTTGATTACCAAAATTTGAAGCTTTAAAAATATTCCCTTGTTCTCCTGGTGGGTGCCTGATTACCAAAATTTGAGACTTGAAATATATTACCTTATTCTCTAAGTGGGCACCTGATTACCAAAACTTGAAACTTGAAATGTATTCCCTTGTTCTCAGGTGGATGCCTGATTGCCAAAACTTGAAACTTGAAATGTATTCCATGTTCTTCAGGTGAACGCCTGATTACAAAAACTTGAAACTTGGAAAGTATTCCCTTATTCTCTAGGTGGGTGCCTGATTACCAAAACTTGAAACTAGAAATGTATTCCCTTGTTCTCTAAGTGGGCGCATGATTATCAAAATTTGAAGCTTGAAAAGTATCCCCTTATTCTCCAGGTGGGCGCCTGATTACCAAAACTTGAAACTTGAAATATATTCCCTTGTTCTCCAAATGGGCTCCTGATTACCAAAACTTGAGACTTGAAAAGTATTCCATGAAACTGCTGCCTTTAAACCTTTTTATAACAAAACAAACAAAAAGAAAAGAAATTTTTCCTGCCGTAGTTCAGTGCTGGGTGTATTTGTGAGTGTTAATCAAATCCCGTTACAATGATATTTCAAAAAGCTAAATCCCACTAATCCAGGTATTACTTCTATTGTGTCTTGTTATCTATGTTATCAGCTGGGGACCAGTAATTAAGGAAGGCTATATCCTATTATCCACGAGGGTCCTCACAATTCTTAATTAAGACAAATATTAAATCCGAATCATGTCTGCTGGGGATAAATGTTTAGAGCTACATCACATTATCCCAGATGGTTCTGACAACCTTTTTAAAATTAAGTCCCACTATCACATTATCCCAGATGGTCCTGACGACCCTTGTTGGGGAAATCTTTATGCCTAACCATGCTACCCATGCTTGTTTGAGTTTTAAACCTAGTCCTATTTTCTAAGAGGGTCTTGACAACTCTTAATTGAATCCTATTTGAACATGCAAGTTACTTCATGCTCTTTCTTATTCCTGACTATCTCCAACCTTTATATAAGGCCCATTTTCCAGGAGAGTCCTGAGAATCACAAATTAAGTGCCCATTTTAACTCTCAGTTCTCTCTACTGGGGATTTCTAGTTAAAGTTACGTCCCATTATTCAGGCGGGTCCTGACGACTCTTATAGGGGAATTATTTGTGCCAGATTAGGCTCCCGTTGAATTTTTAACTGAATCCCATTTTCTAGGAGGGTCCTGAGGTTCTCGATCATACCTGCCATGTGCTTGCTTTCCCCTGTGGGGCACTTTCTGGAGATGTTCCAGAATTTTCTGCCCATGTTTCATTCAATGAAAATTAGTTTGAAAAAGTGGTGGTTAGCTTGTGGCATTCTTGCTGCAAATGGCCTCACCATTATCATGTTCTATTGTGTCCAATTTCCGTACTGATGATGAGCCGCCTGATTTTTCTCGACTGGCCCCTAAACCCTATGGCTCTTAGATGAACCGACTGATCTCTTCCCCATTCATTGTGTTACACTCCTGACCCTTTGCCAAAATCCTTTCATTGATTCTTCCCCTAACCGTTTCTACTTTTGATGCCTTTATTATGTTTGGGACGACATGTGCCTTTCCATTTGGGAGTTGGTAGTAAGCGTTCAAATTTCTCTCCTGCTTGCTTGAACACAATTACTTTGGAAATATCTTAGAAGAAAAATGAAGACCCGAAAGAAAATTAAATGCAATGAATCTGAATTTTTAGAATAAAAGAATTCCAAATTTGGCGACTATTTAGAGGGAAATGAGGAGAAACTTATATGTGGAGGAACAACTGGTTCCCATGGTTATGACATCCACTTCGGCTTAGTCAACCCAGTCTGTCGAAATGATCGGCCTTCGGCTGTATGCTTTGTAGTTGTGACCTTCTTTAAACCCAAACCCTTTAACCAAATCCTGACCTTGCTTAATTTATGATGTTCTTAACAGATTTCCAGCGACAACCTTTTTCCAGTTGTTCATTTCTTGCCTTGCCTTCGCCTTATGTTGCCCGTGAGGGTTTTTACCGACAAAAGTCTCTCATTTTCATTTCTCTCAGCTCCTATCGCCTTACGGTGCCCATGAGGGTTTTCACCAATAAGACTCTCTCATTTTCATTTCTCTCAGCTCCCATCACCTTACGATGCCCGTGAGGGTTTTCACCAATAAGACTCTCTTATTTTTATATTTCTTGTTTGAGCTAGAGTGTTGCCCCGGGATATGAATTACCTCTTCTTTCTTGACTCGGTATTTCCTAAAGACTGATAAGAAGGGCTTTCCTTGGACCATAATGTAGGCTTTTGGATAAGGTTAGAAAGAAAAGGGTATTGAAGGCTCAAAATACTTCAAATGGTTTCAAAAGTTACAACTTTCGGAATCAAATTTTCTTACACCGACCGCAACTTCTGCCCCAGTTTCTTGCTTGGGGCCTTTGAATTTTTATTATAATGTGACCGAGCCGTGAGGCTGCCTACGTATCCTTTGAAAGGAATCAGGTCAAACGTAGTTCATGCCGATTCCTTGTTTTTGTGGTCTTCTCTTTTCTTCTTTTCCTTACTCTGTTTCTTCATTTTTCTTTTGTTGTTTTACTGTTTTGTGGTTTTTCCTTTCTCTCTCTTTTTTTTCTTTGTTTTTCTTTTCCCATTTTTTTCTTTTTGTTTTTTTTCTCCTCTTTTTCTTTTCTTTTCTTTTTCTTCTTTTTTTCCTTTTTTTTTCTTCTTCTTCCTTCTCTTTTCTCTTTTTTTGTCTTTTCATTCTTTCCTTTTATTTTCCTTTCACTGTCTTCTTACACTTGCATTTTTTAGTTTTGTTACTGATTCCAAAAGAGGGGTATTAAAGCTCAAAAGGGTTAGCAAATGATAGAGTGTTTAGACAGCCGAATAAAATGCCTTCATCATTTCGATCTCTAAAACATGCCAAGTACAAACAAATTGCCAAGTATAAACAATGATTTGGACAAAGAAAATCATACATAGTATCTCTTAGCTGCATCTGAATTTATTGCCATTTCTACACACTTGCCTTCCATATTGGTTAGATACAACGCCCCGTTGGACAACACTCTTGACACGATGAACGGCCCTTGCCAATTTGAGGCGAACTTGCCCTTTGCCTCTGCCTGATTCAGGAGGATGCGTTTCAATACCAACTGACCCACTTACCTTCTTGGACGCACTTTCTTGTTATATGCTCTGGCCATTCTTTGTTGATAAAACTGGCCGTGACATACCGCTGCCAATCTTTTTTCATCAATCAAACTCAATTGCTCCAGAAAGGCTTTGACCCATTCCTCATCATCAATTTCTACCTCGGCAACAATTTGAAGGGACGAGATTTTCATTTTAACCGGGATTACTACTTATGTGCCATATACTAACAAATATGGAGTTGCCCCTACTGAGGTGCGGACAGTAGTGCGATAGCCTAATAGTGCGAATGGTAGATTCTCATACCATTGCCTGGACCCTTCCACCATTTTTCGAAGTATCTTCTTTATATTCTTATTAGCTGCCTCAACTGCTCCATTTGCCTTGGGGCGGTATGGGGTGGAATTGTGATGTGTAATCTTAAACTGTTGACATGCCTCTTTCATCAAATACCAAGAGATTCGCTCCATTATCAGTGATGAGTGTCTTTGGAATTCCAAACCAACAAATGATATTTGAATGTACATAGTCGACTATGGCTTTCTCGGTCACCGCCTTGAAAGTTTTAGCTTTGACCAACTTAGTAAAATTAATAACAACTAGGATGAACCTGTGTCCGTTGGCAGATGCTGGCTCGATGGGCCTGATGACATCCATGACCCAAGAAACGAAGGGCCATGGTGCAGCCATATTATGCAATTTAGATGGCAAGGAGTGAATCAAGTCTCCATGCACTTGACATTGATGACATTTGCTCACGAAACTGATACAGTCACACTCCATGGTGAGCCAGTAATACCCTTCGTGGAGAATCTTCTTTGCCAAAATATATCCATTCATGTGCGGTTCGTAGACTCTGGAATATACCTCGGTCATGATAGTTGTGGCTTCTCCAGCATCTATGCAGCTCAACAACCCATGGTCCGGCGTTCTTTTGTATAGCACCCCTCCACTAAGGAAAACCCAGCTTGATAGATGACGGATTGCTCTCTTTTGGTCATTTATGGCCTGTACTAGGTACACATCCATCATGATATATTCCTTGTTGTCATGAAACCAAGGCTCACCATCAAGCTTGTCCTCCACCATATTACAGTAATCATGTTTTGTCATGGACTTGTATGTACAATGGATCAACATAAGCCTTGTCTGGATGATGTAACATTGATGCCAAAGTGGCCAAAGCATCAAAAACCTCATTATGAATTCTTGGGATATGCCTGAACTCTACTAATCGGAATCGTTGACAAAGGTCGTGCAAGCATTGTCGGTATGGTATGAGCTTCAAATCCCGTGTTTCCCACTCCCCTTGAATCTCTAGAAGGTCTGAGTCTCCCAAGACCAAGACTTCCTGGACACCCATGTCTGCAGCTAACCTCAAACCCAAAATGCATGCCTGATATTCTGCCATGTTGTTAGTGCAATAGAAGCGGAGATGAGCTATAACGGGGTTATGTTTCCCTATTTTAGAAATGAGTACTACTCTTCTCCCTACGCCTTTTATGTTGGCAGCCTCATCGAAAAATAATTTCCATCCCGACTTCTTCCCCTGTTCCATTTCATCAACATGCATTACCTCATCGTCCGGGAAGTATGTCTGTAAAGATTCATATTCTTCATCTACTAGATTCTTGGCCAAATGATCAACCAATGTATGCGCTTTTATTGCAGTCCTGGTCGCATAGACAATGTCAAACTCGGTGAGAAAGATTTGCCATTTTGCAAGCCTCCCCATGGGCATGGGCTTCTAGAAGATGTATTTCAACGGGTTCAGGTGTCAGATGAGGTAAGTAGTATATGATGACAGGTAGTGTTTCAACTTCTGGGTTACCCAAGTTAGGGCACAACATGTCCTTTTGAGATGGGTATACTTAACCTCATACGCTGTAAATTTCTTGCTAAGGTAATATATGGCCTGTTCTTTCCTCCTGGTGACATCGTGATGACCCAGCAAACATCTGAATGAATTTTCCAAGACTATCAAATATAGGATCAAGGGCCTTCCTGGTTCCGGTGGGACCAATATCGATGGGTTTGACAAAAATTCTTTTATTTTATCAAAAGCCTCCTGGCACTCCTTCGTCCATCTAACCATAGTATCCCTTTTCAATAGCTTAAAGATGGGCTCTCAGGTTGTCGTGAGCTGAGCAACGAATCGAGTGATGTAATTCAATCTCCCCAACAAAATCATCACCTCTGTTTTTTTCCTAGGAGGCGGCAATTCTTGTATGGCTTTGATCTTTGACGGATCTAGTTCAATGCCTCGATGGCTGACTATGAATCCTAGCAACTTCCCAGAGGGGACCCCAAATCCGCATTTCATAGGATTGAGTTTGAGATTATACATGCGGAGCCTCTAGAAGAATTTCCTCAGATCTCTGACATGGTCGGATTGCTTCCTGGATTTTACAATTACATCATCCACATAGACCTCAATCTCCGTATGTATCATAGCATGGAATATGGTTATCATCGCCCTCATATAGGTTGCCCCAGCATTCTTCAGGTCGAAAGGTGTCACACCTCCTTTTAGACACTACAACCCCGGGGAAGGGCGTAGATAAAGGGAGGTTTTCCAATTAAAGGACGATTGATTTATTTAAGAGATTTCAGAGTCGCCACTTGGTAGATCTATGGTGTCCCAAGTCACCAATTTAAATCCTGAATCGAGGAAGATTTGACTCAGTTAACAGTCAACGAACCAGAAATCCGGGTAAGGAATTCTGTTAAACCGGGAGAAGGTGTTAGGCATTCCCGAGTTCCATGGTTCTAGCACGGTCACTCAACTATTATATTCAACTTAATTTATCTAATTTTAAAACATGTCTTAACTTATGCGCTTTTTAATCTTAAACTGCTTTCGTTATTATTTTTAAAGAAAATTGCAATGTCATTAAAACATGTCCAGAACCACATAACATAAATGCATCCGTGGATTTCGAAACATTTCAACTTCATGAGATTTGGATTTGGGTCACATAAATACGCACCCAAATTTAGAAAGATACATTATTTAACAAACGCGCTTAAAGAAATTTCGCATTTGATTCTACGAGGGCCACGGAAATTCGCTAAGTGGTGCACTTCGAGTTCTAAGGATTAAAACAATAGTTCAAAGATGGTCGCGCATTTGAAATTTATTTGGCATGGCACATCCTAATTACTAACAGAAAATTCGAACTAAGCTTTTAGGATCTTTAACTACTCTTCACAATTGATCTTGTTGCTACTTAAAATTACAACATATTATTAACACCTAATCAATACATTCCAAACGTACTCACGAATTACTGCAACCAGGGTCAAATAGGTGAACAACACCTAAATATAAACTATCCAAAGTTTTATCCATGAATTCGAGTGAGACAAGAAAGGTAAACGTCTTGGCTAATTGTGCTTAACGAAACACTCTCAGGCAATAAACACATATCCTGACAAATCAACTAGTTTTAAAAGGTTCTACGACTTCAACTCATCATTTACTACAGTAAAGAAAAATAGAAGAAAAATAGAGATGAACCGTTACAGTGATAATACAAAAGAAGACTGAACTCTTTCTTGGCTTTCGATTTCAATAAACGTAGACCAAGTTGGCTAGTGCAAAGTTAAACCAAATCAAGGAGAGGTTATTGATAGGGAACACTATATACAAAAACTTGTTCTATCAACCCTTCTAAGGCGAGTGATGCTGGCCAAATGAGTAAAAGTGCACAAAATAACAAATCTAGTGTTTCCATGACTGTTCCAATTACTATCCATTTACATCCACATGCATGCGACTAACATCAATATAGAAATACATCACTAATTATCTACAATAATCTATGAGATTTGAAGATCATCATTCTAGCACTGGCTGTGACAGATCTGGCATTCAATCACACAACAAAATCATCTCAAATTGAGTAATACATGTATCACTAAAGGAAAATAAAAGATAACAAAAAGAAAACTGGAGGACAGTAGCTCAGATTGCTCAATTCTCACTTGAACTCCATATTACATGAATCCAAGGTAGCATACCTGGATAAAAAAACAAAGGAAAAGTGAGGAACAATAGAAGTTACAGCAGTAGATCAACTCAAGTTCAAGAGCTTGAATTCTCAAAGTATGAAAACACTGGAATAATGGTTATAAAACAGCTTGGTCCAGAATTCTCTGAAAAAAATCCACCTCCATACCCCTCAAAAATCAGAAGATTTGCTCTGGCCACGCAAAGGGGCCTCAAAGTCCAGGTTTTAAGCAATAAAATAGTGGGTTTTTTGATATTTATCCGCCTAAGATTTTTTTTGTCTTTGGAATTTTTTTTCCGTCCCCCTTTCTAAGGCAAGGCTTTAGGGCATCCTTCAAATTTTTATATCAACCGAGTCCTTATTTTTTTAACTTGTGGACAAAGATTTTTAGCTTAGAATTGACTAACAGCCCCTACTAGATATTTCTATTTCTGTTATGTAAAGATTCCCTAAGTTGAATTCCCTAAACTAACCCTTAAGATCCCTGTATTACTGAAAAACTTCCTAAATTAAACCGAACCTACATTGCGCTTGAATTAAACCATAACATTTCAGCTAACCTTATTTAGGCTTCAAAATTAGAATTATCTACGGAATCAAATAGTATTGATTTCATTTTCAAACAAACCCAATGATTAGAACAGAATCAACATGAGGAGAAGAGAAAAATCTACAGCACTGACAGACAGGAATAGAACATGTGGATATACTAGTCAAGTTATCTAACTAAAATAAATAAGAAACGAGGATTGAAGATTTATGCCTTAAATAATGGAGGAAAAACAAGAAGACTCATCAGGCACAAAAACAAAAAACCAGAACAAATTCAAAACAAGGCAGACATTAATCAAAACCCTAAAATTCTAAGCTATCTAATCATGCAGGCACATAGTAAAGGAGGAAAAGAAAAAGAAAACTTACCGCTGAAAGGTTGAACCAAATAGGACTCCGATTTGAGGTCCGAAATGATGTGAACATTTGTTATTCGTCAAGAACAAACAAGTACATTATCTCGTGCCTCGAATCGATCTCTAGGCCAAGGAATTTGGGAAAAATGGAGCTAGTTAAGATTCTGCTATTTCTATGATTTGAAATTCGAGAAACTCCGAGGATGTTTGAAGGAAACTAAGTAGGGATTTGGACTGAGGGAAAGACGGGGGTTATGGGGTGTTATTTTGAAGGTGGTTTGGAGGCGGCGGCGTCGTAGGCGACAGGGCGGCCGTGATTTCAAATCAATATTCGACAAGCTTGAAGGGGATTCGAGGGAATCTGATGTTAGATTCGTGATGAGGATAAAAAAGGGTGCTACGGTGTAATTTTGGGGTTGTTTGAGGCATCGCCGCCGGCGGAGGCGATTTTCGGCGGTGGCAGACCACGAAGAGTGGTGGTGTTAGGGTTTTGTCATTTGGACAAGGTACGAGGTTGGGTTGAGGTGGGGGTTTTGGAACATTTATATACTCATTACACCCCAGTTGTGCCACCATTGAATTAAAAGTTACGGGCGGCTGTGATTAAAACGTTCAAACGACATTGTTTTAATTCAAACGGGATAGACTGGATATTGGGGTTGGTTTGTATCGGTTCTATGTGGGTCTTTTGTGTATTGGGCTGTTTCAAATAAAAAATGGCCCAATTTATTATTTACAACTTCTTTTGTTTTGATTTTCCAGGTTTTCTATTCCTCTTTTTTTTTTCATTTTCGAAAATTACTAAATGAATCAATAATCCTAAACTTATATGCTAATTGTCCTCTATAATTATTATCACAACTAATTAAAACAAACGCAAAATTACCTAAAAATCAAAATTAAAATTAAAAGAGCAAATTAAGCTATATTTTTTCCCCTTTTTTATAAAATGATTAAAATAGTGAAAAAAGATGTGAAATTAACTTCCACAATACACGTTCCACATATTTTATATTTCCCATTAATTAATATAAAAATAAGTATGCACAAACGAATGCAAACCATTAACAGAAAATGCAACGAAAAATCAATAATTGCAAATGAACAAGAATTTTTTTTGTTTGAATTTATGGGAATGATTCATGTAAGGAAAAAATCACATGCTCACAACTACCCCTCTTTTCCCGAAAACACGAAGCGCTTTCGTGCAAAGACAAGTGAGCATACATGAGTGATCTTTTCCCATTTAAATATTCCGTGAGAAGCATTTCGAAAAGCTTGACCGCACCCTGCTTTTGAGGTTGCCTACATATCCCCAGCTAAAGAGGAATCAGGTTAGTGTAGTTCAGGATTATTTGGTAGCAGGGATACCAAATTACGACCTCACTGTAGTTGCTGCTACTGCTACTGCTGCTAGACCTCCTTATTACACCTTGTAAAAATAAAGAGAAGCTAGACTAAGCTATGAACTACGAGTTACAAAAGAACCTATCTACGTCTTTAATCTCGATCTTGAACCTTGTTTCTTTGTTGCCTTGTATTTCTTCCTGTAAACTCCTTGTTGCCTTGTGGACTTCTTGTTTTCTCTTTTTCTATGTTTGATGAGATGTATTCCCTCGTTTTTTATGTGGGCGCCTGATTACCATAACCTATAACTTTAATAGTATTCCCTTGTTCTATAGGTGGGCGCCTTATTACCAAAACTTGCAACTTGAAAAATATTCCCTTGTTCTACAAGTAGGCATCTGATTACCAAAACTTGTAACTTGAAAAATATTCCCTTGTTCTACATGTGAAAATGCCTGCTTACCAAAACATGTAACTTGGAAACTATTCCTTGTTCTACAGGTGGGCGCCTTACTACCAAAACTTGTAACTTGAAAGGTATTCCCTTGTTCTACAGGTGGGAGCCTGGTTACCAGAATTTGCAATTTGAAAAATATTCCCTTGTTCTCCAGGTGGACGTCTGATTACTGAAACTTGCAATTTGAAAAATATTCCCTTGTTCTCCAGGTGGGCGCTTGATTACCAAAACTTGCTATTTGAAAAACATTCCCTTGTTCTCCGAGTGGACGCCTGATTACCCAAACTTGCAATTTCAAAAATATTCCCTTGTTCTCAGGGTGTGCGTCTAATTACCAAAAAATATAACTTAAAAAGTATTCCCTTGTTTTACAGGTCAGTGCCTGATTACCGGAACTTGCAATTTGAAAAATATTCCATTGTTTTCCAGGTGGGCGCCTGATTATCGAAACTTGCAATTTAAAAAATATTCCCTTGTTCTCCAGGTGGACGCCTGATTACCAAAACTTGCTATTTTAAAAATATTCCCTTGTTCTCCAGGTGGGCACTGATTACCGAAACTTGAAATTTGAAAAGCATTCCCATGTTCTCCAGGTGGGCTCCTGATTACCAAAACTTGCGATTAGAAAAGTATTCCCTTGTTCTCCAGATGGGCGCCCAAACTTGCAATTTGAAAAATATTCCATTGTTCTCTTGGTGGACGCCTGATTACTGAAACTTGCAATTAGAAAAATATTCCCTTGTTCTCCAGGTGGATGCCTGATTACCGAAACTTGCAATTTGAAAAATATTCCCTTATTCTTCAGGTGGGCGCCTGATTACCAAAACATACGATTTGAAAAGTATTCCCTTGTTCTCTAGGTGGGAGCCTGATTACCCAAACTTGCAATTTGAAAAATATTTCCTTATTCTCCAGGTGGGCGCCTGAGTACAAAAACTTGTAACTTGAAGAGTATTCATTTGTTCTACAGGTGGACGCCTGATTACCGAAACTTGCAATTTGAAAAATAGTCTCTTGTTCTCCAAGTGGGCGCCTAATTACTGAAACTTGCAATTTGAAAAATATTGCCTGAGGATGCTGCTTGGGCACCTGATAACAAAAAAACAAGCAAAACAAAAGAAATTTTTCTGCCCCAGTTTTGTTTCCGGGTGCATCTGTAATTTTTAATCAAATCCAATGGCAACTTTAGAATTAGGCTGAGTTCTCAAAAGGTATTATTTTTCACTATGTTTTGATATGAGTTATATCTGCTGGGGATCTGCTGGTGACCGGTGAGTAAAACTACCTGCCATTATCCAAGCGGGTCCTGACAACTCTTAAGTGGATGACAAAATGTTTGTGATTGGGATTAGTATTAGTGATACATCCCATTATCACGGGGGGTCCTGACAACTCCTACGATTAAATCCCATTGTCCAAGCGGGTCCTGATGACTCTTGTTAGGGCAATATTTGTGCCCGCCTATGATACCCATGCTTGCTTGTGTCTTAGGCTAAGTCCCATTTTTCAGGAGGGTTCTGACAACTCTTAGCTGAATCTTACTTCAACATGCAAGTGATTTTATGCCCTTTGTTATCCATGATTACCTCTTACCTTTGAATAAGTCCCATTTTCCATGAGGGTCCTGAGGGTTTCAGATTAAATGCCAATTTTAGCTTCCTGTTGTTTTTGCCGGGGTCCATTTTTCAAACGAGTTCCATCGACTCTTGTGGGAACGTGTTTGTGACTACCCACGCCTATGCCTGTTTGAGTTTTAAACTGAGTCCCATTTCAACTTCCATGCCCCTTTAAACCCTCGGTTGTTTCTGCTGGGGTTTGCTACTTAAAGTTTTGTCCCATTGTACTCTTGTTGTGGAGAATGTTTATGATAGATTATGTTCCTTTTGAGTTTTAACTGGGTCCCATTTTCAGATGGGCCATGAGGTTTTTATCATACCTGCCACGTGCTTGTCCTCCCATGTGGGTGGCTTCACATAGGATCTTCTGAAATTTTTCTACCCCTGTGTCGATCAAAGAAAACTTGTCAGTTTGAAAAGTGGTGCTTAGCTTGCGGCATTCTTGTTGGAAGCGGCCTCCCCACTGTCGCGTTCTGTTATGTTCAAGTTTTCCCTGCCAATGATGATTTGCCTGCGTTGGTTGGCTGAACCCGAACCTTTATGTTCTTGAGATTACTAGGTCAATGTACTATGCTCGGTTGACCTTATTACACTTATGGCTTTACTATGCTCCCCATCTTTATGTTGTGCTCCTTCACTTAACCAAACTCTTTCCTCTCGAGTCAATTTTATCATTGAAGCTCTAGTGAATCCCTCCCCTTGTTGTTTCAAACTTTTGCTGCCTTTGTTACATTTTTGGGTTTCATGCGCTTCGTCCCTGTTGGAGCTGGTAATAAGCTTTGACATTTTTCTCCCATTTGCTAAAACAAAAGACTTTAGAGTCTTGGAAGAAAATGAAGTGCAATGACTCAGAAATGTTTTAGGGTAAAGAATTCTGCATTTAATGACTGTTGAAGGGAAGAGAAAAGAAACATATCTGAGGAAAAGCAACTGGTTTTTCATGATCATGACATGCACTTCGGCCTAGTCAACTCAGTCTGTCCCGATAACCAGCCTTCGGTAGCCATGCTTTTGTTGTTGCAACAATTTTAACCTAATTCCTCTAGCCAAAACCTAACGTTTCTTGACTTACGGTGTTCTAAACAGATTTCTACCAACAGCCCTCTCCCAATTGTTCATTCCTCGCCTTGCCTTCGCCTTATGGTGCCCCTGAGGGTTTTTACCAACAAGGCTCTCTCATTTTTATTTCTCTCAACTCTCGTCGCCTTACGGTGCCCGTGAACGTTTTCACCAATAAGAATCTCTCATTTTTATTTTTTCTGCTTGAACTAGAGTGTTGTCCCAGGGTATAGTCCATCTCTCCTTGCTTGCCTCGGCATTTCTTAAAATACTGATCAGAAGGTCTTTCTTTGGACCGTAATGTAAGCTTTTGGATAAGGTTAGAAAGAAAAGGGTATAAAAGGCTCAATTATCACTCTTATGGGTTCAAAATTTACAACTTTCGGAATCCAATTTATTGTAAAGAACGCAATTTCTGCCCAAGTTTCTTTCTAGGGGCCTTTGGACTTTATTGAATATGACCGAGCCGCGAGGCTGCCTACGTATCCTTAAAAGGAATCAGGTCAAACATAGTTCCTATCGATTCCTTGCTTTGCCTTCATTCTGTTGTTGTTTGTCTATTTTCTTCCTCTTTTCATTCTATTTTCTTTCTCTTTTTTCTATTCTTTTCTTTTTTTTCTTTTCTTTTTCTTTTTTTCTTTCTTTTTCTTTTATTTCCTTTTCTTTTCTTTCTTTGTTTTGTTTTCTTTTTCTTCTTTTCTCTTCTTTCTTTGTTTTTCATTTGCTCCTTTCCTTTCACTGCTTTCTTATAATCGCGTCTCTGACTTTTATTACTGATTCCGAAAGAGGGATATGAAAAGAAAATAGTTGAAACTCAAAAGGATTAGAAATAGGTAAAGTGTTTAGATAGTATGCATTCGTCATTTCAATCTCTAAAACATGCCAAGTACAAACAAACATTCCAAATATAGACAATGATTCACACAAAATAAATTCATACATAGTATCTTTTGACTGCATCTAAATTGATAGCCATTTCTACTTATTTTCCTTCTACATCTGCTAGATACAACGCCCCATTGGACAACACTCTTGACACGACAAATAGTCCTTGACAGTTTGGAGAGAACTTGCCCTTTGTCTCTGCTTGGTGAGGAAGGATGTGTTTCAACACCAACTAACCCATTTCAAACTTTGTTTGGACGCACTTTCTTGTTATATGCTTTGGCCATTCGTTGTCGATACAACTGGCTGTGAAACACAGCTGTCAATATTTTCACATCAATCAAACTCAATTGCTCCAGACGAGTTTTAACCCATTCTTCATCGTCGATTCCTGCTTCGGCCACAATCCGTAATGATGGGATATCAACTTCAGCCGGGATTACTGCTTCTGTGCCATATACCAATAAATATGGGGTTTCCCCTACCAAAGTGTGGACGGTAGTGCGATAGCCTAACAGTGCAAAGGGTAACTTCTCATGCCACTTCCTGGACCCTTCCACCATTTTGCAAAGTATCTTCTTTATATTTTTATTGGCTGCCTCGACTGCTCCATTTGCCTTGGGACGGTATGGGGTGGAATTGCAAATTACAATGTGTAATATTGAACTGCTGACATACCTCTTTCATCAAATGACTGTTGAGATTTGCCCCATTATTAGTGATGGGGGTCTTGGGGATTCCAAACCGACAAATAATATTTGTATGTACAAAGTCGACCACTGCCTTCTAAAATTTGCTCCTCCTTGGCGGTATCTCCCTAGCACCATGTTGTTCTATTTGTTGTGACAATGCACTTGACAATAACTTTCAAATTTCTTCATTTGCAGTAGCATTGCCCCATTTTACATTGGAAGAGCATTTTAACTATATAAAATGGTAAGGTACCTCATTTTTTACCGACACTCTGCCTTCTATCTAGGCACTATTCAGTGAATAGTATTTCCGTCACTATTCATCGGCTATATCGCCGGAATCCGGTTGTGAATTGTCACAATTTTGGTGTCACGACATCCCCTTCTCGTTGCGAATAATCCCCAATAGATTTTTTACGCAAATCAATAGCCAATTTCTCGAAATCTTGAATCTTTTTTTCCGCTTTTTTTTAGCATCGACGAAATTTTCAGAGCTAATACTTTTCGATGGATCCTGGTTGACGTTCATCAGCACTATGGAAGCTGCACCCTCTCCCCAGCCTTGTGCTGTGGGAGAGGATAATCAAAACCATTCGTAAAATCATACAGTTCAACATTCAAAACAAACTTATGCATCGCAACTTGTTCGACAACATTCTGTCGCAACAAACTCAAATCTACAACTCTGTCCTGTTACGTTTGAGCATGGAATTCTTACTGTTGAATTCATAGTAGATGAAGTGAATTCATTCACCAAGGAGGAAGGTCTTCAACAAGCAATTGTGATTAAATTATCGTATGGAAAACCCGAGCTTCAGAAGCTGAGACAGATTTTACCAAAGCAACTCGATGTCAAAGGTAATTGCAATATAGGACAGCTAGAATATCGGAACATTCTGGTTAGATTTGATCTATTTGAAGATTTTGATAATGTCTTTTCAAGAACAACTGGTTATATTAAGGCAAAAGGAGACGAGTTCTTCTTTAGGACATTCCGTAGACAATGGGATTTAATCCACGTGAAGAAACGTCCAAGGCTGTCGTTTGGATCTCTTTTCCTGAACTGCCAGCAAATTTCTTCGCAAAAAAATCCTTAATGTCAATCGCCGCTGCAGAAGGAAAGCCTCTAGCAGTAGATAGGCTACTAAAGATCGAACGAGACCTAGTACGGCACGAGTAAAAGTCTTGCTTAATTTACTAGACAAACTTCCTAAGAAAATAAAGATCAAGATTGTTGATTTCAAATCTGGAAAAATAGTCGAATACGACCAGAGGATCATCTTTGATAACCTTCCAAAATACTGCACGTATTGCAATCATCAAGGTCATGATGTAAAATCGTGCCAGTGGAATACAGATGAATTGAATGAACAAGCATTTCATGATCGACAATCAGAAGGACGGGACAGATTGACTAAATTAGGAGGGGATGCCAGAGAGTACCTAAATGCTAATCTTGTAGCACGAAGCAGTGAAGGGGTTCGTCCCAATGTGACTGTCAATGAAGAACAAAATATTGCTTCTCTTCAAATTGTTCCAGCTGAAGAACCTGATATTGCACAGATGTGTCAAAATCCATCCACTCTTCCAGCTCACAGTGAACAGGTTCCTAATGTGACTGCTAAGCCAAGTAAAAATATTGTTTCTGGTCCAATTGTTCCAGCTGCAGAAGCTCACTCAACATCTAATGTTGATATTGCTCAGTTGTGTAAAAATCCTTCTACTGTTACATCCAATTTGAATGTTACCAGTGAACAGGTGGTGTCAAATTTTGCTGGGGTTCTTCCTAAGGTCAATGATGATGAAGGACAAAATATTGTTTCAGTTCCAATTTCTCCAGATGCAGAAGCCCAGTCAATGCTGAATGCAGATACAGCACAGCTGTATGAAAATCCATATACTGTTTCAACCAATTTGAATATGCACAGGCAACAGGTGGTGTCAAAATTAGCTGGGGTTCTTCCTAATGAGACTGCTGATGCACCACAAATTTCTGGTCCAAGTACTCCAGCTGTAGAAGCTCAACCAACAACGAATGCTGATCTTACACAGCTGTGTAAAAGGTTTTCTACTGTTACATCCACTTTGAATGTTCCAACTTGACAGTAGTGTCAAACTTGACTGGGGTTCTTCCTAGTGTGTCTGATGATGCAGGACAAAATATTGTTTCAGTACCAATTGTTCCAACTGCAGAATCTACTGTTACATCCAGTTTGAAGATTTCTAGTCAACAGCTGGTGCCAAATTTGGTTGTTGCATCTGCTGAGGCTGCACATCACAATACAAACAGGAGTGAACACTTGCTGTGTGAGTAGCAACTTTTGTTACACAATAATAACAGTAGCAAACATACAATGTTTTGTCAAGGAAGTGATGCCAAATTGGAGGTCCAGGATCCTACCAGAGCTGTTACAAATCATATTGTTTCCCCAGTTCAACTAGGGAGAACTGCAGAGGGCCAAAACTGCTGGATGCTTCAAAAATCTCTGCAGGATCAGTTTTGAGCATAACTAAGCATGGCAGGGTCCAACATCTTTCAGGTACAGCTGCTGATGCTGTCTATAATACTGCCTTAGCTCAAGCAACCTCTGCTTTAGAATCTACTGATAATCGACAACACAAAAGGGAAGATGGACAATGGTCATCGATGGAAAACAAAGCAGTAGCACCAAAATCCAAAAATAAAATTCAGATCGCAGAAAACAATTCAACTTTACCTTCAATTTCAAACTCATTTGACGTTCTTGCCAATGTCAATGATGATGAAGGAAAATTCTTGGGCGAAAATTTGCAGATTTGTGACAGCCAAAATAGCTCATAGAATACAGATGCAAAAGAATACATCTCACGTTACTGGTACAAATATTCAAATACAGTCCAAACTTCAAAGCTCTCCAACCACATCCACTCCTCCTATGAACAACATTGTTAAAGATTATGGGGAACCTTCAACTTCAGTTATCAAAAAAGGTTTTCAACCAAAGAGGAGGGACTTGGTCATTAAATCGAAACTGTGGAAAGACCAACGGGATCATGATGATGAGGAGAGCTGGGGGGAAGGACTCGCTGGTTTTTCATGGGAAGAAGAAGATCAAGAATCTGATCAGGATAGTACTATTGACGACAATGATGATTCAGTCAAGCAAAATGTTCAAGGGAAAACTGCAACTAAGAATAGTCGTGCAATTTTGCGACACACAGCAACACCAAACAGTAGCTTAAACCACAATGCTCCAGTTTTTGTTCCAAGAAATAATGCAAAAGCAGTTATTTCAAGTGTAGCGACATCAAAATTCAACCAGAATGAAACATCACATAATCGTCACTAAGCTCAACCAAAGCATCAGTTGGAGATCGAAGCGCAAATGTGTTGCCACCAACTAGCCAGAATCAGGATACAACAACAGAACCACTCTCTAATTTAGAGGACTGGAAATTTTCTGATGCCATAACGCAAACTCTGCTTTCAAACCAGAATCAACAAAGGAATACAGAAGCACGTTCACAGGAGGGACAGCTCGTCCCAACTGTTTCGGTAATATCGTCCGATGAAAGACAATATTTTGGACGCGATGGAAGACATAGATATGAAGAAGAGGATATCCTAAAGCAATGCCAAGCAGACATTTAAAAAAATGGAGATTTGTCACCATTGCATAGCGCAAGAAATAAGAAGTCTCGTCAAAGGGAAAGAAGTTGGGACGGCAGGATGTTCGAAGATGTAAACATATCGAGGCCCCCAATGCGAAATGCAAAACAAAACAGGTCGCTCAAACAATACTTTCAAAATCCAATCTCCCGAAGAACAAAACATGAATTTTGAAGTCCTTTTTAAAATTTGTGTGGAAGAAGACAACATATTACAAATCAAAATTTTCACAACGAAAGGAAAAGAGGGCAACTTTATGGTTTCTTCATCTGTTTATTTTACCATCACATTAGTATTATTCTATGTAATATCTTCACAAAGCATGTTATAAACTCTATGATGATCATTCAATTCTTACTTCTTGCGAGCTCTTTCTTTTTACATGCTTGCTAATCCAGAAGGCTTTATTTGCATCAATACGATAGCTAAGGTAAGGTTTATGCCAGCTGTGTTATATGGGTAACATTACCGGTGTAATCCGCCTTATTTTATTTCTCCTATTTGTTGTAATTTTTCTTTTCCTATTATTTATGAAAATTAACCCTAGGCGATTTCCTAGTGGACCCAAAACAAAAAAAAAAGACCACTGCCTTCTTAGTCACTATCTTGAAGGTTTTAGCTTCAACCCATTTGGTGAAGTAGTCAATAGCAACCAGGATGAACCTGTGTCCGTTAGAGGCTGCTGGCTTGATAGGCCCAATGACGTCCATGCCCCAAGCAACGAAAGGTCATGGTGTAGACATCGTATGCAATTCAGACGATGGGGAGTTAATCAAGTCTCCATGCACCTGACATTGATGGCATTTGCGCACAAAACTGATACAATCCCGTTCCATGGTGAGCCAATAATATCCTGCCCGGAGAATCTTTTTTTGCCAAAACATATTCGCTCATGTGCGGCCCGCAGACTCCTGCATGCACCTCATTCATTATGGTTGTAGCCTGCCCAGCATCTACGCATCTTAGCAATCCAAGATTCGATGTTGTTTTGTATAATATCCCTCTGCTGAAGAAGAACCCACTTGACAAGCGAGAGATTGTTCTCTTCTGGTCACTTGTGGATTGTTCTGGGTACACACCTATCCTGATATACTCTTTGATGTCGTGGAACCAAGGCTCACCATCATGCTCTTCTTCCACCATGGTTCAATAAGCATGTTGATCATGAACCTGGATATGTATTGGGTCAACATAAGTCTTATCCGGATGATGTAAGATTGACGCCAAGGTGGCCAAAGCATCAGCAACCTCATTATGGATTTTGGGGATGTGCCTGAATTCTATTGACCGGAATCGATCACAAAGATCATACAGGCATTGCCCGTATGATATGAGATTTAAATCTCTTATTTCCCACTCCCCTTGAATTTGGTGTACCAAAAGGTCCGAGTCTCCCAAGACCAAGACTTCTTGGGCACCTATGTCTGCTGCCAACCTCATAACCAAAATACATTCCTCATATTCTGCCATATTGTTGGTGCAATAGAAGCTGAGTTGAGCTGCGACTGGACAATGACGCCCTTCTTCAGAAATGAGCACTGGTCCTATCCTGACGCCTTTCATGTTAGCAGCCCCATCGAAAAACAATTTCCATCCCGATTCCTCACCCCATTCCATTTCATAAATATGCATTACTTCCTCATCCGGGAAGTATGTTTTTAATGGTTCATATTCTTCGTCTATCGGATTGTCGGCTAAATGATCAGCCAATGCATGTGCTTTCATTGCAGTCCTAGTCACATAGACAATGTCAAACTCAGTGAGCAACATTTGCCATTTCGCGAGCCTCCCTGTGGGCATGGGCTTCTGGAAAATGTACTTCAACAGGTCCAGACGTGAGATCAGATAAGTGGTATATGATGACAAGTAATGTTTTAACTTCTGGGCTACCCATGTCAGGGCACACCTTTCAAGATGAGTATACATAACCTCATAGGCTGTAAGTTCCTTTCGGAGGTAGTATATGGCTTGTTCTTTCCTCCCAGTGACGTCGTGCTGGCCCAACATGCATCCAAATAAGTTGTCCAAGACTTTCAAATATAAGATCAAGGGCCTTCCTGGTTCCGGCGGGACCAACACCGGTGGGTTCGACAAATATTTCTTTATCTTATCAAAAGCCTCCTGGCACTCACCCATCCATTTCACCGCAGCATCATTTTTCAATAGCTTAAAGATGGGCTCACAGATGATTGTGAGCTGAGCAATGAATCGACTGATGTAATTCAATATCCCCAATAGAATCATCACCTCTGTTTTGTTCCTCGGTGGCGGTAGTTCCTGTATAGCTTTGATCTTAGATGGATCTAGTTCAATGCCTCGTCGGCTGACTATGAACCCTAGCAACTTCCCTGAGGGGACCCCAAATGCGCATTTGCCGGGTTGAGATTGAGATCAACTTCCCTGCAGAGACTCTAGAAGAATTTCCTCAGATTTTTGACATGATCAGATTGCTTACTGGACTTCACAATTACATCATCCATATAGACCTCAATTTCATTTTGTATCATATAGAAGATGTTTGTCATTGCCCTCATATATGTTGCTCCAGTGTTTTTCAAACCAAAAGGCATGACCATATAGAAATATGTCCTCCATGGCGTGATGAATGTTGTTTTCTCCGCATCTTCTTCATCCATTAAGATTTGGTGGTAACCTACGTAGCAATCCACGAATGGCCCGATCTCGTGCTTAGCACAATTGTCAATCAATATATGAATGTTCGACAGTGAAAAGTTGTCTTTTGGACTTTCTTTGTTAAGGTCCCGATAATCGACACACACCCTAGTTTTACCATCCTTCTTTGGCACGGGCACAACATTGGCTAACCAGGTGGGATATTGTATGACCTGGATAACTTTTGCCTCAAACTGCTTAGTCACTTCCTCTTTGATTTTCACGCTTACGTCAGTTTTAAACTTTCTCAACTTTTGTTTGAGGGGAGGAAAGGCTGGGTCAGTGGGAAATTTGTGAATCACCAAGTCAGTGCTCAATCCGGGCATATCATCGTAAAACCATGCAAAGACATCTTCGTATTCAAGCAGTACTTCAAATATTTCTTTCCTAAGTTGTATCCAGATGGACACTTATTTTGGTTTCTCAAACATTACCCGGGCTCCCTAAATTCACTGTCTCTGTGTCGTTCATGTTTGGTTTTGGTTTCTCCTCAAATTGGCACAACTTTTTACTAATTTTATCCCATGCTCCCTCCTCGTCGTACTCTGGTTCATCCTCATGTTCTATTTCTTGAATTACTATTTCTGAACTAGATCGATTTTTAAGACTTGGCCGAAGAGTCCTTATGTATGTCAGATCATTAGAACAAACATATAAATAACTGTACAAGCCTCGACCATATTTACCTCATTGAACATGCTTTCTAATCCCTTATCCAAATCCCCATCCGCATCAATCAGCGGACCGAGAATCCTTGGCATTGGGCACTTCCCAGTACTAGGCTTGACAAATGATCTGGACAACCTTGGGATAGGATCTGGGAGGGCACAGGCCCTCTGCTTTAACTTTCTAGCTCGCCTTATGTTCGCAGCTGTAGGCCTGAACCCTAGACCAAAAGTGTCCAGATTTTGGGGAGCGACACTGGTTGCACGATGCCTTGCAGCGAAGCACCCAATCCTTTGCCGGGCATGAAACAATTCTTTAACATTTCTGAAGCTACCATGACTGATGCATTTGCTATCTTTGGAGTTGTGACAACCTCACCTTCCTGGACCTTCTCCACTGATACCATGTCGAATACTTGGTAGACCCATGGACCTTTGCTGTCTTCAAATTTAATAAAAGGTACGATAGCATCACCTGAAACACACTGATTATCTTCACCGTGTACCATAATCTCTTGTCTTTCTCATTCAAATTTGACCATCTGGTGCAAAGTAGATGGCACTGCCTTGGCTGCATGAATCCAGGGCCTGCCCAACAATATGTCATAAGAAACTACCACGTCCAGCACTTAAAATTCCATGGTGAACTCAACAGGTCTTATTGTCAGTTCCAGCACTACTTCCCCTACTAAGTATTTGCCTTTGCCATCGAACCCCCGAACACAAATATTATTCTTGTGGACTCTTTCATTTTCCACCTTCAACTTGATCAATGTGGAGAGCGAACAAATATTTGCACTGGACTTGTTGTCAACTAGAACCCGGGTGACCACATAATCTTCACACTTCACTGTCAAACAAAAGGGCCCTATTATGCTCAGTGCCCTCTATGGGAAGCTCATTGTCAGAGAAATTGACCCGATTTATCTCGAATATATTGTTTGCAATCTTCTCCAAATGATTCATTATTATCTTGTTAGGGACGTGGGCTTTATTCAAAATCTTCATTAGCGCCTGGAGGTGTTCGTCTGAATGGATTAATAAGGACAATAAGGAGATTTGAGCTGGTGTTTTCCTCAATTGCTCTATGATGGAGTAGTCCTGCATTTTCATTTTCTTCAGGAATTCATATGCCTCTTCTTCTGATACAGCTTTCTTCACCGATTCTGGGTTGTCCTTGGGGATCCTACTTTTCCTTAATTCCTCAGTGGCGAAGTATCTCCCTGATCGATTCAAACCCCGGGCTCCACGAACTTCCTCCCTAATTTCCTTCCCTTTGTACATCACTATTACTTGTTCATATCTCCAAGGAACTGCTTTGTTGTTGACAACTGGCGGTTGGACTACTAGTTTTACAATGAAAGGATCTATTCAAGCACCTTCTACAACTACGACAGGTTCCCTAGAGCTTCCCTATGTACTATCACTTTTTCCTTTTCCTGTATTGGTGAGACCATTCATGATGACCTCCCTTGAACCACAACAAGTTTGCTATCTATTCCCTTCATCTCGATCACAGACTTCTCATTACTCATACTCTCTGTTGGCTAGACTTTACTGGATTTAATCATCATTGCCGTTTGTGAGGGCTTTTTAGGCTCTCCCCCTTCTCCACTATCTCAATCACGTTGGTCTCATGATGTGCCGGCAATGGGATTTTGTTAATGTTAGGTGCCTCTTGAGCATCTACTTCGATCCGGTGGGAGTCAATAAGTTCCTGGATAGCGTTCTTCAAATACACTTTTCGGTATCATGTCCGGGGGCACTAGAATAGTATTCACAGCTAACTAGATCGATATGTCCATCATATAAGTCAAATTTAGGCATCTTAGAACATGGAGGCAACTGCAAGAATGGAAAAAAAAGGTCCTTGAATGCTACACTCATCTGGCCACCTAACCCTCGCATGTCCCTGAACTATTGTTCTAAACGTTTGACCTTTCTGAGCACCTCTTCTTGCTCTGGATTTTTTATTAGAGTTTCAACTCTCGCCGGGATTTCGAAATGGGGAGCATAGGAGTATGGTTCATGGGCTTCGTAAGCAGGTTCTGGTAGGTATTATTAGTTGTCGTAAGCTTGAAGCAAGGTCTCACTTGATGATCTATGGAGTGTGGGAAAAGGAGGTGCCACATAAATAGGAGCAATTGGTGGATGGGGCGAGGAGCGGCTTTGGGTAGTGGAGCTAGGGGTAGTTGAGAGGTCGTACCCTGGTGCTGCGAGTAGACAGGAAAACTTAGGGGTAGATCAGTGGTGGAATTGTCATGAGCTTGGGCTAGTGGTGGGATAAAGGTTGGGTTAGCAGGATAGGTTGGTGGTAGCTGTCCTCTTGCCCATGCCTGGTACATCTCAGCCATTTGGTGTTTCAGTTTGTGCATTTCCTCCTTCATGGCATTAACGTCCAATTCCTTTACCTCTTTCGAGGGTAAATAATGTTGACATCGGCTTCCTGATTGGCCATGACTTGCTTGCTCTTAGATCGCGTGTTGCAGGAGTGGGTTGCCAGAATGCGTGTCTGATATGATACAACAACACCAAAACTTGTTAATGGTTAGGTTTCGACATGTAAGCGACCACATATGTGGGGATGAATGCACCTAAACAATTATTAGTTACTACTTGAATCAGTTGCTAGCGTCATCCCAGCTTTCCCTTTTCTTTATTTGCAATGCCTTTTCTTAGCTTTATCCTCTTACTCTCTCCTGTTTTTCCATCTCTCCTATTTTCCCATTGTTTGTTTCTTGCTTTCCCCTCTTTTCCTTTGCTTTTCTCTCCTACTCTCCCCCTCTTTGTTTCTTTTATCTTTTCTCTTTTTTGTTTGGTTACAGTCGAATCCTATGTAGATTGCCTACGTATCATGACCCCGTATGAATCAGACCAAACGTAGTTCTGGCAGACGAAAGTGAAGAAATAATAAAACATTTTGGAATTTTCAATTTTCATAATAAAACAAACTTTGGTTATAAAGCCTCGAAAAACCGATAGATTTAAACAAGAAACTAACAGACTTCAATGAAAGATGAACTGCAGACTCGAAGAACAACTAAACTACATAAAAGAAAATATAGACTCCAAGACAAACTGACAGACTTTATTGAAAGGAAAATACAGTCTCAAGAAATCACGAATACATTAGGGCTTCAATTGACCGTGAGGCATCATTCGGCCTTGCTGCGGGTCGACTAGCTAAATCCCCCTAGAGATGATGGAGATCATCCATTACGCGGTGAACAAAAAGCATCCCATGCAAAGAACATAGATCTAGGCATATCATCATAGCTGCTACACTTCATTGCAATGTAATAGGCGATCCTTCTGATTCTCTCTCGTATGACAACCTTCTCTTGCAATAAGCGCCCAATCATCTCAGTTCTTGCTCCCAAAGTTTGTTCGGCTACCTGATTCTGCTCTTGTAGCTGTTGCAAATCCAATTCGAATTGCGCCAATGCTGTGTAACAATGTTCCCTTTCAATTTTGAACTCTTTTGCCTGTTTGCTCATTTTGTTTTCTGAGACGATGACCTTTTCTTTAATCCTGTAACCTCACCGTCAAACTCTTCTTTTAATTGCTTAACCAGGCGTGCTTGTTCTGGCGCATTTTCAGCCAATTTTTTTCGAGCACTGGCTAGTTCCGTTTATACTTTGTTCAAATCAAAATTGTAGTCATTCACCTTCTCTCTCAAGCTATCTATAAGTTTTATATCCTTGGTACTTCAGACGGGGTTTTCCGTTGCTACTTTCATTTTCTGAATTTGGGCCCCAAGGGCCTCATTTTCTTTGACCAGTTTATTCTTTTCGCTCTCATCTGCCTGCAAATCTTTCTCAAATTGAAAATTCATGAATTGCTTCTCCAATTTGCCTATTGTAGCCCTATACTCGCATTCTTTAACCAACCAGTCCCACTACTCTTGCGATGCTTCGACCAATTCTTTGAAATAGGGCCTCTTGGCATGCCTCTCGAACTCAATCTCTCTCCTGTACCAAGCAAGCTATCCTGGCAACACTTCTCCTCTACACCGATCTCGTACACAAGTGTTTGCTATTAGTTATTGGCATTCATTCTAAATTTTGCGAACTGTTGCTTCGGGGAACTGACCATCAGGTCCAATCTGACTACCCGGATATTGAGATCTTCATTTCTTGGCACTATCTGGCATCTCTCAAGCTGTCTCAAGATCCGATGCGGGCAATAAGGCTAGATGCTCCAAAGACCCATCAGAAGGAAGTGAGGCTCCGTTGCTGGCATGTATATGATCTCGTTCAAAGACAACCATCCCAGCGTCCACTCTATTTGACCGGCAGTGAGGGACCGAAAGTAAGATATCCATCCTATTACTCCTTCAGGCAAACAGAGACCTTTAATCCTTGTGTAAAATTTCTCTATACAAGTTTTCTCTGTTGACTCATAGCTCATACACTAGGGACGGTGGCATAGATGCTCGGTCATTCACATTTGCAACAATAGATTGCACCCCTCAAAGAAATCTTTCCCGGTCCTGCAAGCTATGAGAGCACGAAAGATCTCAGCTACTATCATATGTGTGAATGTGCTCTTGGCTTGGGTGAGTAAAGTGCTGACAACCCCTGCTATTCGTATGTCGATGTTCTTGTCTTTCCTCGGAAACACCAAGAGCTCTAGGAAAGCCACCATAAAAGCGAAGCATCTATGTTCTTCCCAGTTAACACTGTTTCCTTTGCTACAGATTTTGTTCTCTGGTTTGTTGAACCCCCTATATGAACATACCTGCTATATAGGAATGAAAAGGTACAAAAACCTACTGCCAAGTCGAGGTCGTGTACCACTCTGCTTATTTTTAGGGAGTCTAGGAATTTGTGCACAACTACAATTCTTGGGGCAACCAAACATGTGTGTCTCAAAGAAAGCTCAGCATCCCCAATGTACCCGGTTATTTCATCCAAGGTCGGGGTAAGTTCAAAATTTGAGAAGTGGAACATATTGTGCGCCGGGTCCCAGCACGTGACCAATGCCCTTATGATGTCTCCCTAGGGTATAATCTCCAACAGTCCGGGAAGGCCCCCCAAATATTTCTTGACCTCTTCTTGCCCTTTTCTACCTAAATCATTCCACCACAGCCACAACTCCAAAGGGATTCTGCTTATGAATGAGAAAGGTTCGTTTTGAATTGTGCTCATCTTGCACATTTACTAAGGTGATTTAGTAACTTATGATTTCATTCCATTTGACACCAAAATCAAAATTGACCCCCTTCTTTTATAACGGTTTTTTTTTCTAAAACCAAAAACCCAGCTTTGCAGATACGGTCTTTCAGCACTTTCGGGGGAAGATTTTAAGGCTATGCCCGCTAAATGGCCAAAATAAAATAAAAACAAGGGTGGCCGTTTGGGCAAAATCAGCCTTCTGGTGTCCCTTTCGAGAACATTCGGCTATTCTTAACAACAACGGCATCACTTTATCTATTTACAATAAAAAAACAACTATATTTCATTTTCGGCTATTTTCCTTATTATTACTTTTTGCAAAGAGTGAAGTTGGATCCGACGAGGGTTGCTTTCGTATCTCACACCCTGTAAGAATCAAACTATTGTAGTTCGGGCAAACAAAGCTATTTTTGAGACTTTTTCTTTCTTTTATTCTTATTTTTCCATTTCATTAAAAACAAAACTATTTTGAAAACAAGGTTTTTCTCTTTTTCTTGGGCGAATAAAACAGACTCTCTTTTTTTGCTTTTTTTTGTTCATTTTTTTATAAAATTCAGCAGAGCTTCGGCAGTATTTGGACATTGGTTTTTCTAAAATAGGTGATTAACTCTCCTTACCCCCCTAAAATACGGTCAACATGAGAATTCTAAGTCAATAGTTAATGGTTCCGATTTTCAGAAATTTGAATTTTGGATTTTGTGACTGAAAATTCACATTTGATTTTTCAATAGAAAGGTAAGAGAAAGCTTTGAACATTATGAATTTGGAGATAGAATCAATCGAAATTGAAAGGATGAATCAAACCCAATCAAAAGGGAAGAAGGATTAGGATTTCTTTGACTTTTAGTAAAAATTAAGGAAAACAGAACTCAAGGTGCAAGTACAATAAAAAAAGCAGTTCAATAATCCGGGAAAGTTTTCATCTATTCCAGAATAAATAAATGCACAAGTAAGATGCATCAGGATGGTCCGTTATTTCGGGTTCATCTGTCCTAGACGAACCCAACCCTTGTGTTGAGCCCCCTAAGTCAAATGCATGATGCAGATAAGCATTCCTACTAGGGACCCGTCATGAGGTTAAGTTATTCTATGTCTAAAACCTGGGTATTCGTTCTAAACTGTGTGCCCAAGTGGACAACTTGAGTCGAGGAGGGGGCTACGTACCGGGGACCCGCAAGATCGTCCGGCTTAGTAACTTGTCTGAGCCTCTTTCTTAGTTCAAGGTATGACACTAACAGTTCAAGGTATGACGCTAACAGAACAGGGAGTCTCAACCAGTGAGCACATCCCTGCAGATAAGAAGAGAAGGGTCTCGTAACAGTTTATATGTACAATCCAAATAATACTAAAGCGGTAAAATAACATTTAACACATTGGGTACAATTATGCAATAAAATCTGATAACAATAAGTCTAAATACAACAATTATTTAAAGTTCGAATTCTTGAACCCTGAACCAGAGATTCTGGGTTAGTTCCTCAGTAGAGTCGCCAGAGCTGTCGCACCTCCTTTTGGACACTAGAACCTCGGCGAAGGGCATAGATAAAGGGAGTTTTTCCAATTAATGGACGATCGAAATGGGATTTATTTATTTAAGAGATTTCAGAGTCGCCGCTTGGGAGATTTATGGTGTCCAAAGTCACCGATTTAAATCCTGAATCGAGGAAGATTTGATTTTGTTAACAGTCAGCGAACTAGAAATCTAGGTAAGGAATTCTGTTAACCTGGGAGAAGGTGCTAGGCCCTCCTGAGTCCCGTAGTTATAGCACGGTCGCTCAACTAATATATTCGGCTTAATTTATCTGATTTTAAAACATGTCTTAACTTATGCGCTTTTTAATCTTAAACTGCTTTTATTATTATTTTTAAAGAGAATTGCAACGTTGTTAAAACATGTCTCGAACGATGTCACGTAAATACACCCGTGGATTTCGACACATTTCAACTATGTTGAGATTTGGATTTAGGTCACATAAATGCGCACTGGAATTTAGGAAGATACATTATTTAACTAACGAGCTTAAAGACATTTCGCGTTTGAGTCTACGAGGGCCACGAAAATTCGCTAAGTGTTGCACCTCGAGTTATAAGGATTAAAACAATAGTTAAAGCGATGGTCATGCATTTGAAATTTACTTGGCACGGCACATCCTAATTACTAACAGAAAATTCGAACTAAGATTTTAGGATCTTTAACTACTCTTCACAATTGATCTTGTTGCTACTTAAAATTACAGCATATTATTAAAACCTAATCGACACATTCCAAACGTACTCACGAATTATTGCAACCAGGGTCAAATAGGTGAACAACGCTTAAATATAAACGATCCAAAGTTTTGTCCATGAATTCGAGTGATAGAAGAAAGGTGAACGCTTCGGATATTGTGCATAAACAAACACTCTTATGAAATTAAACACAGATCCTGACAAATCAACTAGTTTTAAAGGGTTCTTACGACTTCAATTCAGCATTTACAAAAGTAAAGAAAAACGGAAGACAAAGAGAGATGAACCACAAACTCATGACATAAGCCAAGACTCAACCACCTCCTACCTTACAACCCTAATACTCGCCATCCACGTGTTCCTATCAAGTGTCATGTCCTCAGAAATCTGAAGCCTCGCCATATTCTACCTAATCACCTCTCTTCAGTACTCTTAGGCCGCTCTCTACCTCTTCTCATGCCCTCCACAGTTAGTTGTCCATACCTCTAAAACAATGCTAATTAATTTGTTATAATATGGTAGATTAGGTTGATTGTATACACTAACCATGTACATAAATTAAAGATATTGTAACAGTCCAGCCCGCTAATAATAATATTCGTTTTGGGTCTAAGCCGTACGAGTTTAAAATACATCACTAGAATTTAAGGCTTATTAGTTTATATACCAAGCATTTCTTGTGTTTTACCGACCTGGGACTCCTTCTCACCTCTGGGCTGTTACAGATACTTACTTGTACATTGTGATGTACACATTTTATATCAGGCACCCATTTTCTATTACTTTCGCTCCGGGGGATGACTATCTCAGTATCCATATTCGAACTCTCGGTGATTGGACCAGCAAGCTCAGAGCTGTTTTCTCAGAGGTACGCATACTTTAAAAAAAAAGAGGCAAGTATACTATATATTATTAGAATATATTGTGTGTATGTTTTTATTATTGGTAGAATATTCCTTCATTATTGTACATTCCTATAGTTGGTAGGATTTGATTTCTTTCATTATAGTACAGTCCTATAGTTGGTAGGATTTGATACCTCTCTGTACTCTATATATACTTTTGTGAGCAATACGAGAAAATCAATTCTCCCAAAACTCTCTACATGGTATCATACGCACGTGGCTTATCGCCAAAGAAACCCTAATTCTTCTCTACCCGCGTCGCTGCCGTCGCTGGACTAATCGGCAGCCCGCCGCCGCCGACCTTCTCGGTCCACCGTCTCTCTCTCCGGCGTCTTGCCGCGCCACCGCTGCACTAACTGGCAGCTCTCTCTCTTGACATCGATCACCGCCACCTCTGCCTCGCGCTTCATGGCCGCTACGACATCCAACGATCTTGTCCAGCCGATTTCCATCAATGCATCGGCTCAGATCCCACTTAAATTGGATTCCACTAATTACCTAGCGTGGAGATTCCAATTCCGAACCCTTCTTATGGGTTACGACCTCCTCGGCTTCTTGGACGGATCAAAGTCGTGCCCACCAGCCACTATCATCGACAAGGAGGTAACTTCCCCCAATCCAGCATATCCTTACTGGATTCGCCAGGACAATCTTATTCTCAGTGCCATCATCTCGTCGATCACACCGACGATCATCTTCTTTATTGCCGCTTTTGGAAACCTCTAAAGAGGTCTGGGACATCCTCGCGCGCACATACGGCACTGCTTCTCGTGGTCGTATCATGGCTCTCAAACAGCAGCTCCATAATCCGGTAAAAGGTTCTAAATCTGTTACTGATTTTATGCACGGTATTCGCGTGATTGTGGATGAATTATCTCTTCTGGGTGTTACTGTTGATTCTGAGGATCTTGTCATTAAGGTTCTAATTGGTCTTGATGATCCGTATATGGAGCTCTCTCATGCTATCCAAGCCCGTGAATTTCCAGTATCTTTTGCTGAATTACATGACAAGCTGTTAAGCATGGAGGCTCAGATTACTGCCCGTGCACCGGCCACCTCCGCCGCATCTGATTTGGCTCCGTCGGCTTCCTTCGTCGCCGGACAGCAGTCCGGCCATAATCGCTTCAGTGGCCGCGGGCATGGCCGTGGAAGCCGTGGTTTATCCTCCGGCCGCGGTGGTTACTCCAACAATGGCCAATCTCGCGGGTACAATGGAAAGTGCCAGCTCTACAGTGATTTGGCCACTCTGCGCGCCGCTGTCCGTCCTATCCTATTTCCAGCGCAAATCATCCCCCTTACGGTGGACCACTGCCGCGACCAGCATACGCTACATCATCTTATCTGGCTACTCACACAGCCCATCACTCTCCATCTGATTGGATCCTGGACTCTGGTGCCACTCATCACATAACCAATGATCTTGCCAACATGTCTCTTCACAGTCCTTACACTTGTTTCGATGATGTGGTTATTGGTAACGGTGAAGGTTTAAAAATTACACATACTGGACAACTTTTTAGTTATTCATCTCTTTTATTGCCTGGGGCTCTCCGTGTTCCACATATTCGTAAAAATTTGATCTCTGTTGCTCAATTATGTCGTCACAATAATGTTAATGTTGTTTTTCTGATACTGATTTTCAGGTGAAGGATCGTCGCACGTAGGCAACACTCGTCAACGTCCCACGTAGGAACGACGCCTACTACTGGCTGGCGGCTTCCCGTCAACTGTCTGCCCTCACGGCACAAAATCTCCCTGCATCATTGTGGCATTCTCGGTTTGGTCATCCGTCAGCTAAAATCCTACTTCATTTAGTGTCTTCTAGCAGTATAGCGTCCAGTAATGTGTCTGATTTTGCTTGTGTCTCTTGCAAGCTTCATAAGTGTCATAAGTTACCTTTCTCTGAGTCAAGTTTATCTTCTACTGCTCCGCTGGAACTTATTTTTTCTGATGTATGGACCTCTCCAATTATTTCTAACGAAGGATTTAAATATTATGTCATTTTTGTTGATCATTTTTCTAAGTACGTTTGGTTTTTCCCTTTACGCCGTAAATCTGATGTCTTACAAACCTTCCCCACTTTTAAGTCCATTGTCGAAAAATACTTCTCTACTAAAATTATTACTCTGTATACTGATAATGGGGTGAATTCCTAGCTTTACGCTCTTTTCTTGCCTCCCGTGGCATCTCACATCTCACTTTGCCTCCTCATACACCTCAACACAATGCCTATGTTGAACGCCGTCACCATCATATTGTCGATACTGGTCTTGCTCTCCTTCATTATGCCTCTATCCCTCTCATTTACTGTCCTTATGCTTTTGCCACGGCAGTCTATCTCATTAATCGTCTTCCCAAGACAAATCTCTCGATGCTCTCCTCCTTTGAGTCTCTCCACCATAGGCGCCCCAACCTTGCCAAACTGCGTGTCTTCGGCTGTAATGCTTCCCTTGGCTTCGGCCCTACACCTTACACAAAATGGAACCCAGATCTCGTGCATGTGTCCTCTTTGGCTACTCATCTACTCAAAGCGCATATCTATGTTTTGATCCCTTAACGTCTAAAATCTTCGTCTCGCGTCATGTCACCTTCCATGAAGATATCTTCCCGTTCTCCAAATTGTCTAACCCCGAGTCTCATCCCGTACCCATTCCGGTTACCCTAGAAGTCCTTCCGCTGCCTCCGCCAGTACCTACCGCCGCTCCTACTAGCGATCCTTCACTGGACGCACTGCCGGCGCCAACGCCCGAGCCACCAACGCCTCTTACGGCACCGCCAGCGGCCCCCGCCGCCGCTACACCCACTATGCCGCCACCTTTATCCTCTCAGGGTGGTCATCACATGCAAACTCGCAGCAAAAATAACATCTTTACGCCCAACAAGAAGTTTGGTATGTCTGTTGTATATTCTCCAGCTGTTACAGAACCTCAGACTTTGTCTAGTGGTATGTCTGATGAGCGCTGTCGCGCTGCTATGTCATTGGAGTTTGATGCTCTGCTACAGAATGACACCTGGGATCTTGTTCCACCTGATTCTTCACAGAATGTTGTCGGTTGCAAGTAGGTTTATCGTATCAAACGAAAGCCTAACGATAATGTGGATAAGTTCAAAGCCCGACTTGTTGCAAAAGGCTTTCATCAGCGACCAGGTGTCGACTTCCAGGAGACTTTCAGTCCGGTTATTAAGCCGGCAACTATGCCTTTGGTTCTCAGTCTTCGTCAAATGGATGTGAACAATGTCTTTCTCCACAGGAGGCATACAGAGGATGTCTGTATGGCACAACCACCGGGTTTTGTTGACAAAGCCTATCCATATTATATCTGTAAGTTACAAAAAGCTATTTATGGTCTCAAACAGGCACCTCGGGCATAGTACAGTGAGCTCCGCCAATGCCTTTTGGCCATGGGTTTTGTCAACACTACCTCTGACACTTTGCTCTTCGCCTTTCAGCATCCTGGTATTACAGCCTACTTTTTGGTATATGTTGATGATCTCATATTGACTGGTAATGACTCTGCCTTCTTGAACCGTGTGATTGACTCTCTTGGGACTAAATTTTCTCTTAAAGACATGGGTGATCTAAGCTACTTTCTTGGTGTTGAGGTTCTGCGAAGCTCCAAGGGGTGTTTTCTTTCTCAGCCTAAGTATGTTGTTGATCTTTTGACTCGTCATAATATGCTGGAATCCAACCCTGTTCAGACGCCAACAGCGGCGTCCACCCGCCTTCATCTGGCCGACGGCTCGGCTCCTGCCGACGCATCCGCCTATCGACAGGCCCTTGGGGGCCTCCAGTATCTCTCCTTCACTCGTCCTGATATCTCCTTTGCTGTGAATAAACTCTCACAATTCATGCATGCTCCTACTGTCACTCATTGGGGTGCAGTTAAGCGCCTCTTCCGGTATCTGAGTGGGACGTGTGACTTCGGAGTCTGGCTGCGTCCTTCATCTGCTATTCCTCTGCATTGTTTCTCTGATGCTGATTGGGGTGGAAACTGTGATGACCGCTCCTCAACTGGTGCCTATGTTGTCTTTCTGGGGCCTAATCCTATTTCGTGGAGCTCCAAAAAGCAGCGTTCCGTTGCACGATCTTCTACTGAGGTTGAATATCGTGCCATTGCTTCTGCTGCCGCTGAAGTCCGTTGGATTCATTCACTACTGCGCGAGCTTCATGTCCCTCTTCCGGCTGCTCCTGTCATTTACAGCGACAACATTGGAGCCACTTACCTCTGTGCCAACCATGTGTTTCATTCGTGCATGAAACACATCTCCATTGATTATCACTTTGTTCGTCAATTGGTTCAGAATCTTCGTGTTGCTCACGTATCCTCAGCTGATCAGCTTGCTGATGCTCTCACCAAGCACTTATCTCATCCTCGGCTTCTTCTGCTGATGTCCAAGATTGGCGTGTCCTCCGGCCCTCCATCTTGAGGGGGCGTATTAGAATATATTGTGTGTATCTTTTTATTATTGGTAGAATATTCTTTCATTATTGTACAGTCCTATAGTTGGTAGGATTTGATTTCTTTCATTATTGTACAGTTCTATAGTTGGTAGGACTTGATACCTCTCTGTACTCTATATATACTTTTGTGAGCAATACGAGAAAATCAATTCTCCCAATACTCTCTACATATATTTCACTAATTTAATCGTTAATCATCGAATTTAGCTTAATCATAGTATATTGGTCAATTTTATTAATTAGGTATGCCAACCATTGTCAACTGGGAAAAGTGGACACCTAATAGCTGAGTGCTTGCAAGGAGAGAACAAAAAGTGAGTCTCTTTTGAATTTGTAGTCCCCTCATTACATCCATATATCCATTCACTTCAAGAGAGCATATTGATTAGTTAAACCTTCACTTTCAGTAGCGTATTCATTTTGAGAAAGCCATCATATTCGGAATATTACTATTTAAATATTAAAAAAGTCAGAAACTTTAAAAAACTTAGTAGTAGTTCTTTTCGCGTCATAATGGATAAGAATTTTACACAATTGTATTTGATATGACAGCATACAGAAGTCACGTGTTTAGTTACTGCAAAATATATTTTTTTTACCAAGAAAAAGGGATTATGCTATCCTTACAAACGAAAGTCATATTCTACAACTATTCCAACTACTTTATTTCATATCACTTGCTCCAACCAGAATTGACATTATTATCAATGTTTAACACTAATATTCGAAATTTCACCAAAATTCTGCCAATGCTGACATTTTTGTCAATTTTCAAATTATATTTTTTTGGAAAAAGCATTTATGTACTTCACCAACCAAGAACTGAAAATAAGTTATTTAATTTTCCTGAGAAAGTTTTTTGAACGGAATATATGCATGTTCGTCCTACCAAACACATTATCTTTTTTTCTTCCTATTCCCAAAAAAAAAACTAGATAAATAAATCGTTGGAAGGGTTTGTCTGTGTTGGTAATAAAACTACAAGAATCAAGAATTATCAATTGGTATTTTACCTTTGCTCGCATACATACAACTAATGATGATCACGCACGTGTAATCATTTCAGTTTACCAAAAGTATTAATTGATGGACCATATGGAGCACCAGCACAAGACTACAACAAATATGAGGTGCTTTTGTTAGTAGGTCTAGGAATTGGAGCTACCCCAATGATCAGTATTGCTAAAGCCATTGTCAACAACATGAAAGCTAAGGAGAAAGAAGAGAATAATGACTTGGAAAATATACATGAATATATTCCTAACCCCACATCACAAAAGAAAAGGAACTTAAAAAGCAAGAGGGCATACTTCTATTGGATTACTAGAGAACAAGGTTCATTTGATTGGTTTAAAGGTATAATGAATGAAATAGCTGAAATGGATCCTAATGGTGTGATAGAGATGCACAATTATTGTACAAGTGTTTATGAAGAAGGTGACGCTCGTTCTGCTCTTATTGCTATGATTCAGTCACTCCAACATGCCAAGAATGGTGTAGATATTGTCTCTGGAACAAGAGTTAAGAGTCACTTTGCTAAACCTAATTGGCGAAATGTCTACAAGCGCATTGCTTTTAATCACACTAATGCAAGAGTTGGTATGTAGTCAAGACTTAGTACAGTTATATATTTATAGTACAAACTGAAAGCAATGAGAACGTCTTCAAATATCAAACTTTCACGTGTTGGAGGCTCTTTTGGTGTCAATTTCCGTAATAAACTTTGTTGTTCGACTCTCCATAAATGTTACCAGGTGCATTTGAATTCTTCAAAGTAATGCATTTTTTAAAAATTTGATACGGATACAATCGCATTTTGGAATGTCAACTTAATATAATAATAATAAAATTGAAAAGGTGTATTCAAGTGATAACTTCTTTTCTTTCTGAAAACAATTGGCACGCACTGTAGCAATTATTTTCAATCACACACCAGATAACCTATTTTCTATTGGAAATTTTGCAGGAGTTTTCTACTGTGGGGCACCAGCACTGACGAAACAGCTAAGACAGCTAGCCTTGGATTTTTCCCGCAAGACATCCACAAAGTTTTATTTCCATAAAGAAAATTTTTGAAACCAAACAGATAAGGACGATTTTTAAAGAATCCATATCCACTATGTCTTCTGTATAGAAAATCTTGCAGATTTAGTTAATAAATAGTTCAGTTTTGTGTTGTTATTCGTATTCTTATAACAATAATTTTTTTAATAGGAGTATTAGATTAGATTTGCATGGTTGACACTTAGGCGTTTTACTTGCATCACTGAAGGTGATTGGGCTCAGTTTTGTTATTGCCTTTTCCCCCGTCTTTTTTTTAACAGATGGGCTATGAAAACACAGTAGACCGACCAAATCACCTTATGACTGACCCCAACATGTTTATGTTCAATAATTTTCCAGTAATAATAGTACCCTAGCCTCCTTTACATGTTTAAAAGTTCTGAACAACTATATATATATATATATATATATATATATATATATATATATATATATATATATATATTGTCACAAACTTTAACGACTATCTATCTTTTATCTCCGAGTGATAGAAACTAAGGATTCATCAAACTACATAGAGAATCAAGTTATTTGTTAGTTCTTACAGAATACACGCACACTGCAGTAAGTAAATGACACAATGGAGTTTTATGACGAAAACTTCCAGCTCACGGGATTAAAAATCACGACCTATCCTTGTATGATTTCAACTTCACTACTAAGGAAACTTCATATTACAACCTATTGTAACCTAGGAATTAACCTCTTAATCTCACTAACTTGTAACAACTCTATTACAAAGCTTTATAACTCGACTAACTCTAGCCAAGACACAAACACAAAAGTTTATGATTTACAAGAGTTTCCTATATTATACTTCTAACTAAGCTAAGTAAGAATTACAAGTAAAGTGCTTCAACAAAGGTGCAACACAACTAAGGACATGTAATGACTCAATACAGGAAACTGGTCCTTTGCGATGTTGTTCTTTGTTCTTGATGCCCTTGAGAATCACTTGCAAGATTGACACAGACTTGAGAGAATGCTTGATAGGTTCTTGAATGTGCAATTATTTCATTTTACCTTTGCTTGATGCTAACAATTCTTGTAACATCACTTGAATGATGCACGCAAGTTTGGTAAAGGCATAAAGTTGTTTATTGCACTATCTTGTACTATTGCCTGTGCTGGCAGCAATTTTACAGCTGTGGGGAGTAGACTTGTAAAGTCACCAAGGGAACTGGTGGCCATATGTTCCCTCTGTTGTTCCTTTGACTCTAAAAAGTTGAACCACATCCCCAACTGGAGACCTGTTGATCTTAAGTACTTGAGGATGTGTAACAGGTTCCTTATCTGGTTCTTAACATTAAGTTTGTTAGATTATCAAAACATAACAGGTATACATATAATCAATGAATTTTTCCTTTTTTGATGATGACAAATTTATAATTGAAGTCCTCCATAAGAACCAGAATGACACTCGCATTTCCCATATTCCCCCTGAATCTGTTCCATGTCTTGTTCCCCCTCAGTTATTTTTCCCCCTTTTGGCATCATAAAAAGATCAACAACAATTAATAAGCAAAAGTAAGTCTAGCTTGGTTAACTCATGCCACATGTGTGCACATAATCATGACTAAAAAGAGCAAGAGAGTAAAACATACAGAGCAAAAAGACGAAACTTTCATTAATTTTTGAACATTAAACAAGGAGCACTTCCATTGTTATCAAAACATCCACAAAATAAGAACAACAAAAAAAGATTCCAGTCATAAACATCATTAAGACCGAAATAGAGGACATACTCACTACTAAAAAAATCTAGTTTTAGCGACGGACAAATTTTGTAGCTAAATAGAGAAATCTCTTGCTAATCTTATTTAGCAACATATTAGTGAAAAATTATCAAGAAACTCTTCTAGTTACGAGCAATTTAGTGATAGATTAGCAATATAATTCGTAGCTAATTCCATCTTTTCTTTTAGTAGTGACTAGAAATCTTGACACTAGGAAGGGAACAATTTTTAGCGAACACTGGAAGAGAAGGCCCAAATGAAGAGGCAAGAGTTCTAAGAAGGATGTCCATTCGAGCATTACCTGAAACCTGCTCGTTGAGCAGTCTCTCATTAAGGTCCTCAACCTGTTTCATATGGTCAGCATTTTGTTTTGTCAGACGGACAACCTCTCTTCGTTGAGAGCTGCTAGAACCAGTTACCTCCTGAACCTGACTAGCTAAAATTCGAGAATGGAATTCCTTTCCTTCACCTCCTTATCTCTTTAGTGGCATTATTTTGAGTGTTGGTCAGCTCAGAAATAGTAGTATTATTGTACATCCCTCCACTTCTGTCACTGCATTCACACTCTTCTAGGGTGGTCTTGGAGAAGGCTTGCTTGCGAGTTCCCAGCTTAGCTTTTTTAAGGGACTGAAAAATTCAAAACTTTAGTGAGGAGGAACCCGTAAGGCAAACCATGATTACCGTCCTTGAACCGTGACACCTTGTTCATGTGTTTTATCATAAGTCCAGGAAGATTTACAGTGGTGTAGCCATCTAGTGCTTCCATGAGAACCAAGTCTACTCGTGAAGTAATGGACCGTCTTTCTACGCCTGGGGAGCAAAAATTTGTTCACCAATTCAAACAGCAGTTGGCACTGGAAGATGGTCCTTCTTGTGTACTCGTTCCCCCTGAATTTATGTCTTATCCTTCACGATGGCATTTCTAAAGTTAGAAGCACAGGTTCCCTTAATGGCGGACATTTACTCAGTCGAAGAGGGTGATCGCATTTTAAAGAGGGTGTGAGATTTTGTGCTTTCGGTTGGACACCTAAATCTCATTATGAGAGGATCTAGGTTCTTCAGGATATGATCCATATGTACTGTTTCTCACCTCAGCAATTGTTGTTCCATGTACAACATCCACAACTATGATTTCTGCTTCAGTTGTCATGATTGAGGGACCAAGTTCCTCTTTGTCAGCTGAAGATTCAATTGCGCTATTATCATTTGATTCCTTGACCTGCATCATCATATTTGTCTTTCCATTTACCATATGAATGATTTTACCAGGGATATTTGATAGCTTTCCATCTTGATCAACCTTATGTGTGTAGCTCTTCAAGGAGGGTGACGTGTTTCGTCAAATATCAAATGTATGCTTTCCTCAACACATTGAGTTCTTTTGTTTTATACCTTGTAGGCTTTTCTTTGTGATAAATATCTAAGAAATATTCCTTCATCAAACTTTCCAAAAACCTTACCATTATTGAGGACAAAGCATTTGCAACCAAATGTCCTCAAGTGTGTTAGCTTAGGTTTTCTCCCATTCATCAGTTCATATGGGGTTTTGTTCATGAAAGACCTATTCATGCATCTGTTCACTAAGTAGCATGCAGTGTTGACTTCCTATGCCCAGAAACTTTTTACAACACCACCATCAATCGGCATTGTCCTAGCCATATTTTCAAGAGTCGTGTTTTTCCTCTCCACAATAGCTTTGTTGAGGCGTTCTTGGAGCTAAAAATTGTGAAATACCATTTTCAACACAAAACTCGTCGAACCTTACATTGTCGAATTTCGTAGCTTGATCAGATCTTATACTCATAATAATATGGCTCATCTATACTTGAATTTTCTTGGCAAAAGCAACAAACACTGAAAAGGTCTCATCTTTGGTTCTGAGGAACAAGGTCCATGTGAATCCAGAGTAGTCATCCACAATGACGAAAATGTACTTCTTTCCTTCTCTGCTTGGCATTTTTATATGTCCACATAGATCCATATGGATAGAGACCATGTGGCCTTGAGGTGATTACTTCCTTTTTTGGTTTGAAGCAGGACCTGATCTGATCTCCTTTTATGCATGCATCACATACCTTATGATCTTTGAAGCTTGACTTAGGCAATCCACGAACCAGGTGCTTCTTGACCAACTTGTTCAGTAATGTAAAACTTGTATATACCAACCTTTTGTGCCATAGTTCAATATCATCATCCATAACACATAGACATGTGATATCCCCATTATGTAGTGACTCAAAATCAACGACATAAATCTTTTTGTATATTTTTGCTATCAGGATCACATTACCAGTCACAAGGTTAGTGACTGTACATATCTTTGATACAAATTCCACTTTGTTTCCCTTGTCACAGATTTGGAAAACACTCAGCAAGTTGTACTTCAGCTCGTTCACCTAGTACATATTTTCAATTGAGTGAGAGAGAGAGACTTCACAATCCTTCCAACTCCCAGAATATATCCCTTCTTGCCTTTTCCAAATGACATACTCCCTCATTGCAAGGCCTTCAATTGAAGGAAATCATTTGTGCTTCCAGCCATGTGCTTTCAGCAGCCACTATCCATGTACTATTGTTGGTTGCTCCCTTTCAGTGCCCACTACATAAGGAAATCAAACGTTAAACTTAAGAACCCAAATAATTTTGGGTCCCTTGTAATGAGAAAATGGGTGAATCAAAGTTCTTTTTTGTCCAAGAAGGAAATACACGTTTGTTATATGATAGAGCAAGTTTTTTAGCAATAGTTACTTTTTCAGCAAAAACCTTGTTTTATTGGTGGGAGTGGAATCTGGCTTTACATGTTTCCTTAAAATGTCAGTGACCACAGTGAGTGTAGAGCCAGTTATCAGGAATAGTAACGTATTTGTTATGTGGGTTGTAAGGGGTTTTTTTCTTTTTGGAACTCGATTCCGTGCTTGTTCCCCCTACTATTCTTATGTATAGCAGTGATTGCATCAGAGGACCAAGTCCACTTAAGAGTGTTTTCTAGGTTACTCTTCACTCAGCCTAGATCTTCCCGAAGTTGTATATTTTTCTCAAGCTCAGCATACATAGTAGATTTTACTAATTTTAGCTCATTTTCAAGCCTAAGGTATGCATCACTTGCAACTTTCTTTCCCCTTTGAGCATTCACAAGCCTACTTTCCCTTCTTAGATCCTCAATTGTTTCATTTAGGTCTATAGCTACTACTAATAGGACATCTCTCTCATGCTCTATATTTGCAATTATCTCAGTCAAAATATCTTTTTCCCCTTTTTAAACTCTCAATGGTATCTCTTAGATCAACTGCAACCACCACTAGATCATCTCTCTCGTGTACTATTTCTCCTAGTTCCATAGTTAGGACATTTTTATCATTAATGAGACTGTGATATGCATCAATTAAAACATTAGCCAAGGATATAAGCTTCTTTTGAGAATAGAATTTCAAATTCTTGAACATCCAGAAAGTTTACCTCATCTTCATCTTCATCGTCATCCTCATAATCATTTTCTAATATAGCCATTAGAGCATATGGAATCATATTCAGGTACTTCACTTTCCACTTCCATCATGGAGCTTTCACCTTAATCATCATCATCTCTAGATTAGCTGGAAGAGTCCTCCCATGCAACAAGAGCTTGTTTCACAACATTGTCAGCAACATCTTTTCTCTTGAAATTTTTGTCACGAACCTGGTTCATTTTGCCTCCTATGTCTGTGTTGTGTGATTTGTCTTAAGGAGAGGACATTCCTTAATGAAGTGTCCTGAATTCCCGTATTTATGACATAGTTCGTATCCTCTTAGCTTGCTTGAACTGCTTCCATTTAGAATACCTCCATTTCTGCAAACTATTTTCTGAAATCTCTTAGACAGATATGCCATATGAGCATCCTCACTTCCTGAGTCATTGTTGTCTGTCTTGAGGACCAGGTTCTTCTCTCTTTTGGGATCTCTTATCTCATTTTCATAAGTTTTCATATTCACAATGAGTTCATCAATGGTCAGCTTCTACAAATCCTTTACCTATGTGATGTCGTTTACCTGCTTTCCCGGGAACCAGGTAATACACTAAGTATTTTCTAGACAAGTTTGTTCCTGAGAATTATTTCTCCCAGTGAGTGAAGCTCATAGATGATAGAGGTGAAGCGAGTGTTCCTGTTCTGAATGGACTCGTCGTCCTTTATTCTGAAGAGCTCATACTCAGTTGTCAACATGTCAATCTTCGACTGTTTGACTTGAGTTGTCCCTTCGTATGCTATTTGAAGAGATTCCCAAATCTCCTTAACACTCTCACAAGATGAGATGTGGTTGTATTCACCTAGTCTGATGCCATAGAGAAGAATTTTGCTTTGCCTTGAAATTCTTCTCAATATGCTTTCTATCAACATCGTTGTACTCTTTTCTCATTTTTCAGACTGTAGTTGTACCCTCACCAACAATTTTCACGGGAACAAAAGGTTCGTCACATATTACATCCCACAACTCTTAGTCTTCTGCCATGATGAAATCATGCATTCTTGTTTTTTCACCAACCATTAGTATTGGCCGTTGAATCTAGATGACATGTACATTGATTTTCCCTCCTCGAAGTTTGGTGGAGCAGCCATGATGAAGATCCTTTTTAGGTGTTAACTTTTTAGAAAGAACCTGCTCAGATACCAACTGATAGAAACTAAAGGTCCATCAAACTATATAGAAAACCAGGTTCTCTATTAGTTCCCGCAGAACACACGCACACTGCAGTAAGTAAATTTTATATGAAAAACTATCAGCTCACGGGATAAAAAGTTACGGCCTATCCTTGTAGGATTTTAATTTTACTACTGAGCAAACTTCATAGTACAACCTATTGTAACCTAGGAATTAACCTCTTAACCACTCACTAACTTGTCACAACTCTATTATAAGCCACTTTGTAATAAATCTATGATAAAGCTTTACAACTCGACTAACTCTATCAAAGACACAAACACAAAGATTTACGATTTACAAAAGTTTACTGCACAATGCTTCTAACTAAGTTAAGCATGAATTACAAGTAAAGTGTTTCAACAAAGGTGCAACACAACTAATTAGGACATGTAATGACTCAATATATGAAACTGGTCCTTTGTGATATTGTTTTTATTCTTGATGCCCTTGAGAATCACTTGCACAATTGACACGGACTTGAGAGAATGCTTGACAGATTCTTGAATATTCAAGTGTTTTTTTTTATCTTTGCTTGATGTTAATAATTCATTTGTGACATTACTTGAATGATGCAAGCAATTTAGGTAAAGGGTATTCCCCATAAAATTGATTGTTGCGCTGTTTTGCACTATTGCATGTGCATGCAACAACTTTGCAGTTGTGGGGAGTTGACTTGTACAATCACCAAGGGAACTAGCGGACATCTCCTCTCTGTTATTCCTTTGACTCTGAAGATTTGAATCACGTCTCCGACTGGAAACTTATTGATCTTAAGTACTCGAAGATGTGTAACGTTCCTTATCTAGTTCTTAACATTAAGTTTGCCGGATCATCAAAATATAACAGGGATAGATATAACCTATCATGGAGTATACAGCAATATAGTGACTCAGAGTTACCAAACCAATATTCTTTTTTTCACAAGTTTTCAATGGAGAACCACCTTTTTGGAGCAAACATACATTTTAAAAATACATGAGTTGCTCCAAAGAAAATTAATCAAAACTGAAAAGACATGACCTGGTGTCGACCTTTATTACAAACTACTGAATATAGATGCCTCACCATTCATGGAGCTAGACTCTTGGTCAGATCTACATATTTCCATAGATCGAGAAAACAGGAAAAAATTCCATCACCTAACTGCTAAAGTGCAAGGTAAGGTCCCAAGTTCTAAAAATATATATACATATATATAAGCTCCCAAGTTTTAAGAAAGTACGGAAGCAAAAAAAGTAATCTTGTAAACAAACATAAGCATATTAACATCATAAAGAACCACAGACAGACCAGCATGCAGATCTGGAAGGCTGTTGTGAATACAAATCCAGCGCTGACAGAGATGACAACAAGATGCCACGAGAGAAGAACCCATGGTTCTGCCACGTAGGAGTTCTAGAAAAGTAATAGCACCAGCTAGACTTGAGGATTCCGTTTGGAAAGGTGGGAGATCACGTGAATAGGACAGAGTTTGTTACGGAAAGTGAACTATTTTAGCAACAGCAGTATGTCATTAAGAGGCAGGCAATTCCGTTATGAGTCAACTCTGATTTCCATCTTCTGGTTTCTCAAACTCTTTCCTCTGGCACCTCACCTGCTTCTTCTATCCTTAGCTCTTTAATTTCTGCAATTCCTATTGTCTTGTATTAATTGGTTATGACCTTTTCCTATTTGAGTTGTAATCACATACCCATCTTATTAACAAAGCTGAATCTTTTGGTTACTGTTTCATTGACTTTGAGTTGAGAATTGAGAATACAACAAAGGAGGTACAGAAAGCATACATGTATACAAAGTAATCTGCTATATTGTACAGTTTATTCATGAACACAGATCCCTAACATCATAAAACCGGGCTCCTATGGATGGTCTTAGCTGTAGATTTGCAGTTACGAGTTCGTTTGGTTAACAGTTTGGGATGAGTGTGATTAAAGAATATTAATCAGAGGGATTTATAAAAAGTATATAACATAAATCTCTCTTTAACAAAACTAAAATCTAATCCTACATTACTAGAATACATTTTTGCTGCTAGTGTTAGCAATTTTCTGTCAGTCGTAGCTTACCTTGCTCTTAGGCTGTTGGAAGGAAAAGAAGAGAGTATTAACATCGAGACATCATTAAAGTGAACGTAGCAAGAGGACTAAAATAAACTTAACAAATGCATCTACTACGGCCTATATAAGCAACTAGGACAAGAATCTTTTAATTCAGAACTTAGGGAAGAATCCAAATTCATTGCCTGTTCCGAGGAAAAATATATACTACAAAATTTTGGGGAAATGTTTACTGGCTTGGCCATTTGGTAAGGTAGGGGGGAAAGAAAGAAGATATAGTAAAGGAAAATAAAAGAACAGCATAGCATCTAACTCTAAACATCCAAGTCCTTCTAGCATTCGCTACTTCGCCCGTCATTAATTATCACGTCTACTCCTTCTACGAGGAGCAGCGGCAGCATCTTCATTCTCCTCTTCTTTCTCCTCTGTAGCTCCTTGGTTGTTAGAAGTTGATGCCTCAGCACCGTCACTTTTCTTAGGCTCTGCAGTAGCTCTTGCCTGCACAAGCAAGAATTCTTTTATCAAAAACATATCCGTTACAAGCACAAAAGCAGGTGGATATTTCTTTTTTTTTTCCTTTCCTTTTTGCTTGGGGGAGGGGATGGGAGGAAAGCTGAGGCTGACTTCGGACTTACAGGTTGCTGTTTCTTCCCACCAAAGATGACCTTCAAGAGAACTGTGAAAATGACAACTATAATTGAAATGACAACACCAATTGTGAGATTTGGCTGTGTTTCGGCCTTCTGAAGAAGATCCTACACGACATGTCTATGTATTAGTCACACATGCAAAAATGAAACAACATGCAACACAGAACACCAGTCATACACTCACCAGTATTTTGGACTTGTGTTCACCCAACAAGGGGATGTCAGCCACCTTGTAGAGAAGATCAAATACCACTTTCTGCAGAATGTTCCAATTTATCTCAAGTCAAGTGACGAAATACAAAGAAAAACCAAGAACGATGGAATGTATGGTGAAGAAAGCACAATCAATTACCTGGAATCCTTTGAGCCCACCAGAGTTTGCTACTTCCTCAGCCTTCTGTTTCTCTTTCTCTGCATCAAACTTGGGCTTCCATGCAGTCTTCCTGTATGATTCTGCAACTTTCTCATCACTTGCTATCAAGATATTGTCAAACAATATACCATCTTGCATTGTCCATATTTCAATTCCAATTGCTGCAATGGGCTCAAAATTAGGCCTGTCGAGTTTGAAGTAGTTAGGATTTGGAATATCCCTTGGCTTCCAAATACCCTTGTAATTGGGATTGTCAATTAGTGGAGCATGCCATTTTCCCTTGTAAGCTGGATTACTCTTCATTGGTCTTTTCCACTCCCCACATCCAGGGCCTTCTGCACACTTCGGGTTATCAATTTTTGGAGCCTCCCATTCACCATCTTCCTCATCAACCCAATCTTCAGGCTTTGTTGCCTCAGGATCATCGATCTCTTCAGGCTCATCATCCAACCATCCCTCGGGCTTCTCAGCATCTTCATCTTCAATTTCCATTGGTGCATCCTCGTCCCAATCATCTGGTTTCTTAGCATCTGGGTCTGGAATTTTGGCCCTCTCATCCCAGTCGTCGGGCTTCTTATCTTCTGGATCTGGAATGGTCTCTGCAGGAATGAGAGGTGGCTCAAAATCATCATCTGAAAGGAAGTTTGCCTTCTTTTTCTCATCCCCATCAATCAAGATCAGCAACTCATTGTCCGGCTTGAGCACAGCAGTGTAGACATGGGTTAGTTTGTCAGAAGGTACAGATGGTGGAAACTTAAGGTGGTGCTCGATGTACTCCCCACTCTTAGGATTCTTGTGTTTCAAGATGAAGTGAACCTTGTTTGTGGCTCCGCATTTGTCTGGTCCAAACATTATAGCATAGGGAGAATCGTTGTTGAAATCCTTGGGAATCCAACCTGCCTCCTGGGGCCGGAGGTATTTAAGATAAGCACCACCACATTCAAGTCCATCCTGGAGGCGAACTTCATATTGAAGAACCACAGTTCCATCTTTGAGGTCGACAACATCGTCAAGCTCCTTGACAATAGCATATTTCCTTGCCTTCTCACTCACAAGAAGCCCATAGTCATCATGCCCTTCACTCTTGGCATGTTTCCACACACCTGAGACACAATTACAACTCAATATGAATGCTTGAAACTTCAACATCAAAGATTTGACTCAGCATCACAAACATAAAGACATTGCACAAAGATATAGGAAGCTCTACAGTGAGAAATTTATCTAAACAATAAAAGTTCGACTTAGCATTATAGACATAAAGGCATTGCACAAAGGCATAAGACAAATTCTAGTGAGAATTATTTTACGGGTGATGACAAACAGAATCAAGGAGTTCTACATCGCTTCGAAACAAATGGATATTGGGACATGTCCGTCATTGTGAACACAGTTCTGCAGCATATGCACAGAGTATTAATGGATTTGACAGAGTTCAAAATTTTGACAGGGTGGAAAATATATGATACACCTTCACAGTAATTAATGGATTTGACTGATAGTATATATACTTAAATGACAACACAAAGCATCTTTATCACCTTACTCCCTTGATTTTAATTTGTAGGTATAGAATGATGCTGTCACAAGTAACATCTTAAAGATATTACAGTATTGAATAATGAATATCACTCCACTCGGTTTTAGCTATAAAAAATCGTTATAAACTTGAATTAGCATACTTCTCTAACATAATATGCCACAACTCCACCCTCCCAAGGGTAGGACATCAGTAGAATGTCTCTCCCAGAAAGCGAAGCTGGATTCCTAATAATGCTGTATTAGCCATAGAGTTGCAGTTCAAGGAGAGAACATAATCAAATGTACAATGTCCCCATCCTTAAGGGGTCATTTGTTAGGGTGTACAAGAATAGTGTGGGATAAGGTGTGTTAGTAATGCAGGGATTGGTAATGCATAGGTTAGTAATGCAAGCATTAGCTATGCAGATAGATATTATTTCTCATCGACTGTTTGGCGTGGTGCATTATAAATTATAATGTAGTGCATAATTTTTCAGAAAAATAGTTATTTACAAAAATATCATCTATATTCTCTAGGTTTAAAAAACTTTAAGTACAATTGTCTTTAACTCTACTAATGCATGCATTATTTTCTATGCATTACTTAGAGAAAGGATAAAACCAAGTATGATGTATAAAAATGTATCAGTTATACACAGGTTAGAAAAAATGTATCAAACAAGGAGCTAATACTTGTATTATTTTTTCTAATACTTCCTACCAAACGACCCCTAAATGCATCCATCCTTCAAATTCAAGATTATCACTACATTATAAAACATGAGTTTAGCAATTAGTGCCCAAAGAAAAAAACACCCCATCCGCCTCACTTTACATTTCAACTTGGATGACACAAATTTGAGTAAACACCCCATCCGCCTCACTTTACAATTCAAATTCTAAATGTTAAGCATTGGTGAGATTTTATTAATCAATTCAACTTCAACCATAAGGATCTTCCACCGAGGGTGTGGCCTAGTCAATGAAGTGCGAGAACTTGGGGTCTGAGGTTTAAATCCCTGACCCCAACCGATTTCTTCCCATCTATCCAAGCTTTGGTCGATAGAGTTACCATATACTTGTTGCTGGTGGAAGTGGAAGGTATCACGCGAAATTACTCGAGGTGTGGGTAAGCTGGTGGGACAACACACTTATTTTTTAAAAATCTTACACTATGCTAATACGACATATATACATAAAAGTCAAATTCTTAAGGAATACTGAACAGATCCAGACGAAAAAACCTTTACCATTATAGTCCTCTTTCTCAGACACAATCCATCGCCCATCAAATGCCTTATCGAATGACTCGTAAAATTTCTATAAAAGAAAAGGCAACCAAATCTCAGCCAACACATATATTTGCAAAGACAAAACATACACGTAAGTAAAGATATTTATCTTACCACATCTGTAGAGGCATATAGTTGAGAGACGAAGCAACCGGCCAATAGCAACAATGAATATTGCGCCCAAATCCTCCGATTCCGCTCTTCCATAGCCAAATATGGTGCAAAGAGAGAATTAGATCAACAACGGGGAGAAGAAGAAGTTTCCAGAAACCGGAGAAAAACAGAGTGAAAATTTTTTCTGGGACAATTAATTCCAGATAGTAGCATAAATAGATCTTGAAATGTGGCGTCGACCTGTTGTAGCCAATTGTACTTTGTGCCACGTGATGTGAGCCAATTAACAATTGCCACGTTGTTTCTAGCGACAAATGCGAGCACTTGCATGGAAAGTTGATTCTACATTTGGGATTGTTTTGTGGCATTGATCCAAGTAATTTTACTTTTGTTCATATAAGTAGGTCATATCCCTGTGTTTTAAATTATATGAGACACTTTTTTTTAAATTTTTTTTAAAAATAAATAATGTATTTTTAAATTTAAAAATAATTTAATTTTAAATTTTTTATTTTATTAATTTCACTTTTAATAAAAAAAAATTATGATTACACAAATATTATGGTCTCATAAAGTATTTATTATTTAGTTTTAAAAATTACAAGTTCTAAATTTTTTTTTTCCGAATCTCTGTACCGAGTCAAAAACCTAATTCAAATTGGAACACGGGGAGTACATTAGCAGTATGTTATTTATTACTATTAAAAGGTTGTTTTTTGTGTTTTTCTATACAATATTAACCTCAACAGAAGTTTCTCTTCGATTTGGTTTGTGGCTCAAGTTTTCTTTAGAACATCTAACTTTATTAGTACAAGTAGTTTCTTTATTAATGCAAAATTATCTTTAAGATACAAGGACAGACCTTCAACGGAAAACAAAATGGAACGACATCAAAAGTTGACAAGGAATTCGGAACCAACAAATCTAGTTCAAGTTTACTTCTTTTCTTACAATAACAGTAATATTGAGATACGTATTACCGATATTGAAATTTAGATGGCAATCATAAGAAGGTGAAACTGGAAATATAAATATGTGAATAGACATTATTAATATATTTACAACGATTATCAAGGACGAAGGTTTCGTCGAATTTTTTTACTAAATATACATCTATGAATAATACAAAAATTAAATATTAAATACAAATGCAAAGGAATAACGAATCACCCCCAACTATGTCTTATAAAAAGAACAAAGTGATCGCTGCAAATATTTTCAGTTTAACAAGTTCAGAGTCGAATCCTGCAAGGAATTAACCTATCAGTCACAGCTATTGGACTCACAGAAATTCACGTATCAATTTTCAGAGATATTTGAGTAATAAATTGGGTGTTTATTAACTAAATATTTTGTAAATAAAATGCAGTAATTAAGAATTAGCTTTAAACAATTTGTAAGCAAGAATGAGAATGGTCTAAGGTTCTGATTTTCCTCTTGTGGGAATCATTTTAGCAATGTTTGCTGTAAATTTGCCTAAGTCTTCTCTATCGATCATGAGCACTCTGACTGTCGTAACTCTCTCCCTTGTAATTACAACAATATACTAGACATATTCTCCCAAATTATGCTAGCTGGCCTTAGTTACAGCTCACTTAGATTGCACCCAACATTTCGTTATCCCTAATCTCACCTTTAAACCCTTCGTATTGATCTCTCATATGCATTAAGAGTGTTGTTGTTCAACAACTACCTAATATACTCTCTTTACCGAGTAATCATATTAAATAGGCACAACCGATTGAGGGTCCTTCAGTCAACAGCAATCACAATATAGTTGAACAAAACAGAGAAAATATTAGGGCAAATCTATATTAACATAACATGAAATTCATCCTCCAAGGGTTCCATCAAAATCCTATATTAGGATTTTAGTTACGTATAATCGTTTTCACAGTCATAACGATATAATTCATTCTCAATGATAAAAACAAGGAGAAGAAAGGTAAAAATTCTATGTCGAATCTTCCACCTTGCTTCTTTCCTGTTCTTGCCTTCACAAATAGTTCAAAAACCTCGATATCCTCTTTTTGGGCGAGATGGGATTCATATAGGTCAAGGAGAGTCGTCCTGGAAATTATACAATTGACCTTGAATTATTTGGCTCCGAATACCCCGTCTGCAACCAGAGATGGACCACAGATTTGACACAAGTTTTGTCTGCGGGCGCAGACCTAACCGCGGACTTGGGCACGGATTTGGTCCTTGATATTTATTCTCCTTTTCGATTGTGTTATCCTCCGAGTAGCCTTCCATGCTCCTTATTGACTCCAAACTACTCTTTTAGCTTCCTCCTAGCTCGGAATAGCTCCTGCAAATCAATAAACTCTTAATTAGAGCATTTTGTTATCTTTTACAATAAAACATTGATAAAGTGCGGCCAAATTAGAATGTAAATATTAGCTAACTTGCATGATTATCATCTATTATCAACACCCCACACTTAAATATTTTCTCGACCTCGAGCAATCAAACCACACTCTACAACGGCCTAACTTCACTGAGCGACTCCCCTAACTAGTCACACCAAGAACATTTCACAAGAACTTAGCCCAATAGTGTAACATCTTCACCTCATGAGTTGACTCCCCCATGCCACGCAATATTTCTAACATTACTCACTTACTCTAACGCAGAGGTTAAGACTCACATTTTCGTCATGAATCAAGTGTCATTTCATAACAAATGAAAGTGGTTCCACCACACACAATACTAATTAAGAACAATTAGGAACTCAAGATAGAAATAATTCACTCACTCTCAAAAAGAACATTCATATGCCACAAAAAATACACCATAGGCTTGCCTGTAGAGGAATACTCCACTTATTGAGCTCGTTCAGTCTAGGATCAATTATGACTTCATTTGGTTATAATGTAGGTTGCGGGACGGGTAGGATACATTTAGGTATGAGAGTGACTACACCTCTCTAAGCACTTTTATACATATACTTTAATATTCAAACCTCATACTTATGTCAAACGAAACTCCAACTTCACATTAATATATATTACCCCATACTTCTTTAAGCACAATTACATTAAAAGCCACCACCATAAGGAATATTCTTCACAATAATGCAACAATTTGTTTTTTTTTGTTTTTTTTATTTAAGTGGCTCTTACTTTTTCTTTTCAACACAATGCACCATTCTCCTTATTCATTAGTTCCACTCAAAATCCAAACCAACCGCCCCACACTTTAACTTTTACAAAGTTCATAACAATTTGAGTGCTCATGAGAGGTAAAAGGTTCAAATAGATGATTAATTCGAATAAATGGGTAAGACTTGTAATGTGGTTGTGAAAAAAAGGATTACAGGCTAAAAGGGGTTAACTACTATACATAACAATTATGCGGGTAAAATATATATATTTGGCTTAACAAAGAAATGCCTATATCATTTCCAAGACTGAACAAACTACTACTTCACTTTGTAAATACATGGGGCAAGTTCTAGGAATTCAATGCAGTGCACATAGTACAAAATCCTCACACACACATGGCACATGACTTAATCCAGATTGGATCATCGAAATGCTCTAGTCAGAGCACTTAAGCCAAATTAAGAACATACAATTCAAGGCACTCTAATATGCATCAACAACTGAACCTAAGCATCACACTAAAGTATCTATTGTATTTAAGGCATAATGACATTCAGGTATCCTCCTTCCATATCATCCCTTAGCCTACAAGTACATTGATACACTACCTACAAAAGAAAATCTTTTTTCATATAGACTTAGCCCTCAAGAAATCCGTCGAGTGATATCCGCCATCGGACAATTAAAAAATATGAAAGTTTCACATATTCACAAATTTGGACTACTTACCAAAAACCAAAATCAAACTAACCAAAGACTACAATCAAATTAACCAAAGATCAAACTAGAATCAAGCTACATTCGTATATATACACATCATACCAAGGAAGTAACCCCCACCACACACTTAAAAGATGTCATGTCCTCATGTCATAAAATAGAAAGTAATGCGAAGCAAAGGAACTTCCTTGGAAGATCAGTCTTGATAAGATACAGTGTCGGGGTCTAAGTGATACGCCCTCCCCAGAGCACACAACCATACCATGATTTTCTTATCTAATTTAGCATTTTGGGTGGACAAGGCATCAACTCTAGTCCCCAAGTATGTAGCAGTAGTATGCATCCCTGCCATTTCCTGCTCTAAGGCTGCCAGCCATGTAACCCGACCAACCCTGGATGGACCTTCAGCTGCCGCAACATGCTCATGGGAGGGAGACTCAACCCCCACTTCATCCTGCTCATCATCTCCCTCATCGGATGCCTCAGAATCATCACTATCAGTTGAACTAGCTGCCACCGCCTCTTTCCCAATGGTCACTTTGGATGCCCGTAACATTATTTCTTTCTTCACCTTGTCATCCACACTGGGGTTCTCTGGCACCCCTACATCCTGACACAATCTAGTGACCATAGATGGGAAGAATAACACATAACTCCTCAGTGTAGAAAAGATGAACATCTCAGAGTGAATAACCTTGGCGACATCAAAATTGTGGCCATTGATGAAGCACCAGATCAAAGCAGCTCACGGTCCATTGACTTCAGTGGTGTTGTAGGATGGCAGAAATCAACTATTGATGATATACAACAAACACTTACCTTCAAATGTAAGTAAGGAGGAGTGTAACTTTGATCCTTAAACAACCCACGCTACCTCCTTGTCTGGTTTACAAATAGTTTGGAAAAACTATTGTCAATTATGGGTTCTCGCTTGTAAGTATCATAGTAATCCACCTCCCCAGTAAATGCAGTCAAGAGATACACTCTCCTGATAGCTTCAATCGAGGCATTTACCCACTTTAGTCGCACAATGCAAACGTGATCCTCATGTTCGGAATAGTTGGCGTAGAATTCCCTAACAAGCACAAGTTACCATCCTTCGGCTCCTCGAAGAAGATGTCAAGCATGTGCCCAGTCAGTTCTCTATGCATATTAGGGCACTCAGGGAACCCCTTTCAACTATTCGTTCTGGTATCGGCTTTCTAATAACCTTTTCACTGAAACGATCTTGGGCAGCTCTGGAGACAAACGATTGCTATCAAACTGTCCTAAAATGGCTGATGCCCATGCTCGTGATGAACCACCGTAGTGCATCTCTTCTTTGAAGATCTCATTGTACTTAAACATTGCCAAGTCCGCGGCTGGATCCGTGTTCAGATCCGCAGCCACGGACAGAACATCTGCAAAATCCGTTGATTCATGGTCAAGTCTGAGGCCGCGGATTAGGAGGCCAAGTTTTTTTATGTTTATGACTACTCCAGGATACTTGCGTAACCCCGACAAGTACAACAAATCAATGGGTTTCCTCCCATGAAGTGTCTGATTTAACATCACAATACGACGCAAATAAGCGTATTTAAAGTATGCTCAACTATGGAGGCTCGATCAAATGGGTCACTAACACTTCCTTTTCTTCCTTGATCATGCCCAACTATGCCTTATAAAAAGGACAAAGCAGTTGCTACAAATATAATCTGAGTATTTAGCCCAGAGTTGAATCCTCATAAAATTAACCTACCAATTGTTTTTATTAGACTCACTAAATTCTTTGTAATCAACGTCTGAGATATTGTGAATAACAATTAGTGATGTTGTAACTAACTATACTGAATAAACACAAGTAAACTAAAACTAACTATGATTGGGTTGTATGCAAACAAAAGAAGGATCTAAGGTTAGTATTTTCCCTATTGATGGAATACCTTCCTGTTATATTTCGCATAGATTTGCCTAATCTTCTCTATCGATTATGAGCACTCTTATTACCGTAAATCTCTCCCGAGTAATCACGATAATTTGATGCACTCTCCCGAGTTACGCTAGCTGCTTTTATTAAATCTCACTTTAGATCATACTCAAGGTTTTATTATCCCTAATCCCACCTTTAAACCCTCGGTTATTGATTCAACATATACTTTAGGAGTGGTATTGTTTATCAATTACCTAAATATGCACTCTCTCCCGAGTAATACATACTAAATAGGCACAACTAATTGAGTATCCTATCAATTAACTACAACAAGAATGTAGTTGAACAAATAGAAATTAAACCGGGAAAACTATATTAACATAACACGAAGTTCATCCTTCAATAGGTTCTATAAAAACTCTAGTCTAAATATTTTGCTACTCATAGCAAAGTAAGACAAAACTACAAAAATATTCATAATGTGCAAATAAAGATAACAAAGAGAAGATTGAAAAACTCTAATGGTTGATTGCTCTTCTCACACTTGTTCTTGCCTCCAATTCGGTCTAAAAACAAGCTTAACCTTTGCTTGGGTGGGTTTGTTGAGTTTATAAAGGGTTAGGATAAGTTTCCCTCGATTTGCACTTTAGTCCTAAAATTTTTGGGCGATTGCACAGTCGACCGTAGCCGCGGTAGAACACTGCACGACTGCGGTGAATGGCAACTATTCTGCCTCAATCTTTTGGCCTACCGCATTCCAGCCACAGTGGACTACAATCACGGTGCCATGTTGTCCAGTCCTCCTTTGCCTCTTTCTTGCTTATTTTCATTTGGGTTCTTTTTGGTTGGCCCTATATCCACATTCTTGACTCCAAAACACTCCATAGTCTTTTCCTAACTTAGATTAGTCCCTGCAAACCAAAAGAACACCAATTAGAGTATTTTGTTATCATTAAGCCTTTAAAATAACAATAAAGTATGGTACATTTAGAGTGTAAATAGTGTCTATATAGCCTGCTATCAACACTCTACACTTAAATCATTGTTAGTCCTCTAGAAACAAACTACACTCTATAGGCCTAATCATCATGGGGTCAATTCTATACTCCTTATACAAAGAAATGTTCACATGGATAGACTACTTTAGTGCAACCTCCTCGCCTCAAAAGTGGACTCCTTTCTAGCCACGCAATACCCCCAAACAACTCTCCTATTCTCAGTTAGAGGTCCAGACTTACCTTCCCTTCATGAATCATGTGCCTACTCACTACAAAAGAGACTTATATCATTTACAAACCACACGCCGAGGAATTCGAATACAATATTTCACTCACCTTCAGAACAAATTCTTATGCCACAAATAACACATCATAGGCTTGCCCGTAGTAAAATACTCAACTAATCGAGCTCATTCGGTCTAGAATCAAATATGACTATATTTGGTTGTAATGTTGGCTGCGGGACGTGTAGGATACATTTAGTTATAGTGACTATACCTCCCTAAGCGCTCCACTACATTGTGTATTTTTACGCTATTAACTTTGTCAGACCTTCCTTCCACCATTACATTATTGTGTTAACCCCTTATTTTTTTCTTTAAGCACACTTTTTCTTTTAATAGCTGCAACTACTTTGAGGCTTCTTTTTTATTCTTATCCCCTTAATTCCACTTAACAGCCCAACCAACCACCCACACTTATATTTTTCCATATCCGTTACAGTTTGAGTGCTTCTAAGAGGTGATAGGGTTCAACAAGATAGTCTATTTAAACTCGAGTTAGGATTGCAATGTGGGTGCCAAGGAAACCATGCTTACAGGCTCAATGGGGTTGATTAGGGTATACACAGTTAGGTGGGAACAAGCATACATAGAACGGTTAAGTAAAGAAAAACCTATACCACTTTCCAAACCAAATAAGGCTACCATTTCGCTTTGCATACACACACAGGGAAAGTTCTAAGCATTGAATGTTAACACAGAATACAGAAAGCCTCACTCACACATAGTACATGCCTCAATTCAGTTTGGATTATAAGAAACTCTGTTCCAAGTACTTAAGCCACTTAGGAACACACAATTTAAGGTCTTTTTGAGTCAATTAAAGAGCCTAAGTGTCACACTGAAGTAGTCTTTATTCAAGGTACCATAGAGTTAAAGGTCCCTGTTTCTATTTCTGTTTCTCGCCCAAGACTTTGTAAGCTAAAAAGAAAAACTAACTACACCCGGTTCAAATAGAAATCCTTGGAAAAGAAACGCGGTTTAAAAAAACCAAAGGGGAGTTGATACACTACCTAGTCAAACAAAAATCTTTTGTTTTTGTTTTTTTTGTTCGACTTATATCCCCCAAGAGACCCGTCGAGAGGTGTCTATCTTCGGGCCAAGTCGAAGTTAAACAACATAAACAAACAATACCAAACAGAAAAAACAACACCATACAAACTTATATAATTTTACAACAACCATCCCTCACCCCGCACTTAAAGCTCTGGCATGTCCCCATATCAATGAATATAAAGCAGAGTAAGGTAAGGGTACTTCCCTGATGCTTAATCCTGATCAGATACGGTGATAGGACCGAGTTGACACACTCGTCCTAGTGCCGGGAGCCAGCCCATGATCTTTTTCTCTAACATGGAATGTTGAGAAGTCAAATTGTTGACTCTGGTGCCAGGTCAGTGACCGAAGTGCGAAGGCCAGCCATTTCTTGCTCTAGGGTTGTCATGCGGATACTTCGGTGGGCCTGTAATTAGTCTGCCTCATCAGCTCTCGACTGTGGTGGGGCGGTAGCGCCCTCAGCATCCTCATCAGCAACATCATCATCATCAACCATCACTACCGGCTTTCTTCTAACTGTGATTTTGCTAGCCCGAAATGGGGCTTTCAATGGTAATTTCGCATCTACTCTATGATTTTCAGGAACTCGTGCAGCACGACACAACTTGGTAACCAAAGAGGGGAAGTAAAACCCTTTGAATACTTTTGGGGAGAGAATAAACATCTTATCATTAAGGATCTTGGCAACATCCAAATTATGGTGGGTCATAAACAGTAGATAGATGTTGCTCGTGGCCCATTGAAATTGGCATTGTTACTGGAGGGCAGCAAACGGTTGTTGATAATTGTTGGCCAATACTTAGCCTCCCAATTAAGAGATTGGGAGTTCAATGTGATCTGTTGCTTTATCCATATATGCTCCCTGTCAGGCACACATATTGCTTCTAGAATTGGTGCCCACAAGACAGTTGGGCGATGATAAGCAAGGTAATGATATGTATTCCCAGTGATATTGGTAGTCGATACACTCGACAAATGGCCTCAAGGGACGTATTTACCTGAGTGTTCCGTATTGTGACCATCCCATTAACATTATCCGGGTAGTTTGCATAAAACTCCATTACCATCAAGACATTCACCTCCTTTGGTTCATCAAAGAAGATGCCCAGATAACACATCCTCAACTCTATAAAGATACTTGGGCATTCCACTTGCAAGGCTTTCCGGTCAATATGTACTTCAGGTAACAATTTCTTGGACGCATTGGCGCTATGCTAGTCCTCAGCTGGTTTGGAGACAAACTTAGCGCGATCAAACTATTTCGCACTAGTTTGACCTGAGCTCTAGAAGAACTACTGATCTATTAACGGAGGACCCTGTGGTATGTCGCTTCCTGGATTGATGCATTGTGCCTGCCAAAAACAGAGGCTCATATTAGTGAGGGTTTGAGTTGTGTAAATCCTGGATGGTTACTTAGACTTCACCACCACCATGGTCACATTAGCCATTACAACTTCATTGGGGAAATTTCACAAATACATTATGAGCATGGTCTCTTTTCTAACACACCTAACCCCATGGAAGCATAACTCATCCTCCAAATCAACCATTCTTACTTACGATTCCACCCCACCACAATTAATTTTACACAACCTCGCACATCAAGGAAATCAAATGAAGTGGAATTTTCCTAACAGTTACATAACTTCTCCTATATAAGTACAGACGTCTTCATACCGATCAGTGATAGTCTAATTAGCCGGCTTGTAATTTATGACTCCTATGAACCTAGAGCTCTGATATCAGCTTGTCACAACCCTATTTCGCCCTCCGTGAACTGTCATGATGGCACTTAGTCTCAACGACTAGGCAAGCCTAAAAATGCGAAAAATGTTGGCACAAGAAGGTGAATTGTCATTATATATCAATCTTTTGCTCTGGCTGCTATTGACTTGAGAGGAAGTTAAAAGATTACAGTTAATGGTGTGGGGTGAAGACAAGTGAGGGTTCTTGCAAAAATTTCAAGACATCAGGGTACAAGTGTTGGAGAGTGCAAAGATTCTTTAAGAACAAAAGTAAAAAGTTTTGAAAGTAAATTTTCAATGAGATAATGTGGGGGTGTTTATAATTTCTCGCTGACCGCTCATATTTTTGGGAGCGGTCGACAGTCAATTGACAAGCATTTAATGTTATTAATACTTAAATGACGAGACGTTTTGTTTGTTTTGTCATTTATGTCAAAAAATATCGAGATCAGGATCGGAAGTTCATATCGTTTCTCGTCACCTAGTCTTCGAAAAATGAGGGAATTATCTGTATGCGGTCGAAGTCGGGCTCGACTTTAACGTGGTAGATTTGGCATAGAACGTGGCGACCACGAACTGGAGATTGACCTCGGGTCTCACCGAGCTAGAACTTGAGGTCGAAACACCTACTTTCGAGGAATGTTCCGACCTTAGCCTTAATCGAGCCGGAAATAACAAATGGGATTCTGAAATATATGTGACCGATCGGATATTATGGCTAGACTAATCGGCGCATATTAGCAAGGAACCGACAATTAGCAAATCAAGAGATTTTTACCTTTTATAGAAATGTGCCTAGGGTAGGACTCATCTACTATATAAAAGGAGTCTGATAATTTATTGAAGACATTGTAACACACATCCTTAAGTATTATAATATTATTTTCTTTATGCAAGCTATTGTTCTTCTGTATTTGACATCATTCGAATGACATTCAGTTCAAGTGAGACCTATTTCCTAAGGCTATAACTGTTCAAATCACACAGTTTGAATTTACTGTATTATTATTTACTTTATTTATGAATCAATCCATCGCCTTTTCTCAGATTAATCTACATATCATTAAAATCACTTATAAATTCAATTGTTATCCCACTATGAGGGTAAATAATGGACACTCAAATTATGGTTGAAACAATTCTTGCAATATTTTTAGGTGGTTTGAGCCCCCGCTTCCAATTTACTTATGTCATTTCCCTCTCAGCCTTTAGGTTCCTTACTCCATGCCAGATGCTGCTCAACTTTCAATTCAAATCTGCACGCGAATGACATTGAGGATAAACCTCCTATAGAAATGAAATGTGGGAGACAAAACTAAAAAGTGCTGATTTTCAAAGGATTTGTCATTGCTCTTGTTAAATTCGCATGGGGTGAGTGTCTTTGATGTTATATTGAACATATAGGGTTCTATTGTAGTTGGAAGCTTATCCCTCTTCTGTATAATGTACACAAATAGAAGGATATGAAATGAGACAAACATTTGGTGTAGCTTCTTCCTAATAGGTTAGTTGGACTTTTTCTTTCTATATTGTATTATTTTGTAAAATATGTTGTCACGATAATTTCAGCTTTACTTCTATTCATTTGATTTTCTTTCCCTTATATAAAAAAATTAATTTGATTTCGTGTTGTACGGACATAACTTGTTGTTGATTTACCTTCTTTGTTTAAGTTATTTGTAATATCCTATCTTACCAGATTTCAGTTTGATGGTTCTTTTTATAAAAATATTCTTTTGTTCCTATATCAGTAAATCGGAAAATTTGACTACCGCCTTTCTAAAGCAGAATCAATGGTACAAAATGCCTACTCATCATCAAAACTAAGAGACATTTTTCAGCTAAAATATGAGAAATCTATTATTAGTTAGAGAGAGGTAACCACTTGTAATATATCCATTTAGAAAGACATTACGCCTTAAATAAACAAAATAAAGAATGCTATGTTTTAGATGCATTATATGTTATATGGTTCTTAATATTCTTTTTCACCTATTTTTGTCTCTTGATTCAAAATCCATAATATTTTAGTTTCGAACTCGTTAAAATACACATCACAAGAAATCCAACACGACTATCTCTGATTTTGTGTTAAAAATCTTTATAGAGTATATTATTTATATATCACAGTGTATAACATATTAAATAATATGTTTACCTTTATATCATAAATTTATTTTCCTTTTTTGTGTATATTAAAAATTATTTTTCATTTTTGTATATCAAAATGTGTGTTAAAAATTATTTACTCCCACAACAATATTTATTTTCTTTATGTCATAGAACTTGCTCTAAGCTTATATACATTGCTATAGTGGAAGGGATAAGAAATAAACCAGAAAAGGGATACAAAGATGATTAGGAGAAATTTTCGGATACTTTTACAAAGAAAATAAAGTATAATTTTTAGGAAGATGGATGCAACCAATTAGAAGAGAGAAGGGGGAAGAAAAAGACAGATATTCTTTAATACAAAAAACTAAAGAGAGTAAATGAAAGAAGCACCATTTATGGAAAGGGGAGATAAGAGTACTGACTGCATTTTGGAACAAGATATGGAATGTAGAAGTCGAAATACAGTTGCTTTATTCATCTGATGCCAACGAAGAACTGGAAAGAGAGAGAAAGAGAGAGGTTATAAAAAAAAATTGCTATTTTAATGAAAATAAGTTTGGTTATTTGGTGCCAATTTTTTTAGGACCTAATATAAGACTAAAAAATAATCAATTCTTCTTGTGTATTATCATACCATGCCATTTTATTTTTAGTTTTAATTTGATTCCATAGATATACTAATATATAAAAATATATATTTATTTTTCTGACTATTATTTTATAGAAGCTAATTTTTCATAAAAGAAAATCACAATTTAAAAAAAGAAGAGAAGTGTTGTACGGTCGGAAAAAGTTATTTTAAACGAAGGAGGAGAAGGTGGAGGAGAAAGGAAGCTGAAGTTATTTTAAAAAGTGGGTATGAGTTAAAAGTTTTTAAAAAAATGGATATAGGTTAAATGTGGGCGACCAAATAGGCACCCCCATGCAATCTTTACTATATTATTTGGTTTTAGATTTTGGCTTGGAATAATGACATACTCATATAATTGGCAGGAAATAGCCCTAGTTATAGATATTGGCGTCAAATAGTCAATATATATATATATATATATATATATATATATATATATATATATATATATATATATATATCACAACAATAATATTTATATCACAACTTCTCTTTTTCTATTCCAACATGTATAATAAAATTTTATTCATTCTTTATATATCAATAATATAAAATTATGTATATAGTTATCACTGCCTTTATATCAATATATGTCACAATAATAATAGTGTAGTACCCTTTCGTTGGTGCTTCATGTCCAACAAAGGAGAATACAAATTTAGCCTCTTGGTGTATATTGTAAATACCTACTTGGTAAAAAAATCATTTAATTACCAAAAAAATATTATTGTATTATTTGTATATCACAATGTATAGCACATCAGACATATTCATACCAAAATAGATATCATGAGTTTATTTTTCTTTTTTTGTGTACATAAAAATTAATTTTTTTGTATACTAAAATATTATTTACTCCCACAGTTATATTTATTATTTTTTTTATTTTAGAACTTGCTTAAACATGGTATATCAAAAATTTATTTTCCTTTCTTGATCAATAATTAATAATTATATTATTTGTATATCATAGTGTATAACATAATAATAATGTACATATCAAGAAAATTATTAAAACTTTATTTTTCTTCTTTGTATAATACATTTATGATTGAAAACTCAAGTCCAAGACGACTCCACATGTGTATCTCCTATTGTAACCCGTGTATATCTCTAAGTAGATCAGTGGTATCTAATGTATATTATGTGCAGCTGTGTATATCCATAAATAAATTGTGTTGTATACTGATATACAAAGTGATATACATAGACATCCGTAAATGTGTTGTATACCGATATACAAAGTGATATACACAGACATCCTTGAAAACTTGTGTGTGATATATACTGATGTATATGATATACTATGTGATATACACATATTGCAGTTGGATTTTTAAGTCTGGATTTTTTCCTGAAACCAGTCCTAGTCACTTCTATTCTTGCTCAAATTTTATATATAACCTCGTTTAGGTATTTTCAACCAATTGCAATCACACCCACTCATTCAATCTAACCGAAAAAAGGATGAACAACAAAGTTTAAATATATTTTTCTCTCTTAGTTTTTGCTAATCTTGCTCAAATTTTATATATGGCCTCATTTAGGTATTTTCAAAAAATTTTCAATCACGACCACTCATTCAATCCAACCAAAAAAAAAGAAAAAAATAAATTTTAATATATTTTTCTCTCTGGGTTTTTGCTTCTGATTTTCTCTTATGCGAGATCAACCTTACCTTTTCATCCCGATGATTTTTTCTTTGTATAATTTGAAAGAAGTTGCTAAACTATGAGAGCAAAAGTGAAGAGATAGAAGAAGAAATACAATGAGAGGAAGGGAGAGGGAAGCCAAAATTAACGTGCGTTTTTTTAGAGAGAATATAAAAGATAGGAGACTTTTTAGGATTTGGCTATATAATGCTAATTATTTGGGGTTATCTTTGCCAAACCTAATATAATGATAAAAAATTGCCAATTCCTATTATGGGTTATAGGATGCCAATTTTTTCTTAAAAATATGTGTGTACACGGTCGAGATCATATTCCTTCATTCTATATGCTCGAGGAGTCATCCAAAGTCCAAGCTCAAGCGAGATCGAGTTCGATCTCGAGGGATCAGATCTAAGTTCGAAGACAAAGCACAACATCTGTTGGGGTCGAGTATGCTTGACCCTAGAATATTACTGTTATGGACTTGTAACAGAATGAGCTAGATTCTTGCCACGTCTCCAAGATCATCACGCAAATCTCGGAATATGATTATATGATTCTGTACTAGGCAGTTAGATAACTGTATCAGGAATTCTATTGTAAATAGAAATATTTCATATTTAGGATTCCTCTATTATATAAAGGGGACCCCAATTATTTATGACATCATCTAATAATTGAGAAGAGAATATACTCTCTATTTTTTCGTACTGCTCATCAAAATTATCCTTTAGCTCTATAGTTCTTACTTAATTTTCTTGCTCGATTGTTCTTATTATTCCAACCCACCTTGAGGTCACTAAGCTCAAGGTTACTGCCGCTAAGTTACATTGGTTTGATTCATTCATTTCTTTTATTTCTACTTCATATTTATCGATTATTAATTGGTATTGAATTTGATCACATATCTTAAAATCACAAATCAAATTTAATTAATACTCGTATTTTCGAGGTAAGTAGTTTGGCGCCCACCGTGGGGCTAAAGATAATAGTGACTGTTTCTTTACTGGTTCTTATTACACATATTGTTTTACACTTTTTCTTGACAAGAATTTTTTATTCTTAGGTTGAAAAATGCCTAGCTCAAAAAATGCACATATTCATGACAAAGAAGGTCTTGGTGAAAACAGCAATGTAGGCGTGAGTGTACCACTGGTAAACCCTGGGGAAGTGCCAAATATGGAACCAGTTGCTATTAGTTCTCATATTTCTCTAGACACAAACTTAGGCACAGACCCCGAAGGGAGTGTACCCAGGGAAGCCTGACCAGGGGACCAAGGAACACCGAAATAGGAAATGGGGGAGTCAGCCTCCAAGTGATATTCAAGATGCTGTAGGCTCGGCAAATCATCATCACTCAACTTAAGAGTTAGAATAAAACTCGAAATATTGTCTAACCAGTAAACTGTCGACATACTGAACAGACACTAGAAAGACTAGATGAAAGCGGCTCGGGGACTGACCCCACGATTATGAAGATGCTCAAAGAGTTCACTAAGAGGATCAAGTCCTGAAAAAATAAAATCGAAGACAATGACAAAAAGGTGGAGACTTATAAATCCTGAGTAGACCAGATACTGGGGCAGCTCCAGCTTTGAAAGGATTAAATTCCAAAACAATTATACAAAAACCCTTCCCTTAAAGTACGGCTCTTATGCCCATTTCCATAAAATTCCGCATGCCTAATGTACCCAATATAACGGAACAACCGACCCTAACAAGAAAATTACTTCATACACTTGCAGAATCAAAGGAAATGATTTAAATGACGATGAGATTGAATCGTTCTTATTGAAAACGTTTGGTGAAACATTGTCGAAATGAGCTATGATCTGGTATCAAAGCTGTATAGGTCAAAATCAGAGGCCTTCTATTTATAGGCTCGAAGATTCATCCTAGGCCTAAGTCCAGGCAAGGTCGAGTTCGACCGTGATGGACCAGATTCGAGTTCAAAGATAGAACACAACATCTGTCGGGGTATGCTAAACCCTGAAATAGTATTGTTATAGACTTGTAACGGAATGGGCTAGATTCCTGCCACGTCCCTAAGATTATGGCGCAAATCCCGGAATATGAGTACGATTCCGTACTAGGCAATTAGACAACTGTATTAGGAATATTCCCTACTGTAAATAGAAAGATTCCATATTATTCCCCTATTATATACAGGGGACCCCAATCATTGGCAACATCATCTAATCATTGAGAAAAAAATATACCCTCTACTTTTTGCTTACGGCTCCTCAGAATTGTGCTTTAGCTCTATTGTTCTTACTTAATTTTCCTGCTTGATTGTTCTTATTGTTCTAAACCCACCCCGAGGTCACCAAGCTTGAGGTCACTATTATTGAGTTATATTGGTTTGATTCACTTATTTCTTTCATTCTACTTTATATTTCTTGATTATTAAATGCTATTGAATCTAATCAAGTATCTTTAAAATCGCAAATTAAATTTAATTGTTACTCGTATTTTTTAGGTAAATAGTTTGGCGCCCACCATGGGGTTAAAGATAATAGTGATTGTTTCTTTTCTAATTCTACAGATTTCCATTGCTCAACTTCAAAGTCAAAATAAGACTGCGAGTGTAGCTGAGCATGAAAACAATCGACGTACTGAGCCAACGGTGGAAAGGCCCGATGAAAATGGCTCGGGGACTGACCCCATGACTATCAAGATGCTTGAAGATCTCACTAAGAGGATCGAGTCCAGGGAAAAGAAAATTGAAGAAAATGATAAGAAGGTGGAGACTTATAACTCCTGTGAAGACCATATACTGGGGGCATCTCCAGTTTTGAAAGGATTAGATGCTAACAAGTTCATACAAAAACCACTCCCCCAAAGTGCGGTTCCGACGCCTACTCCTAAAAAGTTTCGCATGCCCGCCATACCCAAATATAACGGAACATCCGATCCTAATGAGCATATTACTTTATACACTTGCTAGATCAAAGGAAATAATTTGAATGATGCCTAGATTGAATCAGTCTTATTGAAAAAGTTCGAAGAGACATTGTCAAAAGAAGCCATGATTTGGTATCACAACTTACCTCCTATTGACTCATTTGCTATGTTAGCAGACGCCTTCATGAATGTACATGTTGGGGCCATAAAGGTGGCCTCGTGAAATCAGACGTCTTCAAGATAAAACAAAGGGACGACGAGATGTGGAGGAGTTCGTGTCCAGGTTTCCGATGGAATTGTCACACCTCTTTTTTTCACTACACTCGCGAAGGGCGTATAAGGGTGTTTTTTCCAATTAAGTGACAATTGAAACGGGATAATTTTATAAAAATTTAAAGTCGCCACTTGGGATAATTTATGGTATCTCAAGTCATCGGTTTAAATTTCAAATCGAGAAAAAGGTTGAGTCTGTATTAAGTCTACCAACATAGAAATCCGGGTAAGGAATTCTGTTAACTTGAGAGAAGGTGTTAGGAATTCCCAAGTTTTGTGGTTCTAGCACGGTCGCTTTGATCCTACTTGGCTTATTAAATTATCTAATCACTAATTTAGACCCTATGTGAACTTACCTCTTACCGCTTCTAAATTAAGAAAATTATCTTGAAATGAGTTACACGTACATATACCCATTTATTTGGAACATCAAAAATTGTGTCATGCGAACGTGTCCACAAATAACAATTATTTATTATTATTAAGAGACTTTGACCAAAGTTTCGCGAATGCATACTCCAATTTTATTTTTAGAAAAAACATAATTGTGTTACGTGGACGTATACACAATCACAATTATATTTTAAACGGCCCTAATGGCTTTTCTACGAATGTTAATCATTTTTAATATCTAGGTTAATACGAGGGCCATGCAATTTGGATTTTGTTTGGCATGGCACATTACGAAACACTTTACTTAAAGGTTTCTATATTAACTCAGGTAGGCCCTAAATTGTTATATATTGAAATATGGCTAGTCCAATTGTCCCAAAAGTCTTGATTAATTGACTAAGGACACGGGGACCTCTTGGATAATTACTTTAAAAATTAGATCATAGGTTTTGGGGCTGTTCAACGGAATGAGCCTTGCCCAATAAGAGCATATCGTGTGGCAAATACTGCCATTTCCAACGATGAGACTTCAAAAATTTGGGCCCGTATTGAGCCCAAGTTTAGACACACAACGGACCTGGGCGTCCAACCCAAATTGAATCCTTGCAAAACCAACTCAATCCCACAGCACGAATTAGGCCTCAAATAATCATAATGAACTTGAAATCCTAAGCTGCAATCACTGCTATCCAATGCTAAAACAAGAAAACCCTTAACCATTCCAAATAACTAGAATTTAACATCTCCAAGTGGGTTTTCAATCTGCAATTACACATTTTGTTTACAAGAAATTCATCCACTAATTTACTTACTAGCATAGTTTCAGATTTAGCATGCATGTATCCATATACTCGTTACATCTCTCCTTTCAAATCCTCATTTCACATGTCTTTTAGTCAAATAATGGATAGACAAACAATGAGAAACTTAATGAAACAAGTGTACTCTAACAAGCTTATGCAGATCCCAGCAGTGGATTATTCACTATAACAAATTCTAAGCTTGACTTATGCAAATTAAGGAGTATCTCCTAATTCACCTTGCTGATACATCCCCAATTTCGAAGACAAAAACAAGAGGAACACACAAAGCAACAAAAACATAAGAAGATCATATGTACTAAGCTAGTGTAATCTAGATTTCAACTACAATCCATATAATGACAAATACATCAACCAAAATCCAAACGTGGTATGCTGATCATAAAGAAATGGAAGAACAAAGATTAAATTCAATGGACCAGCACTACACTTCATCTTATTTCAATAACAAGCTTTGCGTTACAAATTAAGTGATGTCCATAGGGCTGAATAATACTTGGGATAATAAAGGAAATAAAGAAGAAAGTGAAAATCAGTTGGTTCATAGCAACAACAGGTCACCAGCCCAATTTCAATAGAACAGTGACCCAACAAACCAAATAACTCCAAAAAAGCGACTACCCCAACTTCAAACCATTTCTGCTCAAAACAGAGTTGATGATAGTTTAAAAAATGAAGGCAAACTCTGGAAATCAAAGAAGGATCTGAGAGTTCAATGGAACCGTATTTTTCTTTCTCAATCCAACAAGTTTTTCTGTATTTTTATCTCCTAAAAATAATCTCTCTCTTGAGCCCCGTGTAACGTTGCCTTTATAGGCAAGTTACTTGGGCAGCAAGTATCAACTAGGTTTTGCATTTTTGACCCCTTTTAATTTTTATTTTGCTACTTAGTCCCTGAAATCTTGGCTTGCTTGCCAAGAAAGCCTACATTCATATTTCTATAAGCTTCTAAAGGGAAATGCTGCAGATTCCTTAAGGAATTTTCCGCCCTAGTTATCCCTTTTTTTTTACATTGAAGTTCATGGGTCAAGCTGACCCAATATTCAAATGAGTCCAAATATGGGTCAAGAAGCTCGGAATAAACAGCCTAATCTACAATAAATAAATAATTTATTTTTTATTTTGATTCAAAATAAGTGTCCATTTATATAATCAAGAAAACTTCAATGTTTTTTTCCACCTTTACGTATGTATCCCTAAAAAGTCTTTTACTCTTTACATTTGAGAAGATAAGTAAATGTTACTATAACTATGTTGTAACTTTAATGAAGAGTAATTTTAGTCACACTAAATATTTTCGTCTAGAATTTAGTATTTTCTTAGTGGATACACCCAAAGCAAATTGGTCATTTATTGTGGAATAAAGGGAGTATAATTTAGAGTCTGATCACTATACATAAATATAATTTATCTAATTACCATTTGTAGTTACTATTCAGCTTGTGTCACTTGTATTCTGAGAATGCTATTGAATCCCTTGCTACTAAGCGGGTGTTCTAACTATGGCTGTCCAAGGGGACGGGCCGTCCCGTCCCATCTCGCATCCCTTCCTGTCCCGTCCGGTCCCGTCCCGTCCCGCTTCAAGTTAAATGGGATGGGCCAATGTTAAACATGACACGGGATTTCGTCCCGTTTGTCCCGTCCCGCGTCCCGCCAGATTTTAAAAAAAAAAATTAGCCGTTCGCCAACGGCTTAAATGGCAAAAATAGCCGTCTGCAACGGTTCAAACAGCCCCTACTCCCCCCCCCCCCCCAAAAAAAAGAAACACCCCCTAACCCTTGTCCCCTCCCAAACTATTAATATAACCCCTAAGTTTATTAAATTGCACTTTGGCCCTATTTTCTACTATAAATACCCCCATTCTTCTTCATTTTTTCCCACAAACAATCAATCTTCTCTCTCAAATCTCTTACATTCTAATATCCTATCTATATTCTATATTATTCTCTCAATTTTGTTACTATCAAGTATCAAGTGCTATCTTTCAAGTTTCAACTTTCAAGTATTTGGGCAAATTTTTTGGAGAAATTTTCAAGCTTCAAATTAATTCGTCAAGTATTTGGAACAATATTTGGGAAATTTCTTCAAGTTTCAATATTTAATCACGATGCATTCGTTCCATCTCCTAATTTTAATATATAATTTTTGCGTATCATTTTAGTGCTTAATTTTTGTGTTTACTTTATGTATTATATTTTCGTATTTCATTTGTGTGTTTAATATTTGTGTTAGCTTTTTAAATTTAATTTCATATTTAAATTGTGGCACCTAAAAATGTATTTGGTATGTTTTAAAAAAATAGTAAAGGTGAAAGTAGTAATAATCCTAATCCTAACCCTTCTCCTAGACCTAGAGTTAGAAAGGATATAGATGAAATGACTTATATTGATGAAACTTTATTTTCCCAACCCCCACATTTATTTGGAGAACAACTAGATCATAAAACTTTACAAAGACAATTTGGCAATGATATTTTTTTTGAGGATGAAGAAAATGAGGAAGAAGAATTAAATGAAATACCCACTAGTCCCGCAACACAAGCTCCAACTCAGAGTCAATCTCAGTCTGGAGCTTTACCCCTGTACCCCTGTAAGGGGTAAGCCTAAGGCTGAACGTCCCAAAACATCACTTGTATGGAAATTTTTTAAACATGATAAAGTCAATCATCGTGCTGTATGTGAAAAATGTAAACAAGTATTTGCACACTCAACAAGTGGTGGGACGGGAGGTTTAACCAGATACTTAATAAAGGATCACAAATCTTTATGGATATAAGCTAACATAGAAGCCGGAAAAATTATAAATCATACCATCAGTTCTGGCACTCCTAGTGGATCTGGTTCTAATCAAATTCAACAACAACTTGACCCTGCTTCTGGTCATGTTTTACACAAATATAACAAAGATAGAGATCGTGAGAACTTAGCAAAAATGATGGTTGTATGTGGCTTACCTTTTACTTTTCCTTCTCCCCTGCTTTTGTACATATATACAAGAAACTTATAACTCTGTTTTTCAAGGTTTTCCTAAGACCACAGTTAGAAATGATGTTTTTAAATTTCAAACCGAATATCTTCAGTATATTCGTTGTGTATTTTTTCACTTAGATTATAAAGTGTCTATCACATCTGATATAGGTCGTAGTCCTAATGGTTGTGATTATTTAACTGTTGCATGTCAGTGGGTTGGTCATCACTAAAACTTGCAAAAACGTATTATATGTTATAAATTTATTGATTCAAAACACAGTGGAGCATATATTGCAATTACTGTTCTACAAATACTTGATTTTTATGGACTCGTTAATAAAGTTTTAACTATCACCTTAGATAATGCTTCTGCTAACACAACCGCGAAAAATAGCTTAAAATCTAGACTTTGTCCAATTAATCCAACAATTTTTCATGTTAGATGTGTATGCCATATTTTTAACTTGGTTTTAAAAGATGGTCTTAATTTATTTTCTAATGCTTGTAGTAAAATACAACATGCTCGTGGCTATATTTTTCGTGCTCATAAACAAAGTAGAATTCGTGAATTTGCTCAACAATGTGCTAGTGATGAGCTTCTATTTAGAAAAGTTCCAAAAGATGTTTGTACTAGGTGGAATTCTACTTATGAAATGCTTAAAGTTGCTTATGATTATTGGGTGCCTATCCAGAAGGTATTTAATATGCATAATGCTTATCCTGTTGATCAAATTGTTGATTCTGATTGGGATGAGATCAGAGAGCTTACTGAATTTTTAGAAAGATTTTATTATGCAACAAACTAATTTTCTGATATATATTATCCTACTATTACACAAATATTATGGTATATTTGTGGAATTTTTTTGTATTTGGTAAGTTTAAAACAAATCCAACTTATGCACCGGCCATTAAAGAAATGATTTTAAAATTTAAAAAGTATTTTTTCCCTATTCCCGAAGTTTATTTAATTTCTACTCTACTTAACCCATCTTTAAAACTAAGAGGTGCAAAGGGACTTGTTCGTAAAATTTATGAGAATTTAGAAATTCAAGAAAATGAACAACCATCTCTCGAAAACTTTCAAGCTAGCATATATTCTTATGCTAGATCAATGTTTGATATATATAAATCTATGGATACAACTAGTACTAAAATTGCTCATTCTACTTTTAAGTCTGGAGCAGATATTTTATGGGAAGATATGGATGATATAACAGGTTTTGATTCCTCTATTGATGATGAACTTGATTCTTATCTTAATCAAGGATTAGAAAATATTAAAGATGAAGAAGGCAAGGAACAACTTTTGTCATGGTGGAGAGAGCGTGGCAAGACTTTTCCAACACTTTCAATTATGGCTCGAGATATCATGGCTATTCAAGCATCAACAGTAGCGTCGGGGAGTGCTTTTAGCGTGACAAGATTTCAAATTGGAGATCATAGACATGCATTAGCAGAGGACAATCTAGAGATTTCCGTATTATTTAGAGATTGGATTAATTCAGAAACAAGAAATCTTGATTTTGAAAAATTAACCACTAGGGAAGAAGAAGAAGAATACAATGAGATACTTATCACTGGGAGCGATGACGGCATGGAGCTCATAGAACATCAATCAACATTGCCAATTCCAATAGAATGTCCGAGAGATATTATTGATAAGTTAGAAAGAAGCTATATAGGAGCTTACAAATATTAGTATGATCATTTGTAATTGGCTAATAAGAGGCCTAGTTCAAACAGAACCCTTCCTAGGAGGCATCTGCATAGATTAGGTGCTCTTCAAAAGAATTATATTTGTATTTGAGATTTGAAAGTTTTATTACTAAAATAAAAGGCTCTAAGCATTGAGGTTTTTTTTATGAATTCTCTTAGTTACTTTATAGTTAATACTTTGAAATTATATTAAATAAATTATAATTGCATTATAAATGTATAATTAGTAGAATATTTCATTAAAAGTCTTTTGTTTTAATATTTTATTATTCTTTACTTAGTTTTCTAATTTTAATTTTAGCATAGTAAAATTTAAGTTTATTCAATAAGTCAAAAATCTAGCCGTTGCAAACTTTAAAAACACAGTAATTTTCAAAGTTTTTTAATAATAAAAAATACACTTAAGGCCCACGAACCCGTCCCGTCCCATCCCGTTCCGTCCCATCCCGTCCTATCCCGTTTGTTAGCGGGACGGGATGAGACGAACGTTTCGTTCCGTTTTTCCCGTCCCGTTTCGTCCCGTCCCGCTTAAATATCGTCCCGTCCTGTCCCGTCCCCTTGGACAGCCCTAGTTCTAACCAACTGAGCTATAAAAATTTATTGATCTCTTATTTCAATTCAAAACAATTAATCTCTTATTACAATACTATAAGTAAATTTGAAATAGTAATTTTTCGAAAATACAAGTACAAATGATAAATACTAATATAGATTTGATTTGTCGCATAATTTTTCCTATTATTTACCTTCATATGAATTAAATCTAAAGATAAAATGGAGTGATTTATTAGGCACAACTGCATAAATAAAGACATAAAGAGGACCACAGATTTGTACCTGTCAAGTTGTTGATATATATAAATACTATAATAAAGACAGAGCCTAGGTGGTTTCCCATCAGAATGGCGGATATTACTAGAAGAAACCTCATAGCTTCATTTTCTTGATTTCATTTCGTTCCTTCCTCTCTACTACTACTAATACCAATATATTTCACATATATTCCGGACAAAAGTTTATATTTTCTACTACAGTGTATCTTCTTCTTCTTCTTTAAAAAGCTGTGTTCTTTCTTGATATTATTGAACTGAAATGGCTGTGGCTATGGTTTCTTGTGGGATGTGCACCAGTTTAAAAGTTATAGAGAAGCAACCCATTTTAAGATCAGGTTATTTTAATGGATCTTTAGCTTTGAATCCAGTTCAGAGACTGTGCATTAACCCGAACAGGTAAAGCTCGTGCCTTTCTACATTTTGTTGTAATTTGATTATTTGGTTGCGTATCCCCAGCTTCAACATGGATCTCTTCTCAGTTGAGTTGATATAAGTTGCATTTTCTAAAATGGAATTTATCTTTAGCATTGGTTGTCGAGCATGTATAATTAATAGCTTCTCTCATTGTAATTTTGAAATCGTAGTTTCTTCCAAATATTTTAAATTTTAGTGAAATTGGAAGGCTTCAAGTAATATCTCTAACCTAACCACGAAATTTGAAATGCAGTTTGCTGTTTGATTGATGCTAAGAAAGTTAATTTTGTAGTTGGTTTTACCTCAAACACTGGCTAATTTTGTGATCAATTGGTCAATTAGGAAAGGACAATTTTCAGAGCTTGATAATATTTGAATTTATCTTCCAACCTCCTAAAGTTCATTAGTTTCTATGGTTTTGGAATTTCAGTAATTTTAGATTAGTTACCAATTGAAATCAACTGCTTTGTCCTTTCAGATTAGCTTTTGCTGGGAGTACAATTATTCCAAAAGCATCCTCAGCTACAGCTCTAGAGGTATCTAACATACTAACTGATTGAAATAATAATTCCATTTTATTTTTTGTTCTGAAATTGATATATTTGTTTTTGAATCACGAAATCTGACAAGCAGGAGGGAAGTCCACATGACACTGCTGCAGTTCCTACACCCAAAGTCATAATTGATCTGGATTCAGATCCAGATGCAACTGTCGTTGAGGTTACATTTGGGGATCGCCTTGGAGCGCTTCTTGACACAGTAAGAATCCATTCTCTTATGATTCGAATGTTAAGTGCTTTTGCTGCCAGTGCTGGTCTTGATTTGCCAATTGTATTTCAGATGAATGCACTAAAAAATCTTGGACTGAATGTTGTCAAAGCTAATGTCTGTCTTGATTCATCTGAGAAGCATAACAAATTCGCCATTACAAAAGCGTAAGTTCATCTTGTTGATTCGCTATTCTATTTCTGTTGTACGTGCTTAGTCCTTGCAATCTATTAATCACACTTTCAAATGAATCTTTTATTATGTGTCTTAACGGTTTTGGTTCCCTGATTGAAATTCTAATTGTTTTGCTATTGAGACTTGTTTCTAGTTCTACGGGTAGAAAGGTCGATGATCCGGAGCTGCTTGAAGCAATCCGTTTGACGATCATCAATAATATGATGGAATACCACCCGGTAGAAGCTTCAATAAGTTGTTGAACATCAGTTGCTTGATCTAGCACCTCCTGAGGGATTCATATATAGCTGCTTCTTCTTACTGCATATTTTCTTGTGCAGGAATCTAGCTCCATGTTAGCTATGGGGGAAGCTTTCGGTGTTTATCAACCGTATCAGAAGGTTGCTAATTGCTTCTTATGCTGTCCAGATCTTGAATATGCGCAAACACCATTGCACGAATATGCACATCTATGTTGGTTAGTTTGTACATCATGTGTGTGTCAGTGCATTTTTTTTGGGGGGGGGGGGGGGTTGATTTTCTGAATGTGCTAGATTCCTGTTCGTGTTTGCATCGCTAGTAATGTCTGATAGCTTTCTCTCTAGCACACTATGATACAGAAACCAAGGCTTGATTTACTTAACTTTCCTATCAACCATGTAACTTAAATCTTACTACTTTGTTGTTTGTGATGAAAATTTTCAGATTGACGTCGACATAGCAACCCATATCCATGTCAATGATGATGGTCCTGAACGCAGGTAGCATATACATCCTTTTATTGGTATTTTATCAGCATAGGCTAATTCATTGACTGTTGGACTCAATATTCAACCTCATTTAGTAATCCATTGAATGAACAAGTTGAAGTGAATAGCAAAATGCGTCTATTTTGCAGCTTACTCTGTGTAGAGACAGCAGACAGACCTGGATTGATAGTTGATCTTGTCAAGATCATTACTGACATAAATGTTGATGTTGAATCTGGAGAATTCGATACTGAGGTAAGAATACTACAGGTGGTTTTCCAAATCATTTTGCTAACAAACTGTTTAGGTGGTAGTTGTGCCAACTACCGGGGGCGCTCAACGGATTTTATGGCCTAAAGCCAAACATATTAAAATTTAAATTTCTTTTGTAAAATTTATATGATAATGAGATACAAAGCAAAGTCCTAAAACTTTGGCCTAATGGTAAGTGTACAACGTGTGATGTGCGAATTAGGTGCACGTCACAGTTTGAAACTTTGTCGTGAATGAAAATATGACATTAATTAAGTGGAAGAAAGTAGAGGGTGTACGATGATAATCTATGGACTTTCAAACCTTGCACCGCCCCATTGCATTTGCGGATTTTTCCTAAGAAGATGAATTTTTTTTGATCGTTGAAATAGCTCTTTGATTGAAAGAGGATGATTCCTATAATACATTACTCCAGTCGAGTCGCAATGAAACCAAAGACGTATAACGCCCCTAAACTATAAGATAAGTAAGCCTCTCCAGATTTTCTAATGGATGGGCCAATAAAATATGGTGAAAAGAAATAGTCAATCGGAGAAACTGAGGTAAAATTAGAAAGTAAAATCATTAGAAACATTAAAAGAAAATATGAGTGTACATAGAGAGAAAAAACTAGATTTGATAATGAAGGTAAATGCATCATTTAATTAAATGAGAGAATTTTTATCAATTTGACATTCAACCGTATAACTTTAATTAAAACTTTTAAAATATTTTATGAATAATAATTACATAAAATATATGTGACACATAGTACTTAAAATTGGGGCCCTTAATATTTTGGGTGCCTAAGGCAATGGCTTCATTTGCCTTACCCTTAGGCCGCACCTGAACTAATAAGTAGCAGCAGCAGTAGCTTAGTAATGAGTGAAAACTTTATCTTGGTGCAGGGACTGCTAGCTAAGGCAAAATTTCATGTCAGCTACAATGGCAAAGCTCTGATCAAGCCCCTTCAACAGGTAACCGACGCTACGGCGGAACCAATATGCAACTTGAGTTATTAGACTTCGGTAGCTTGAAAGAAATTATTTGACAAATTTCAATGTTAAACCGTTTCAGGTTCTTGCAAACAGTCTGCGTTATTTCTTGAGGAGACCAACAACAGAGGATGCAAGTTTTTAATACAAAATATGCCGAATAAGTTAGAATTTGTCGATAGGGTTAACCAATTATCAAGAACGAAACTTGCTAGTTTTTGTAGCATTGATCTATTCCAAGGTTTGCGCAGAGAAAATATGCATGAAATTTGGAAGCATAGTTTCAATGTATACTGCAGTAACATTGTAAATTTGCTACCATCTATACGTCAATGATATGCATTTCCAGAAGAGGAATGAGCCAATTATCAGTTATTACTCGTCGCTGTAATTTGAGCTATCAGCAGGGCAGAAGGTAGAGTACTAGTTACAGGTTCGGACAACCCTAGTAATTTTGGCGTAGACCTTGTATTTGTATTAAAAAATCCATTAAATGTATTTAACTATTTAGTTGCGAACCTAATAACTAAGACGTTTTATGGGTTCGATGATAAGTTCACAACCCATAAATTTTAAATTCCGCCTCCACCTTTGTTATCAGCTTCATTAATATTGCTACCACCTTTTCGTATAACCGCAGGTAGGCGAAATCACGGAAGAGACTAGAAATGAAAGAAGTTGGATTCATCTTGTGTAAATATCTATCAATCTTGTTTCCTCCTTGATCTTCAATCAACAATGAGTGTGTTCTTGATGTGATCTGATATTTTTCGTGTTAGCTATTATGAAACAATTTGAGCATTCAATCCAATTTTTTAAGACAGTAATGAGCGGTTAATGACATTATAAACCTTTATCATAGGATAAACAAATATTCAGTTGCTATCTTATCTTCACTTTAGATGAAGGGAAGATAAGGCCTGTGACTGGAAATGGAGAAAATCTTTTACCGTGTCTCTGGATTACTGTAAAAAAGTTTGATCATTTTCTTCTTTTAGAAGTGGTAAAAATGAAAGAGAATAATGTGAAGGTACTGATGTGGTGGGAGTGGATAAGGAGGCTAGTTTAGACTTTAGACTTTAGAGAAAGGGTGCGTGTAGATGAGGACCACTGCCCAGTTAGATGGATAAGAGAATTATTGCGCAACCAAAGCCCCATCATGTTAGCAAAATGGATTTTCATTATTGCAGTTGTGGATGCCATATACAAAAAAACTCTTTAATCTCTATTTTTATAATTATGATTGATGGCGAAATTAAAATTTAAAGTTTATGAATTATGAATTTATAATCGAATTTATAGTTCGTCCTAGTTATTAAGTATAAATTAAATATTTATACATATTTTAGGATCTAAGCAAAGCTATGTATTGGTTGAAACCCGTAAAGAATATACTCTAGCTTTGACCTGGTTAATTATGAACATTGTTTCTTATATTTTTGACAATTATTTCTCGCTATTCCTTCCTCATCATCTTTTTTCTTTTTCTCCAATTTATCTTTGGGTCCACACGTTTGTAGACGATAGAGAAAGGGATATATGCTAAAATTTAAATACCTCCGTTTGGCCAATAAAATTCTAGTTTTCTGTTATGAAATAATTAAAAACAAGAACAATAATACAAGAACAAGAACAATAGAGAGAAAAGTAGAGAGAGGAGTATTCTTATTGATACTTTGGGATGAATTACAATGGAATAGAACCCCTTTATTTATAGGGAGGTGGTGACTTAGCCACCAAGTAGTAAACCCTAGGATCTCTCTAAATATGGACATTCACCTTAAATAGAATATATTATAACACTCCTCCTTGAATGTCTATTCAATAATGTGCCTCGTTAAAACCTTAACTAAAACAAAACCCAATGGGAAAAAATTATAGAAAAGGAAAAAGAGTACACATGTTTGAATATGCGCCTATTGGTTGCCTCGTTAAAAACCTTGCAAGGAAAACCCAGTGCGACAAAACCTTGTAAGGAAAAAAGAGTGCAACGCGCATTAACTCCCCCTGAAAAGAGCATCAATTCACATCCTTGAGCATTTGCATTCCAATCTTGTGCACCATCTTCAAAACGATCTTTTGTAGAGATTTGATAAATAAATCAGCCATATTGATTTGAATAAATATTCCGCACCTTGAAATTATCATTCTTGATAGATATGAACATCTTCATATAATGTCGTGGAATGACTCTTCAATATCTCCATAGAGGTATTCTCGATGCCATCATGCTTATAGTTATAGCAAGATACATATGTACACAAGTTGCACTTAGGATGTGGTACTTCAGGACCAAGAATTGTATATGCTTCAAGCAACTTCAATCATTGACTTTATACTTTCAAGTATTTGAACTACATGTCCAAAACTACATGTCTTTCATATGGAATCAATTCTGCTTGAATTGTATCTCTTCCATTTAGCCAACATTTTGTTTGTATTCGACAAACATAAGATCCTCATCGATATTTAGCGCTATCATAGATGTCGTCGACGAACATTTTATATGGGTTCCAGTAAATTTTCATAAAGACATAACATGGAGATCTCTTTATTCATATATTCAGGTACCTGAATCTCTCATGAGATTTTATGAAGTGTTATGTCATGTGATCTTCTAGATCACTTGCCTCCCCATTATGATCACTTTGATCATTTGCTCATCTTCTTTATTAAGAAGTTATTTTGAAACCGATTTTTCTATACGCTTTAAGCGTATCAAAGACTTTGTCCTTCTGGGACTTAATATGAGCATTTGCAGTGAGAATATAGTAACTTTCTTTGGGTCAGCAAATGCGTATAGCATGCTTTGCAATATGTTGCAATTGAATTTCCTTTTATGAACTTCAGGTTCATATTATGATATTCGAGGATCTATATATACAAATGATAATTCATCCCATGTAACCTTTTCTCAAGTGTTTATCATGTCTCCCCCTCATGTTAGAAAAGCTAACTTGTTTCCTCAACTTCGAGAGTCCATCTTTGTGCATTATGGTGTTAATGAAAATATACACCGCACATCAATAATAATAAGATGAAATTATTTGGTTCCTGACCCTGAACCACTTGTGAGGGGAGAATATAATATACACTCGTATACAACGTATATCAAACTGATATATATAACTTTGTTCTCATAAGAAACAGTTTAGCTATTAAGTGGAGGCACTCAATAATTATCTTGCTAAACCAACTATGATATAAACCAACTTATCAAGATGAACTATCTTGAATAGAAAATATGGAAATTATGCTCGAAGTTATATTACTGAGCAATTTACCTCGCAAGCACCGGCCAGGCTGCGGGTTAATAACAATCGCACATGTAACCATATCATAGATGCATCATATGTGGTATACATGGCAGGTGAATGGGCCCATATTCACCTTTGATATTTCCAGAATTTATGGGATTCAACCCGAACTCTTTAGTTGGTCAATTAATTAATAAGAACAAGTAATACAAGAGAATTCGTAAAGAACTTTCTAGTTCTTTAATATTTACCCATGTGAATTCTCTATTACTGCACATCATACTTAAAATGATATGGCTAACCCGAATGCCAACTGAATAAATTATCAATATTGATAAACTTCAAATTTACACCATGACATGTGCAATTATCAATAAACTTTAAGTTTATTATGATATGGGTTTTTATATCAATAAACGTCCACTTTATTGTGGTATTCTTGTGTAGTACAAACTGGAGAATAAAGCGGCTAGTTTTTCACATACAGATTATCCCGCTACAAGTAGTAGTAATAGAAGATATCAAATCTTTCCTTTATTTATGGTCTCAATATAATCAATCGCTTTCGCATATACTTTGGAAACTGAATAAGTTTCTTTGAGACTTACTACAACACAATACCTTATTGGTAATCAATTGTGTTACTCCAACATAGTAATAATTGGCTCTTCTAGAGCTCTCAATTAATTTTGTACTACCACAAATTCATCAACATCCATGTGGTGAATATCTCTTTTAAAGAGAAAGTTATACAATTATGGTCATGTCAAAATTATATGCAAGATATTTTTTTGCATTATTATTGTCCTTTGATAATCACATTGACAAATTATTTTGGCGTACAATAGGTACGTGACCAATGACTATTCATGCCATAACAATGACATTATTTTCATATATCATCTCAAACCTCCTTCTAGGGGTGAGTGTGGTATATTCAATACCAATTTCATGTTCATATTCTTCCAATAATGAATATGTATCCGTGAATCAGATGTTGTCACATTCACTGCGGGGATATGTGATTTTGTTATTCTTTTCAAATCTGTAAATGCGTCTGGTATTCGATTTGCTATTCTTTGCAAATGGATAATATTTTGCACCTCTTTTTCACAAATAGAGGTATGTGGATCAAGATGAGATAATGATGCATTTTTTCACAAAATTTCCCATTTGGTTTCACCAACTTCTCCCCCTAATTTTGGGAAAAGTGTCTCATCGAATTGACAGTCTGCAAATCGTGCAGTGAACAAATCCCCTGTCAATGTTTCGAGGTAGCGAATAATGGAGGGCGATTCAAACTCAACATATATTCCTAACCTTCTTTGCAGACCCATTTTGGTGCAATATGGCGGTGCTACAGGCACATATACTGCACATCCAAAAATTCTTAAGTGGGATATATTAGGCTCATGACCCCATTGCAACGGGGAATATTTGTGATAATTCGTCGGTCTGAGACGAACTATCATTGCTGCATGCAAAATGCCGTGACCCCAAACCGAAGTGGGCAGCCTCGTTTTCATGAGTAAATGAGGAATTCAAGATTATTCTCATCTATTGTCTCAATATGATATCCATTTTGAATGATATCTTTAAAACTCAACAAGTTCCTTTTAGACTTGGAGGAGAACATTGCATTCTCTATGATAAATATTGTTCCTTTAGGCAGAGTTATAGTTGTTCTTCAGGAGCCTTCAATCAATTTACTACTACCAGAAATTGTAGTAACATCTGCCTTACACATACTTAAATGAGAGAAATATTCTCTGAGTTATAGATATTAAATTGTGTGTGTGTTCACAACACATGTGCATTAAACAGCAGTAGGATCGCATGCAACAACACTGAAGAGATTGGAAATGACATAGACGGTATGTGTCGTTAATTAAGCACAAAAGTGGTAAAGGCCTGTGCAAAACATGATTTTTACAAACTGTGCATAGAAAAGTATGTACAGGACATATAATTAATGGTAAATGCAAAGAGGTCTGTGTGATAAGAAATAAATTTTCAACACATATCAGGTATATGAAACAAAATAGTTGTTATGCAATTTGTGATGTACACAGAATTTGTTTATAATACACACAAAAGATTATGATTAGATTTTGTACAAAAATTTTGCTTGCTGTAAAATGTTGATTTAAATATTACACAATAAGAAAATAACAATACAGTATAACTGATGACAATGATAACTACAATCATACAGAAAATAAATGATACTGCATGACTTGTTTTTACATAATGTGTACAGGTTCACTTTATTGACTAATTAAAACATGGCTAAATAATATACTTTGCAGTAGTATGTTATTGCAAGTTCTTAAAGTCTTGGAGCCTCAGATGAGCCCAATCATATCGTGCTTGTGGCAGAGTGACCAACTTCAGGTTGTCATATCTCTCCTTTAAGCCATTCCACAAGATAAGTGGATCTTTGACTGTGAAATATTCAATTTTCAAACCTTCATCAAGGTGATGGCGCAAGAAAATCAAGGGCTTAGCACAATTTCAAACCTTCATCAAGGTGATGGCGCAAGAAAATCAAGGCCTTAGCATAGTCTTGGGTGGATGCATTATCTCTGTCTTTAATGGCGTCTCCAGGACCCATTGTATCCAAATGGATTTCAGCATCCAACACCCATGTCATATAGTTTTTGCCCGAAATTTCAAGGGCAACGAACTTTCTTTTCATAATGTCAGAGATAAAACAAAATTACATCAAGAGCGTGTTCATACTTACGGGCTTTATTACAATTATCACATTCACTTAAGGGAATGGATCATAATCATCTGTATGTGCTATATATACTCTCATGTCAAATATTACTTTCATAAAGTGAAAGATTATTTTGAGAATCTTTATTATTCTCATTATCACAATGATGACGATTATAATTTCGTCTATTGCCACGTCCATATTCATTGATACCTTCACGGTAATAATTTTGCCTTCTTTCAGACTTATCACATACTGCTATCACATTCTCTGAAGGGAATGGAGCAAATTCAATTGGACGAATTTTTAATTCTTTGCCCACAATCATACATGAATTTGATCATGGCAAGGCATAGAAATTTTTACCACTTCATGTGAGTGTAATTTCTTACAAACTCCATTAAGTTATAATCAAACTTTGTTGTCTATGTTTGTATATGAAATCAAATCGTAGAATTTCAAGAATTTGAAAGGGAAAAGTAAATTACTTACCTTTAAGGTATACCAATAAATGTTGTAATATCAAATATACCTCTTGAGTTTCCATCCCGTTGCATTACTTTATGATGATACCATCTCTTCTATTGTTCCGTATAGAAATTCATTTTAGAACCACGAATACGGAACCGCGAACGAAATCTCGAACTCCTGCTTTCTTTCTTTCTTTCACGTTTTTTTTTCTTTCTGTTGGTTTTCTTTGCTTCTTCTTTTGTTTTTACGTTTCGTTCTTTCTTCAGTAGTTCGTTTTCTTCGTTCTCTTTTTTCTTCTTTGTTCGTTCTTTCTTTTTCCTTTTGTCCGTTGCTTTTTGTTCTTCGTCTTCTCTTCTTCTATTTTTTTTTCTGTATAGAAATTTTTGGAGGAAGGAAGAAATCAAATTCAATTGGTTAGAGACTCGTGCTGATAACGTGTTGTGAAATAATATAAGAACAAGAACAATAATACAAGAACAAGAACAATAGAGAGAAAAGTAGAGAGAGGAGTATTCTTATTGATACTTTGGGATGATTTACAATGGAATAGAACCCCTTTATTTATAGGGAGGTGATGACTTAGCCACCAAGTAGTAAACCCTAGGATCTCTCTAAATATGGACATTCACCTTAAATAGAATATTTTATAACATTTTCACTAATGAAAGCAATTTTTATCTTAATTCTTTTACATTATTATCAGTTTCAATGTTCTTTGGATTACAACGTGGACTGAACATTCATGATTAGACTTGAAATTGAAATCCCTTTCTTTTAGGTTGCATTCAAACTTGTTTGTTGATGTTACTAATTTATGTTGGAGAGGGGTGGTGGGGATCAGTAATGGAGGCCTTTCATTTTATTTTGGGTTACACACAGCTTCTTAGTTCGTACTAATTAGAGAATTTTTCATAAAATATTATTTTTTAATAGTAATTAATCATTTATAGATATCATTTGTTATATTACGAATTATAAATATATTTTATGTGGTTATAAGATGTATTTGATGTATTTAAGTTATTGTATTCATGAGTACAGTAGCAAAAATAGGCGTGAATCAGGAAAATCTAACTAATCAATTGTTGTATTCGAGTATATTCGACTGTATTCATGGAGTGAAACATGGGATTACAACTGGACAGATTATTGTATTAGACTGTATTCACAGCGTGAAATAGGGAATTACACTGTTTTTAAAATGAAAAGTGATCAATTAACATAATAGACTCCTAATAACTCAACAAACTCAATTATCACACACAAATTTTGTATTTTCAGTTATAAAAAAATTCTTAATCGAAAAATACCCCAAAAATATAGCAATCTTCAGAGAAATTATATAATACATATGTACATAAATTATATTAATTAAAACAACTTATGAATACATTCATGGCATATAATGAAATGGTGAATACAATAAAATATATAGAATACATCGGGATACATTAAAATACAATGAAAAAAAAACAATGAATACAATGAAATACATGAAAATACAGCGAGATACACTGAAATATATTAACAGAAAATTCAAGTTGCTCTGACCCAAACTCCGTCGTCTTTGTTCAAGAATAACCCTAATGTCGTCTCGTCGAGAGAGCCGCGATTCTTACTCGAAACTCCACTATTCATGGTACCATAATACCCTCATCTCTGCTTCAAAAAACCTTTTCTTTAAAATAGAAGCCGTCGGATCCGTAGTCAACAGTCCACAATCTTGACAAAATTTACAAGCATCGTGGCCACAAGTAGTCCACGGCGGCGGCTGTGAGCTTGAAGCAGTATCAAAATCTGTAGGATGAGCTGGAGGATAAGTAGAACCAAATCAAGAATCCAAAAAAGAAAAGGTCCATTTTCCCCATATTCCCTCTTTTCCTCTTAATTTCTACTCCAAAAGGAGAAAATCGCTATTTCTACTCATTGTGCCCTAGCCTTAAGCCTTTCAATTCTAATTCAAGTTCAGATGTAGATTTTTCTTGCCTTGCCTCACTTTTTGAAATCTCAAATCAACTCAGAAAGATATTGACTTGAACAACTTCAATTGAACAGCTTCTAAAGGGTTGAACAGCTTCAGTTGCAGATTTTTGTTTTAAATTTAAATAGGTGATGTTTTCTTGTGTTAGGACAGGACTGTTGAAAATCTTAAGGTGGAAGATGATAGAGAGAGGAAAAATAGATATGGGGTAGGGGATACAATAAATTTAAGGGTGGAGAGAAAAATAACACAAAGCTTATTTTATGGCTTATGAGTAGGAGATAACCATAAATAGATATTTGTCTATAAAAAATCAAAAGGTATCTATGGAATATAATTTATTTAAAATAAATAAGGTATCTGTCACGACCAAAATCGAAGGGCCGCGACGGGCACCCGGTGCCTTACTCGACCGAGAACCAACGTAACATATCTTTCTTATCATACTATAATGGGTAAGTGAGCCCGAAAATCCATCATGAGATAACAAGAATAGAAAAAAATAAGGGGATACTCAACAAATGAAGACCAGCATGATATACAAACGTATATATGTGACATACGGATCTATAAGGCCGACATAACCTTTTGTAACTCAAAACATAGGCCGATTTGATTTCAGGCCCTTTCGAGGAGGGTATCTTTTTGGTTAATATCAGCCCGGCTCGCATGGACTTCCGGTCTTTCTTAGTTGACAACTTTATTGCAATTTTAAGTTCTCTAGTTACTCCTGCACAACAAGGCCATACAAGTATCCATACACTTGACATCTGTCTACAAGCCTCTAAGAGTACATAAAATAATAAAGGTCGAGACATGGATTCGCCATACCAATCAATACCTATCCAAAGCATACTGACCAAATAGGCAACTCCGGAGCAAGTGGAGTACGCCAACACCTTAGCTGAGCTGATAGCCTAACAGGAGGACTATCAACTTATTAATCGGGACCTGCGGGCATGAAATGCAGCGTCCCCAAGAAAAAGGAACGTTAGTACGAATAAAGTACCCAGTATGTAAGGCAGGAAGAGATACACCCTGTAACATTTGAGTGCCTCTGGGGCTACTGATATGAAACACATAATACATATATATACATAAACTTTTAAAAATATTTGCCTCTGTGGGCATCATCATCATCATATCGTGCCCGACCTCATAGAGGACTCGGTAAAAATGTAACCAGCCATCATAAGGCTCGGTAGAATTGTACCTGGCCACATGGAGCTCGGTAAACTCAACTGATCGGTGGTTGCACAATAGGTTTCGTACCCGGCCGACTATAGCGCGCTCAGTAGAGTAAAATAGATACATAGATATAATGCATGCTCGACTCGTGGAATCAAGTTCTAAAAATTTTGGAGTGACCTAAGAACAATATGGACATCCCTACCATCAATATGAACCTTATAAGGATCATACATACTTGTTTAGATTAATTTTCTAAGGAAAGAACAACATGGACAACCTTAGTTTCTAGGAGTTGATCCATTATGATTAGGGCAACGTTTATGTTCATGTCACTTTAGATCATGCCAAAAGAAATAATTAAGTGCCTTAACATACATTAAACATGTTGAGTCCTTAATACCTTCCAAGCAACTCTTCAAACATGTCAACTCGATCTAGCATAAGGAGATTCAAAATCAGTGTTGAGCAAAGGCTAAGTCTATAACTTAAACTAGTAGCTTATTTACGTAAATTTGTGTAGCATCTCCCTTGTAACAAGGGCCTCCAACAATACCATACACCAACAACAATAACCATAGAAATCCATCAACATATAAATGTCAATAGCAAGACACCATATAACAACAACAAGTCACAACTACTTCAGGACGAGCGGCAAGTTCCAATTGGAATATGTATAATCCATATTCCCCTTATAGACTTCTTACATTAACTTACAAGTACCATTAACATGATAATGAAGTCATTCATCAATGATTCCATCCTTATACTATATATTTATAACAAAGGAACAATCCACAACTCCAACAATTTTCAATTAGTAGTTTTATTCACTAGTTCATGTATACTCCTTCTATTTAACTTAATCAACATCAATATAACCTTAGTCACATAAAAGAACACAATATACCTACCTCCTACAGTAACTTCAATTCGAAATCCAAGTTATATTCAGCTTACAATAACCCTCAATGGCAATACAATACCAAAGAAAGGACTTAAGTTAATCCAAGTATTATCTTGTAGTTTATCATCCTAACAAATTAACCAACATACAAGAAAACTTAAGCACAATTAGTAGGCTATTATACTCACCTTAGAAAATAGAAAAAACTTGGAATTTCATCCTAATACAACCCACAATAATCCTCAATGACAACGCATCCTCAAAGAGGTGTTGTTCTTCACTAGAACTAGGTTTTGATGTTAAAATATGGTGTAATCACTTTGAAATCACTTCAAACCCTTGTGGAATAGGTTTTGAATGGTTTGGAGAAGTTTGGACGAAGTTTAGTTTAAAATAAGTGAAAAATAGGCGTCCAAATCATTTATAAATTGAAGTAGGTCAACCACTACCTAAGTGGGTCCCATTAGGAGCTGCTTGCTCGGTCTCTAAAAAACTCGAATATCTCTCTACATTGATGTCGTATGGATGAACGGTTTAATGAGTTAGAAACTAGACTCGTAGATATTCAATTTGGTATGTATATCATCCCTTTATTCCAAGTATATTAGGAGAAAAGTTAATCTACATTTGACCTAAATTTCAGCAAATTTATGAATGTAACTTGTGATGATCTTTGCCAACTCTTGTTCCACAAGTTGTTTGCCTTCAAAATGTATGAAATGATTATCATACGACTAAAATAACTCATAAAATAACCTCCTTATCATCTTAAGAACCCTAGTATCACCCCAAAGAACATGTTATAACATTCCAAAATTTTCAACTTTCGACGAAACTTATTTTCTTCGATTCGTTTAGCGTCTAGGATTTCCAACCCTTTTGGTACTTGTTATTCATGATCTTAAAGATTTGTAACCCCCAAGATAACATGATGAACTTATGTTATGTACTTTCAAAAATGATCTCATTTTTTAGCTTATATCAATTGGCTTACGACGTACTCTCACATAAGAAAACATGGGATGTAACATCATTCCCCCCCTTTGGAACATTCGTCCTCGAATGTTGACTGATACGCTTATCAATTTCATGAACTATAGCTCTTTCGAATACTTTAATGCTCATCTTGCCATCTAAACAACTGTTTTATGATTAAATTCAAACGCTTGGACATTCTCCCCTTTAGGCGCCTTTCTCAAGCCATGACATGTGGTTGGAATTCTTCCAATATCGTAACATTTGCTAGTTTATGTCATTAAGTAGGTACGACTGTGTGCTTGTATGAGAGCCTAGAAACTATCCTTCCCCTTTTCCTCCATCTTTTAGCCAATCTTTAAGCCTCACTTTATGAACATATACAGAATTATGAAAAGTTGTCCCTCTAGGCATTTATAGGTGTACTGATGTCTTTCGCTGGGTACTTTATCGAACTTAAGACTATTTCTATCTCTTTTTTAATAGCCTTGTATATATATCATTATAGATTTACTACATCTAGGTAGGTTATACTATACTATAAAACTTACTTCGGTTAATTATTACCAAGGTTTGCTACCCAACTCCAGGTTACTCTCTTGCTGCTTATCCTATATGTATAAATCTAAGTCCTTTAGTGCTTCCTCATTATTATTCATCTTAAGAATAACAAACAAATCTCATCTTGTACTTTGGAACTTATACCCATCTATTGTTTATTCACCTTAATGTTGATCCATAATCTATCACTGATAACTTGCAACCTCTTATGTAATACACTATCACTAGGGCTCATATCTCCTCGGGGAACACCTGAAGTGATTTTTCATGATCCATCTAGGGATAATACTATGCTTCAATAACCATATTTCTTTGCATCCCAACGCGATTCACCTTATGGGGGTATTCTAATCCCGTGCAATTAATAGAATCCCTTTCTCGTTAAATCGTTACTCAATCAAAGGCCTAAGCGTCATCCTCTTCTATCGCAACTTCACCCTTATTATACTTCTAGGGCAGAATTCCATCTCTTCTAAATGCACCTAGTCTTAGACTCCTCTGAGTTCGTTTAGGCTATACCGAGCTTTCAATAACTTACGGATTCCATCAGCTCTCTTGTTTTGATGGGTGTGATCCCAATGACATACATATTCTCGTTACCTCCTCACTTACCTTTTCATATCCTTAATAATATCTACCTAAAACCTTTTTTCTCTACAATACTTTACCTTACGACCTACACCTATCTATTTATACTACTCGCAACCTTCCTTTAACTTGCTAGCACCATAAATTTCCTTTCGTGCCTTCTCAGTTGTCCTTAAATGTAAGCAATTACTTTTCCTAGTCGTTTTATCACTTGTTTCATGAATACTTGGCGTGTCTTATTGCCCACGAATATTGTAATTATGGTAAAGGGGCTTCTATGATCATCGACCATAGAAATAGAAATGAAGCGTTAATCCTTACCAACTTGATCTTGTTGCTCCTGGAAACAAACATGCATGACCCATTTCACGAAGTATGTGTTCGGATAGTCCAAAGTCTCCATAGTTAGCTCTCGTCCTTCCGGTCAAAAAACAACGTCGATGAAAGCGTGTAGGTGCACTATTCCGTGGTGGGGATTGTAACTTTCATAAATTTCCCATTTGTCTATTTCCTGTACCTCATATGATCTCAAACATCACCTTTGATGACTTTTTTTCTTTCCATTCATTAGCCACGATATGTGCCACTTTCTTATGAAGTATGTACAATATTAAAGTGACACTATTGTTACAAGATCATTTACTCTTTAGCTCGCTATGCTTAAGTGGAAACCTTCTCCCTTATTTCCTTAGCTAGTCTTTTGTTGCATTATTTTGGGAGACCTCCTGGGTCTTGTAAAGTTACGAGCTTGTTATATCATACATCCAAAGTAAATTTTTGTTATTCTTACTCGCCTATAATAATCCTTTGTTACATAACTTCGTGCCCTTGTACTCGTAGAGTTACTTCAAGGCTCAAATTTTGATTGTCTCTTTAGTGGAACTCTCTCTTATTTTCATAAAAATTAAACGATACCTTTAACTACCTCAAATCCTATTTAAAATTTTCAAATGATTGCGACTCGTAACTGTGAGACTGAATTCACTATGTTGTGGTTCATAACATTTATCTTGCATGACCTGTTCATTTATGACCTCTCGTCTAGCCATAATCGGGCTCATCTTGAATCAACTACTAATTACTCGTTGGTCCATTCTCATATATATATTTTGCATACTTTATCTTGGGATGTATCCATTGTCTTAACTTACCTCTAGCCACTATTTCCTGATGTATCAAGTGTCCATTCACACTTATTTATCAATAACATCCTTGCCGGAAAATTTTACTGCCTCTCCCCAGTGTCGTGCTTGTATAATATTCTGGATTCACAACATATCTGTAGGAATTGAATAAATGCAACATCATCCCTCTCTTTTACCATATTCCTCCTTTACCATTCAATAATTATCTTAACCACTTAACTCCGACTTAATACCATATCACACCATATTCCCCCCTTTACGGGAGTACTAAGATTTTGTACTATGACGATCTGCCTATAGTTGTTTTACCTCTTCATCTTTGGCGTATTTTAACATTATCAATGAACCTTAATCACTTTATGGTAACCTTCTGTACCAGGAATAAATAAATTTCTTACGCACGAAGGTGACACCTACTGTAACTGGTACACTTAGTCCCTTAAGATTAACTCCGCTCAGACTGCTTGCTTTAGGTAAGTGACTTCGTAAATGGCCTTTAAAGGTTATTCGTTTGTTGTTTATTCTATTATTGTTTGAGCATGATCTTTGCAATTCTCACGATGTCGACCATTATCAAATCCTCTAGTCCCTAATTCATGTTTGGTTTTATCTTGCTCATCAGCCCATACTGATTTTTGTTACTCTGGGGTCTAACCTTTCCTCTCGGGTCTATTCTATTATTGCCTCAAGGCTTATCACCTCTTGTATTTTCCTTCACTTGACTATAGACTCTGTCTTCGTGTCATATTTTGATTTACTGCTATATATCACATCTTACTCATGATGCTTCATTTACTTTCTTCTTATTCTTTAGATAATATTTTTTTTGTTTATCACTTTATTCTGAAAACTTCAACAGAAAGTTCTTTCCCTTTTAGCTCCCTTATATTTATCTCACTGGCTCTTCGGAATGCCTAATTTTTTTTTACTCGAGGCCGGAGTCATACTAAGGTAAATATTTGTCCCTTCTAGGATCGCACCGCCTCTCTTATGAAATTTCTGAATATTCCAGTATTCATATCTGATTGCACTACTCTAGAGTTCACCATCTGGGTGTCTTACACAGAGATCTATTACCACATTTGCACCATCTTTCGGAAACATTACTTAATGCTAACAACCCATCCACAATTTTTTTGGGTTATTCTAACTCTAATTTGATCCTGATATCACATCTTTCTCTTAAATAATATATGTTAGCTCCCATAGAATATAACGGAGATGGGTGTGGCCAATTGTATGTACCCTTGTCATTGATGGAGGTACCAAAATACTTATATTTCTCAGCCTGATTTGAAAATATTGATAATCTTCGTTAACTGGGTGCCTCGTACCCCTCTTCACCTTACTTCTTTTACTTGTTGAAACTTGTGTCAAGCTTCTGAATCCCTCATAGCTTTTCACCATATTCGTGAATAGATATCCTTTCCTTAAGGCTCCTTTTTAAGAAGCTTACACATCTTAGTCCACATATGATCTGCTGAAGACCTCATATTTACTCATCATAAGCATGATGTGAAATCGAGTTCATCTGACTTAACTCTTCCGTATCGACATGAAATCTCGGTCTTTGTGGATGTAAGTATCGTAGTATTACGACTAAAGTCGAATTTAGGAGTTTGAATTCTTACAACTGAGATATACTACACGATCTAGAATAAGAAGAAAGAGTGACAATCTTAAATGCCCAGTAGCCTCCTGCTTATAAATGTGGTGCACTACACACCCATAAACAAGACTCTACTAGACACGGCTTGTAGATTCCCTAGGACAGAACTGCTCTAATACCACTTCTGTCACGAACCAAACCGAAGGGCCGCGACGGGCACCCGGTGCCTCACTCGACCGAGTACCAATATAGCATATCTTTCTTATCATACTACAATGGGTAAGTGAGCCCAAAAACCCATCATGAGATAACAAGAATTAAAGAAAATTAAGGGGATGTAAAACATATAAAGACCCAACATGATATACAAACGTATATATTTGACATACGGGCCTATAAGGCCGACATAACCTTTTGTAACTCAAAACATAGGCCGACAATGTTGTATAAGTATCCATAAAGCTGACATTTGTCTACAAGCCTCTAAGAGTACATAAAATTATAAAGGTCGAGACAGGTCCCCCCCATACCAATCAATACCTATCCAAAGCATACTGACCAAATAGGCAACTCCGTAGCAAGTGGAGTGCACCAACACCTTCGCTGAGCTAATAGCCTAATAGGAGGACTGTCAAACCTATCAATCAGGACCTACAGGCATGAAATGCAGCATCCCCAAGGAAAAGGAATGCCAGTACGAATAAAGTACCGAGTATGTAAGGCATGAAAGCATAAACAAGAACAGCAATGTAAAGAGAGATACAACCTATAACATATGAGTACCTCTGGGGGCTACTGATATGAAATGCATAATACATATATATACATAAACTTTTAAAAATATTTTCCTCTGTAGGCATCATCATCATCAAATCGTACCCGGCCTCATAGAGGACTCGGTAAAAATGTACCCAGCCATCATAAGGCTCGGTAGAATCGTACCCAGCCACGTAGATCTCTGTAAACCTAACTGATCAGTGGTTGCACAATAGGTATTGTACCCGGCTGACTATAGCGCGGCTCGGTAGAGTAAAATATATATATATATATATATATATATATATATATATATATATATATATATATATATATATATATATATATATATATAATGAATGCTCGACTCATGGAATCAAGTTCTAAACCTTTTGGAGTGACCTAAGAACATTATGGACATCCCTACCATCAATATGAACCTTAGTAGGATTTAAGGATCATACAGACTTTTTTAGAATAACTTTCTAAGGAAAGAACAACATGGACAACCTTAGTTTCTAGGAGTAGATCCGTTATGAATTAGTGTACCGTTTATGTTCATATCACTTTAGATTATGCCAAAAGAAAGAATTAAGTGCCTTAACATATCTTAAACATGTTGAGTCCTTAATACCTTCCAAGCAACTCTCAATCAAGTCAACTCGATCTATCATAGCATAAGGAGATTCAAAATCAGTGTTGAGCAAAGGCCAACTCTATAACTTAAGCTAGTAGCTCGTTTACGTAAAATTGGGCAGTATCTCCCTTGTAACAAGGGCCTCCACCAATACCATATACCAACAACAACAGCTGTCGCACCTCCTTTATTACACTACAACCTTGCGAAGGGCGTAGATAATGGAGTTTTTCTAATTAAAGGACAATCCAAGTGGGATTTATTTATTTAAAGATTTCAGAGTCACCACTTTGGATAACTAATGGTGTTCCAAGTCAACAGTTTAAATACCGAATGGAGGAAGGGGTTGACTCTCTATACAGTCTGCGAGCCAGAAATTCGGGTAAGGAATTTTGTTACCCCGGGAGAAGGAGTTAGGCATTCCCGAGTTCTGTGGTTCTAGCACGGTTGCTCAACTGTTATACTTGGCTTAGTTATCTGATTTTAATGCATTTTTGTACCTATGTGCAAATTTCATTTTTATCACTTTTATTTAATTTGAAGAAGATTACAACATCGTTAAAACACGTTTTAAACCACGTCACAGAAATGCACCCGTGGCTCGCAACATATTTTACATAACGTTGAGATTCGAATTTGGGTCACATAAATACACAGCCGTATTTAGGAAGGTAAATTATTTAACTAACGCACCTAAGGTAATTGCACACTTTTGATTTGCGAGGGCCATGAAAATTTGCTAATGGAATACCTCGATTTCTAAGGATCAATACGGGATCAATTAAATGAGGGCCATACAATTGTTATTTTTGTTTGGCACGACGCGCCCCAATTCTAATTAAAGGATCTGATTAATTAACAAGATAGTCTAAAATGATTGAGACTCCATTTGTATGAGTTAAATGTTTCAAACCATATAACTCCAAGAAACCCGTTTAAAATAGCCCAAAATACATCTAGGGACTGTAACAGACTTGGGCCCAACGTGGAGCCCCAAACTCGAAATTTTAAAGGTTTGAATGAGGAACTCAGTATCGAATCCCTATCAGCCAAGAACCAGTGGGTTTTGACAAAACATGCAATGGGCCAATACATGTACGCACGAGCTATGGGCTTATTGTTATGCAACTGGGCAAACACGAAGCCCAGTAATTATTGTCTAAAATGATCCAATTCAAGCAATGTAATCGATTGAGACCAATGCAGACCTTAACAAAAATTCAGTGTTGAAATCTGATGAGATACTCAAATATCTAAACTAACTTGCTCAGAGAAGAAGAAGAAACTGTTGAATAAAAAACTCATTCACACTTGTACTTCATATGATCGACCATGCTAGACTATTTATTGATTACAGCACTTAAAACCCTAGTAAAATGACTAAGCATGAATGCTATTTACTAAGGCATCTTGTGCCTAAGTCCATGAGACTAAAAATGTCCTATTATTTATGCAGTAGCTCCAAAATAATAAGAGAAATTCTAATAGTAAGATCTATTTAACAGTATAACACTTCAACTACTAGCAGAACATTAAAACAAAAACAAAACATTATCAAAAATTGAAGAGGTTATGCTTTCAAATACTTCTTTCTCATTTCATTCCTCAATTCAAAGCTTCATCAGCACAAATAGAATTTCAGAGACGTGTACTTGATTATAGCAACAAACAAAGAAGCATAAGCTTGGAAAACAACAGTAGTAATGAATTAAGACAACACGACAGCAGGAATCAACATCAACAACAGTAATGAAGTCAACTCAAGCTCAACCCAAATTAAAAAAATACTTGAAAAGGAAACCAACTTCAAACGAGTAATGCACGGCAAACCCTAGAAATCAATTTCGACCTCATTTCATACCCAAAAAAGGAACCAGAAAGTATTTCGGGATATCAATAGAACAGTAAAAGTTTTATATTTTTTCTAATTGTTTTTATATTGTTCTTTTACCCCTTTTTGTTCAAGTCAGAATACTCTCGCTTTTTCTCATTCTCTCCCACTTTTTATCTTATCGTCTCTTTTTTTTTTGAAAGGCAAGAACGAATGCCTTTATAGTCAAGGAAAGTAGAGCAACCTCCAGAATTAGTTTTTACCCCTTACCCCTTTTGAAATTTTTGTTTTAACTAAGTTACCCCTAGATTCCTGACTTGCTACCCAAGTAATACTATCAATCAGAAATTGCAACTCAAACCCCAACCTAGAAGCTTCTAGGGGCTTCTTATTTCAGTACCAAAAGATTTCCCTAACTTAATCTACCCAAAATACCCTTTTTACTACCCTGAATTACCCTTTAATTTGATCAAGCAGTTGGGGTTCAAAATTGATTAAATAATTCTACAAACAATGAATCAGACATGCAATACTCACGCAAATAAATTTAATCAAAAGACTATCACGATTAAGCTAAGCATTAGTTAAAAATAATCTAATGCCTGAGGTAAACAATAGACAAGACAAATACTACTGGACCTAATTTAAACTCAAAGATTACACATAGAAATCACTCAACAGAAAAGATTAATATAATTTGAATCAAAACCAATTAAGCTCAGTCATTTAATATGGATGTCAACTCAATGGAAAAAGACTAACACAATTCGAATCCAAACTAATTAAACTCGGGACTTTAACAAATGAAATCCAACTAACCCAAATTAAACCTAATTCAAACTCGAGTTTTAACCAAATAAGACTGGTGCAATTTTGACTTAAACCTGACTAAACTTGTAAAACAAATTAGCAGAAGAGAGATGAGGCAGAGGGAAATCAGAAAAGAAAATTAGGAAACTTAGCTTAATTATCTTCAAATCGAAACTTGAACTTGAGCTATGACCTTCATGCATCAGGGTCTGGGTCTTGAACCCTAGATCTAAGACTCGACCAATTTCAGGGGCTTTTGAGAGCAATGGACCGTGGACTGGTGGAGGGGGGTGGTAAGGGTTATAGGGTGTGATTTTTGGGCTATTTGGTGGTGGTCAGTTTTGACAGTCCCTTTTGAATCAACATTTGAGAGGCTCCAGGGGTGTTTGAAGGATATTGAGTGCAGATTTGGGATGATGGCGAGACGAGGATCCTTTGGTGTGATTTTTTGGGACTGATTGGCGGCGGCGGCAGACACGACGGGGTGGCCGCTATGGTTTCAATGATTCGAGCAGTTTGGTTGGGATTTGAGGGAAACGGGGTATGGATTTGGAAAGAGGAAGGTGAGGTGGTCAGGTGGTGTTAATTTGGGGGTCTTTGGACAATAGCCGCCGGCGAAGGCAATTTTCGGCCGGCGGTGCACGGTGGTAGACGACGGAATTTGGGTGACTCTAGGGTTTCAGTGTGAGAGGTTAGAGACGGGGGTTTTGGGGGTGGGGGCGTTTAGACATATATATATTTAGTAAGGGCCAGTTCTCAGCCTTTGGATCAGATCAACCTTGACGGCGGAGATCTATTCACCCAAAACGGCATCGTTTTTTATTGGGGGGGGGGGGGGGGACTGGAACGGGTTGTAGGGGAGGGTATGGACTGGGTTTTGTGTGTTTTGGGATGGGCATTTTAATAGAATATTCCCAATTTGTTCTTCTTCTTTATTTTCAGGTTTTTTTTCCTTTTTAAAAATTTTATTATTATATATTTTCAAAATTAACTAAAAATCTAAATTAAGTTACAAATCCCAAATTAACCTATAAAAATGCTAATTAATCCTACATAATCATTGTCATAAATAATTAAACAAAATTAAAAGAGAAATTACCAAAAATTAAAATTAAAGTTAAAAGTGCAAATTAAGCTATTTTATAAAATGACTAATTGATAATTAATTCTTGAAAAATGACAAATCAACTTCTAGATGCGCATGCAACATATTTTTATATTTTTTACTAACTAAAAGGCACAAACAAAATACAAACAATTAACGAAAAATGCCACAAAAATTCATAAAATTGAAATAAACAAAAGAAATTATTTTGTTTGAATTTATAGGAGTAATTCGTGTAGGGTAAACACATGCTCACAATAACTAGAGAAATCCATCAACATATAAATGTCAATAACAAGACATCATATAACAACAACAAGTCACAAAACCTTCAGGACGAGCGGCAAGCTCCAATTGGAATCTGTATAACTCATATACCCCTTATAGACTTCTTACATTAACTTACAAGTACCATTGGCATGATAATGAATTCATTCATCAATGATTCCATCCTTATACCATATATTTATAACAAAGGTACATTCCAACACTCAAACTATCTTCAATTAGTAACTTTATTCACTACTTCATGTCTACACCATCCATTTAGCTTAATTAACATCAATATAACCTTAGACACATGCAAGAACACAATATACCTACCTCCTAGAGTAACGTCAAGTTGAAATCCAAGTTATATTCAGCTTCCAATAACCCTCAATGGCAATACAACACCATAGAAGTGACTTAAGCTAATCCAAGTATTATTTTGTAGTTTATTATCCTAACAACTTAACCAACATGCAAGCAAGCTTAAGAACAATTATTAGGCTGTTATAATCACATTGGACAACAGTAAAAACTTGGAATTTCATCCAAATACAGCCCAGAACAATCCTCAATGACAACACAACCTCAAAGAGGTGTTGTTCTTCACTAGGACTAGGTTTTGATGTTGAAATATGGTGTAATCACTTCAAAACCTTGTGGAATCTATTTGGAAGGGTTAGGAGAAGTTTGGAAACGAAATTGAGTTGAAAATAAGTGAAAAATAGGCGTCCAAATTGTTTATAAATTGAAGTAGGTCAACCACCGCGTAAGTGGGTCCCATTGGAAGCTGCGCAATCTCTCGAAAACTCGAATATCTCTCTACTTCCATGTCGTATGGATGAAAAGTTTAATGCGTTAGAAACTAGACTCATAGATTTTCAATTTGACATGTAGATCATACCTTGATTCCAATTATATTGGGATAAAAGTGAATCTACATTTGACCTAAATTTCAGAAAATTTATGAATGTAACTTGTAATGACATTTGCCAACTCTTGTTCCACAACTTACTTTCCTTCAAAATGTAGAAAATGAATATCATAAGACTAAATAACTCATAGAATAACCTCCTTCTTAACCCTAATTTCACCGTAAAGAACATGTTATAACATTCCAAATTTGTCAACTTTCGATGAAACTTATTTTTTTCACTTCGTTTAGCGTCTAAGATTTCCAACCCTTTTGGTACTTGTTATTCATGATCTTAAATATTTGTGACTTCCAAGATAACATGATGAACTTATGTTATGTAATTTCAAAAATGATCTCATTTCTGAGCTTACATCAATTGGCTTACGAGGTACTCTCACGTACGAAAACATGAGATGTAACAGTATCAACCTTTGCTATAGGAGGTAATGATTTGCACCTATTTTTGGTATCCGAGATTTATTGATCCGAGTAATTTTAATCGCATAAAAAAGGTCTACTATAAAGGGTGTGTTTGGTACGTTGAAAGATATTTTTCAATTTTCTCATGTTTGATTGACTTAAATATTTTGAAAAATAATTTCCTCATGAATTTATTTTCCTTCAATTGGAGAAAAATGTTTTCCTATCAAAAGAAGGAAAAATATTTTCCAAAACTCCTTTTAACCTTTTCCATCCTATTTGTCATCCCCACCAACCCGCCCCATCCACCCCAACCCCACCCACCCTCGCCCCAATCTCCACCCCTGCCCCAACTCCCACCCTAAATAGAAATATTATTAATGGTATTTTCTTTTTATGTTATAGATTTGGGTACTTTTTTTCGTTTCAACAAATGTGTATTTTTCTTTTCGTGATATAACTTTTTTTTCCATTTTAACAAAAAGGTGTAAAAATAATAATTTTTTTATTTCAACAAAAAAGATCATGATGTAAAAATAAATAAATTCTTTCATTTCAATAAAATAAGTACTTTATTTTCATGTTGTAAAAGAGTACTTTCTTTTTCAACCAAAAAAAGTATATTTTTTTTAGTTATGAAGCACAAAATTCAATGTTATTTTGGCTTAAAAAGTGATGCAAAACATTAGTTCCTTTGAGGGAGAAGGGGGTGAGTGAGGAGAGTAGCATATAAATATTTTCCTAAAAAATATTTTCTAATCTCTATCCAAACAGTAAAAAATATTGTCCAAAAAAAGTGTTCCACGCACCAACAAAACAAGAGAAATAAGTCATAAAATCAATCATTTTCTATGAAAATATTTTCCTTCGTAGCAAACTAATCTTATTAATCGGGCCGGGTTGACCCGTTTTTACCTTGTTTCGGTCCGGTTCAACCCGTTACTGTAGCTTATAGGTGCGGGTTTAAGATGAACTCATTTTGGATACCGGTGCACCGCAACCCGTTAAACCCGCTAACCCATTAACAGATTGTTAACGGGCTATAGCCAAGTTCAGCCTGGTATTTGTTACAAAATATTTTATTTTTTAAAATTATTAGGACTATTGCCAACGGTCAAATTCAGAAATAATCGTTGGGAAACGACCAGATTTTGCACAAATGACCATTTCGCCCTCTCCCATTAAAAAATAGCTCACTCACCCCTAATATTTAAAAAATTACAATTTTATCCTTTTAAAACCTATAAATATTCCCCTTTCTTCTTCATTGTTCTCAAAATTCACTCTTCTACTACTCTAATTCTCTCTCAATTCTCTCTTGATATTATTGATTATTGTTCTTAAATTCTCAATTACTTATTATTTCAAGTTTCATCAATTATTTAGTTTAGCCATTACAAAACTATTATTATCAAATATCAAGTATTCAAGTGAAGTATGGTATCAAGTACTATCAAGTATCAACTATCAAGTTTTTGTCTATCAATTGAAGTTTGATTTTTGATATCAAAATTAGTGCGGCATCTGGAATTCCGCCTCTTTCTCTTATTTGGTGTACACTTATTTTATCATTTAGAATAATTAATTTAGATTATTAATTTAATTTACATAATGGATTAGTTAGAGCAGCCAAAAAAGTGTGCACTAGTAGAGGCAACATGGCTCTACTAATTCCTATTCTTTCGGTGTGGCTCGAGACGTGCTAAATATGTCAATATTAAGAATCACATCAGAGAGCGTATTTAGCAAGCAAGGCATTAGCTAGTAGATACCCGTCATTCATTGGGAAGCAACACCTTAAAAATTTTGGTGTGCTTCAGAGATTGGATAAGATCAGAATGGCGAAATCAATGGCGTGCCAAGTAGACGAAGCGGAGGACCAAGAAATTGAAGATATAATGATTTATGATTTCAATTCAACCAATGCCGGAAACCACAAACCTCATGTTGACATGGAAGAACTTACAAAAATGATGCAAAACATGTGATGTGTATTTCTTATTTTTTATTATTGTTGCAAACTTTTAATTTGCAAGTTCAAAAATAAAAAAATAAAAAAAGAACTTACAAATTAATTTGAAGTATAAAATGAAAGTCTTCGGAGTTTGTTCCTTACATATTGGCTATTGGTCTTATTAAATAATTTTTTGCAGCCACTTACTTTTTAATTTAAAATTTAAAATTATAATATTAAATTTAAAACATTAAAGTTTAAACTTCAAAATTTAATTCCAAACCTTAAAAATTTGCAAGTCTCAATAACATTGAACAAGAAAAATAAAATTTAATTAAAATAATAATAATACTAGCCTCGCCCGCCCAAACTTATTAAGCCCGAATCTGAACGAACCCAAAATACCTTAAATTGTTCAACCGCCCCCTGCTCGTTATCCCATCTCGCTAACTAACCCGGTACAATAACGAACATGCTAGTTTTTATTCAGCTCATCCTAACCCGTCCGTTAAATACCTTCCTACTAAACAGACCCAAAGTAAAATGCGCCTCTATGCGAAAAGAGACTAGCTACATGAATTAGGTGCAAGTGTGTTGGCCATAATTCGATTTGTTGCTTAATTAGTCATCTGATGAGCAGAAAGAGTTAGCTTGAGTACCCTTACTACTTTTTTCCATACCTTTACTTCCTTTGTTTTAAATTATTTGTTGTGTTGTTTTACACGTTTTTTAAGAAATATTAATTAGAAGGAGGATTGAACTATTTACCCTCAATTATGTTTGAAGATATTCATTATTCATTGAATACTTATTTTGTTTATGCGCATCTCTGTTTCCAAGAACAATAATTATTAGAGGTAAAATGGCAAATTAACGTAACGGAACTACTGCAACTCTTAGAATATCATTCCGACTATCAGATTAAAATCTCACTGTGGGACCGGAAACTTCAAAAATTCAACTTTCAGCTTTTCAAGCCTAAATTAGCTACGGACCTCCAAAATACACTTCGAACATGCTTCCAATCCCAAAATCACCCAACGGAGCTAACGGAACCATCATATTTCCATTCCGAGACTGCTTTCGCATTGTTCAGACTACGGTCAATTTTTTCAACACTTAAGCTTTCATTTAGAACTAAATATCCCAAAACTCTCCGAAACTCAAAAGTAAGCCTCCCGGCAAATTAAATTAGCAAAAACAAACTTGGAGAAAACAGTGAATAAGAAATCAAGACGTTAGTTCTTAAGATGATCGGTCAGATCGTTAACTAATAGTTTGACAGATTAGCTATTTGGACCTGTTTTGACTGGTCAAGGGCGGAGCTAGGTTGAGGAAACAATTCAATTGAATTATTTTATTTGAAAAATTATTCTATGTAATTAATAGAATAAAGAGAAATCCTCTTTATTTGATTGCATATAAGCTGTAGGATTTTCTTAACATGAAGAAACTAATAAAATGGCAAATTTTACCAAAGTTGTGTTTAAATTTTGTATTTATATTAAAAACTCATACATTTTTTATTTGGAATACAATATATAACTACGACCAGCTTCCTGGCTCCGCTTGCTTCTAATAGCTTGGGAAATAAAGAAAAAAGATATAGTTGCATGGTGTTGAAGTTAATGTTATCTAGTAGTGGAAGTAAGCTTCCATATCCTGTGGAACTAACATTATCTCGTTATGACATAATATATGGTCCTTCATTCTTCTATGGTTGGATCCACAAGCTGACGAATTTTATAAAACAATTCTTTCTCTCTTTCTTGGGAAGCTAAATTGTCCATAACCAACCACCCTTATTATATTTTGCTAGTACTATAAAAATAGAAAGCCTTGGGCTAGCTGTCACAACATCACCTCAAATCACACAAAATTAGCCAAGGAAGACTTGATCACAATATGACAACTGCAGCAGCTGGTAGAGGAGCACAATCCATGAACTTGTTGTATTTCAAGTAAGGTTATATTAAATTTAAAGTAAAACTTACTCCATCGTATTCTTCTGTTTGTTTGTCTCTCTCTCTCTCTTTACACATTTAGTTAACTTCTTTCTATGATCAAAATGCAATTCTTGGAGATGAATGTTATAGTTCAGACAAAGTGAGAGAGATACGAGATTGTTCCATTTGGTCGTTATTGCAGATACACCTGCCTGTTTTAGTCTGTAGTGATCATAAGTCCATATTGAGAGAGAGAGAGAGAGAGAATACAAGTAAAAATCCCAAAATCTAGCTATTACGGGAGATAGAGCTAAGAGTTTCTTTCTATCATTAAATTATTATTTGCAAATAAGACCTTCAAGATATCAACGAAAGGAGGACAATTTTCACACATTTACCAAAATAAATGCAATAGTTGAATGCAAAGTTATTGAGTATGTTCTGAACTTGAAAAGATTAAAAATTTATGTAGGTTAAGTATATAATTTTTGTATTTAATATATTTTTATAAAGATAATATAATATGTTATGTTTTGTATCTGACATAATATTTATTTATAGACGATGTTCTTGGAGGAAAAAGTACTACTCCAAGTATTAAATAGTATATATAACTAAAGTATGTATATTATCTTTAGTAAAGTATTTTAAACTATATGCTTTTTTTGGATTTGGTTAAGATTGTTCGAATAAATGAATAAATTGTGATAAAATTTTCTTCTCTCTTATTAATCGGTGTTTTTATCTCCCACTTAAAGTTTGATTTTTCCGTCTCTACTATATTTATTTTATTTTTATGCTTCTAATGATTTAGAGCATGTTTAATGAATATTATTTTCTTCACATGCTACGCTCCTTAAAATTTTATGTTTTAATAAATTTTAGTAGCTTAGAATTGAAAATATTCTATAGACATGTTCATTGATTATATTCAAGTTATTCAAATATTTGCTTGCAAAATGTGACAAGTGGTACGTGATACCTATAAAAAGTGATAATTAGACCATAATAAATTTTATATGTCTAAAATAATTACACGCGCTACAAAAAGTTATAAAATATAATTTAAGACGTCTAAAATAAAATTTATGAAAGATTATAACATATAGTAATACACTAATGATAATAAAGCTATCACAATTGGTTTCATATTTGCTGGAGCAATTCTTCCCGAATTAATTCTATACTTGATGGACAACATCTCTTAAAGTCGATTCAAAATTAATATCTAAACATTAAAAAAATAATACAAGATATTTTTTAAAATATACTTCACAATTCTTCCCGAATTAATTTTATACTTGATGGACAACATCTCTTAAAGGTGATTAAAAATTAATATATAAAAATTTAAACAATAATACAAGATATTCTTAAAAATATACTTCACAATTCTCAAGTGTTTAATTCTAAGATAAATGTTTTGAAGAAAAGCTTTCATTAATGTTCCTAATGTGTTTTAAAACTTAGAATTTTAATAGTCATACGATTTAAATAAGGAAAAAATTGTAGAAGTGATATCTTAATTAATTTTAAATACATAAATATTAGGAGATGTTATATAGTTCAAATAAGAAAGAATTTAACAAATAAAATTTAGTTGATTCTAAAGTTCTATATATTAAAAAAAGTAATTATAATTTTGTCCAATATAAAATTTATTTTAAAATAATATAAAAGACGAACGATCGATATTTCGCTAAAAACATTCGTTCTTTAATTGTAGCATGGATAGATTATGAGGCCCAATGACAATGGCCATTCTGACAAAAGGAAATGACCATTTTGATTCTAAGTAATAATGACATAGAACATTGAAAATTTGGAGGATAAAAATAGCATTTTGAGACATTAAGAAGCATTACTCAAGGAAGAATTTGGACCTACTGCCTAACCAATAACCCTTCTACTTGAAGGTGAATTTTTTCGATAATCTAAACCGAAGTCCGAGTTCAGTTAGATTGAGATTTTTTAAGCAATGCGATCAATCAAAATCAAAGCTAATCTAACTAATATATTCTTTTTTGGGTGGCAAAATATCACAGATGCAAGTCTTCAAATAAGTGATACAGCGGGTGTACTTGATCACGATATAATGTTTCACCCACAACAATACATTTTTGCCAAAAATATACTGAAATGATCAGCTACAATAATCAAATCCCATTTTAACAAAACCAGGCATATGAAATATTTGAATAAAGTTTGCTGCAACAATTTCCTTCAGGAAAATGAAGATAATCAGCAAATCAAGTATTATTTTGAAGTTCAGTACGTGTGACAATCTTTAAGTATAAAAATGAATAACACCATTCTTTCTGTGTCGTACACAGGCCAATCCTGCGCAAAGCTTATCACAGAAAAAGTACTTCCCCAGACATGATTAGTAATACAGTTAAACTTAATGCCGCGGAAGTGAAGAGCAAAGGTACTATCATGAAAAATCATACTAATAATGATGATAATTGGTGGGTCCCTGATGATCGGACTGGAATATTTTACCCAAAGGGACAAGAGAAAGTGATAGAAGATATTCCATCTGCTGCAGGAAAGGCTACTTATGGTGACATTAATTGGTTTTCTAACCATGAAGATTGTCTATAATAATTCCTATTGAAAATGTAAACTAATTTGGTTGTTTAAAACGTCATTCTCCAATATGTATCCACCCATTGTTGAAGTTGCTTTGGTTTATAAAGAATTGTCTTTTTTTTAACCCCACTTCATAGTCTCACCTCAAGAATTAAGATTATATAATAATGAAGCTATTTTATTGAACTAACTTGCAATTACAAGTTGAAACGAATCCCAAAGTTAGAATTAGTTAGTTTACAATGAATATGATCTTATTATATGTATATTTGTTTTTGTAAAAGAAGAATTAATTCAAATAGCCGTCCACCTAATCTCTTAAACTAAAAATAACTAGCAGATGTAATACATACATATATATATGTGTGTAATCTATATATACCGAATAGAAAAATAATAAATATTGAATCTGACTTGCTAATTTTGTAAATAATCCTTTTCTAATGCATACATATAATTTGAGTTGAATCGAACTCAGTATTGTTTGACTCAAAAGATGCTAGAAGTTTTTTGAACAAATTAATTGAAAATGAATGAGTAAATCTTAGCTAAGTGCAATAATCTCTAGAATAAAAGATAGATAAAAAGCGGAGACTTCTTGTTCGTAAAAAAATGATATTCTCTTTTATTTGTGCCCCCTCCTCTCAAGGTTATTGTCCTCTATTTATACTTATATAGGAACTCATCTAAACCATACTAGAAAAAGTGCAAGGAATATCCAATTGAAGATTCCTGATGTCCCCTAATGGCTATACACTACTACAATAGTCGTCCAGTCTCTGGTCTGTTTCAGGGTCGTCTTCTTTAGGCGTCATTTTAAGGAGGCCTCGTCAATCGTCGTACTCGTTATCGATCGTGGTCGATCAAATTTGGACCCATACAGTTAGTCCCCCCGCTTGTCGGGTTGTGTCTGGATGCGCCCTTGATAAGCGGACACCATGCGTTCTTATGGAGAAATCTGAGCCATTGTGATGTTGCAAAATGACCAATGGAGAGAGGTCAACACTGAGTACTTTAAGGAAATAATGTCATCTTCACGTGCGTCATCATCACGCACGTTTTCTAGGCAGGAGTTGATGGCCTGACGCTCTGGTTCTAGCATTGCTTTGTGACTTTTCACTTCGATTCTGGCGCCACCCAACCTTATAAATATATGAAGGGTTTGTTTTTTTCAAAGTTTTTAGCCATTCCTCTCTTGATATCGTCCTTCCTTCTTCCAAATTTTCTTTCACACCTTCCCGCTTCTTCTTACGTTCTTCATTCGAAGCTTTTTCCCTCCTCCTTTTTGTGTTGATATTCCCCAAAGTCTCATCGTTCTCATGAAGAGGTTATTGAGGCCACTCCACTGTCCATGGCGCCCCCTTCTGGTGGTGAAGTATGGTGGTAGAGGAGGGTGATAGCTTTGCTAAGGTGGAGAAGCTATTGCTGAGGCATCCCTTACCTCGGAGTGATTTTCTCAAAGATCCTCCCCCTAATCCGGTCCCGTATTTTCTGAGACAGAGCAGATTTATATCGGTTCTTTTCATGTGGAGTACGTCCTTCCTGCTCATATAGAGATGGTTCCGGTGGGGAGGGAGTACGTAGAGGTCCATAGATCCAGGTACTATGCTTTCTATGAGTACTCTTTCATGATTGGTTATAATTTCCCTCTTATCTCTTTAGCGGAATAATTCTGTAGATATTACCAAGTTTGTCCGGTGCAAGTTACGCTATATACGCTCAAGGTATTTCTGCTGTTGACCAGGTATGCAGAATTGGTAGAGTGTAACATTTCCTTCCACCATCTTTTTCACTTGTTCATGCCCGACTTTCATAGAGGTACCATGGTGCACTTGAAATTCTGTGGTACGAAGGGGCTGGTGGTCGGGACTGATGATCGGGCAATTCGATAGTTTTGGCACAAATATTTCTTTGTCAAAATCGGGCATGTCGTTTCTGACACTGCCAGGTTCCCAGAGCGATTGAATGAGGTTTGTAAGTGTCGCCACTCGTTTTACATTCCTTTCCTCTATATTTATTATAAAGTTTATTTGCTTCTCGTTTGTAGCTATGGGACGTCCGCCTCGCTCTATTACAGATATCGGGTATTGGATGGCCCATCAGTTGCGTCATGCAGTAGAGACTCGAGATTGGCCCGCCTTCATGAAACATTACGACCCTAATGTCTCCTCTGGTAAATGTCTCTCTTACTATTTGGTTGGACGTGCGACCTTATTTAGTGACAACATTTTACGATGACATGTCGAGGAGCTTCCAAGCAAAGGGTGCCAGTCCTACATTTTGAAGAGCCCCTGCCATCGCAGACACGCAGTTTGTCTTGAGTGAGTCTGTTTGAGAGGGTCGTCTTCAACCAATTCAATTAGGTCCGTCTCGAGTCGTTGTCGTGGGAGAAGAGGCTTCTTCGGTACTATCCTATTCAATTGGTTTTCTAACCATAATGATTGTCTATAATAATTCCTATTGAAAATGTAAACTAATTTGGTTGTTTAAAATGTCATTCTCCAATATGTATCGACCCATTGTTGAAGTTGCTTTGGTTTATAAAGAATTGTCTTTTTTTTTTATCTCACTTCATAGTCTCACCTCAAGAAATTAGAAAGTAAGATTATATAATAATGAAGCTATTTATTGAACTAACTTGCAATTACAAGGTTAAACGAATCCCCAATTTAGAATTAGTTAGTTCACAATGAGTATGATCTTATTATATGTATATTTATTTTTGTAAAAGAAGAATTAATTCAAATAGCAGTCCACTTAATCTCTTAAACTAAAAATAACCAACAGATGTATATATATGTATGTATATATATATGTGTGTGTGTGTGTGCGTGTGTGTATTCTATGTATAACGAGTAGAAAAAAAAAATATTAAATCTGGCTTGCTAATTTTGTAAATAATCCTTTTCTAATGCATACATACTATTTGAGTTGAAAGTAGTAGATTCAATTAAATTCATAAAATTTCTTCCAAATCCATCTCAGATTTGAGATTAAAAACCGTCCAAATTCTACATATCGCTCATGGGGGTATACTGGAGGAATTATTACGTATCCTAGAGATGAGGCTTAGCTGTACACCTGCTACTCTATCAAACTTACGGTGGGTAGTGGAGCCAGGGTCGGAATCAAAGTGTGGAATGTGAGTTTAACCGAACTCAGTAGTGTTTGACTCAAAAGATGCTAGAAACTTTTTTGAACAAATCAATTGAAGATGAATGAGTAAATCTTAGCTAAGTGCAATGATCTCTAGAATAAAAGATAGATAAAAAGCGAAGACTTCTTGTTCGTAAAAAAATGATATTCTCTTTTATTTATGCCCCCTCCTCTCAAGGTTATTGTCCTCTATTTATACTTATATAGGAACTCTTCTAAAGCGTACAAGAAAAATGCAAGGAATATTCGAAGGAAGATTCCTTATGTCCCTTAATGGCTATACACTACTACAAAAGTCGTCTAGTCTCTGGTCTGTTTCAGGGTCGTCTTCTTTAGGGCGTCACTTTAAGGAGGCCTTGTCAATCATCGTACTCGTTGTCGGTCGTGGTCGATCAAATTTCGACCCATACAGGTCCCTTAATGGCTATACACTACTACAAAAGTCGTCCAGTCTCTGGTCTGTTTCAGGGTCGTCTTCTTTAGGGCGTCACTTTAAGGAGGCCTTGTCAATCGTCGTACTCGTTGTCGGTCGTGGTCGATCAAATTTCGACCCATACACTTAGTTCTTACGCTTGTCGGGGTTGTGCCTGAATGCGTCCTCAATTAGCGAACACCATGCGTTCTTATGGAGAAATTTGAGCTACTGTGACGTTACGAAATAACCAATGGAGAGAGGTCAACATACTGAGTGAGATACCGGTAATATACTTTACCAAAAAATGATGTCATCTTTACGTGCGTCATCATCACGCACATTTTCTAGGCAGGAGTTGATGACCTGATGCTTTGGTTCTATCGTTGCTTTGTGACTTTTCACTTCGATTCTGGCACCACCGAACCTTATAAATATATGAAGGGTTTGTTTTTTAAAAGTTTTTAGCCATTCCTCTTTTGATATCCTCCTTCCTTCTTCCGAATTTTCTTTCACACCTTCTTGTTTCTTCTTACGTTCTTCATTCGAAGCTTTTTTTTCCTCCTCTTTTTTGTGTTGATATTCTCTTAAACAATATTATGCCAAATTCTCGTCGTTCTCATGAAGAAGTTACTGAGGCCACTCCATTTTCTACCACGGCCCCTTCTGGTGGTGAAAATATGGTAGTAGAGGAGGGTGATAGCTTTCATACGGTGGAGAAGCTACTGCCGAGGCATCCCTTATCTCGTAGTGATTTCCTCAAAGATCCTCCCCTTACTTCGGCCCCCATATTCTCTGAGATGGAGAAGATTCATATCGGTTCTTTTCGTGTGAAGTACAGCCTTCCTGCTCATATAGAGATGGTTCCGGCGGGGAGGGACTACGTATAGGTCCATAGACCCGGGTACTGTGCTTTCTATGAGTACTCTTTCATGATTGGTTATAATTTCCCTCTTTTCCCTTTAGCAGAATAATTCTGTAGATTTTACCAAGTTTGTTCGGCGCAACTTTCCCCATATACGCTCAAGGTACTTCTGCTGCTGACCAGGTATGCAGAATTGGTAGAGTGTAACGTTTCCATCCACCATATTTTTCACCTGTTCACGCCTGGCTTTAACATAGGTACAAAGGTGCACTTGAAATTTCGTGGTACGAAGGAGCTGGTGGTTGGGACTGATGACCGGCTAAGTCGCAAATTTTGACACAAATATTTCTTTGTCAAAACCAAACATGTCGTTTCTGATGCTGCCAGGTTCCCAGATGGAATGAGGCTCACAAATATCGCCACTCATTTTACTTTCCTTTCCTCTATATTTATTAAAAAGTTTGTTTGCTTCTCATTTTCAGCTATGGGACGTCCGCCTCACTCTATTACAGATATCGGGGATTGGATGGCCCATCAGTTGCCTGATACAGTAGAGACTCGAGATTGGCCCTCCTTCATGAAACATTACGACCCTAAAGTCTCCTTTGGTAAATGTCTTCCTTACTACTTTGTTGGCCGTGCAACCTTATTTAATCACGACCTTTTACGATGATATGTCGAGGAGCTTCCAAGCAAAGGGCGCCACTCCCTGCATTTTGACAAGCTGCTGCCATCGTAGACATGCAGTTTATCTTGAGTGAATCTGTTTGAGAGGGGCAACTTCAACCTATTCAATTATAAGGTGTGTCTCGAGTCGTGGTCGTGAGAGAAGAGGCTTCTTTGGTACTATTCTCACACCCGTTGGACGAATCCTATAACGAGGACGAGCCGTTGTTGAGAAAAAGGAGGAGGTTGGATCTTGGGAAGGGTGTAACCATACATACTGATAGAAGCAGGGCGTCGCAGATAACCCATGTGCCCACATTTATGGCTGACGCCATTTTGTCGGGGAGATCTCCCCAAGCGGAAAGAGTTTATCCTAGAGGGGACTCAGTGCGCTCTGCCGAGGGTAGTGCGTTATCCAATGTCGGAGAACATCGTGTTGACGGTGAATGCTCGGGTTCAGATGTCAACTTAGAGGATATCAATGAGTTCGTGGGTCGTTATACCCATATGGAGGTTAGAACGCACGGGTCTGATCGTCATATAGCCGTCTCGGGGGACTATTAACCTGGTGCTAAACAGCGAGCAAGTGGCATCTGCCCTAGCTCCTTTATATGTCGCTCATGAAAATGAGATCCTTAGGGTGATGAGTGATGTGGAGTTGTCTCAGAAGGTCGTCGGTATGGCCCTGTAGGTGGGTGTTTTTCATCCCTTTTCGTTATTGGGTTGTTATGGTGATTGCCATTCTGCATTTTGTTTCTAACTTCTCCCCCTTTTTTTACCAGACCCTCATCATGGAGATTGAGTAAGAGAGCTGGGAAAGGAGAAGGATGGGACTTTATAAGAAGATGCGTCCAAATATCAACAGTATCGTGCTAAGCATCGGGCGATGACCGACATTTATTATCAAGACCCTGAGTTTCAGTTGTTTCACAAGGGGCTCAAATAACGAGAGGACCAATTAGAGTGTAAGATCAAAGAGTTAAGGGAGCTGGCTGGGGAGCTCATGAGAACTGTCCCTCGCAATAGTGAACTCGAGGCTTCTCTCAAGGTGAAGTACGATGAGCTTGAGTTGAGTAGAGAGTGATGGCTGAAAATGCTGACTTGCAGGCAAAGGTGGCCAATTTGACCATTGAGTTGAGTGCTATGGCAGCGGAGATTGAGGCGATTAAGGGCGATCTGGATGTCAGTGCTGATAAGCTGGCGACAACTATTTTTGAAACGGTATCTTTGGGATATGCCCTCTATATTTCTAGGTCGGAGTTGACCGGGGAGAGGGAGGTCTCTAGTCATAAGGTTGCGGGGCTTGAAGGACGTGTCAAAGAACTGGAGGCGGAGCTGGCTACGTTAAACGGATAAGTGGCCTCGTTGAGGGTGGAGGATGCAAGTCGACATTCTTTGCCTTCTACGTCTCGAGCCTCAATCGATATGATTGAGCCTTGTCATTTATATGAGCTGTGGGTTCATGTTGAGGCTCGACTTGATATGTACAAGGCTTTTCACGCTGAGGTATGGGCAACTGAGCCGGAGCTTCAGTCCGTGCATACTGAAGCTCATGCGGCTTGCGGGTATGATCCCCTAACACCTGACATGAACGACATCAATTCTGATGATGCGAACCATCTTGCTTTCAACTCGTGGTACGAAGATGCTAACCCCATCGGGGATGATGTGTAGTCTTTGCTTGTACTTGGTTTTGTTTTGGGATTTTTTGCAGTGGGCGCACTTGAGCTTGTTTATGAAGTTTTGTAAATAACATTTTGATGCAATGTAATGTATACTTTGTTGATTTTCTTTTCTTTAAATGTTTATGATATCTGGGGCACCTGCCGATGGCCTTGGCCATTGGTATGTTACTTCAAACTGTCGTCGAAGTAGTATCCCTTTGCAGTTCGAGAGGTTGAAATCATGTTTTTATCGATGGCCTTGGCCGTTGGGATGTTTCTTAGGATTGTAGTCGAAGTAAGATCTTGTCGTAGTTTGAACGAGGTCGAACTCATGTTTTTGTCGATAAAGTTGGCCATTAGGATGTTGCTTCGAACTATCATCGAAGTAGGATCCCGTCGTAGTTCAAACGAGGTGGAACCTGTGTTTTGTCGATGGCCTTGGCCATTGGGATGTTGTTTCAAATTGTCGTTGAAGTAAGATCATGTCGTAGTTCAAACAAAGTCAAACCCGTGTTTTTTTATGGCCTTGACCATTGGGATGTTGCTTCAGACTGTCGTCGAAGTAAGATCCCGTCGTAGTTCAAACAAGATCGACTCATATTTTACCGATGGCCTTGGCCATTATGATTTTACTTCGTACTATCATCGAAGTAAGATCTCGTCGTAGTTTGAATGAGGTCGTACTCATGTTTTTGCCGATGGCCTTGGCCTGCTTGGAGATTTGATCAAGTTCCCGTAGGAAGACGTTTTGAACGAGGTCGAACTCATGCTTATGTCGATGGCCTTGGCCATTGCTTGGATATTTGATCGTGTTCCCGTAGGAAGACCTTTCGAACAGGTAGAACTCATGTTTTTGTTGATGGCCTTGGCCATTGCTTAGAGATTTGATTCTGTAGATACAATGGAGATTTGATTCTATACATACAATGGAGATTTAATTTTGTTCATATAATGGAGATTTGATTCTGTTCATATAATGGAGACAATTATCTATATCCATCCCCTTTATTATTTTGCCCTGGAGACCATGTTAACGGGTCGGGATAATGAACAGTACTTCAATCCTCGAGGCACCTCCCTTTGCCGCCTCATTAAAAACCTCCCTTGGAAAACTCGATTGGGACAAAACTCGGGTCAGGGAAAAAGAGTACGACTTAGGTGACGCCTTCTTTTAGAAATGGAAGTACTTCAGGTGAGCGATATTCCAGTTGTTTTGGAGTAATTTTCCTTCTATTATTTCTAACTTGAATGATCCTTTGTTTGCTGTGGCTTTGATTTTGTACGATTCGTCCCAATTTGTTCCTAATTTTCCCTCATTAGGGTCTTTCGCTGCTTGTGTTTTGGCCTTGAGGATGTAATCTTTGACTTTCAGCGGTTACACGTAGGCCTTTTTGTTGTAGTACTTTTTGACTTGTTGCTTTTGGTCTATCATTCTTATGTGGGCTATGTCTCTCCGTTCTTCGACTTTATCTAGATCTTGTAGCCTATTTCATCGTTGATTGGTCTGCTTTCGTTGGAGTATCTCAAACTGGATTATCGGACTTCGACGGGTATAACTGCATCAGTCCCGTAGACCAGTGAATATGGCGTCACACCTGTGCTGGTATTTGGCGTAGTGTGGTATGCACATAATACTTTCGGTAGTAGTTCAAGCCACATCCCTTTAGCATCCTCAAGTTTCTTTTTCAATATATTCAATTTTACTTTATTGGAGGATTTGGCTTGACCATTGGCGGCAGGGTGATATGACGTAGAGAGTATTCGTTTGATGTGCCATTTCTCGAAGAATCCAGTTGTTCTCTTTCCGATGAACTGAGGCCCATTATCGCAACTGATTTATTTGGGGATGCCAAAATGGCATATTACATTTTTCCATATGAACGCGATGACCTCTAGCTCATGATTCTGGGTGTATGCACCTGCTTCCACCTATTTAGAAAAGCAATCAGTTAAAACTAAAAGTAAACGTACCTTACCTCGTCCTGCTGGGAGGGGCCGACTATGACCATTTCCCATTTTATGAACGACCATGGTGAAGTGATGGAATGAAAGAGTTCCCATTCTTGATGTATCATAGGACTGTTGACATCTCCTAACATAGTCCACAACTTCTTTTTTCATGGTGGGCCAATAGTACCCAACGCGAATGAGGCATCAGACGAGGGTGCAATTCCCTGTGTGGGCGCCGCAATGCCCATCGTGTACTTCTTCAAGTACTCGCCTTGTTTTATTTGGCCTAAGACACTTGGCTAGGGGGCCACGGAATGCTATTTTGTAGAGAACAATGTTCACGAGGTTGTATCGGACTGCTTTTACCCGGAGTTTTTTGGCTTTCTTTTTATCTTGCGGAGCATTCTATACTGCAAATATGCTACGAGGCGGTTACGCTAGTCCCAAGTTAGATTATTGAATGTACCTTAACGTTTTCAATTGCGGAATGGAAGAGGGTGACCATATTTCCCTTATTGATATTTTTAGTGGCCACAACTACTTTGTCTAGGCCATCTACTTCTACATTCTACGCCCTAGGTATTTGATCGAGGCAGCACTCATCGCATTGTAGTAGTAGTTTGCAAATTTCCGATTCGTACTTTTGTAGTCTCTGTTCTTTTATTTGGAAAGTCTCGGTGACTTGGTTCATAACGAGTTGAGAGTCATAATGGAGGACGATTCATCAAGTGCCGTATTCAAGGGCTAACTTCAAACCTGCAATAGCAGATTCATACTCGGCCTCGTTGTTAGTCCTCTTGAGGCATCGTATGGACTGCAAAATTACTTTGCCTGTAGGGACTTCGAGGATGAGTCTCAGTCCTGATCCGGAGGCAATAAAGACATCGTCGGAGTAAATGACCCAGAGGTCGGTATGTGAGGAAGTGCGGAGGGTTTCCCCTTCTACCTCTGGCAATATTTCCGTCTTGAAATTAGCGACAAAATTGGTGAGCACCTGCAACTTAATCGAACTTCGCGATTGGTACGTTATGTCATGCTCGCTTAGTTCTATGGCCCACTTGGATAGTCTACCCGATTGTTTGGGCTTATGAAAGATACCTCTTAGTGGGAAGGTTGTCACCACTTTTATAGAGTGACATTAGAAGTACGGTCTGAGCTTCCATGAAGCTATGACCAATGCCGGAGCTAATTTTTAAAGGTGAGAATACCTTGTTTCGGCATCGATTAGGGTTTTGCTGATATAGTAAATCAGAGATTATGTACCTTTATTTTTACGGACCAAGACCTCGCTTACTGCAACTTCGGAAACTGCTAGATATACTAGTTGAAATTCACCCGGGTCCACTTTGATGAGTAGTGGTGGCGAGGATAGATATGTTTTTAGTTTTCTTAGGGCGTCGATGCATTCTTCATTCGATTGCAGCCCGTGGTCCTTCCTTAGCATATTGAAGAATTTGTGGCATCTATCCGAGGATCGTGAAATGAACCTTGATAGGGTGGCTATTCGACCTATTAATTTTTGCACCTGCTTTTTGCTTGTTAGTTTCTCTGGTATTGAATTGATAGCCCTGATCTGATGGGTTGACCTCGATTCGCCTTTGTAACACTAGGAAACCAAGGAACTTTCCTGAAGTTACACCGAAGGCACATTTTTTGGGATTTAGTTTTATCACGTACAGCCTTAATTTCTCGAGGGCTTCCTTCAGATGACCAATGTGATCCTCTTTCTTTGTCGACTTACCTAGCATGTCGTTAATGTAAACAATGGTCTTACCCAATTTTTTTTTTAAACATTTTGGCGACTAACCTTTTATACGTGGCCCCTGCATTCTTGAACCTGAAAGACATTACCTTATAGCAATTCATTCATTGATGAGTGATGAAATTGGTCTTTTCTCGATCTTCTTCAGCCAGTAGAATTTGGATATAGCCGGAATAGGCATCCAAGAAGCTCAGCAGTTTGTGCCCCGCTGCTGCATCGATAAGTTAGTCAATATGAGTTAACAAAAAGGAGTCCTTCGGGCGTGCTTTGTTTAGATCGATGAAATCAACACACATTCCCTTTTTCCTATTTTTCTTTTTGACCACAACCACATTGGTGACCCATTAGGGGTATTTCAATTCCCTGATGGACCCGCTGGCGAGTAATTTATCAACATCCTTGCTGGCCACCTCAATGATTGCGACATTGAATTTTCCCCTTATTTATCGTACTGGCGAATAAAGTGGATCGACATTCATCCTGTGCGTGGCGAAATCCCTTGGGATTCCTGGCATATCTAAGTGGGAAAAAACAAACAAATCGGAATTGTTAGTTAAAAACTCACGATACTTAACTGGATCCGAGAGGCTGTGTCCAACATAAGCCTTTTTTGTGCTATCGATGTTATCCAATGGGATGGGATCGAGTCTTCTATGGTTGCCTCGCAAGCTTCTACGATGTCTGGGTCTTTGATGGCCTCCACTTGTACGTCGGGTTTGGTTCCTGATATGGATGATTGTTATGCTTCCACACATGCCCCTTTTAGTTGTTTGGTGTGTGTGCAATCTTTTGCGATCCAGTAGTATTCTTGGGCGGTATATGGCTCGCCTCAGATGCTGAACATTCCCCATGGGGTGGAAAATTTGATTATTTGATAGAAGCTTAAAGGGATGACTCATATGGCGTGTATCCACGGTCGTCCTACGATAGCGTTGTAGGTCGTTTACTAGTTCATGACGTGGAATGCTGTTTCCAGGGTAACTCCTCCTGCTAGGACAGGTAGTACTATTTCTCCATATGTCCGCTCTACTATATTATTAAAACCTGTTAGTGTTATGCAACGCGACATTATTTTATCCTCGAGCCTCATCTGCATAAGAACTCGCGGATAGATAATATACGTGTCGCTTTCATCATCCGCCATTATTATTTTTTCATCGGTATCCGTGATACACAAAGTTAAAACCAAAGTATCATAGTAAAGGAAAGTTAAACAGTCGGAATCCGACTTATTGATGATAATACTGTCTTCGAAGTCGTCATATCGTTCGTGTGCAATTGTCCTTTTAAGAGTATGTGTGGTGGTGAATTTCACATTGTTGATCACCGTATCATCGCCGCCTCCAATGATCATTTGTATGGTACGAGCCGGTGATGGTGGTTTAGGAGGTCCTTGAGGTTGATCGCGCCCTCGAGCGAAGTTGGCCCATCCTTTATTGCTTAGTAGTTCTTTCAGGTACCCTGGTTTAACATCCTCACTACTTCTTGTCGCAAATCTATGCAATATTCGGTCTTATGTCCTCTCTCCTGATGAAATTCACATAGGACATTCGACCTCCTGGTACTTAGACCCGATTTCATCTTTTGCAGCCATTGCACCTTCGTGCTTAGTTTTTTTAGGTGCCTATACTATCTCTGAGGGGGAAACACAAAAGTTATGAGCAGATAGTAGTGGAGGCATACCTCTTTCATTGTGGAAGGGTGCATTGTGTCGGGGCGCAACATCTGCATGTCACGGATGGGGTGGATTGGATGTTCGGATATAGGTTTGATGCCTTTCTCGATTGGAGCGTGGTAATTGATCCATTCGCCCGTTGTTACATCGATCTCTCCTTGTCTCGGTATGGATTGACGTTAATCGCTGAAGCGGGCCGTTCAGGTCATCCTCGTCTGCCCTCACTTTGGCGCAATAAGCGTTGTGGATCTCCTCCCACGTGGTAGGAGGGTACTTCATGAGTTTGCTGAGTAGTTTTTTGGTTGCTTTTGATTCGTTCATGTTTAACCCATTTTGAAAGGCTTCTACTACCATCCCTTCTGACACGTTCGGTGGGCTCATCCTTACTCTGTTGAATCGGCCCACATCGTATTGTAGTTGTAACTTCGGGGCGCCTGGTATTTTATCAACCCACTCTTGATGTTCTTTCATCTGGCCGCGAAGTATTTTGTTCTCACTTTCCATCTCTTCCATTTTCTTTAAGATGGCCGTGAGTGTATCATTGCCTGTATCGGCAATAGTACGGGTGTTACCTGTCCATGCAGCGCTAGTGTACCAGCAACTGAAGTTTTCGTGGGTGACATGATTTATCTTTGTAAGCGAGTTTCTCGAACATGTTGCTCAACCATTTTTCTAGTATCTTTTTGACGGCCAACGGCGTTTCTCCTGTTGCGGATGATAAGGTTCCTCTCTCGCGCATGATCATTAGATTTTAGTGCGGATGATGCAATATCTCCCCCTCTGGTATAACACTTGGTGTTGTGTTCTCATTGTCTTCTCCACTGTCTTCGTTGAGGGAATTGAGGAGGTTTTTCGTGATATCCACTACTGCCTTTAGCCTCGCTTCTCCTTTTCTCATCATTGCTGATTTTTATGAAGCTGAAGAAAAGTGATTATTACTTTCAAGAATCTAGATGAAAATTACGATTTCAGCTATAGAAATCTCCACAGACGGCACCAAATTGTTTGACTCAAAAGATGCTAGAGGTTTTTTGAACAAATTAATCAAAGATGAAGGGGTAAATCTTAGCTAAGTGTAATAATCTCTATAATGAAAGATAGATAAAAAGCGGAGACTTCTTGTTCGTAAAAAAAATGATATTCTTTTTTTTCTCTGCCCTCCTCCTCTCAAGGTATTTTCCTCTATTTATACTGATACAGGAACTCTTCTAAACCATACAAAAAGAAATGGAAGGAATATTCGAAGGAAGATTTCTGATGTCCCCTAATGTTTATACACTACTACAAGGATCGTCCAGTTTCTGGTCTGTTTCAGAATCATCTTTTTTAGGGCGTCACTTTAAGGAGGCTTTGTCAATCGTCGTACTCGTCGTCGGTCATGGTCAATTAAATTTAGACCCATACAAATAGCTTTATTAAAATCATGTTTTATTTTAAAAATTCATTAAATATATATAAATAATTAATTTATAATTTAAAATGATTCTAAATTCAAACTCACAAGTTTCAAATCCTTTTTTTATTAAGTAGAGCTGCAACATTCTTTTGATTTTGATAATTGACCCCCATTGGTTATACCTTAGCTAGATAGAAGACCCAAGTATAGTGAAGTGAGCCCAATTTTCTTCACTGTTTGAAGTCGTCGACAGCCTTTGTATTAAACAAACTCATCTAAAATCTAGCGTCTTTGACACACGTTTTCGCCTTATCCAACCTATATGTACAATTTAGGTCCGCCGCTGTTTTTGACACACATTTTGGTTTTCTTTCCGCATGTACGATCTGTCAATTTATGGGAGTATACGGTCAAGATTATAGGCCTTCAATTTATAAGCTTGAGAGTTTGTCGTAGACCGGAATTCGAGTGAGGTCGAGTTTGAGAACGGCAAATTAGAGTCGAGCTCGAAGATAGAATGCAATATCTGTTAGATATATGGACTTATACTACATACATATGGACAATATATGGATGAATTATATGTTATGTGCTATCTTTTGGTTTGGCCTAAATTAGTGGTCTTTTGGACATTATTATTAAGGAGGCCAATACATTGTCATATAAAAAATAAGGTATAATTTCTTGTGTAGATACCCATAAAGAGTAACCTTAGTTAATGATGGGTTAACTAAGGTTACATACATGTAACTAAGGTTACATTCTTGTGACCTTTGAGTTTTCTTAAGTTACATTATAATAAGGGGGGGTTATTGTTCCCACAAGAATGCAAGACATTCTCTTCTTCTTCCCATTGAAATTAGAGAGCAAATCATTGTCTTGCACATCAAGTGGAAAGCCAAACCTTGGACAATCTTCAAGCCGGATCAAGGAGCTTCCACCTATGGATTCAGGTACGCTTCCGCTTATGTTATAGTTCCAAATAATTCAATATGAAGGCTACAGTTTTATAGTCGGATTTATTCCAACAATTGGTATCAGAGCCTCCTTCGTATTGGATCATTTGGAAGTTCATGAATTCAATGTTATAATGCTTAATGACTAAATTCAAATAGAATTTTAATTTTGAAATTCTAGTACCTTGATATAGCATGCTTTCACGAATGATTTGTTGATGATAAACTTCAGTATTTCGATACCTTTCATATCACCAAATGAATTGAAATATTGAAATTATTTGCATAATTTCGGTTGTTGAATATGATTCCATGGTTAAGCCTTTTGTTGAAAGCCCCATTAAGTTGGACAGATTGGTAAGATAATCGATTATCTTATATAGGTAATCGATTATTTATGGAATTTCCAGCAAAAATGAAAATTCCAGAAGGCCAAGATAATCGATTATCAGGACCAGATAATCGATTATCTGGCAATAAATTGCAGAAACGTTTTATTTTCTGGCAATTTAATAAAGACATAATGTAAAATTAATTAATGAAACGTTTTTCCATCATTAAAGAAACGTTTTTCTTAAGATTAATGGACACATAATGCAAGATTAATATTATAACATTAATGTTTTATCCATTATTATTCAAATTTTACATTATAAACATGTTAATTTCTGTTGAGATTCAATATATGGCTTAAAGAACTAATTAATTTTGCATCTAATATTTTACATTAGTCAATTGAAACATTATGTTACCAAAGTAACCTCTTTTGTCTAGATTGATTGATTTTTAAAATATAAGATGACTGTGTATGTTAGTATTCCATGCGTTTAACACCGGCCCAAAGGAAGGTTGTTATTTGGCAGGAATTCGAGCATGCTTGTGGTGATAAATATGTGACAATTATTAAGTTTTCCATGTGAATATTAAGTCGGCCCAAAGGAAGGCTTGATATTTGACAGGAGTTTATTGTCAATATTTGATTACTACTCCAAGAGTACCACTTACAAATTGATTTTCTGTCCAAAGACTAAAATCAATGTTGTGCTAGGTATCTTGTAATGGGATTTGCCTATTTTGAATCTGCATACTAAAGTTAAAATTCAAATAATTGTAAGCATGTCTTAAGTTGTCCTTGTTCTATTTTCAGTGAATTCTTCAGCTGCTACAATATCTGCGAACATTAACAGTATCCCTGTGCTTAATGGCACAAATTTTAAGGAATGGAAAGAGAACATTATGATAGTTCTCGGTTGCATGGATCTAGACCTTGCACTTCGGATTGAGAAACCTACTTCTCTTGAGGATACATCTTCTTCTGATGACGAGAAGGAGATGGAGAAGTGGGAACGCTCAAATCGCATGAGTCTTATGATCATGAAACGTGCAATTCCAGAATCTTTTAGGGGCACTATGACTGAAGAAAACAATGCCAAAGTTTTCCTTGAGGACCTTGAAAAGCGTTTTGCACAAAACGAAAAGGCGGAAACTAGTACTCTTTTGAGTAAACTTGTTCCATGAGGTATAAAGGCAAAGGAAACATAAGCGAGTACATTTTAGAAATGTCTCATATTGCTTCGAAACTAAAGTCACTCAAGTTGGAATTACCTGAGGAACTGCTTGTGTACTTAGTTTTGATCTCTCTCCCTGCACACTTTAATTAGTTTAAGGTCTGCTATAACTGCCTAAAGGAGAAATGGACTCTTAATGAGCTCATTTCACATTGTGTGCAAGAGGAAGAGAGAATAAAGCAAGATAAGACAGAAAGTGCTCATTTGGGATCCTCTTCTAAAGACAACAAGAAGAGGAAAAATAAGGAAGTTGCGGTCTCAAGGCCCCTGAAGAAGCAACACAAGGAAACTAAGGTTGAAACTACAGAATCAGGTTGCTTTTTCTGTAAGGGGACTAATCACATGAAGAAAGATTGTACCAAATACCATGCTTGGCGTGCGAAAAAGGGTATATATCTTGCTCTTGTTTGTTCTGAAGTTAATTTAATTTCGGTACCTAAAGATACTTGGTGGGTAGATTCTGCTGCTACTACTCACATATGTATATCTATGCAGGGTTGCCTGAATTGCCGAAAGCCAAGTGATGGTGAAAGATACATCTATGTTGGTGACGGCAAAAGGGTTGAAGTTGAGGCTATTGGAAAATTTAGGCTATTATTTAAGACTGGTTTTATTTGGATTTGAATGAGACTTTTGTTGTACCGTCTATTAGACGGAATTTAATTTCTGTTCCCAAATTGGACATATCCGGTTATTCTTGTTCATCTGGTGACAATAAAGTGAGTCTTTTTCAAGGTTCAAATCTTATCGGTACTGGTCTTTTATCAGCATATGATAGCCTATATTTGGTTGACATAATAACCTCACATAATGAAACTTTGCATACAAGTTCTAGTGGTACCAAAAGAAAATTATCTAATGAGAATTCTTTATCACTCTGGCACAAGCGTTTAGGTCACATATCTAAACAAAGAATTCAGAAACTCGTGTCAGATGGAATTCTTGATTCTCTTGATTCCTCAAATTCGGATATTTGCATTGAGTGTATCAAGGGTAAACAAACAAACAAGACGAGATTAGGTGCCCAGAGAGCTTCAGATGTCTTAGAATTGATACATACGGATATTTGTGGGCCATTCCCCACACCTTATAGAAAAGGTCAACAATACTTTATCACATTTATAGACGATTAATCTCGTTATGGATACCTATATCTCATTCATGAGAAGTCCCAATCTATAGACATGTTCAAATCATATAAGGCCGAAGTTGAAAATCAACTAGGCAAAAGGATTAAAACCGTTAGATCTGACCGTGGTGGTGAATACTATGGTAGATATGATGGTTCAGGTGAACAACGTCCAGGGCCATTTGCTAAATTCCTAGATGAGTGTGGGATCGTTCCTCAGTACACCATGCCAGGCAGTCCTACTATGAATGGTGTATCTGAGAGACGAAATCGGACCCTAAAGGACATGGTGAGAAGTATGATTTGTCATACTACTTTGCCAGACTCACTCTGGGGAGAAGCATTGAAAACCGCAGCATATATACTTAATAGGGTTCCAACTAAAGCTACAATCAAAACCCCATATGAACTATGGACTGGACATAAGCCCCGTATAAAGCACTTACACATTTGGGGTTGTCCAGCTGAGGCAAGGCCTTGCCAAATGAAAAGAAACTGGATTCTAAAACGGTCAGTAGCTATTTTGTTGGATACTCTGAAAAATCCAGGGGGTATAAGTTCTATGATCCCACTTCTAGAACTATTTTTGAGACGGGTAATGCTCGGTTCTTTGAGGATATTGAGTTTGGGGGTGGGGAGATAAAGTTAGAGATTTTGTCTTTGAGGAAGAACGTGTGTCTTTGCCTCCAGTTGTTGATCTTGATCAGGGTGTTCTCATTCCTGATACGGATCACACAACTCCAGTTCAAGACAATCTTGATAATCTCCCTAATCAAGTTCCTGATATTATTAATGAAAATCAAACTCAACAACCTCAATAATCTGAAGTGCCATTAAGGAGATCCACTAGAGAGAGGAGAAGTGCAATTCCGGACGATTATGTTGTGTTTCTCCAAGACAAGAAAGTGACATTGGACTTGAGGAAGATGATCCAATCAACTTCCGTCAAGCCATGAAAGGTTCTAACTCTCAAAAGTGGATTGATGCAATGAATGATGAGATGAAGTCTATGAGCAATAACGGCGTTTGGGAGCTTGTTACATTGCCCGAAGGTGTTAAACCAATTTGTTGTAAATGGATATTTAAAACCAAGAGGGATTCAGAGGGCAATGTCATTAAGTATAAAGCTCGCCTTGTCGCAAAGGGCTACACTCAAAAGGAAGGCATTGATTATAAAGAGATTCATCGAAAGACCTTTTTAGGACAATAATGGCACTAGTAGAACATTTTCATCTTGAACTTCATCAGATGGATGTTAAGACAGCGTTTCTCAATGGTGATATTGAGGAAGCAATTTATATGGTGCAACCTGAAACTTTGTTTCGGGAGACTCAAAGAAAATGGTTTGCAAATGAAAGAAATCCATCTATGGGCTCAAGAAAGCTTCCCGTCAAAGGTATCATAAGTTTCATGAAGTCATTATATCTTTTGGTTATGAACCAAATATTGCTGATGACTGTATATACCATAAGTTCAGTGGGAGCACACATATTTTTCTGGTTTTATATGTCGATGACATACTGCTTGCCAGTAATGATATAGTATTATTACGCGAAACTAATAAATTTCTTTCAAAGAAATTTGAAATGAAAGATCTTGGTGATGCCTCTTTTGTATTAGGAATTTAGATACATCGTGATCGCTCCAAAGGTGTTCTCGGTCTGTCACAAAAGGGCTATATCAATAAGGTTCTTAAAAGATTTGGCATGCAGGATTGTAAACCATGCGACACCCCTGTTGCTAAGGGAGAGAAGTTCAGTCTCAAACAGTGCCCAAAAAATAGTTTTAAAACCATGGAAATGGAGAAGACACCTTATACTTCGGCTGTAGGTAGTCTGATGTATGCTCAGGTATGCACACGACCTAATATCGCATACATTGTTGGGATGCTGGGCAGATATCTCAGCAATCCGGGAATGGACCATTGGAAGGCAGCCAAAAGGGTCATGCGGTACTTACAGAGAACTAAGGATTACATGCTCACATATCGGAGATCGGACCAGCTTGAGATCATCGGGTACACCGACTCTGATTTTGCTGGATGTCAGGATAGTCTGAAGTCTACATCAGGCTATATCTACATGCTTGCTAGCGGTGCTATCTCTTGGAGAAGCATCAAGCAAACTCTTACGGCCACTTCCACCATGGAAGCGGAATTCATGGCATGTTATGAGGCATCCAATGAGGGATTATGGCTGCGAAATTTTGTTAGTGGACTGCACATAGTAGACAATATTAAAAAGCCACTCAGGCTATTATGTGACAATAGATCAGCAGTCCTTTATGATAACAATAACAGTAGCTTGATGAAGGCAAAGCATATGGACGTCAAGTTTCGGGTTGTTAAAGAAAGTGTACAAAATGGACAATTGTGCATAGAGCACATCAGTACAAACTCCACGATTGTGGATCCGCTTACTAAGGGATTGCCACCCAAAGTATTTCATGAGCATATTGCTCGCATGGGTGTCAAATCAGTTGAGGATTATGAGTTTTAGTGGGAGTTTGTACTATACAATTATGTATTGTCCAGTACATTCGGTAATTCAGTCTTTAAGGTTTTATTTGCAGATATTCAGTCTTTAAGTTTTATGTACTCTTATGGTTTATGATTGATCTCAATAAGGTAAACTAGTTGGAAATAGACATTCTATTTCAGACAACACTTTATGTTATTTCCATGCTACACACCTATACTTGATCCATGTCGTTGGTTATATTGATATACGTGATCAATGTTGGGTCTAGTTACGCGAGAGTAACTAAGATCTCTTAGGTCCTATGTTGATATGATTGATGGACCGGATTGTTCATGACAATTTTATTTTGATAGCAATACTGAGCTCATAAAGTTATAATGTAACATATAATACTAAGGTTTGTACATATGCATGAGTATATCGTCCAAGTGGGAGATTGTTAGATATATGGACTTATACTACATACATATGGACAATACATGGATGAATTATATGTTATGTGCTATCTTTTGGTTTGGCCTAAATTAGTGGTCTTTTGGACATTATTATTAAGGAAGCCAATACATTGTCATCTAAAGTATAAGGTATAATTTCTTGTGTAGATACCCATAAAGAGTAACCTTAGTTAATGATGGGCTAACTAAGGTTACATACATGTAACTAAGGTTACATTCTTGTGACCTTTGAGTTTTCTTAAGTTACATTATAATAAGGGGGGGTTATGGTTCCCACAAGAATGCAAGACATTCTCTTCTTCTTCCCATTGAAATTAGAGAGCAAACCATTGTCTTGCGCATCAAGTGGAAAGCCAAACCTTGGACAATCTTCAAGCCGGATCAAGGAGCTTCCACCTATGGATTCAGGTACGCTTCCGCTTATGTTATAGTTCCAAATAATTCGATATGAAGGCTACAGTTTTATAGTCGGATTTATTCCAACAATATCCGGATATAGGAACACGAAAAATATTGGAGCCAAGTATGCTTGATCCCGAAATAGGGTCATTACTAATCTGTAACAGAATGAGCTAGATTCCTGTCACATCCACGAGATTATGGCGCAAATTCGGAAATAAGATTGTATGGTTTCATACTAGGCAGTTAGACAGTTGTATCAAGAATATTCCCTAGTGTGAATAGAAATATTCCTTATTTAGGGTTCTTCTCTCCCCCCAAAATTATACTTATGCCATGTGCTAAAGGAAAGATCGGGTGCCAAGAGAGGGTGTCTTTTAGAACGGGTATAGGCTTGTATCATGGTTCTTGAAGGGAAAAGGTCTAAGGCTCAAAAGGGTTGACTAGGGATCTTATAATTGGTAGGTTATAGAAGTGTTCAAGCTATCATTTGGACTAAGGAGAGCCTATAATCATGCCTCAAGTCAAAATTCACTTAGGATTTCGCTTCAACAAACATTCAGGGCAAGTTCTAGACCAATGGCTTGGGACATGGACTTGCAATGCAATTACTCACCACATAAGCTATGGGACTGCTAAAGATGCAGATTCAGGGGCCCACAACGACCTTACATAAGATTTGAGCACACAATGGTCCTCAAAAATCACTTGATAATTATCGGCCAACACAAGGTCTCAAGGTCACGACTTTCACCATCCTAAACACAAAACTTGTTTTTGACCATAAGATCAATGACAAATGTGCTAGGCCCAAGTGAAGCTTTGGTTGAGGTACCCTTAACTACTAACTATTAAAAATAAAAATAAAAACGGACTCAAGCCTTTAAGAATGTTGTCACGCCATCCATCATTGGGAAGAGCCACCCGTTAACACAACACTCCACCTTTGGAAAGAACCATGGCATTAAGAAAATCAAAGGCTTATTGCAAACTTTAAAAACAAGAAGCTACGAATCACAAATAAGAAGCTAAAAATGAATAAATTTGCGGAAAGTAGAATGAATATTTACAAAAGGGGATTTGAATATACAATAGAAGAGATGAATATGTACAATGTGACATACTTTATATAAAGACCAAAAGTAAAATAAAAGTACGATAAATGTACAAAATGTTAAAATTACATACAACCCAAAGATGAAAAATCAAGAAAGCATAAAAAATATCAAATATATTCAGTCATCCGAATGAATAAAACATAGCGCCTACCCCCTCAAATGAAAGCTGGCATTATCCCTAGTGCCAACTAAACCAAATAAAGCATCAAAATATAAAGGAAAAGGGATACAGGGACTCCTTATGGAATGTCTATCTGCATAGGCTCCTGAGTGGTCCCATGGTCCTCACTGTGCTCGGGAACCTAAGTCTGGTTCCCACTGGCCTGCTATTGTGCTGCTGGGACCTAGGCCTGGACCTGAGCAGGCTCCGGAGGTGGTGCGCCCTGTGGGTCTGGCAGGTGGATGACTGCATCATCAGCTCTAGGGATCATCCTTCTCCTCTTGGGAGGCCTCTATGACTGCTCCGGTCTCGGGATGATCTTCTAGTACTGGGTCCTGGAGTATTAAATCTAAAGGCACGTGATTTGCCTTTAGTCTGCCAACATCAACTCTAAACTCCTTCACAGACTCCCAGGAGGCCCGTGTCTTTCTCAGCTTCTTGTTCTCCTTAGCAAGCTCCTTGAGAGCATTGTTATGTGAAGCAACTGCCTCAGTCAGTACCTTCTATGTGTCGAGGATTTTCTTATGGTTTTCTAATATCTCCTTGAGAGCATCCTCGATCGACTGGGGAACCTGTGGATCTGGAGGTGCCGACTGAGCCTCTACCGTACTAGTCAGGACGAACAACTTGGATGAGGCAGTATGCATCCAGTTGTTGATACTAAGAAGTGCCTAGCTCAGTCGGTGGGCCGTAATAGGATAGGCTTGGGAAGATAGAATCTCTGTGTCTGCTGAGGTGGATGGACCAGGAGGGGTAGCATTGGAAGTAGAGGCAGGCTCAACTGGAGTCAGTACCACAACTCGCTCTTCAAACTGGCCAGTTGGAGTAGTAACTGTACTCTTGAAGTTCCTGCTCTTGGGGTTGTCAACCCCCTGCATGTTGTACAAGGAAAAAGAGGCCTTCATCTTGACTCTGATGTTAAAGGGCCTCTTTTCCACCTTCAGATTCCAAAAGTACATAGTGAGAAAACTGGAGAACGAATAGTTTTTGTCATGCTCGGCACCCACAATAGTAATAATCTGCAACATCACATTCCCCATATTTATTGGGTACCCCGCCATGATCGATACCACAAAAACTTCCTGGTGAAGAGGTAGGGAGTTGTCATGAGTTGTAGGGTCTAACCTGCTACATACGAATGTCTCCCACACCATCGCTTCAAAGTTCAAACTCCATCTCAAGATCTTGACTCCAGCAGTCAACCGGTCGGGGGTGGTACCTGGGATTTCTAGGTACTGTGTTAGCCAAGGACGAACCTCATCACCCAGTTCCATCTTAGCAATGTATAAGGTCTCATGATCCTCGGCGAGACCAAGGTAATCATTGATTGTCTTTCCATCAAATAACACCTTCAAGTTCCGCACCTTGGTCAACTTGGTACCCTTTTTGATGTGGGCAACATTGGTGTAGAATTATTTGACCAAGTGCTCATTTGCGTCAACACAGTTCCCCAAGAAGTGTTCCCATCCTTTTCTCTCCCGAAATTATCTCCTCACATTGGGGTTGTGAGGTAGAAAGTCTCTATATATGAATCTCCTCTCCGGGATCAAATTTCTCACCGGCCACCATTCCTGGAACTTGTCATATGCTACCTCACTAACAAATCGGTCATGCAATACCTCCTGCTTCCTAGTTCGGGCAATACCCCCCACTTGTGGTTCACCTCATACTCATACTCTTACTTCTTCATGTCCCCCAACTTCCTCCTCGGCACCTATTGCATCCTCTCAAGATAATGAAGCTATGGGAGAGGTAGAGTATCCCTCACTACCTTCACCTGAGCCCTCAGACGACCCAGAAGAAATATTCACTAATGTTTGGGCAGTGGGGGATGCTAGCGGTGTGTCTCTTAGCATGTTCCTCTCCGGCCAGTCAGAAATGAACTATGGCATGGAGTCTGAGGAGATCTCCTAGGAGGGCTCGTACTGACTCCCCGACATGTCAATGGCTCTGTCAGCTACTTTCATTATCTTTCTTGTCTTTTTAATATTTTCCCGGGCTTGGGGAGTGAGTTTTATCATCTTTCGTTTTCCTCTTCGGGAGGATTCTCCTCTGCCCGTCCGTTTAGATCCTTTTCCTTGTTGTTTTACCATTGTTTGTAAACACAATCCAAATGAACTTGTTAGAATTAGAAGTAGCAGTCAAGAAACAGAATTGCAAACAGAAGAAAAAGGTTGTAGACAAGTTGCAGAGAACACCCAGTGTAGACCGCACAAAATGGTGTACGACCGTATGGGGGCCAATGTGGACCGCGAAAAATGGACTTGCGGTCCGCACAGGGGTGGGGATCAGACTACCTACCCTCTGTATCTAGGTTGTGCAATCTGCACAAAATGTAGTGCGGCAACATTCCCTGAGGTTCAGTATTAAGGAGTTTCATCAGTATGGTCCGCACAAAACAGTATTGCAGACCGTACAAGGGCACCACAGACCACACAGAATCAACAACAGTCCAAATTGAGTGCCCAAAAGCAACAAAAACTTAGGGTTCAATATGTATTTGATTTTGGGTTCAACCTAACACCTAATTATTTGCCCAATGCTTTTGACTACTTAATCCTACATTACCCACAAAAAGAACTAATCTAATCCTACTAAAACTAAAGAAATAAGGGAAGAATAGGTTGAGAAGCAAGAAAAACAACAAATAAAAGAAAACATAACAAACTCAAGATAATTAAAAGGAAATTGATGTTACCAGTTGTAAGAAGTAATGAAGATGAACAAGTCAAGCAGTTAATTGCAAATAAACGAGATATTGAACATTACTTTACTTAGTCAGATATTCAAGGGTTCAAAAAGGGTAAAAAGAGGGCCTCATGCCCTGTTTATAGAAAAGGGCTTGGGGCCCAATCTCACCAATCAGTGCAGATCACACAAAATTTACCACGGTCTGCACTACACAGCTTTTGCCAAGTTTGACCAAGTAACCCACTGCGGTCCGCACAAAATGGACTGCGGCTGCAATGGTCCACTGGGAACTGCACAAAATATAGTGCGGCCGCAGTGGAAAACTTCAGAGAGGTGGTCATTCACCCTTCACCAGTGCGGTCCGTGCTAAATGTAGTGTAGTCGTATTATCAACTTCAAAGACCTCACAATTTCTTTTCACTATATCCTACACTACATCAACACAACCTGTAACAACCAGTTATCCAAAAAATAAATCCTATACTACAAACAAAAATCAAATAAAAACATGAAGAAAAAAACATGTGTTGCTTCCCAAGAATCGCCTGATTTAATGTTGCGACACAATGCAGGTTATCATCACATCATTTGAAAAGAAGGAGTGCCACCACATAGCTGTCATCAATTTTTCTAAGATAATGCTTGACCCTATGCCCAATCACTCTAAAAACTTCCCCACTTTTGTTCTTTAAATCAAGAACACCAAACAGGGTCACACACACTGCTTCAAACGATTTGTTCCACTTTGACTTGAGCTTTCCCGGGAACAACCTTAGCCGAGAGTTGAATAAGAGCACCAAATCCCCTATCTTAAACTCATTTCCCCGAGTATTCTTTTCGTGAAGGTATTTCATTTTATCCTTATACAAGGACGAACTAGAGTAGGCATAGAACCAAAATTCGTAAAATTCATTAAGTTGCTTCACCCGAAGATTAGCAGCTACATCCTACTCAAGGTTTCATTTCCTCAAGGCCCACATGTCCTTGAGCTCTAACTCAACCGATATATGGAAAGCTTTCCCAAAAACCAACCGATACAGAGACATATCAATCGGAGTCTTGTAAGCAGTCCTATAAGAACATAGAGCGTCATCCAACTTCTTTGACAAATCGATCCTATTTGCGTTGATTGACTTTGACAATACGCTTTTGATTTTCCTATTGGAGACTTCAACTTGACCACTTGCTTGAGGGTGATAGGGAGTAGAAACTTTCTGATTGAAACAATACTTTGAAAGCAAAGTGTCAAAAGCTCCATTGCAAAAATGAGACCCCCCATCACTTATGATTGCTCGAGGCGTACCAAACCTTGTAAAAATGCTTTTCTTAAGGAATGCAACAACACTCCAGGCCTCATTTTTGGGCAAGGCCACGGCTTCAACCGACTTTGAAACATAGTCCACCGCCACAAGAATGTATGTGTTCCCACACGAGCTCACAAATGAGCACATAAAATCAATGGCCCATACATCAAAAATATTAACCTCAAGGATGGTATTGAGAGGCATCTCACATTTCTTTGAAATTTCACCCGCTCTTTGACACTCGTCACACCTCTTTACAAGACCACTTGTATCTTTGTACAATGTTGGCCAATAAAATCCACAACTTAGAAATTTGGAAGTAGTCCTAGCCCCACCATGATAGCCACCATAGGGTGAGGAATGACAAGCCTCCAAGATACTTAATTGCTCTTCCTCTGGGACACACCTTCAGATCACACCATCCGTGCAAGTCTTGAACAAATACGGCTCATCCCAATAGAAATTCAAACTATCCTGTTTGAGCTTCTTCTTTAGTTAGAAGAGAGCTTACATGGGTCAATGCCCGTCACAAGATAATTAGTAATATCTGCAAACCATGGCATATCACTTATTGACACAAAAAGTATTTGCTCATCGAGGAATGCATCATTGATCTCAAGGCCCTCACATGGCCTTCCTTCCTCCTCCAAGTGGGACATGTGGTCTGCCACTTGATTTTCACTACCTTTCCGGTCCACAATTTCTGAATCAAAATCTTGAAGTAGTAATAACCATCGTATCAACCTTGCCTTGAAGTCTTTCTTTGTCATCAAGTACCTAACGGCTGTATGATCGGTGTGCACTATGACCTTGGCCCCCATAAGATATGGCCAAAACTTTTTCATTGCATACACTATGGCTAACAACTCTTTTTCGGTAACCATGTAATTCCTTTAAGCCTCTTTCATGGTCTTGCTTGCATAGTACACCAGATGAAATATTTTTTTAACCTTTTGACCCAAAACTGCCCCAACCGCAGCGTCACTCGCATCGCACATGAGCTCGAATGGCAAACTCCAATTTGGTGCTGTAATGATAGGGGTGGTGGTCAACTTAAGCTTGAGAAGCTCAAGTGCTTGCATACATCCCTCATCGGCAACAAACTTGGCATCCTTTTCTAGTAGCTTGCACAAAGGGTTTACCACCTTCAAAAAATCTTTTATAAACTTCCGGTAAAACCCCACGTGCCCAAGAAAACTCCTCACCCCTTAACAGAAGTGGGGAGAGGAAGCCTTGAAATAACCTCTATTTTGGCTATGTCAACTTCGATGCCATGCTTTGAAATATTATGACCCAAAACTATGCCCTCCTCAACCATGAAATGACATTTTTCCCAATTGAGTACAAGATTGTGTCTTCACAACGGGCCAACACACGATCCATATTTCTCAAACACTCATCAAATGAATCACCCACCACACTAAAATCATCCATGAACACCTCCAAGATATCTTCCACCATATCTGTGAAAATGACCATCATACATCGTCGAATGTCGCTGGGGCATTACACAACCCGAACAATATTTGAGAGAAAGTAAAGGTGCCATATGGATAAGTAAATGTGGTCATCTCATGATCCTCCGGAGCGACTAATATTTGGTTCTACCCAGAATATCCATCCAAAAAGCAATAGAAGGCATGCCCAGCAAGGCGATCAAGCATTTGGTCAAGGAACGACAATGGAAAGTGATCCTTGCGGGTCATCTTGTTCAGCTTCCGGTAGTCAATACATACCCTCCATTCAGTAACTATTCGAGTGGGAATAAGTTCATTATTATCATTTGTCACCACTTTCATACCACCCTTCTTCACGACATACTACACCAGAGAAGTCCATGAGCTATCAGAAATAGGGTACACTACCCCAGCATCCAACTACTTTATCATTTCTTTCTTCAAAACTTCTTGCATTGCTCGTTCAACCTCCTTTAATGTTCCAAAGAGGGTTTTGCATCATCTTCTAAGATAATCTTGTGCATACAACACCGTCAAAGTGGCATCTATTTGCATGTTAGTAAGGCAAGAGGAAAATATAACTGGTAAAGTTGAACTAGGGCCTATGAATTCATATCTGAGGTGTGGAGGCAATGGCTTCAACTCCAACACCAAAAGTTCCTTAATTGAAGGCTTTATTGGAGGAGTACTTATATTTTTAAGGTCCAAGGACAAATTCCTCAGCTCATAAGAATAAGAGCTCATTCCATGTAAATCATTCACACACTCCACTCGGCTTTCATCATCATTGACATCAAGATTTAACAACAGGACCTCTAGAGGGTCATCCACATTGATCATTACACTAGTATCATCACTGATCACAGTCGTGACTAGATCCACAAATGAGCACACTCCGGTACAATTGGTTTGCTTCATCGACTTGCACACATGAAACAATACCTTTTCATCACCCACCCAAAAAGTGAGTTCCCTTGCTTCCACATCAACTAGAGCCTTCCCCATAGCAAGGAAAGGTCTCCCTGATTTGATAGCAACTTCATAGTCCACCTCATAATCCAAGATCACAAAATCAGCTGGAAAGATAAATTTTTCCACCCGGATAGTCACGTCACCAACAATACTCAATGGTCGCTTTATTGTTCTATCCGCCATTTGCAATCTCATAGAATTTGGCCTCGATGTCCCAATACACAAAGTCTTGATAATTGAGTAGGGAATCAAGTTGATGCTTGCCCCTAAATCACATAAATCTTTTGCAAAATTCGCACTACCAATAGTGCAAGGGATCGTGAAAGCAGCGGGATCCTCTAACTTTGGAGCCATTAAATGTACAATAGCATTGACTTGGTGGGTCATCTTGATAGTTCCGCAGTCAATGGATCTTTTCTTTGTCACCAAATATTTCATGAATTTGGCATAGCCAGGCATTTGCTCCAAAGCCTCCACCAAAGGCACATTGATGGATAAGCTTTTTATTATGTCAATGAACTTTTTGAACCGATTCTCACTTTTCTGCTTGGCTAGCCTTTGAGGATAATGTTGATGTGGTCTAGATAAAGGTGCCTTGGTGTTTGGCATAACTGGCTCCGACATATCAATTATGTGTTCCCTTGACAGGTTCACTTCATTTTGCATTTTCACCTCGGTATCTTGAATATCAATCCTCACTTCCTCGTTCACATTTTTATCAACCGCATTCTCAACCACCAAAGGAACTTCATCTTCTTGCAACTCAACTTCATTATCCAAAATTTTCTTTTGTTTGGAGGCATTCACATCACCACCTCGTCCACTCCTAGTGGTTACAACCTAACATGATTGTTTCCGTCCTTCGGGTTCACTACCATATCACTTGGTAGAGCACCCTAGAGGTGTATGTTCAAAGACCGGGAGATTTGGCCTAGTTGCACCTCCAAATTTCTAATGGAAGTGTTGTGAGAGGATAATTGAGCATCCGCATCCGCATTCTTCTTCATCATTTGTTTGAACATCATTTTAATTCTACCATATCATTGCTAGAAAGAATTGGACCCTCAGATGGAAAAGATGATGGATTGCTCGGTTGTTGGTGCATTGGGGGCCTTTGAAAACCTTGCCCCTAATTTCCCTGGTTGTTGTTCCATCCACCCTAGTTTTTGTTGTTCCCCCAGTTTCCTAAATTGCCCCAATTGTTGTTTTGATTTCCCCAATTCAGATTTTGACTGTTTTTCCCCAATTGTTATTTCCTTGTTAGTGATTGTTTAAATTGTTATTGCCTTATTGTTTGCCCCAATTACCTTGGGATCTTTATTGTTGTTGTTGGTTGGAAGAATTGTCTCTTTAGCTTTGATAATTTTTCACATATTGTACCTCCTCATTTTTCCCATCATAGCCATCATCTTGAAATCCACTACCATCATTATCAAATTGATCCGAATTCCCTTGGTTCTGCTGACCTCTTTGCCTTCTTTGGTTCACTAGCATGTTAACACCCTCCATGACATTCACTTGGTGAGGATTTTGGACTAGTTGCAACTGTGCCTTTGCTAGTTGGTTCATGGTAGTTGTCAACTCTGCAAATGCATGCCCATGGTAATGTAATTCTTTTGCTAATGAACGACCTTGGGGTCACCCTAGGGCACATTGGCTCTACTTTGCCAAGCTGAGGATGCGTCAGCCATCTCGTAAAGAATGGCACAAGCTTTATCATACGTCAATTTCATGAAATTACCCCCAGTAAGTTGATTCACTATGCATTGAAATAAAGTATTGGAATCAAGTATCTATATAGTTTAGGATAGCATATGTATAGTTTAGGGTTGCATATGTGTTCCAAATTACACTTTAGATCATTTTTAGGTTTTTTTTTAATTTTTTCTACTATTATCAAACTACAAATGGAAAATGAAAGTAGATTAAGCTAAGAGTTATTATGCTACGGACTGTTCAAATGGTTTAAAATGCACTAGGTGACTTTCGTCTAGGCGATCAATTGACGGGTACTTGAGTCTAAGGCACGTATGACATATTTGGGGAGTATGATATAACCGTTGCACAACTTTACCCACTCTACACCTCTCGGTGGTTCGAGTGATTTTGCCCAAATGAACTTTCTCAAGACTAATTCGGTATGCAAATTTGCACAAGCAACTAGGTTTCATGTCGGGTATTACTCTCTTGAGGGTTAACCCTTTAATTGGGGCTATCAATCTCGTGAGTACGCCCCAGTTCCTAGTTGGACCCATTTCGGAGACTTAGGCTCTCTTTCTCAAGAAGAGCTCAAGTCAACTCAACACAAACTAGTGTTTGCAACCACTAAATCAGCAATTAACCATGAAATTGGCCCAAATAACAAACACCAATAGTCAATTTAGCCCTAGAATACAAGACACAGCAATTACCCACAATAATATTGAGCCAAAACCCTTGCTTATGGGTCTATGTACTCATAATTAAAGAATAAAAGCAAGAAATAGATGAAGAACAACTTATATTAATTAATTGCTAAGCTAAGTAACAAGATTCAATGATGAAAAGTAGATAAAATTGCCAAAAATAGCTAAGAATCTTGAACCCACGCGCAGCTACTTAATTACAATATCTGATACCCTAAAAATGAGAAAAAATCTATTTATACTAAGCTAAAAATCTGGACAAAAATGACCCTGCGTGGCTATTGCGGACCACACAAAATGGTGTGCAGCCGCTCTAGGGCTCTAAACTTGAAAATACAACTCTCTGAACTTGGGCAATGCAGACCGCGCAGAATAGACCGCACCCATAGAGGCTTCTAGTGCAGTCCGCATAGAATGGACTGCGAACCGCAATGGCTTGGAACTTCACATCTGAAATCTCTCAGAATCTTGGGTCTACATACCGCAATAAATCAAGTGCGAACGCATTAGCTCTAGTGCAGAGCGCACAAAACCTAGTGTGGGCGCATTGCCTCTTTTCCTGGAAGTCAGCCTCTTTGAATCTTCTAGTGTGGATCGCACAAAATGGTGTGCGGCTGCTCTAAGCCTATTTTTCCTAAGGTTGTCTTGTCTTTGGCACTTGTGCAAGTTTCACTCCTTTTGAGCTGATCTTTAACATCTTGTTACTTTATTGATCAAACTTGCAATCATACACAACTTGTGAGCCTTTTGGGACTATTTTGTATAAATTTCTAATCAAAGCATAAGCAAGAGGGAATATAAAATATGTCAAAATCCCTAGTTATCAATTACTTGCCTAGCTTCTATCTGTTGTTATTTTGTACATATATTGTTATCTGCACAGATTTATTAATGGGGTCTTGTCACGGCCTCACCATTACTTCATCGAGGTTAGGCTCGACACTTACCAGTACATGGGGTCGGTTGTACTTATATTACACAATGCACTTCTTTGCAAATTTTGGTATCAGACTTAGCTGATTGTGAGGTTAGCAGCTACACTTGCTCGTCAAGAGATCCAAGGTAGATCTGCTTGCGCTTGCATACCCTGGAGTCTCTTACTAGTCTTATCATTTTACTGTTTCTTTTCTTTCAGAACAGTGTATTTTCAATCAGACTCTATTTGTAGTAAATCATAGTAGCTCATAAGTTGTGACTCCAGATCCTAAATATAAAATATATTATGGGTTTTATGTGATTCCACAAATGAGCTTTAGAGTTTATTTAGCTTAATTGTTCTTATTGTTGAAATTGGCTAAAGTTGGTATTGAGAATCCTCTAACGTTGGCTTTCCTAACAAGTAAAATGTTAGGCTCGATCCGGTCCCGATAGTGGGAATTCCGGTGGTGACAAGTTGGTATCAGAGCACTAGGTGTTATAGATCTCACAGTTCACGAGCAGGCTTAGTAGAGTCTGAAGTATCGGTGTGGAGATGTTTATACTTATCTTCCAGAGGTTATGAAGTTTAGGAACAAATTTCACTTATATTTTCTATATTATGCGACTTTGTTCTCTCATTTCTAATTGAACTCCTCTACGCTTGTTCTCTCACACATGGCGAGAACACGCACTACATCTTCAGAAGAGAAACAGCCAGTGCCCCTAGTGGTAGCTCCAACAAGAGGTAGAGGCTGAGGCCATGCCATAGGCCGAGGTAGGTGCAGGGCTCAGCGGAGTGCTCAAGTAGTAGCACCGACAGTGGAGCCTCAGGTAGTATTTGATGAGGAGGTTCTAGCTCAAACTATGCCAGTTGGACTAGCTTATGTCCTGAAGAGGTTCACTGCCACTCTAGTGCTTCAGGATGCTTTGGTCCATTTGGTGGGCCTTATGGAGAGTGTGACACAGATTGGAACATTCCCTATGGCAGCAGCCATCTCTTAGGCTGGGGGAGGATTACAAACTGCCGCTACTCACACTCTGTATGGCTCCCCAGTTTCTGACTCCGGCAGCTCAACTAATTATGGTAGTTCAGCTAGTAATTGTAGTATAGGCCAATGATGGACCAACTATGTCTTCTAAGGGCATAATGAATTGGACAAGTTTACCAAGCTCTTCCTTGTCTACTTCAGTGGCCGATGATGGACCAACTATGTCTTTTGACTGCTCTATGAGGTGCTGCGAATCATGGGGATAGTTGAGATTAATGAGGTCGATTTCATTGTGTTCCAGATAATGGGTTCCACCAAGAGATGGTGGAAGGACTTTGTATCGACCAGACCACCTAAGTCGCCTCATATTACTTGGGACCAGTTCTCTTAGATATTTCTTAAAAAGTTCCTTCATGTCATATTGAGAGACGACTATCGAAGGTATTTCGAGCGTCTTTATTAGGGTTTTAAGTATGTCATCTAGTATGACACCTGTTTTATGGATCTGGCATGTCATGTTATTCATATGCTTTCTATCGAGAGAGAGAGACTGACGAAATTTATTGAGGGACTCTCTTAGCCTATCAAGTTGTAGATTGCCAAAGAGACTGGGAGTGAGATTTCTTTTTTGACGGCTGCCAATGTCTCCAGGCGAGTCAAGATGGTTCTAGCAAAGGGGAGGTCAATTGTCTGACAATAGGACTCGTCATTCTAGTGGATTTAGTAGTGCCTCATCTGGAGGTAGTGGTACTTCTGGTAGAGGTCATACTCTAAGGCCATTTCATCAACACTCCAGGCATCCCATGGTGTTTCAGGTGGTCGTGGCCCTCATATGCCTTATTTTGACCAACTAGCCGACAATGCACCACCAACTTCTATTAGTGCACTTCCGTTCTAGAGTTTTTCAGGTGGTTACTCAGGCTGATAAAGTGAGTTTTAGGGTCAGCAGCAACAACAGTCGAGGTCCGATTATACTTGTGGTGATCCGAGGCACATTGCTAGATTTTGCCCTCAAGCATCGATCACTTCTCAGTATTAGGGTTCTCGTGCAATGGTCCCGGCACCAGGTGCTTCACCGCCCTCTCTTCCAGCTAGAGGTAGGGGTGAGACAGCTAGAGGTGGAGGTCAAGACGCTAGAGGTGGAGGCCAGCCAGATAGGGCCAGACCTAGAGATGTAGTTCAGAAAAGTAGAGCCCATCCCCGGTGCTATGCCTTTCTAGCAAGGCTTGTGCATGAGTCATTTGATGTTTTTATCACAAGTATGATTTCATTTTGTAGTAGAGATGCCTCAGTTCTATTTGATCTGGTCTACTTATTCCTATATGTCATCCTATTTTGCTTCATATTTGGTTGTGCCTCATGATTCTTTGAGTGCTCATGTGTATGCGTCCATACTGTGGGTGATGCTATTATCGTAGATTGTGTTTATCGTTCATGTGTGGTTACCATTGGGAGTCTTGAGACTCCTGTAGATCTTCTATTTCTCGGTATGGTTGATTTTAATATCATTTTAGTATGGATTGGCTGTCACCATATTATGCTATATAGGATTTTCATGCCACGACGGTGACCTTAGCCTTGCCGAGGTTGTCTCTATTAGAGCGGAGAGGGACTCATGGCCATTCTACCGGCAAAGTTATCTCTTATGTGAAGTATCGACATATGGTCGAGAAGAAGTGTCTAGCTTATTTGGCATTTGTCTGTGATTCTAGCGTGAAGGTTCCTTCTATGGATTCAGTGCCATTAGTTCATGAGTTTATAGAGGTATTTCTTGTAAACTTGCTGGGGATGCCACCTAAAAGATATGTTGACTTAAGTATTCATTTGCCTTTGGGCACTCAGCCCATTTCTATTCTGCCATATCCTATGGCCCCTCTAGAGTTCAAATAATAGAAGGATTAGCTGTAAGATTTGCTTGATAAAGGCTTTATTAGACCTAGTGTATTGGCCTGGGGTGGACCTGTCTTATTTGTGAAGAAGATGAATGGATCGATAAGGATGTACATCGATTATGGACAGTTGAATAAAGTCACCATCAAGATCATGTATCCATTGTCAAGGATTGATGACTTAATTAATCAGCTTCATGGTGCCAAAGTGTTTTCAAAGATCGATCTGCGTTCTGGCTACCATCATTCAGGATTAGGGCATCTGATGTCCCTAGGACAGCCTTTCGGACTCGGTATAGGCATTATAAGTTTCTAATAATGTCATTTGGGGTGACAAATGCTCTAGCAGGATTTATGAATTTGATGAACCGAGTGTTCAAGCCCTATCTATATTCCTTTGTGATTGGGTTTATTGATGATATTTTTGATCTACTCCCACAATCTAAAGGAGCATGAGCAGCATATTCAGATCGTTCTTAAGAGTCTGAGAGAAAGCCATTTGTATGGTATGTTTTCAAAATATGAATTTTGGTTGGACTTATCTCTTTCTTAGGGCATGTTATATTGGAAGAGAGTGTTCAGGTGGATCCTAAGAAATATTGAGGCAGTTCAAAATTGGCCTAGAGCTACTTTAGCTTTAGAGATCCGGAGTTTCTTATGTTTGGTGGGTTATTACCGTGGGTTTGTGGAGGTGTTCTCATCTATAGCAGCCCCATTGACACAAAAGGGTTCGTCGTTCAAATGGACGGACGAGTGTGAGGTAATCTTTTAGAAGCTTAAGACTACTTTGACTATGACGCTGATGTTGGTGTTGACCATAGTCAGGATCTTATACAGTATATTGTTATGCATCTCGGATTGAAATTTGTATGACATTGATGCAGGGTGGCAAGGCAATTGAATATGCGCCACGACAGCTGAAGGTTTACGAGATTAGTTACCTTGTTCATGACTTAGAGGTGGCTGCCATTGTTCATACACTGCAGATTTGGAGGCACTAACTTTACGTCATGTCATGTGACGTGTTCACGGATCATCAGAGCTTGCAGTATTTGTTAGAGCAAAAGGATCTCAATATGAATCAGAGGAGGTGTTTGGAGCTATTGAAAGACTATGATATTACCATTAGGTATCATCCCGGGACGGCCAATATGGTGGCTGATGTTTTGAGTAGAAAGTTGGTTAGTATGGGTAGCCTTGTGATCATTCTAGACGGTAACAGGCTGCTTGTATTAGATGTTCAGGCTTTGGCCAATCAGTTTGTGAGGTTAGATATTTCTGAGCCTAGTTTTATTCTAGCTTGTACAGTCGCTCAGTTTTATTATTGTAGCATATCAGGGAGCGGTAGTATGATGAACCTCATTTGCTCGTCCTTAGAGACACAGTGCGGCATGGTGATGCCAAGCAGGTTACGGTTCGAGATGATGGAGTTTTGAGGATGCATGGTCATGTTTGTATGCCTAATGTCGACGGATTACGTAAGTTGATTGTATGGGAGTCCCATAGTTCCTGATATTCTATTCATCGGAATGCCCCCAAGATATATTAGGATTTGTGGCAGCATTATTGGTGGATGAGGATGAAGAAGGACATAGTTGCATATGTAGCTCGATGTCTAAATTTTTAGCAGGTAAAGTACGCGCATCATAGGTCTGGTGGTATTTTTCAGAAGATAGAGATTCCTGAGTAGAAGTGGGGGCATATCACTATGGATATTAGACACCCATAGAATCAAAGGAAGTTCGATACAGTTTGGGTCATTGTGGATCGGCCGACCAAGTTAGTATATTTCATTCCTGTGGTAGTTACCTATTTTTCAAAGCGTGTCGTAGAGATTTATATCCGCGAGATTTTTCATCTTCATGGTGTGTCCGTGTCTATAATTTCTGATCGAGGTAAACAGTTCACCTCCCATTTATGGAGGGAAATACAACGTGAATTAGGCACACAGGTAGAGTTGAACACATCATTTCATCCTCAGGTAGATGGATGGACAGTCTGAGCGCACTATTAATATATTTTAGATATGCTTCGTGCTTGTGTTATTGACTTTGGAGGCTCTTGGGATCAGTTCTTTCCACATGCTGAATTTGTCTATAACAAGAACTACTAGTCGAGCATTCACAGGGCTCTCTATAAGGCATTATATGGTAGGTGATGTCGACCGTCAATCAGGTGGTTCGATCCGGGGGAGGCTCGGTTATTGGGTACAGATTTGGTAAAAAATGCTTTGGATAAGGTTAAGATCATTCAAGATAGACTTCTTGAGAGCTCTGTCCAGGCAGAAGAGTAATGCCAACTATAAGGTTCGTGATATTGCATTCATGGTCGGAGAGAAAGTATTGCTCCATGTGTCACCCATGAAGGGTGGAATAATGTTCGGAAAGAAGGTCAATTTGAGCCCTAGGTACATAATACCTTTTGATATTCTTCAGATAGTGGGTGAAGTAGCTAACAAGCTCGTATTTCCACCTAGCTTGTCAGTAGTTCAGTTGGTATTCCATGTGTCCATGCCCCTAAAGTACCACGATGATCTGTCTCATGTGTTAGATTTTAGCTCCATCCAGTTGGACAAGGATTTAACTTATGAGGGGAGCAGGTGGCTATTCTAGCCCGGTAGGTTCATCAGTTGATATTGAAGCGTTATCATTGAGTTCCAGTGCAGTTGTGAGGTCAGCCCATCAAGGAAGCTACTTGGGATTCTGAGTCAGACATGCGGAGTAGATATCTCCACCTTTTCACCTGCCCGGGTACTTTTCTTTTTCCGTTCGAGCACGAACAGTTATTTTAGAGGTAGAGAATGTCATGATCTGATAGGTCAGTTTTTATGTTATAGAACCTACTTTTGGTCTTTGAAACATTAAAAACCTCATTTTAACCCTTCTCGATTTACGTGTACAGTCGTGTTTCTGAAAATCTTTTATGTTAAAATAATAAAAATAAGGATTTTGCCTACAAATTTTATTTGAGATGACTTCGGTCAATATTTTGAGTATGCGGACCCCGATTCATATTTTGACGGTCTCAATGGGTCTGTATCAAGATTTGAAACTTGGGCATATGCGCGAAATCAAATATGGAAGTCCCTAGCCCGGGATATTAGACTTTGTTAAAATTTGAAAGTTAAAGGCCTAATGAATTTGAACTATTTGACCCATAGCTGACTTTTTGGATATCTGGTCCGTATTTTTGGTTCTAGAACCCCATATAAGTCCAATACTATATTTATGACTTGTCTATGAAATTTAGTGTAAAACGGAGTTGGTTTGACGTGATTCAGATGTCTGATTGTGAAAATAGAAGTTTCGAAGCTTTCTTGAATATTTCATTTGATTTGGTGTTAAATTCGTAGTTCTAAGTGTTATTTTGGCTATTTGATCATGCGAGCAAGTTCGTATGATGGTTTTAGAATTGTGCGCACTTTTGGTTTAGAACCCCGGAGCCTCTAGTGAGTTTCGGATAGGCTACAAAGTAAAAATTGGACTTAGGACACTGTTGGTGTGTTTCAGATTTTGCTATAGGCCTCAGACCTAGTAATTGTGAGGTCAATCATCGCATTTGCAGCCACTTATGGGTTTCCATTTGCCATCTAGTCATCACATTTGTGAAGAGTAGCTAGGGAGGCTAGAGTTCGCATTCGCGAACAAAGCTTCGCATTTGCAACGTGGAGGCTAGGTAGATAGTGATCGCAAATGCGATTAATAAGTCGCATTTGCGAATTATTCTTCGCATTTGTGAAGAAAGCAGGGGTGTAATGATCTTTGCATTTGCGATAGATCCTTCGCATTTACGGGGCTTGCATTTGTAAATCTCGGGTTGGAAATAAAATACCTGTAACTGATCAAAACTTGACTTAGATGGCATTTTTGGTTCATGCTTTAAAATTTAAACTCAAGACCCATATAGGCGTTTTTTCAAGGAATGTTTCTTCTCCAAATCATTGGTAAGTGATTCTAAACTAGTTTTTTTTTTTTTTCAATTTTCACTACTTTCCCTAAGATTTCAAACTAAAATCTAGAGTTTTCATGGTGGAAATTGATGGTTTTTTGGTAGAATTAGAATTTTGTTTTTAAAAAAATAGGGATTTAGACCTCAAATTGAGGTCAAATTCCAAAACAAATTACATAACCAGGCTCGGATTTAAATAAGTAATCGTGTTTGGTTTGAATTTCGGGTTAGGACCAAGTGGGTCCGGGTGTTGACATTTTCAATAATGACCTAAATTGAATTATTTAATATCGTGGGTAGTTCTTAATACTTAATTTGAATCGTTTTGTTGGTAAATTGCTAGATTCTATTAGTTTAGAGGCTTTTTTGAATGACAATGTGGTGGCTGAGCTTTGAGTTTTGTCCTTCGAGCGAGGTAAGTGTCATGGTTAACCCGTACTTGAGGGATTAGGACTTATTTTTCTATTTTCTACGTGTTTAGATGAAGGGTACAACGTATATGTGAGGTCACGAGTACATATACATTATTGTCGTGTCATAACATACAGGTGGGGCTTGTTCCTTGCAATTGTTGCTTTCTTGGATCATATTATCCATACTTAGACTGGTTAATTATTAAACTAATCGGTGGGACCGTTGTTAAAGTAATGCTTAAATTTATTGATTATCCCCTCCGTTTTTACTTATTCATTGTGATGTGATAAATGAGAGTGTTAATGCATGGAGGGTGATGCCGTGCCATATTCTGAGTGTTAATGCATGGACGGTGATGTCGTGCCATATTATGAGTGTTAATGCATGGACGGTGATGTTGTGCCATATTGTGAGTGTTAATGCATAAAGGGCGATGATGTACCATGTTAGGAGAGTTAATGCACGAAGGGTGATGCCGTGTCGTTTCTTGAATTATATGGTGAGGTTGAAAGTAAAAGCACGGAGGGAGATGACGTGCATTTTTCTTTACGGTGTTTAATTATTTTCATTGGTTCAAGGTATATTGGTTGTTATAATTATCATTGTTGTTGTGATTCTTTTATCTTGTATTTTCGTTTTCATGTCCCCCTCCTGATATTACTTGTCTAGCTTCTATCTATTGTTATTTTGTACATATACTGTTATCTGCAAGGCTTATTATTAGGTGTCTTGGCATAGCCTCGTCACTACTTCGTAGAGGTTAGGCTCAATATTTACCAGTACATGGGGTCGGTTGTACCGATACTACTACACACTGAACTTATGTGCAAATTTTGGTACCGACCTTAGCTGATCGTGAGGTTAGCAGCTGGACTTGCTCGTCAAGAGACCCAAGGTAGATCTGCTGGCATCCGTAGAACCTGGAGTCTCTTCCTGGTCTTACCATTTTACTGTTTCTTTTCTATCACAACAGTGTATTTTCTTTCAGACTGTTTGTAGTAAATCATAGTAGCTCGTGAGTAGTGACTCGAGATCCTAAATGTATTAGATGTTATGGGTTTTATGTCATTCCGCAAATCAATTTTAGCTTTTGTTCTTAATTGTTCTTATTAATGAAATTGATCAAAGTTGGTATTAAGAATCCTCTAACATTGGCTTGCCTAGCAAGTGAAATGTTAGGCGCCAAAAATTTATTTTTGACGGTAAAAATTTTGGATCATGACAGTAATATATAAAAAATTTATACCCAACCCCTTGGCAACATTTAGGATACGGTGGACAAGTTTTTTTTTATTTAAAAATCCCTATTATAAATCTCTCTGACTCTTACTAAAATCAAAGTCATTCACGGTCACTCATTTTATGAATTTTAATCTCATTTATTGTGACACGTGGTAATTATTCCCTCACATTATTTTTACTTGTATATTCCTTAAAATAATAGATAAAATACATAATTTATGATGATTCTTATATTAATTAATATATAATCTTAATTAATTTGGAATAAGTCGTAATGATAAAAGCAAAATAGAAAAGATAAATTATTTTTCTTTTAATAATCTAAAATGGATAAGTAAAAATTAAAATTTATTTTTTAAAATATTGAACAAGTAAAAATACACGGAGTGACTACTTGCTAAGATATTTTAGAAGTTCTAGGATTTCGATGGGCTGGAGATTTAGCGGTAAGTTTTTCTTATCATTTTCTCCGTTGAAACAAGCACCAATAATTAATTAGGTTGACCAAGTCTATTGGAATACGTGCTTCGTAATTTGATGGGAAGAAAGTCATCTCCCCAACGTTTTCAAGAAAGGTTTTGTTCAACAAGAAGCTCACATCATAATTTATCATTAAAGTTAAAGCTATACTCTCTTCCTCTCATATTATCGATCGTGGTTACTAAAAATAATTATTTTAAATTATTTTTTATTATAAAAATTTAACTAATATAAAAAAAAAGTTACACTCTCATGTCATCTTTACATATTGTGGTGAGTGACTTGATTAGATTATAAGATTGCAATCCTACGTTTTACAAAGAAATATCTGTAAATGTCTTTTGAATGAAATGGGTAACTATTGTAAAAGTTTTCTTCACATCGTAGTTGGTGCATAAATTAAACTCATTTTGTAAATGATGATAATGTGACTTAGGGGTGTTCAAAGAAATTGATAAACAGCACTAATTCGATAATTTGAGTTAAATCGAGAAAAAATATCCGAATATGATTTGATTTAATTTAGTTTGGTGTTGGAAAGAAAACACAACCATAATTGGTTTGGTTTGGTTTTAACTAAAAAAAGTCAAACCGAAACCAAACAAACTCAACATTACATGTATAGAAATTTTAGATATATTTAATATATAAATATATTCTTATTGTGATGTAATTTATAAATATTTCTTAAAATTTTTTATATTTTTATCTTTTACGGGATTATTTCAAGGTTGGACTTAGAATTTTTGAATGCTCTAGTAACTTTTATAGCTATTTATATTAGTAAATGCTAACAAAAGCCCAAACCAAAATCAAATAAATACTAATGCTAACAAAAGACATTCAATCCAATATTACGAACGAAAATGTATTGAATATATAGTTTTCATTTTACAATAATTTAGATAAAAATGCATAACCTATTCTTATTTTTCTTTAGCTTTTAGTCATGTAGTTAATACTCATTTATTAGTTTATTTGTTTTAGCATGACTTAGTACTTTTAGGATATGTTTATTTTTATTATGGCTTTTTAATATAGCAATATTTATATTACATAATTTTATTGTCTTTATTGTTGAATATTTTAGGATAATGTCATGACACATCTCATATTTTGTATTATTTTCTTAGAAAATATTTTATATAGTTACTAGGATTAAAGAAATATTTTGGGCATATGTCATATGTTTTGTTCTAAGAAAATTTTATCGGGAAAAGCCCCGAATAAACCCCGAGAAAAACCGAGATTGAAAAACTCGAGTTTTATTGGTTTGGTTTGGTTTTTTGGATTTAATAACCCGATACAATTGGTTTGATTTGGTAATTGTAAAATTCAAACCAACTCGGCCTATATACACATCTAATGTGACCTACTACAACATAATTATTTATAATAAATTTATTTCAGTAACCTAGAAAATAAAGTAAATAACCTACTATAATAAATAAAATTATACTGTATATATAGTGTCAACTTTTTTTAACAATCCCAAGCATATATGCCTAGCCCAACTCTGTTACACTCATAAAGGATTTAACTAAATTATGTGCACTTACTTTGTTGCTCCCCAAAATTTACTTGTGGATTTGCATAAGGTAATTGGTACTTTTTCTGGTTTACGATACATTTGTTTTTTTATGAGTGTCTATTTATATATTCAAGAAAAAATTTAATTTATTTTTTTAAAATTATTCTTATGTACAAATTTCTAAAAGGTTTTTTTACTCGTTACAATAAATATTTAATTAAGGGTAATTTAATTATATAAGATATTTTTATATAGAATTTAATATATTTTTTAATGAAGGTATTAAAAATAAATTGATCATTCATTGTGGACGGAAAGGAATAGCATTGACCCATTGATGGAAAAGGCTCCGCATTCACACTGTTAGAGCAATTTAGCCGGTTATATGTTCTACTACCAAATAAGTACCAATTAACGAAACAGCTGAAACCCCATTATAAATCATTATCCAAGATATTTTAATTAGAGGTAAAATATGAGTACATATTATCTTTCTCATATTTTATTTACGGGATCAAATTAAGTTTGTTGTTGTTGTTGTAATATCATATTTTAGTGTCCATAGGTTATTAATCATGTTTTAGTGTAACAAATAATATACAAGGAGTTATATAAAACTAAATGCATTTATAACATTACTAATTTATATATGCACATCAGTAGGTGAAAGTGTCGCCGTCCGGCCGTCCAGAGGCCGTCAACAACCCCATTCCGGCATATTGCGGTAGGTGAAAAATGAAAATCATTACGTGGAAAAAGTCTTAACATTTTCAAAGGTCAACTTTCAGTACCACCCCCACCCCCACCCCCCCGCCCCACGCTCTTTTCCCCACCCTTCCCCGCCACCTAACTATTGGACCCCATTCCCCTTTAAAAAAAACCACTTTCACCAACCAAACCTCTCATATTCTCACATTTCTGATATCCCAAAGATAATAGAAATATTTTTTTCCCATGAAATTGCCCCTAAACAACTGTAAATACCAACCCAGTCCTTCTCACCAACTCCCTCATTTTGCTTCACGTATTCAACAATCAACAGATACTCATATTTATATTCAACCTTTGAACATTCATCTTCAGGACACCTAAAAGTCTAAACACTTTTATTTGCTCTTAGCGTGTCCATTGTCTCAAGCTACTTTTGCTGATGGAGAAAGATACAAAACATGGCGATATAATTTTCCGATCAAAACTCCCTGATATTTACATCCCTAATCATCTTCCTTTGCACTCCTACTGTTTCGAAGACATTTCCGAGTTCAGTTCTCGTCCTTGTTTAATCAATGGAGCCAACAAACAAGTTTATACATATGCTGATGTTGAACTCAGTTCAAGAAAAATTGCAGCTGGCCCTCACAACCAAGGGATTCAACAAAAGGATACAATCATGATCTTATTGCCTAATTCCCCAGAATTTGTGATTGCTTTCATTGGTGCATCGTACCTTGGAGCTATTTCTACAATGGCCAATCCTTTGTTTACTCCTGCTGAAGTTGTGAAGTAAGCCAAGGCTTCTAGTGCTAAGATCATTGTCACACAAGCGTGTCATGTTAACAAAGTGAAAGATTATGCTTTGGACAATGATGTGAAGATCATATGCATCGACTCGGCTCCGGAGGGTTGTCTCCACTTCTCCGTGCTAACTCTGGCCGATGAGCATGATATTCCTGAGGTCAATGATAAATTCTGTGACCGGCCATCTCATTTAAAAGTTTAAGATATTAGCTAAGAAAGAACATTTTTTCATTAATTATCGGTGCAAGGTTAATTGGCCAAACATATTAAAATATTTTGTTTTTAGGGTTACTATGAAATTTGAACCCTGGATCTCTAATTGCTTTGATACTATGTTGAATAGAACGATTTTAGTTACTTAATTATAATATGTCTAAACAGGTAGAAATCCAACCCGACGATGTGGTGGCGTTGCCTTACTCCTCCGGGACGACGGGATTACCAAAAGGGGTGATGTTGACGCACAAAGGACTTGTCACAAGCGTGGCACAACAAGTTGATGGTGAAAATCCAAATTTGTATATCCATAGCGAGGACGTGATGCTTTGTGTGTTGCCCTTGTTTCATATCTATTCCCTCAACTCCGTTTTGCTTTGTGGATTAAGGGTTGGAGCAGCGATTTTGATTATGCAGAAATTTGATATTGTTCCATTCTTGGAGTTGATACAAAGTTACAAGGTGACAATAGGGCCGTTTGTACCACCTATTGTTTTGGCCATTGCTAAGAGTCCTATGGTTGATGATTATGATCTTTCATCAGTAAGAACTGTCATGTCTGGGGCTGCACCATTAGGAAAGGAGCTTGAAGATACTGTTCGAGCCAAATTTCCTAATGCTAAACTTGGTCAGGTAAGATTCTCATTTCCTAGCCAAATCTTACCTATCTTTATAAGGGGCAGCGCAGTGCACAACGCATCTTGCATTCGTCCGAAAAAAATCTCATTATAGGAGTGTGATATAGATAACTTATCCTAATGCAAGCATTAACGGCTGCTTCGAACCCGTGACCCAAAAGTGTTCCAAGACTCCCTTTCAAAATCAAACCTATCTTGACTGGCGTTTTCGTCTTCATATAGTATTACTTTAGTTGATTTCCATGTTACTTAATCAAAAGTCAGATCTCAATGCACATTATTGGTTAAATGCTGAATATTCTTACATTAATGTAGAGATTAATAAGTATTTCACATGTAAGGCTTTTCGTCCGGATCACTAACTAGCAGAACACGTCTTATGTTTTTCTTATTTTAGAATTTTCTGATATTTTCTTACACATTTCCTAGTGGTTGGTAAACGTCTAGTCTCAAATTGCTGAGAAAAGGCCAGCAATTAGAAAATATTGCAAATAAAGCAACTGCCCTTTTCTTAGAAATGTATACTAATAGCACTTGCCACATGGAAGTGAATACTGATTGTACTTTTTTCTCCGTTATATGATAATTTAAGACGCATAAGATAGTGATTTCTCGAGTCATATATACAAAAGCACTTGGTTAATATTAGTAGTAATTATCAAATACAAAAAAAAAAAAAAAAATAGCGATTGATGAGATAATTGCTTTAAAATTTATAGGGTTATGGTATGACAGAAGCTGGACCAGTGTTGGCAATGTGCTTGGCATTTGCGAAAGAACCCTTTGAAATAAAATCAGGGGCATGTGGAACAGTTGTGAGAAATGCTGAAATGAAAATTGTGGATCCTGAAACTGGTAATTCTCTTCCTAGGAATCAATCTGGAGAAATTTGCATTAGAGGTGACCAAATCATGAAAGGTACGTATTATTATATTTAAATTAATAATTTAACTCGTACATATTAGCAGTGTAAAATAATTTAGACGTATTAATAAAATTTAACATGTTATAGCAATTGTCGCGTACTTTTAGGTCCTTTAGAACGAGGGTAATCTATATACTAAACCTTTTAAATAAATCACTTTTTTTATTGGCACATTATTCTGATTAATTTAGTTAAGATTGATTGATTTTAAATTTGGCATTTGTCACTCCCTCTTGCCATCCATATATAAAGAGTTGCGCGATTCTGATAGTCATAACTCATAACATATATATATATATATATATAGTATGAGCAGGTGTATACGCAAAATCTTTTATAAGCGATGTCAATATTTAAAAGTGTGATCAAACAAACTAAATATTGTAATGACATCATACAAAAAATTAAAAACACAATCAAATACATGAATAAAGCACAATTAAGTACATTACCACAATTCTACTACACAAGTTTCGTTTTTTAAAAATGTATTACAATAATCTCGTTAGAATTTGTACTAATTTATTTTATACTCATTATAAATTTATTTAATGTGGGTCTAATGTTACGGACAATTCTTGATCTACCGATAGTTTTGCCTAAACTAGGACTGTATTTTATCCCGGGCCGGGGCCTAAACGGGCTTCGCAGGCCGGCCTTCACGGTCCAGGGCTTCGTGGGCCTTGGCTCTGGCGGTCCCGGGCTTCGTGGGCCTGGGCTCTGGCGGTCCCGGTCTTCATGGGCTCAATGGGTGAGACCATCCCATGACGGGCCTAAGCCCATGTGGTCCTGGGCTTAGTGGGCCGGGCTTGGTGGGCCTGGCGAGTCTGGCGGGCTTTTTTTGTAATTTTTTTAAGGCAATATCTTGTATAGTAGTTATTAGTATAGTATATAATATACTAGTATAGAATATATTTATATAGTATACTAGTTATTACTATAGTATATATAATATATATTTCATTATATATTGTATTGTAGCAATAGTATATATTGTTTGTTATGTATATATATTTCTTGTATGTTATGTATATATATTCTTTTATATATTCTATAGTATATATATTGTATCATATGTATATATATTATAACTTATATAGTTATATATTTTGTTGTAGTATATATATTGTATCTCTTATGTATATTGTATATATATATTCTCTTATATATATTGTATCTTATGTATATATGTTATTACTTATATATTTTCTTGTAGTTTAGGTTGTATGTTATGTATATATATTCTCGTATATATTTTCTTGTGGTATATATATATATATATATATATATATATATATATATATATATATATATATATATATATATATATATATATATATATATTGTAGCTTATAAATAATTCGAAGTAACGACAAAGAAATGGTGAGAAAAAAGATATTCAAGGCTATGTTTTATAATTGTTATTACCCAAAATGGCATATCTTTCTTAGTCTTCCTTCCCCCAATGGAATGAGCACAACAAAGTACTAATAGCACCATTAAAAGAAAAAAAACTAAAAGAAGATGTGCCAAAGTACATGTTACATCATAGTCTAATATCCTGATGCAACAGTTGAAGCTTGAATTGATAAAATATCCCGAGTCATTCTTGCAAGAAACGGAAAATATTTTTCCCTTGACTTCCACCATTCCAAAAGATCAAAAGAGCCGTCTAGATTCTCCTTTTCAAGTCCCCGAGACAAGTAAACTTGAAGCTCATTTAGATGTGAAATTTCATCATAATTATCACCTTGATAACCCAGAAACTCCGTCCAAGATTGAAGAGTTGTTAAGCCCGCAGCTCTTTTAGAAAATTGCTACGCTTGCATTTGAAAAAATCTAGCCTTATCTCTTGGGTGTGTTTTTATGTGCCTAGTCAAACTACCCGTGTCGCAACGGTCTCCAGTAAATTTATGAACCAGTAATTTCCCACAAGTTTTACACTTAGCCTTATTTAGTTCTCTTACTTGAGTAAAAAAATTCCAAACGAATGATGTATCTTGACGTTTAGCAGGTTGTCTATTAAAGTTGGAGTTTCTACAGGTGGGTCGGCCGGTGCATTACTTGAGTTATGAACAGGACTAGTAGGTGTATCACCTAATTCTGGTGCTTGGGTTTCATCATCATCATCATCATCATCATCATCATTATCATCATCATTTTCCTCTAAGATAGGTTCATTAGGATAAAGAGCATTCATAATTTCATCATTTAATCTATCACCTACTACAACATCGTGTAGAAATTCACTATCGGTAAATTGAAAACAAGAGTGGTCACTATCAATCATTAAGGGAGGAGGAGGACATCTAAGTTGGCGACTACTTTCAACTTGCTTATCTTTTGTAGGTCGGGGAGGCAGGGGAATGGTAGTATTATGGCCACTACTTTCAGTGGTTTTACCTTTTCCTTTACCAAACATTTTTTTTCAAAGAAAATGTCATATTAATTATCATTATGCAAACTAAACCACACAAAAATATATTATTAAAACGTAAAAGTTGAAACAAGTTTACCGGAGTGCCGAACAACTTCTTGAAAATCGAAAATCGTTGAACATTTGAAAACTTCAATTCAACAACTTCACAATTTTTCAAGAATTTTCAACTATAAATTAAGCAATTGTAGAGAGAGATTGATGAATTGGTGAATAAAAATGAAAGAATGAGGGGGTATTTATAGTTGAGAAATGGGAAAAAGTGTAATTATATAAAGTTTGGGGTTAAATTAAAGTTTGGAGGTCAAATGGCCATTTTGTAAACTTTCAAACGGCCATATTTTCAGCCCAAACGACTATATTTTAAATATGGTCGTAGCTGATTTTTAAAACAAAAAAAAATTGAAAAATAGCCGTTGGGCTCGTTTACGCCCGCCAGGACCGGCCCAGGCCCAGCTGACGGTTCCGGACCTAGCGGTCCCAGGCTCACGGGCTAATGGTCTCGGACCGGTCCATCACGGGCCTACATGTAATACCAGGCCCAGGACCACCAGGACCGGTCCGGTTCAGGCCCGGGTCATAGTGCACTCTTACCCTATACTATTGGTTAAGGGTTCAAGTCTAGAATTTTATTTTATTAGCATAGAACAAAAGGGGAATGTTTTCCCCTAAAACTAATAAGATATACGCAACTACCAGGGATTCGAACTCCTGATCTCATTAAAAAAATTCCAGCGTCCGACAAGGTGAGCTAGAAGCTTCAGACGTAAAGTGATGCCAATTTATTTATTTATTCTTAGTAGTTATACTCATATATTTGGTAAAACTTTTCGATCAAACGTGTCACCGCTTGAGTCAAGATAGTTCCGCTCCTGAGTATGAGAATATACGAAACTACAAAAAAGTAGTATATATATATATATATATATATATATAAGCATGGCACTGGTAGGTGGTAAAACCTAGCAACAAAAAGAATAAGACATTTATAAGTATGAGAATATACGAAACTACAGAAAAGTGGACAAATACTATGTCAAAAACCTAGTGATATTTATGTATCTTTTATTTGCCTTTAATTTTCTTTTTGGTTTTTTTCTTGAAATATATGGAAGTGATCTTGTCCCTCAAAATTCTTGGGTAGCAGAGCTATAAACAACATGAAATAGATGAAAACAAAATTACCACTCCTTTTTTAAGTGTAAATTTTGGTGGAGTTCAATGAATTGGAGGATCCAAATATTGGTCATTTTACGTGACTCGTCCCATTTGGTAAACCGTCAATTTTATTGTGAGTTTGACACCCATTATCTACTCCTTTTCCAATAGAAAATTGAAAAATAATATGTAACCTACATTCATGCACCAAAACTTTAAAGGGAGCCAATATCTTCCATCCACTTATAGCTTTATCTTCTTGTAGTTCTCCACTCACTTCTCATTGTTCTCATTAAAACGATACAATCATATATAGTGATGTATGTAAGATATATGGATTTATATCTAGATATATAGATTTATATCTTCACACATATGAACAATATATGGATAATTATATGTTATGTGCTATCTTTTGGTTTGGCCTAATTATGTGGTCTTATGGACATTATGTTAAGGGGGCCAATGTGTTGTCATACTAAAGTGTAGGACTAATGTGTAGATACCCAAAAGGGTAACCTTAGTTTATGATGGGCTAACTAAGGTTACAAATGTAACTATGGTTACATGAATGCTTGTGACTCTTGAGTTTTGTAACTCTTGCAAGACATAACTCAAGACATAACTTTTGTATTGTAACTCTTGTCTCTTGGGTTATGTAACTCCTAGAGTTATAAAGTGGGGTTATGGTTCCCATTTTTTAGCAAGACAAGTTCTTCTTCTTCCCATTGAATCAAGAACCATATTGTCCATTGTCTTGCAAATAGGGTGGAAAACCATAAGCCAAATCATTGTCATATTATTGTTATTGTGTAACAATTCTCATATTGTTAAATCTTGTGGATTCATTCTTGTGGTAACATACAAACTTCAAGAAACTTGAAGAAAGGATCAAGAGGTTCAAAAGGAATCAAGGACAATTATCAAAGGTGGTTCATAAAATTCCACACATATGGATTCAGGTTAGCTTCCGCTCATGTAGTTGTAATTCCGGATTATTCAATATGAAGGTTGTTGTCTTTAGTAGGAATCATAATCCTAACAATTGGTATCAGAGCCACCCTTCATTTTGGATAATTTGGATGTTCATAAGAATCATGTTATGTTAGGATTCATGTTTTAGTTTTATAAGAATTTTGTTTATGAAATTCTACCATGAAATAGCATGATCTTATGAATGTTATGTTTTGATTTGATGTTTTAATATGATGTTAAAACATTGTAAATAGCATTATTTTAGTAGGTTAACAACATGTTTTTTATGTTTAAGATTCATGTTGAAAATCATGTGTTATTCAGAAATAATTTTTGGTCACTGCCTTCTGACAATGGATTGTTGCCTTACACAATCCATTGTCTGTGACTTTGTATTCTGGCAGTTTTTTGGAACACCAGACAATCGATTGTCAGGTTATGACAATCGATTGTCAGCTTCTGACAATCGATTGTCAGGTTATGACAATCGATTGTCAGCTTCTGACAATCGATTGTCAGGTTCTGACAATCGATTGTTCAAGGTCCAGTGAGTTGAAACCTCTCCAGTAACAAATTTTTCATAAAACCAAACAATCGATTGTATGGCTTCGACAATCGATTGTGGATGGTCCAGTAACTTTCATAAAACCAAACAATCGATTGTCTGGATTTGACAATCGGTTGTGAATGGTCCAGAAAAATTTCATAAAACCAAACAATCGATTGTTTGGCTTTGACAATCGATTGTGGATGGTCCAGTAACTTAAAATTTTTTTTCAGAAAACCAAACAATCAATTTTCTGGTTTTGACAATCGATTGTGTTGGTCCAGTAAGGTTAAAAACGTTTCAACTCTCTTAAGTTTCAGTGAATATTAATTGTTTTAAAGTCCATCAATTCTTATAATATATTTAGAATTGTCCTATCATGTACACAACGATTAATATTCAAGTGTTACATATCAAAATATGTAACACATTAAGTTGAGATTCATAAAATGGCTTAAGGAACTAAAGTTTATAGCATCTAATATTTTAGTTATTCAATTGAAGCACTATGTTGCCAAAGTAACCTCTATTGTGTAGATTGATTAATTTTAAAATATAAGATGACTGTGGATGTTAGTCTTCCATGCGTTTAACACCGGCCCAAAGGAAGGTGTTATTTGGCAGGAATTCGAACATTCTTGTGGTGGTAAATATGAGACGATTATTTGGTTTTCCATGTGAATATTAAATCGGCCCAAAGGAAGGTTTAATATTTGACAGGAGTTTATTGTCTATGTTTGATCACTACACCAAGAGTACCACTTACAAGTTGTTTTTCTGTCCAAAGACTAAAATCAATGTTGTGCTAGGTATCTTGTAATGGGAATTGCCTAATTTTGAATCTATAAAGTTAAAGTTCAAGTTTATGTAAGCATGTATTCAGTAATCCTTTTGTTCTATTTTCAGTAAATTCTTCTGCTTCTACGATCTCTGCCAACATCAATAGCATCCCTTGTGCTTAACGGCACTAACTTTAAGGAATGGAAAGAGAACGTCATGATCGTTCTCGGTTGCATGGATCTTGACTTAGCACTTCGGACCGAGCAACCTACTCCTCTTGAGGATACATCCTCTCCTGATGACAGGAGGGTGATGGAGAAGTGGGAACGCTCGAATCGCATGAGTCTCATGATCATGAAGCGTGCAATCCCAGAATCATTCAGGGGCACTATGAATGATGAACCCAATGCCAAAGTTTTCCTTGAAAACCTCGAACAGCGTTTTATTCAAAACGAAAAGGCGGAAACAAGTACACTATTGAGTAAACTTGTTTCCATGAGGTATAAGGGCAAGGGAAACATTAGGGAGTACATTATGGAAATGTCTCATCTTGATTCGAAACTAAAGTCACTCAAGCTGGATTTACCTGAGGAACTGCTTGTGTACTTTGTTTTGATATCTCTTCCTGCACACTTTAATCAGTTTAAGGTCAGTTATAACTGCCTGAAGGAGAAATGGTCTCTTAACGAGCTCATTTCACACTGTGTGCAAGAAGAGGAAAGGATAAAGCTAGATAAGACAGAAAGTGCTCATTTGGCATCCTCTTCTAAGGAAACTAAGAAGAGGAAGGGTAAGGAAGTTGCAGTTGCAAAGCCCAAGAATAAGCAACATAAGGAACCTAAGGTTGAAATCACTGCATTAGGTTGCTTCTTCTGTAAGGGGACTAATCATGTGAAGAAGGATTGTACCAAGTACCATGCCTGGCGTGCGAAAAAAGGTACACTCCTTTCTCTTGTTTGTTCTGAAGTTAATTTAATTTCAGTACCTAAGGATACTTGGTGGGTAGATTCTGCTGCTACTACTCATATAAGTATATCAATGCAGGGTTGCCTGAACTGCCGAAAACCAAATGATGGTGAAAGATACATCTATGTGGGTGACGGCAAGAAGGTGCCAGTTGAAGCTATTGGCAAATTTAGGCTGTTGTTTAAAACTGGTTTTCATTTAGATTTGGATGAGACTTTTATTGTACCGTCTTTTAGACGGAACTTAATTTCGGTTCCCCAATTGGACATATCTGGTTATAAATGTACATTTGGGGATAATAAAGTTAGTCTCTTTCAGTGTTCAAATCTTATTGGTACTGGTGTTTTATCAACATTTGATAGCTTATATTTGGTTGATACAATAACTTCAAATAAAGAAACTTTGCATACAAGTTTAAGTGGTACTAAAAGGAAATTAACTAATGAGAATTCTATATCACTCTGGCATAAACGTTTGGGTCACATATCCTTTCAAAGAATTCAGAAATTCGTGTCAGATGGAATTCTTGATTCTCTTGATACCTCAAATTCGGAAATTTGTATTGAGTGTATCAAGGGAAAACAAACAAACAAGACTAGATTAGGTGCCAAGAGAGCTTCGGACGTCTTAGAATTGATACACATGGATATTTGCGGGCCATTTCCTACTCCTTGTCGGAATGGTCAACAATACTTTATCACATTCATAGACGATTACTCTCGTTATGGGTACCTATTTCTTATTCACGAAAAGTCCCAATCCATAGACGTGTTCAAATCATTTAAGGCTGAAGTTGAAAATCAACTAAGCAAAAGAATTAAATCCGTTAGATCTGACCGTGGTGGTGAATACTATGGTCGATATGATGGTTCCGGTGAACAACGTCCAGGGCCTTTTGCTAAATTCCTAGATGAGTGTGGGATCGTCCCTCAATATACTATGCCAGGAAGTCCTACGATGAATGGTGTAGCTGAGAGACGAAATAGAACCCTTAAGGATATGGTAAGAAGTATGATTTCTCGTACTTCTTTGCCAGACTCACTCTGGGGTGAAGCATTAAAAACTGCAACTTATATTCTAAATAGAGTTCCAACTAAAGCTACAATCAAAACCCCTTATGAACTTTGGGCTGGGCATAAACCCAGTATTCGGCATTTACACATTTGGGGTTGTCCAGCTGAGGCAAGGCCTTATAGGCCGAATGAAAAGAAACTGGATGCTAAGACGGTCAGTACCTATTTTGTTGGATACTCCGAAAAATCCAGGGGTTTTAAGTTTTATGATCCCACATCACGAACTATTTTTGAGACGGGAAATGCTAGGTTCTTTGAGGATATTGAGTTTGGGGGGTGGGGAGATAAAGTTGTTAGAGATTTTGTCTTTGAGGAAGAACATGTGTCTTTCCCTCAAATTGTTGATCTTGGTCTTACTGACTCGGATCACACAACTCCGGTTCAAGATAATCTCGAAAATCTCCCCCATCAGGAACCTGATATAACTAATAAAAATCAAACTCAACAACCTCAAGTAACTGAAATGCCATTAAGGAGATTCACTAGAGAGAGGAGAAATGCAATTTCGGATGATTATTATGTATTTCTCCAAGAACAAGAAAGTGATATTGGACTTGAGGAAGATGATCCAATCAACTTCCGTCAAGTCATTAAGTGTTCTAACTCTCAAAAGTGGATTGATGCCATGAATGATGAGATGAATTCTATGAGCGATAATGACGTTTGGGAGCTTGTTACGTTGCCCGAAGGTACGAAACCTATTGGTTGTAAATGGATTTTTAAAACCAAAAGGGATTCAGGGGGCAATGTTATTAAGTACAAAGCTCGTCTTGTCGCAAAAGGCTACACTCAGAAAGAAGGCATTGATTATAAAGAGACTTTCTCTCCAGTTTCATCGAAAGACTCTTTCAGGACTATAATGGCATTAGTAGCACATTTTGATCTTGAGCTTCATCAAATGGATGTTAAGACTGCTTTTCTCAATGGTGACATTGAGGAAACAATTTATATGGTGCAACCTGAAAACTTTGTTTCGGATGAATCAGAGAAGAAGGTTTGCAAATTAAAGAAATCCATCTATGGGCTCAAGCAAGCTTCTCGTCAATGGAATTATAAGTTTCATGCAGTCATTACAATTTTTGGTTTTGAACCGAATATTGCTGATGACTGTATATACCATAAGTTCAGTGGGAGTAAGTATATATTTCTGGTTTTATATGTCGATGACATACTGCTTGCCTGTAACGATATAGCATTATTACTTGAAACTAAGAAATTTCTTTCAAAGAAATTTGAAATGAAAGATCTTGGTGAAGCTTCCTTTGTATTAGGAATTCAGATTCGAAGAGATCGCTCCAAAGGCGTTCTCGGTCTGTCACAAAAGGGCTATATCGATAAGGTTCTGAAAAGATTTGGCATGCAGGATTGTAAACCAGGCGACACCCCTGTTTCTAAGGGAGACAAATTTAGTCTCAAACAGTGCCCAAACAATTCTTATGAAATTTCGGAAATGCAGAAGACACCTTATGCTTCGGCGGTAGGTAGTCTGATGTATGCTCAGGTATGTACACGACCTGATATAGCATACATTGTTGGGATGTTAGGCAGATATCTATGCAATCCGGGAATGGACCATTGGAAGGCAGCCAAACGGGTCATGAGGTACTTACAGAGAACAAAGGATTACATGCTTACATACCGGAAATCGGACCAGCTTGAGATCATTGGGTATACCGATTCCGATTTTGCTGGATGTCAGGATAGTTTGAAGTCTACTTCAGGCTATATTTACATGCTTGCGGGTGGTGCTATCTCTTGGAGAAGCATTAAGCAAACTCTTACAGCCACTTCCACCATGGAAGCGGAGTTTATGGCATGTTATGAAGCATCCAATGAGGCATTATGGCTGCAGAATTTTGTTGGTGGACTGCGTATTGTTGATACTATTCAGAAGCCTCTTAGGCTATTATGTGACAACAAATCAGCAGTCCTTTATGCTAATAATGACAATAGTTTGACGAAAGCAAAACATATGGACGTCAAATTTCGGGTTGTTAAAGAAAGAGTACAAAATGGACAATTGTGCATTGAGTACATTAGTACAAACTCCATGCTTGCGGATCCGCTAACTAAGGGATTGGCACCAAAAGTATTTCATGAGCATATTGCTTGTATGGGTGTCAAATCAGATAAGGATTATGTATTTTAGTGGGAGTTTGTATTGCACATTTATGTAATTGTTCATTATATTCAGAAATTCAGTAATTCAGTTATATCTGCAGATATTCAGTTTTAAAGTTTTTGTACTCTTACAGTTTATGTTTGATCTCAATAAAGAGAACCAGTTGGAAATAGACATTCTATTGACCACACTTTATGTTATTTCCATGCTACATACCTACACTTGATCCATGTCGTTGGTTATATTGATATACGTGATCTATGATTGGTTCTAGTTACGAATGAGTAACGACGAGCACTTAGTTCCTATGTTGGTATGGTTGATGGACCGGATTGTTCATGACAATTTTATTGTGATAGCAATTTTGTGCACCTAAGGTTTGTAACATATAATATTAAGGTTTGTACATATGTATGTATATCTCGTCCAAGTGGGAGATTGTAAGATATATGGATTTATATCTAGATATATGGACTTATATCTACACACATATGAACAATATATGGATAATTATATGTTATGTGCTATCTTTTGGTTTGGCCTAATTATGTGGTCTTATGGACATTATGTTAAGGGGGCCAATGTGTTGTCATACTAAAGTGTAGGACTAATGTGTAGATACCCAAAAGGGTAACCTTAGTTTATGATGGGCTAACTAAGGTTACAAATGTAACTATGGTTACATGAATGCTTGTGACTCTTGAGTTTTGTAACTCTTGCAAGACATAACTCAAGACATAACTTTTGTATTGTAACTCTTGTCTCTTGGGTTATGTAACTCCTAGAGTTATAAAGTGGGGTTATGGTTCCCATTCTTTAGCAAGACAAGTTCTTCTTCTTCCCATTGAATCAAGAACCATATTGTCCATTGTCTTGCAAATAGGGTGGAAAACCATAAGCCAAATTTGATCATTGTCATATTATTGTTATTGTGTAACAATTCTCATATTGTTAAATCTTGTGGATTCATTCTTGTGGTAACATACAAACTTCAAGAAACTTGAAGAAAGGATCAAGAGGTTCAAAAGGAATCAAGGACAATTATCAAAGGTGGTTCATAAAATTCCACACATATGGATTCAGGTTAGCTTCCGCTCATGTAGTTGTAATTCCGGATTATTCAATATGAAGGTTGTTGTCTTTAGTAGGAATCATAATCCTAACAATGTATACATAAATTTGTGTAAGTAGTGTCATCTTATTGTTATAATATCTTGTACGTACATAGACTTTGGATCTAGGACTGCGACGGTTCTAAACTATACCTCATATTTTAAATTGATTTTTACTTTGTAGTATTATTTTGCAAATGGTTCTGATATATTATATATGGGCAAATTGCTTTTTGAAGAAACTTATTCACGTGTATATATATAATTAATGGGATGACACCTAGGGTGGACCTAAAATATAGAATACGAATTTTCGGAAATTCAGTAACACTTGCGTAGATCATGTATTTTATATAAAAAAATTTATTAAATATTTAATTGTGAACCTAATTACTATTACATATTAATTTAAAATTACGATAAGATCCCGTAAATCTCAAATCATAAATCTCCTATGATGACACACCTTCATTCAAGGTGTCTCCACCATTGATTATAGATTTGGTGCAACTAATCCATGTGTATGGCACTGTATATTACGGCCATAAGCTCGAGTGTTTTAGGCATGCCTATTGTTAAAGAGTCACGAGAGTTAGAGCTACGTGTGCCCGTTGAAATTACGGAAAAGGTTCAAATATGTTTTTATTGTACGAAATTGAATATATTTTTCTTTCGTTAATATTTTAGCGCATATATGCTTTTATCGTCATATAGTTGATTTATCTATGTCATTACTATTACATAGTTGGTCCAAATATGATCCTTTCGAAACGAAATCCATCCAAATTAATTAGTACGTTTTTCCTTTATTTTTCTCTTTTGTCTTTTCTTCTCTTTTTTATTCCTTTTTCTTTCTCCTATATCCGAGTTCCTACACTGATGATGCCTTCTCCATTTTCATCACCTATTTAACTTGACAAAACTCATGAATTCTTGCTAATTTTATTATCACAAATCGTGCAGGATCGTCTGACCCGAAGGAGATGAAAATTATCGAATTTTTCAGTAGTATCAATTGGGTGAAGTCATGATATGATTATTCAGATTTTAAAGGTCTTGTTCCCTTCAGATTTGAAACTCCAGAGTAAACAACACCTTCAAATCCGAATAATCATATCATACCTTCACCAAATTAATACCATTAAAAAAATTTCTCGACGATTTTCATTTCCTTCTTTTCAGAATTACCTGAGCCTTCTTGCTTGGAAGCTTCTACTGGTGTAAATTTGATTTTTAGGAATAAAATCACGTGGATTTGGTGATCTGTAATGGAGGAAATCAAATATAGGATAAAGAAAAAGGGGAAAAAAGAGAAAAAAGAAGAAAGAAAAGAGAAAAATAAAGAAAAAGGTATAGTGTTTGTAATATATTTTAACGCAATTAATAAATAATTTGTATTAATTTAGCTGGATTCCGTTTCGAAAAAGACATATTTGAACCAACTATTTGATAGTAAAAGCATATATAGATCAACTATATAACGCTAAAGATATATATAGGCTAAAATATTAACGAATGACAAATATACTTAATTTATATAGTACAAGATCATATTTGAATTTTTCCCTTGAAAACGTAATGCAGGCTACCGAAAAATAAAAAAGTAGACTACCATCTTTTACCTGCTGAAAATTTGTGGGCCAATGGCACAACATACTTGAGCATATGAACATGGATCTATTGACCCTTCCACTAAAAAGTTGAATCACTTATCATGTACAATGGTGGAACTGGTGAATTTTTTTTCCTGTATTGGCTCAATAGCTTTACCTACCAATTCTAATACTTAATTAGGGGTAATATCTGCGTACACTTCTCATATACCCCTCTTATAATATTATACGCATGCAGGCTACCTGAATGATGGAGAGTCGACAGCAAGAACAATAGAGAAAGAAGGATGGTTATATACAGGCATAGGTGACCAACGGGTGGGCCGGGCCGGGTCCGGGTCCAAATTTTATGACCCGTCCGGGTCCGGGCCGGTCCGGTCCGGGTTCAATTGGGGGCGGGTTGCAATTGGGCTGGGTTGATCCGGGCCGGGCCGGGCCGGGCCGGGTTTATCTTTTTTTTTTTTTTTTTGAATTACGTATAGTATAAATATTAAGTTATATTAATACTTTGTAATAATTGAATGAACACAACAAAAGATGGGGAAAAAATTGCACTTATTGCAAGTGCTACTTTATTTCTTAAATTCAAAATTTCAAACTGAAAAACTAAAATGTATCATAATTAGTTTACAATTTACATCAAATGGTTTGCATTGCAATAGCAAGTTCTTCCATATTAATATGAACCTCTGGACCTTCTTCTGGAGTGTTAAATTCGGATGGGTTTCCGTGCGTTAATATATCTCCAAGTTCTTCGTCTTCCGAGCTATCAAGATCTTCCTTTCCTTGATTTCTTCGTTCAGATCTTATCCAATCTCTTAGACACACTAAGACTTCCAAAGCATTGCTTCCCAATGAGTGCCGCGTGTCTCCAAGTTGTTGTCTTGCTTGGCTAAATGCACTCCCGGATGCAACAGTGGAAATTGGGACATTCAGGACATCCCGCGCCATAGCGTAAAGAACGGGAAATTGCTTTGAATTTTCCTGCCACCAGCCTAACGGTGAAAATTCCTTGGTGCGAGGCTCCTTTTGCTTCTGCAAGTAAAATTGCAGTTCATCTATATTCCTACTACTACTTTGAGTGTTAGAAAAAGTTGAAAAAATATTAAAACTATCAAAGCCTTCATCATCATCTCCGACTACATTAGAAGTGCTACATTGCATAGTGGGATTTGCAGCAGTTGAAGCACGAGCATTATCACATTGAGTTGCATAATAAGTATATAGATATTGTAAATGTTCATTTAGTTGGTTCATAGATTCATACAAATTTGGGCTTTCAGTGGGCCCAATCTCCATATAATTGTATAAAGCATTCATTAATTGTTGACAATCAGACATTTTAATTGAAGGATTTAAAACTGCACCAATTAAGTAAACAGGAGGAATTGGAAAGAAATATTTTTTAAATTTTGCTTGCATACTTGCAACAGCATCCGTATATCTATCTTTCTTCTTAAATTCAAATAGTAGCAAAGAAATTTCAGCTATATGTACTAAAGCCAAAGTAATAGTTGGGTAATATGCCCCAGAAAACACAACAGTAGCAGTATAAAATTTATGTAAAAATTTAATCACATCACTAATGACCTCCCAGGTATCACCGGTTAACATACGCCTAGGATCAGTACAATGTGCATTAGCAACTTCTGTTATTGGAAATCTATATTTGTAGCAACATTTTAAAAATATATACGTATAATTCCATCTAGTAACTACTTCATCGGGCATGAATCTAGGTGTAAGGTTATATTGCATACACTTGTTCTTAAATTCTCTTATTCTAGATTGTCTATTATTTCCCTGAATTACTCCAACAGCTCTTCTAACTAGAGTAATCTCAGTTGAAAATAAATCGAGCCCACTTTTAACAATTAAATTGTAAACATGACATGCACATCTAACATGAAAAATATCATCGAGAGGTGGATGTAAATTCAATTTTACAATTGAAACTGCAGCATTGTTGTTTGAAGCATTATCAAAAGACATACACAAAACTTTTTGGTTTAGATTATAAAATTCGACAACTTCAACAATTGTACTACTAATAAATGTTGCAGTATGACTCTGATCTTCATCATATTTAAAAGCAATAATACGTTTTTGCATACAAGTATTGTCATCTATACAATGACATGTAATTGTTAAATAATCATTTCCATTTACAACATGGCCAATATCAGAAGTTAGACATACTCTAGAAGGAAGGTGACTAAACAAATAACGTATGTATGTTTGATATTGGCCGTGAATGCAAAAAGACCCGTTGGCCAACGGTTCTGGACCGTTGCCAACGGGCAAGTGGGCCCCAGCAGTTAAAAAATTTTTTTTTTTTTAAAAAAAAAAATTTTTACCGTTATAACCGGTCCGGGCCGGTCCGGGTTGGCCGGTTCGCCCGGTATTTCTCTTCCCGGGCCGGTCCGGTCCGGGTTAATTGCCCGGTAAGGCCTTACGTCCCAACCCCCTTCCCACCCCCCCCCCCGCCCTAAACCGGTCCGGTCCGGGCCGGTTTTGACCGGGCCGGTCCGTGCCGGTCCCGGGTCAACCCGGCCCGGTTGACACCTTTATATACAGGTGACATTGGCTATATTGATGATGACGACGAGCTTTTCATTGTTGATCGATTAAAGGAACTGATTAAATACAAAGGATTCAAGTTACACCTGCTGAGCTTGAAGCTCTCCTTCTCAACCATCCCAACATTTCTGATGCTGCTGTTGTCCCGTAAGTCTCACCATATTTTAAGCGGATTCGGAATTTGAGTTTATAAGTTTTAGTAACAACCTTACGTTAATATAACAGAATATGTTATAAATACACTTCTATTTAAGGTGAATGTCTTTAATTAGAGAGATTCTAGAGTTCTATTCTTGGTAGATAAATCATCCTCCTCCCTATAAATAGAGGTGCCCTCTACCATTGTAAATCACTCCTAACATTCTCTAAGTATCAATAAGAAGAACTCTCTGTACTCTTCTCTCTATTTGCTCTTGTTCTTGAGTTATTGTTCTTGTTCTTATATTATTTCATAACACGTTATCAGCACGAGACTCTACCGTCTCAAGAACCATTCTCGAAAAATCTAAGGTATTTCCCTCTTCCTAATTTAATTTTCGATTATGTCTGACATTACGAAAAGAAAGTTCGTTGCCCTTGAAATTTCGGGCAAGAACTATATGACATGGGTGTTGGATGCTGAAATCCACTTAGATGCTATGGGTCTCGGAGGCACCATCAAAGATAGAGAAAAAGCATCCACCCAAGACTGTGCGAAGGCCTTGATTTTCTTGCGCCATCACCTTGATGAAGGTTTGAAGATTGAATATCTCACCGTCAAGGATCCACTCATCTTGTGGAACGGCTTAAAGGAGAGATATGACAACCTGAAGTTGGTCACTCTGCCACAAGCACGATATGATTGGGCTCATCTGAGGCTCCAGGACTTTAAGTCCGTTTCTGAATATAATTCTGCAATGTTCAGAATTACTTCTAAATTGAAGCTATGCGGGGATAATATCTCCGATTATGATATGCTTGAGAAAACGTTTACAACGTTTCATGCCTCCAATATAGTACTGCAACAACAGTACAGAGAGAAAGGCTTTACAAAGTACTCTGAACTGATTCCTCTTCTACTAGTGGCTGAGCGAAATAATGACCTGCTCATGAGAAATCATGAAAATCGACCCACTGGGTCTACACCACTGCCTGAAGCAGATAAGGTGCACTCTCATTATGCCAAACATGAAAAGGACCATGGTCATGGTCGTAAACGGGGTCATAGCCAGGGACGTAGACAAGAAAGAAATTCCAATGAAGTCCGTCAACCCCCAAGGAGAGATAACCGCCGAAAGCAGAAACGGGGTCATGAAGATCCTAAGGCAAATGGTTCAGAAACCATATGTTATCGTTGCGGTGGGAAAGGGCACTGGTCAAAGACTTGCCGTATACCAAGACACTTGGTTGACCTTTATCAAGCATCTCGAAAGAGAAAAGGCCCTGAAACAAATTTTGTCTATGACGATAATGAGGACATCACCCACCTGGATGTGGCAGACTTCTTTGAGCAACCCGAGGGGAAAATAGACCACCTAATCGGCGAAGGGTCCGTGATGAAAGAAGATGGAGTTATTTGATTTTGTTCTACTTATTTGTATTAGTTAGTGAATAAACTAATAGTCATTAGTATTAGCTAGTATTAGTTAGTTCATGATGCAATGTTAGCAGTAGTTCTTTAGAATATCTTCAATATGCTCAAATATCAATAATATTTTTATTTTCCAGTAGGGGTAATCGACTAGCCTGAAAAACTAGTCGATTATCTACTATTTTCGCATTAAAGCTGAAAAATAATTGATCAACAATCGATTGTCTTTGTCTAACAATCGATTGTCGTTGAGACAGTGTAATCTGGAATTTTTCAAAAATCATCCACAATCGATTGTCTTTGTCTAACAATTGATTGTCGTTAAGACAGTGTAATCTGGAATTTTTCAAAAATCATCCACAGTCGATTGTCTATGCATAACAATCGATTCTGGAATTTTTCAAAATAGCCAACAATCGATTGTCTATACTTAACAATCGATTGTCTTAAAACAGTGTTCTGGAATTTTTCAAAATAGCCAACAATTGATTGTCTATACTTAACAATCGATTGTCTTAAAACAGTGCTCTGGAATTTTTCAAAATAGCCAACAATCGATTGTCTATACTTAACAATCGATTGTCTTAAAACAGTATGCTCTGGAATTTTTCAAAATAGCCAACAATCGATTGTCTATGCATAACAATCGATTGTCTTAAGACAGTGTATCTGTTTTTCAAAATAGCAAATAATCGATTCTGTGTGTTTAGCAATCGATTGTCAATGTTCAACAATCGATTGTTTGTGTTTAACAATCGATTGTTTGAAGAAAATGTTTAAACTGAAATTTTCAAACTGCAAAGTAATCAATTATGGATAACATATCTGATTTTGTTAGTCAACTGTTAGCAGCAGATTTTGAAAATATTATGTGACACAAACGAATTGAACTTGTTTATTCTTATGTTCGTGTATCTCTTTTGTATGTCAAACTATGGGATAGCAAATATGGATATCTCACAAAGCGAACTTGGATCAACGTCCAACTGTAAAAGTATTTGCCTAGTTGATTCATGTACTACACATACAATACTCAAAGAAAGGAAATATTTCTCTCAACTAAATATGTGTAAGGCAAACGTTACTACAATCTCTGGAAGTAATAAATTGATTGAAGGCTCCGGAAGAGCAATTGTAACTCTGCCCAAAGGCACGACGTTAATCATAGAGAATGCAATGTTCTCCTCCAAGTCTAAGAGAAACTTGTTGAGTTTTAAAGATGTACGCCGGAATGGCTATCATATTGAGACAATGGATGAAGATAATCTTGAATATCTCGTCATCACAAAGAATGTCTCCGGCCAAAAGAGGGTTATTGAGAAATTCCCGTCTTTATCTTGTGGCCTGTATTGGACAAGAATTAGTGCAATTGAGGCACATTCAACAGTAAACCAAAGGGTTACTGATTCCAATACCTTTGTACTTTGGCATGATCGATTGGGACACCCAGGATCGGTCATGATGAGACGGATTATAGAAAGCTCATATGGGCATCCGTTAAAGAATTTCAAATTCTTTCGAATAATGAATATCCTTGCACTTCGTGTTATCAAGGCAAGTTGATTATCAGGCCATTACCAACAAAGGTTGGGACTGAGTCACCCACGTTTCTGGAACGTATACAAGGGGACATTTGTGGACCTATTCACCCACCTAGTGGGTCGTTTAGGTATTTCATGGTCTTGATAGACGCATCCTGTAGATGGTCTCATGTGTGCCTGTTGTCATCACGCAACCTTGCGTTTGCGAAATTAATGGCACAAATAATTCGACTACGAGCACAATTTCCAGATAATCCAATCAAGTCCATTAGACTGGATAATGCTGCTGAGTTTACATCCCAAGCATTTAATGATTATTGCTTATCAATCGGGATAAAAGTTGAACATTCTGTAGCTCATGTTCACACTCAAAACGGTCTTGCAGAATCGTTAATTAAACGCCTGCAGTTGATTGCAAGGCCATTAATTATGAGAACGAGGCTGCCCACTTCGGTATGGGGTCACGCCATCTTACATGCAGCAATGCTAATTCGTCTCAGACCGACGAATTACCACAAGTATTCCCCGTTGCAATTGGTTTTGGGTCATGAACCCAATATATCCCATTTAAGAATTTTTGGATGCGCAGTATATGTGCCTATAGCACCGCCATCCCGCACCAAAATGGGTCCGCAAAGAAGGTTAGGAATATATGTTGGGTTTGAATCGCCCTCCATTATTCGCTACCTCGAAACATTGACAGGCGACTTGTTTACTGCACGATTTGCAGACTGTCGATTTGATGAGACACTTTTCCCAAAATTAGGGGGAGAAGTTGGTGAAACCAAACGGGAAATTTTGTGGAAAAATGCATCATTATCTCATCTTGATCCACATACCTCTATTTGTGAAAGAGAGGTACAAAAGATTATCCATTTGCAAAGAATAACAAATCAAATGCCTGACGCATTTACGGACTTGAAGAGGATAACGAAATCCCACATTCCCGCGGGAAATGTTCCAATCCATATTGATGTCCCTGTTGGACAATCATCTAGTGTCATAACCAATGAGTCGAATGCACGCCTGAAGCGTGGCAGACTATTAGGCTCCAAAGATCGAAATCCTAGAAAAAGGAAAAAGAACGATCGAGATGACACTACGAAAGAATCTCATGAGGAAATTCATGATTTGACAAATTCTGAGATTCATGAAGAATCCATTGAGCCCGAGACTCTGTAAAATACGGAACTATCCCTAAATCCAATTAATATTGAGGCAAATATTAATCGAGTGGATATTGTGGTGGATAATGCCTTTGCTTATAATGTAGCATCTAGCATTATGCAAGAATGTGAGGATCTCGAACCTCAATCTGTTGAAGAATGTCGAAAAAGACAGGATTGGCCAAAGTGGCAAGAAGCAATTCAATCAGAATTGAATTCGCTGGCAAAACGTGAAGTTTTTGGCCCTATAGTTGAAACACCTAATGGTGTTAAGCCTGTCGGCTATAAATGGGTTTTTGTACGCAAAAGAAATGAGAAAAATGAGGTACAAAGATATAAGGCACGCCTTGTTGCACAAGGTTTTTCTCAAAGGCCTGGTGTCGATTATGAAGAGACATATTCGCCTGTAATGGATGCGATAACCTTTCGTTATCTCATAAGTTTTGCTGTCCATGAAAAGCTTGACATGCACTTAATGAATGTGGTATAATCGTCTTAGTGAGTACTTGTTAAAAGAAGGCTATATAAATGACGCCATTTGCCCGTGTGTTTTTATAAAGAAAACAACATCGGAATTTGTTGTACTTGCCGTATATGTCGATAACATAAACCTTATTGGAACCCCTATAGAACTCTAAAAGGCAATTGATTATCTAAAGGATGAATTCGAGATGAAAGATCTCGGAAAGACTAAACTATGTCTTGGTTTGCAAATTGAATATTTGGCAAACGGAATTTTTGTTCATCAATCTACCTATACAGAAAAGGTACTGAAACGGTTTTACATGGATGAAGCACATCCTTTAAGTACACCGATGGTTGTTCGATCGCTTGATGTGAACAAAGATCCATTCCGACCACAAGAAAGGAATGAAGAGCTACTTGGTCCTGAAGTACCATATCTTAGCGCAATTGGCGCACTAATGTATCTTGCAAATACTACAAGACCTGACATATCCTTTTCAGTTAATGTCTTAGCAAGATTTAGCTCGGCTCCTACGAGGAGACATTGGAATGGGATCAAACACATATTGCGGTACCTGAAGGGAACTACCGATATGGGCTTATTTTATGGCAAGAATTGCAGCCCTGATCTTGTTGGTTATGCTAATGCTGGATATTTATCCGACCCACACAAGGCTCGATCTCAAACGGGTTATGTGTTTACCTGTGGAGAAACCGCCATATCTTGGCGATCGACTAAGCAATCAATTGTGGCTACTTCATCTAATCATGCCGAGATAATTGCTACTCATGAAGCAAGTCGAGAGTGTGTGTGGTTAAGGTCGATAATACATCATATCCAAGACAAATGTGGTTTGAAGTGTGATAAACTACCCACAACTTTGTATGAAGACAATGCAGCATGTATAGCTCAATTGAAGGGAGGATTCATAAAAGGAGATAGAACGAAGCATATTTCACCAAAGTTATTCTTCACACATGATCTTCAAAAGAATGGTGATATCAATGTTCAACAGATTCGTTCAAGCGACAATATGGCTGATTTGTTCACAAAATCTCTACCAAAGTCAACCTTCAAGAAGCTAGTTCACAAGATCGGGATGCGAAGACTTAAGGACATAAATTGATGTTCTTATCAAGGGGAGTTAATGCGCGTTGCACTCTTTTTCTCTTACAAGGTTTTGTCCCACCGGGTTTTCCTTGCAAGGTTTTTAACGAGGCAACCAATAGGCGCATATTCAAACATGTGTACTCTTTTTCCTTTCTTTAATTTTTCCCATTGGGTTTTGTTTTAAGGTTTTAACGAGGTACATCATTGAATAGACATTCAAGGGGGAGTGTTATAAATACACTTCTATTTAAGGTGAATGTCTTTAATTAGAGAGATTCTAGAGTTCTATTCTTGGTAGATAAATCATCCTCCTCCCTATAAATAGAGGTGCCCTCTACCATTGTAAATCACTCCTAACATTCTCTAAGTATCAATAAGAAGAACTCTCTGTACTCTTCTCTCTATTTGCTCTTGTTCTTGAGTTATTGTTCTTGTTCTTATATTATTTCATAACAGAATAAGTAAATTTATGGTCAAAATACTTATAAATATTTAGTAGGCATTTACATATAAAAATTGTAGTTTTTGAAGAAAAAAAAGAAGAAGCAATATTTGGAGTTAAATTGAAAATGGTACTTGAAATTTAAAGTTATATTTGGATATGTATTTCAAATAACAAAAATATTGCAGTTTTGTGAACGAAGAAATAAAATTTCTAAAAATTTTGAAAAAGTGATCAAAACCACTTTTTGATTTTTGAAAAACTTATTTTCGAATTTTTTTAAAAAGTTTATAAAATTTTATGAACATGTTTTTGAAAAAAAATCGGAAAAAAGAAAAAAATATTTATGAACAAACGGGCCTAGTATAAATTCTTATTAAAAATACAAGATCTGAACGAAAATTATTGAATTTGAATTGGAATCATCTCTGAGCTGTTTCCATTACACAGCATGAAAGACGAACAAGCGGGAGAAGTTCCAGTGGCTTTCGTTGTTAGATCCAATGGATCCACCATTACTGAAAATGAAGTCAAGGATTTTATATCAAAGCAGGTTAGTTTCATTGAATTTATTTGTTTTTTTTTTATTTCCACATGAAAAAACACTTTGGGAATATTTCTTTCCTAAAAATAAATTAGCTCAAATAATAGCTTAGATACGTTATTTTTATTTGGCCTTCAAGTGTAATCACTAAGAGGCCAAGTTATGAACTGGAGAATCATTTACTACTATTCGAAAAATTTACTGCTCTAAAAAAAAAATTTGGTAGAAATAACACTAAGTAGCCACTCTAAAGGGTTGTTATTTAGGAATTAGTCCGTACAATTTGAATTTTAATTTTTCAAGATAAAAATATTCTGAATTATTTTGAAATTAAGATTTTTAATTTTTAATTCTCAAGACAAAATAAATACTGACTAATTTCGACTGTACTTGCCCCGAAAAAACTGTAGTCAGTAGAATTTCCGTATCTCATAGTAACAGCTACTACTTATCCATTATACTAAAAAAAATGTCTACTTTTACTTATCCAGTTTGGCAAATTAACGGATAATTTAGCATCTTTTACACTTAGAGTGGTGATAAAAGAAAAGATTATTTTACTTCTCCTAGCTGAGTTAAAATAGTTCATCATTAATTTTCATATTTTAAATGGTATTTCCAGGTGATATTTTATAAGAGGATAAAGCGGGTATTTTTCGTGGATGCTGTTCCTAAATCTCCATCTGGCAAAATCCTTCGAAAAGATTTGAGAGCTAAACTGGCTGCTGCCCTTCCAAATTAATACTATAACCAGTTTGCCATTTATTTTTTATTAAAATGTTACATAATCTGTTCTTCTGATTGTACCTTCAACTACGTGCCTCTTCGGTCAGAATTAATTTACCGAATTGGCAAAATTAGGAGGAAAATGTATGTAAATTTGACCGTAAGGACTTCAATTTTTTAAATGTCTTTTTTGGTATTATTTTATTCATATCTTGCATTTACTGGTGAAACTTTTAAGTTTTTTCCACCATAAATCCCCTCCAATGTATGCGTGATTATAGGGCTGTGGTTAGACCTGTAATGTTATATAGGGCGGAGTACTGGTCCGTGAAAAACTCTTATGTTCAGAGAATAAAGGTTGCGGAGATGAGGATGCTCAGGTGGATGTGCGGGCTCACCAGGTTAGATAAGATTAAGAATGAAATCATTCGAGAGAAGGAGGGGGTGGCCCCGGTGAATGAGAAGGTGCGAGAAGCGAGGCTGAGGTGGTTCGGGCATGTGCGGAGGAGAAGCCCTGATGTCCCGGTGTAGAGTTGTGAGCGGCTGGCGATTGTCGGCGTTCGGCGAGGCAGAGGGAGGCCTAAGAAGTATTGGGGAGAGGTGATTAGGCATGACATGGCTAGAATGCGGGTTTCCGAGGACATGACCCTTGATAGGAAAGTCTGGAGGTCTAGTATCAGGGTTGTAGGATAGGGGCTCCTAGAGTTTTTCATACTCCTCCGGGTGAGGCTTGGCAGGGCTATCCATAAATGATTTGTGTTTTGGTTTGTCTCTTTTATGGTAGTTATTTATTGTAGTTACTGTATGATACTATTGCATGCTATTTATTTATGTTTCTTTAGATAATTATTTACGTTATTTCTGCTGGAGTTACTAATGTTCTTTTGTTTTTGTTTGAGTTTTTGTTTGTGTTTTTGTTGTTCCTTTCCTTCACTGAGCCGAGGGTCAATTGGAAACAGCCTCTCTGCCCTTTCGGGTAGGGGTAAGACTCGTCTACATATTACCCTCCCCAAATCCTACTTTGTGAGACTATACTGGATAGTTATTATTGTTGTTGGAGTAACTTTTTCCACGTTCTATCTTAACTTTTTAAAGCGTGACAATCTTCCAGTGGCGTTAACAAAAAAATTCAAACTTAAAAAGCAATGATATGTTTGGTTCTAAATGTTTCTTTTTCAAATTATTCCCGAAAATTAAAGGCATATAACATTCTCTTTTTCAAAATGAACAAACACTTAACACTTGACCCTTCAACTTTATCACTTTGATACTCTACTTTTGATTAACTTTTTCCGAGAACTATATTGCCTTTTCAGTTTCATTATTGAGTTGTAAATTTTGTATTGTACTATACATCCCAAATTGTTATTTATTCTTTCTATATCTATTTTTAAAGAATATGACTATGTACAAATACACGTGGCAACAAGAATCACCATAAGGTGGTTGAAAGGATGTGATCGCTCCACCTAAATTTGAGTCGATAATAGAGAAATTCATAATAGGAAAATTTCTCTCTTAAAAGAGTCGTCACGATGTAAATTCGAATTTGTCGGGTCAATAGATAATAGAAACTAGAGTGTATGTAGTTTAAAATATATTTATAATTTTCAAAGTTTTTAAATACTAGTTGATTTTGCTTAAATTTTAGGATTTGGCATCCTAGAGTTCAAACCACAAAAATTAATTTTTAGGATATCGTGTCCAAAAGTTCGGAAATCGTGTCCATAAGTTCAAATCATATGTACTGAATTTTAAATTAGTAGTTCAGAAATTCAAGACACTTATTCTTGAATTTCAAATTAGCAATCCAAAATTCAGGATACTTAGAACCCGTTTGGACATAATTTTTTTCCCTTTCTCCAAATTTTTTTTTTTTTTTGCTTTTTTCTGAAATTAGTATTTGTTCATAAATTTTTCAATTTTCACTTGAAGATATTAGAAATATTCAAAAATTTGAAAAACTCTAAAAATCCTTTTTTTCTAATTTTCACTCTAATCACTCACAAAACTTCAAAAATAACCCAAACTAAAATTTATGTCCAAACATAACTCTAAATATCAAATACCATTTTCATTTGAAATATGTATTCATCATTTTTTAGGAATTTTACAATACTTATGTTCAAACACCTACTTAGTCCTAGAGTTTAGGTGAATTAACTTTAAATACTTTGTAAATTGCAAATATATTTTAAATAGGAATTTTTACATTCCGATGTCATATATGAAACTATATTACCCTCAATATTTAAGGTTTGATATAGTTACATTTAGTATACCTAATTACCAATTATATACCACTAGTGGTTTTAAGGGTATTAATTACACTCCTAATTTAATGGTACCGTATATTCCTTCTAATACAACTCCCTCCCCTCCCCCTTCCCATGTTTCTCTCTTCAACTCCCACACCTTCACCTTCATTTCCCTCTCACATCCACGATTTCTGATTCAAAATCTCATTATTTTTCCATAGCCAAGGCATTGAATTTGAATTTGAATTTTCAAAAAATATTGCTTGTTTGGATTGGATGTTGTTGCAAAGAATTGAGAATTATCTCTATGTCTCTCTATCTCGCAATCTCAAATTTCAGTAATATAAGAGGAAACGAAAAGAGAGCAGCAATTCCACAATTGACAACCATTAAAAAGCTTTTAAGCTTTAATTCTAATTTGGTTTTCAAAAATCATTATTTGTTTCGATGTGTTGTTAGTGTAAATAATTGAGAATATAATTTGGAGTTTATATCTCAATTTTGAGGGGTCTTAGAGAAGATTAGACTTGATTTTGGCTGAATGTCAGATTGAAACTCGTCGTTGAAGAAGAAGAAGAAGAAGAAGAAGAAGAAGAAGAAGAAGAAGAAGAAGAAGAAGAAGACATGAGATACATTATATTACAGAAATTGTAGATAAATTGTAGACTGTTGTTTATTTATTTTTGAGCTTTATGTTTTTGTGTTAAAAGTTTTGATGGGAGCTTGTTATTCCACTTTGTCTGTTTTGCAGCTAACTTGTGCAGATGAGAATATGTTTTTAATATTTCTATACCTTTAAATTCAAGAAAGTATGATTATATTGTATTTATAGAGGCGTGAATTTGTAGAATAGGTTGAATGTGAGGAATGAGTCAAATAAGCATCACAATGGCTTGTTTTCTACATTTTATAACAAAACTACATATCATTTGAAAAATTAATATGAAAATACAGAATTTCAATATTTCTATAAATTATCTACAAAATTTCTTAGGAAGATCTATCCCTTCATCATGTTTTTTGGATTCTGTATTTAGCATAGCAATTTCGTAAGGAGTAACAAGAGCATATACGAGAATCACATAATTATAGCATAATCGGGATTTTCGATATAAATTGTATTTTTTCCAAAAGATTTATAAAAATTTTTGTCGTTTTTGATTTGTGAAAACGGAAAACAAGGCATCTACAATCAGAATACAAATAATTTATAATTTATCGATAAAATATCTACAAACTGGAAGCATTGAATTTTAATATCCCAATGCCTATACAATTGTAGCATAATTGAAATTTTTGACATAGTTATTTTTTTTGCAGAAGTTTTGTAAAAGTTTTAGTCGTTTTTTATTTTTGAAAACAGAAAACAGAGCATCTACAATCAGAATACAAATAATCTATAATTTATCTACAAAATATCTACAAACTAGGTACGTTGAACTTTGATATCTCAATTCCCATCCAATTGTAGCATAGTTGAGATTTTTGACATAATTGCGTTTTTCATAATATTTATAGAAGTTTTAGTCGTTTTTTATTTGTGAAAATAGAAAATGGAGCATCGACAATCAGAATACAAATAATCTACAATTTATCTACAAAATATCTACAAACTGGGTATATATTTGGACTCGACATGCTTCTACTGAAATATTTGTTTCACATTTTTGACACATATGTTTGTCCAAAACAGTACAAAGTCATCCACTTAAATATAATTTTTATACAATGTTGGTCAATTTTCATAGAATAGCTAAATAAATAAAAGAAAAATAAATAAACAACAGTGTATAATTTTTTTTTAATTTATCTACATTTTTTCTATAATTTCTGCAATATAATGTATGCCATGTCTTCTTCTTCTTCTTCTTCTTCTTCTTCTTCTTCTTCTTCTTCTTCTTCTTCTTCTTCTTCTTCTTCTTCTTCAGTCAAAACCAAGTCTAATCTTCACCAAAACCCCTTAAAATTGAGTTATAAACTCCAAATCATATTTCTAATTATTTTCAATAACACCCATCAAAATAAAGAATAATTTTTAAAAACTCAAATTTAAAAATTCATAGATTCAAAGCTTTTCAATGGCTGTCAATGGTAAATTTGTTGCTCTCTTTTCCTTTGTGTTGTATTACTGAAATTTGGGATTGAGAGATAGAGAAAAATGTAGAGAAAATTCTAGAAACAGAATGTATTGCAAAAATAGAGTATGAAAAATTTGTGACGAAGTCGACGATAGTTATTACTGCGCGTGATTTGTATTTGGGAAGATTTGAAAAATATTTAATTTTTCTTTTTTAGCGCGCCTAAATAAGGAATCATTGTAGCTTTATGATTCCTTATTTAATGCATTATATATATTATGTAAAAATACTATTAGCATGAATGATAATATATAAACTATGAATATATTTATTAATATAGTTTTCTATATGGTATATATACAAAAAAATTTCTTTTTAAATAACAGACTTAAACTAGACTAAACTCCAGATGACAACTCAGAACGACCAAGGCCCAAACTTACCTCTCTTCCAGTAGTGCTGGGCTAATTCCAGGCTAGTGTCCATCCTAAGGGCCAGTCAAAATAAAGGCCTTTTAAGGGAAAAGACATCCTTCTTTACGGGGTTTTGGCATGGTATAACAAAATACTATTATAATTAATAGAAAATAGTTTTAATTTAAATATTAACAACAAATAACCAATAAATGTATATCACAATTTTTTTCTTCTTCATCATCTATACCAACATGTATATTGAGATTTTATTTTCAATTTTTGTATATAAATAATGTTATTCTTTGTATATCGATACTATAAATTTGTATATATAGTTATTACTGGCTTAATATAAATGTAAATCACAATAAAAATATTGTATTATTTTTATATCACATTGTATAGCACATAAGACATACATATACCAAAATAGATATCATAAATTTATTTTTCTTCTTTGTGTACATCAAAAATTAATTTTCTTTGCATACTAAAATATTATTTACTCCCACAATTATATTTATTATTTTATATTCTAAAACATGATTAAATATGCTATATAAAAAATTTATTTTCCTTTTTGATTAATAATTAATAATTATTTTTTTGTATATCACAGTGTATAATATAATAATAATGTGTATATCGAAAAGAATTATTAATATTTTATTTTCCTTCTATATATAACACATTTCAAATAGAAAACTCAAGTTCAAGATGACTCCACATGTGTATCCCCTATTGTAACCCGCATATATCTCTATGTGATATCTTATGTATATTATGTGTATTTAAGTATGTCCATAAAAATTTCTGTTATATATACGATATACAATATGATATACACGGGCGTACATATCAGCGTGTAGTTATTTTTATATAAGCGTGTAGTTATTTTTAGAGAGAATATAAAATAGAGTAATTTTTCTAGAATTTGGTTTTACAATACCAATTGTTTGGGGCTATCTTTTCCAAACGTAAAATAGGCTAAAAATTGGCAGTTCCTATTATGGGTTGTTATAGGATGCCAATCTTTCTTTATTTTAACCCCCTTAACCTTTTAAGGGGTTGTTTGATTTCCGGTTAGAGTTATGCATGTATTATTTATATATATTATTTATACAGGTTTAAGTAATGCATGGATTAGTTATGTAGGTATTAGCTATAAATGGATTAGTTATGCATGTATTTTTTTTTAATATATGTTTTGTTGTATTAGAAATATATATATATATATATATATATATATATATATATATATATATATATATATATATATATATATATATATATATATAAATTTTAAAGTAAAATACTTATTTATTGATTTTATCTTTAATAGATTGAGAAGAGGAAGAGCCTAGCAGTGAGGCAACAATATCTCCATGCTTGTTTTCCATAGGATTTGTTACAAATTAATTTATAGAAGAAAGCCTTTATGTGTAAAATGATAGGGTTAAATTTGTCATTTCAATATTTTATCCATGTGATGTTAGGCTAAAAACCTGTATTTTAGCCGTCGTATTACATTCCAATTACTGCATTTTTACGTGTGCCTAAGCTCAGATGATAGTGAATTACACTTCGTATGTGTTTTATGCCTTGCAGGAAGTGATCCCGAGTTTAAAAGTTAATTAGTAGCTAAATTGATCAATCTGGAACTTTGAAGTCTGAGTAAAAGCTTAATACATTAAGACGAGATTGTGTTCGAAGGTCGTGTACCAAGTCTGCATGTCAAGAGAGGATAATAATTTCACTCTGAGAAAATTGCACTACCGCGTCGTGTAGTGGTTCGCAATGTGCGCCGCATCTGTGCAATTTTCCAACAGTCTGTCACAAATAGCTATCTGAACTTCCCCAGTAGCATACCGCATTGTGTGTAATAGAGTGCGGCGTGCCTGTACAAATTTTAGAGAGCCAAGTCCTAATTCGCCTAGGAAAGGGTGTTTCGTCTGGGTAAGACCCTACTTGGTATAAATACATATAAAAATGCTACTTTGAGGACTTTTGATACACCAGAGACCTAGGGAGACTATTTCGGAAGGGAGAAAATGTTTGGAGCCTTTTCCAGAGGAATTATCATCGAATTCTTCATTCCTTCATCTTTAATTTGTAATTTGATTATGCAAATTATTTGGGAAAGTGTAACTGTGAGCATGAGTAGCTAAATACCTAATCCAGGGTTTGATAGAACATATTGAAGGATGACTTTCTCATTATGTTAATATAGATTTATCATAGTATTATCTCTATTTGTTCAAATGTATGCTTGTTGCAGTTGACTGAAGGACGCTCAATTAGATATTCCTATTTAGTTTGCATTACTCGGGAGAGAGTTCATATTTAGGTAGTTGTTAAACATCATCACTCCTAACGTATATGAGGGATCGATACGAAGGGTTTAAATGTGAGATTAGGGATAACGAAACCTTGGGTGCAATCTAAGTGATTTGTGCTTAAAGCTAGCTAGCATAATTCGGGAGATATGTCTAGTGTATTGTTATAATTACTCAGGAGAGATTTAATACAATCAACACGCTCATGATCGATAGAGAAGACTTAGGCAAATTTATAACAAACATAGCGGAAAGGATTCCGACAACATGGGAAATCAGAACCTTTGATCATTCTTATTCTTGCTTACACATGATTTATAGTTAATTCTTAATTATTGCATTTTTTACTACATAATAATTAGTTAATAAACACCCAATTTGTTACTCAAATATCTCTGAAGATTGAATACGTGAATTTTTGTGAGTCCAAGAGCTGTGATTGATATGTTAATTCCCTATGGGATTCGACTCTAGACTTGTTAACCGAAATATATTTGCGGTGATCACTTAATCCTTTTTATAATTCATTGTTGGGTGTGATTAAATTTTGGCATCATTTTTGGAGAATTAACGGTGTTATTAATTGCAGCTAAAAGAAAGTGAAAAAATTTCTTAATGTAGTCAACTTTCTTCAATTTAACTGATCATTGAAATTCTAATGTTTGTAGTCTTGGTTGTTACAGGTGCATGCCTAGAAACTTCTCATGAACTGGTGAATTGTTTAAAGCATTATTAGATCCCGAGGCATTGAATCATGCAAACAAGAAAGGCAAACAACAACATAACTCATTCGAAAAAATTGAACCAGATACGGAAGACGATCATCTAAACAACAGAAACAACATCAATGACCCAAACGATCAGGGTGTGGTACCTCTTATGCCGAAGTAGCTTTATATGATTGGGCACAACCCACCACCGAAAACTTAGAAACTACCATTATAGTCCCTCAGATACAAGCAAATTCATTCTAGATCACAAATAACATGTTATATTTGTTGCAGAACAAGTGACTGTTCTCTGGGTCATACGTTGAAGATCCTCAGCAACATCTAAAGAATTTCCTGTCAATCTGTGCCATGCAGAGTCAACATAACGTGACACCAGAAGCAATATGGCTATTGTTGTTTTCATTCTCAATTACGAGAGCCGCTTAGACTTGGCTTAATTCACTCTCCATAAACTCCATCACTACTTGGGGAGGAATTAGTCAAGAAATTTGTGAACAAATTTCACTCACCCAACAAGACTACTCAACAAATTGATGAGATATTGAGCTTCAGGCAGAAATTGACAGAGACACTAGAAGAAATATGGGAGAGGTTCGAGGGTCTGCTAGTTACAATTTCATGTAACGACCCAACCAGTCATTTTTGGAATTTACGCCCCGATCCCTCCATTAACTGCTTCCCTATTTTATTTTTTTTTTGCTATTTTGGTTTGCCGGGACGTTCGGTGTTAGGTTTCAGAGAATTTTTGGGGAACTTAGTCCTGAAATGAGAGTTTAAGTTTTGGAAAGTGGCCCGTAGTTGGAACAGTGTGAAGACGACCTTGGAATTAAAATCTGATGGTTTCGTTAGCTCTGTTAGGTGTTTCGGGGTTGGGAGCATGTTCAGAATGAATTTTGGAAGTTCGTAGCTCATTTAGTCTTGAAATGCCGAAGTATGAAATTTTGAAGTTTCCGGTCCGATATGGAGTTTTCATCCGAGGGTCAGAATTAAATTTCGAAAGTTGCAATAGCTCCGTCATATCATTTGGGATGTGTGTCCAAAATGTTAGGTCATTCGGACGTGTTTTGGTTGGGGGTTTTTTTATCGAAAGTGTATTTTGGTAAAATTGGACGTTCTTAGGCTCAAATCCTTGAATTAATCGAGTTTCAACTTTGTTTTAGGTTGTTTAAGGGTTTATACAAGTTTGAATGAGGAATTAGGTGTTATTGGTGATTTTGATTGAGGTCGCGGGAGCCTCGGGATGATTTCAGGTGGTTAACGAGAAGATCGGAGAAGTATTGCAGCAGCTGAAGTTTTTGGTATTTTCGCTTCTGTGGCTTGGGAACCGTAGAAGTGGAGCTGCATAAGTGGCTAAAAGGCAGCAGAAGTGGTTGTGCCCATTCCTCCAGAGACCGAGAAACAGTCTGGTAGCGCAAAAACAAATTTTGGATTCTAGTGAAGGTCGCAGAAGTGACTCATTTTCGGCATAAGCAGGACCGCATAAGCGGGACTGCAGAAGTGGTCCCTTGTCCGCAGAAGCGGAAATCCCTGTTCAGAAATAGAGATTTTGAGTGTTAATTTTCAAAAGCTAGAAAAATCAAATTGAGCTCGGGAGAGGGCAATTTTGAGAGAGTTTTGAAGAGAAGGTCGTTGGGTAACATTTTCTTAATCCTTCTTAGTTATATTCCATCAATATACAGTTAAATCCTTCATTAAAATTCGAGTTGAGGATAAATATTTGGAAAAAATTGGGTAAAGTTTCATAGGCTAAACTATTGAGTTTTGAATGGGTGTCTGACCTCCAATTTGGGAGACTTTTATATGGTTAGACTCGTGAGAATGCGAGGGTTCTGAAAATGTAAAATTTTATCTGATTCCGAGACGTTGGCCTGAGGGACACTTTGGTCATTTTACCTAATTTTGCGGCTTATCTTTGAATTAAATAGTAGAATATATTGCTTGAGATGTTATTTACGATATTTAATTGAATTGATTATATTTGGGCCATTTGGAGTCGGATACTAGTGGCAAAAGTGTGATTTTTAGTTGATTTTAGAGTCGATTCGAGGTAAGTCGCTTGTCTAACCTCGTGTGAGGGACCTTTCCCCTTAGGATATGATATCTGGTGAGTGAATGCCTTGTATATGAGGTGACGAGCGCGCCTCGAGCTAATTGTTGAAATTTTGGTTTTACTTTAAATATTTAGACTGAGTTTATTCCTTACCTGCTTTATTCTACTTGCCATTATAGGCTGTGTTACTCTACTTGCCATTATAGCAAGTGTCATTCTACCTGCCATTATAGCCATGTTTGTTTAGAGAAGCATGCTTAGCTGACCTAAGTTGTCTATTTGCCTAATTTGCCTTGATTGTACTATGTGAAGCATGTTAGGCTAGAACTACTTGTTGCCTTGTATTTTTGAACCGTAATTCTGAATATTTTTTGTTGTGGCTGCGTATTTATTTTAGGATTGCAGATTCGATTCCCCATAGACCCCTCTACATATTTACTTTGGGACTGTGAGTTCGATTCCCGATAGATCCCCCTGCATATTTACCGATATATCCCCCTGCATATTTAGTTTGGGACTGCCGGTTCTGTTCTTGATAGATCGCCCTACATATTTACTTTGGGACTGCAGGTTCGATTCCCGATAGATCCCCCTGCATATTTACTTTGGGACTGCGGGTTTGATTCCCGATAGATCCCCCTACACTTTACTTTAGGACTACGGGTTAGATTCCCGGTAGATTCCCCTTGAGCTTTACTTTGGGAAAATAGGTTAGATTCCAGGTAGATCCCCCTGAATTTTACTTTGGGACTACGGGTTAGATTCCCGGTAGATCCCCCTATACATTGATTGTTGGACTACTGGACGGTATCCCGGGAGATCCTTCAGATATACTCATATGATGGACTACGGGACGGTATCCTGGGAGTTCCTCGGAAAGTTCAAGGAATGGACTATAGGACGGTATCCTGGGAGGTCCTCATTCGGTATTTTGGTATTGAGCTATACATCCATGTGTTTACCCTATTCATCACTTAGTTATTGTTGCCTTGTGAATTCTGTCTTATTTAACGGTTGGTTCTCATTATTTTTATCTGACTTCGTACCGTATATTATTAATGTATTGCATAATCTCAGTAGGGCCCTAACATTCCTCGTCACTACCCGACAGAGGTTAGGCTTGGCACTTATTGAGTACCAATGTGGTGTACTCATGTCCCTTTTGCGCATGTTTCTCATGTGCAGATCCAGGTACATCCACTCAGGCATACTATCCTCAAGGTGGAGAGATATAGCGAGACTTCGAGGTGTATCTGTCGCGTCCGTAGACCAGGAATCTCTATTCTATTCCAGTTTTAGTAGTTACTTTATCCTTTATTTCAGTTATTTAGACATTGTCAAGTTAGAGCAGTATATTACATTTCTATTAGCCTGTGGTTCCCGTGGGTTTTTGGGTTTTGTAGACTTCCGCATTTTATTTTTGAGTTGTATATGCCAGGTGGCACTTATATATCATTTTCTTCTAGTTTTGCTTAATTTAATTAAATGTTCCCCAAGTTATCATAAATTTCTGCACTGTTAGGCTTACCTAGTTTTAGGAACTAGGTGCCATCATGACATGTTCGTGGAGGGTGAACTGGGGTCGTGACAAGTTGGTATCAGATCTCTAGGTTCATAGGAGTTACGGAACATATGCCAGTTTATTGGAGTCTCACTGATCGGTACGGAGACGTATGTACGTATCTACGAGAGGCTATGTAACTTTTAGGATAAATCTCCACTTCATATAATTTCCTTGTCATGCGATATTTTGATACTACAAATTCTAAACTTCTATCTTCTATTCTCTCACAGATGGCGAGGACACGCGCTACTTGTGATGATCAGGCACCTGGGCCCCTTATTGCAGCCGCCAGAGGCCGAGGATGGGGTAAAGGTCGAGGACGCACACGTGGTGCACTCATATCACCTGAACGAGCTGCCGTTGAGGCACCCCCAGCAAATTCAGTTGGAGCCCAGGCACTTGGCACGCCTTCTACCACTACTCTAGCCCTTCAGGAGACTTTGGCACAGTTCATTAGCGTGTTTGGTACGTTGATTCAGGAAGGATTGATTCAAGCTGTACTAGCTACTTCACAGGTCGGGGGAGGGACTCAGACTCCCGCCGCCCCCATTCCAGTGCAGCAAGCTCCCATTGGTCAGGTTCCAGGTGTCTTGGCGATACCGCATATGGTCCCAATTACACGGGTGGTGAGGAACTCTTACCGAGTAGGAAATAGGTGGATCCAGGAGAGAGAGGACAAACGAGGTCAGGAGGGAGAGTATAGAGGACTAAGTAGGCCTCGCAGATTGGGGAGACCCACTGGTCCTAATTTTGGAGGAAGAGTTCGGCATGGTGTAGAGGTTTCGTGGGTCAGGAAGCTCAGTTTGCATCCCAGATTTCACATAGGCTTCATGTGTTCAGGGGTTTCGGAGTACCCGTACCCCACAATTTCCACTGTCGCGTCAGCCGCGAGGTTTCTTCGAGTGTGGTGACATACTCCATGTGGTGATGTATTGCCCTAGACTTGGGAGGAGTGCACCCTACAGACTTCTCGACCACAGCATGCCCTACAGAGTTCCCAGACCATGGTTACAGCCCCAGTTGCTACCCCACCTACCCCTACCAAGGCTATTATCTTTGATTCTATCATCACAGGTATTTTATGGTTGGTTATAGAGGTGTACCAATTCTATTCGATCCGGGCTCTACTTATTCTTATGTGTCTTCTTACTTTGCTCCACCATTTGGGTATGCCTCAGGATTCTATGAGTGCCCTCGTTTATGTTTCTACCCCTGTGGAGGATTCCTTTATTGTGGACCGTGTTTATCGGTCATGTTTAGTTACTATTCATGGTTTTGAGACCAGGGAAGATTTATTGTAACTCAGCATGGTTGATTTTGATATTATCTTGGGTATGGACTGATTGTTGCCCCATTATGTTATTCTTGATTGTCACGCAAGACTGTGATGCTGGCTATGCTAGGTATTCCGCATATTGAGAAGGGGTATGCAGCGTATGTAGCCTATGTGAGATATATCAGTGTGGATACCCCTTCTGTTAATTCTGTTCCAATGGTACGGGATTATCCCGATGTGTTTTCAGCTGATCTTCCGGGTCCTGAGTTGAAGGAGTTGAAGGATCAGTTACATGAATTGCTTGATAAGGATTTTATTCGACCCAGTGTTTCACCGTGGGGGGCTGATGTCTTGTTTGTGAAGAAGAAGGATGGTTCTATGCGTATCTGTATTGATTATCGCCAGTTGAACAAGGTTCCTATGAAGAGCTGTTATCCTTTGCCTCTTATTGATGATATTTTTGACCAGCTTCAGGGCGCACATGTGTTTTCTATGATTGACTTGCACTCAGGTTACCATCAGTTGAAGATTCGGGAGACAGATATCCTTATTCTTCCCCCGTTCGGGACCCCTATTTTCTCGGACATAGCCTGGCAAATACTACCTTATGGTCATTACGAGTTCCTTGTTTTGTCATTTGGGCTGACCAATGCCCACCAGCTTCTATGCATTTGATGCACAATGTATCCAGGCCATATCTCGACTCATTCATTATTATTTTTATTGATGATATTCTGGTGTATTTCCGGAGTCGGGAAGATCATGAGTAACACCTAAGGATCGTGCTCCAGACCCTGAGGCAGAAGAAGTTATATGCAAAGTTCTCAAAATGTGAGTTTTGCTGGGATTTGGTGGCATTCTTAGGCCATGTAGTTTTGAGCGAGGGCATTCAGGTAGATCCAAGGAAGATAGAGGCCGTGTAGAGTTGGCTTAGGCCATTCTTAGCCACAGAGATTCGCAGTTTCCTTGAATTGGATGGTTATTACCGTCATTTTGTGGAGAGGTTTTCATCGATTGCAGCCCCTATGACTAGGTTGACCCAGAAGGGTGCCCCATTTCAGTGGATAGAAGAGTGTGAGACGAGCTTTCAGAAGCTCAAGCTTTGACTATAGACCCTATTCTGATATTGCCTACTGGTTCGGGATCTTATGCAGTTTATTGTGATGCCTCGTGGGTTGGCCTTGGAGTGGTGTTGATGCAGGACGGTAGGGTGATTGCCTACACGTCCAGACAGTTGAAGATACGTGAGAAGAATTACCCTATCCACGACCTTAAGTTAGCTGCTATTGTTCATGCCTTAAAGATCCGACGTCATTATTTGTACGGTGTGCCTTGTGAGATTTATACTGATCAAGAGTTTGCAGTATTTGTTTAGGCAGAAGGATCTGAATTTGCGCCAGAGGAGGTGGTTAGAGTTGCTAAAGGACTTTGATATCACTATTTTGTATCACTCAGGCAAGGCCAATGCGGACAGATGCCTTGAGTCACCGGGCGGAGAGTTTGGGGAGTTTGGCATATTTACCAACATCAGAGAGACCCATGGCGATGGATGTTCAGGCCTTAGCTAGTCAGTTTGTGAGATTGGATCTTTCGGAGCCCAGTCAGGTTCTAGACTGCGTGGTTTCTCGGTCTTCATTATTCTATCGTATTAAGGAGCGGTAGTATGATGACCCTCATTTACTTGTCCTCAGGGAAACGGTTCAACACGGCGATGCCAGAGAGGTGACCATTGGATATGACGGGGTATTGAGGATTAGGGTCAGATTTGTGTGCCCAATGTCGATGGGCTTCAGGAGTTGATTTTAGTAGAGGCTCATAGTTTATGGTATTCCATCCATCCGGGTGCCATGAAGATGTATCAGGACTTGAGACAGCACTATTGGTGGAGGCGGATAAAGAAGGTTATAGTTTGATATGTAGCTAGATGCCTCAACTATTAGCAGGTGAAGTATGAGCACTAGAGACCAGGTGGGCTGCTTCAGCAGATGGAGATTCCGGAGTGAAAATGGGAGAGGATCACCATAGATTTTGTAGTTGGTATCCCTCGGACTGCGAAGAAGTTTGATTCCATTTGGGTGATTATGGACATGCTGACCAAGTCCGCTTATTTTATCCCCGTGTGTACTACTTATTCATCAGAGCAGTTGGCAGAGATTTATATCCGGGTGATTGTTTGTCGGCATGGTTTTTCAGTCTCTATTATTTCAGATAGAGGTACTTAGTTCACATCACGATTCTGGAGAGCCGTTCAGCAGGAGTTAGGTACTCGGGTGGAGCTGAGCACAACATTTCACCCCCAGACGGCCGGACAGTCCGAGCGCACTATACAGATTCTTAAGGATATTCTCCGTGCGTGTGTGATTGATTTTGGACGATTTTGGGATCAGTTCTTTCCATTGGCAGAGTTTGCTTACAACAACAGCTACCAGTCCAACATTCAGATGGCCTCGTATGAGGCTTTATATGGTAGGAGGTTCAAGTCTCTAGTGAGTTGGCTTGAGCCGGGTAAGGTCAGGCTATTGGGCACAGAGTTAGTTCAGGATGTGTTGGAGAAGGTCAAGGTGATTTAGGATATACTACATACGGCCCAGTCCAGACAGAACAGTTACGCGGACCGAAAGGTCTGTGATTTTTCATACATGGTCTGAGAGCGGGTTCCGCTTTGGGTCTCGCCTATGAAGGACGTTATGAGATTTAGGAAGAAAGGGAAGTTGAGTCCAAGGTTTATTGGCCCTTTTGAGATTTTCAGGCGAGTTGGTCAGGTTGCTTATGAGCTCGCCTTACCTCCTATTTTGGCCGGGGTTCATCCGGTATTTCATGATTTGATGCTCCGGAAATATCATGGTGACCCGTCGCACATGTTGGATTTCAGCTTAGTCCAGTTGGACAATGATCTATCCTATATTGAGGAGCCAGTGGCTATTTTAGACAGGCAGGTCAGGAAGTTAAGGTCAAAGAACATCACTTCAGTAAAGGTTTAGTGGCGGGGTTAGCCGGCAGAGGAGGCGACTTGGGAGATCGAGAAAGATATGCGCAGCCGTTACCCTCATCTTTTCCCTACTTCAGGTATGTTCTTTATGCTCATTTAAGTAAGAAGGAATGTTTAAGTGTAGGAGGATGTGACGACCCGGCCGGTCATTTTTTGAATTTACGCTGTGAACCCCCCCCCCCCCCCCCATTTACTACTTCCCCTAAATTTGTTTCTACTATTTTGGTTTTTCGGGACGTTCGGTGTTAGGTTTCGGAGAGTTTTTGGAACACTTAGTCCGTAAATGAGATATTAAGTGTTCGAAAGTGGCCCATAGTTAGAACAGTGTGAAGACAACCTTGGAACGTAAATTCGATAGTTCCATTAGCTCTATTAGGTAATTTCGGGGTTGGGAGGGTGTTCAGAATAAATTTTGGAAGTCCGTAGCTCATTTAGGCTTGAAATGCCGAAGTATGAAATTTTGAAGTTTCTGCTCCGATAGTGAGTTCTTATCAGAGGGTTGGAATGAAATTCCGGATGTTGCAGTAGCTCCTTCATGTCATTAGGGATGTGTGTCCAAAAGTTCAGGTCATTCGGACGTGTTTTGGTTGGATTTTTGATAGAAAGTGTATTTTGGAAAAATTAGAAGTTCTTAGGCTCAAATCCTTGAATTAATCGCGTTTTCGACGTTGTTTTAGGTGGTTTAAGGGTTGGTACAAGCTTGAATGAGGTATTATGTGTTATTGGTGCTTTTTGTTGAGGTCCCGGGGGCCTCGAGATGATTTCAGGTGGTTAATGAAAAGATCGGAGAAGTGTTGCAGCAGTTGAAGTTTTCTCTTCTTGTATTTTACTTTTGCGGCTTGGGAACCGTAGAAGCGAAGCTATAGAAGAGGCCTTGGCATCGCAGAAGCGAAACCTCATAAGCGGCTAAAAGGCCGCAGAAGCGGTTGTGCCCGTTCCTTCAGAGACTGCAGAAGCGGTCTGGTACACACAGAAGCGGAACCACATAAGCAGTTATTGGTCTGCAGAAGCAGAATTTTGGATTCTAGTGAAGGTTGCAGAATCAAATCATTTTCCGCATTAGCGGAATTGCAGAAGCGGTCCATTGTCCGCAGAAGCAAAAATCCCTTTTCAGAAATAGAGATTTCGAGGGTTAATTTTCAAAAGCTAGAAAAATGAAATTGAGCTCGGGAGAGGGCGATTTGAGAGGGTTTTGAAGAGAAGGTCATTGGGTAACGTTTTCTTAATCCTTCTTAGTTATATTCCATCAATATATAGTTAAACCCTTCATCAAAATTCGAATTGAGGATAAAAAGTTGGGTAAAGTTTCATAGGCTAAACTATTGAGTTTTGAGTGGGTGTTTGACCTCCGATTTGGTAGTTTTATATGGTTAGACTCGTGAGAGTACGAGGGTTCTGAAAATGTAATATCTATCTAATTCCAAGAAGTTGGCCATAGGGGCATTTTGGTCATTTTACCTAATTTCGCGTCTTATCTTTGAATTAAATTGTAGAATATATTGCTTGAGATGTTATTTATGACATTTAATTGAATTGAATATATTTTGCTCATTTGGAGATGGATACTCGTGGCAAAAGTGTGATTTTGAGTTGATTTTAGAGTCGATTCGAGGTAAGTGGCTTGTCTAACCTTGTGTGGGGGACCTTTCCCCTTAGGATATGATATCTGGTGAGTGAATGCTTTGTATATGAGGTGACGAGCGTGCCTCAAGCTAATTGTTGAAAATTCGATTTTACTTTAAATATTTAGACTGATTTTCTTCCTTTCCTGCTTTATTATACTTGCCATTATATCCCGTGTTACTCTACTTGCCATTATAGCATGTGTCATTTTACCTTCTATTATAGCCATGTTAGTTTAGAGAAGCATGCTTAGCTGACCTAAATTGATTAGGCTAGAACTACTTGTTACCTTGTATTTTTGCACCCTAGTTCTGAATATCTTTTGTTGTGGATGCGTATTTAATTTGGGACTGGGGTGTCGATTCCTGATAGATCCCCCTGGATATTTACTTTAGGACTTCGGGTTCGATACCCGATAGATCTCCTTGCATACTTACTTTGGGACTGTGCGTTCGATTCCCAATAGATCCCTTTGTATATTTACTTTGGGACTGCAGATTCGATTCCTGATAGATCCCCCCTGCATATTTACTTTTGGACTGTGGGTTTGATTCCCGATAGATCCCCCTATATATTTAATTTAGGACTATGGGTTCGATTCTCGAAATATCCCCTTTTATATTTACTTTCGGACTGCAGGTTCAATTCCTGATAGATCCCCCTACACTTTACTTTAGGACTACGGGTTAGATTCCCGGTAGATTCCCCCTGCGCTTTACTTTGGGACTACGGGTTAGATTCCCGGTAGATCCCCCTACACTTTACTTTGGGATTACCGGGTTAAATTCCTGATAGATCCCCCTGTACATTGATAGTTGGACTACAGGACGGTATCTTGGGAGATCCTTCGGATATACACATATGATGGACTATGGGATAGTATCCCGGGAGCTCCACGGAAAGTTGAAGGAATGGACTACAGGACGGTATCCTGGGAATTTCTCATTTGGTATTTTGGTATTGAGCTGTACATCCATGTCTTTACCTTGTTCATCGCTTAGTTATTGTTGCCTTGTAAATTCTGTCTTATTTCACGATTGGTTCACATTATTTTTATCTGACTTCATACTGTACATTCTTATTATATTGCTTAATCTCAGTAGGGACCTGACCTTCTTCGTCACTACCCGACCTAGGTTAGGCTTAGCGCTTACTGAGTACCCTGTGGTGTATGCATGGCCTTTCTGCGCATGTTTTTCATGTGCAGATCCAGGTACCACCACTCAGGCGTACTATCCTCAAGGCGGAGAGATCTAGCGGAGACTACGATGTATATCTGCCACGTCTGCAGACCATTACTCTCTATTCTATTCCACCTTTAGTAGTTAGTCTATCCTTTATTTTAGTTGTTTAGGCATTCTGGAGATAGAGCAGTATATTACATTTCCATTAGCCTATGGTTCCTGTGAGTTTTCGGATTTTTGGGTGAGACTGTAGACTTCCGCGTTTGTTTTTGAGTTGTATATGACATGTGACACTTATATACCGTTTTCTTCCAGTTTTTCTTAATTTAATTAAATGTTTCGCAAGTTATAATAAATTTCTGCACTGTTAGGCTTACCTAGTTGTAGGAACTAGGTGCCATCACGACATGTTCATGTAGGGTTAACTGGGGTCGTGACATTCCATATCATGGTATTCCGAAGAAAATGTTAGGGCATAGGATACATGGGTTTGGCGTATAGCTAGAAGGCTAATGTTGATGCTTCAGCAGGTGGAGCATTTTTAGCAAAACTTTCAGAGAAAGCAAGATCCTCCTTGACAAGATGAAACAAAACTCAGAATGGACAACAAGAAATGCTCCAATCACTCATGTGGTTCACTCAGTGGCTCTAGACCCGTCTAACTCCATTGCTGAAAATATGGCCACTCTATTGACACAAGTATGCATCCTTACTAAAAAGGTTGATGAATCGGGCCAGAGGTAGAAATTGATGCAACTAATAGAGGTTTATGTACATCATGCATTAATGAACTATATGTCTGCTCGTGGAGTGCTGAAAGTGATAACCAACAATATTAGGATAACATGAACTATGTGGCCAACTACGAGGGACATAGACCAGGTTGTCAGAATTGGGGTCAGTAGAATCAACAATATAGACCAGCTCAACAACAGTACAACAACAATAATAACCTTGGGAATATGCGTCCGCAAGGTCAAATGGTGCATATGGTAATGCCACAAGGTTACAACCATCAAAATCAATAGCAGGCTTATCAACAACCTCCACAATAATAGACTGTGGGACATGATTATGGGTTTGCTAAACTTGAGGGAATGATGCAACAAGTGATTGGGTCCACTGAAAACTCTATGACAGAGTAGACTCGCATGAGTCAGCAATAAATAATATTGAGATCCGATTAGGACAGATTTCCATGGCCATAAGTAATCGTCCTTATGGGATGTTGCCCGTAGACACCCAAATCAATCCAAAAGAGCAGGGCCCGAAGTATCCGATGGTAGTAAATCTCCGAAATGGTAGAGACTTAGATCTGGAGCAAGAATTTGCTCACAACAGAAAATTGACTGAGACACTAGTGTCAGTACCCATTGAAATATATAATTCAACAAGGTTAATTGAGGTGACGGTACAACATGCGCAAGATAACACTAACAAATAACAAGAAATTGTGAAAGAGAGTGAGGTTGCACCAACACCAACAGTAGAAACAATGCCTGAACAAGAGAAAACTCAAATCACAGGGAAGAACCGACCTCGAACACCATTCCCACAGAGATTGGCCAAGTATTAGAAAGATGAGCAGTACAAGAAATTCTTGGAAATGTTGGAGCAAATTCAAATAAGCATTCCATTGATTGATGTTTTTAAAGAAATGTCTGGTTATGATAAGATGAGGAAGGAATTAATGTCCCGCAAGTTTGACTTTCAAGACTTGGACACAACTATATTGACTTAGACCTGTAGTGTTCTTGTGACGAGAACCATAGTTGAGAAGCTGTCTGACCTAGGGAGTTTCACAATCCTTTGCGCAATAGGAAACTTTGCATTTGTTAAGGAACTATGTGATCTAGGAGAAAACATAAACCTTATTCCCCTAGCTATCTACAAAAGGCTACGCATTGGAAGAGCTAGACCCACGTCTATGTTATTACAGCTGGATGGCCGAACAGTGAAGAGGCACTCTGGGATTCTAGATGATGTATTGATACAGGTTGGGAAGTTTGTGTTCCCAGCAGATTTTGTCATCTTTGACTTCCGGGTTGATGAGGAAATTCCCATAATTTTGGGAAGACCATTCTTGGCCACTAAGAGAGCTTTAATTGATTGTGAGACTAGAGCTCAAGATCAGATTAAACGATGAAGAAATAACATTCAACATGCATACATCTATGAATAGACCTAGTGGATTTGCTAATTGCTCTCTAATAGATACGGTGGATGTAGTTTTGGATGAGGAAGATGAGGCGTTGAACATCAAAGACCCTCTAGTTGCATGTTTAATGAACTTAGATGAAGCTAATGGCGAAGACTTAGCAAAGTGGGTACTTGCTCTTGAAGGGCAAGGTCGTTGGAGAAGGGAGCTTGAATTTGAGCCGTTGCACTTAGAGGAAAGAAAAACTCCTCCAGCTAAGCCATCAATAGAAGAGCGACCAAAGTTGGAACGAAAACCACTTCCATCTCATCTCAGGTATGCATTTTTAAGACCTAACCCAACTCTACCTGTTTTTATCTTATCCAGTTTGTTAGATGTGCAGTTAGAACAACTTTGTAGGTACTGACTGAGTGTAACACTACAATTGGGTGGACCATTACAAACATAAATGGGATCATCTCGGCCTTTTATATGTGTAATATTTTACTGGAAGATGGGCACGAACCTTCCAGAGAAAATCAAAGAAGGCTAAACCCTAACATAAAAAAAGTGGTGAAGAAAGAGGTGATCAAGTGGTTAGATGCGGGAATCATATTCCCCATCTCTGACAGCAACTAGGTTAGCCCAGTTCAGTGTGTACCAAAAAAGGAGGCATGATGGTAGTGAAAAATGAGAAGAACGAATTGATCTCTACACAAACTGTTACAGGTTGGCGAATCTGTATGGATTATAGGAAATTGAACTTGGCTACCATGAAGGACCATTTCTTACTGCCATTCATCGATTATATGCAAGATAGATTGGCAGGGAGGTCTCATTTTTGCTTTCTGGATGGAAACTTAGGCTATAATCAGATTTCTATTGCCCTGAAGGATAGAGAGAAAACATTGTTCACCTTCCCTAATGGTATCTATGCCTTTCAGAGAATGCTGTTTGGCCTATGCAATGCACGCGCCCCATTCCAAAGGTGTATGATGTCCATCTTCACAGATATGGTAGATGCGATAATGGAGGTTTTCATGGATGACTTGTTAGTGGTGGGGAATTCATTAGATGATTGCCTTGTGAACTTGAGAAGAGTTTTGAAAAGGTTTATCGAGACTAATCTGGTACTCAACTAGGAAAAGTGCCATTTCGTGGTACAAGAAGGTATAGTCTTGAGGCACCTAGTGTTAAGTAAAGGTATTGAGGTAGATCCTGCAAAGGCTGATGTGATAGAAAAGCTTCCACCACCCACCTCTGTCAAAGAAATCAGAAGTTTTCTTGGGAACGCCAGTTTCTATAGGAGATTTATAAAAGATTTTTCCAAAATCGCTAACCCCTTGTGTAAATTGCTTGAAAAATATTACCCATTTGTGTTTTCTGATGACTGTAGGGTAGTTTTTGAGGAATTAAAGGAGAGAATGGTAATAACACCTATCATAGTTTCCCCCGACCAAAAGCAACCGTTTGAGCTGATATGTGATGCAAGCGACTATGCCGTGGGAGTAGTTCTTGGGTAGCGAAAAGATAAAACCATGCATCCAATATAATACGCAAATAGTACGCTGAGTGGAGCCTAACTAAATTACACTATGATCGAGAAGGAGATATTAGCAGTGGTTTTTGCATTTGACAAGTTCAGGTCATACTTGATAGGCTTGAAGTTAATTATTTATACTGACCATGCTACTCTCAGATACTTGATTGAGAAAACTGAGTCAAAACCACACCCGATTCGATGGGTGCTACTACTGTAAGGATTTGATTTAGGGATCTGTGATCGAAAAAGACCGGAGAAAGAAGTAGCTGATCATTTATCTAAGCGCCATGGTATGCAGACATTGCAAACTACCTAGCGAACAATATTGTTCCTTTTGACCTTTCCTCTGTTTAAAAGAAAAAGTTCTTTAGTGATTGTCACATGTATTATTGGGATGAGCCTTATCTGTTCAAGATTTGACTTGATAACATGATCCGGAGATGTATCCCAGAGATAGACCAGTCTTCTATTTTGCAGGCGTGTCACGTGTCACCATATGGTGGGCACTTCGAGGGAGTAAGAACAACTGCGTAAGTCTTGGAGCCGGGCTTCTACTGGCCAACATTGTTCGAAGATGCACATCTATGGATAAAGAGGTGTGATGAATGCCAATGAACCAAAAGTATATCCTGCCTATATGAGATGCCTATGAACCCAATTCAGAAGGTAGAAATATTTTATATATGGGGGATCGATTTCATGGGACTGTTCGTCAGCTCATATAGCAACAAGCACATACTCGTTGCTGTGGACTACGTGTAACTAGGTTGAAGATGTAAAACTTCCTACAAATGATGCAAAGGGGGTAATTGGTTTTTTGAGAAAGAATATATCACCCGATTTGGCATCTCAAGGGCAATAATCAGCGACGAAGGAACTCATTTTTGTAATCGAGACTTTGAGAAGTTGTTAGAGAAGTATGATTTACTTTACAAAGTGGCCACCTCATATCATCCACTAAAAAAGTGGGCAAGTGGAAGTCTCGAACGGAGAAATAAAGGGTGTGCTGACTAAGACTGCGAATGCTACTCGAACAAATTGCACGAAGAAGTTAGATGATGCACTTTGGGCTTATCGAACTGCTTTCAAAAGTCCAATCGGCATGTCTCCATACAAGTTGGTGTTTGGGAAGGTGTGTCATTTACCAATGGATTTGAAGCATGGAGCTTGGCATGCGTTGATACAATTGAATCTCAATATAGAAGCTGGGGGAATAAGTCGAGTCACAGAGTTGCACGATCTTGATGAGTTCCACTATCATGCTTTTAAGAGCACAAGATTATACAAGGAGAGAATGAAGATGATACATGATAAAAAATATTATTGAGCGAAATTTAAACCCGGAGATATGATATTGCTATAAACTCAAGACTAAGGTTATTTTCGAGCAAGTTAAAGTCACGATGGTCAGGGCCATTTTGTGTGGTTGAAATTTACTCCATTGGTGCCGTAAAGATTGTTGCAGAAAATGACTCTCGCACATTTAGAGTCAATGGACATAGATTAAAACATTATGTGGGCATGGATAAGGCAAAGGAAGTGTCAGTGACCCATTTGATCGAGCCTCTGATGTTGACCATACCTTAAATGCGCTTACTTGCATCGTGTCATGACATTAAATGAAGCGCTTATTGGGAAGTAACCTAATTTTAACGTCACTAACTCATAATTCTAGTTTAGGATTATTATAATTTAGGAGTTGTGAGACTTGTTTGGGTAGGTACAAGCATGAATTGAGCATAAAATAAGTACATAATAGAGTCGGGGTGAAACTCATAAGGTAAATGTCCAAAACAAAGTGAACTCTGTGAAAAACGGTCCAGTGCCACATGGGGCGCCATGACATGTGTCGCGCCAGGCCAAACAGGTCTAAGAAAGAAAAAACATGGCCTATGATATTTTACACTATCGCTCCGCATAAGGCACCACACCTTACGACGTGGTAATGTATAACTTATAAAATAATATATTTTTTCTTTAGTTCTTTTGACTATCAACCCCTTCAACACCCCCACCCCCTTTTTCTCTTTTCTCTTTCACTACAAACACGCGCTTCAGACCTTCCCTCAATTCCCCCACTCTCTTTTATTCTCAAATATTTTTCACACACACACATTCCACATCTTCCATTCATCTTCAAGGTTAGTGTTCTTCTACTCTCATCTCTTTTCTTTGAGTAATTTATTGTAGTTGAATAGTATTAGTTTATCATGAACTAAACCCTAGGTAGTGTAGTGGTGCTATTTTTTTTTTCAATTTCTTTTCTTATTTTGGCCATGATGGATGCTTAACTTGTGGGGTTGCCATTATTATTATAATTGTGGAAGATTTTTAATATGTCGCGTGGCTTATAGAATAGTTTGATGGTGAAGTTTGGTGGAGGTGTCTTTATGGCCGAAAATAGGTGGAATATTGTGCAAATTTGGAGCACTTTGTGCCCTTGTTACATTGTGGTGATTGTAGTATAATTGATTAGTATGGATGTGTAGTAATCTAGGAAGAATTAAAGTTGTAATTATGAGGTAACTTTGGTGAATGCCATGTGCTTGATTAAATGCCTCAATGACATAGAAGGTGACATTGTAGCTTAGTGAAAGATAATTGTTATGAGATAATATGGTGGTATGTACTAATTGGAATGTTCGATTCATGCTATGTGCTTGTGTAGTGTTGTCTTGTACTTTCTGAAGTTTGTTAGTAGTGCATTAGTATAACTTTTTTTCTTTCTCTTCTTAGTTACTATATTAGCTTCTTAATTTTGTATTTTAAGTCGTATAGTCTGTGGTTTTGTGATTGTACTATTATGTTGGTGGTTGGATGGGTTGTAGATTGCTTGTGGTGCACTTCCAATAGGGTAGTCTGAGTCCTTGATATATATTTTACTTTTGAACATGCCAATAACATAAGTGTGGGGTGGCTACCCTGTTTGGTCTTGTTTTGGTTTACGTGTTGTAGCTAATATTGTTTGTCTTGTGCATGTACAATGTCACATCGCCCAAGCAAACACTCTAACACTGGTTCTTCTGAGGTTGCTTCTAGTAGCCGTCGAGGTAGGAGACATGCACCTCCCCTTGCCCCAGTGCAGGAGAAAGAGGAGCGCATTTACCCGGATGCAGACGAGGTGCTAGTGTGCAAATATGGTATATGGGCTATCCCAATCCATGCTCGACGCTGGTTCCAGACATTTGTCCCGACGGTGCCACCGGAGCCTGAGATTGCTATTGACGATGGGAAGTTGGCCCGCAAATATAGTGAGATATACAAAAACATTCGGGCTTTGGGTTTCAATAGTCTTTCCATCCAGGTGATGCGGCGAGTGTGACCTTAGTCAAAGCATTTTTATGCTAACTGGCAACCCGAGTCCAGCCTAGATGCTATGTAGGAAGTACAGGTACGGGGTAAAGTGATTCATTTCTCCTCACAAGTGATCAATCGGATTATGGGTTTCATAGAGCACTCCCACAAGCTCTTTCAGAGGTTTCTCCGTTGGCCAGACTATCCGTCTATCTACTGACTGCTATGTGGTGATGACTTTTCTGCCACATGGGCACGGGATGCGAATGAATTCCATAAGGACATGAAGAAGAGTACATTCCAATAACCAGCAACAGTTGTTTTGTGGTTGATTAATACAAAGCCCACTCAAAGTGACACCGATGTCCCACAACTGAAAGTGTGTTTGATCTATGCCTTGTTGACACGAATGTGGAGCAATCTTGGAAACTCATGCTGGAGCATATGGCTAGAATGCGACCACTTGGGGGCCACCATCTATATAGCCGACTAAGATCACACGATTGTTATGAGCGTACCATGTAGAGGAGGAGTTTTACTATGACCGGACTATTCCAATGACTTATCCTATCAAGGCCTATGATGTTACATCAGTGATAGACCCCCCTTCTAGTGCTGCTAATTTTGACCAGAGGTTGGTCCACATTGAAGAGACGATACAACTATACTTGCTGACTTGAGCCTTCGTGCTGCTCGAGGGGAGACCGACGTGGAGAAGCTATAGCAAGATCACCCCCTTTGTTCTATCACTCAGCAGTGGTTGGGGTTGGTAAGAGGAGGACAACTACCACTAAATGAGGATGGGAACTTTATTCCCTCCAATGATGAGGAGTTGCGCACCTTCGAGGGTGCTGATGATTAGGCCTTTGGCCTCAAAGAGTTGCCTTTTCATTCTTGATATTACTTCTTTACGCTGGGGACAATGCAATCTCTTCGGTATGGGGTGGGATGCTCCTATTTGATTGTAATTGTATTTTTTTATTTTGTCAGTTGGTTTTGTTTGATTTGTTTCCTTCCTTTGTAGATACTGTTGTCTGTAAACTATAATTTTGAACGTTATCGGCCTGTAATAGTTAGTAATTAAGTGTTTAGTTCGACTCTTCCCGACGATGGATTTCGTCGACTGGTTTCTTGAGGGATATGAGTCGAAAGAAATCTTTTTTCCTATATATGTGAAAATTAAAAAATATGTCTTTTATTTTAGTATTTATTTTAGGTAGGGTCACGATTCGCCCTTGGTTTTTCTTTGTGCCGCGGTTCCTTTCTAACGTTTCTGCTTGAACCGGGTGTAGTTAAGTCATTTTATTTTTTAGGAATTAAGAATCTTTAGTCATAAAACTAATTTAAAGGATCAATTTCTCTTAAGTGCATATGCCTTGAGAGTGGTAAGTGCCTTAGTTGTGATACCTAGGCTCAATTCGTGACTCTTAAATAAGTGCCTTAAATTGTGTAATTATAAGTGTGCTTAACTGCTTTGACTAGAGCGTCTTGATGAGTTCAATTCTGAGTGAGTTATGTGCCATGTGTGTGTAAGATTTTGTGTTATTCTACGTGTTGCATTTGATGCCTAGAACTTGCTCCTTGTTTTTGCAAAGCCAAAAAGTAGTTTTGTTTAATTTTTTAAATGATATGAGCATTTTCTCGTTGAGCCAAATATATATATATATATATATATATATATATATATATATATATATATATATATATATATGTATATATATATAAATTGTTATAAACTAAAGCAAAAGACAAGAACAATAGAGCAAGAACAATAGCAATATAGAGAAGAGTAGAGAGAGTTCTTCTTATTGAGTTGAGAGGGGTGAATTACAATGGTAGAGAGCACCTCTATTTATAGGAAGGAGGAAGATCTTGCTACCAATAATAGGACTCTAAAATCTCTCTAATTAAGTACATTAAAGACATTCACCTTAAATAGAAGTGTAAGAATCTTCTATTTCATAACACTCCCCCTTGAATGTCTATTCAATGATGTGCCTCATAAAACCTTAAAACCAAAACCCAATGGGAAAAATTAAAGTAAGGAAAAAGAGTACACATGTTTGAATATGCGCCTATTGGTTGCCTCGTTAAAAACCTTGCAAGGAAAACCCAGTGGGACAAAACCTTGTAAGGGAAAAAGAGTGCAACGCGCATTGACTCCCCCTAATGAGTACATCGATTTATATCCTTGAGCATTTGCATTCCAATCTTGTGCATCATCTTCAAAACGATCTTTGGTAGATGCTTGATGAATAAATCAACCATATTGACTTCAATAAATATTCCGCACCTTGAAATCATCATTCTTGATAGATATGAACATCTTCATATAATGTCGTGGAATAGCTCTTCAATATCTCCATAGATGCATTCTCAATGCCATCATGCTTATAGTTATAGCAAGATACATATGTACACAAATTGTACTTAGGATGCGGTACTTCAGGACCAAGAATTGCATATGCTTCAAGCAACTTAAATCTTTCAAGTTAAGTCATATAAGTCGCATAATAGACTTTAGCTGCATATCAATCTTTCATTAGTGATACTAAACAAATAAGATATCGAAAACTGACTATACATACCTTTGACTTTTATCTTTCAAGCATTTGAACTATAGGTTCAAAACTACATGTCTTTCATATGGAATCAATTCTTCTTGAATTGTATCTCTTCCATTTAGTTACTTTCTTTGAGTCAGCAAATGCGTATAGCATGCTTTGCAATATGTTGCAATTGAATTATCCCTTTTATGAACTTCAGGTTCATATTATGATATTCGGGGATATACATATACAAATGATAATTCATCCCATGTAACCTTTTCTCAAGTGTTTATCATGTCTCCCCCTCATGTTAGTAAAGCTAACTTGTTTCCTCAACTTTGGGAAATCATCTTTGTGCATTATGTCAATATACACAGCACCTTAATATAAGATGAAATTATTTGGTTCCTGACCCTGAACCACTTTTGAGGGGAGAATATACTCTTGTATACAACTTATATCAAACTGATATATACAACTTCGTTCTCATAAGGAACAGTTTAGCTATTACGTGGAAGCACTCAATAATTATCTTGCTAAACCAACTTTGATATAAACCAACTTATCAAGATGAACTGTCTTGAGTAGAGAATCTGGAAACTATGCTCGAAGTTAGATTACTGAGCGATTTACCTCGCAAGCACTGCCAGGCTGCGGGTTAATAACAATGGCGCATGTAACCATATCATAGATGCATCATATGTGGTATACATGGCAGGTGAATGGGCCCATATTCACCTTTGATATTTCCAGAATCAAGGGGCTTCAACCCGAACTCTTTAGTTGGTCAGTTCATTACTGAGAACAAGAACTTCTAGTTCTTTGATATTCACCTATGTGAATTTGCACATCATACTTCAAATGAGATGGCTAACACGAATGTCAACTGAATAAATTATCAATATTGGTAAATTTCAAATTTACACCATGACATGTGCACTTATCAATAAACTTCGGGTTTATTATGACATGGGTTTTATACCAATAGATATCCACTTTATTGTGGCATTCTTTCGTTTGTGTAGTACAAACTGGAGAACAAAGCGGGTAGCTTTTCATATACAAATTACCCCGCTACAAGTTGTAGTAATAGGAGAATCAAAGCCTTCCTTTATTTATAGTCTCAATATAATCAATCGCTTTCGCGTGTACTTTTGGAAACTGGATAAGTTTCTTTGAGACTTACTACATCACAATACTCAATTGTGTTTCTCCAACATAGTAATAATTGGCTCTTCGAGAGCTCTCAATTATTTTTGTACTACCACAGACTGAGGTTCGAGATCCTCACATTCTTGCATTCCGTATTTTCAAGAGTCTCAGGCTCAATAGATTCTTCGTGAATCTCGGAATTAATCAAATCATGAGCGTCCTCATGTGATTCTTTCATAGTGTCATTTAGATCGTTCTTTTTCCTCTTTCTAGGATTTCGATCTTTGGAACCTAATGGTCTGCCACGCTTCTGGCGTGCATTTGACTCATTGGATATGACACTAGATATTTGTCCAATAGGGACTTCAATACGGATCGGAACATTTTTCGCGTGAATGTGGGATTTCGTTATCCTCTTCAAGTCCGTAAATGCGTCAGGCATTTGATTTGCTATTCTTTGCAAATGGATAGTCTTTTGTACCTCTTTCTTTCAAATAGAGGTATGTGGATCAAGATGAGATAATGATACATTTTTCCACAAAATTTCCCATTTGGTTTCACCGACTTCTCCCCCTAATTTTGGGAAAAGTGTCTCATCAAATTGACAGTCTGCAAATACTGCAGTGAACAAATCTCCTGTCAATGTTTCGAGGTAGCGAATAATGGAGGACGATTCATACTCAACATATATTCCTAACCTTCTTTGCAAATCCATTTTGGTGCGGGATGGCGGTGCTACAGGCACCTATACTGCGCATCCAAAGCTTCTTAAATGGGATATATTGGGTTCATGCCCCAAAACCAATTGCAATGGGGAATATTTGTGTCAATTCGTCAGTAAGAGACGAACTAGCATTGCTGCATGCAACATGGCGTGACCCCAAACCGAAGTGGGCAGCCGACAAACTAGCATTGCTTCATGCAAAATGGCGTGACCCCAAACCGAAGTGGGCAGCCGACAAACTAGTATTGTTGCATGCAAAATGGCGTGAACCCAAGTCGAAGCGGGCAGCCGACAAACTAGCATTGTTGCATTCAAAATGGCGTGAACCCAAACCGAAATGGGCAGCCTCGTTTTCATGAAGAATTCAAGATTATTCTCATCTATTGTCTCAATATGATATCCATTTTGAATGATATCTTTAAAACTCAACAAGTTCCTTTTAGACTTGGAGGAGAACACTTTGATTGATATCATTAAAACTCAACAAGTCCTTCTTAGACTTGGAGGAGAACATTGCATTCTCTATGATTAACGTCATGCCTTTGGGCAGAGTTACAATTGCTCTTCCGGAGCCTTCAATCAATTTACTACTTCCATAGATTGTAGTAATGTTTGCCTTACACAATTACTCTTCTTTTCTTTGAGTATTGTATGTGTAGTACATGAATCAACTAGGCAAATACTTTTACAATTGGACGTTGGTCCAAGTTCGCTTTGTGAGATATCCATATTTGCTATCCCATAGTTTAACATACAAAAGAAATACATAAATATAAGTATAAACAACTTCAATTCTTTTGTTTCGCATTTAAACAGCGTTTTGGGAAGCAGTTATTTAGGATATTCGAATATTGTATTCTAATATTCGAATATAATGCCTTGCGGAAAAAATAATACTTTAATGCGAAAAATATTAGATATTCGAATATTTAAGCACATATTCTAATATCTTGCCAGATATTCGAATATAGGAATTCTGATATTCGAATATCTGGCCCAGATATTCGAATATCAGACTCTGATATTCGAATATCTGGCCTGGCGGAAAAAAGTTCGTTTTATTGCTAAATATTCGACGATCGACTAGTTTTTAGGTTAGTCGATTACCTCTACTGTACAATAAAAATATTTGAGCATATTGAAACATTCTAAAGGGCTAATACTAACATCATATCATGAATTAACTAATACGAGCTAATGCTAATGACTATTAATTTATTCATTGACTAATACAAGTAGAATCAAACAGCTCCATCTTCTTTCATCATGGTTCCATCACCGATTAGGTGGTCTATCTTTCCCTCGGGTTGCTCAAAGAAGTCTGCCACATCCAGGTGGGTGAAGTCAAAGTTGTCATCAGAGACAAAATTTGTTTCAGGGCGTTTTCTCTTTCGAGATGCTTGATAAAGGTCAACCAAGTGTCTTGGTATTCGGCAAGTCTTAGACCAGTGCCTGTTTCCACCGCAACGATAACATATAGTTTCTGAACTATTTGCCTTAGGATCTTCGGGATCCCGTTTCTGCTTTCGGTGGTTATCTCTCTTTGTGGGGTGACGGACTTCTTTGGAATTTCTTCCTTGTCCACGTCCTTGGCTTTGACCCCGTTTATGACCATGACCATGGTCCCTTTTATGTTTGGCATAATGAGAGTGCACCATATCTGCTTCAGGCAGTGGTGTAGACCCAGTTGGTCTATTTTCGTGATTTCTCATGAGCAGTTCATTATTTCGCTCAGCCACTAGTAAGAGAGAAATCAGTTCAGAGTACTTCGTAAAGCCTTTCTCTCGGTACTGTTGCTGCAGTACCATATTGGAGGCATGAAACGTTGTAAACGTTTTCTCAAGCATATCGTAATCGGAGATGTTATCTCCACATAGCTTCAGTTTAGAAGTAATTCTGAACATAGCAGAATTATATTCAGAAACGGACTTAAAGTCCTGTAGCCTCAGATGGGCCCAATCATATCGTGCTTGTGGCAGAGTGACCAACTTCAGGTTGTCATATCTCTCCTTTAAGCTGTTCCACAAAACGAGTGGATCCTTGACGGTGAGATATTCAATCTTCAAACCTTCGTCAAGGTGGTGGCGCAAGAAAATCAAGGCCTTCGCACAATCTTGGGTGGATGCTTTTTCTTTATCTTTGAGGGTGTCTCCGAGACCCATAGCATCTAGGTGGATTTCAGCATCCAACACCCATGTCATATAGTTCTTGCCCGAAATTTCAAGGGCAACGAACTTTCTTTTCATAATGTCAGACATACTCGAAAATTAAATTAGGAAGAGGGAAAATACCTTGGATTTTCGAGAATGGTACTTGAGACGGTAGAGTCTCGTGCTGATAACGTGTTATAAACTAAAGCAAAAGACAAGAACAATAGAGCAAGAACAATAGCAATATAGAGAAGAGTAGAGAGAGTTCTTCTTATTGAGTTGAGAGGGGTGAATTACAATGGTAGAGAGCACCTCTATTTATAGGGAGGAGGAAGATCTTGCTACCAATAATAGGACTCTAAAATCTCTCTAATTAAGTACATTAAAGACATTCACCTTAAATAGAAGTGTAAGAATCTTCTATTTCATAACATAAATGTATATATATATATATATATATATATATATATATATATATATATATATATATATATGTATATATATATATATATATAGATATATATGTATATATATATAAATATATATATATATATATGTATATATATATATATATATGTATATATATATATATATGTATATATATATATATATATGTATATATATATATGTGTGTGTATATATATATATATATATGTGTGTGTATATATATATATGAGTATATATATATATATGTGTGTATATATATATATATATGTGTGTGTATATATATATATAGTAATAGTGCTATGAGAAATATTATTTGATAGTGGCGCTCTCGATATAATTGTGCTTAAAAAGAAGTATAGGGTAATATATATCAAGGTGAATGACGAGTTTTGGTTTGACGTAAGGATGGGTTTGAATGTTTAAGTATATGTGTTAAAGTGCATAAGGGAGGTGTAGTCACTCATATCCAAATATATCCTGCTCGACCTACAGCCTACATACAACCAATTTAATTCTTATTTGATCCTAGACTGAATGAGCTCGATTAGTAGAATAGTACACTACGGGCAAGCCTATGGTGCATCATTTGTGGCATATGAATATTATTTCTAAGAGTGAATGAATTCTTTCTATCTTGTTCCTAATTGTCTTATATTTTATTATGTGAAACTACTCTCTTTTGTTGTATGGAGGCACTTGATTCGCAAAGGAACGGTAATGTTGTAGATCTCTATGTTAGAGTGAGTGAGCAGGTTGTGAATAATGCATGGTACTTTTGAGTCGAATCTTGAGGGTGAAATGTTATGATAAGGTGCTTAGTCTACTTTAATTATTCTTAGCATGGTGTATCAGGGAGGTTGTTTGATGTAAGGTTATGCTAGGTAAAACATAGTTTAAATGCTCGAGGATGAGCAATGATTTAAGTGTGGTATGTTGATTCTAGGCTAGAAACCATTGTTTTAGCTAGGGGTGTGCATTCGAATCGGTTTATCGATAAATCGAATCGATTATTTGTTATCTGTTTATCGGTTTATCGATTCGATTTCGATTTCGAAAAATTTTCCTTATCGGTTTATCGATTCGATTTCGATTTTTGCCATTCGGTTTATCGGTTTATCGATAAATCGATAAGATACAGTAAAAAGACAAATATACCCTTATTTTATAATAATATTACTACCCTACCAGTGCCTAACCCTTCGCATATATACTGGCAATACTGCTATTATGCTATACAATACATTATTTACAGATTTGGCTAACCCTAACGCCTAACCTGCGTAGCTTCTTCTTCATCTTCTTCCTCATTTTCTCTTCTTCTTCCCCAACAAACATTAAGCTCGTTTAATTCCTATTTGAATTTCTCTGCTCATGCTTGATTCGTGGGTTTACAAGGGTGTCTGGAGGTATTTGTTAGCTGGTCGAGTAGATTTGGGTCGCATATTTGAGCATTTGATACTGTTTTGGAGATTTGAATTGGTTTTATCTTCTACTGCTGTTGGATTCAATTTATTTCTGGGCTGCTCCTTCTATTTTCTGGGTTCAGAAGTGCTACTGTGTTTGCTGCTCGTCTGTTTGTTGCTAACTTCTCCTTCTCCTTATTCCTTCCCAATTTCCAGGTACACTCTTCAAATTCACTTTGATGTAACCTCAAAACTTGGAATGAAATGAAGTATTATGCCCATCTGAATCTCTGTAACTGTAGGCAGCCCAATGTATTTGTTTGATTGTAGTTTATTTGAATTATGTTGCATTAGAGAATTGCTGAATTAGGACTGTTTGGTATTGACTCGAACGATTTAGGTTTGTAATGGACGGTGATGGACTGTTTGGTTTTAATTTGTAGACTGTTTGAACTATGTGATTCATCTGGAATTCTACTGAGTCATTGAACTATGAATCATGATTTAGTGTTAGTTAATTAGGCGTGAGATTAGTGTAGCTTTAATTCTGAATTATGTGTACCTAATTAGGACTGATTTGGACCGCTACTGGACAGACTATAGTTTTGCTTAATTTTTCATAGAATGTTTGAATTGGAACTTAGCTTTTCATGAAGTCTCTAGTTGATTTTGAATTACGAAGCTAGATTAAGCAGAAGTATGAATAACTGGATATGTAAGTAATTAGCAACTTCGTGCAGTCTTATTGGCGCTTCATATGTGCAGTAAATATTTGAATAAGGTAAAGCTTAAATATATAATGTAATATTCTTTCGATATGGACTAAACTCTACTTGGAAAAATATTGATTTCAAGTGTTTGAATTACTAATTGTTTATATGATTACGAAGGAGAGAGCTACATTTGAAGCTGCTTTAGATTGGCTATGCTTGAATTTGCGAGGGAATGAGCTTCCTCTGAAGTTTTCCGGTGGTACTTCTCAATTGAATGAAGGTAGTATTGATGAAATTTTTTTATGTTTAATTTCCAGAATTGGCAAGTGAGGTATCATATCAAATGCTCGAGATGATTGGGTTCCTTCAGCAGATTCATCTGTGGCAGAAGTTACAGATGAGAGAAAACCTGAATTTTCAGTTGTGCCAAAGGGTCGAATTGATAGTGAATCTTTACGTACAGTCGATCGTGCACAAGCAGATTGGATCCGTCAGTATATGGAACAACAGGAAGAGGTATTTCTACTTGAAACTTCTAGTTCAACAGAGAGGTGTGTAGGTTATGCAGTGACAGGTATTTCCTTCAAGCATTTATCCTTTTTTCGTGTTGTAGCAAACTAAATTTTGTCTATTGTAGTGATGCAGAGTAGATTTAAAGTCTAGATCCCTCAAGGACACTTAATTGAAAAATCTTCCTTATTGAAAATCGATAAATCGAATCGATAAGCCTCCAAAATCAATAAATCGAAATCGAAAAAATCGAAACCTTATTGAAACGATAACGATAAGCATATGTACAAATCGATAATCGATAAGTAATTATCGATAAGGGTCAAAATCGAATCGATAAATCGATTGCATACCCCTAGTTTTAGCCATAGATTACATTTCTATTACTGTATTTTTACGTGTGCTTAAACTCAAATTATAGTGAATTATACTTCGTACAAGTTTTTTGCCTCGAAGGAAGTGATCCCAAGTTCAAAAGTTAATTTGGAGCTAAATCGATCAATTTGAGGCTTTGAAGTCGGAGTAGAAGCCCAATGCATTATGTTACATTCCATATTTTAGTACATGAAAATATGTCATAAATAAATTAATGAGAGTCCGGAAGTGAGATGTCACGTTCCGAAGTACTACATCACGGCGATTTGCACCCTATAGTAAGGTAATTGACATCAATTCAAGGAAAAGATTATTTGGAGATTATAAGGATTATTCTATTTCAAACAAGTGATGAGTAAATTCATGAAGGCGAGAGGGGAAGGTAGTGAAAGAAAAGGAGTTTTTGTCCAAATTTGGCATGTTGGGATAAATTACGGGCCGAGCGTTAATACCTGATATTTATGGACTAGTACCATATAAAGTACAATATGGCTATGATAGTATAATATATATATATATATATATATATATATATATATATATATATATATATATATATATATATATATATATATATATATATATATATATATATATTATAAAAATAAATAAAATTATAAGTAAATTTAAAATAATTTTTAATTATATAGATAATTAATTAATTATTAAATAACAAAATAATTTAATTACCTTATAAGTGAATAAAAATTAAACTTTCCCACCTTATCCCCACGTGACGGCACGCCACGCCCTAAAGAAATGACTCTTAGTCATTTCTTATGAGGTGGCAAGCTAATGTAAAGGTTTAGACATTCATTTTATTCCAATCAAAAGGCTTCCATCAGAAGTTGGTGGAGGAACGTTATCCATTATCAAAGGCTTTCAAATAAGTTTCATTGTCCAAAATCTTCAATCAAATTACTACACTGATAACGTGATTTCTTCAAATAAAATCCAACGAGGTTTCTTAGCATATTTAGTAATGTGAGATTTTATAAGTTTAAAGAAGTATGGTATAATTTTTTTAAAAATATCATACGAAATTTTTTCTACTTCAGGTATATTAAGATTATCTTTCTTTCTTTTGATGTGATCAAAATTATATTAAAGAAATAAGCAAACGCACAATTTTCATAAATTATTCTATTCATAGAGAAACTAAGGATATTTATATTCTTCATTCCCCATAAAATTATTATTATATTCTATTCCTACGTCTCAGAATAATACGCAATTGAAAAAAAATTATCTGAGATGAATATTGAGGTTTTTATGTATTTTTCATTCATTTATACATGCATTGACCGATGACAAAATGACGTTATATACGCGTATATATATAAATAAATGTATATGGGATATGGAAAATAGTTATGGCGTTATATATGCATCACCACCTGATAAGCTAGTATACATTGATAATTTTATCCACAGTGGCCAAGCTGATGTGATGTGATTCTCTCATAGACTGATGATATTATGAAATATGTACCTATGCACGACATGACATTCATACGCATGTACATGACAATATAATTATTTTATGATTTACAAAGTCATTCAGACTTACATGTGAAGTCATTTACTATATATTTCCTCCATGTCTGTTATGTATTTATTTATATGCCTTACATACTTAGTACATTATTTGTACTGGCGTCCCTTTTTGCCTGGAGACGCTGCGTTCAATGCTTGCAGATCCGATAGACAGGTCGAGAGCCTTCAAGTAGGCAATAAGCTCAGGGGAAGATGTTGGTGCGCTCCATTTGCTTCGGAGTTGCTTGTTTGGTTAGTATGAGTTAGATATGTATTGTTGGTATGGCGAGACTCTGTCCCGACCTTTATGAAAATTATGCATTCTTAGAGGTTTGTAGATATATTTCATGTACGTAAAAGGCTGTATGGCATTGTCGGCCTACGTTCAGTATTCAAGTGGTCATTTGGTGTTAGAGACTCATATGTCTTACCCATATGTCTTATGTATAAGTTGACATTACTTGTTGTATTTTACTTATCTATCGGCAACCTTTTTGACTCAGTTATTTATGATAGTATAACATGAAAAAATATGTTATGTAGGTTGAGTAAGGTATTGGGTGTCCGTCACATCTCATCTATTTGGTTCAACAGATTATATTTAATGTATATTTTTTTGACAGAAAATTAATTTCCATATAAAAATAATAAAAAAATTTATAAAACGAATTTAATTAAACTCACTTAAACTAAGGTGGGTCACCCCCCGACTGCAAGCAAATATAATAAAAAGAACCCACTACAAGCAAATATAATAAAAAGAATTTAAATACTGATCGAACGTTTCTGAAAAACTATACACTTTTTGTTAAATGCCGTCAGCTTTACAACATGCAACCTGTCCACAAACTCTTCTTAAACAACCTGTTTGTAATTTCAGAAATATGGATGTTAATAGTTATAGTAACTTCCCTAAATCCCTCCTTTGTAACGACCCACTACTAGGACGCCCCCTTAGGTTAGTTTCTGTGCTTTTTAAATAAGGAAAATAATTTGAAATTTTATGAAAAATATAAATTATGTGAAAGTATATTGTAAGTAAAGTTATTTCATAAATTATAACATATTAAATACACTAATAAAAATAAAACATCATTATTGCAAGTAACTTATATTTGTTACATTAATACGATTTGGTGTACAAGTCTAGCAAGTACTTTTGACTTACCATAACTTATCCTAATCGAAATTCGAAAGCGTAGAGAATATGTTGAGATGGATTTCCAATGAGAGGAGATTCGTATAAGTAGCTAGTGTAGTTCTACGAGTGAGATATAGAAGCGTGATAAGTAGGACTATGTATCCTTGATCAAATGGCAAAACAATCCGCACTTGATCTTTCTTTTTTTTACTTCTCATTACTTGTATGTGTATCACAATTTTGCTATAAATGTGGAGTGACTTGGACAATACATCATGCTTGTTAATGTAATCATGGTTTTCTGTGTTGGATTCAATATTATAACCTTTGTCTTCCTTTTGAAGTACATTTGTTTTTAAGTATATATATTCATTTTTTTTTTATTTTGGTCCAAAATATGTGTTTATTTACATAATCAAAAAGAAATTAATTTTATTTTTTAAAAATTTGCCTTTATTTCCATATTCTAGCGTGTCAAGGTAATAATTAATTAAAGTTAATTTAATGAGTGTATTTTTTTCTTTAAAAGTTCGTATTTCCTTAATGAATGTGTTAAAAATAAAATAGTCACTTATTATGAACTGAAAAGAGTAATATTTTTATATTTATTTTAATTATATCGTCTTATATTGTAATTGATAAATTTATTAAAATACCTTCAATTATTTTAAATATTAAATTTATTATGAATTACGCATAAAAATAAGTAGTGCAGAACCTTGTGGCTGATAAAGAAACAAAGAGAGGAACGGAAAAACAAAGAAAAAAGGGGCAGAAAGGAACAAGAAAGGGCCGAAACTTTTCTTGTTATCTTTGACCGTGGAGTTGGCACCGACAGAACTAGTTCCGGAGAAAAGAAGACGAAGATTAAGTAGGTTATAGGTTGAGATTTGGAGTCCTAGAAAAAGGATGAAAGGTAAAATAGAATTAGAGAGAGTTAATTTAGAGAATAATTAAAAAGAAAAATGAAAAATAATTCTATCACATTAAATAGGTTGTTTTAAAAAATAAAACTTTGTATCGTTCCGAAATAATAAATTTAACTATATAGTACAATCAATTTAAATTAAACAATTAAAATAAATATTATTTTAGAATAATAATATAATACAATATAATAAATAACAACCATCCAAATAAGTTGTTAGTATCGAAAATGATCATGATCGAGAAATAAAAACATCTGCATGCCCTCTACACCAAAGGCTATTTTAAGCACGCACAGATAATAGTTTTCTACAAATAGAATGTATATATACAATAGCTGATGGAAATCGTACAAAATAAACATTTAGTTGTGATGGGAAGTAAAGGCCCAAAACTAACACAATCACATATTTAAATTACTTAACAATTGAATTGTAACAATAGACTAACATTATTTAACACAAAAAATTGCATACTCTGTCGTGTTAAGTGTGGTGCAAGGGCAGATTCTGTATTTTCTTTTATCATCAGTCCTTTTCCTAGTCAACATAATTAAAATCCATTTATTCTGATAAAAAGTCATTCTAAATGGGTAAAATTTCACATAAAATATTTTTTAATTTTATAATTCATATTTTAATTTAACCAACTAGTCCAAGATTAATAGATTAAAATTTAATATTCAATTCTAATTGGTTCTAAAAATTACTATTTAATTTTAAAAGATTGCACAAGCTTTTAAGGTTAATTTTCGAATCAGTAACTGTGACTCAAATATTAGTTCAACAAATCAAATCCATTTGGATGGTGAAAATTAAATTTTTAGCAAGTTCAAATAAGTGGGTTTAAAATTTTGAATTTGATTTTTTAAGAAATTTGGTGTATGCGTTATTTAGACTTATTAGAAATAGTATAAGGAGGTTGTATATAAAATTTGAAGCCATTTAATGAAGATTTGGATTGGTTTTGAACAAGAATTGCAACTGGAACTCGTAGAAGAAGTTCGTCCACTTACGCTTGTATAAGGTGTATAAAATTTTATAATATTGTATAAGATGTGTTTATACACTCATATACAAGATTATACATAATTATACAAAAAGCTGACGTCGTCTACTTTTTTGTGTCTTTTCTAAAATTTAACTCATATTTTGCTCAAATTTACTCCAAATCACTTTAAATTTAAATTTTGAACTTCTTTTGATATTTTCAATCAATTGGAACAACACCCAATCCAAGCAATTAACAAACTCAAAAAAATCCTATTTTCAAAAGCAAAGCTTTGAATGACCTTCAATAGTGAACTTGTACTCTTCGATTTTCTTACATTGCAACTACGTGACACATGGTAAGAAGCAGCAATGAGAATGACCCGTTGAAACATACGAGATGTGAGAAAAAGAGAGTAAAAACAATAGTTATAAAAACATATATTACTATTGCTTTTAGAAACAATAATTATAAGAACATAAATTTTAAATTTACTAATGCTTTTAAAATATATATAATATAAAATAAATTAAATAAAAACTTAAAAATATAAGTTACTTTTGTTATGATATAATGTCACATACATTTTCTTGTAAATTATTTCTTATAAATTTTGGTAAACCACGTGGACTGAGACCCGTGCCGACATACGGAATGGCTCTTATAATAACATAGTCCCTCTAATTTCTACTTCTATCCTTCAAAAGACACAGGATTTGAATCTTCGTTTGGTTACTGACACGAATAAGCAAGTGAAAGAGTGTTGGCATACGAGTTAAGGAACTTTTGTCGCATTCGATATTTACGTTAAATGGATAAATGCAAGATATATTTTGTGTTCAAAATTATTATAATGATTAAATATTTTATTATAAATATTGTGTATAAGTGTTCACTTAAAATTATTATTATTACTGCAACAATAACAACAACATATTTAATATAATCTCACAAGTGGATAAAAATTTGAGAAAGATAATATATACTCAGACTTTATTCTATCTGACAAAATACATCATCAACTCAAGAAAAGGTGAAAAGCAAAAGAGAGAGAAAGAAGCCGAAGAAGAAAGAAGAATATGGGGAACAAAGGGCGATAAGGAAAAGGGAGAAAAAGACAACTATAGTAACAACAATAACAACAACAAGGAAATCAGTAACAAAAAATAGCATCAAATAGTAACAGACTGGAATATATAATACACAGAGCAGACGAAAAAAAACAAGGGAGCTACTAATATTACTAAAACAGAACGGGGCAATCTCGACTACCTACTAGCCAACTACCATAATCTTCGACCTCCACACCCTTCTATCCTGGATCATGTTCTCAGTGAGCTGAAGTAGCGTCATATCTTGCCTAATCACCTCTTTCCAATACTTATTCGGCCTTCCTCTACCCTTTTTCAGCTCGCCAAAGCCACCCTCTCACACCTCCTAACAGGAGCATTCGTACTCATCATCTACACGTGCCCGAACTATCTCAGCCTCAACTCCCACATCTTGTCCTCCACGGGGACCGCTCTCACTTTATTCTGAATAACTTCATTCCTAATCTAATCTCTCCTAGTATGTCCATGCTTAAATTTATTACTCTTGAAGTTAAACTACTGTATGTGGTGAAAATATTTTGTGCGCTTAAATTGATAAAAGAAAATGGTCAAAAATGTCCTTGAACTATTCGAAATAGCTTAAAAATATCCTCCGTTTATTTTTGGTGCCAAAAATATCCCTGCTGTCTATGTTTTTTACCACAAATGCCCCTAAACCTTTAGCCTTGCCATTGAAGCTGGCATGACAGTCCAACTAGGTTAGATTTGCTTACATGGTCATCTACCTAAGACAATCCAGCATGACAAAACTATTTTTTTCGGAAAAAAAAATCAAAATTTTTTATTAAAATACAACATCAACATTTATTCCGAAAAAAGTAAGAAATATTTAAAAAAATTATTTATTTCAGATTTCTTTTATTAAAATACAAAATCAACGCTTATTCTGAAAATAATAAAAATAATCCCGAAAAAATTATTCTTGATTAGGCTTTATGGTTTGATTTAAAAACTCTATTGTTCTCTTTTGTAAATTTATGATTAGTTTAATCTAAATTTTTAGATACTTATCAGTTATAGCTTCACAAAAGGCATACCTCTACTCTAAGTGTCAATTGGTTCATACGAAGTTCTTATAATTTTGGAGTTTTCAAAATTTCAAAATCTCCGAAATTCAATTTCAAGTGAAATTTAAAATTTTCATGATCGAACACTTATTCTGAAAGAATTAAAAAAATTCCGGAACAATATATTAAAGCACGCTCTAAAATAATTTATTTTCTATATTATATATAATATTTTAATAAATAAATAAATTTTCTGTTTTTTTTACTATTTTCGAAATAAGTGTTGATTTTATATTTTAAAATTTTTTGAATAAATAAGTTTTCCAAATGTTTTTTACTTTTTTTGGAATAAATGTAATTTTGTATTGTAATAAAAAAATTTGGAAATATATTTTTCTCGAAAAAATAATTTTATCATGCTGGATTGCTTAGGTGGATGACCATGTAAATAAATTTTACCTAGTTAAACTGTCATGTTAGCTTTAATGGCAAGACTAATGATTTAGGAACATTTGTGATCCAAAATATAAACGATAAAAATAAAAATAAATAAAGAACATTTTTGAACTATTTAGAATAGCTCTAAAGACAATTTTAGCCCTTTTCCTAATTGTTCTCTCGTTTTAAAGGTACAAAATCTTACACAGTCAAACTGCCCAACGAACACAAATTTTAGTAGGTGGCGCCATTTAACTCGTTAGTTCCTACTGAAAAACGACACAATTATAATCAAAGGAAGTAAAAACGAGCCTAGAACTGACCGAATTAATTCGATATTTGAGTTTTAATTTTTTCGGTATTTCGATCTAATTCGATATTGTAATTTTGATATTTAGATATTTTGGTACAGTCCTCGATATTAAAAATTTGAAATTTCGGTATATCAAAATACCGAGATACCGATTTTTTTTAAAACATTTTCTACAGATGGTTTGGTTGTTTAGCTGTTCGGCATATGCTTCATACTTGTTACATAGCTTGTTCTGCATATGCTTGTTACATGTTCTGCAGGTATTCTGAATGCTAGCTATTCTATAACACTTAAATAAAAGAATGGTCAAAAAGGGTACTTTAGCAAAATATTTTATTTATATCAAATTCCTATGATATGTTATTTTCTATAAAATACTGTCCATAGGATTATGTATGTACTTCAGGTATATGCTCTATTGTTTGGTTGTTGCCGTGCGTATGAAAAAGTGGGGTTAATCTACTTCAACAACTTTATGCTCTATATGCTCTGTTAATTTATGCTCCATACTCTTTTAATCTGCTTTAACAATGTGGTTAATTTTTGCTCTAGACCATATGCTCTGCTTTTATACGTGGTTAATCTGCTTCAACAGCTTAATTTCAGTAGTTGACAGCCTTGACACGTCTATATGAAAAAATAACTTTATATTGAAGCAGAATCGAAATTTAATATTGATGCAGAAATTTCAGTAGTTGACACGTCTATATTTTAAATTTTACTCATTAATGTACCAAACTGAAACCCTACAAAAATCGTATCAAACCAAAATAAGAAATATCGAACCGTACCAAAATATTTTTAGTATGGTATTTGATATGCACTATTGATAAACCGAATACCAAAATATTAAATCTGTTATTAAATAATATAAGAACAAGAACAATAATATAAGAACAAGAACAATAGAGAGAAAAGTAGAGAGAGGAGTATTCTTATTGATACTTTGGGATGGTTTACAATGGAATAGAACCCCTTTATTTATAGGGAGGTGGTGACTTAGCCACCAAGAAGTAAACCCTAGAATCTCTCTAAATATGGACATTCACCTAAAATAGAATATTTTATAACACTCCCCCTTGAATGTCTATTCAATAATGTGCCTCGTTAAAACCTTAACTAAAACAAAACCCAATAGAAAAAAATTAAAGAAAAGGAAAAGAGTACACATGTTTGAATATGCGCCTATTGGTTGCCTCGTTAAAAACCTTGCAAGGAAAACCCATTGGGACAAAACCTTGTAAGGAAAAAAGAGTGCAACGCGCATTAACTCCCCCTGAAAAGAGCATCAATTCATATCCTTGAGTCTTCGCATTCCGATCTTGTGAACCAGCTTCTTGAAGGTTGACGTTGGTAGAGATTTTGTGAACAAATCAGCCATATTATCGCTTGAACGAATCTGTTGCACATTGATATCACCATTCTTTTGAAGATCATGTGTGAAAAATAACTTTGGTGAAATATGCTTTGTTCTATCTCCTTTTATGAATCCTCCCTTCAATTGAGCTATACATGCTGCATTGTCTTCATACAAAGTCGTGGGTAGTTTGTTACACTTCAAACCACATTTGTCTTGAATATGATGCATTATAGACCTCAACCACACACACTCCCGACTTGCTTCATGAATAGCGATTATCTCGGCATGATTAGATGAAGTAGCCACAATTGATTGCTTAGTCGATCGCCAAGATATGGCGGTGCCTCCACAGGTAAACACATAACCCGTTTGAGATCGAGCCTTGTGTGGGTCGGATAAATATCCAGCATCAGCATAACCAACAAGATCAGGACTGCAATTATTGCTATAAAATAAGCCCATATCGGTAGTCCCTTTTAGGTACCGCAATATATGTTTGATCCCATTCCAATGTCTCCTTGTGGGAGCCGAGCTATACCTTGCTAAGACATTAACTGAAAAGGTTATGTCAGGCCTTGTAGTATTTGCAAGATACATTAGTGCGCCAATTGCACTAAGATATGGTACTTCAGGACCAAGTAGCTCTTCATTCCTTTCTTGCGGTCGGAATAGATCTTTATTCACATCAAGTGATCGAACAACCATCGGAGTACTTAAAGGATATGCTCCATCCATGTAAAACCGTTTCAGTACCTTTTCTATATAGGTAGATTGATGAACAGAAATTCCGTTTGCCAAATATTCAATTTGCAAACCAAGACATAATTTTGTCTTTCCAAGATCTTTCATCTCGAATTCATTCTTTAGATAATCAATTGCCTTTTGGAGTTCTATGGGGGTTCCAATAAAATTTATGTCATCGACATATACGGCAAGTACAACAAATTCCGATGTTGTTTTCTTTATAAAAACACACGGGCAAATGGCATCATTTATATAGCCTTCTTTTAAAAAATACTCACTAAGGCGATTATACCACATTCGTCCTGATTGCTTTAGACCATACAAGGATATTTGCAATTTGATTGAAAATATTTCCCGGGACTTTGAATTATGAGCGTTTGGCATTTTGAGTCCATCGGGAATTTTCATGTATATCTCATTATCCAGTGAGCCATAAAGATAGGCAGTAACCACATCCATTAAATGCATGTCAAGCTTTTCAAGGACAGCAAAACTAATGAGATAACGAAAAGTTATGGCATCCATTACAGGCGAATATGTCTCTTCATAATCGACACCAGGCCTTTGAGAAAATCCTTGTGCAACAAGGCGTGCCTTATATCTTTGTACCTCGTTTTTCTCATTTCTCTTGCGTACAAAGACCCATTTATAGCCAACAGGCTTAACACCATTAGGTGTTTCAACTATAGGGCCAAAAACTTCACGTTTTGCCAGTGAATTCAATTCTGATTGGATTGCTTCTTGCCATTTTGGCCAATCATGTCTTTTTCGACATTCCCCAACAGATTGAGGTTCAAGATCCTCACTTTCTTGCATAATGCTAGATGCGACATTAAAAGCAAAGACATAATCCACCACTATATCCACTCGATTAAAATTTGCCTCAATATCGATTGGATTTATTGATAGTTCCTTATTTTCTTGAGTCTCGGGCTCAATGGATTCTTCATGAATCTCAGAATTTATTAAATCATGAATTTCCTCATGAGATTCTTTCGTAGTGTCATTTTGATTGTTTGCTTTCCTCTTTCTAGGATTTCGATCTTTGGAACCTAATGGCCTGCCACGCTTCAGGCGTGCATTCGACTCATTGGATATGACACTAGATGATTGTCCAACAGGGACATCAATACGGATTGGAACATTCTCTGCGGGGATGTGGGATTTTGTTATCCTTTTCAAGTCCGTAAATGCGTCAGGCATTTGATTTGCTATTCTTTGCAAATGGATAATCTTTTGCACCTCTTTTTGACAAATAGAGGTATGTGGATCAAGATGAGATAATGATGCATTTTTCCACAAAATTTCCCCTTTGGTTTCACCAACTTCTCCCCCTAATTTTGGGAAAAGTGTCTCATCAAATTGACAGTCTGCAAATCGTGCAGTGAACAAATCCCTGTCAATGTTTCGAGGTAGAGAATAATGGAGGGCGATTCAAACCCAACATATATTCCTAACCTTCTTAGCGGACCCATTTTGGTGCGGTATGGCGGTGCTATAGGCACATATACTGCGCATCCAAAGATTCTTAAATGGGATATATTGGGTTCATGACCCAAAACCAGTTGCAACGGGGAATATTTGTGATAATTCGTCGATCTGAGACAAATTAGCATTGCTGCATGCAAAATGGCGTGACCCCATACCGAAGTGGGCAGCCTCGTTTTCATGAGTAATGGTCTTGCAATCAACTGCAGGCGTTTAATTAAAGATTCTGCAAGACCGTTTTGAGTGTGAACATGAGCTACAGAATGTTCCACTTTTATCCCAATTGATAAGCAATAATCATTAAATGCTTGGGATGAAAACTCAGCAGCATTGTCTAGTCTAATAGACTTGATTGGATTATCAGGAAATTGTGCTCGTAGTCGAATTATTTGTGCCATTAGTTTTGCAAATGCAAGGTTGCGTGATGACAACAGGCACACATGAGACCATCTATAGGATGCGTCTATTAAGACCATAAAATATCTAAAGGACCCACTAGGTGGGTGAATAGGTCCACAAATATCCCCTTGTATACGTTCCAATAACGTAGTGACTCAGTCCCAACCTTTGTTGGTGATGGTCTAATAATTAACTTGCCTTGATAACAAGAAGTGCAAGAAAATTCATTATTTAAAAGAATATTGAAATTCTTTAACGGATGCCCATATGAGCTTTCTATAATCCGTCTCATCATGATTGATCCAGGGTGTCCCAATCGATCATGCCAAAGTACAACAGTATTAGAATCAGTAACCTTTTGGTTTACTGTTGAATGTGCCTCAATTGCACTAATTTTTGTCCAATACAGGCCACAAGATAAAGACGGAAATTTCTCAATAACCCTCTTTTGGCCAGAGACATTCTTTGTAATGATGAGATATTCAAGATTATTCTCATCTATTGTCTCAATATGATAGCCATTCCGGCGTATATCTTTAAAACTCAACAAGTTTCTCTTAGACTTGGAGGAGAACATTGCATTCTCTATGATAAACATTGTTCCTCTAGGCAGAGTTATAGTTGCTCTTCCAGAGCCTTCAATCAATTTACTACTACCAGAGATTGTAGTAACATCTGCCTTACACATACTTAGTTGAGAGAAATATTTCTTTTCTTTGAGTATCGTATGTGTAGTACATGAATCAACTAAACAAATATTTTTACAGTTGGACGTTGATCCAAGCTTGCTTTGTGAGATATCCATATTTGTTTTCCCATGGTTTGACATACAAAAGAAATACACGAACATGAGAATAAACAAATTCAATCTGTTTGTTTCACATTTAAACAATATTTTCAAAATCTGCTGAGGTTAGTCGATTAACTTAGTTGATAGTCGACTATCTTGGGAAGCAGTCATTAGGTTAGTCGACTAACTAAATCAGATAGTCGACTATCTTGCCTTGCGGAAAAGTCCAGTTTTAATGCGAAATATTAGTTAGTCGACTAACTAAGTTGATAGTCGATTAACTTAGTAAACAGTCATCAGGTTAGTTGACTAACTAAATCAGATAGTCGACTAACTTAGCTTGCGAAAAAATCCAGTTTTAATGCGAAATATTAGATAATCGACTAACTATTAGGTTAATCGATTAACTCTACTGAAAAATAAAAATATCTTTGAAATTTAAGCATATTGAAACATTCTAAAGAACTAATACTAACATTATATCATAAACTAACTAATACGAGCTGATACTAATGACTATTAGTTTATTCACTAACTAATACAAATAAGTAAAATAAAATCAAACAATTCCATCTTCCTTCATCACAGATCCATCACCGATTAAGTGATCTATTTTCCCCTCGGGTTGCTCAAAGAAGTCTGCCACATCCAGGTGGGTGATGTCAAAATTGTCGTCAGAGACAAAATTTGTTTCAGGGCCTTTATTCTTTAGAGATGCTTGATAAAGATCAACCAAATGTCTTGGTACACGGCAAGCTTTTCACCAGTGCCCTTTTCCACGGCAACGATAACATATATTTTCTGAACTATTTGCCTTTGGATCCTCATAATCCCGTTTCTGCTTTTGGTGGTTATATCTCTTTGGGGGGTGACGGACATCAGGGAACTTTCTTCCTTGTCTACGTCCACGGCCATGACCCCGATTACGACCATGACCATGATTAAAGCCATAGCCTTTTCCATGCTTGGCATAATGAGAATACACCTTATCTGCTTCAGGCAATGGTGTGGACCCAGTGGGTCGATTTTCGTGATTTCTCATGAGCAGGTCATTGTTTCGCTCAGCCACAAGGAGAAGAGATATCAGTTCAGAGTACTTTTTGAAACCTTTCTCTCTGTACTGTTGTTGCAGTACCATATTGGAAGCATGAAACGTTGTAAACGTTTTTTCAAGCATATCATAATCAGAGATATTATCTCCATAGAGTTTTAATTTAGAAGTAATTCTGAACATTGCAGAATTATATTCAGAAACAGACTTAAAGTCTTGGAGCCTCAGATGAGCCCAATCATATCGTGCTTGTGGCAGAGTGACCAACTTCAGGTTGTCATATCTCTCCTTTAAGCCTTTCCACAAGATGAGTGGATCTTTGACTGTGAGATATTCAATTTTCAAACCTTCATCAAGGTGATGGCGCAAGAAAATCAAGGCCTTAGCACAGTCTTGGGTGGATGCTTTATCTCTGTCTTTAATAGCGTCTCCAAGACCCATAGCATCTAAGTGGATTTCAGCATCCAACACCCATGTCATATAGTTCTTGCCCGAAATTTCAAGGGCAACAAACTTTCTTTTCATAATATCAGACATAATTAAAACCAAATTCGGAAAAAGGGAAATACCTTAATTTTCTCAAGAGGATTCTTGAGACGGTAGAGTCTCGTGCTGATAACGTGTTATGAAATAATATAAGAACAAGAACAATAATACAAGAACAAGAACAATAGAGAGAAAAGTAGAGAGAGGAGTATTCTTATTGATACTTTGGGATGGTTTACAATGGAATAGAACCCCTTTATTTATAGGGAGGTGGTGACTTAGCCACCAAGAAATAAACCCTAGAATCTCTCTAAATATGGACATTCACCTAAAATAGAATATTTTATAACAAAATCGAAATTCTTAAATACTGAACTAAAATATCAAATGCCACCCCTAGTCACACGTCGGAGAATAAAGTCTTGTCTTTTAGTAAAAAACAAATCTTAAGTGGGGAAATTGTGTTTCCATACTCTACTGAATAATAAGATGATTCAAACTCATGACATTAATAGCTGTACTATATTCTTAAAATAACTAAACTGCTTTTGTGAAACACTAGGAGTGGAAGTATATCACTATTTTGTTAGGAGTTCGGAATTAAAATATGGTTTTTTGGACTCAAAGTACATAAATATAGGGGAAAAAGATACATTTTTATGTATAGTGCCATAGTACCTGGCGCTATACATTAACATTAACTACACCGTTATGTATATCGCTAGGTATTGTGGCACTATACTGCAAAAGCTGACAGGGACTAGTATAGCGCCACAATACCTGGCACCTATACATTAACTTTTATATATAGCGTCATGTATTATGGCGCTATACTTCTTTTTTCCGGCCCCACCAATAATTTTTGAGTTCAATAATTCAAAAGCGTATAATGCCAACTTATTTGGCGCTATATAATACAAAAAAAATCTTCCCGGCTAGCCATTTCCGATATAAAGAGGTTAGAATAGCATAGAAATTCATTCAAAAAAAATTTTAACTGTTGTTGAAACGTTTATTGTTGTTAAATTCTCCAACATTTTTTCATTATGTCTGAAGAGCGTAGGATAAGAGCTTCATTATATTGGGGGAGTGAGGTTTTGATGGAGAATAACTCAGTGGGCTACATTTTACCTGCTAAGTGTCATGTTAAATTGCAACTTACAATGAAGTACGAAACATTAATATCGTTGTTATGCAAAAAAATGAGTGTGAGAAAACGTTCAGTAATATTTAAAGTAACCGAAAGATATCCGTATTCCGTTACTCCGCAAGGAGTTGCTTTTTACTCAGAGTTTAACATCGACGATGATGAAACTTTGAGTGATTTCCTGAGGACTTCAGACGAATGCCGGGAATTTTTTATAATCATAATGTTAGAGATATATGTGAAGGTCGAAGACGTTCCAAAAAATGAGGTTGTGCGTAGCAGAGATAACTCCCAGTCATCGGGTGGTTATTCTAGATCAGTTTTTGCCGGGCAGGTTTCGGATAAAAGAGTTCTCCTTGATTTAAACTTATCACCATCGGGGAATGAGCAGCGAGAAAATAATTTATACCCTGTTTTTCGTAATTCACAAGAGGAGTAGTAAGATTTCATTTTCATTTGTGTTAATTATGTATACTTTTTGCATATTGAATTTGTATTAACGCTCATTTACTTAATAGAGAGTACCAACCAGATATGAATTTTACAAGTAGCCCATCCGATAGTCACCACCTAACTGAAATCATCCATCATGGAATATCATCACACTACGACTTGTAAGTGAAGTGATATAACCATATGGAAAGCATTTATTAATTCAGTATCTTACATTTTTGTTAATTGTGCAGTAAAAACGAGCAAGTTGAACCACCCGTACTCACTCAATTGCCCGAAAATGACGTATTACATCGGGATCTGGCGGATGCACAGAGTGAGAAAGAAAACAGTGATTATGACTACAATGCCGATGAATCGGGAGATGAGACACCTTTGCTCGTGAGGATGGTGATGAACAGGATGAGGAGGAAGGACCCGATTTGAAGAGAGACCCCCTTAGACGAAGAGTGTACGAGTCCGAAGTGCCATTTTATTCGAGAGACATTCCTTACATTGATAACTTGCCAACCGTCCTGGATGTGGAAGCTCTCACAAGGGATTTTAATGAAATTCGGATAGCAATGTGGGATGAGTCAAGACCAACGGTGCTCGCAAAGGGGATGTTTTTTCCTGATAAAGCGCGCGTAAGCAGGGCTTATAAAATGCACAACTTAAAAGAGTGTCGTGAGATGCAAGTATGGGAGTCAAGTTCGATGGTATAGAAGGCTGTTTGCCGCATGTGATTTTGGCCATGTAATTGGATGTTGCTTGCGACCAAGAAGAAGACATGTATGTGGAAAATGAGTAAATACATTACCACCCACACATGCAAAATGGACACATTCAATTGGAATCATTTCAACTTGGATATTGACTTGATATCTCTTATACTTATTCCGCATATCGAAGCGTCCATAAGGTATAAAATTAAAGAGTGCATTACAGCAGTCCACTAGGAACATGGCCATACAATTACTAAAATAAAGGCATATCTTGGGTGCAAAAAAGCGTTTGAAATAGTCTATGGTAACTGGGATAAGTCATTTGCAGATCTGCCTATGTACATGGTTGCACTGCAGTAGTTTAACCGCGGGACGGTTGTTGAATGTAAGCTTGACCAGGGTCCTGGTAAACCTGAATATATATTCAATTATATATAAATGAGGATATTAACAGACAAATTTATTTGACAAATTTATATTTTTTATAAAACACTAAATTAAATCCGGATAAACGTAATATGCTAGTTTTGAAAAAAAAACATAAATCGAAATAGAACACATACAAATCAAGTAGTATTCATTATTATAAAAGTTTCAACTTAAAATAAATCGAAATATCTCGATTTAGAATTTTGTGAAAGCAAAAAGATTGAAATTTTAACTCCGGAAGTGTGAATCAACAATACAAAGCTCTACTCGAATGTGGGACCTACGTTCTTCAACTTTTATGTATCGGGGGAGCCAAAATTTTTTTCTTAAATCCCCGCTGCCTCCTTGAAAGAGAGATGTCCTAAACCACTAGACGGTGGGGGCCTGCTTTAAAAGGGTGGGCAGCGGTATGGGGTGAGGACAAGAAGAAAGGGGAGTAAAATAATGGAGGAGAAAACCAGTGGGCACGATGAATAAGACGATTCAATTTTAATAAGGGGTATAACGCTAGGTATTGTGGCGCTATACCAGTCCCTGTCAGCTTTTGCAGTATAGTACTACAATACTTGGCTCTATACATTAACGGTGCAGTTATCGTTAATGTATAGCGCCATGTATTATGTCACAATACATACAAAATTTAACTTTTTTTCACATATTTATGTACATTGAGTCCAAAATAATCACATGTTAGTTCCAGACACACTTTATTAGTGTTTCAGTCACTCGTTTAGTCATCACTTTTCAGAAGTATACTAAGTGCTTGGAAAGGACAAGAGCGCATTATAAAACCTCTCTTTCCCTTTTACTTCCGTCATTATTAGCTCATAGCCTTGGTTCAAATTGAAGAAGTAGAGGATCAAACTGAAGATGGAAGATTTGTGGCGAAAGATGGTTGTTCCAGTTAGACGTGCTTGGTTCTTGTTTTCAGCCCGTGTCAAGGCTCCTAAGAATGGTTAGTCTTCTCTCAAGAATTTCTTCTAATTCGTTAGTGGTTAATGATAGCTTTGTTTTCTGGACAATCTTTAATAGGAAAAATTGAAATAGCACCATCACTTTTACAATTTTCCTCACGATTGTGAATATGACCGCCGCACACTAGATGGCAAATAGGGCAGGGCAACGACAAACTTTAATACTCCCTATGGTCCAATTTACGTAAATTTATTTGATTGAACACGATTATATAATATATATTATAAAATTGAGCGTACAACAACAATCCAGTATATTTTCACAGATGGAGTTTGGGGAGGGTAATATGTACGCAGACCTTACCCCTACCCCGAGGGGCAGAGAGACTGTTTCCAGGAGACCCCCGGCTCAAGAAAGGAAACAAGTGATAGAAACAAGTGACGATATATTAATACTAGCGATAAACTTATAATAAATAACATAAAATACACAACATAGCATTAAATAACAAAATAACACAATATAAGGAATATATGAAATACGAGAAAGAGGAAATTATACTAATATCTAGAATATAAAGCCCTGCATTAGTAGATGATCAGTAGCATCCTAATCCTAACTCCTAAGTGTCTAGTCTCACTCTAGCGTGCTGTAGAAATATTTCCAATTTCCCCCTAACCTGTAACCTTAATGCTCGACCTCCACAATCCCCTGTCAAGGGCCATGTCCTCAGTAATCCTAAGTCGCGTCATGTCCTGCCTGATCGCCTCTCCCCAATACTTCTTAGGTCTCCCTCTACCTCTTCTCGTGTCCACCACCGCCAGTCGCTTACAACTTCTCACCGGTGCATCAGCGCTCCTCCTCTGAATGTGCCCGAACCATCTGAGTCTTGCTTCCCTCATCTTGTCCTCCATGGACGCCACACCCACCCTCTCTTGAATATCTTTTTTCCTAATCTTATCCATCTTTGTATGCCCGCACATCCACCTCAACATCCTTATCTTTGTTGCTTGCATCTTTCGGATGTGTGAGTCCTTAACCGGCCAACACTCAGTCCCATACAACATGGCCGGTCTAACTGATGCTCTATAAAACTTACCTTTCAGTAACGGTGGCACTTTTTTGTCACACAAGACTCCCGTTGCTAACATCCACTTCATCCACCCCACCCCTATACGGTGTGTGACATCCTCGTCGATCTCTTCGGTCCCCTGAAAAACTAACCCAAGGTACTTGAAACTACCCCTCTGAAGGATGAATTGGGAGTCAAGCCTCACTTCCACTCCCACGTCTGTTGGCTCGAACCCAAATTTGCACTCAAGATATTCTGTCTTCGTCCTGCTCAACTTAAAACTTTTACACTCAAGGGCCTGTCTCCAAACCTCTAGCCTCTCGCTGCGTCTTGTCTCGTCAATTAGGACTATATCATCAGCAAATAGTATACACCATGGCACCTCCCCTTGAATATTATGTGTTATGGAATCCATCACCAGGGCAAAAGAGGAAAGGGCTGAGCATAGAACCTTGGTGCAACCCCGTAACAACCAGACAATGCTCAGAGTTGTCTCCTACTGTCCTAACCTGAGTCTTAGCTCCATCATACTTGTCTTTAATCACCCTAATGTAGGCAACCGGGACCCCTTTAACCTCTAAGCATCTCCATAAAACCTCCCTAGGAACCCTGTCGTACGCTTTCTCTAGATCGATAAACACCATGTGGAGATCCTTTTTCTTATCCCTGCATTGTTCCACTATCCTCTTAATAAGGTGGATAGATTCTGTGGTAGATCGTCCTGGCATGAATCCGAATTGGTTGTGTGAAATAGACAACGTCCTTCACACTCTCATCTCTACCACTATTTCCCAGACTTGCATTGTATGACTCAGTAATTTGATACCCCTATTGTTGTTACAACTCTGAATACGCCTTTGTTCTTATACAACGGAACCATTGTACTCCACATGTACTCTTCAGGCATCCTATTAGTCTTGAATATAACATTAAACAACCTAGTAAGTCATTCTAAGCCTGCTCTGCCCACACATCTCCAAAGTTCAACCGAAATTTCGTGTGGCCCGGTAGCTCTACCCCTCCTCATCTTATGCATTTCCTCCATGACCTCATCGACCTCAATGTCCCTACAATCACTTATCTCATGTGGGTTGTCGGCATTTCGCAAATTACTTAATACAACCTGATCCCCTTCTCCACTCAAAAGTTTATGAAAGTAGGTCTGCCATCTCCTCTTAATCTGGTCATCCCGCATCAAAACTTTTTCGTCATCATCTTTTATGCACCTCACTTGGTCCAGATCCCGAGACGTCATCTCTCTCACCTTAGCGAGTCGGAATAACTTCTTCTCCCCGCCTTTGTTCCCTAGCTCCTCATACATACGAGCAAAAGCCAACGTCTTAGCCTCCGTAACTGCCATCTTCACCTCCCTCCTAGCAACCTTATATATCTCATTGTTCGCTCTTTTCTCCTCCTCGCTAGTGCTCCCTGCTAACCACAAGTAAGCCGCCTTCTCCGCTTCCGCTTTACCTTGGACAACTGCATTCTACCACCAGTCTCCTTCGTGGCAACCAGTGCATCCCAAAGATATCTGTAACACCTATCTCGCCGCCTTCCTTGTACAATCTGCCGTCCTTGACCACATAGTATTTGCATCCCCACTACTTCTCCAAGCTCCCATTGCCGATAACCTTTCTACCATCTCCTGAGCTTTATCCTCAGTCAAGGCGGCCCATCTAATCCTCAGGCGGCCTCATACTAACCTTTTCTTCCTCCTTATCATAATACCAATGTCCATCACCAAAAGCCTATGTTGCATCGCAAGGGGCTCACCTGGGATAACTTTCGCATTCCTCGCACAACCTCATGCCGCATCTCTTGAGAAGGAGATAGTCAATATGAGTCTTCGCCACCGAACTTTGGTAAGTAACCAAATGCTCCTCCCGCTAGGAAAACTAGATTCACAATCACTAGGTCGAATGCCTTGGCAAAGTCCAACAGCGAAGTGCCCCCTTCGTTCCTCTACCCGAACCCAAATCCTCCATGTACCTCAGTATAACCACCTGCAGACGACCCAATATGACCATTAAAATCTCCTGCTATAAATAACCTCTCAAACAACGGATACTATGAACAATGTGATCCAACCCCTCCCAAAAGTGCCTTTTAATCTCCTCATCCAAGCCTATTTGCGGCGCGTACGCGCTAACGGCATTTAAAGTTAACTTACCCACCACCAATTTAATGGTCATTAGTCTATCATTCATCAGCCTGACCTCAACCACCGACTCTCTAAGGTGGCTATCTACCAGAATATCCACTCCGTTCTTACCCCTCCGGACTCTAGAGTACCACAACTTATACCCATCCAAACTTTTCGCCCTCGATCCGACCGACCTAGTTTCCTGGACACACGCTATATTAATCTTCCTCTTTTGAAGGATCTTCGGCAACTCTATAGACTTACCCGATTCTCAACCAATAGGCTCCCTGCCCCCTCGACCTCCCCTGCCTCCCGTACCACACCCTGACCCCGGCCCCACACTCTGCCCCACATGAGGACATGCCCTTAATCTATTATCCCAGCCTGTCGCCACTACACCTATGGCCAATCTAAAGAAGAGTCGCTAGTGCACAACCAACAACGACTCGAACTAGAAGAAAGCAAGTGACTACAAGTACACAAGTAGAATGACGGAACTATTGTGAACTAGAGTAACATCAATTAGCTAACACCAAAAGGGAAATCATAGAACGGGAGATACCAATTCCCGAGGACCAAACCTGTGTTGACTTGCTGTACTCGATGTAGTTGTATGCTCACGCACCGCTTCCAACCGCCCTTTGATGCTGCTCTTCCCGGTTGCTCTCCTTTTCTAGTGTTTTCGCACCCAACTTGTCTTCAACAAGTTCAAGAATTTCCCTGAAAACACAGAAAATGCCGTGACCTAAAAACAAAGAGGGCTTTCCCCCGCTATCACTGGTGTAGCCCTGACAGTAGTATGTGAAATATAGGAAAAAAACAGAGGACTACACAAAGTTCACCAAGTAAAATGAAGAAAAAAATAAAGTAAAAAAGCTGTGGAGTGGGGCTAAATGGTCTCCTTCAAAGGGTTAATTGTGAATTATGCAAGATTAATCAAGGGTTAGAAAATTTTTTTTTGATTGTCAAGACTGGGGAAAAAAGTTCCAAGAATTCTATACTAGGAAATTAAAGAAGTAAAGCTTGCGAAAAACACAACTAAATTAAGCTAAAATGCAGTGAATATTACAAAGAGAGAGCTCCAAATATACAGGTCTTGTTTAATGTAAACGAAAACCCAGTTCAAAGTTCAGAATTTTTATATAGTTAAGCACAAAGAAAGCTAATTTCTGTATAAAATGTAAAGGAAACAAGTAGAAACTAACATAAAATGCAGTAGAAGTTCCAAAAAGATAACCACAAATAAAGGATCTTTTTAAATGCAGGAAAAACCCAATTTAAAGTCAAGAAATTGTTATTACTAGTATATAATTAGCAGTATAAAAAAACAGGTACTGGAAACTAAACGGGAGAAACTAACAAAAATGAGGAAAAAATAAATAAGAAATTGAAAGTGAAAATTATACCTGGAGAAATGGAATATATATTTTCAAATATATATAATATATATTATAAAAATACGTTTATTTAAATAATTATTTTTATATTACATGCATGAAATATATATTTTACAACCTTTATTTGCTTTCGCTTTGAATTTTGTAAATAAATTATTGAATTTTTATTGTTAATACTAAAATTATTATTACAAATAAATTATGCTAATTAATTCTTTTACAATGCAAATTATTTTGTTATTCCAGCATTATAGATGCTTAAATACTTTTATTTTTTCACTACAAAAAATAGTAAAATTACAACAATTATTTTTACATATTGCAGCGGTCGATAACTCCCGTAATTTGTTGTTGCAGCGGTTCACAAAACTGCTGCAAGAAGGGTCGTCGCAATCAATTTACCGGAGTTCTGCTGCGATCGATGTGACGACTGCCGCAATTAATTAGCAGGAGTTATTTTGCGGCAGCTGAATCCCCATAAATTGATTATTAAATTAAAAAATTATATTTTTTACAAGCTCCGGCAATCAAAACCCATGCAATTCATTGAAGATATTAATTTCTTTTATTGTATTTTTTACAAATATTGAACTTTGAATATTATCTACTGATATATATATATACACACACACACACACACTTACTAGAAATATCAAACATATTTAGCATCACAAAAGTATTACTTTCATATATAAATAATGGGACTAAAAAAATGCTCAAAGCGATTTAGAAATGTTTCTAGCTGCATACAATAGCGTCAAACTAAATTTTAACATAAAACATTCACCCTAGCCATTCTAACATCCGCTCCCATCACATAATTATATTGTCATAATTAATTATCTAATTCAATTATAAAGAACTTCAATTGTGATCACTTGGATTACTGCCATCAAATGATTTTCTTGCGCCCATGGGTGATAGGGATCCACTAACTACATCTCTACGCCACAAACAAAATGAAACAATAAGATCTTTTGAATGCTAATTATAACTTGAGTTATTTCTTGAGCAGTAAAAATATAACTATAATCTCAAATACAAGAAAGTATCAACAGGAATAAAGTACAATTGATCCTCTAAAGGAGAGCGGAGAAAGATCTTTAGTTTTTTTTATATGAGTATCTCCTGATGCAGATAATATAAGTTGAAAAAACAAATTACAAGTTCATTTACCTTTGTAGGAGGAGAAGCAAAGAACCCCGCAAATTGCTCCAGTATTGTCCCTTCTTTCATTATCATATACGCCATAAAAGCATTCATCATTTGTTTGTTAGAGTTCACTATTTCTTTGTAGTGCTCTTGGCTTTAGTTGTGAGCATTCAATAATTTATTGTATTTCTCTTGGCTTTGGTTGTGAGCATTCAACAATTTATTATAGTTCTCTTGGCAATGGTTCAAACGTGAAGCATCACTACTTGAAGCATTCATACTACAAAAATGAGGTCTTGCATGTTTAAAAATTTTGCTGGGGACAGCTCCTAATACTAAGCACCTTACGCTGTCAGAGTGCTCTTTTTCTAACATTTTACCAACATCATACTTTGGCTCAAAGCAAGTTTAATTTTTTTCCTACATATTGTTTGTCACAACATTAATAAGTAACTAATTTTCAGATTTTCAGAGAAATTTTCAGATAGAAACTTCAGAATTGCAGAGAAATTTTCAAGCAACAAAATTTGATTGATTCAAGCAACAAAATTTTCAATTCACTCTCTCAAATGCTCTTCAACTCAAGATACATATTCCTAGCATCATTTCCAAAATTCAAGAAGATATAAGGAAAAGAGAAGGAGAAAACTGACCATGAAATAAGGCAAAATGATGATTTTCTGAATGACAAGCCATTGAAGGCCATAACCGACAAGTACTATAAAAGCCGCTATGAAAAGAACAACTTACAATGGGAAATACATAAGAGAAAAACCCCAGAACACCACCCAAATGCTTTCCCCATATCTGATGCCATTGATAGATAATTCAGAATGCATTCACATTTCAATTTCTTGATAGAGGCAACTGGTCCTACTACTTAACAAGGTAACACAAATTCACTTATAAATTGGATTTGGGAGCTAAGATCAGGCATTATACAAACGATGGGAAATCATGCAGTAGAAAGCTCATAGCAGCAAGAATGTGAACACTTAGGCATTATACGTTTTGCTTCATATTAAGCATATGTTCTCTCTCGCTTTGAATTTTACATGTAGTGGTGCTTAACAGCAAATGAGCAGATCCCAACTGCCAAATATCAAAAATCTGGTTAAAACATATTTGTTCAACTTACCAACTTTTTGGCCATACTTGAGTTCTTAAGTAAAACCCTACATAAATAGACTTCTTAAGAAAATTGATAATGCAACAGCAAGACAAGTAACTTTCTCAAAGAGAAGAAGAGGACTTTTCAAGAACACTGAAGAGCTTTCTGTTCCTTGTGATGCTGATGTTGCTATATACATATATTAGATTTCATACCCATAAAGGATAAATAACCTTCAGTAATCACAAAAATAAAGAAGAAACTTACACATATCTCTTTTGTCGCCTCATTCACATATGTTCCATCTTGTTTCTTATGAGTATCAAGATAAAGTTGTGCGCGTCCAGGCCTTCGTCCAGTCTCAACCATCTATAAATAAAGTGACCAACAAAATAGCTTAACTGGAATAGTTACATAAGTTAGTTTAATAATTAAAGTAAAATGATATAAATTAACACTTTTACCATTTCAGCCCTCCTTCTTCTGGAGTTAGGCTTGGAGCCACCTGTATATGTAAATGTTTGTTTCTTTCAAATTTCAGTATTCTTCCTGCACATTTCCTTACAAAATAAAATACTTGAAAGTCAATCACACAAATAACTAAATATAATCAAACATACAAGTAGAAGTAATTAAATAAATACCAAAGTTGTTTCTTTAAAACGGTAATCAACAAATATAGTCCATTGATCCCGTGGAATCCCATCCGGAATACTTTCCATAATCTGATATTTACTTTTGAGTGGATCATAGAATGGTCTCCACAAGTTTAGCCTATTTGCACTCCACTTTTTCCAAATAGAATTATAAACATAACGACGTGCAACTGACTCGACTGTCTTAAAACAAAATCATTTCTTCAAGAATAAAATATTGGTTAGCTTATCTGCTACATGCAAATATGAAGTCCAACAATAAAATACACGTGTAGCAGAAAGAGTTAGAGCTTATACATTTACAATTCGATCAAATACATGGTCAAAGTATGATATAGGTAAATCTGACCATTTCTCAAAGTGAATTGGAAATAAGGAGCAGTCAGTTGCTAAAATTTCACAAAAGCCAACAAGAAGGCCTTGTGCTTCTCCAAATGGTTCGTCCAGGTAATTGAATTCAAGCACGATACGTTCTCCACCAGATAAATTTAGAACATCCCTAACTTTCACTTTGAGCCTCTTCCTATCTTCTTCCGAATGTTTAATAAAAAAAAGCCAAGTTTAAATCTGAAGCAAGTGTGCCGTTGTTGCTGCTTTCTTGCTACTTCATTTCAGTACTTTAGGTTGTACTTCAATTTCTGGCTTGTTGCACTAGAAGTCTTGCAACCTTTTCTTTTTTCATTTATAAGTAATGTCCTTACTTTATTTTGATGTATGGTTTGGTGGAACATTGTTGATATAAATTGGCGATGTTTGATGGCACTTTTTTTTTACAATTTGTGATGTTCCTTTTTCTTGTAATGTTTAGGTTGTTTGGAATAGTAATTCACCAGATTAGTGAAGAATTTTATCGGACTTCTCAAGTTCAGAGCCATGTCTATGCTAAAAGGTGTAATCCACAATCTTACAAATCTTAATGGAAGAGCTGCGCCAAGTAAATGTAGATCTGCAGGAACAAAGTTGCTTCTTTCTTCACAAGAAACAGCAGAAGCTCTATTCCTCCCAAATATAAGAGCCTTCTATAATAGTACGGATATTGCCAAGAATGAAGCTGAAGCCATGAAATGTGAAAACACATTCAGGGAAGCTGGAAAGTCAAAACTGTCTTTGATTTCAAAAGTTACATGCATCAAAAGATCAAATCTGTCAACCGAGCTTTAGATGCTGCTGCACACTCAGAGAACCCCTCAAGATCCATGAAGTATGAATGTTGTTATACTTGTATCAGTAGTTAACATAAAAATGTTGTTTATGTCCCTTTCTCCAGTGGAGAAATTGTTAAAGATAGTCAAAAAACAATGCTTTTTCATTTCAACACTTTGACACTTTTGTGCTTTTTCTTGCCTTAAATCATTGATATATATACTAATTTGAAACAAGAATAGATTTTTATCTAATCCTATATTTGTTAGATTAAAAAATAAAAAATAAACCAACATCATTTTGGGGACTTTTAGTAGAGAAGGAGATCGAAGAGAAGAAGAAGAGGTAAAATAAGAGAAAATTAAAAAATAAACCGGCAGCAATTTGGGAACTTTTAGCTGTGGAGGAGGAGGAGGAGAAGAAGAAAGTGTACCTATAATATCTACAGTCCAATGTTGCATCGACTAATGTTGAATACTCTTTCTGGATGGTGTAGGGTGTGATGCAACCTGAACTGATGAAGTCGGCTGTGATACGACCTAAAAGGATGAAATCGATTGTGATGCGGTCTGAAAGGACGAAGTCGGCTGTGATGCCGACTGAACGGACGAAGTCGGCTATGATGCGGACTGAAAAGACGAAGTCGATTGTGATGCAACTTGAACCAACAGAGCCAAATGTGATGTGGCCTGAATCGATGCAGCCAAATTTCTTGTTGCCTGAACTGACGAACCGAACTATGATGGAACAGATGAAGCCGACTTTGTTGTTGCTTGAATTGACCAGACTGGTTGTGTATTCCCCTGAATTGACTTTTGCACGTTCTGCCAACGCTTGGTCTTCAGCATATATCTAATTAACAAACGATAAGCAAATTAAATAAATGCTGATGTAAACAAATCGAAACTTCCATCAGATTAAACTGATACGAACAAAACTCTTAATATGATATAGATTCATGTCAAACCAAAGTACAATAACATAAAGGCTTAATGATATGTCAAGACTCACTAACTTGCATATATTAAAGATATTCATACAAGTTATAACAACAAACTATGTTATTCAAGATTGCATTGCATCGACTCACGTTGAATACACTTTCTGGATGGTGCACGGAGTGATGCGACCTGAGTAAGTCAAATGTAACAATCCAAACCAAACAGTCCCCTTCTAATGCAATGTACAGATAACAATATAAAGTCTTTTTCTCTACTCAACCAAATTGATTCTTTAGACAGTCTAAGTCCAGAAGAATTAACAAAATAAGTAATAATCAATCAGCATACTGAAGATGAACAAATTTAACACAAAAAAGGATAAATTGGGAAAAGGGTGAAGTCTTTACAGATTAGAGTGCAAGAGCAACAACAACAACAACAACCCGGTATAATCTCACTTAGTGGGGTCTGGGGAGGGTAGTATGTACGCAGACCTTACCCCTACCCTGGGATAGAGACGCTGTTTCCAAATAGACCCCGACATCCTTCCCTCCAAGAACTTCCCACCTTGCTCTTGGGGAGACTCGAACTCACAACATCTCGGTTGGAAGTGGGGGTTGCTTACCATCAGAGCAGCCCCTCTTGTCATTAGAGTGCAAGAGCATTACTATAAATCAACCATATATTGCAGAAGACACAATTACCTCAAGGGTAAAGAAGGGATTAGTTGTAAAAGATTCATAAGTGGGTGCAACCCTCAATTAAGATTGAATCGATATCCGAAGTTGGATTTTCGTTAAATTAAAAAAAAAAAGGAAAAAAGAATAAAAGAAGTTAGACTATACCTGAGACTGAGAAGAAGAAGAAGAATCATGTGTAGGGAAAGGAACTCCACCCACAAAAATCATAGTGGCGTTTATGTTACAAAGAAAAAAAATTGTAGAGGATACAAAACACACAAATAAAATTAAAAGCCATCGCTATATCTATCCAGACATATGCTCCTCTATTGCAATTTGGATATTTTCATAATCAACATAAAAAAATTGTTCAAATTCTTGTTGTTGGTATGGCTCGTTCTCATATACTTTTTCTCCATCAACCTCTCCCAGATCAACCTCTCCCATATCAAATAAATCTCTTGGATTTAGATGTACATCCACACTCCATCCTTTGTCATTTTCATCATCAATATAGTAAACCATGTTTGCTTGAGATGCTTCATATATGGATCATGATCCTCACGATCACCGGTGCGAATCAATTTAGAAAAATTGACACAATTAAAATTCCAAACATCTCTTTTGAACCATAGTGTCAGCCCACTGGCATTTGAAGAGTACAACCTTGAACCAGCCATAATAATTAAGTTTAATAATATCCTCCAGCTTCCCATAATATAGCAAGTCTGCTTGCTTCGCATTTCTATCAACATTAGATGCAATGCAAGAAGTGTTAGAAATAAGAAAAACTCCACTATTTTGAGTTTGCAATCCTTGCTCTCTAGAAAAAATCCTAAATTTGAATCTATTAACGTTATAAGCCGTGAATCTTCTTGCATTTGGCGCTGGACCTTGTGCTGAGAACTTCATATTATTAGATATTGTGTCTGCTATATCCGGATTCATAATCTATATACAAAAAATAATTTCGTCAAAACTTATAAATTAAAATAAGAAAGCTACGAAAACACATTCTAATATTATTCACTAACTCGCTTTGGGATACAATTAGAGAACTCTTTAGTAACACTTCTCTCTACCTCTGTTGTTGAACATCTTCGCCCTTTTGAAGTCCTTTTGATGTGTTGCCTAAATTCACTAAAGAAGCGCTATACGTATTAATTAAATTTATGTTACTCTAAAACTTCTTTTATAGATAACACATAGCGATGAGCTTGAGTTTTCTCCAAAGGAGTCAAGGGGAATGTGGTGGAGCCTCCAACAGGTTTAGCTCGTTGAGGGAACATAGATGGCTTTCCAGAAGCCTTGCTATGATTTGGTTCATCACTTACACACTTAGGCTTATTTACTCTTAACTCAATATCCTCAAAATACTAATAACAAAGAGTTAGAGCTTCTTCAACTATATAACTTTCAGCTATAGAATCCTCTGCTTGTGCTTTATTTCCTATCAGAGATTTTAAATGACCTAAGAATCTGAAAAAAGACATCGTATTAGAACAAATATTTACATTGGAATAATATTACTAGATCGATTCAAATAATGTCAAAAAAAAGTTGTACCTTTTAACAAAATACATCCACCGATAATATACTGGGCCACCTTGTATTACTTCATCAACTAGATGGACAGTTAAGTATACCATTACAGTAAAAAATAATGGAGGGAACAACATCTCTAGGTGGGATAGAGTGATTATAATCCGATCTTGTATATTTTTAAGTCCGAGAGGCTCAAGCTTTTCACACAAAAATGTCTAAAAAAGGAAGAAAACTCTACTAAAACTGCAACAACGTGGTTTGGAAGCTCATTACGAATTGCAATCGGCAACAATTGTTCCATAATGATGTGACGATCATGGCTTTTTAATCCAAAGATTAGTTTTTGATTCCAGATCAATACAACGAGATATATTAATTGCGTAACCATCTGGCATTGAGACATTCTTTAAAGTTTTTTGGAAAGCTACTTTCTTCTCTTTTGGAATTGTAAAAGCAGCAAGCTAATAGTCATCTTTCTTTTCTGGCCAAAGATCACGGCTCATACCCATATCTCGTAGATTTTTTCGAGCCTTAACATGATTTTTGATTTTTCTTTATCATTTAATAAAGAGTATATAATATTATCAAACACATTTTTTTCAATATGCACAGGGTCTAAATTATGGTGTAATGAGTTGAATTCTCAATATCGAAGACTAAAGAATATGCTTTTTTTTTCTCCATTGCTGAGTTACATCTTCCCCAACACTCCTTGCCTATTTCTTTTTCTTTTATCATTCAACTCCGCTACTTTTCGAAATGTGATAGCAATATCTTTCACTTATTATCAAATGTCGGACCCAAATAACTTATTGGGGGGGGGGGGGGGGTTGGGAGGGGGGAGGGCTCTCTTCCACATTTCCATCAAAGCAAAGCTTCATCAATCTAAATTTGTGATTTCTAGCCAAAAATCAACGATGGCTAATAAAGCACCACTTTCTACTATGCCGAAGTCGACAAAGTTCTGTATCAAAATTACAAGAGGGACATGCAAAACCGGTATGTATGTTCCAACCAGATAAAATATTAAGTCCAGGAAAATAACTGACTATCCACATAAAAGATGCTCGCATTCTAAATATTTCATCCTTTGATGAATAAAAAGTTTCCACACCTTCACTCCACAACTCATTTAACTCCTTAATAATGGGTTGCATGTATACATCTATATTATTCCCTGCCGTGCGTGGACCTGGAATGATCATTGATTGGATAAAATTTGGTTGCTTCATATACAACCAAGGTGGAAGATTATATGGAACCAAAAGAACTGGTCAGATGCTATACTTAGTAATCATCATCCCAAAATGGTTAAAACCGTCACTAACTAGGCCTAATCGAACATTTCGAGGATCAGAAGAAAACTCTGGAAACATTATATCAAACCTCTTCCATGCTTCACCGTCTCTAGTATACCTTATGATTCCATCTTTGTTACCAACCCTCGCATGCCATTTCATATGCTATGCTGTTTGAGAACACATGAACAATCTTTGCAACCTTGATTTTAATGGAATGTAACGCAAAACTTTTACATGCTTCTTCTTTTGCTTCTTAGTTGTAGCAGACTGCTTCTTCTTACCTGAAGCAGACACAACATTTTTGTTGCTTTTCTTATCAGGCTTCCACCTAGAAGTACGACAATACTTGCATGCTTCCTCATCAATATCATCTTCCCAGTACAACATGCAGTCATTCAGACAAGCACAATCTTAACATAATCAAGACACAACTTATTTATGGTATTCTTAGCTTCATACAAAGAATTAGATATTTTTGCAAATATAAATGCATCCCTAAGTAGACCTATTATCATAGACATTCTCTTGTCACTCAGTCCAGACAAGCACTTGTGATGGACCCACATCAATGCTCTCGTGTCTTAAGCCCCAAAATGTTTCATTAGTCAATAATTCTATAGGATTTTCAGGAGGTACTGTATCATGAGTAACTTCTATGTTGTTATAACTGTGCACCACATCCATTTCTCCATGTATAATCCAAGTGACATAAGTTTGAGAGAATAGTTTGCAGACCAAATGGTCAAATACTATATCTTTAGTCTGCCACTTTCTAAAGTCATATTTAGGACATGGACATTTATTCTATCTCTTATAGCTCCATTATTAAATGCAAACTCTATAAATTGATTCAAACCAAGTAAATATTCTGGTGCATGCCTCGACATTCTAATCCAAGATTTATCTATTAAAAAAATAGATTAACATGAAACAATATCACCTGCAAGATTTTCAAAGCTATAAGATTAGTTAACACTTTATATGACAACAAAAGGTAAATGTAACCAAAAGCTAACCAAAAAATAGTAATTAACAGAAGAAGTTGTGATATTATCTAGATGAGAACTGAAAATTAGTCATTTTCGAAATAACATACCAAATGCAACAACTTTTCTTCAGTTAAGATGTAGTATTCAAGTAGCTAGTTATAAAAGAAGGAACATGAATCAAATGAACCATCTCGTGCATAATTTAATGCAACAGTTTTTCTTCAGCTATAAGGAATGAATCATGAATCAAATGAGCTATTTTCTTCAATTCTAAATTTTGAACAACCACATCTTAAATTTTATACTTGAAAGTTTGAAGTTAGGGTCTGTTAGAGGCTACTTCCGCTGACAGGTCTAAATTTGAACTGTGTTCAAACTTTAGACTCGAAGGTCTGAAGTTTGTTTCAGAGGCGACTATACTATAAAAGAGGGGGATTCTTTTTGGAAAGTTGTTAGAATAAATGTTTGCTAAGCAACATTGTCCCCAAATAAGTGATCTAAGCAAGAAAATTATCCAGGGGAGAAAGAGTCTTGCACGCAGTGGTATTAAACATCCCACTGTATCTAAGGAATATTAAAGCAAAGAAAAGAAGATGCTGCACATGCCATGCCAAAAATTAGACAAACCAGTGCAGTAATTAAAGAAATAATGGAGAAAAAATTAACCAAAACTGAAAAGTACAGTGGCAAATCAATTTATTTTACTGAAAAACACATCGACAGAACATGAAAGAAACGACGAAGTAGTAATGTGTTCTTAAAGTACTATTGAGGCAATAAAGCAGATTGCATGCCAAAAAATTCTAGGTTCATTGAGAAATCAAGCTAATAAATTGCATATAATCAACATAGAAACCTCAAATCAACCAAAAAACTCCAAATAAATAGAGAAACATCAAATCCAACAGAAAATACCCAAAAAAACACAAAAATAAAGTGAACACCAACATGCAAATTACAAAATACAAAAATACCTAGCTGCACAAAATCGAAATTGGACAAGATGAAAGACAAATTGCAAATAAATTGAAGAACACCGTGGATTTTCTAGTCAAAAATCCACACTAGGACTGAAGAACACTGGTCGTGAGAAGGCTTTGATTCACAGTCCAATTTGATGTGTGAGAGAGAGAGGCAGTCGCTTGGAGACTGAAAAAAGGTTTTGGGCCTTAAAGGTTTTGGCGGAGAAAAAATGAGGGACAATAAAAATATAGTGGGAAAAATTAAAGGTTTGGCGCTCTTTTGCTTTTAGTGCAGCAAATCCCCGAATTTATAATTAATTGCGTCAGTTAGAGATGAAGTCCCATAATTTGATACCATTTGCTAATTAACTGTCGCAATTTGACTGTTTTTTGTAGCGTTTTAATTTATAAATAATAGTTATTTAATCTATAGGTAAGTCCATAATATAAATTAAAAATGAAAATTATAATACTTAAAAGTTTTTAAAAATAAAAGAAGATAAATATTTATAATTTAGAGGGTAAAATAGGTATTTGTCAATCCAAAATTTGAAAAAATTAGTTGAGTGACCTTTTGCGTGCAGTAAAGAAAAATACTTGACGAGATAATTTGAGATAGTTGAGTGGTCATTTGAGTAATTGACTCCAATATCACACGATAAGTATGACGAAGAACTCCCGTTTCAAGAAGTAATAATGAGTTCAACAATTTTTAATCAAAACACAGAAGCAGAAGGTGGTGCACATGAAGTAGGAGAATCATCGTTAAGTTTCTGCGGAATATGTGCAGAAAGGAAAGAAAGGGATGAAATGTTTACAATACAACCATGCAGCCACATTTTTGGTTCGAGTTGCTGGAGATTGTTCTGCGCACAATGTAACGTGCCATGGCTTAGTGGAACTGAATGTGAAGATTTTCAACGGCTGAATGTGGATGAAAGAAGCAGGAAAGATCTTATGGTGAAGGAACCTGCAAAGGCTAAAAAGTGGGGTACATGTCCTCATTGCAAATCCTCTGTGGAAAAAACATTGGGATGTTTACGTATGACTTGTAGGTGTGGATCACAATTTTGCAATAAATGTGGAGTGACTTGGACAATAAATCATGTTTGTTGATTTATCATGCTCAACTATGCCTTCTAAGAAATTTGACATTTCTTGCAAATATAATTTGGTTTATAAGTCGAGAGTCGAATCCTACGAGGAATTAACCTATTAATCACAACTACTAGTTTCGCAAGAATTCAAGTAATCAACCTTTAGAAATACTAAATATCGATTTGACTGTTTACTAACTAAGAGAAAGTAATTAAAATGCAGTAATTTATAACTGACAGAGCAAATGTTTAGGTTTGGAAAAGTCTACGGTTATGATTTTCCCTATTCTCGGAATCTTCCCCGCTACATTTCTTATAAATTCGTCTAAATATTTTTGGCTGACCGTGAGCACTTCGAGTATCATAGCTCTCTCTCTCTCTCTCTCTCTCTCTCTCTCTCTCTCTCTCTCTCTCTCTCTCTCTCTCTCTCTCTCTCTCTCAACTACCACAATTTACTAGACATATTCTCTTGAACTACGCTAGCTGACACTAATTCACCGCTCATTATGATAGCACCAATGTTTCGTTATCTCTAATCCCACCTGTAAACCCTCTGTATTGATCTCTTAAATACGTTAGAAGTGGTGTTGTTCAACAACTATCTAAATGTGTACTCTCTCTCGAGTAATACACACTAAATAGGCACAGTTAATTGAAAGCTCTTTAATCAACAATAACGAAAATATAGTTGAACAAGTAGAGAAAGATCAGCGGCAAATTTATATTAAACATAATGGAAAATTATCCTCCAATAGGTTCCACAAACCTAGATTAGAAAGTTTAGCTACGCATAACCATACTAACAATCATATTAATAATTGAAAGCATTAAAATACAAATTAAGAAAGAATAGAAGAGAAAAACTCTTGCGATTTGTTGCTTCTATGTGTTCCCGTAGCCTTTTTTCTCTCCAATAATGTATCACCCCTAAGAAATATATATAGAACCCTTTTTATATATTTGGAGGTGTGTAGGGTCGAAACTACCAAGTCCTAGCCGAAATAAAATAAACTTCGCCCTTAGCCCTTTCGCTTAGCGCCTGACGCCAACCAGGATGCCGAAATTTTTTCACTTCTGTGCTATTCTGCCATTGGCGTTTTGGTTGGTGCCTGGCACCAAACTCGGCACCAAAATCATACTCCCTCTAAATTCTTCTGTTTTTACTTTACTTTGCATGCAAGCTTGCCAAATCACTTAAAATTGACTCCTACACATATAAACACCATTATTACGATCGAGTCACAAATAGTTACTCTGAAGTTAGAAATATTGAGGTATAATGCAAGGCAAATTAGATGCGAAAATATGGATTTTAGCCTAATATTACCACCCCACACTTAAGCTCTTGCTCTTCCTCTTCCTCGAGCACCTTAAAACCTTGCTAACCAAATAATGCACGCAAGACATCATATAATGGACGAATCTTTGGCAATTCAACACTCTACATTTATGACATGGTTGATATTAACAAACCTTTCCTAATATTCACATGCTGGAATATTAGTGACCAATTACAAACACTCAAACAACCTACCCATGACCACCCAACCTTAAAGACCGACTCGTCGTCAATAAGCACTCTCAACTCGTACACTCACCCAATAAGAGCTGTTTAATAACGTCACCTATCTGTCATGAAATCATTTGCCTCACCAAAGAAAAAGAGAGCATCTCGTCCACACATCCAAATATGCGTTCGAATATAATTTAAGGGCATCACATATATGAACAAAGAACCACTCATTCTCACAAAGAAATTCATGTGCATTCCGTGGTTGTACCATAGGCTTGCCCCTAGTGTATATCTCCACTATTCTAAGCTCATGAAGTCTAAGATGTCTCTACGGGTTGTAATGTAAGCTAAGGGATGGGTAGTATATATTTTGGGTATAGTGAATCACCTTCCTAAGTACTTTAATACACTACGCTTAACTTTTCACTATACATTTTTCATGATCAATTCAAGCAATTCCACGAAATCTTATACAACTTGGCAAATTTTCTTTAAGCACAACTCTATATTCACTAGCTTGGATCACGATGAATAAGAGGTGTGTGTGTGTGTGTATATATATATATTATATATATATATATATATATATATATATATATATATATATATATATATATATTTCTTTTTTTCCCTTTTCCAACACTCTCCCTAAATTTAGGTTGCCCGACTAATGATGTTTTAAACGTACGTGCACCTTTTTGGCATTTCCTATGGTTCCACTCAAAAGCTACCCAACTCTCACCTTATTTGTGTAGCAATTTACGTGCTTTCGCAGGTAAAGGTTCAACAAAAACATACTTAACGAACCGCATACATCATCTACTTATCGAACCGCATACCCAATCTAAGGATAATTTTTATTTATGGTGATATAATATCTAAATAGACAATCAAAGAACCGCATACATCATCTCCTAGACTCAGAAAGCTTACTTATTTTGCTTTGACTGACACATAGGGAAAGTTCTATTCAAACACATGATAACACCGAATGTAATCAACATCTTACATCACACAATGAACATGACCCCAATCGGTGCGGTTCCATTCTATCTCTCAAATTTAAGCAAGTAATCACAAAGCCAAGAAGTACTAAGTGATAACGCATTACGCGAACAATGAGTCAGGTAACTGAGAGAAAGCGTCAAAGATAGGCAATTCAATCTTTCATGGCATCAATTTTTACTAAAACCTGTTAGGAAGGATATATGCATGCTAAGGCCTAACTATGCTAGCATCAATCAGGTCAAAAGGCCCATAGGACACTCAAGTTTTCTTCCCTCGATTTCCTTAGAAATAAGAAAACAAAAAAAATTACCATATTTAAGTTACATTCCTTGAAAAAGAACTGATGGCAAAAGAAACTCAAGAGGGATTATTATCTACCTACGATTAACTAAAAAAAAAATTGAATTTATTTTCATTGGACCTTAATCCATCAAGAAAGCTGTCCAAAAGATCAATCGCCCAGAAAAGTCCAAACTTAATAATTGTTATTTTTTGTTTTGTTTTTTGTTTTGTTTTTTGAATTAAGCTACTAAGCTAATTCTACTATACTACATTACTAATTCTATTAAGCAATTAAAATCAAGAAGCTAGAATTTAAAAGGAACTAGAATCTAAAAATAAGAAGTTACATTACCACCAGGTACTAACATACTACTGCTACTCGTCAAAGGAAATTCTCCACCTCACACTTACAGTGTCCTTAGTGCACATACAAAAAATATATAGCAGGAGGGTGGATAGAAGGAACTCGCTAGCTAAGCGGACCCGTTCGGGTCATAGTTGGAGCCCTCTCCGTCTGATTATCATCTACCAATCTACGTGTCTGCCTCGATCTACGAGACCTCGAAGCACCTGTTGTGCCATCCTCTACAATGCTCACAATGGCTAAAGGCCCATCAGCGCCCTCACCTGCCTTGCCCCTATCAGGAGATGGTGGAATAGTGTTGATCCTCAAAAGAATAGAGAAGGCCACCCGATGACAATCCCAAAATCTTGTTGGCCGACCCCAATAATGGGAAATCCTAGGTCAACTTCTACTTCTCTTTCTCTGTCACCCCCACCTTTTGCAAAAACAGACTTATCATATGATACATGTGACGCTGCAGGTTGTCATCTGGTTCTTTCCTAGCAACAACGCTCAATTTTGGACTATTCTCCGGTGGTATCGCTGAGATTCTAGAAACTTGGTCGGTGTCGTCACAATCTCATCAGCTCCCTCATAAACCGACCCCTCCCGCTATAGAAACATCTATGTCAACAAGTTCCCGTAGAAGAACCTCCCGGAGTCATCCAGAAATCTAGTGCGAGCCATCTCATTGAGCATTAACTGACCAATATTTACAGTTTTCCCCATCATTAGAAAATAGATCAAACAAACCTCGCTCTTGTGCAATTATAAGAATGCTCACCCGGTATAGTACGAGCAAGAACAAAGTTTTATCAGACCTTAGCTGTTCTGTTGAAGTCAGTCCGACATATGTCCCTATGGTTATCTTCTTGTTGTGAACGAATCCACTTCTTCATCAAGATCACCCCACATAATGTCTAATGGATGGACGGGTAATCTGTTCTGTGCATGAACTTTTGAAAAATTTGCGAATCATGGTTCAGAGCCCCCAAAAAACACAAAAAACACCTAAGCTTGCAAGTTGATTCACACACCTCGTACATCGCTTCATTTTTCTTACAATTCCAATTAGCATATAGTTCTTTCACCATGCTCAAATTAGTTGTCCCGGGGTACTTTGACAAATGGTGCAGCTTCAACTCGTTTATCCTATCTAGAACAGTAGAAATATTGTTCCAAAGATGTGGTGTAGATGCCCATCTTTGAGATATAACACTCGTAAGGTACAAAGGAGTGGTATCGTCTTTTTGCATCATCTCTATCTATCTAGAGGGCTTGATGAGGCACATGAGGCTGCTTTGTCGAAGGCTCATCCACTTGCTTTCCTTTTTTCAATTTGCGTGAAGTAACCTCACTTTATTTGTGCTTCTTTGTAGATGGGGAAGTCGTAGAAGAATTTTTCGTTGCCTTTTGCAAACCTTTTCGAGCCATTAGTACCGACACCTGGTGCTTGAGAGAAGAAAAAGCAGCTCCTTGGGGGAAACGATTCGGAGAATGAGAGAGAGAAAACTGGCATTTGGAGGGGGGAGGGGTTGGGTTTTAGGGTGTGACAACTCGGGTTGGTTGTTATGTTAGAAGGTATGATTTTATTATTATTTGGTGGGGAAACAGGTTTGGGTCGGGTTGAGGGTAAAAGGGTAGGGGACTAACCTGGGCATTTTCATCCGCGCCTAGCATTGAAGAGGGCAACTGTGCATTTTTTTTAATTTTGCCTCTGATGTTTTCGTTAGCGCCTAGCACCCAACTGGGCGCTGAATTACTTCTAATCTTTTTATTTATTTATTTTTTAAATTTTGACTAAATGATAGCTAAACAAAAACAAGAAAATTGGGTTGACTCCCAACAAAGCTTGATTTAACGTTACAACATGATGCAGTCAATTGAACTCTCTTAACACTTGAGACTCTTTCGAATGAATCATCGATACTACTTTTTCCTCATCCATGCCAAAGTAATGTTTTAACTTTTGCCCATTGACTCTAAATCTGTTCATTTCATTCTCAAATTCAATTTCTAAAGCTCTACATGGGAATACTTGCACAACTTTAAATGGTCTTGACCATCGAGACATCATCTTACCCGAAAATAATTTCAATCTTGAGTTGTACAACAACATGATATCTCCGGGTTTGAAAATTCATTTTTAATATGTTTATCGTGCATCATCTCCATCCTTTCTTTGTACAACCCAATGCTTTCAAAAGCATTGTAATGGAACTCATTAAGTTCATGCAGCTGTATGACTCTATTCGTACGAGCAACTTCCAAGTCAAGATTTAATTGCCTTACCGCCCGAAAAGCTCTATGCTCTAACTCCAGTGGTAAGTGACACATTTTTCCAAACATCAAGTTGTATGGTGACGTACCAATCAGAGTTTTGAATGTAGTACGGTAAGCCTATTTAATGCATCATCCAATTGTTTTGCCTAATTAGTCCAAGTAGTGTCACACCTTCTTTTTGGCTATCCACAACCCGGCGAAGGGAGTAGATAAGGGAGTTTTTCCAATTTACGGACAATCGAAACCGGATTCAATTATTTTAGAGAATTTTAGAGTCGCCACTTGGGAGATTTATGGTGTCCCAAGTCACCGATTAGAATTTCGAATCGAGGAAAGAATGAATCTATTTAATAGTCTGCGAACCAGAAATCCCGGTAAGGAATTATGTTAACCTAGGAGAAGGTGTTAGGCATTCCCGGGTTCCGTGTTTATAGCACGGTCGCTCAATTGTTATATTTGGCTTAAATTACCTGATTTTAGAACATGTTTTAACTTATGTTCTTTCTAACCTTAAACTGCTTTTATCATTATTTTAAAGAGAATTGCAACGTTGTTAAAACATGCCTCGAACCACGTCACATAAATGCACCCGTGGATTTTGACACATTCCAACTTCGTTGAGATTTGGATTTGGGTCACATAAATGTGCACCCGTATTTTGAAAGTATGTTTTTAAAATGCGCGCCTATAGCAACTGCGTCTTTGCTATTTGCAGGAAGGTCGTGAAATTTGCTAAACGACACTTCCTTTTCTATGGGTCTTGATAGGGTAAGGAACCATCATATGTATCTGTTGAATTAACACGGCTCATTTTTATTTTTTATAAGGGCTTTTTAATGTGTGCTAAATTTCTACTCTTACGGGGGCTTGAATACAATAATGGTTTTATCTATAGACTTGGTGCTTGGGAAACATTATGTATGCCTTAGCCTCGTTCATGGCCAATGGACATATAAATAAATTGAAATTTGGGACAGCCCTGGAACACTTGTTGCTTAGGCTGCAATTGGCAACCATTTTCTGACTGGTTTGGGCTGTTAATCACTTAGCCCACTAAAAGTATCAGATTTCAGCATTTAGATGCTTACTAGGCCTCACATATGAGCCCAGTACTGATTTGAACCAAAGAGTCCAATGGCTACCAAGAGTTTGGTCTCAAATCATGTTCATAAAATTGATTCTTTACCCATTCATGGAGGAAATAATAACAACTATTTTTTACTACTTTTCTAACATCAAATTTGAATCATACGATTCATATACTCATTAGTCAGAGTATATAAATCTATTTTCCAACATTCAGTTACATTTTTTCAGGTCCTACTATATGAAACGAATCTAAAATAAGCTATTACTAAACATTATGAGATTTAAAACTATGGACTATACTACTTTCTAGGTCTGGTAGCTCTAAGTGCACAAATTCAGCACTTGAGCCGACCAGACTAAAATTGAAATTGACTACTACCCAAGCATATATAAAATTTGAACTGAAAGTCCCATTATTACACACAAAAAATAGTCCCAAAATGTCCAGTTATTACAAAATTGATTCATTCTAACGGTAACTACAACATAAGGATCATTTTATTTCTAAACTCATTTTCAGGATTAAATAGGGAAATGGGGGAAATAAAAATAACAACAGAATCTAAATGACAGTGGGATCTTCACATTTGAAAGTATATTAAACTTTGAATATTCACATATACATGAGCTCTAAAGGGTACTTGTAATGCAGCAAAGGAAACAACCTATGAGTAAATAGAGAGGATCATCTAAGCAACCAACAACTAATAAAACAATATTTCCAGATTTCAGCAGAGTTTTTGGAGAGTTAAATCTTCAGAAAATGATTCAAAACAATCCTAATGCTATTTTCAGATATAGAATCAGTATTTCAGCTTTAAAATTGTGGAGAAAAGTTTGGGACCAGTATTTCCAGCTCCAGTGTTAAAGATAAAGGTTTCTGGATCCCCTCTAATGCCCCAAATGATTCAATTTATAGCAAAAATGTTAGGCATCAGAATTTGCTAGTTTCTTTTTTGTCCTCACCTCAAATTATATTTTTTGCCTAAGTAGTCCTTCAATTCTTAACTTGTGCCTCAAGTTTGAGGCTGGAATTATGTATCAGTCCCTACTAGAAGGTTCTAAAAGACTCTTATCAGATTTTAAAAAACTCCAATTCCTTTTGTACCCTTACTAGCTTTCCTAAATTACCCTACCTATGAATTTGACCCCAATCAGTCATTTTAACCCTAGTTAAGCTCTAATTAGCCTTGGTTAGTTCTTTGACTCCAATTCAAACACAATCAACCTTGGTCGACCAAATTTGGGTCAAATTTAGATTAGCAGACTCATAAAAATTAGAATTAACCAAAACGTAACAGGCTTCTATACAGGATTAACATAACAAGGGATCAAATATCCAGAAAGAGTGCATATATCTATCAAACTTAGCTTTCAAAAATGATTCAATCAATGATATTCAGAAATACTTAAGAGCAAGAAGAAAAATGAACAATCAGCTTATGAATCAAAACCTTAGGAACATGAGTCAACTAGGCATATCAGAAATTAAAGAAAAATCAACAAAAGGAAGTCAATTGAGCCCTAAAATCATATTACAGAAGACTAAACAAAATTGCTTTCTAAAATCAGGGGACCAATACTTAGCAAGATATCAGTATTGCCCAAGAAAGGCTTTCAGAGAGGTGACAGACAATCATATGAATATCGAATCCATTTTCAAATGACCTTGTGGATAAACAAAAAAATCACCAAAAGAGAATCTAAAAAAGTTGAGACTATCACATATTCACCTACAGGATCTAAACAATCATTTCAAACAATTAAGCACTTAGTCAGGTTCTGAAACTCTCAAGACAGTGTTTAATCAATTCCGAAGCTTGGGGGCGGGGGTTCTTGAAGTCGTGAGACCTCAATAGGTCTCAGATTTGGGATTTTGAGAGGTTCGGGGTTATTTGAGACTCGAAGGTGGCATGGTTGGTGTTAAGGAGGGTCAAAGACTGTCTAGGAGAGTTTTGAGGCTTTTCCGGCAAGTTTGGGATTTAGGGTTTAGCTTCGGATGAAGATTCGAGGTGTTCCATGGGGATTATAGAGATGTGAGGTGCATTGTTGGAATGGAGAAGTCAGGGTGTCTCAATGGTATAATTTTGGCCGACTTTAGAATAAGGTCGCCGGAGGTAGGGTTTCCAGTGACCTTTGAATGGATATTCGAGGCGAAGGGGTCGTGTTCGTAGGTAGCTGATTATGGGACGGGGTAGAGGAAGCCATGGTGGTTAAAGGGTGTAATTTTGGGGCCGTTTGGTTGCCGACCACCTCCGTGAGTCGATTTCCGGCGGCGGCAGTGGGGTTGTCAAGCAGTGATAAATGGTGGCGTTGGGGTGGTCAATGGCTGTTGACGGGGTGGTCAATGATCGGCGGTGGAGATACGAGGAAGGTGATTTTGGTCTTGTATATACTGAAGGGGTTTGGACATATATGTATGGATCTGGGTGGGGTTTGGGAACCGTTGGATTGGGGTGAAATCAACGGCTGGGATGATGGGATCTCAAAGTGGTGTCGTTTGGTTTAGTGGATGTGAGGACTGGACTGGCTGGTCGTTTGGGCTGGGTGTGTATGGAATTAGAGAAGGAACGAGTTGGGCCACTCAGGTCTGGCCCAATTGTGGCTAGCCTGAGTGGCTGCCTACATATGTATACATGTATTGTATTTTTTGTTATTATTTTCTTTCTTTTCTTAAAATTAATTAGTATATTTATTTAAAACCACAAATCACAAATAAAATTAAAACCAATCAAAATTGAACAAACAGAGCTTCAAGTGCTGGCACATATATATATTTTTTGTATTTTAATTGATGAAACAAGTTTATTTAACAATTAAAACCCTAATTAATCCTGACACGCAGTAATGAACATGCAATTAATGTCCAAAAATTAAAATCCTAATATTTTAAATGAGAAAATCCTAAACTTTAAGAGTTATGTAGGAGTTTGTTTCGACTGGTCAAAAATCATATGCTCACAGCTGCCCCTCTTTGCGCGGGAACACGAAGGGTTTTCGTGCAAAGACAAGTGAGCAAATATGAGCAATTTCGTCCAATTGAATACTCCATGTGAAGCATTTTGAAAACTTTCTGACCGAACCTTACTTTAAAGGTTGCCTACATATCCTCGCAATAGAGGAATCAAGTTTGTATAGTTCTGGAAGTATTGGTAGCTGGGACTACCGAGAGACTGTGATTAGCTGTTGTTACTGTCCGCTATCCTTCTTATTACTCCTTATAAAAAGTAAAAAGAAAACTATTCTAAACTATAAACTGCGGGTTACAAAGAAAAGCCTATCTACGTCTTCAATCTTGATCCTTGTTGCTTTGTTGCCTTGTATCTCTTTTTGCGAACCTCTTGCGGCCTCGCTGACTATTTGCCTTTCTCTTCAAGTCCGATGCCGAAGTGTTGGATTTTGACATTTATTCCATTGAAAGTATTCCCTCATTCTACAGGTGGGTGCCTGACAGATGAACTAAGAGTTGCGTTGAAAAATATTCCCTTGTTCTCTAGGTGGGCTCCTGATTGCAAAAACTTAAAACTAAAAAGTATTCCCTTGTTCTCCAGGTGGGCGGCAGATTGCAAAAACTTTAAACTGAAAAATATTCCCTTGTTCTCCAGGTGGGCGCCTGATTGCAAAAACTTAAAACTGAAAAATATTCCCTTGTTTTTCAGGTGGGCGCCTGATTGCAAAAACAAAAAACTGAAAAATATTCCCTTGTTCTCTAGGTGGGCGCCTGATTGCAAAAACTTAAAGATGGAAAATGTTCCCTTGTTCTCCAGGTGGGCGCTTGATTGCAAAAACTTAAAACTGAAAAATATTCCCTTGTTCTCCCGGTGGGCACCTGATTGCAAAAACTTAAAACAAAAAAATATTCCCTTGTTCTCCAGGTGGGCGCCTGATTGCAAAAACTTAAAACTGAAAAATATTCTCTTGTTCTCTAGGTGGGCGCCTGATTGCAAAAGCTTAAAACTGAAAAATATTCCCTTGTTCTCCAGGTGGGCGCCTGATTGCAAAACTTAAAATTGAAAAATATTACCTTGTTCTCCAAGTGGGTGCCTGATTGCAAAAACTTAAAACTGAAAAATATTTCATTGTTCTCCAAGTGGGCGCCTGATGGCAAAAACTTAAAACTGAAAAATATTCCCTTGTTCTCCAGGTGGGCGCCTGATTGCAAAAACTTAAAACTGAAAAATATTCCCTAGTTCTCCAGGTGGGCGCCTGATTACAAACTGGTCTCGACAATCCTCCAGTGCTGACAATTTAAAGAAAATGCTATATTTTTTGAAAAGGTATTATTTCCACCATGTCTTACTATGAGTTATATCTGCCGGGGATCTGCTGGGGATTGGAGGTTAAAATTACTTCCCATTATCTAGGCAGGTCCTGACAACTCTTGTTGACTCTTGCTGGGGAAATATCTAATCTAAGTCTCATTTTTTCAGGAGGGTCCTGATAACTCTTGCTGACTCTGGTTGGGGAAATATCTAAGTCCCATCTTTCAGGGAAGTCCTGGTAACTTTTGCTGACTCAGGTTGGGGAAATATCTAAGTCCCATCTTTCAGGGAAGTCCTGGTAACTCTTGATGACTCAGGTTGGGGAAATATCTAAGTACCATCTTCAGGGAAGTCCTGGTAACTCTTGTTTTTTTGGTAATTAAGGTTTTTCATTAATCACCAATGAAGTAGCTTTACAAAAACACAGTCGAGCTTCAACTCAGCTGGCTGTCTAGGAGCTAACATATAAACTATATCTACTATCCTAACTATCCAACACTACTATATGCGAAGGTGTTGTAATATTTGTCTAATTTGTGGGATAACTCTAACATTATAATTATACACTATGTCTCTTAGTAGGGCAGTGTTACGACGCGATATTTTGTTGAAGACTCTTGCATTCCTTTCCAGCCAGATAGCATATGCAAATTCAGCTGTATCCATTTTGAAAGTGGTAGCTCGAACTGTTCGACCTTTGGCTTTGCTAATCAACCACTGCATTTTCTGGTTCCAATCAAAACTGGGTGGGTAGGTTTCCTGCAACCAGTTCATTGTTCTTTCCCATAAGTCCACAGTGACAGGGCAGTTCATTAACAAGTGATCTCTTGTTTCTGGGTAGGTTTGGCACAAGGTGCATTGTTGATCAATACTCATTCCCCATCTGTGAAGTCTGTCATTTGTTGGGAGTCTATCCTGTAGGAATAGCCATAGGTTAAAAGTTGCTTTTGGCCTTGCTTGGTTCTGTATGATTAAATTCTTCCATGGGACTCTCGGCACTGCTTGCATCTGTGACTGGTACAACTGTCTAGTCGAGCACTTCTGTTCCTTCCAATTCTGGATCCTTTGTAGAATATCTCTAGATTGGATGATCTTTCTCACCATTCAACTTGCTTGAGCAGGAATTGTAATGGATTCTATTGGTCTGTCTTTGATGTAATATGCAGTGATCCACCTAATCCACAGCTTGTCCTTTTTATGCGCTAGGTCCCAGCAGGTCTTTGCAATGGCAGCTTTGTTCCAGAGCTTTAGGTTAGTTAGGTTCATCCCACCAACTGATTTGGGGTACACATTTTGTCCCAAGAGATGTATGCTTTCTTAGTTACAGTGTTCATCCCGGACCAAATGAAACTTCTACAGATGCCTTCAATCATTTTGAGTACTTTCACAGGTAATATAAACAGTTGTGCCTAATAAGCTTGGACTCCAAAGATAACAGATTGCACCAGTTGTATCCTTCCAGATTAAGACAGTGTCCTGGCAGTCCAGGATGTGATCTTGGCAGTGATTCTGTCCACTAAAGGTTGCCATTGCAGCAGGGTGATTTTCTTGGTGGACAGTGGAACTCCAAGATACTGGAAAGTCAATTGGCCTTGTTCATAGCCCAGGTGGTCAAGGACCTGTTGCTGTATAGGCAGTGGTACTCCTCCGAAATAAACTGAGCTCTTGCTCAGGTTGGCCTGCAGTCCTGAAGTTGCGGAGAACTGTGAGTAGCATTTGGACAGAGCCTTGACAGAGTTAGGGTCTCCTTAGGCAAACAGTAGCAAATCATCAGCAAAACACATATGTGTAATGACCAGTTTTTTGCATCTGGGGTGGAACTGTTAGGCTGGATCATCCTTTAGTGAAGTGCAGGATCTGCTTAAATACTCCATGACCAAGGAGTCCTTGTAACTCTTGCTGACTCAGCTGGGGAAATATCTAAGTCCCATTTTTTCAGGGAAGTCCTGGAAACTCTTGCTGACTCAACTGGGGAGATTTGAAATTTTCCCTTTAAATACCATTCTTCAGGAGGGTCCTGATGACTTTTCTTGACTCTTATCGACTCTAGCTGGGGAGATTTTAGCTCTAATTCCCATTTTTCATGAGGGTCCTGAAGGTTCCAACTTAAATGCCAATTTTAATTTCTGGTTGTTTCTGCGACTCTTTCTAGGGAAGGTGTTGTTGTTTGCCCATCTTAACCATACCTGTTGGAGTATTAAACTGCATTCCACCTCAACGTCCATGCCTCTTTTAACCCTCGGTTGTTTCTATTGGGTTTTGCTATTTGAAGTTTGTCCCATTGTGCTCTTCGTTAGGGATGATGTTTATAACTGACTATGTCTCTTTTGAGTTTTTACTAAGTCCCACTTCCAAACGGGCCATGAGATTTCGATCATACCTATTGTATGCCTACCTTCTCCTGTGGACGGCCTCCTTTAGGCTCTTCCAGAATTTTCTTCCCCTGTGTCAATCAAAGAAAACTTGTCAGTTTGGAAAAATGGTGGTTGGCCTGCAACATTCTTTTCGAGAAGCGGCCTCCTCGTCGATCATGTTTCGTTGTGTTCAAATTTATATGTTGATGTTGAGTTGCCCGCATTGGTTGGCTGACCCCCGAACCTTTATGTCTTTAGTTGCTCCCCCATTACTGTGTTACATTCTTAGCCCTTTTGCCAGAATTCTTGCACATTTCCCAATATTATCAAGTCAATGTATTTATGCTTGGCTGGTCCTCTGACCTTTCCCATATATGTGTTGTTCCAATTTTATGTTCCACCCGAATCTTTGTGTTTCATTTGCATGCCCTTTCCTTTGTGGTATTCCTTCAACTTTGCCAAGCCTCCATCAATTACAATTTTTCTGAATCCTTCCCTTTGCTGGTCCATGCTTGTTATCTTTATTACGCCTTTGGGTGTCATGCGCATTGTTCCTTTGGGAGCTTGATAATTTGCTTTGACTTTCCTTTTGTTTAATCAAAAGAGGTTAGACTTGAAAGAAGAATGAAATGCGAAGACGTCGAACGGTATTTAGAATGAATAATTCTAGACCTGCTGTTGAAGAAGAACAAAGAAGACGACTTATCTGAAAGAGAGCCGACTGGTTCTTGAGATTATGACATGCACTTCAGCCTACTTGACCCAATCGATTTCGATGACCGACCTTCTGGTGCCGCGCTTTTGCCGTTGTGACCTTTCCAAACCAATTCCTGACTCGTCTTGCCCTGCATTATTCATCCATCAATAGTCCCTTTCTAAGTTTCGCTTTATCTTACCTTCGCCTTCTGGTGCCCGAGAAGGTCTTCACCGATAAAACTCTCTCATTTTATTCTCTCTAATACTCTCGTCACCTTATAGTGCCCGTGAGGGTTTTCACCGATAAGACTCTCTCATTTATTATATTTCCTTCTTGGCCGGAATTTTGCCCCTAACATGCATCACCTCTACTTGCTCAACTTGGCGTCTCTTGAAGACTGATCAGAAGGTCTTTCTTTGGACCATAACATAGGCTTTTGGATTGGGTTAGAAAGAAAGGGTATCAAAGGCTCGAAATAATTTAAATGGGTTCAAAATTACAACTTTCGGAATCAAATTTTTATGACAATCACAACTTCTGCCCCAGTTTCTTGCCTGTGGACTTTTGGATTTTATTTTTTTGATGAGACCGAACCGTGAGGCTGCCTACCTATCATTTTAAAAGAAATCAGGTCAAACGTAGTTCATACCGATTCCTCGTTTTTATTGTTTTTTTTCTTCTCCCTTTTCTTTGTTTTGCTTTCTTTTTCTCTTTTCTATTTTCTCTTTTCCTTTTTTTTGTTTTCCTTTTCTATTTTCTTCTATTTTTTTATTACTATCATTTTTCATTCTTTTCATTCTTCCCTTTCTTTTCCTTTTAACTCGCGTTTCTAACTTTTGTTACTGATTCCGAAGGAGGGGTATGAAAGAAAGTAATTAAAGCTCAAAGGGTTAGCAAAAGATAAAGTGTTTGGATAGCAGAACAAAATGCCTTCGTTATTCGAATCTTAAAAATATGCCAAGTACAATCAGGTGTCAAGTACAAACAATGATTTGAAGAAAATCATACATAATATCTTTTGACAGCATCTGCGTTGATGGCCATTTCCGCACATTTCCCTTCCACGGCTGTTAGATACAACACTCCGTTGAACAACACTCTTGATACGATGATTGGTCCTTGCCAGTTTGGGGCGAACTTTCCTTTCCCCTCGGCCTGGTGCGAATGGATGTGTTTCAGTACCAGTTGACCTACTTCAAACTTTCTGGGGCGCACCTTCTTATTATGTGCCCTAGCCATTCTCTGTTGATACAACTGGCCATGGCATACTGCCGCCAATCTTTTCTCGTCAATCAAGCTCAATTTTTCCAGACGAGCTTTGACCCATTCCTCGTCGTCAATTCCTGCTTCGACCATGATCCGCAGAGAGGGGATTTCGACCTCGGCCGAGATCACCGCTTCTGTTCCATATACCAACAAGTATAGAGTATCCCCCACTGAAGTGCGGACAGTAGTGCAATAGCCTAACAATGCAAAGGGCAGCTTCTCATGCCACTGCATGGATCCTTCCACCATTTTCCAAAGTATCTTCTTTATGTTCTTATTTGCTACCTCAACTGCTCCATTCTCCTTGCGGCTGTACAGGGTAGAGTTTCGATGTGTGATCCTGAACTGCTGGCATACCTCTCTCATTAGGTGACTGTTGAGGTTTGCCCCATTATCGGTGATGAGTGTATTGGGGATCCCGAACCGACAGATAATGTTTGTGTGCACGAAATCAACCACGTCCTTCTTGGTCACTGCTCTAAAGGTTTTGGCTTCAACCCACTTGGTGAAGTAATCAATAGCAACCAGGATAAATCGGTGTCCATTGGATGCTGCTGGCTCGATGGTTCCAATGATGTCCATGCCCCAGGCAACGAAAGGCCAAGGTGCAGACATCGTGTGCAGTTCAGATGGAGGAGAGTGAATTAGGTCCCCGTGCACCTGACACTAGTGGCATTTGCGCACAAAGCTGATACAATCCCGTTTCATATTGAGCTAATAATACCCTGTCCGGAGGATCTTCTTAGCCAAGACATATCCGCTCATGTGCAGCCCACAAACGCCAGCATGTACCTCATTCATGATAACTGTTGCCTGCTTAGCATCTATGCATCTTAACAAACCCAGATCTGGCATTCTCATATATAGTACCCCTCCACTGCTGAAGAAACTACTTTACAAATGACGGATTGTTCTCTTCTAGTCACTCGTGGCTTGCACCGGGTACACACCTTTGATGATGTATTCTTTGATGTCGTGGAACCAAGGCTCGCCGTCAAGCTTTTATTCGACCATGTTCCAATAGGCATGTTGATCATGGGCCTGGATATGTATCGGGTCAACATAAGCCTTGTCCGGGTGATGTAACATTGATGCCAAAGTAGCTGGGGCATCGACAACCTCATTGTGAATTCTGGGAATGTGCCTGAAATCTCTTGACCGGAATCGTTGACCAAGATCATGCAAGCATTGCCGATAAGGTATGAGTTTTAAATCTTTTGTTTCCCATTCTCCTTGGATCTGGTGTACCAGGAGGTCTGAATCCCCCAAGACCAAAACTTCTTGGACACCCATGTCCGCGGCTAATCTCAAACCCAAATTACATGCCTCATACTCAGCCATGTTGTTGGTGAAATAGAAACAATGTTGAGCTGTGACTGGCTAATGATGCCCTTTTTTTAGAAATGAGTACCGCTCCTATCCTGACGCCTTTCATGTTGGCAGACCCATCAAAGAACAATTTCCACCCCGTCTTCTCATCTTGTTCCATTTCATTGACGTGCATCACATATTTGTCCGGAAATATGTGTTCAAGGGTTCATATTATTCATCTACGGGATTCTTTGCTAAATGTTCTACCAATGCTTGTGCGTTCATAGCAGTCCTAGTTATGTAGATGATGTCGAATTCAGTAAGCAAGATCTTCCACTTTGCGAGCCTCCCTGTGGGCATGGACTTATGGAAAATGTATTTCAATGGGTCCAGTCAGGAGATGAGGTAAGTGGTGTATGATGAAAAATAATGCTTCAACTTCTGGGCTACCCATGTCAAGGCGCAACATGTCCTTTCAAGATGAGTGTACTTAAACTCATAGGTCGTAAATTTCTTGCTGAGGTAATATGTGGCTTGCTCTTTTGTCCTAGTAACGTCGTGCTGACCCAACACGCACCCAAATGAATTGTCCAAGACTGTCAAATATAAGATCAAAGGCCTCCTCGGTTCTGGCAGGACCAGTACTGGTGGGTTCGACAAATATTCCTTTATCTTATCAAATGCTCCTTGGCACTCTCCTGTCCATTTCACCGCAGCATCCTTCTTTAATAGCTTAAACATGGGCTCACAAATGGTTGTGAGCTGAGCGATGAATCGACTGATGTAGTTCAGCCTTCCAAATAGACTCATTACTTCTGTTTTGTTTCTGGGTGGCGACAACTCCTGCATTGATTTGACTTTCGATGGGTCTAGCTCGATTCCTCGGCGGCTGACTATGAACCCTAAAAATTTTCCCGAGGGAACCGCAAATGTGCATTTTTCTAGGTTGAGTTTGAGATCGTACTTGCGGAGCCTCTGGAAGAATTTTCTCAGATCTTTGACATGATTGGATTGCTTTCTGGACTTCACAATCACATCGTCCACATAGACCTCGATTTCCTTGTGCATCATATCATGGAAAATTGTTGTCATTGCCCGCATGTATGTCGCCCGACATTTTTTAAACCAAAAGGCATGACCCTATAGCAGTATGTCCCCCATGGTGTCATAAATGTTGTTTTCTCTGCATCCTCTTCATCCATTAAAAACTGATGATAGCCTGCATAACAATCCATCAATGATCCGATCTCATGCTTCGCACAATTGTCAATAAATATGTGGATGTTCGGCAGGGGGAAGTTGTCTTTTGGACTTGCTTTGTTGAGGTCACGTTAATGTATGCACACCCTAGTTTTACCATCCTTCTTTGGCACAGACATAACATTAGCTAACTAGGTGGGATATCGTGTGACTCGGATAACTTTCGCCTCAAACTGCTTGGTCACCTCTTCTTTGATTTTCATGCTTACATCAATTTTAAACATCCTTAACTCTTGTTTGACGGGAATTCAGGCTGGGTTAGTAGGTAATTTGTGGACTACCAAATCAGTGCTCAATCCGGGCATGTCGTTGTAAGACCATGCAAAGACATCCTTATACTCCAGCAATACTTCGATTATTTCCTCCCTAAGCTGTGGCTCCAGATAGACACTTATTTTTATTTCTCTGATATTATCCGGGCTTCATAGATTGATTGCCTCTGTATCATTTAGGTTTTGTTTGGGTTTCTCTTCGAATAGGGTCATTCTTTGCTAATCGCATCCCATTCCCCTTCCTCATCATACCCTGATTCATCCTCATGTTCTATTTCCCAAATTATTATTTCTGAATTAGGCTTTTTTCATAGACTGGGCCGAGGAGTCAGTATGCATGTCAGATCACTAGAACAAGCTTAACAATAACTGTACAAAAGAGAAAAAGAAGAAAAAGTAAAGCGAAAATGGAAACTATCAGCATTGCTGAAAGGGAAATTGCATTTTATTAGGTTCAAAGATAACAGAGTTTGCGCTTCCAAATGGACGGAAATAACAACTGAATGACGCTAATACAAACTAGACTTAAAGGAAAATCAAAGCCAACTACCAAGACTCCTTCCAAGTGGGAAGAGGAGTGGCTTCCCAATTATTGATTCTTGCATGTGCCCCCATAAATTGCACATCTGACCTGCTGTCCTTCTCCCGCCTCTACCACATTCACAACGTTGAACATCCTTTCTAGCCCCTTATCAAGATCTTCGTCCGCGTCGATCAGCGGGCCAGAAATCCTGGGTCTGGGACCATTACTGGGTTTGACAAATAATTTGGATAAAATTGGGATAGGCTTCGGGAGAAACCAGCCTTTCTGTCTCAGCTTCCTGGCTCGCTTTATGTCTGCGGCCGTGGGTTTGAACCTTAAACCAAAAGTGTCTAGATTCTTGGGAAGGAACACTGGTTGCGCAATGCCTTATTGAGAAGCTCCCAATCTTTTGCCGGGTATAAAGCCATTTCTCATTATTTCTGAAGCTACCATGACAAATGCGGTTGTTATCCTTGGGGTTACAACAATCTCACCTTCTGGGATCTTCTGAACTGAAACCGTATCGAACACCTGGTAAACCCATGGCCCTTTGTTGTCCTCAAATTCAATGAAGGGCATGATCGCGTCACCCGAGGTACACTGGCTATCCTCTCCATGCACGATAATTTCTTGCCTGTCCCACTCAAATTTGACCATCTGGTGCAGTGTAGATGGTACTGCTTTAGCTGCATGAATCCAGGGTCTGCCCTATAACAGTTTATAGGTGACCGATACATCCAACACTTGGAATTCCATAATAAACTCGACGGGTCCTATTGTTACTTAAATCACTATGTCTCCTACGGTGCCTTTACCTCCGCCGTCGAACCCTCGAACACAGATGTTATTCTTGCGGACCTTTTAAGTTTCCACCTTCAACTTGGTCAATGTGGATAATGGAAAAATGTTTGCACCAGACCCGTTGTCGACCAATACTCGAGTGTCCACAACATCTTCACACTTCACAATCAAATAGAGAGCCCGGTTGTGCTCCGTGCCCTCCATAGGCAGTTCATCGTCGGAGAATGAGACCCAGTTTAGTTTGAATATTTTGTTTGCAATCGTTTCCAAATGATTCACCGTTATCTTGTCTGGGACATGAGCTTCATTCAAAATCTTCATCAACACTTGGCGCTGCTCATCTGAGTGGATTAGTAAGGATAACAAAGAGATGTGGGCCGGTGTTTTCCTCAGCTGTTCTATGATGGAGTAGTCCTGCATTTTAATTTTCTTCAAGAATTTTTCTGCCTCTTCTTCTGATACAGCTTTCTTCACTGGTTCAGGGTTATCTTTGGAGATTCTACCACTTCTCAACTCTTCTGGGGCAAAGTACCTTCCTGATCGAGTTAAGCCTCGTGCCTCACATACTTCCTCTCTAACTTCTTTCCATTTGTACATTACTATTGCTTGTTCATATCTCCAAGGAACGACTCTATTGTTGATAATTGGTGGTTGGATTATTGGCTTCACAATAAATGGCTCTATGCAGACACCTTCACAACCACGACAGGTTCTCTAGCCGCCCCCTGTATTGTTACCTTTGCCTGTTCCCACTTTGGTGCACTTGCAAATGCTGAGCCCCCCTACGCTACGAAAGTTTTGTTGCCTTCTTTTGCCCTGGTTACCAGATTCTTACTGCTCGCGACCTTGGTTGGCTCACTAGCTTTGATCATCATTACCGTTTGTGAAGGTCTTCTGAACTCTCCCTTTGCCTCCTTAATTTCAATCATGTAGGTCTCCTGGTGGGTCGGCAGTGGGTTCTGGTTAATATAGGGCACCTCCGGAGTCTGCACCTCGATCCCGTGGGAGTCAATCAGTTCTTGGATGGCGCTCTTTAAATTCCAACATTTCTCTGTGTCATGCCCAGGTGCAGCAGAGCAGTATTCACAGCTGACCGAATAATCTAAATTCTTTGGGGGAGGATTTGGCAGCTTCGCCTCAATTGGTCTTAACATATCCAGTTGTCGTAGCCGGTGGAACAGCCTAGTGTAAGATTCTCCCAGTGGAGTAAAAGTCTTCTTTTTTCTGCACCCTCTCATTTCTCATGGCTGTATTGCCTCGGGGAGCAGGCCTCGAATTTGGTGGTAAGCTCTTGGAGGCGGGTATTGATTTTGTGGACTTGGATAGGTGTTTTGAGGGGGTGGCGCACGCCATTGTGTATGAGTGGGAGGTTGGGTATAGGCATGTGCGTGATGGACTGAGACATGAGGTTCTGGTGGTGGATAGTAATGTTGTGGCGGGCCATATGGAGCGTGTGGGTATGTCTGAAGGTGAGGACGAGGATAACCGTAGTGAGATGATGCCTGAGGCTCGAACCCGGTTCCTTATTCCACTGTTGCTACTTCTTCTTTATTTTTCTTCCAAAAACCTCATCCAGCTCTTCCCTGGATGGCTTGAGTAGTTGCCTTGATTGCAGAATAGTTCATGATTTTATTACATTTGAGGCCTTCCTCAACCATACTTCCCATTTTGACCACTTCATTGAAAGATTTTCCTACCGCTGATACCAGATGCCCAAAGTAGGTAGGTTCCAAATCTTGCAGAAAATAATTGACAATCTCACTCTCCTGCATGGGAGGATCAACTATGGCTGCTTGTTCCCTCCACCGGAAGTCGTACTCCCTGAAACTTTCATTATGTTTCTTCTCCAGCTTTGTCAGAGATAGGCGATCCGGGACAATCTCGAGATTATATTGAAAGTGGCATGCAAACGCTTGGGCTAAGTCATCCCAGGTATACCACCGATTGGGATCCTGTCAAGTATACCACTCTAATGCCGATCCACTCAAGCTCTGTCTAAAGTATGCCATTAGCAATTCGTCCTTTCCTCCTACTCCCCTCATTTTACTACAAAACCCTCTCAGATGCGCGAGAGGATTGCCGTGACTATCATACAGGTCAAATTTAGGCATTTTGAAACCTGGAGGCAACTGTACGTCCGGGAATAAGCAAAGGTCTTTAAAGTCCACGCTCACCTGGCCACCTAATCCACGCATGTCCCTGAATGATTGTTCTAGACTCCAAACTTTTCTGAGCATTTCTTCCTGTTCGGAATCTTTGATCGAACTTCCAACTCTCATTGGGATTTGAGGACGAAACGCATAAGAGTAAAGCTCCTGGGCTTTGTAGGCGGGTTCTGGGGGATAGTATTGAGGGTCATAGGCTTGTAGCAGTGGTTCGCTAGATGACAATTGCAGTGCATGTGGTGGAGGTGCCACATAGATAGGAGCGATTGGCGGGGGAGGGTGAGGAGTGACTTTGGGTAGTTGGGCTGGTGGTTGGGAGGCATCACCCTGATGCTTTGAATATATAGGAAAACTTGGAGGCGGATCAGTAACGGACTGGTGAGATGCCTGGGCTAGGGGAGGGATGAAAGATGGGTTGGTAGGATAGGTCGGGGGCGGCTTCCCTCTTGCCCATTCCTGGTACATTTCAGCCATTTGGCGTTTAAGCTTGTACATGTCCTCCTTCATAGCATTCACGTCCAGTTCCTCTGCTTCCTTCGAGGGGTCCATGATGCTGACATCAGTGTCTTGGTTAGCCATAACTTGTTTGATTTTTGACCGTGTGTTGTAAGAGTGAGTTTCCAGGGTGCCACGAATACTAGTCACTTGTCTAATTTGGAACTGTAATGCACAACACCCAAGACTCGTTAGTGGTTAGTTTCCAATATGTAAGCAGCCACATATGCATGCACTTAATTGATAATTGGTCCCTATATGCATTGACTTCTTGCGTCAACATGGCTTTTATTCGCGAGACTCCCCTATTCTCTCCCTTTTTATTTTTATTCGATTTCCAATTTTATTCAATTATGGTCGAATCTTATGTAGATTGCCTACGTATCATGACTTTGCATGAATTAGACCAAGCGTAGTTCACGAAAAATAAAAGGTTAAGTACGCAAAAAAAATATATTTGGGATTTTTGATTTAATAAAGATAAAAACTTTAATTACAATGGCTAAGAGCAACTACCAGACAGGGATCCAACACCCTTAAAGACTTGAAAGAACAACAAACACTCTTTTTTTTCCTTTTCCGCAAAAATATAAATCTATGAATACATCAACGCTTCAAATGTTTTTGGAGCTGGCGGGGCGTCATTCGGCCTTGTGGGTTTGCACGCTAATCTTCCTTGGAGATAATGGAGATCTTCCATTACTTGTAGGACAAAGGTCATAGCAGCAGCAAAAAACATAGACTTTGTCATGTCTTCACAGTGATTGCATTTGGTGGTAATATAGTCTGCAATTGCCCGAACCTTCTCCCCGATAATCCTCTTTTCTTGTAGAAGACGCCCTATTTGTTCAGCCCGTGCTTCCAAAGTCCGCTCAGATGCCTGATTTAGCTTTTGAAACTACTGCAAATCTCTTTCCAACCCTGCTATTACCACATAGCAATGCTCCTTTTCAGCTTTGAAATCCTTGTCCTGCTTGGCCATTTTGCTTTCAGCTATGATAACCCTCTGTTTTACACTAGCATTTTCGTTGCCATTTCCTTTTTTTAACTGCTCCAGCATGTGGGCCCTGTCTTCAACAATCTTAGCTAATTTTCTCCGAGCTCTAGACAATTCACCCTCTGCCTTATTCAGATCAAAACCATATTCAGTTACCTTTCGGCGCATGTTCTCTATAAGCTTTTCATCCTTTTTACTCCTCGGAGGGTTTTCTGCGGCTGTTTTTATTTTCTGAATCTGAGCTTGCAGGGCTTCGTTTTCTTTCACCAATACCTTCTTTTCCCCTTCGTCAGCAACAGTTAGCAGGCTTTTTTCGAATTGCAATTCTTGATTTTCTTTTCTAGCCTTCCAATGGTAGCACGATATTCACGTTCTTTGGCTAACCAATCCAACTATTCTTGTGAGGTGAGGCCTTTTGGATGGTCTTTCATGCTCAATTTCTCTCTTATACCAAGCAAGGTATCATGGAGACACTTCACCTTTGGCAGGATCTTTCGCCCAAGTGTCAGCGATTAGGTGTTGGCATTCATTCCAGATTTTGCGAACCATGGCTTCGGGAAACTGACTACCAGGCCCAATTTCAACTACCCGGATGCTAAGATCTTCTTCTTTTGGCACTACCTGGAATCTTCTGATTTGCCTCAAGACCCAATGCGGGGCATAGGGCTGGATGCTTCTAAGGCCCATTAAAAGAAAATGCGACTCTGTTGCAGGCATATGCACAATTTCGTCCAGGGGGAGCCAACTGAGCGTCCATTGTATTTGATTTGCAGAAATATACCGGAGATGTGACACCCACTCTGTGACACGCTATGGTATTTTAAACCCCTTCACCCTGTTGTCAACTTCTTCTATGCAATCTTTCGTTGGCAACCCACCGTTCATGAACTGAGGCTTTGGACATAGATGCTCAATCATCCATATTTGTAATAGCAAGTTGCAGCCTTCAAAGAAATCCCCTCTTACTTTGCAATTGGTAAGGGCTCGGAAGATATCAGACAGGATCATCGGAGCAAGAGTGCCCTTTGCCTGAGTCATCAAGGTACCAACGATCCCTGCAATCCGTATATCGATGTTGTTGTCCTTTCATGGGAATACTAAAAGACCCAACAAGGATACCATAAACGCTAAGCTTGATCTGATTGCCCTTGCTACAGATGAGGTTTTCAGGGTTGTTGAATCCTCTGATGTGGCCATATCTTTGGTATATGAACTGGAGGGTGCAAAATCCCGCTGACTGATCAGGGTTGTGAATCTTTCTACTAATTTTCAGAACATCCAGAAATTTGTGCATAACGAGGGCCCTGGGTGCTATCAAGTATTGATGTCATAGTGGGATTGTGTGGGTCCCAATGTATCCGGTCATTTCTTCCAAACTTGGGGTCAGTTCAAAATATGAGAAGTGGAAGACGGTGTGGGCAGCGTCCCAGAAGGTAATTAAGGATCTTATGATGTCCCCTTTAGGGTTGATTTGCAGCAACCTAGTGCGGCCCCCTAGATGTGTGTTGACCTTTATCTGTCCGGCTTCTCCGAGGTCATTCCACCACATCCGTAGCTCCAAAGGAATTTTGTTGATTATCCTGCTCATTTTGCACATTTATTAGGGCGGATTAGTATTCTCAAAACATAAAAACTGACATTTATCTTAAAACAGGGACCGGCTTTGCGAATACGGCTTTTCAACACTTAGACTAGAAGGATTTTTATGTTGTGCTTGCTTACCGACCCTAATAAAATCCAGAGGCAGCCATTTGCATAAAGTCAGCCTTCTGGCGTCTCCTGTAGCTTCATTCAGCTATTATTGCAATAATGGCACCATCCGACTCATTTTGAAGTGAGAAAAAAATAAACTCGAGCATTTTGTAAAAAAAAAGGTTGGACCTAGCCAAAAATAATTTATCAAAATTCTCGGACATTATTGAAAAGCTACAAAAACTTGGCGTCTTTTTTTTTTGTGCTTATGTGCTTGTTTTTTTGAAAAAATCCGACGACATTTCGGGCATATTTGAGCATTAATTGTTTTAAAAGTGATTACCCTAGCACTTCTTATTCCTCTCAATTGAATCCCTTTGTTTACAAGCCGGTCAACAGGCAAGTAAATGCGTAAGTAGCACATAATAATGCATCAGGATGGTCTTTTATTTAAGGGCACCTGTCCTAGACGGACCCAAACCCTGTGTTGAGTCCCCTAAGTCAAAATGCATGGTGCAAATAAACATTCCTACTAGGGATTTGATATGAAGTTTTCTTATTATATGTTTAAGCCTGGGTATTTGTTCTAGACTGTGTACCCGAGCAGACAACTCGAGTCGGGGAGGGGGCTACGTACCGAGGACCCGCGAGATCGTTCGACTTTGTAACTTGTCTGAGCAACTTTCTTATTTTAAGGTATGACATTAACAGAATAGGGAGTCTCGACCAGCAAGCACATCCCCAAAGATAAAGAGAGAAGGTTTCGTAATAGTTTATATACAATTCAAATAATATCAAAGCGGTAAAAGCATCATTTTGCACATTAAGTCAACATGTAAAATCAAATTATAAACAAAGCCAAATGCAACAATTATTCTAAGCTTGAATTCTTGAACCCTAAACCAGAGATTCTGGGTTCCCTCCCCAGCAGAGTCGCCAGAGCTGTCACACCTCCTTTTTGGCTATCCACAACCCGACGAAGGGCGTAGATAAGGGAGTTTTTCCAAAATAAGGACAATCGAAACGAGATTCAATTATTTAAGAGAATTTCAGAGTCACGACTTGGGAGATTTATGGTTTCCCAAGTCACCGGTTAGAATTCCGAATCGAGGAAAGAATGACTCTGTTAAACAGTCCGCGAACCAGAAATCCGGGTAAGGAATTCTATTAACCCAAGAGAAGGTGTTAGGCATTCCCGGGTTCCATGGTTCTAGCACGGTCACTCAACTATTAATTTTGGCTTAAGATACCTGATTTTAGAACATGTTTTAACTTATGTGCTTTCTAACCTTAAACCCCTTTTATCATTATTTTAAAGAGAATTGCAACGTTGTTAAAACATGCCTCGAACCACGTCACATAAATGCACCCATGGATTTTGACACATTCCAACTTCGTTGAGATTTGGATTTGGGACATATAAATGTGCACCCGTATTTAAGAAAGTATATTTTTAGAAAGCACCACTATAGAAGCTGCGTCTTTGACATTCGCAGGAAGGCCGTGAAATTTGCTAAACGACACTTCCTTTTCTATGGGTCTTGATAGGGTAAGGAACCATCATATGTATCTGTTTGAATTAACACGACTCATTTTTATTTTTTATAAGGGCCTTTAAATGTATGCTAAATTTCTACTCTTACGGGGGCTTGAATACAATAATGGTTTTATGTATAAACTTGGTGCTTGGGAAACATTATGTGTGCCTTAGCCTCGTTCATGGCCAATGGACATTTAAAAAAATCGAACTTTGGGACATCCCTGGAACACTTGTTGCTAAGGCTGCAATTGGAAACCATTTTTTGACAGGTTTGGGTTGTTAATCACTTAGCCCAAGAAACGTATCAGATATTAGTATTTAGATGCTTACTGGGCCTCAAATATGAGCCCAGTACTAATTCGAACCAAAGAGTCCAATGGCTAACAACAGTTTTGTCTGAAATCATGTTCATAGAATTGATTCTTTACCCATTCATGGAGGAAATAATAACAATGTACTATTTTTCTAACATCAAATTTGAATCATACGATTCATATACTCATTATTCAAAGTATATGAATCTATTTGCCAACACTCAGTTACATTTTTTTCAGGTCCTACTATATGAAACTAATCTAAAATAAGCTGTTACTAAACATTATGAGATTTAAAACTATGGACTATACTACTTTCCATGTCTGGTAGCTCTAAGTGCACAAATTCGACACTTGAGCCCCCACCATACTGAAATTGAAATTGACTACTACCCAAGCATATACAAAATTTGAACTGAAATTTCCATTATTACACAGAAAAAACAGTCCCAATATGTCCAGTTATTACAAAATAGATTCATTCTAACGCTAACTACAACATGAGGATCATTCTATTACTAACTCATATTCAGGATTAAATAGGGAAATGGGGGAAATAAAAATAACAAGAGAATGTAAATGACAATGGGATCTTCACATTTTAAAGTATATTTCACTTTGGATCTTCACATATACATGAGCTTTAAAGGGTACCTGTAATGCAACAAAGGAAACAACCTATGAGTAAATAGAGAGGATCAGCTAAGCAACCAACAACCTATAAAACAGTATTTCCAGATTTCAGCAGAGTTTTTGGAGAGTAAATGTTCCGAAAATGATTCAAAACAATCCTAATGCTATTTTCAGATATAGAATCAGTATTTCAGCTTTAAAATTGTAGAGAAAAGTTCCGGACCAGTATTTTCAGCTCTAATGTTAAAGATAAAGGTTTCTAGATCCCCTCTAATGCCCCAAATGATTCAATTTATAGCAAAACTGTTAGGGCATCAGATTTTTACTAGTTTCTTTTTAGTCCCCACCTCAAATTCTATTTTTTGCCTAAGTAGTCCTTTAATTCTTAACTTGTGCCTCAAGTTTGAGGCTGGAATTATGTATCAGTCCCTACTAGAAGGTTCTAAAAGACTCTTATCAGATTTTAAAAGACTCCAATTCCTTTTGTACCCTTACTAGCTTTCCTAAATTACCCTACCCATGAATTTGACCCCAGTCAGTCCTTTTAACCCTACTTCAGCTCTAATTAGCCTTGGTTAGTTCTTTGACTCCAATTCAAACACAATCGACCTTGGTCGACCAAACTTGGGTCAAATTTAGAATAGCAGACTCATAAAATAAGAATTAACCAAAAATTAACAGGCTTCTATACAGGATTAACAGAACAAGGGATCAAATATCCAGAAAGAGTGCATATATTTATGAAACTTAGCTTTCAAAAGTTATTCAATCAATGATATTCAGAAATACTTAAGAACAAGAAGCAAAATGAACAATCAGCTTATGAATCAAATCCTTAGGAACATGAGTCAACTAGGCATATAAGAAATTAAAGAAAAATCAACAGAAGGAAGTCAATTGAGCCCTAACTTAATATTACTGAACACTAAACAAAATTGCTTTCTAAAATCAGGGGACCAATACTTAGCAATATATCAGTATTGCCCAAGAAAGGCTTTCAGAGAGGTGACAAACAGTCATATGAATATTGAAACCATTTTCAAATGTGCTTGTGGATAAACAAACAAACCACCAAGGGAGAATCCTAAAGAATTTCAGACTATCACACATGCAACTACAGGATCTAAACAATCATTACAAATAATTAAGCACTTAGTCAGCTTAAATGAAAAATAAGCAGGAAACATTTAGCTTTCATTTTTTCTCTCATTTAAACCATCCAGCTGGACCTTGATTCTCCCACATGGGTTCTGAAACTCCTAGGACAATGTTTAATCAATTTTGAAGCTCGGGGGGGGGGGGGTGTTGAAGTCTTGAGATCTCAATAGGTCTCAGATTTGGGATTTTGAGTGGCTAGGGGTTGTTTGAGACTTGAAGGTGGCATGGTTGGTGTTAAGGAGGGTCAAATACTGTCTGGGAGAGTTTTGAGGCTTTTCCAGAAAGTTTGGGATTTAGGGTTTAGCTTCGGATGATGATTCGAGGAGTTCCATGGGGATTTGAGGGTGGTGAGGTGCATGGTTGGAATGGGGAAGTGAGGGTGTCTTAGTGGTGTAATTTGGCGGAGTTTGGAATGAGGTCACCAGAGGTAGGGTTTTCGGCAACCTTTGAATGGATATTCGAGGCGGAGGAGTGGTGTTCGATGGTAGCTGATTATGGGACTGGGTAATGGAAGCCATGGTGGTTAAAGGGTGTAATTTTGGGCCGTTTGGTTGCCGACCGCCACCGTGAGGCGATTTTTCGGCACCGGCAGTAGGGTTGTCAAGCGGTGATCAACAGTGGTGTTGGGGTGCTCAATGTGTGTTGACGGGGTGGTCAATGATCGGTGGTGGAGATATGAGGAAGGTGATTTTGGTCATGTATATACTAAAGGGGTTTGGACATATATGTATGGATCTGGGTGGGGTTTGGGAACCGTTGGATTGGGGTGAAATCAACAGCTCGGATGATGGGATCTCAAAATGGTGTCGTTTGGTTTAGTGGATGTGGGGACTGGGCTGGCTGGTCGTTTGGGCTGGGTGTGTATGGATTTTGAGATGGAACTAATGGGCCACCCAGGTCTGGCCCAATTGTGGCCACCCTGAGTGGCTGCCTACATATGTATACATGTATTGTATTTTTTTGTTATTATTTTCTTTCTTTTCTTAAAATTAATTGCTAAATTTATTTAAAAACCACTAATCACAAATAAAATTAAAACCAATCAAAATTGAACAAACAGAGCTTCAAGTGCTGGCACATATATATATTTTGTATTTTAATTGATAAAACAAGTTTATTTAACAACTAAAACCCTAATTAATCCTGACACGCAGTAACGAACATGCATATGCAATTAATGTCCAAAAATTATAATCCTAATATTTTTAAAGAGAAAATCCTAAGCTTTAAGAGTCCTGTAGGAGTTTGTTTCAACTGGTCAAAAATCATATGCTCACAAGTAGCATTTACCATTTTGGTCAAAGTACTCTTGATTTCTCTATTTGACACCTCCATTTTCCCACATGTTTATGGGTAATAGGGGGTTGACACCTTCTGGCGAATGCCATATTTCTCCAACAACTTAGCAAATGCTCTGTTGCAGAAGTGGGTTCCTTATTCACTGATGATCTCTCTTTGAGTGCAAAATAAGGTGAAGAATAATTTTTCTTAGAAAATCAATAACTCTCTTTGCATCATTTTTTGGGAGTACATGAACTTCTACCCATTTTGAGACATAGTCCACAACTGCCAATATGTATTTGTTTCCATATGTGATGACAAATAGTCCCATAAAATGGATTGCCAATGCATCAAATATTTCAACCTCTTGAATTGGGTTCATGGTCATCTCATGTTGACAGGAAATTTTCCCCGTATATTCGCACTCAGTAGAGCTCATTACCCAAAAGTGTGCATATTTAAACAACATCGGCCAATAAAAGACTGACTCCAGCACTTTAGATATTGTCACGAATCCACCAAAATGGCCTCTATAAATTGAAGAATGACATGCCTACAAAACAGAAGCTTGGTCTATCTCGGTAATACTTCTCTGGATTTTGTTATCAATACAAATCTTAAATAAATATGGTTCATCCTAGAAATACATGCGACTATCACGAAAGAACTTTTTCTTTGCACAGAGGACAAGTGATGGGGAACAATATCGCTTGCCAGGTAGTTTGCAATGTGTGCATACCATGGCGCTACCTGAAGGCTTGTGGACAACATTTGTTCATCTGGGAAGGTTTCCACGATCTCTTCTACCTTAGCCTTCTTCTCCGCTCCTTCCAACCTGGGTAAGTGATCCGCCCCTTGGTTCTCTATTCCCTTTCAATCACGGATTTCCAAGTCGAATTCTTGTAGTAGCGGCACCCATCTAATCAGGTGCAACTTTGAATCCTTCTTCTAAATTAGGTACCTGAGAGCAGCATGGTCAGTATAAGCAATTACCTTCTATCCTATCGGGTATGACCTGTTGATACCCAATTTTTTTAAATATTTTTTATATGCATAAATACATTTATAATAGCATATATAAGCATGCGCAAGGTTTTATAATTTTCCCATAATTTTAAGGATTTAAATTAATTTATTTGCTTCCCTTATATTTGTAAAATCCCCAATAAATATCCCTCAAATTAGTGGTGTGATAATTTAGCCATTTAACATCTATATTTATGAAAAAATATGGCTAATATATTTTTAGGTATTTTTATAATTGCATTTTATATTTTTAATACTAAAGTGCATATAACTGCAAATGACACCATCTCAAGTATAATTACATTTATATGCATAAATCGACCTTCAACATTTTTATAATTTTAAATATATATTTTTAATCATTTTAGTATACAAAGTTATTTTCCTGAAATTAGCTGTTATTTATTATAAATTACAGAGGGGAAAATTGGCTATTTAAAATATAGCGAGATTTTCATTTCAGTTGTAGCCCAATTTAAACCCAACCACAACCATATCCATATTAAACTACCCGACCCAAACCCTGAACCCGCCTACCCAACCCAACACCAATTAAATCCTGGATATTAATCTCTCAGATCAATGACCCGTATTAATCCCTTCCTTTTTTATTCCAAACAACCCCATAACCCTATCTCATTTTCTAAATCTACCGCCCATATATTCTCTCATCTCCTCTCCTCTCTCAACCACTCAACCTAACCCTAGCTCCTTTAACCGCCGACCTCTTTCTCTGTCCTTCTCTGGTGAGCTCCCTTAAACTCCTAAGCCTCCAATGGCTCCTCTATTGCCTTGCTTGCCTTCTCTAAAGTCTTCAAAGGCCATGGGCCACGCTGACTTGGATCTAGGGTTTTCTACTTGCCCATTCTTGGCTACTCTAGTGTGATTTCTAACAAAATCATGATGTATTCGGCACGATCCTTGGGATTCTATACAAGTTTTTGCATCTCTATATGGATTTCTTCTGAAACCCTAATTTCTTCCTGTATCTTCTAGATCTGTGAAGATATAGGACGATTCGAGTTGGTTTCTTTGGTATTTTACACTATCGTTGGAACTCCTTACAAGAATCATCGATTTCAAAAGGTTTTCACCTTCTTCTAAAATTAGTTTTTCGGAACTTCTTCTAAAGCCTTGTTTAAGCTGATTCTTTATGTTTTAACTTCTATATCTTGCATATTTTGACAGATTCTAGGATTTTACTACCTTTTCAACTCACATATGCTGAAAGCCCTAAATCTGTGCCCAATAGCCCGGCTCAAACCAACCCACCAGAGATCCACACCGCCTACCATACAAGGTCTCACATCTGAATGTTGGACTGGTATGTGTTGTTCTATGCAAATTCTGCCAATGGAAAGAACTGATCCCAAGACCCTCCAAACTCAATCATGCACGTGCAGAGCATATCCTCAAGAATCTGGATAGTGCGCTCGGACTGTCTGTTCGTTTGGGGGTGAAATGCAGTGCTCAACTACACCCGAGTACCCAACTCCTGCTGAATGCCCCTCCAGAACTGTGATGTGAACTGAGTACCTCTCTCTGAAATAATAGAAACTAGAATGCCATGCAGACGGACAATCTCTTAGATATAAATCTCTGCCAACCACTCCGAAGAATAAATGGTGTACACATGCATGAAATGAGCGGACTTGGTCAGTCGATCCACAATAACCCAAATAGAATCAAACTTCTTCAAGGTCCATGGGAACCACAAAATCCATGGTGATCCGCTTCCACTTCCACTCTGGAATCTCTATCTGCTGAAGTAACCCACCCACTCTCCGGTGCTCGTACTTCACTTGCTGGTATTTGAGGCATCTGGCTACATATCCCACTATCTTTCTTAATCTGCATCCACCAATAGTGCTGCCTCAAGTCCTATTACATCTTCGCGGCACCTGGATGGATAGAATACCGCGAATTATGGGCCTCCTCTAGAATCAGCTCCCATCGGCATTAGATACACAAACCCGACCCTGCATCCTCAATACTCAATCCTCGCCAATGTCACATCTCTGGCATCACTATGCTGAACCCTATCTTTAGGACAATCAAATGAGGGTCATCATATTGTCGCTCCCTGATACGATCAAATAATGAAGACCGAGAAACCACACAAGCTAGAACCCGACTGGGCTCTAAAAGATCCAATCTCACAAACTAGCTGGCTAAGGCCTGAACATCTATCGCTATAGGCCTCTTCGATACTGGTAGATATGGCAAACTCCCCAAACTCTCTGCCCGGCAACTCAAGGCATCAACCACTACATTGGCCTTGCCCAGATGATATAATATAGTGATGTCATAATCCATTAGCAACTCTAACCACCTCATCTGGCGCAAATTTAGATCCTTCTGCTTGAACAAATGTTGTATACTCCCATGATCAGTATAAATATCACAAGGCACACCATAGAGATAATGAGGCCAAATATTCAGGGCGTGAACAATGGCAGCTAACTCAAGATCATGGACATTATATTCTTCTCATGTATCTTTAACTGTCTGGACACTTAGACAATCACCCTACCGTCCTGCATCAATACTGCTCCAAGGCCAACTCTCGAGGCATCACAATAGACGGTATAAGACCCTAAACCTGTAGGCAACACTAACACTAGGGTTGTAGTCAAAGCTGTCTTGAGCTTTTGAAAGCTAGTCTCACACTCCTTTGTCCACTGAAATGGAGCAGCAACAATCGATGAAAACCCCTCCACGAAACGACGATACTAGCCGGCCAAGCCAAGGAAACTACAAATCACTATAGCTGAGGATGGCCTGGGCCAACTCTGCACAGCCTCTACCTTCTTCGGAACCACCCGAATGCCCTCACTCGATACCACGTGGCCTAAGAATGCCACTAAATCCAACCAAAACTCACATTTTGAGATCTTCGCATATAACTTCTACTCTCTCAGAGTCTGGAGCATTCTCCTCAGATACAACTCATGATCTTCCTGACTCCAGGAATACACCAGAATGTCATCAATAAAGACAATGACAAAAGAATCAATATACGGCCTGAACACACTGTGCATCAAATGCATAAGAGATGCTAGGGAATTGGTCAGCCTAATTAACATAACAAGGAACACGTAATGGCTATATCGAGTCCTGAAGGTGGTCTTTAGGATATCTGGCTCCCGAATCTTTAACTGATGGTAACCTGAGCACAAGTCAATCTTAGAGAACACCCGTGCGCCCTGAATCTGGTCAAATAGGTCATCAATACGAGGAAAAGGATAACGATTCTTCACTGTAGCCTTGTTCAACTGACGATAATCGATGCACATAAGCATAGAACCATCCTTGTTCACAAATAAGACAGGAGCACCCCAAGGTGAAACACTGGGTCGAATAAAACCCTTATCAAGCAATTCCTTCAACTGATCTTTCCACTCCTTCAACTCGAGAGGAGACATACGATATGGAGGGATAGAAATGGATTGAGTGCCCAACAACAAATCAATGCTAATATCAATGTCTCTATCAGATGGCATGCGTGGAAGATCAACTAGAATACATCGAGATAATCCCGCACCACTACGACTGAATTAATAGAACAAGAATCAATACTGGCATCTCTCACATGAGCTAAACACGTGGCGTACCCCTTCTCAACCATATGCTGAGCTTTATGAAAAGAGATAACTATGATGGGAGTTTGATCTAAAGTACCACTCCACTCAACACGCACTGCACATGGCATAGCCAACGTCACAGTTTTGGCATGACAATCAAGAATAACAAATTGGGGCGACAACCAGTCCATGCCAAAATAATATCAAAATCCACCATGCTGAGAAGCAATAAGTCTGCTCTGGTTTCAAAACCACGAATAGTAACCAAACATGACTGATAAACACGGTCCATAACAAGTGAAACCCCCACGGGAGTATAAACAAAAACAGAGGAACTCAAAGAATCCCGAGATACACCCAAATGTGGAGCAAAATAGAAGGACACATAAGAATAAGTAGATCCTAGATCGAATAGAATCGATGCATCTCTATGACAAACCAATATAATAACTATGATAACAAAATCAGAGGCAATAGCCTCGGCATGAGCGGGAAGGGCATAATGTCTAGCCTGGCCTCCCCCTCGAGGGAGACCTCTACCTCCTTAGCCTCCACCTCTATCTGGCTGAGCAGGTGGAGCGGCAACTGGAGCTGTAACCATTGCCTTAGAACTTTACGGGGCACGCTGCGGTTGGGAAGTCTATGTGGGTGCACTCCTACCAAGTCTAGGGCAATCCCTCACCACGTGGTGGGTGTCACCACACTCAAAACAAGCTCTGGGAGGATGTGGGGTCGGTGAATGACTAGGACTGGATCTCCTGGACTAACCTCTGAATGCACCCCACAGAGGAGGCGCACTAGAAATCGGAGGTGCATTGTAAGGCTCCTGAGGCCTGGGGCTGCTGGAGCTGGAGCACTGCTACCTGCCGGAAGAGCTGAATGAATGGGGTGAACCATAAATCCCCTACTATGACGACCTATACGTGCACCAAAATAGTGGCCTGACTCTTGAGATCTCTTGGCCTCCCTCTCCTTTCTCTCCCTAGCATGCATACCCTCGATCTTTCTAGAATTGCTCACTACCTGCTAATAAGAAACATCCATCTCCAACTCAAGAGCCATGTAGGATCTAATGCTAGGAATAAGCCCCTTAATAAACCAGCGAACCTTCTCGCAAACAGTAGCAACTACGGCCGGTGCATGCCTAGCCAAGCTGGTATAACGGACTACATACTCTAAAATAGTCATAGCACCCTAGCGCAAATGCTCAAACTCTGGGCGCCATGCGTCCCAGAGGCTCTGAAGGACATACTCTCACTGGAATAACTCTCAGAACTGAGCCCAAGTGAGGGAAGCAACCTCATTTGGACTGTCCAACTCATAGGTACGCGACCACTGATAGGCGGCCCCTCAAAGCTGGAGGGTGGTGAAAGAAACCCCACTGGATCCTGATATACCCATGCTATGGAGAGTAAGGTAACACTTATCAAGAAAACCTAAAGCATCCTCCGATGCTAGATCGCTGAATACAAGAGGCTTGTACTTCTTGAACCTCTCAAGCCTCAACTGCTCATCCTCGAAAGTTGCTGCTCTGTCCCGGGGGTGATCTGGTACTGCAGGCGACGTAGGCATAACCTCTGGGACCTGATAGACATACACTTGCTGCTCAGGAGTGAAGGCGGTGGGAGTCTGTGCTCCTCCCCTGGCTTGAGATGTGTCTACAGCAAGGGGAAGTAACCCTGCCTAAGTTAAGGCAGTGTACATGCTCATGAACTGTGCCAGAGTCTCCTGTAGAGCTGGAGTAACGTTAGTAGTGGTAGCAGTAGGCGTGTTAGGTGCCTGGACACCGGCTAGACCTGCTGGTGGTACCTCGATGGCAGATTGTGTAGGTGATCTGGTTGTACCACGTTCACATCCTCAGCCTCTTCCCCACCCTGGTCTTTGACAGCTGCAATAGGGGGCGCGAGTATCTGATCACCTTGCGTAGCACGTGTCTCACCATCTGTGAGAGAATAGAAAGATAGAATTTCAGTTGTGATATCAAAACCTCACACGACAAGGAATTCAAATAAAGTGAAATTTTCCTAACAGTTACATAGCCTCTCGTAGATAAGTACAGACGTCTCTGTACCAATTAGTGAGACTCTAATAAAACGGCCTGTTTCCCGTGACTCCTATGAACCTAGAACTCTGTTACCTACTTGTCACGACCCTAGTTTGCCCTCCATGAACATATCATGACGGCACCTAGTCCTTACAACTAGGTAAGACTAAAAATGTACAAAAACAAAAAATCTGCGAAAATTATAAATCAAATCCCAAATACATAAAAAAGAAACGCAGAATATAAATTTTCACTCGGCACATATAACTCAACAATACAAAAGTCTACAATATCACCCCCAAACCTGGAAACTCACGGGAACACAAGCTAGGAGAATATAGTAAGTGATCTAATCTCAAGGAATGTCTACAGCAAAAGTATGATAGAAGGCTAAACACTACAAGATAGAGTAAAAAAGGAGACTCTTCGGTGTGCGGACGTGGGAGATGTACCTCGAAGTCTCCGTAGCTCTCCCTGTCTCAAGGATAATGCGCTTGGGTAGAGGTACCTGGATCTGTACATGAAACAAAACATGCACAGAAAGGGCATGAATACACCACATCGGTACTCAGTAAGTGCCAAGACTAACCTCGGCCGGGTAGTGACGAGCAAGGTAATGGCCCTATTGAGGTAAAATAATAATATTAATGACAGGGTAAGATAACACTATAATTGAACTATTGCAAGAGTCTATACAAATAACAAGAGTACAATAATGGAAAAATAGAAAATAAAGGCAGAACATAAGGAAACACCGCTCTACAACAAGGATAATAATAACCGGGGATCTCTTAGTATCCCGAGGATCTCTTGTATATTCAATATAAATGCCAGGGATATCTTGGTATCCCGAGGATCTGTTGGTATCCTTAATATAAATGCCATGGATCTCTTGATATCCCGAGGATCTTTTGGTATCTTCAATATAAATTCCCGGGATTTCTTGGTATCCTTAATATATATAATTACATGTGCCGGGGATCTCTTGGTATCCCGCACTCTCATCTCAGGTCATAACACGTGCAGGGGGGTCTCCGGGATGCCATCCCATAAACCCAATACCAAACACATAATAACGGGAATACAAACGAGACAGTTTAACAGATAGACAAGTAGGTCAACTAAACATGATTTTTCCAAATTAACACAGGCTAAATTTGCAATTAGAGTAACACGGATAAACAAGAAAATCAATTTAAATGCTTCAAGTAAAGTCGAATTTTTCAACAATTAGCTCAAGTACGCACTCGTCACCCCACGTATAAGGCATTTAATTATCAAATATCACATCCTAAGGGGAAAGGTCCTTCCCACAAGGTTAGACAAGACACTTACCTCGAACCGGTTCCAAAATCAACTCGAAATCACACTTATGCCACAAGTATCCGACTCCATATGGCCCAAATCTATTTAATTCAATTACATATCGTAAATAATATATCAAGCAACTGATTCTACTATTAAATTCAAAGCTAAGGCGCAAGATTAGGTAAAACAACCCTCAAGCCAACGTCTCTGAATTTGTTTTTTAAATTTTTAGAACCCTCGTACTCTCATGAGCCTAACCATATAAAAATATCTCAAATCGGAGGTCAAACACCCACTCAAGACTCAATAAATTGGTCTATAAAGTTTTATCCAATTTTCATCCAAAAATCCAAAAATTTAGAGGGAACTAATGATTAGATTAGTGGGTTTTAAGCATAAGAGAGTAGAGAATCGCTACCTAGTAGTTACCCTCGAAAATCATTTGAAAAAAAATATATCCCAAATCCGAGCTCCCAAGAGTGTATTTTAATAAAAATGGCTAACCCTAAGATCTGATACATTTATATCTGCCCAGGCCTTTTATGCATCGCGAACGCGGAAGTAAGCTCTCGTTTGTGAAAAAGAAAAATAGAAATTTCCAAAAATATTTTTTGCGATCGCGAAAAGCAGTATGTAAATGCGAGGGCCTGAGCTGACAAGGCTACACGAATGCGATAAGGTGTACTCGAAGGCGATGGAGGAAAAGGTGGAACATCGCGAACGTGGAAGGACCTGACGCAAACGCGATAAGGAAACTGGCGTCCCTCCAGGATAACTCTACGCGAATGCGTGTACGAGGAAGGAAAAATCTATGCTTCACGAACGCGAGAGGAACGTCGCGAACACAAAGAAGGAAATGGGACCTGCAACTGCTAAAGGGTTTCAGCAACTTTTCCCAACTCCAAAATGCTCCGTTGAGCATCCGAAACACAACCGAGGCCCCCGGGACCTCAACCAAACCTACAGACATATCCCATAACATCATTCAAACTTGTACCAATCTTAAACCACCTAAAACAATGTCGAAAGCTAAAATTAATCAATGATTCAAGCCTAAGAACTTCAAATTCTCTTAAAACACGCTTTCGATAAAAAACCTAAACAAAATACGTCTGAATGACCTAAAATTTTGCACACACATCCCAATGACATGACATAACTACTACAACTTCCGAAATTCCATTCCGACCCTCGGATCAAAATCTCACTTATCAAACGGTAACTTCAAAAATTCAAACTTCGGCATTTTAAGGCTAAATTAGCTACGGACCTCCAAAACACATTCCGAATACGCTACCAACCCTGAAATCACCTAACGAAGCTGATGAAACCACCGTATTTCCATTTTGAGGCCGTTTTCATGTTGTTCCGACTAGGGATAACTTTCCAACACTTAAGCTCACAATTGGGGATTAAGTGTCACAAAAACTCTCCGAAACTCAAAACCTAACATCCCGGCACATCAAAATAAGCAGAAATAGACTTGGGGAAATCAGTTAATAAGAGATCGTGGCATTAATTCTTAAGGCAACTATGAGCACGTGATATTTGCCTAGCTTGAAATATTCCAATAGAATTCTTAAAATTAGGATTTTTCTTTTATTATTTGAATTTTTAGAAATTAATTGCGTGATTTTGTGTTTATTGCATTTTGTGCATTTTTAATTAATATAATTCATAAAAATACAAAAATAGCATGCTTGCATTTAGGACTTATTTTTTATATTTTTCCTAGGTTTATCAGTTAATTAATATTGTAAAATAAAGGAAAATAACAAAAATGGCCATTTTTGCATTTTGTTTTGTTTTGTTTGAAGAATTTAAATTGGTTTTTGTTTATTTTATTTTATACTTATTAAAAATCTGAAATATTAAAGAGAAAATATTATATATATAAATTGGGTATCTCTTAATGAAATACCCATGATTTGGGCCACATTTTCGGAGCCCAAACACCCAGACCCGTCCCAAAATCCCCTACCCGGTCCAAGAATTCTCATGTCAAAAAACGGTGTCGTTTCTATCAAAATGGATCTGAGCGGTTGATTGATCTTAATCAGACGGTCAAATGTGTGGATGTTACACTATACAAGTGTCCTATATCACCCCTCGCCCCCTCCCAGAAAATATCATACCTTGTCCCCATTAGCCCTAATTACACCGGTAGAACACCATCGCGACACCATCACCAAACCACGTCTCTCCACCATCTGCCGGCGGCGGCGTAGCTCCGAATCCACCCAAATTAACATCCTATGCTCCCCTTATCCTCCTCTTTCCAACCCCCTGAAAACCAGCCTTCAAAACCTGGTCAAACTCCTCGAATATTCGTTAAAAGGAGCGACTGGCCCGGCGTCCACGGCGGTGCCGGATCCGATGGCCACCAAATATACACCGTAGGTTCCTCTTTCCACCCTCATCATGAAGTTGACCCTAGCTTCCCTCGAATCATGGCACAACTCCTTGAATTTTGATTTGAAAAAGCCGGCCAAACCAACACCTCCACCAAACGACCTCAATTTGACACCCCACAACCCCCTCGAGCCCCCTTTACCAATTCCCAAGCCAAAACCCTTCAAGTATATGTAGAACTCCCTGATATTCAAATGTAGGGTTAGAAAGTTCAATCTGTTTGAGTTTTCAAGTGTTCGAGGGGTTTCAGTTAAAGTTATTTGTTTATTTTTGGTAAAATAAACATATAACATTAGTTGAAAATCATTTTCGAGAAGTCAGTCAAGTTGAAGGCTCGAAACTAGTGAGTTTCTTATTTTTCTTGTTGTTTTATTTGAATTATTTCCTCTTCATGACTGCTTTGCTTCGTTAATTGATTTGGATTCTATCTTATTCGTTTGGGGTCAGTAATCGAGTCTGTTCTTCTTTGTTCATTTGATTTTTGTTTTAAGTTCTGTTAATTGATAATATGAATTTGGTCTTAATGTTTTCATTAGTATAGGCATTAGTTCTTATTCAGTGTTTTAGGATTAGATTAAATTTTTGATTATCCGTTTAAGTCAGTAAAATTCCTCCTTGTTAGATTAATTTTTCATCACGGTTGATGTTGTTTGTTTTAGTCCTTTCTTTTGCTTTAATTTTCTATTGGGTAATTCATGATTGTTGCTGACACATTTGTTTGAATTTCTTGGATTAATAGTTTATGTTAGGTTTAACCTCCATGTTTAGTTGGATAAGCAATTAGTTCAATTTAAAGTTTTGTTTGGGTATAGGTGATTGATCCAATATTGATTAACTATGGTTGAATTCAGACCAAGGGGTTTGGTTTAGTTGATATATGTCTGGTAATTTCAGAATAAAAGTAAGAGTAGTATAGCTATCCCATAAATAGAAAACAATGTTAGAATTCCTTAGACTCTTCTAGAAGAGGGCCTTAGTCTAAAATTCAGTAGTTTTAGTGCAATAACTTGAGAAAGAAGCTAAGAAATAAAGGATTAGTTGAGTAAAATCTGAAAATAGGAAAGGGACTAATGGTTAAAATAAAATAAGAGGGTTGCCCTAAGCTTTGGCTATAAAAGGGCACCCTAGTGCCTTCATTCACAAATTTTTGGGAACAATATGAAATCTCTAAAATTCCGATAATTTTTTTATGTTAAAAAATCCTGAAAATTCCTAAATGAAGTCCAGTGGCTAAAATATTCGAAAAGTTCAGATGTGGAATTTAATTCCTGCAATTCCAATATAAAGAAAAAATTAGAAAGGTTACTTAGTCTGGATACTTGAGAATTTTCCTCTTAAATTAGGTCATTTAGGGCTTCAAAACCAATAGAAAAATTAAAAACAAATACTGTTCCATTGAGGATTAAGTTAATTGCTGATGCTGGTTTTGAGTTTGCATTATTTAGCTGCGTTTTGATTACTGAGATTTTCTGGAGTTTCCCTGGTTGGGTTTCAAGTGTTTCTAAGGTCATTCAAAGTCTGTATGTGTGGGTTATTCTGGGTGGATTTGGTTATCAAGCTGATCCTATTGCTGTGTTGCCGTTGATTTATTACTGATCACTGTGTATTGCTGCTGATTTTCTTTTTTTCCTTTTTATTTTAATTTCCAGGTATTTCTCTTTCCCAAAGGATATGACATTGAGTCAAATGAATGGTGCAATTGAAGGACACTTGATATCCAAGTTGTCCCTGTCTCCTGTGATTTTACCTTAGCATTATTGCATCTTTTGTTTATAGTCACTTGAATTTTATATTAAGTGTATTAATGGGATTGTATGAATTGTTGTTTATTTTAGCTTACCAATTTGGAATTGATTCACTACATGCATGTTAAAATGTGAATATCAGGAGTCGACCAGAATTCATATTAGTTTGGCCATGTGTTAGTTTGAAATTTCTTTAAGTACTTTTATTGTCATCGAATTTCGGATTAAGTATGTTGTTATATCCATGAGTTGAATAACATGATGAAGTTGGAAGTCAAATGGAGTCTCGCTTGTGATATGAATATTTCTTGTTGTTCCTTTTTTTACAAAACAAATCATTTGTTCAGTTGTCTATTACGGGTGTTGTTGAATACCACATAGATGAGATCTAGGCTCATTCAGGGGCCCAAGTGCCAGGGTCTTCAACAACCCATTTAGGTTAATGTATTTAGCAAAAGAGCTCCTTGTGAAAATTAAACGAGCTTTCTTCTTGGGCCGTTATCCCAATATACTGAAGCTCGAATGCATAGTCACATCGTTGATTTAATTTCTCAATGCATGCTTGGTCTTTCGAGTTGGGTAGAAAGATCAAGTTGAAAGTTAATTAATCTTAATTAGAGACAAACCTTGTAAGAATCATAGTTTGCTTTAAGATTGGGCTTTAAAATAATAAAATAAGGTGCGTCGCGCTAAACAAAAATCATACATTACGTGGCCCTTTTAATTATATTAAAAATATTTTAGACCTCAGGACATGCCATTTAGTAAATTCTATGGCCTCTCGCAAAGGTAACAACACGATAGTGTCTTTAGGCCCGTCTTTAATAATTTTACTTTCTTAAGTAGGGATGCACATTTATATGTCCCAAATTCAAATCTCAATGAAGTTGAAATATGTCAAAACCGCGGGTGCATTTATGTGACGTGGTTCGCAGCACGTTTTAACAACATTGAAATTTTCTTTAAATAATATTAAAAGGGGTAAAAATAATTTGAAATTGCACTATAGGAGAACATGCATAAAAATCATATTCTTAGCCAATTGTAATAGCATATGCGACTGTGCTAGAACGACGGGATCCAAGGGTGCCTAACACCTTCCCTCAGGTCAATTGAATTTCTTACATAGAATTTTTGGTTCGTAGACTCCATTTGGGCAATCGAAAAATTTCCTCGATTTGGGATTCAAAACATGCCGGTGACTTGAGACACCAAAAGCCAAGCCTATCCCAAGTGGCGACTCTAAAAAAATAATAATCTCATTTCTAATAATGTCACTTTAATTGGAAAAATTCCCTTATACATTTTATCATTCGGGTTAACCGTGTAAAAAGAAGGTGTGGTAGCTCTGGCGACTCTGCTGGGGATCGAACCCTGAATCTCTGGTTTAGGGTTCAAGAATTCGAGCTTAGAATAACTGTTATATTTGGCTTTTTCTGATTTTCTTACATGTTCCATGCTAATGTGCTAAACGCTTTACTGCGTTGCTATTGAATGATTTGTATATATAAACTGTTACCAAACCCTTCTCTTCTTAACTTCGGGGATGTGCTCGCTCTCCCTATTCTGTTAGTGTCATACCTTGACACAAGAAAGAGGCTCGGACAAGTTACTAAGAAGGACGATCTTGCGTGTCCCTGGTACGTAGCCCCCTTATTGACTCGAGTCATCCGCTCGGGTACACAGTCTAGAACAAATACCTAGGTTTTGAACTTAGTATAACAAAACCTGATGCCGGATCCCTAGTAGGAACATTTGGTTGAATCACGTGCATTTGACTTATGGGACTCAACATACGGGTTGGGTCCATCTAGGACAGGTGACCCGAAATGAAAAGACCATCCTGATGCATATGATGTGCTACTTGCGCATTTATTTGCTTTGGATTTGCCTATTGACCGGCTCGTGAATAAGGAGAGAAAATAGAGAAAATAAGCGGTATTAGGTCTGAATGAAAGTAACCATTTGTTTTGCAAAACCAATGCTCAAATAGCACCGAAATGTGTCAGATTATTGAAAAAAATTGGGAAAAAGGGAAAACAAGAAAAGGAAAACAAAAAAGAAAAAGAAAGAAAAGAGGCATTTTCAACAAATCTTGGTTTTAACAAAATGTTTTGCCCAAATTATGCCGGTTTGATTCTCACCAGGTATGAGATACGCAGGCAACCCCCATCGGGTCCAACCTCCATTTTGAAAAATAGCCAAAACAAAGAAAAACATATGTCAATTTTAATTTGTTGTCTTAAATAAATTGGGTGATGCCTTTGTTGTCAAGAAGATCCGAATGTTCCCGAAAGGGACACCGAAAGGCTGATTTTGCACAAACGGCCACCTTTGAGTCTTTACTTTATTTTGGCCGGTTAGCGGGCACAACCTCAATCCTCCGGAAGTGCTGAAAGACCATATTTTCTAAGCTGGGCTTTGATTTTAGAAAATAAATTGCATAAAAGAAGGGAGTCAATTCTGATTTTTTGAAGTCAAACTGAATAAAGTATTGAGATACTAATTCGCCTTAATAAATGTGCAGGATGAGCACAATCCAAAACGAACGTTTTTCATTTGTAAGTCGAATCCCTTTGGAGTTGCGACTGTGGTGGAATGAGCTAGGCATAGAAGGGTAGGATGAGGTGAAGAAATATCTGGGGGGCCTTCCGGGGTTAGTGGAGATTGTGCCCCGAGGAGACATCATAAGAGCATTGGTCACGTGCTAGGACCCGGCGCACAATGTGTTCCACTTCTCAGATTTGAACTTACCCTACTTTAGAAGAAATAGATGGGTACATCGATGATGCTAAGCTTCCTTTGAGACACAAGTATTTGGCTGTTCCAAGAGTTGTAGGTGTGCATAAATTCTTAGATACCCTGAAAATAAGCAAAGTGATACGCGACTCGAACTTGGCAGCAGGATTTTGCACCTTTTCATTCCTGTATAGTATATATGGTCACATGGGGGGGGGGGGGTTCAACAATCCAGATAAAAAAATCTGCAGCAAAGGAAACCGTGTCAAGTGGGAAGAACATAGACGTTTCGCTTTTATGGTGGATTTTCTAAGGCTCTTGGTGTTCCCGAGGAAAGACGGGAACATCGATCTTAAAATAGAAGAGGTTGTCAGAACTCTACGCATCCAAGCCCATTGCACACTCGCACCTACGATAGTAGTTGAGATCTTTCGTGCTCTCACAGCTTGAAAGGTAAGGAAAGATTTTTTTGAGGGGTCCAATATGTTATTACAAATGTGGATGACCGAGCACCTATTCAACCGTCCCCAATTTATGAGCTATGGGTCCGCAGAGAAAACTTACATAGAGGAATTTCACACAAGAACTGAAGGGCTCAGTTTGCCCAAAGGGATAACAAGATGGATATGTTACTTTCAGTTCCTCACTGCCGGTCAAATAGAGTGGACGCTAGGATGGTTGTATGTGGACGAGATCATATACATGCCGAAAATAGAACCTCACTTCCTATTGATGGGTCTTAGGAGTATCCAGCCTTATGCCCGCTCCAGTTCTTGAGACAACTTGTAAGGTGCCGGATAGTGCCAAAAGACGAAGATCTCTGTATCCGGGTAGTCGAGATTTGACCTGATGGTCAGTTCCCCGAAGCAACAGTCCGCTAAATTTTGAATGAATGCCAATACCTAACGGCAAACACTTGTGTACAGGATCGGTCCAAAGACGAAGCGTCGCCAGGATACCATACTTGGTACAGGAGAGAAATTGAGTCTGAGAGGCCGGCCAAAAGGCCCCATCTCTAGGAAATCGTTAAAGCATCGCATGAGCAGTGGGATTGGTTAGCTATAGAACACGAGTACAGGGCTACGATAAGCAAACTGGAGAAGCAGGTCATGAATTTGCAATTCGATAAAGATTTGCAGGCTGCCACAGATGAGGGCAAAAAGAAGAAACTGGTCAAGGAAAATGAAGCCCTTCGGGCCCAAAATTCAGAAGATGAAAGTAGCAGTGGAAAACCCCGTTCAGAGTGCCAGGGATACAAAACTTATAGATGGATTGAGACAGAAGGTTGACGACTACAGTTTTTATTTGAATAAAGCAGAAATGGAACTAGCCAGGGATCGAAAATAATTGGCTGAAAATGCGGCAGAACGAGCACGTCTGCTCAAGCAATTAAAAGAAAAGTTCGACGATGAGGCAACAGGGTTTAAGAAAAGGGTCGTCATCCCAGAAAAAAAAATGCTCAAACAAGCAAAAGAGTTCAAAATTGAAAAGGGAGCATTGTTACAAAATATTGGTACAATTAGAATTAGATTTGCAACAGCTTCAAAAGCAGAATCAAGTAGCCGAACAAATTTTGGGAGCCAGAACTGAGCAGATTGGGCGGTTATTACAGGAGAAAGGTGTCATATGAGAAAGAATCAAAGGAATCGCTTACTACATCACAATGAAATGTAACAGCTGTGAGGACATGCCAAGATCAATGTTCTTTGTCACCGTGATGCTTTTCGTTCGTTGCGTAATGGAAGATCTTTATCCCCTACAAGGGGATTTAGCTAGTTGACCTGCGGCAAGGCCGAGCGATGCCTTGCGGGCTCCAGGAGCAATTGAAGCCCTAATGTATTCGTGATTTCTTGAAACTATATTTTTCTTTAAATCTGTCAGTTTGTCTTAGAGTCTGTATTTTCTTTTTGTGCAAGGTTAGTTGTTCGTCGAGTATGTAATTTATCTTTTTTCAGAGTCTGTCAGTTTTTCGAGTCTTTGTAATTAATGTCTGTTATTATGAAAATTGAAAATTCCAAAATATTTCATTGCTTCACTTTTATTTTCATAAACTACACTCGATCTTATTCATGCGGGGCATGATACATAGGCAATCTTCATAGGATTCGACCGTAATCTTAAAAACAAAAGAGGAAAGAGGGAGGAATGAAAAGAAGAGAGAGAAAATCCCCAAGAGAGAAAACCCAAACAAAAGAAAAACCAGAGAGGAACAAGAAGAAAAAGGGGAAAAGAAAGAAAAATAAAGAGTGAAAATCAAAAGGAAGAAAATTAGAATAAAAGATGGTATGACACATACAACCATCGCAAACATGTAGACATCCGTTAACTGTATAGGTGCATCATGCCCTAATGTGCGATTCCCTATCAATTATCTGTCTCAAACTAACCGTTTGTTTCTGTTAAAATTCCAGTCCAGGTTTTAGAAAAGGTGGTTGGTTTGTGGTAAACTGGCATCAGTATTTCATCAAATCGAAAGGAATCGTAGAGATGTCATCTGAAATGACTTTTCCGGCAATTCCCATCTTAGAAGATAGTCCGATTACAGGCATCCCGACCTCTAAGTCTGCGACAGCCGAAGAAAATAGGATCCTACGACTTAGGGTCATGGAGATGTGGGATGCATGGACAAATGGAAAAGAGCCTCCGAGTGCCATCCTTGGGTTTGTTGAGCTCTTCCTAAGGTCGGGGGGTACTTCTACTGTTCCCATTAGCCATCCAATCATCCCCTTGGGACAACCTACCATACCAGCCAACTTTGTCAGAGCACCTTTTGAAGTCCTCCCTAAGGTGTTCACATCTGGCACAGTCCCCAACATTTTCACGGCTCCCCCATGTGCAGCCACCACACAGCCCGCAGAGCCAAGACCCATGTTTGATCTGATAGTTTTTACATTCCAAACCCCCAATTACCATACTGAGCCTCCTCTATACCCCACATACACTTATCCTCAACCACCATATGAGCTTACGCCAGTGCAGGATTAAACTCCTAAAGTGCCTGAACAAGATGAGATAGCAAGAAGAATGAAGAGCCTTGAGCAGAGCTTGAATAACATGCATGGCTTAAGTGGGCAAAATAGTGTTTCTTACACAGAACTGTGCATGTTACCACATGTACATCTTATCATGGGATTTAAAATGCCAAATTTTGATAAGTATGAGTGTCATGGAGACCCCATTTCTCACCTAAAAAGTATTGCAACCAATTGCGTGGGGCGGACGGAAAAGAAGAACTATTGATGGCATACTTCGGAGAGAGTCTGGTAGGCATTGCTTCAGAATAGTATATGGACCAAGATGTCTCACGATATCACATCTAGGACGATCTTGCTAGAGATTTTGTAAGGCAATTTCAGTACAACATTGACATTGCGCCATACAGGAATTCCTTGGCTAATTTGAAGAAGAAGCCTTCAGAGAGTTTATGAGAATATGCTATTAAGTGGCGCGAACAGGTGTTGAGGGTGAAGCCGACCATGGACGAGATAGAGATGGTCACTGTTTTTCTCCAGACCCAAGAAGCAGATTACTTTCAAAACATGATGTCGACTATGGGCGAGGCTTTTGCGGAAGTAATTAAGATTGGCGAGATGGTAGAAAATCGTTTGAAAACGGGAAGAATTCTACCCAGGCCATCCAAGGTGGGGCGGGAGGAGTTGCAAGGAACAAAAAGAAAGAAGAAGCCTCGATGACAACATCTAGTATGAGAAGACATCACGTTCACAGGCCCATATTCTCGGAAAGACCCTCTCAACACTATTATCCTCATCAAGACATGCATTATTCTCCCTAACCTTATGCAGTTATGAACGCTCAACCATTTGCACGACCGCAGTAGCAGGTCAACAGGAACTAGGCCCCGAGAAACCAGCCTCCCCAAAACCACTATTATCCCCGCCTCCTCAATACAATTTCCGTCCCGAGGAGCCACCCAGAAGGAAAAACTTTATGCCAATTGGGGAGTCTTATTCTATTGTGTTACCAAAACTGGTCCAGCTGGGTCTCTTGCAGCGTGTGCCTCTGAACAAACAAAACCATAAGTCACCTTCTTACCAACAGGGTGTCCGGTGCGCTTATCATTCAGGGGGTGAAGGGCACTACACAGAAAATTGTTGGACTCTAAAGCGAGCTATGGAAGATCTAATAGGCTAAAGAAAAATAGTGTTGATGGATGAAGATGTCCCGAATGTGACAAACAACCCATTACCGTCCCACAACAATTGACCGGTAATCGGAATGATCTGCGAAGACAAAGAATTTGACCCTGCTTTGAAAGCCATAATAGCTATTGGTGATGCCGATATAAAGACAAAGGCCGCCCCTAATAAAGATGAGGAGGAGAAGAAGAATAAAACTACATACCCACAAGCTGAAAAGAAGGTTGAGGCTAAAATTGAGGCGGCACCCGTCAAAGAAACTGTGCTTTATGTCTCACGGGGTTGTCGGGAAAACCATCCGACTCTGAGTCCCCTAAAGAGATTTGAGTTAAACAGGACTATGTACATACCCAAAGGAACCTATGTGGTGCGGGTACCAACTAAACCGCCAAGTCTGAGTGAGCCCGTGGTAGTTGGTCGTGCACCTCAGAGGCCTATGACAGAACCTTCTGCAGTCCCTTGGAACTATCTAGAAATAGTGGTGACAAATAAAGGCAAAGAAGTTATTGGTGAAGCTCAATAAAGCATCCATGTAAAGAAATACTCTGACTTGGAGGAATTAAACAGTGCTACCAAAAGGCGATTCCCATCCAAGAAGCTAGTAAGCTCCAAAGAGGTGGAGGCCTTCGTTCGAAAGATGAAAATGCTGGACTATGAACTAGTGGACCAGCTCCAGAAGTCCCCTGAACAAGTCCCTTTATTATCCTTGCTGATGCATTCTCCAGAGCACCAGAAGGTGTTAGCCAAAACTCTCAATGAGGCTTACGTGCCAGCTCAAACCTTTGTGGAACAATTGGACAGAATGGCAGAGAGATTCTTTACTGTTAATAAGATTACATTCAGTAAGAATGATTTGCTTCCAAAGGGAGCTGCCCATAACAAAGCCTTGCACCTCATTGTCAATAAGAAGGCTATTACGTCAAAAGAGTAATGGTATATGGAGGCTCTAGGGCGGACATATGCCCACTTTCAACATTACAAAGAATGGAAATCAGGACAGAGAGGATCCTCCCCAATAATTTGTGTGTCCAGGCTTTCGATGGAATTAAGAGACACAATCGAAGAGATTGATCTGGTCTTTACCATTGGCCCAGTTGATTTTGATTTAGCATTTCAAGTGTTAGATATGGACACATCCTAAATTACCTGCTGGGAAGGCCATGAATTCACACAGCGGGCGCTGTGCCTTCTACTCTGCCCCATATGTTGAAATTTGATCATGAGAACCAGGAATTTGTGGTCATCGTGAAGATGAACAGTCAATTTATCATGATCCCTCCGTCCCCTGCCTCGAAGCTAAAGAAGGAAGTGAGCATATAGTCTATCGGGCTTTCGAAATTGTGGTAGTTGATCAACATGAAGAAGGAAAACTCTGTCCCCAACCTTTCCTGTCTAATGCCTCAATCATGGTGGCTATAGAGATGATATGTCAAGATTTCAAACCGGGGAAGGGACTCGAAAGTTCTTTACAAGGGATCGTTGAGCCGATTGCTTTGCCCATAGCAGAGAAGTTTTTCGGGTTAGGTTTCCACCCAATACCAGAGGATATAACATGGGCGAATCGCAAAAAGCGTAATGGATGGGCTTTACCTCAACCCGTACCCCACTTGTACGAAACATTTGTGAAGCCAAATTACAGTGATGAGGAAGAAGATGAGACATTCATAGCAGAAGAAACAGAAGAAATATGTGGGGCCATGAGAAAACTATTGTATGAAGCCAACATGGTCCAGCTTGGATAAGGCTCGAGCACCACTGAGGTGCTCTACATTGGACTGAACGCCAAATTGCAAAATTGGAAGCCTACGCCTTCCCAGTCAGGTTGGAGGCCCGGTAGTCTTGTCTTGCCATCTTTTCTTGCATCAAGAGTTATTTCAGGGTGTAACTCGGGTGTTCTTCCTTTAGTGTTTTGTCATTTTAATTTCCAAATATAAACCCTGTTATCTTACAATTTCAAATAAATGAAATCAATATTTCATCGTCTATATTCCTTTATTCTCTATGATTTTATTGTTTTCTTCTTAATCATTTCTTTCAGTTTCAATAATGCGGTTTTAAATAACATGACATGCTCACGGACTTCATGCCCCTATCCAAACATGCCGCCTAATTGTGAAATGATGAACCAAGAACCAAAGTATGACGAAGAAGAGGCCTTTAGGGAAATCAATCGAGAACTGGAACATTTTGAAAATAAACCTAAGCCAAATCTAAGTGATAGTGAACAGGTTAACTTGGGTTGTACCGGCGAAACCATGGAAACCAAAATAAGTATCCATGTAAACGAGGAAATCCGGGACTCACTGATTCAACTTCTTTTTCAATTCAAAGACGTGTTTGCTTGGTCCTACGATGATATGCCAGGGTTAAGTGTTGATTTGGTGGTTCATAAGTTGCCTGCATACCGCGAATGCCCTCCAGTCCAACAAAAACAGAGAAAGTTCAAATCATATATCAGCAATAAGATCAGAGAGGAGATCACAAAGCAGTTGGGGGTGGGAGTAATCCGAGTGGTTCGATACACCACATGGTTCGCCAATGTAGTTCTGGTGCCAAAGAAAGATAAGAAAACCCGAGTGTGTGTGGACTACAGTTATTTGAACAAGGCAAGCCGCAAAGACAATTTCCCTTTGCCCAATATCCATATCCTTGTCGATAACTGCGCCAAACACGAGATACAGTCTTTCGTAGACTGCTACACAGTATATCACTAGGTGTTGATGGATGAGGAGGATGCCAAGAAAATTGCCTTCACCATACCTCGGGGTACTTATTGCTACAGGGTTATGCCTTTTGGTTTAAAGAATGCTGGGGAAACATATATGAGGGCCATGACCACTATATTCCACGACATGATGCATCATGAGATAGAAGTGTATGTGGACGACATAATTATCAAGTCCAAGACTCAAGGTGATCATATACGGGACCTAAGAACTTTCTTTGAAAGGATTCACAAGTATGATTTGAAATTAAACCCAGCATAGTGTGCATTCGGGGTCCCATCGGGCAAACTCCTGGGGTTCATCATCACCTGGAGAGGTATTGAGCTGGATCCAACAATGATAAAATCCATTCGAGAGCTACCTCTCCTGAAAACCAAGAAGGATGTAATGAGCATGTTTGGAAGACTGAATTACATTAGACGATTCATCGCCCAGTTGACTTCTACATGTGAGCCCATATTCAGGTTGTCAAAAAAGGATGCAACAATTAAATAGACGGATGAGTGTCAAGAGGCTTTTGACAAAATTAAAGATTACTTGTCCAATCCACCAGTCTTGGTCCCACAGGAATCGGGAAGGCCATTGTTTCTATATATGATGGTCCTGGAGAACTCTGTTGCTTGCATTCATGAGAAGCATGACGTCACTGGAAAGAAGGAGTAGGCCATCTATTATCCAAGCAAGAAGTTTACCAGTTACAAGGCCAAATACACCTTGCTAGAAAGAACCTATTATGCCTTAACTTGGGTGGCTCAGAAGTTGAGGCATTAATTGCAAGCCCACACCACCTATCTCATAACCAGGATGGATCCTTTGACGTACATATTCCAAAAACTGATGCCCATAGGGAGATTGGCAAAATGGCAAATCATGCTCACCGAATTTGACATAGTCTATGTCACTCGCACCGCGATAAAGGCCCAAGCATTAGCAGATCATCTGGCTGAGAACCCGGTTGATGATGAATATCAACCGTTGAATACCCATTTCCTGGATGAAGAGGTGAATTTGGTGGAGGTAACATCTGAAGACATCACTACTTGGAAAATGTTCTTTGATGGAGTAGTAAATAAAAAAAGAGTAGGAATTAGGGCAATCCTAATCTCACCCACTGGTCAACACTACCCAGCCACAGCTCGACTTCAGTTTTTCTGCACCAACACACAGCTGAATATGAGGCCTACATCATGGGCATGAATATGGCTATTGACTGAGACATCGTGGAACTATTGATCATGGGGGATTCATATCTGATTATCCGGCAAGCCCAAGGGGAGTGGGAAATGAGAGATGTCAAACTCATCCCTTATCGACATCATGTGGAGGATCTCAGCAAATGGTTCAAGTCGGTACAATTTAGGTACATTCCTCGCTGTCAGAATGAGTTAGCAGATGCACTCGCAACTTTGGCCTCCAGGTTTTGCTAACCCCGGAAACGCCTATATCGATCCCTTGGAAATTCAAATCAGGGAAACGCATGGGTATTGTAATGCGGCCGAGCTAGAATCCAGCACTTAGCCATGGTATTACGATATCAGGAAATTTCTGAAAACACAAGAGCATCCCGAGCAGGCTAGTGGGGATCAAAAGAGAACCATCAGATGACGTGCAAGTGGTTTCTTCTTGAGTGGTGATATCTTGTATAAAAGGACCCGGATCTCAACTTGCTAAGATGTCTTGATACCGAGGAAGCCGAAATACCCAAGAAAATCATTGTGCGGCTAACAAGAACATCAAGAAGATTTTGAGAAAAATGATTCAAATCTCAAAACACTGGCATGAAAAACTGCCTTTTGTATTGCTTGGATATCGCACCACGGTGCGCACATCGGTAGGGGAAACTCCATACTTATTGGTCTATAGAACTGAAGATGTTATACCCGTAGAAGAAGAAATTCCTTCCCTTCGGATAATTGTCGAAGCAGAAATTGAGGATAGTGAGTGGGTTAATACTAGGCTGCAACAGTTGTCATTAATTGACGAAAAACAAATGGCCGGCGGTTTGTCACAGGCAGATGTACCAACAAAGAATGTCTCGCGCTTACAACAGGAAAGTGCGCCCCAGATATTTCGAGGTCGGACATCTTGTATTGAGGCGTATTCTCCCTCACCATCAGGAAGCTAAAGGAAAATTTGCTCCGAACAAGAAAGGTCCATACATTATCAGAAAGATACTGCCCAAAGGAGCATTGTACATAGGTGACGTCAAAGGAGACGATCCTGAAACAGCAGTGAATGTAGATGCATGTACTATGTTTGAACTCCCTATAGCAATGATTCAGTTTGGTTGAAATGACGAAGGCTTTTCTTTCCGGCTACCCTAAATACTATCAACCCTTCGCAAACCCTTTGAGGTGGTTACGTTTCTTTGATCACCCTCTTTGGAACCCCGAAGTGTTATTCAAAAATAAGAAAACAATCAAAGACAAAAACACAAAAAAAAAATAAGAAAAAAAAGAAAAAGAAAACAAAAGAAAAATGAAAAAAGGAAAAAAAAGAAACAACAAAACAAAATTAGTTTAGGAAACACTTCCTGAACTACGTCTGACTTGATTCCGAAAGGATACATAGGCAGCCTCGCCCTGAGGTTCAGTCATATCAATATATAAACCCAAATTCCCCAAAATCGAAATAAGGGCAGATGATGTAATGGTTTGGCCATGAACCCGCCAAAATGGTTCCATCCGAGTTCCTTTACCCAAAAACCAGGCCCAAGGCCTTCCGATCGATTGGAAAAGGTGAGGAAATGACAAACGTCATTGCTGGGATTTGGCACAATTCAAATTGAGAGAAATAAAATGAGAGAGTCTTATTGGTGAAAACCTTCGGGCACCATAAGGCGATGGTGAGTAGGGAAAGTGAAAATGACAGAGTCCATTTAGTGAAAATTCGTAAAGAGCACTATCGGCTGACGGGAGAAGAGAAATGAGATAGGTCGATTGGCGAAAACCCGCAAAGGGCGCTGTCGATCGAAAAGAAGATATGCCACCATCAAAAGTCCGGTCAAGTTTCCCTCGTTTTGAAACATTGAAATGCGTTTCGTGAGAAGCTACAAATATTGTACGCGTCGGGCATCCAGTTTGAGAAGTATATCATGTCCACTTGAAGTCGGCATGCACTCCCAGATAAGTCCTTCTCTTTTCCCCAAAAGGGACACTTATCTCTAAATCCATATGATTTCTTTTGCTGCTTCCTTGAATCCCTTTCGGCTTAACTTTGATTTCATGACTATTCTGTAAGAAAAGGTGGTAAGACCGGTTTCATAGGGCTCGTTTGGAAAGGACTAATGAAAATACCCAGCCTTAGCGGACGCATCTAGCCGATCCCGGCTGGCCATGATGGCTGACGCTTTAGAAGCAGAAAGTTTTGGAAAGAAAGAAAATCAAAGTCAAATGCCCATGAGGGAAAAATGAAATTTAGAAAGGCTAATCCCGAATGGGCTAATTGTCTCAACATAGTTTCAAAAGGCAAGATACCAAAAGGTTCTAAAATGGAAATCAGGGCAAAGAAATTGCAACCGAAAGGAATATAAAGTCTAAATAAATCTGAAAGATGAGTCCTCCCGATCAACCAACAAGGCAAAGTTTGGAAAGGCAAAGAACTTCTCAACAAAAGTGATGCCGGGTTCAAGCAATTAAGGCCACAAAACTGACCACCATTTCAAACTAACAATTGTGCTTTGTTTGAAAATCTGAAACATGTATAATCCAAAGCAATGTGATAAATTTAACATGCAACCAAAGGAAATGAACAGGAGCTGAGAATAGCCTTGTAGCAATGATCAACCAAAAGGGAAGTTCTCTTTACGTCCTTTCCCGCAGTTTTCATAAAAGAAAAGAAGAAAAGGAGTATCACAAACCATGGTAGCATAGGACCCCCAATCCTTAGCTTCATTCCTCCAAATCGATGACTTATCCCCTAACTCTCCCCAGCATAACCTGTGGATCTCCCTGGCATAACCCGAGAATCATTCTCCTTTCTCCCCAGCATAACGTGTGAACCTCCCTGGCATAATCCGAGGATCTTCTCTCTTTTGCATTCCCCGGCATAACCCAAGGACCAGTTTCCTTTTATCCCCAGCATAAACTGAGGGTCTTTTCTTTCTTTCATTCCCCAGCATAACCTGAGGATTCCTTTCCTATATTCCCCATCATGACCCAAGGGTTCCTTTCTCTCTATCCCCAACATGACCTGAGGGACCTTTCTTTATAAATCATTCCCAAGCATTCCCCTGGTATAATCCAGGAGTCTTTTCTTCCCATCCCGGCATAACCATTGGATCCCCCTAGCATAACCTTTGGATCACCCTAGCATAACCCAGGAGTCTTTTTCTTCCCAAATACCGGCATAACCCGAGGATTCCCTTGGCATAACCCAGGAGCTCTTATTTGATCCCGGTATAACCCACAGATTCCCCTAGCATAACCCAAGAGTCTTTTCTTACCATACCGGCATAACCCGTGGATCCCCTGGCATAAGCCATGAGTCTTTTTCTTCCTAAATCCAGGCATAACTCGCGGATTCCCCTGGCATAACCTAGGAGTCATTTCTCTTTATCCCGGCATAACCCGCGAATTCCCCTGGCATAACCTAGGAGCCTTTCTTCAATCCCGGCATAACTCACGGATTCCCCTGGCATAACCTAGGAGTCTTTTCTTCCCATCCCGGCATAACCCGTGGATCCCCCTATTATAACTCAGGATTCTTTTTCTTCCTAAATCCCGGCATAACCAACAGATTCCCCTGGCATAACCCAAGAGTCATTTCTCTCCATCCCGTCATAACCCGCGGATTCCCATGACATAACCTAGGAAGCTTTTCTTCTTATCTCGGCATAACCCACGAATCTCCCTGGCGTAACCTAGGAATCTTTATCGTACCATCCTGGCATAACCTGTGGATTTTCCTTCTTCATCCCTAGCAGGGACTCTTTGTTCCTATCCTGGCATAACCCGTGGATCCTCCTCTTATCCCTAGCAGGTACCCGTTTTCTTTCCCAGCATAACACGGCCATCTGCCAGCATAACCTGACAATCCTTCCAAAAGACAAAGAATCCTGACTTTCATTGTTTTCAATAGAAATAGCTTAGATTTGTGTTACAAATAATTCACAAATTTTCCTAGTGAAAACTGGGGAAGAAATTTTGTTCGTTTGTTGTTTTGGTGTCCGAACAGGTTCTGCCTCAAGGCACAGTATTTTAGATGACCGGAAACGAGAATATCAATCCATAATAAAAGAAAAGACAAGCAAAAAAGAACAAAAATAAACGAATATGGAATAATTAAAAGAAAGATGCGGACTGCTCAAATTGGATTCAAGGTCACAAATCGCGCATGCCCTGTTTGGCTTCAGTGCTGAAGAGTGAACCGGCACCTACAGCTTACGAGCATCAAGATTCATATCGTGGTTGTTGAAACACGTTCTCAAGGCACTAAACTAAACGTGTGTTCATATTTGTAGGTTTTGATAAATGACAAACGATACGCAATTGACATATGACGAGGTCCAAGCACAAGCGCGCAAATGTCACGTAACGAAGTTCAAGCACAAGACAAACAAAGATCAAGATTAAACAAAGTTATACATGTGTCGCTCTTTAATTGTGATCTTGATCCGACAATTCAACTCAAGACTTGGCTTCTCTCGTAAAAACATTTTTATCAAATCATGCATATTTAATTTAGAGCAAAATGATTTTAAATCATGCATATTTATTTTAGCAAAATGATTTTTAAACATGCCTCTAAAATCTGGACAAAGATAATCGATTATGTACTTATGATAATCGATTATGTTAAGGCAAGCTGCAAGACAACCGATTGTGTACCTTATGACAATCGATTGTGTTGAGGCAGTGTCCATCAGATGTTTGAAATCTGCATGACAATCGATTGTGTACCTTATGACAATCGATTGTGTTGAGACAGTGTCCATCAGATTTTTCAAAGCTACAAAATAATCGATTGTGAACCTTATGACAATCGATTGTGTTGAGGCAGTGTTTATCAGATTTTTCAAAGATACAAAATAATCGATTGTGAACCTGATGACAATCGATTGTGTTGAGGCAGTGTCTATTAGATTTTTCAAGACTGAAAAATAATCGATTGTCCATATAGCATAATCGATTATGTAAATGACCATTGCCAAAATATTTTCAAACTCCGTCAGATAATCGATTATAGGATTTTAATAATCGATTGTTTGAAGTAAAATCTGAAAAAGATTTTTTGAACGTTGCCAAGTAATCGATTGTATATTTCTGATAATCGATTGTTTTAAGTAAAATCTGGAAATGATTTTTTGAACGTTGCCAGTAATCGATTATACGTCTTAGATAATCGATTATGCTGCGTAAAATCTGGGAATGATTTTTGGAACGATTGGAAAACAATCGATTGTCGTAGCACAAAATCAGCAATTCTTAATTGGCAATTAGGCAACGGTTATGCATGTTTTTGACACTATAAATACATCTTCAAATCAGTCTTCTAAACACAACAACTGATCATATTATTGCTAAAGCTTGCATACTCTCTTATTCATCATTTTCTATTCATTACATAAGTTTTTGAGAGCCAAATTCTTGACGAAAGTTGTTGCGTTCTTGAGCGTATTTATTTTACTCATATCTACTCTTAAGGAGAGTCTTGTTTTGAGTGCAAAGTGTTTTTATACACTTGAAGGGAAGTGTTAATCCCTTGTATTGTAAGAAGGAACGTTGTGATTCCTTTGGTTGAAGTCTTGAAGTGTTGTATCTTCGAGAAAGGTTGTTGAGGCTTGTGTGACTCAAGTTCTCAGTTTGTAACGGTTTGTTAAGCACCCGTAAGCTTAACGAAGTTAGTGGAAATCTCGAGAGAGTCTCTCGGGGACTGGACTAGCCACGGGTTGTGGTGAACCAGGATAACATCGGTGCGTTCGTTCCTTATTATTTACTTATCGTACTTATTTCATTCCTGCAATTTTTAAATTCCGCAAGTTTACGCAATTTTTTATTATAACGCTATTCACCCCCCCCCCCTCTAGCGTTAAGCATATATTCTAACAATTGGTATCAGAGCCCAACTCTCTGAAAATCTTAACCGTTTGAGAGAAACAATCCATGGCTTCTACTCGTGATTCTTTTGCAGGAATAGGTTAAGGACAATGCTCCACCCGACCACCACTATTCGATGGCACAAACTATACGTACTGGAAGGAAAGGATGAGAATATTCATTCAATCGAATAGTTTTCATCTGTGGAAGGTTATAATGAAGGGAGAACAAATTTCAAATGTCACCATCGACGGATTAAGAGGTAACCTTAAAACTTATGAATCTACTATACTTAACCCTCTTGTTAATGATCAAAAGAAACAAAGAATCGCCCTCAAGGCAAGCACAAGCCAACCTCAAAATAACGAGGTCTGAGATAACGAGTTCGGACTCGTTATTAAGAGATTTCAAAAGTTCATGCGAAAAGAGTATGAACGAAAAGGCAAACAACAAGGAGATCAAGTAAAGTGCTATGGGTGCGGAGAAATCGGGCACATTAGATCAAATTGCCCAAATGTCAAAAAGGAGAAGAAACCCTTCAAGAAACAACGAGCATACATATCTTAGGGAGGCGACTCCGGAGACGAGTCGAGTGAGGAAGAAGAAGACGAAACCGCAAATCTCTGTCTCATGGCTCACGAAAACAATCAAGAAGAGGTATGTCAAATTTCTTCCAAAAACTTCTATTCTCTTGAGGAAATGCAAAATGCCTTTGATGAGTTGTATAGTGAATTCATTAAAGCTTCCAAAACTGTTAAAAACATTAAGGAAAATGCTTCTTTGAAAGAAAAAGATTTTGAAAAACAACTCTGTTTGAAAGAAAAGGATTTTGAAAAACGGATTTTGGAAAATGAGAAGTTGAAAGAAGAAAACAATTTTTTCGGCAAAAGAAGCGCCGACAAACCCGAGAGTTCTAGTAAAAATTGTACTTCTTGCATGCATCAAAAAGATGAGGTAGAAAGACTTAAGGGCACCTTAGATAAGTTCAATTCTTCTCATAAAAATTTGAATGAAGTTCTTGTTAATTTGAAATCGACCAAACATGGGATAGGTTTTAAAAACGAGCCTAAAAAAAAAGTTGAAGCCAAACCCCAACCACCTAAGGCTCAACCTAGGACAAATAAAACAAATGTTCATCCTAGAATCAACATGCATGTTAGACCAAACACTAGAAGAACTTTGAACATTTTAGGACACCTAGAAATGGCCTTCAACCTAGAAATAACTATTCTAGAAATGCTGCATATCCTAGAACAAATAGTAGGAGAAATGATTTTCATGAAATGCGCAATAGTCATATTGTCGAAAATAGAGTAAACAAATTTTGTCCGTCCAACTACTATCAACCTAGACGAATGCATAATCCTAATGTCATTTGTCATTATTGCAATCGAATTGGACATATTGCTCCTTCTTGCTTCACTAGACATAGACACTTAACTGCATGTCAAGCACAACAGCATGTTACACCTAACTCTCAAGGACCCAAAACAGCTTGGGTACCAAAGACTCATTAATGTGTCTTGTAGGTATGTTTGAAGGGATCAAGTGTACTTTGGTACCTTGATAGTGGATGCTCCAAACACATGACCGGAGACGAATCCAAGTTCCTTCAACTAGAACACAAGGAAGGAGGAAGCGTTATTTTTGGAGATAACAACAAGGGAAAAATTATCGGCATTAGATCGGTCGGTAAGGATGAACCTTCTTCCATTAAGCATATATTGCTAGTTAAAGGTCTAAAACATAATCTCTTGAACATAAGTCAATTATATGACAAGGAAAATCTTGTTTTATTTGATTCGGATGAATGCTTAGTTTTTCGCTGTAGTGATTATAAAATTATCCTTCGTGGTTTTAGAATGGATAACATCTATATGTTTGATCTCGAAAATTCTTCATCTGAGTATGTGAATTGTCTTATGAGCAAAGAAGATGATATGTGGTTATGGCATCGTAGAGTAGCTCACATCAACATGCATCTTTTAAACAAATTGGTTTCACAAAATTTAGTTATTGGTCTTCCAGATTTGAAATTTGAAAAAGACTCCATTTGCGATTCTTGTCAAAAAGGGAAGCAAACAAAAGTATCTTTTAAATCGAAAAATATTGATTCAACTACTAGACCATTGCAACTTCTTCACATGGACCTTTTTGGACCATCTCGCATTGAAAGTCTTGGTAAAAATCGTTATGCTTTTGTTATTGTTGATGATTATTCTAGATTTACATGGACACTATTTCTTGCTCATAAAAGTGAAGCTTTTCATAATTTAAATGTTTTATTAAACGTGTTCAAAATGAAAAGGACACAACCGTCACTTCAATAAGAAGTGATCATGGGGGAGAGTTCGATCACAATCTCTTCGCGGATTTTTGTGACGAATTCGGTATCGAGCACACCTTCTCTGCTCCACGCACACCACAACAAAATGGAGTGGTGGAAAGGAAAAATAGGTGTCTCGAAGAGATGGCTAGAACCATGCTCGATGAGGCTAAGATTCCCAAACATTTTTGGGCGGATGCCGTGAGTACCGCATGCTACGTTTTAAACAGAGTAGTCATAAGGCCAATACTCATGAAAACTCCTTATGAACTCTACAAGGGAACGAAACCAAATATCTCCCATCTTAGAGTATTCGGTTGTAAATGTTTTATTCATAACAATGGTAAAGATAATTTGGGAAAGTTTGATGCCAAATCCGATGAAGGAATTTTTATTGGTTATTCTTCACGTAGCAAAGCATATAGAGTATTCAATAATAGAACCGAAATTGTGGGGGAATCCCCTCATATTGTGTTTTCCGAAAATAATGCTCGCTTGGCGAGAAAGGACTCTGGTTTTGAACTTGCAGGTAGTTTAAACTCAATGAGTCCTCAAGACAAAGTACAAGAGGAAACTCCCAAGGAAATTCAAGATGAAATCTTGGAACAATTATCGGAGGAAGCGCCACAACTGGAAAAAGAAATGAAACTGCCTAACGCGTGGAGGACAATCAAAGACCATCCTCTCGAACAGGTAATTGGCGACATTGAACAACAGGTAAGTACTCGAAACACTCTTAAGAACACCTTAGGACATACTGCTTTCGTTTCTCAAATTGAACCTTCAACCATCTCCAAAGCAATTGGGGATGAATTTTGGACCTTGGCAATGGAAGAGGAGCTTAACCAATTCAAACAAAATGACGTTTGGGATTTGGTGCCAAGACCCGAAAATCATACCATAATTGGTACGAAATGGGTTTTTCGAAACAAACTAGATGAAAATGGCGTAATCACTAGATACAAAGCTAGGCTTGTAGCAAAAGGCTATAATCAAGAAGAGGGAATTGACTATGAAGAAACATATGCACCCGTAGCAAGGTTAAAAGCTATTCATTTATTGCTTGCTTTTGCCTCTTCTATGAATTTCAATTTATATCAAATGGATGTAAAAAGTGCTTTTCTAAATGGTGTTATTCAAGAAGAAGTCTATGTAGAACAACCCCCGCGCTTTGAAGATTTTAAATCTCCCAATCATGTTTTCAAACTTAAAAAAGCGCTTTATGGTCTCAAACAAGCTCCCTGAGCTTGGTATGAACGATTGAGCAAATTTCTTTTGGAAAATGAATTCATTAAGGGGAAAGTTGACACCACTCTATTTGTTAAGCATAAAAACAATGATATTTTATTAGTTCAAATCTATGTGGATGATATTATTTTTGGTGCTACTAACAATGCTTTATGCAAGGAATTTTCTGATTTAATGACAAGCGAATTTGAAATGTCTATGATGGGTGAGCTAACCTTCTTTTTGGGGCTGCAAGTAAAGCAAATGAAAGAAGGAACCTTCATTTGTCAAGCTAAATATTGCAAAGAATTGCTAAAACGATTTGAAATGAGCAACGCAAAAACAATGGCCACTCCCATGAGCACATCCGACCATCTAGACAAAGACGAGAAAGGTAAGGAAGTCGACACCAAGAAGTATCGAGGTATGATTGGATCTCCCCTTTATCTTACTGCTAGTAGACCGGACATCATGTTTAGCGTGTGCTTATGTGCTCGTTATCAATCATGTCCTAAGGAGTCTCACCTAACTGCGGTGAAACGGATATTGATGTATCTTGTTGGTACTGTAAATGTGGGTCTATGGTACCCCAAAGGTTCTTCATGCCAACTTGTTGGCTATTCCGATTCCGATTTCGCTGGATGCAAATTGGACCGTAAGAGCACTAGTGGCACTTGCCATTTGCTCGGTAGCTCTCTAGTTTCTTGGTTTAGCAAGAAACAAGTAAGTGTTGCGTTGTCCACAACCGAGGCTGAATATGTAGCCGCGGGGAGTTGTTGCGCTCAAATTCTTTGGATGAAACAGCAACTCTTGGACTATGGCCTAAGTATCGATCATATCCCTCTTAGATGTGATAATACTAGCGCCATATGCTTGACGAAGAACCCCGTTCTTCATTCAAGAACAAAACACATTGAAATTAGGCATCATTTTATAAGAGATCACGTTCTCAAAGGTGATGTCGAAATTGAATTTGTTGAAACCAAAGATCAATTGGCCGACATCTTCCCAAAACCTTTAGAGAAAGAGTCCTTCTTCCGAATTCGTAGTGAACTCGGGATTCTTGACTCCACATTGATCTAAGTCATGCATTGCATTTTCCCTTTCACATGATTACTAACTTGAGCGTCGGAGGCGTCTAACGTATTTTTGCAGGTATCGCACTAAAAGCAGGGGGAATTATAAAGACTGGTGCAGAATAATCGATTCCTCTTTAGAATAATCGATTTCCTTTAGTATATAATCGAGTATCAAGTATCAATAATCGATTATGTTGACATTATTTGCTTTGTTATCCCTTTTATGAAGTTGAAAATTTTTGATTAATCAATAAACAAGTTATTTACCAATTTTTTTGCTAATGTCAAAAGGGGGAAGAATAAGGGCTATGCACTTAATACTTATTGGCACAAATTGAGGGGGAATTCATATGTTGAGGGGGAACTTATTGCATATATATATATATATATATACTTATCTTGGATAGTCATTATGAATTAGCTAATATGCATATCCCGATTAAGGCTTGCCATTATCAAAAAGGGGGAAATTGTTGAAACACGTTCTCAAGGCACTAAACTAAACGTGTGTTCATATTTGTAGGTTTTGATAAATGACAAACGATACGCAATTGACATATGACGAGGTCCAAGCACAAGCGCGCAAATGTCACGTAACGAAGTTCAAGCACAAGACAAACAAAGATCAAGATTAAACAAAGTTATACATGAGTCGCTCTTTAATTGTGATCTTGATCCGACAATTCAACTCAAGACTTGGCTTCTCTCGTAAAAACATTTTTATCAAATCATGCATATTTAATTTAGAGCAAAATGATTTTAAATCATGCATATTTATTTTAGCAAAATGATTTTTAAACATGCCTCTAAAATCTGGACAAAGATAATCGATTATGTACTTATGATAATCGATTATGTTAAGGCAGCTGCAAGACAATCGATTGTGTACCTTATGACAATCGATTGTGTTGAGGCAGTGTCCATCAGATGTTTGAAATCTGCATGACAATCGATTGTGTACCTTATGACAATCGATTGTGTTGAGACAGTGTCCATCAGATTTTTCAAAGCTACAAAATAATCGATTGTGAACCTTATGACAATCGATTGTGTTGAGGCAGTGTTTATCAGATTTTTCAAAGATACAAAATAATCGATTGTGAACCTGATGACAATCGATTGTATTGAGGCAGTGTCTATTAGATTTTTCAAGACTGAAAAATAATCGATTGTCCATATAGCATAATCGATTATGTAAATGACCATTGCCAAAATATTTTCAAACTCCGTCAGATAATCGATTATAGGATTTTAATAATCGATTGTTTGAAGTAAAATCTGAAAAAGATTTTTTGAACGTTGCCAAGTAATCGATTGTATATTTCTGATAATCGATTGTTTTAAGTAAAATCTGGAAATGATTTTTTGAACGTTGCCAGTAATCGATTATACGTCTTAGATAAACGATTATGCTGCGTAAAATCTGGGAATGATTTTTGGAACGATTGGAAAACAATCGATTGTCGTAGCACAAAATCAGCAATTCTTAATTGGCAATTAGGCAACGGTTATGCATGTTTTTGACACTATAAATACATCTTCAAAACAGTCTTCTAAACACAACAACTGATCATATTATTGCTAAAGCTTGCATACTCTCTTATTCATCATCTTCTATTCATTACATAAGTTTTTGAGAGCCAAATTCTTGACGAAAGTTGTTGCGTTCTTGAGCGTATTTATTTTACTCATATCTACTCTTAAGGAGAGTCTTGTTTTGAGTGCAAAGTGTTTTTATACACTTGAAGGGAAGTGTTAATCCCTTGTATTGTAAGAAGGAACGTTGTGATTCCTTTGGTTGAAGTCTTGAAGTGTTGTATCTTCGAGCAAAGGTTGTTGAGGCTTGTGTGACTCAAGTTCTCAGTTTGTAACGGTTTGTTAAGCACCCGTAAGCTTAACGAAGTTAGTGGAAATCTCGAGAGAGTCTCTCGGGGACTGGACTAGCCACGGGTTGTGGTGAACCAGGATAACATCGGTGCGTTCGTTCCTTATTATTTACTTATCGCACTTATTTCATTCCTGCAATTTTTAAATTCCGCAAGTTTACACTGTTTTTTATTATAACGCTATTCACCCCCCCCTCTAGCGTTAAGCGTATATTCTAACAGTGGTCTATGACGAATCTAGCTAAGACTCAAGATCAAGCTCCAAGAGATTTATAGATAGGAATCTTGTAACTCATAGTTGATAGGCATAGCAATCTTAGCTTTTGATTTCCCTTTTGGTGTAATAAGGAGGTCAGCAAGCAGTAGCAGCAACATCAGCAGTAAAATCACAACTCATGAGAGTCCTAGCTACCAAAACACTCCATAACTATATTGACCTGATTCCTTTATAGCCAAGGATAAGTAGGCAACCTTTGAAGTAGGGTTCGGTCAGACAATTTTCAAAATGCTTCTCATGGAGTGCAAAGCAGGCAAAAATCTCTTAGTTGCTCATTTATCTTTGCCCGAAAACCCTTCGTGTCTCCGAGCAAAGAGGGACAGCTGTGAGCACGTGATGTTTGCCTCGCTTGAAATATTCCTATAGACTTTTAAAAAGTAGGAAATTTTCTTTTACTATTTGAATTTTTAGGAATTAATTGCGTGATTTTGTGTTTATTTGCATTTTTGCGCATTTTTAATTAATATAATTCATAATAATACAAAAATAGCATGTTGCATTAAGGACATAATTATTTATATTTTTCCCAGGTTTATTAGTTAATTAATATTGTAAAATAAAGGAAAATAACAACAATGATTATTGTTGCCTTTTGTTTAGTTTTCTTTTTAAATTTGGGATTTAGGTTATTTTTAAAAGTTAATTAGTTTTGTGAAGAATTTAAATTGGTTTTTGTTTATTATATTTTATACTTAATATATATTATTGAAAGACCCATGATTTGAGCCACATTTTTGGAGCCAAAACCCCTAGACCCATCCCAAAATTCCAAACCCAAAATCTCCTACCCGGTCTAGGAATTCCCATGTCAAAAAATGGTGCCGTTTCCATCAAAATGGATTTGAACCGTTGATTGATCTTAATCAGACAGTCGAAATGTGGGGATGTTACACTATATAAGTGTCCTATATCGCCCCCTTCCCCCCCCAGAAAACATCATCCCTTGTCCTTATTAGCCCTAATTACACCGGGGTAATACCACCGTGACACCACCGCCAAACCACCATCTCTCCAGCGTTCGTCGCCGGCCGTAGATCGCCTCCGATGCCGGCGTAGCTCCAAATCCACCCAAATTAACACCGTCTGCTCCTTGTCTCCTCATATTTCCAACCCCCTAGAAACCATCCTTCAAACCCCGGCCAAACTACTTGAACATTTGCTCAAAGGAGCACTGGCCCGCTGTCTACAACGACGCCAACACTAATGGCCAGAAAAAATACACCGTAGGTTCCTCTTTTTACCCTCATAACGAATTTGACACTAGCTTCCCTCGAATCATGGCATAAATCCTCAAATTTTGATTTGAAAAAGCCGCCAAAAACACCGCCTCAATCAAACAACCTCAATTTTACACCCCACAACCCCCTCAACCCCCTCTTACCAATTCCCAAGCCAAAACCCTTCAAGTCTAACTATAACCCCCTGTTTTTCAGATCCAGTGTTCAAAAGTTTAATCTGTTTGGATTTTCAAGTGTTCGAGGGGTTTTCAGTTAATGTTTTTTGTTTATTTTTGGTAAAATATACATATAACATTATTTGAAAATCATTTTCGAGAAATCAGTCAACTTGAATGCTCGAAACTAGTTAGTTTCTTATTTTTTTGTTGTTTTATTTGAATTATTTCCTCTTCATGATTGCTTTGCTTCGTTAATTGATTTGGATTCTGTTTTATTCGTTTGGGGTTAGTAATCGAGTCTGTTCTTCTTTGTTCGTTTTATTTTTGTTTTAAGTTCTATTAATTGATTACATGAATTTGGTCTTAATGTTGTCATTAGCATAGGCATTAGTGCTTATTCAATGTTTTAGGTTTAGATTAAATTTTTGATTATCCGTTTAAGTCAGTAAATTCCTCCTTGTTAGATTAATTTTTCTTCACGATTGATGTTGTTTGTTTTTTGTCCTTTCTTTTGGTTTAATTTTCTGTTGGATAATTCATGATTGTTGCTAATAATTTCGTTTGAAGTGCTTGGAAATAGTTTAAGTTAGTGTACCCTCCATGTTTAGTTGGGATAAGCAATCAGTTCAATTTAAAGTTTTGTTTGGGTATAGCTGATTGATCCAACATTGATTAACTATGGTAGAATTGAGACCAAGGGGTTTGGTTTAGTTGATATAGGTCTGGTAATTTCAAAATAAAATTAAGGGTAGTATAGGTATTCCATAAATATTAAATAATGTTAGAATTCCCTAGACTCTTCTAGAAGAGGACCTTAGTCTAAAATTCAGTAATTTTAGTGCAGCAACTTGAGAAAGAAGCTAAGAAATAAAGGACTAGTTGAGTAAAATATGAAAATAGGAAGCGGACTAATGGTTAAAACAAAATAAGAGGGTTGCCCAAAGCTTTGGCTATAAAAGGGCGCCCTAGTGCCTTCATTCACAAGTTTTTGGGAACAGTCTGAAATCTCTAAAATTCCCAGAAATTTTTGAAGTTAACAAATCCTGAAAATTCCTAAACGAAGTCCAATAGCTAAATATTCCAAAAGTTCAGATATGGAATTCAATTCCTGCAATTCCAATCCAAAGCAAAAATCAGAAATGTTACTTAGTCTGAATACCTGAGAATTGTCCTCTAAAATTAGGTCATTTAGGGCTTCAAAACCAACAGAAAAATTAAAAACAAATATTGTTCCATTGAGGAGCAAGTAAATTTCAGATGCTAGTTTTGAGTTGGCATTATTTAGCTGGGTTTTGATTACTGAGATTTTCTGGAGTTTCCCTGGTTGGGTTTCATGTGTTTCTAAGGTCATTCAAAGGCTGTATGTGTGGGTTATTCTGTGTGGGTCTGGTTATCAAGCTGATCCTATTGTTGTGTTGCCATTGATTTTATTGTTGATCATTGTGTATTGCTGCTGATTTCCCTTTCTTTCTTTGTATACTAATTGCCAGATATTTCTCTCTCCCGAAGGATATGACATTGAGTCAAATGAATGGTGCAATTGAAGAGAGTCTTGAAGTCCAAGTTGTCCCTGTCTCCTGTGATTTTACCTTAGGATTAATGCAACTTTCGTTTATAGTCACTTGAATTTTATATTAAGCGTAGTAATGGGACTGTATGGATTGTTGTTTTTTTTATCTTACCAATTTGGAATTGATTCACTACATGCCTGTTAAAATGTGAATATCAGGATTCGACCAGAATTCATATTAGTTTGGCCATGCGTTACTTTGAAATTTCGTTAAGTACTTTTATTGTCATTGAATTCCGAATTAAGTATGTTGTTATATCCATAAGTTCAATAACGTGATGAAGTTGGAAGTCAAATGGAATCTCGTTTTTGATCTGAATAATTCTTGCTATTCTTTTTTATTTTCACAAAACAAATCATTTTTTCAGTTTGTTTATAACTATTGTTGTTGAATGCCACAGAGATGAGATCTGGGCTCATTCAGGGGCTCAACGTGCCAGGGTCTTTATCAATAGCCCATTCGGGCTAATGTATTTTTCAAAATAGCTCCTTGTAAAAACTAAACGAGCTTTCTTCTTGGGCCGGTAGCCCAATATACTGAAGCTCGAATGCATAGTCACAACTTTGATTTAATTTCGCAATACATGATTGGGCTTTCGAGTTGGGTAGCAAGATGAAGTTGAAGGTTAATTTATTTAAATTAGAGGCAAACCTTGTAAAAATCATATTTTTCTTTAAGATTGACCTTTAAAATAATGAAATGAGGTGTGCCGCGCTAAACAAAAATCATACATTGCGTGGCCCTCTTCATTATATTAAAAATATTTTAGACCTCGGGACGTGCCATTTAGTAAATTCCATGGCCTCCTGCAAAGGTAACAACACGATAGTTGCTTTAGGCTCGTCTTTATAATTTTACTTTCTTAAGTAGGGTGCACATTTATGTGACCCAATCCAAATCTCAATGAAGTTGAAATATGTCAAAACCGCGGGTGCATTTATGTGATGTGGTTCACAACATGTTTTAATGATATTGCAATTTTCTTTAAAAAATAGTAAAAGCGGTGAAAATAATTTGAAATTGCACTATAGGATGAACATGTATAAATATCAGATTCTTAGCCAATTGAAATAGTTTAAGTGACCTTGCTAGAACCACGGGATCTGAGGGTGCCTAACACCTCCCCTCGGGTGAACAAAATTCCTTACTTAGAATTTCTGGTTCGCAGACTCCATTTAGGCAATCAGAAAAACAAACCGGTGACTTGGGTCACCAAAAGCCAAGCCTATCCCAAGTGGCGACTCTAAATAAATAAATAATCCCATTTTGAATAATGTCACTTTAATTGGAAAAACTCCCTTATACATTTTATCCTACGGGGTAACCATGTAAAAAGGAGGTGTGACAACAACCAGCCGGGTCGTCACAAGTCATCATAGATTTTGTCAAGGATTGTATCCTTTGCCGATTCAAAGTTCCTGAGTAAATATTATTACTGATAATGCTGTCAATATCAACAGTGATATGATGAAAGCTATGTATGAAACTTTCAAAATCAAGCACAAGAATTCCACAGCCTACATACCTCAGATGAATGGAGCCGTAGAAGGTGCCAACAAAAACATTAAGAAGATACTAAGGAAAATGGCAGAGAACCACAAGCAGTGGCATGAAAAGTTACCCTTCGCTTTGTTGGAATATCGCACCACGGTTTACACATCAATTGAGGCAACGCCCTATAGGTTGGTTTATGGTACTAAGGCTGTTATCCAATTCAAGGTAGAGATTCATTCTTTAAGAGTCATAGAGGAAGATGAACTCAGCGACGCAGAGAGGATAAGGAGTTGCTATGAACAATTGGCCCTCATAAATGGGAAGAGGGTAAACATAGTTTGTCATGGCCAACTTTATCAGAAAAGAATGTCCAAAGCTTTTAACAAAAAGGTCAAACCAAGACAGTTTGCACCATGATAGCTAGTATCAAAGAAAATCTTCCCACATCAAGATGAATCCAAAGGGAAATTCTCTCATAACTGGCAAAGTCCGTACATGGTTCACAGGGTACTAATAGGAGGAGCACTCATACTCGTAGAAATGGACGGAGAAGTCTGGCCGAAACCGATCCATTCAGATGCAATCAAGAGATACTATGCTTAGATACTTTACATTTCCTCATTTGATGTAATTGAACTATGCTTGACCTGATATCCATTTAAGAGCGGATACGTAGGTAGCCTTATGGGTTCAGTCATATAATAATAAAATTTCCATTTTCACAAACTGGGGCAGAATTTTGAGGAGGACCCTCAAAATTCCGGAGCAAGTCTAGCCATCGCCATCATATGCCAGGAAGTCAGTAATCAGCTAAGAATAGGGGCAGAATTTTGAGAAGGATTCTCAAAATTGCGCAGAAGGTTCAGCAGGGTCCATCATTCGTAAACAGCCAAACCGGGGCAGAATTTTGAGGATGACCCTCAAAATTCCAATACGGGAGAGTCACAATGCCTTTGAATTTTATTACAGTCCCTAGTTCATAAAACATTATTTTATATATCAATACATTTCCAAAACAACTCTATTTTATCAATAATTGCATATTTTGAAACTTTTATTTCCATAACGGTCAGGTGTCACCCAGGGGAACTTGAAAAGCTTTCAGGACGAAGCAAAGTAAAGCCAGCCGACACAAGCAAGAACCAACTTTCCCTTCATAGAACTTATAATTTTTCTTTGATCAGAGGCATGTCTGACGTAACGATAACATCCGCATGTATATGCTCATAGCACGATTACTATCAATTAAGCCATTAGACACCGAATATACATCTCCATCTAAGACACATGCTACTCTTACTTACTACTTGCTCCATGCATGAGGTTAAGTCTTTCCTCCATAACTGCATGAGGCTAATCCTTTCCTCCATAACTGCATGAGTCTAATCCTTGACTCCGTACTTGCATGAGGCTAACCTTGCCTCAATAACTGCATGAGTCTAATTCTTGACTCCACATTTGCAAGAGGCTAATCCTTGCCTCCCTATCTGCATAAGGCTAATCCCTGTGTCCCATTTACATGAGGCTGGTCCCTACCTCCACATTTGCATGAGGCTAATCCCCGCCTCTTGTCTGCATAGGTCTAATCCTTTCCTCCCCATTCACATGAGGTTAATCCCCGCCTCCCATCTTATGAGGCTAATCCCTGCTTCCATATTTGCGTGAGGCTAATCCTTGCCTCCCAAATGCATGAGGCTAATTCTTGCCTGCCATTTGCATGAGGCTAATCCTTGCCTCCCCATTCGCATGAGGATAATCCCTGCCTCCCACTTGCATAAGGCTAATACCCGCCTCCATACTTGCATGAGGCTAATCCCTGCCTCCCCTCCTACATGAGGCTAATCCCTACCTCCCTACTTGCATGAGGCTAATCCCTGCCTCCATACCTGTATGAGGATAATCCCTGCCTCCCTATTTGCATGAGTCTAATCCTAGACTCCATAACTACATGAGGCTAATCCTTGCCTTCCTATTCACATCAATCTAATCCTTGCCTCCATAACTGCATGAGGTTAATCCTTGCCTCCATAACTGTTTGAGGCTAATCCTTGCCTCACTACATGCATGAGGATAATCCTTGCCTCCATAACTACATGAGTCTAATCCTTGCCTCCCTACTTGTATGAGTCTAATCCTTGACTCCATAACTGCATGAGGCTAATCATTGCCTTCCTACTTGCTTGAGTCTACTCCTTGACTCCATCACTGCACGAGGCTAATCCATTCCTCCCCATTTGAATGATTCTAATCCCTAATTCCCCACTAGCATGAGCTAAACCCTGACCCCACATATGCATGAGGCTAATCCTTGCCTCCTCATATGCATGGGACTAAGTATTGTCCCTCCTTGCACAAATATTGCTCTATTGCTAATACTATCTATTTGCTTTTCGATCGGGCTAAGCTTTGCCCTTTATTTCATAAATCTAAGCATTGCCTTGTTAATATCATATTATTGCATATCATAGGCTAAAATATCGCCAATCTATCCGAAGGTATCATAGTCTAAAGGCATCATCCTCATAGCCGGAAGACACCATGCCACGGACCGAGGATCTATCAAACTTGCATATCATTATTCAAAGGAGTCATGGTTCGGAGGCACCATTATCATGGCCTGAGAACATAATTTCATGGCCTGCGACTCCCTCACTAATACATTTATTTCCAACGACGTCATGGTCGAAGGACGTCATCTTTAACCGTCTGAAGACAATCTTTATGTTCCAAACAAAATTTGCAGTTTAAATTTTTGCAAATACATTTTTGTAGCATATTTTATCTATATATCCTAGTAGGAGCAATCTCTTTCCAGTACCCTCAACCGTCCAGAGCTTTAACCGCTCACTGTAGCCGCTTTCGCATTGCTTGTCCCCTCTTGCAGTAATTTCATCGACATATTCCGCAGATGAATCCAGAACTACACATGACATGATTCCTGTGAAACCAGATATATGTAGGAAACTTGAAGACGGGTGTTTGGCCTATGTCTTTCAAAGCATCCTTCCCGATAAAATTTGGCTGCCATTTCTTTTCCCGAAAACTCTTTCATCCTTCCCGGGTAAATAGGGGCAGTTGTTGATACTTAATTTTTTCCAATATTTTTATATGCATAAATACCTTTAAAATAGAAAATATATAAATAAATAAGCATGTACAATAAGTTTATAATTTTTCCCATAATTTTAAGGATTTGAATTGATTTATTTCCTTCCCTTTTATTCATGAAATCCCTAATAATTATCCTTCAAATTAGTTTTGTGATTATTTAATCATTAAATTTCTATTTTTATTCCAAAATATGGTTAAAATATTTTTTATTCATTTTTCTAATTGCATTTTCTATTTTTAAAACTAAATTGCATATAATTGCAATATTAGCCCATTAATGTATAATTACATCTATATGCATAAAACCGATCTTCTACATTTTTAATATGTTAAATAGATATTTTATATTATATTAGTATACAAAGATATTTTCTAGAAATTAACTGTTATTTATCAACAATTATATAGGAAAAATGTGGCTATTTAAAATATAGCCAGATTTGCATTTCAATTGTAGACCTATTTAAACGCAACCATACCGCAATTTCATATTAATCTACCCGACCCAAACCCTAAACAACCTAGCACCAATTAAATCCTGGCTGTTGATTAATCCCTTTTTTTTTCAAACAACCCCATAACCCTATCTTATTTTCTAAATCTGTCGCCCCTATATTCTCTCATCTCCCCTCCTCACTCATCCACTCAACCTAACCCTAGCTCCTTTAACCGCAGACCTCTTTCTCTAGCCTTCTTTGGAGATCTCCCTTTAACTCTTAAGCCTCCAATGACTCATCTATTGCCATGCTTGCCTTCTCTAAGGTCTTCAAGGGCCCTGGGCCACACCGACTTGGATCTAGGGTTTGCTACTTGCCTTTTCTTGGCTACTCTAGTGTGATTTCAAGCAAAAACATGTTGTATTTGGCATGATCCTTGGGATTCTATATAGGTTTTTGCATCTCTATATGGATTTCTTCTAAAACCCTAATTTCTTCCTGTATCTTCTAGATCTGTATAGATATAGGACGATTCGAGTTGGTTTCTTTTGTATTTTACACTATTCTTGGAACTCCTTACAAGAATCATCGATTTCAAAGGGTTTTCACCGTATTCTAAAATTAGGGTTTTCAGAACTTCTTTTAATACCTTGTTTAAACTGATTCTTTATGTTATAACTTCTATCTCTTGCATATTTCAACCGATTCTATGGTTTTACTACCTTTTCAACTTGCCTATGCTGAATGCCCTAAATTTCTAAGATTTCTTTGTTTGGTTCTGTGTGTTTGCATGACTGCTCGTTTCTTGTTTAAATTTATGTGATTATCTTGCTTGGAATATGTTTTTACTGAGTTTTTAGCCTAACTTGTATAACCTCTATGTGCTTATGTTCATTTGGATTTTCCAAACCTGCCTCTTTTTATCGATGATGTTTAACCTGCATGTTTGCTATGTCCGGTTATTCTTACTATATTTATATGCTGAATACCGAATCATAACTTCCTCTTTGATTGATTCTGGATTTCGTATTTTTATGGTTGAAATACCTTCCTTAAGCCCTTAATTTATACCTCTTCTATTCAAATTAACTGATTCATCTACTTTGTCTACTATGGTACTTTATTCTTACTGACTATTTCCTTAATTAAAGTGTTCCGAACATAGCCCTAATTGTTTACTCTATAACTTACTGAATTTGAATCTTTCCCTATTAGTCATACACTGATTTCTTTCCTTATATGTTACTTGTTCTTACCGTTTGAATTAGTTCCCAAAACTTAAGGGAGTTCTTATCTTGAATTTGCTCTAGTTGATTCTAAGTTCCACATTTACTATGCTACTATGATTCTTACCTTGTCTTTATCTAATTAAGAACTACTATATATACATGCTCTCTTTGAGAATATGATTTTTACCCGTGGAAACAGGCTCCTACATGACTCTCAAAATTTAGGATTTTTCTTTAAATATTTAGTTATTTTTAGGATTTTTTATTTAATCGTGTGCCTGTGCGTGTTTATTGATGCATGTTTAAAATTGCTTAGGATTTAATTTTTAATAGGTTTATTTTGTTTACTAAGTAAAATAAAAAAAGTATATTTCCGACATATTTAATTGTTATTATTTTTGTTTAAACTTATTACATTTTTATTTGTGATAATTAGCAATTTTTGGTTTTTAAATAAAGATAGAAATTAATTTAAATAAAAATAAAAAGACAAAAAATTAATAAATACATATATATACACAGCCACTCAGGCTGGCCACAATTGGGCCAGACCTGAGTGGCCCAAACCTCCTTCCCCTTTAAAAACGCACAACCCAGCCAAAACAACTGACCCCGGTCCAGTCCACACAAGGACTAATCCAAACGACACCGTATAAGAGACAAGCCATCACAACCGTTGATCTCACATCATCCAACAGTCAACAAACCCCCTTCAAAATGATATACATATGTCCAAACGTCTCTAATACACATAGAGACAGATTCCCCTTCTTCCTCGTACCATCTACCACCGACATAACACCACCCCTTGACCACCATTGACCACCCGTTTACCACTCTAACGCTGCCGCCGGAAATTGCCTCACGGCGGCGGCTGGTAAGCAAACCTCCCCACATAAACACCACCAAACTGTCACAACCTCCTCTTTCCCACTCTGTGGTTAGTTCCCGTCAAATAAACCCCCTCCTCTCGAATATTCAAAAACAAGGTCGACGAAACTATCGTCTCCGGCGACCGTGTTCCAAACCCCTCCAGCTTTACACCATAGAACCACTAGGACCTCCCTTCCCTATCCTTCAGTCTTTTCCCTTCGAATTCCCCCCATCGGCTCAAATATTGACAGAAAGGTCGTCGGAATCCCCATCTCCGGCGACCCAACTCTAAACTTTCTCCAAACTTACACCCCTGAAAATACTCAATCTCCCATTTCCACCATATGTGTCACACCTTTCAAATCTGCCGGAAATGTGTCGAATATCAATTTGAAGTTCAACCCTAAGACTCCAACCCTGTTAGAACTTGGTCAAACTCCTCCAATGCAACTCTTGGCCTTTCCCCTTCCCAACCATGCCACCCACGACTTCCAAACAACCCCAATTACTTAAAAAATCCAGATCTGAGCCTTAAACAATCTTATCATAACCTCCAGAACCTTCTAGTAAGGGACTAAAACACAATTTCCGCCTCAAACTTGAGGCACAAGTCAGGAAATGGAGGACCATTTAGGAAAAGTGCAAATCTGAAGCTATGACTAAAAGAAAAACAAGAGAAAAGCTGATGCCCTAAGGCTCCATTATAAAAGAAACCACTTGAGCACATTTTAAAGGATCCGAAACCTTTCCTTTGAATCCTAGAGATAAAAATACATATTAGCATCTTGTTATATCTCTGAGAAACTATTAGTGTTGTTTTGATCATTTTTGAGATTTAAATCTCTCAAATATTCTGTTGTAACCCTAGGTATACTGTTCGATTGGTTAGCTGTGTTGCTTGACTGACTCATTACATTTACTCATAGGCTCCTGCTTTTGCTGATTTACAGGTACATTTCAATGTTCATTGATGTATAGAAGCTCAAGTATAAAGTATTCCTTAGTGTGAAGATTTGAATTCATTAGCTTATTCTAAACCCTCACCCTGTTTCCCCCTTTTAGTTCGAATATATTTAATAATAAGATAACTATTTTGTTGTATTTAGGCATTTGAACTGATTTATTTTTTTGTAATAATTGGATATTGGAGATTGACTTATCCTGTAATAGCTGGACATTCGACTACTATTTAAGTATGTATAATTGTTAGTATTGTTAGCTATTGATATAGCTGTTTGGGGATAATTATTTCCTGTTTTTTTAGAAGTAAAGGATTCAGGAAATGTTTAGCTTAGTAATTATTTGAAATCCAAAACATTATGTATTGTTTAGTTCACCCAGGTTTCAATATATTTGGCAATAATTGTTTCATATCTATCCAAAGTAGTGTAACCTAAGTCATAGTTAAATTTTAGAAGTTGGACTCGTATACTTTGACTGATGAGTATATGGGTCATTTAGTTCGGATTTAAAAGTGAAAATTGATATAGAATAATCGCTGATAACTTCTATGTGCATGTTGTAGATATATTTGACAGTTAAAATCTTGTATATAAACTGAAACTGAGAGGAACATCACTGAGATTCGTTCATGGTGAACTCTTCCGTCTAAATTAACTCTTGGACCAGTTCAGAGACCCAGCAGTGGCCTGATACAATGTGTATCCTAGGCTGGCCCAAACTTGAATCCTGTGTATGCAAGCTAAGATGCCAGTATTACTTTCCCAACATACACAATCCTTGCATAAAATGATTGCAGCATTTAAACATAGCAATAATAGAGAACATAGTATGCGTTAGAGTACCCTTATAAAATGAAGTGAGTCGCGTTCATCTACTCAAACACCAAGAGGCCCTTAAATGGATAAAAATACTTAGAAAAATTGGAAGTGTCGTTTAGCAAATTTCACGGCCTTTCACAGATTTTGAAGACGTAGTTGCAGTAGGCGCGTGTTTCATAGAAATACCTTCCTAAATTCGGGTGCGCATTTATGCGACCCAAATCCCATTCTCAATGAAATTAAAATATGCCTAAAATTGCGGGTGAATTTATGTGATGTGATTCGCGACGTGTTTTAATAACATTGCAAAGTTCCTAAAAGGATGTTAAAAACGGTTAATAATCTAAAATTGCAGGATTAATAGGTAAAGAAAATCATATTTTAGCCACTTATAATGAGTTTAAGCGACCGTGCTAGAACCACGGAACCCGAGGGTGCCTAACACTTTCCCTCGGGTCAAAAAAATTCCTTACTCAAGAATTTCTGGTTCACAGACTCCAATTGGGTAGTCGAAATTTCCTCGATTTGGGATTTTAAACAGGTGACTTGGGACACCAAAAGCCAAACCTATCCCATGTGGCGACTCTTGAAATAAATGATTAATCCCATATCGAATAATGCCGCTTTAAATGAAAAAACTCCTATACACGTGTCATTTTTCGGTGTAACCACATATAAGCGGAAAAAGGAGGTGTGATAGCTCTGGCGACTCTGCTGGGGAGCGAACCCAGAATCTCTGGTTCAGGGTTCAATAATTCAAGCATACAATAACTGTTATATTTGGCTTCTTCTGATTTTCTTACCTATTTTGTGCTAAACGCCGCATGTTTTACTGCTTTGATATTATCTAAATTGTATGTATAAACTGTTACGAAAACCCTTCACTTCTCACCTCCGTGGATGTACTTACTGGTTGAGACTCCCTATTCTTGTAGTGTCTTACCCTAAATAATAAAGAGGCCGGACAAGTTACAAAGCCGGACGATCTCGCGGGTCCCCGGTACGTAGCCCCCTCTTCGACTCGAGTTTTCCACTTGGGTACACAGTCTAGACCCTATACCGAGGTTATCAACTTAGTATAACGAAACGTCATGCCGGATCCCTAGTATGAATGTTTATTTGCATCATGCATTTTGACATAGGGGACTCAACAAAAGGGTTGGGTCCGTCTAGGACAGGTTCCCGGAAATAAAAGACCACCCTGGTGTATTTTTACGTGCTACTTGCACATTTATTTGCCTTAGATTCGCATGTTGACCGGCCAATAAATAAAGCGAATAGTTGAGAAAAATAGCAATGTTAGGGTAGTCACTTTTGTTCAAATAGCGCCGAAGTGCTGCCGGATATTTTTAGGAAAACAACAAAAACAACAAGCACCAAATATAGGAGTTTTTCAATAATGTCCCAGGTTTTTGATAAATTAGTTTAGCCAGGGCCAACCCCTTTTTCAAAACTTTCGAGAAATGCCGAGTTTATTTTCTTACTTTGAAATGAGTCGGATGGTTCCATTATCGTGATAATAGCTGAATGTTTCAACAACGGACGCCGGAAGGCTGATCTTGTGCAAATGGCTACCTCTGAACTTCATTCGGACTGGTAAGCAAGCACCGCTTGAAAAACCTTCTCATCGAAGTGTCGAAAGGCCGTATTTGCAAAAGCCTGTCCTAGTTCTTAAAATAAAAATGTCAGTTTTAAATGTTTTGAGAATACTAGCTCGCCCTAGTAAATGTGCTGAATGAGCACGATAATGAACAAAATTCCTTTGGAGTTGCGGTTGTGATGAAACGACCTCGGGGAAGCCGGATAGAAAAAGTTCAACGCACATCTAGAGGAGATATCATAGAGGCCTTAATCATTTTTTGGGACCCGGCCCACAATGTCTTTCACTTCTCAGATTTTGAGTTAACCCCGACTTTAGAAGAAATGACCGGATATATCGGGACCCATACAATACCTTTGAGACATCAATATTTGATCGCGCCCAGAGACCTCGCTGTGCACAAATTTTTGGATGTTTTGAAAATTAGTATAAAGATTCGCAACCCTGAGTTATCGGCTGGCTTTTGCACCCTGCATTTTATATACCAGAGGAATGGCCACATCGGAGGATTCAACAACCATGAAAACATCATTTGTAGCAAGGGCAATAGGATAAAGTGGTAGGAGCATCGATGTTTCGTGTTCATGGTGTCTTTCTTGGGTCTTTTAGTATTCCCGCCAAAAGGACGAGACTATCAACATACGGATAGCAGGGGTCGTTAGTACTTTGATGACTCGGGAAAAGAGTACTCTTTCTCCAATGAACCTGTCTGATATCTTCTGAGCCCTTACCATTTGTAAAGCAGGAGCGGATTTCTTCGATGGCTGTAACTTGCTATTGCAAATCTGGATGATTGAGCATTTATGTCACAAGCCTCGGATCATTAATTGTGGGCTGCCAACAAAAGGTTACATAGAAGAAGTTGACAATGGAGTGAGTGGGAAAAAATTACCAGAGGGTGTCGCAGAGTGGGTGTCGCGTCTCTGGAATATTTCTGCAGATTAAATACAATGGACACACAGTTGGCTCTCCATGGACGAAGTTGTGTTATGCCTCAACATTACCACATTTTTCTTGATGGGCCTTAGAAGCATCCAGCCTTACACCCTGCATCGGGTCTTGAGACAACTTGAAAGATGCCAGATAGTGCCAAAAGACGAAGATCTCAGCATCCGGGTAGTCGAAATTGGGCCTGTAGTCAGTTCCCCGAAGCAATGGTTTGCAAAATCTGGAATGAATGCCAATATCTCACCGCTGAAAAGTAAGTGAATACGGATTCGACCTGAATAAGGCAGAGGGTAAATAGTCTAGAGCTCGAAAACAATCATTTAAAAGTGCTGAAGAAAGGACCCGCATACTGGAGCGGTTAAAAGAAGGAAGTGGCAATGAATTTAAAACAGAGGGTTTTCATAGTCGAAAGTAAAATGGCCAAGCAAGCGAAGGATTTCAAAGCCGAGAGAGTGCTTTGCTATGCGATAATATCGGGGTTGGAAAGAGATTTGCGGCAGTTTCAATAGCTAAATCAGGCAGCTGAACGGACATTAGAAGCATGGGCAGAACAAATAGGGCGTCTGCTACAAGAAAAAGGGGTTATTAGAGAAATGTGCGGGAAATTGCAGACTATCTTACCACTAAATGCAATCACTGTGAGGACTTGACAAAATCTATGTTTTTCGCCGCTGCTATGACATTTGTCCGACAACTAATGGAATATCTCCACTATCTCCAAGAAAGTCTAGCGCGCAAACCTGCGGCAAGGCCGAATGACGCCTCGCAAGCTCCAAAAGCATTTGATGTAATAATGTACTCATATATTTGTATTATTTTGGAAAAAGAGTCTGTTTGCTTTCCTTTTCAGTCAGTAAGGTTATTATGTCCCAGTCTGGTAGTTGCTTTTTGTTCTATTAGCCATTGTAATAAAAGTTTAGATCTTTAACCAAATTGAAAATATATTTTCCTGCGTACTTAGCCTTTTATTTCCATGAACTACACTCCGTCTGATTCATGCAAAGTCATGTTACATAGGCAATCTCTATAGGATTCAACCATATTCTTTAAAAAAAAAGCTAAAAAGGGTAATAATAAAAAAGAAGAAGAATAAGAGGCCGGAAACAAAAAAAAGTTTGAATAAATGCCGGGATGACACATGCGACCATGGCAAGCATATAGAAACCCATTATCTGCATAGGTGCATCATGCTCAACGTGTGATTTCCAGTTTGTCATCTACCTCGAACTGACTACGTTGTACAGAATTACAGTTCAGGTGTTTAGAACAATGTTTTGGTTTTGCGGTAAACTGGATTCACACGGATACTTCACTAGGTCAAAGGGAAATACAGAGATGTTGACTGAAATGACTCTACCCACCATCCCTATTCCAGAAGAAAATCCATAACAGGAGTACCGACCTCTGAATGTGCAGCAGCCGAAGAGGACAGAATCCTACGGCTCCGGGTTATGGAAATGTGGGATGCATGGACCAACAGGAAGGAACCTCCCAGCGCAATTCCTGGATTTCCCGAGCTATTTCAAAGGTCAGGGGATACCTCTATTATCCCTATCAGTCACCCGAGTATACTCCTGGGGAAACCTACCATGTCAACCAATTTTGCTGGGGCGCCTTCTGAAACCCACCCTCCAATGTTAGCTTTCGGGCCAGTTCCGAATATCTTTACGGCCCCTCTGTGCGTAGCTACTACACAGTCTCAAGTACCAAGGCCCGTGTTTGACCCTGCAGCCTTTACATTCCAAACTCCTAACTACCAAAATGAGCCTCCCCCGTACCCTACATACAGCTATCCTCAGCCTGTTGGAAACACGTTCTCAAGTCATTATACTAAACGTGTGTTTATATGTGTAGGTCTTGATGAATGACAAACGATGCGCAAATTGATATATGACGAAGTTCAAGTACAAGCGCACAATTGATATACAACGAGATTCAAGCTCAAGACCAAGTTTTATAGGCTTACATGAGTCGTTCTTAATTGTGATCTTGATTCGACAACTTGACTCGTGACATGGCCTTCTCGTAAAATTATTTTTACAAAATCATGCATATTTAATTTATAGCTAAATGATTTTAAATAATGCATATTTACTTTTGCAAAATGATTTTTAAACACGCCTCTAAAATCTGGACTAAGATAATCGATTATGTACTTATGATAATCGATTATGTTTAAGTCAGCTGCTTGACAATCGATTGTGAACTAATGACAATCGATTGTGTTAAGGCAGTGAGCATCAGATTTTTCAAATCTGCATGACAATCGATTGTGAACCTTATGACAATCGATTGTGATGAGGCAGTGTCCATCAAAGTTTTTCAAAGCTCAAAATAATCGATTGTGAAGCTAATGACAATCAATTGTGAAGAGACAGTGTCCATCAGATTTTTCAAAGTCACAAAGTAATCGATTGTGAACTTATGACAATCGATTGTGTTGAGGCAGTGACTTCCAGACTTTTTCAAAGTTATCAAATAATCGATTGTGAACTTATGACAATCGATTGTCAAGAGGCAGTGTCTAAATTGATTTTTCAAGACTGATATATAATCGATTGGTAACTTAGTATAATCGATTGTATAACTGACCGTTGCCAAAATATTTTCAAATACCGTCACGTAATCGATTATTGATTTCCTATAATCGATTGTTTTAATTAAAATCTGGAAAGGATTTTTTGAATGTTGCTGAGTAATCGATTGTAGATTGTTGACAATCGATTGTTTTACGTAAAATCTGGAAAGGATTTTTTGAACGTTGCCAGTAATCGATTATTGATCTTATATAATCGATTGTTATGCGTAAAATCTGGGATTGATTTTTGGAAGAACTGGCAAACAATTGATTGTGGTAACTTGACAATCGATTGTCACTGAGTAATTTCAGCAACTCTTAATTGGCAATTAGGCAACGGTAATACAAGGTTTTTCAACTATAAATACAGCTTCAATTTAGTCTTTTAAGTACAACAACATACAAGAACTGATTATACAATTGCTAAAGCTTGCATACTTTATTGCTTATCATTTTATATTCATTACATAAGTTTTTGAGAGCCAAATTCTTGTCAAAAGTTGTTGTGATCTTGAGCGTATTCTTTTACTCATATCTACTCATTAAGGAGTGTCTTGTTTGAGTACTTAGTGTTTTGTACACTTGAAGAGAATTGTTATTCTCTTGTTGTAAGAAGGAACTTGTGTTTCCTTGGTTGAAGTCTTGGAGTGTTGTATCTCCGAGCAAAGGTGTTGAGGCTTGTGTCCTCAAGTTGTAAAGGTTTGTTAAGCACCCGTAAGCTTGACAAGTTAGTGGAAATCTCGAGAGAGTCTCTCGGGGATTGGACTAGCCACGGGTTGTGGTGAACCAGGATACATCGGTGCGTTCTTTCTTATTTATCGCACTTATTTATTTCCTGCAATTTTTAAATTCCGCAAGTTTACGCTAATTTTTATTATAACGCTATTCACCCCCCCCTCTAGCGTTAAGCGTATTATCTAACAATTGGTATCAGAGCCCAACTCTCTGAAGACTTAACAGTTTGAGAGAAACATCCATGGCTTCTACTCGTGACTCTTTTGCAGGAATATATGAAGGACAATGCTCCACCCGACCACCACTATTCAACGGTACAAACTATACGTACTGGAAGGAGAGGATGAAAATCTTCGTTCAATCAAATAGCTTTCATCTTTGGAAGGTGATAATGAAGGGAAATCAAATTCCAACCAAAAAGGTTGATAACGAATGGGTTCCCAAGTCCGAAGAAGAATATGACGCGGATGATATCCGAAAGGTGCAATATAATGCTAAAGCAATTAATTTATTATATTGTGCTGTAAATGCTGATGACTACAAGAAAATATCTTGTTGCACAACGGCGAAAGAAATGTGAGACAAGCTGGAAATTACGTACGAAGGTACGGACCAGGTAAGGGAAGCTAAAATTGATTTCCTAACCCATGCATATGAATTGTTTCACATGAAGGAAGGTGAAAAGGTCGATGAGATGTTCGAACGATTCTCAATAATCGTAAATGACTTACATGCTCTCAAGAAGACATTCACGGATAGGGAACTTGTCCGAAAAATTCTTCGAAGTCTCACTCCGGCATGGCGATCCAAGGCCGACGCGATTCAAGAGTCCATCGGCGTTTCAAACGTCACCGTCGACGCATTAAGAGGTAATCTTAAGACTTATGAATCTACTATACTTAACCCTCTTGTTGATGATCAAAGGAGGCAAAGAATCGCTCTTAAGGCAAGCACAAGCCAACCTCAAAACGATGAGGACGGAGACAACGAGTTTGGACTCGTTATCAAAAGATTTCAAAAGTTCATGCGAAAAGAGTATGAACGAAAGGGCAAAAAGCAAGGAGAACAAATAAAGTGCTATGAATGCGGAGAAACCGGGCACATCAAATCAAATTGCCCAAATATCAAAAAGGAGAAGAAACCTTTCAAGAAACAACGTGCATATATATCTAGGGGAGGCGACTCCGGAGATGAGTCAAGCGAAGGAGAAGAAGACGAAGCCGCAAACCTTTGTCTTATGGCGCAAGAAGACAAACAAGATGAGGTATGTCAAATCTCTTCTAAAAATTTCTTTTCCCTTGAAGGAATGCAACATGCTTTTGATGAGTTATATAGTGAATTTATTAAAGCTTCAAAAACTGTTAAAAGCATAAAAGAAAATGCTTCTTTAAAAGAAAAAGATTTTCAAAAACAACTTTCTTTGAAAGAAGAGGATTTGGAAAAACTAATTTTAGAAAATGAGAAGTTGAAAGAGGAAAACAAGTTTTTCGGAAAAGGAAGCGCCGACAAGCCCGAAAGTTCTATTAAACATTGTACTTCTTGCATGCATCTCAAAAATGAAGTAGAAAGGCTTAAAGGCACCTTAGATAAGTTTAATTCTTCTCACAAAAATTTGAATGAGGTTCTTGTTAATTTGAAGTCAACCAAGCATGGCATAGGCTTTAAGAATGAGCCTAAAGAAAAGGTTGAAGTCAAACCCCAACAACCTAAGGCTCAACCTAGGATTAATAAAACAAATGCTCATCCTAGAAATAACAACTCTAGAACCAATATGCATGCTAGACCAAATGTTGAACACTTTAGGAGACCTAGAAATGACCTACCACCTAGAAATAACTACTCTAGAAATGATGCATATTCTAGGCCAAACACTAGAAGGAATTTTGAACCTTTTAGAACACCTAGAAATGACTTCCAACCTAGAAATAATTACTCTAGAAATGCTGTACATCCTAGAACAAATAGTAGGAGAAATGATGTTCATGAAATGCGCAATAGTTATAGTGTCGAAAATAGAGTAAACAATTTTCGTCCGTCCAATTACTATGAACCTAGAAGGATGCATAATCCTAACGTGACTTGTCATTATTGTAGACGAATTGGTTATATTGCTCCTGCTTGTTTTACACGACATAGACGACGCATCATTATGATATGCCTAACCCCCAAGGACCCAAAATGGCATGGGTACCTAAAACTCATTAATTTGTTTTGTAGGTATGTTTGAAGGGATCAAGTGTACTATGGTACCTTGATAGTGGATGCTCCAAGCACATGACGGGAGACGAATCCAAATTCCTTCAACTAGAACACAAGGAAGGGGGAAGTGTTATTTTTGGTGATAACAACAAAGGAAAGATTATCGGCATTGGATCGGTCGGTAAGGATGAAATTTCTTCCATTAAGCATATATTACTTGTTAAAGGTTTAAAGCATAACCTCTTGAGCATAAGTCAATTATGTGACAAGGGAAATCTTGCCTTATTTGATTCGGATGAATGCTTAGTGTTTAGACGTAGTGATTTTAAAATTATCCTTCGTGGTTTTAGAGTGGATAATATTTATATGGTTGATCTTGCTAATTCCTCATCCGAATATGTGGATTGTCTTATGAGCAAAGAGGATGATACTTGGTTATGGCATCGTAGAGTAGCACACATCAACATGCATCTTTTGAACAAATTGATTTCATAAAACTTAGTTATTGGTTTTCCCAACTTGAAATTTGAAAATGACTCTATTTGTGATTCTTGTCAAAAAAGGGAAACAAACAAAAGCATCTTTCAAATCCAAAAACATTGTTTCAACTACTAGACCATTGCAATTGCTTCACATGGATTTATTTGGACCATCTCGCATTGAAAGTCTAGGTAGAAATCGTTATGCTTTTGTTATTGTTGATGATTATTCTAGATTTACTTGGACTTTATTTCTTGCCCATAAAAGTGATGCTTTTCAGAATTTTAAATATTTTCTTAAGCGTGTTCAAAACGAAAAGGAAACAACCGTCACTTCAATTAGAAGTGATCATGGGGGAGAGTTTGATCACAATCTCTTTGCGGACTTTTGTGACGAACTCAGGATCGAGCATACCTTTTCCGCTCCATGTACACCACAACAAAATGGGGTGGTGGAAAGGAAAAATAGGTGTCTCGAAGAGATGGCTAGAACCATGCTCGAAGAGGCTAAGATTCCCAAACTTTTTTGGGCGGATGCCGTGAGTACCGCATGCGACGTTTTAAATAGAGTAGTCATAAGGCCAATACTCATGAAAACCCCCTATGAACTCTATAAGGGAAGGAAACCAAATATCTCCCATTTTAGAGTATTCGGTTGCAAATGTTTTATTCATAACAATGGAAAAGATCAATTGGGAAAATTTGATGCCAAGTCCGATGAGGGAATTTTTATTGAATATTCTTCACGTAGCAAAGCATATAGGATCATTAATAAAAGAACCGAAACTGTGGAGGAATCCCCTCATGTTGTGTTTTCTGAAAATAATGCTCGCTTGGCGAGAAAGGATTCCGTTTTGATCTTGCAGGTATTTTAAATAGCTTGAAAGACAAAATACAAGAGGAAACGCCTAAGGAAAATAAAGATGAAATCTTGGAACAACCAACGGAGGAAGCGCCACAATTGGAGAAAGAAACGAAAATGCCTAACGAGTGGAGGACAATCAAAGATCACCCTCTCGAACAAGTAATTGGCGACGCCGGAGAAAAGGAGTTCTCCAATTTAATGACAAGCGAATTTGAGATGTCTATGATGGGTGAGTTAACATTCTTTTTGGGATTACAAGTAAAGCAAATGAAAGAAGGTACGTTCATTTGTCAAGCCAAATATTGCAAAGAATTGCTGAAACGATTTGAGATGAACAACGCAAAAGCAATGGCCACTCCCATGAGCACATCCGATCATCTAGACAAAGGTGAGAAAGGAAAGGAAGTCGACACCAAGAAGTATCGAGGTATGATTGGCTCTCTTCTCTATCTTACTGCTAGTCGACCGGACATCATGTTTAGCGTGTGCTTATGCGCCCGTTATCAATCCTGTCCGAAGGAGTCTCACCTTACTGCGGTGAAACGGATTTTGAAGTATCTTGTTGGTACTACAAATGTGGGTCTATGGTACCCCAAAGGTTCTTCATGCCAACTTGTTGGCTATTCCGATTCCAATTTTGCTGGATGCAAGTTGGACCGCAAGAGCACTAGTGGCACTTGCCATTTGCTCGGTAGCTCTCTCGTTTCTTGGTTTAGCAAGAAACAAGTAAGTGTTGCGTTGTCCACAACCGAGGCTGAATATGTAGCCGCGGGGAGTTGTTGCGCTCAAATCCTATGGATGAAACAACAACTCTTGGACTATGGCCTAAGTCTTGATCATATCCCTCTTAGATGTGATAATACTAGTGCCATATGCTTGACGAAGAACCCCGTTCTTCATTCGCGAACAAAACACATTGAAATTAGACATCATTATATAAGAGATCACATTCTTAAAGGCGATGTCGAAATTGAATTTGTTGAAACCAAAGATCAATTGGCCGACATCTTTACAAAGCCTTTAGAGAAAGAGTCCTTCTTCCGAATTCGTAGTGAACTCGGGATTCTTGACTCCACGTTGATCTAAGTCATGTATTGCATTTTCCATTCTACATGATTTCTAACTTGAGCGTCGGAGACGTCTAACAAATTTTTGCAGGTATCGCCCTAAAGGTAGGGGGAATTATAAAGCATGACACCCAATAATCGAGTCTTCTTCAGAACAATCGGTTTCTATCGTCTAAAAATCGATTATCTCGTATCAATAATCGATTTTGTTGCTATTATTTGAGTTATGTTTGGACTTGTTCTTTTTAAATAAATAAACAAGTTGTTTTAAATCTTTGCTATCTTATTATTTTTTTGCTAATGGCAAAAGGGGGAAGATAACGGGTATGCACTCTCAATATTTATTAGCTTAAATTGAGGGGGAATTTATATATTGAGGGGGAACTAATTGCATACTTGTTGCATATCTTTACTTGTCTTGAATCGTCATTATGAATTGCTTAATTTGCATATCCCGCTTAAAGTTTGCCATTATCAAAAAGGGGGAAATTGTTGGAAACACGTTCTCAAGGCATTATACTAAACGTGTGTTTATATGTGTAGGTTTTGATGAATGACAAACGATGCACAAATTGATATATGACGAAGTTCAAGTACAAGCGCACAATTGATATACAACGAGATTCAAGCTCAAGACCAAGTTATATAGTCTTACATGAGTCGTTCTTAATTGTGATCTTGATCCGACAACTTGACTCATGACATGGCCTCTCTCGTAAAATTATTTTTACAAAACCATGCATATTTAATTTATGGCTAAATGATTTTAAATAATGCATATTTACTTTTGTCAAAATGATTTTTAGACACGCCTCTAAAATCTGGACTAAGATAATCGATTATGTACTTATGATAATCGATTATGTTTAAGTCAGCTACTTGACAATCGATTGTGAACTAATGACAATCGATTGTGTTAAGGCAGTGAGCATCAGATTTTTCAAATCTGCATGACAATCGATTGTGAACCTTATGACAATCGATTGTGATGAGGCAGTGTCCATCAAAGTTTTTCAAAGCTCAAAATAATCGATTGTGAAGCTAATGACAATCGATTGTGAAGAGACAGTGTCCATCAGATTTTTCAAAGTCACAAAATAATCGATTGTGAACTTATGACAATTGATTGTGTTGAGGCAGTGACTTCCAGACTTTTTCAAAGTTATCAAATAATCGATTGTGAACTTATGACAATCGATTGTCAAGAGGCAGTGTCTAAATTGATTTTTCAAGACTGATATATAATCGATTGGTAACTTAGTATAATCGATTGTATAACTGACCGTTGCCAAAATATTTTCAAATACCGTCACGTAATCGATTATTGATTTCCTATAATCGATTGTTTTAATTAAAATCTGGAAAGGATTTTTTGAACGTTGCTGAGTAATCGATTGTAGATTGTTGACAATCGATTGTTTTACGTAAAATCTGGAAAGGATTTTTTGAACGTTGCTAGTAATCGATTATTGATCTTATATAATCTATTGTTATGCGTAAAATCTAGGATTGATTTTTGGAAGAACTGGCAAACAATCGATTGTGGTAACTTGACAATCGATTGTCACTGAGTAATTTCAGCAACTCTTAATTGGCAATTAGGCAACGGTAATACAAGGTTTTTCAACTATAAATACAGCTTCAATTCAGTCTTTTAAGTACAACAACATACAAGAACTGATTATACAATTGCTAAAGCCTGCATACTTTATTGCTTATCATTTTATATTCATTACATAAGTTTTTGAGAGCCAAATTCTTGTCAAAAGTTGTTGTGATCTTGAGCGTATTCTTTTACTCATATCTACTCATTAAGGAGTGTCTTGTTTGAGTACTTAGTGTTTTGTACACTTGAAGAGAATTGTTATTCTCTTGTTGTAAGAAGGAACTTGTGTTTCCTTGGTTGAAGTCTTGGAGTGTTGTATCTCCGAGCAAAGGTGTTGAGGCTTGTGTCCTCAAGTTGTAAAGGTTTGTTAAGCACCCGTAAGCTTGACAAGTTAGAGGAAATCTCGAGAGAGTCTCTCGGGGACTGGACTAGCCACGGGTTGTGGTGAACCAGGATACATCAGTGTGTTCTTTCTTATTTATCGCACTTATTTATTTCCTGCAATTTTTAAATTCCGCAAGTTTACGCTAATTTTTATTATAACGCTATTCACCCCCCCTCTAGCATTAAGCGTATTATCTAACACAGCCAACATATGAACTTACCCCTGTGCCAGAAAAAACTTCCAAAGCACCCGAGCAGAATGAAATCACTAGGAGAATGAAGAGCATTGAGCAAAGCCTGAAGAATATGCAAGGACTAAGTGGATAGAAAAGTGTAGCCTATTCAGACATGTGCATGTTCCCCCATGTACATCTTTATTTGGGATTTAAAATGCCAAAATTTGAGAAATACGATGGTCATGGCAACCCCATGGCCCTTCTAAAAAACTATTGTAATCAATTACGTGGAGACGGCAGGAAGGAAGAACTCCTAATGGCGTACTTTGGGGATAGCTTAGTGGGTATTGCATCTGAATGGTACATAGACCAAGACATTACCGAATGGAACATATGGGATGACCTCGCCCGGGACTTTGTTAGACAATTCCAGTACAGTATCGACATCGCCCCGGATAGGAATTCCCTAGCCAACCCGAAGAAGTAACCTGCCAAAAGCATTAGAGAATATGCTATCAAATGGCGAGAGTAAGCCTCGAGAGTGACGCCTCCTATGGATGAAACAGAAATGGTCACCGTCTTTCTGTAGGCCAAGGAGGCAGATTATTTTCAGAACATGATGTCCGCAATGGCAAACCATTTGCAGAAGCAATAAAGATTAGGGAAATGGTGGAGAACGGCCTCAAAACAGGGAGGATTCTAAGTCAATCTGCCATAAGAGCCACCTCCCAGACCATACAAGAAGGGGCAGGGGGAATTCCGAGGAACAAGAAGAAAGAGGAAGCATCCATGGCAGCCTCCGGGATAAGGAAACAACATACTCACAGGCATGCATTCTCTGAAAGAGAACCCCAACATTACTATCCTCACCGAGACATGCACTATGTCCCTCAACCCTACACAGTTATGAACGCTCAGCCCTTTCCCCGACCTCAACAGCAAAACAATATAAATCAAGTGCAAAGGAATCAACTTCCTCAGAATCATTACAATCCCCGCCCTCAGCAAAATAATTATCGTCCCCGGGAGCCACCCAGGAGACAGAACTTCACCGCAATAGGAGAATCCTGCGCCAGCCTGTTACCAAAGCTAGTCCATATGGGTCTCCTCCAGCCTGTACCCCCAAACAGACAGAATCCTAAATCACCTTCTTACCAAAAGGGCGTGCGTTGTGCCTACCACTCTGGGGAAGAGGGACATGATACTGAAAATTGTTGGACCTTAAAACGAGCAGTGGAGGACTTGATCGATCAAAAGAAGATAGTTCTAAGAGATGAAGAGGTCCCAAATGTAACTGATAACCCATTGCCGGCCCACAACAACAAGCCGGTCATTGAAATGATCTGCGATGACAAAGAATTTGATCCTGCACTGAAAGCAATCATAGCTATCGCCGAGGCAGATAGAAAACCAAGTCCCCCCCAAAGAAGATGGAAGAAAAGAAAACAAATGAAGCCAAATGCCTTGAAGCGGGAAGAGGGTCGAGGTCAAAGCTGAGACGATCCCCACCAAAGAAACAATACTCTATATCCCACGGGGAAGCAAAGAAAAACAGCCCACTTTAAGCCCTCCAAAAAGGTTCGAGCTGAACAGAGCCCTGTATGTACCCAAGAAAGCCTATGTGGTATGGGGATCGACTAAACCACCTGTGCTTAATGAGCTCGTGGTTATCGGTCACGCGCCATAGAAGCCCATGGCTAACCCATCAGCCGTCCCTTGGATTTATCAAGAAACCATCATTACATATAAGGGCAAAGAAGTCCTCGGAGAAGCCCAAAAGGGATGTCCCACAAAGAAATACTTATACATGGAAGAGGTGAACGCCACCACCAAAAGACGTTCCCGCCAAAGCAGCCAGTGAATGCTGAGGAAGCAGTAGCCTTTTTTCCAGAGCATATTACTTTACTGTCACTCCTGACGAAATCTCCCGAACATCAGCAGGTGTTGGCCAAAACACTGAATGAAGCTTATGTACCAGCTGAGACCTCTGTAGAACAACTAGGGAAATAGCGGAGAGATTCTTCACTATAAACCAAATATCGTTCAGTAAGAATGACATACCCCCTGAGGGAGCTGCTCACAACAAGGCTTTGCACCTCACTGTCAAGTGTGAGGGATACTACGTCAAAAGAGTGATGGCGGACGGAGGCTCTGGAGTAGACATATGCCCGCTATCTACCTTGCAGAGAATGGAGACCGGGACAGGGAGGATCCGTCCTAACAACGTATGCATCCGAGCCTTCGATGGAATAAAAAGGGAAACCATATGTGAAATCAATTTGATGCTCACTATTGGTCCAGTCGACTTCGAAGTAACATTCCAGGTGTTGGATATGGACACCTCCTACAACTACCTCCTGGGAAGGCCGTGGATTCATGCAGCAGGGGCAGTGCCTTCGACCAAATGCTGAAATTTGAGTACGAAAACCAGGAGATTGTAGTTCATGGAGAGGACAAAGAATCAATTTACTGGGACCCCTCTGTTCAAGTTACTGTCACTCCTGACGAAATCTCCCGAACATCAGCAGGTGTTGGCCAAAACATTGAATGAAGCTTATGTACCAGCTGAGACCTCTGTAGAACAACTAGGGAAATAGCGGAGAGATTCTTCACTATAAACCAAATATCGTTCAGTAAGAATGACTTACCCCTTGAGGGAGCTGCTCACAACAATGCTTTGCAGCTCACTGTCAAGTGTGAGGGATACTACGTCAAAAGAGTGATGGCCGACGGAGGCTCTGGAGTAGACATATGCCCGCTATCAACCTTGCAGAGAATGGCGACCGGGACAGGGAGGATCCGTCCTAACAATGTATGCGTCCGAACCTTCGATGGAATAAAAAGGGAAACCATAGGTGAAATCGATTTGGTGCTCACTATTGGTCTAGTCGACTTCGAAGTAACATTCCAGGTGTTGGATATGGACACCTCCTACAACTACCTCCTGGGAAGGCCGTGGATTCATGCAGCAAGGGCAGTGCCTTCGACCAAATGCTGAAATTTGAGTACGAAAACTAGGAGATTGTAGTTCATGGAGAGGACAAAGAATCAATTTACTGGGACCCCCCTGTTCTATGTCTAGAAGCCAAGGAAGGGTGTGAACACATAGTCTATCAAGCTTTCGAAGTCATAGTAGCCGATCAGCATGAAGAGGGCAAGACGCTCCCCCAGCCTTTTCTGTCAAATGCTTCAATTATGGTAGCAAAGGAAATGACACGCCAAGGCTTCAAGCCAGGCAAGGGATTCGATAGCTCCCTACAAGGCATAACCAAGCCGGTCGCCTTGCCGCCGCAGAAAGTTATTTGGATTGGGATTTCATTCAACCTCAGAAGATATCACCTGGACTAATCGCAGAAAGTGCCACGGATGGGCCTTACCACGACCCCTACCCGACTTGTACAAAACCTTTACAAAACCAAAGTACACTGAAGAGGAGGAAGAAGAAACCTTCACGACAGAAGCAATTGATGAGATCTGCGGGGCTATGAGAGAGTTGCTCTATGAAGTAAACATGGTCCAACCGGGAGAAGGTTCAAGCCTTGCTGAAGTGTTGTATATGGGGCCAGGTGCCAAACTTCAAAATTGGAAGGCTACACCTTTTCCGGTCAGGCGGGAGACCCGGTAGTCTCGCCTTGCTACCTCTTCCCACATCAAGAGCTATTTCAGGGTGTAGCTCGGTTTTTTGTTTTCCTTTTTAGCGCTTTAAATCTCAATTGTAAACCCTGTTATCTTTCAAGTTCGAAGAAATAAAATCAATATTTAGTCAATCACATTTCTTTGCCTTTCTCTGATTTTTGTCTTTCTTTATTTTTCATCTTTTCTTTCAGTCCCAATAATGCGGCTTTAAATACAACGACATGCTCGCGGACTTCTATCCACGACCAAAACTCGCTGCCTGTATGTGAAATAAACGAACCAAGAACCAGAATACAATGAAGAAGAGGCTTTAGGGAAATCACTCGAGAGTTGGAACACTTTGAAAACAAACCTAAGCCTAACTCAAATGATACTGAACCGGTTAACTTGGGCAATCTCGATGAAATCAAAGAAACTAAAATAAGCATCCATGCAAATAAAGAAATACGGGATTCATTGGTTCAGCTCTTGTTGGAATTCAAAGACGTATTTGCATGGTTCTATGACAATATTCCTGGCTTAAGTATGAATTTGGTGGTTCATAAGTTGACAACATATCCAGAATGCCCTCCAGTCCAACAAAAGCAAAGAAAGTTCAAGCATGATGCCACTGATAAAATCAAAGCGGAGATTACAAAAAAACTTGAAGCATGGGTAATCTGGGTAGTGCGGTTCACCACTTGGCTGGTTAATGTGGTCCTAGTACCGAAGAAAAACGGGAAAACCCGAGTGTGTGTGGATAATAGAGATTTGAACAAGGCGAGTCCCAAGGATAATTTCCCTCTGCCCAACATCCACATACTTGTTGATAATTGTGCCAAGCATGAGATTCAATCCTTTGTAGACTTCTATGCAAGATACCACCAAGTGTTGATGGATGAGGAAGATTATGAGAAAACCGCCTTCACCACACCTTGGGGAACATATTGTTATAGAGTTATGCCTTTTGGATGAAAAACGCCGGGGCAACATACATGAGGGCTATGACCACCATCTTCCATGACATGATGCATCGAGAAATAGAAGTGTACGTGGATGACGTGATTATCAAATCTAAAACTCAAGGCGATCATGTAAAGGATTTGAGGAAATTCTTTGAAAGGCTCCGCAAATATAATTTGAAATTGAATCAGACAAAATGTGCATTTGGAGTTCCTTCGGGGAAACTTTTGGGGTTAGTCGTCAGCTGGAGAGGCATCGAATTGGATCCAACCAAGATCAAATCCATTTCTGAGCTGCCTCCGCCAAGGACCAAAAAGGATGTGATGAGTCTATTGGGAAGATTAAATTACATCAGCCGGTTCATCGCACAGTTGACTTCAACATGTGAGCCCATAATTAAGCTACTGAAGAAGGATGCGGCAGATAAGTGGACGGTCGAGTGTCAAGAAACTTTTGATAAAATCAAACAATACTTGTCCAATCCACCAGTTTTAGTTCCGCCAGAACCAAGAAGGCGACTGTTTCTCTATCTGACGGTCTTGGAAGGATCTTTCAATTGTATTCTCGGGTAGCATGATGCCACGGGAAAGAAAGAACATGCCATTTATTATCGTAGCAACAAGGTTACCGGCTACGAGGCTAAATACACACTGTTAGAGAAAATGTGTTGCGCCTTGACATGCGTAGCTCACAAATTAAGGCATTATCTGCAAGCTCATACCATGTACCTCATAACCAGGCTGGATCCACTAAGGTACATATTAAACAAATCAAATGCCCACTGGACGACTGGTCAAATGGCAGATTTTGCTCACCGAGTTTGACATTGTTTATGCCACTCGTACTGCGATGAAAGCTCAAGCATTGGCAGATCATCTGGCAGAGAACCCCGTTGATGAAGAATATCAGCCTCTAAACACTTACTTCCCTGACAAAGAAGTGAACTCATTGGAAATAGTAGCTGAGGACACCCCTGTTTGGAAAATATTCTTCGACGGAGTGGAAAACGCAAAGGGCGTAGGGATTGGGGAAATTTTGATCACACCCACAGGCCAGCATTATCCAGCTACATCCATACTTCAGTTCTTCTGCACCAATAATAGCGCTGAATATGAGGCTTGCATTATGGGCATGAACATGGCTATTAACCAAGATGTCGAAGAGTGCTAATCATGGGAGATTATGATCTAATCATCCGACAAGCTCAAGGAGAATGGGAGACAAGGGACATTAAGCTCCTACCATATAGACAGCATGTCAAAGACCTCAGCAAACCGTTCAAGTCGGTACAGTTCAGGACATTCCCCGTTGCCACAATGAGTTAGCAGATGCACTTGCAACTTTGGCTCTATGCTGCCATACCTTGGGAATGCATATGTTGATCCTTTACAAATCCAAATCAAAGAAATACATGGGTACTGCAATGCAACCGAAGCAGATCCTAGCCCACAGCCTTGGTATTACGACATCTTGAGATTCCTAAAAACACAGGAGTACCCTGAGTGAGCCACCGGAGAACAAATGAAAACCATTTGACGGTATGCGGGCAATTTCTTCTTAAGTGATGACACTTTGTATAAAAGGACTCCAGATCTTAATTTGTTGAGATCTGTGGATGCCGAAGAAGCTTGGAGAATTATGCACGAGTACATGCTGGCATGTGTGGGGCCCATATGAATGGATATGTACGGGCAAAGAAGATACTCTAAGCTGGCTATTACTGGATGACCATGGAGAAAGACTGCTTCAGCTTTGTTCGAAAATGTCACCAATGCCAGGTGCATGGTGATCTAATTCATGCACAACCAAATGAGCTGCGTCCTATGTCAGCACCCTAGCCATTTGCCGCCTGGGGTATGGAAGTCATTGGGCCGATCGAGCCAAAAGCCTCAAATGGGCACAGATTTATATTGGTCGCTGTTGATTATTTCACAAAATGGGTTGAGGCAATCACCCTCAAGTCTGTTACGAAGAAAGGAGTAGTGGATTTTGTGCATTCCAACATCATTTGCCGCTTCGGGATCCATGCTACTATCATTACCGACAATGCAGCTAATCTAAATAGTCGACTGATGGGAGAGAAATGTGAATAGTTCAAAATAACACATAGAAACTCTACTACCTACCAGCCCAAAGCTAATGGTGCGGTCGAAGAAACCAACAAGAACATCAAGAAAATCTTAAGGAAAATGATTCAAAGCTCGAGGCAGTGGCATGAAAAGCTGCCTTTAGCACTAATGGGATATCGTACCACAGTACATACATCTGTAGGAGCAACTCCCTACTTGTTGGTCTATGGAATTGAGGCTGTTACACTTGCCGAGGTGGAAATCGCTTCGCTCCGAGTGATTGTCGTAGCAGAAATCGAAGATAGTGAATGGGTCAAAACCCGTTTGGAGCAACTGCATTAATTGATGTAAAATGAATTGCCGCAGTATGCCACGAGCAGTTGTACCAATAAAGAATGGTATGTGCTTACAACAAGAAAGTGCGCCCTAGGAATTTCGAAGTCGGGCAGCTGGTTTTGAGACGGATACTTCCCCATCATTAGGAAGCCAAAAATTCGGCCCAAATTGGAAAGGCCCGTACATCATCAGAAAGATGTTGCCTAGAGGAGCATTGTACCTGGGCGACGTTGAAGGAGACAAGCCCGAGGCAGCGGTAAACGCAGACGCAGTAAAAAGGTATTATGTTTAAATCCCCTACAACAATTACCCCAGTGGATTGGAATGACGAAGACTTTACTCTCCCGCTATCCTCACTCTTTTGTAACCCAAAAAATGAAAAAGAGAAAAAAAAAGAAAAGAACAAAAAAAAAGAAGACAAACAAAATTAGTTTAGGAACAAGTTTTCTGAACTACGTCTAACTTGATTCCGAAAGGATACGTAGGCAGCCTCTCCCTGAGGTTCAGTCACATCAAAATAAAAATTCCATTTACCCAAGAAAGCAAAACTGGGGCAGAAAAGTGTTGGTCCGGTTACAAATCCGTCCGAATGGTTACAAAATTATAGATCCCCAGAGAGGAAAATACTGTTTGTTGGGGTTCGGCACCAATCAAATACCTGAGCGAAATAAATGAGAGAGTATTATTGGTGAAAACCTCCGGGCACCATAAGGCGATGGTGAGCACAGAAAAACAAAATGAAAGAGTCTGTTTAGCAGAAACTCGCAAAGAACGCTATCAGTCGACGGGAGAAGAGAAATGAGAGAGGCCGATGGGCGAAAACCCGCAAAGGGCGCCGTCGGCTGAAAAGAGGAAATGTTCCTGCCTAGGTCAGAGTAAGTTTCTTTGGTTTTCAGAAAGTTGAAATCAGAAGGCAGAAATGGATTTGGGCTGGGTATCCAGTCCAAGAAGAATGTCGTCGCCACTTAAAGCCTACTTATATTTCCAGATACGTTCCGTCTTTTCCTTCAAAGAACATTCCTCTCTAAATTCATACTTACTCATCTTCACTCTATTTTTGATGTCCCGACCATTCCATAAGAAAGGTAGCAGGGCCGGCTTCGCAGTTTTCTCCTGCAGAATTAAGATAAATGCCTGACATCGTCACGCGCGCTCGGCTAATCCCGTTTTAATAATGACAGTAAGGAAATAAAATAAAGGAAATTCAAGATCAAAGAGGCATTAAGGTGTAGCAAAATCGGAGGGGTTTTAAGCCAAATAGGATGTTGATTCTTATCAAAAGTCCCAAAAGCAAGCCCAAAATCAAAACGGGGCAAAACTCACAACCCAAGGCCAGAGAAACAAAGCCAAGGGTATGCTTTTGAACACAAAGGAAGTTGAAATCAAGCGTGACAAGGCCGTAAAACCAATCACTGTTCAAACTGACAGTTCGTTTTGTTTCTGAACGAAATAGATGCATGTACAACCTAGAAAAGCAAAAATGAACATAGGGCAAAAGCAACCAAAGGATAGGCACAAGGGCCAAAGATAGTGGTGCGTAAATGACAAAAGGGAAGTTTTCTTTTCATTTTTCTTCAAACTCGTAAATGAGCATGATAGCACGAGATCCCAATCCCTAGTTCCCCTTTGTGCAGCTTGTGGGTTTCCTACGGATTACCTAAGGATTGCATTCCACCCCTCCCCAGCATAAAGTCTCCTCCCCTTACATCCCGGCATAACCCGGGAAGTTTCCCTCCACATCCCCAGCATAACCTGAGGATTCTCGTCCTACACTTTCTGCTTCCCAGCATAGTCTAGGAGTTAACACTCCTCTACCCTTAGCATAACCTAAGGGTGGTTCCTTTCCTCCTCCATCCCCAGCACAGTCAGAAATATCTCTGAGGTCCTCCATTGCCTTGTATTTCTCCCTAGCATAACCTAGGATTTTTCATTCATCCCGGCATAACCCGCAGATTCTCATGACATAACTCATGATCTCCTTTCATCCCGGTATAACCCATGGTGGATTCCCCTAGAATAACCTAGGAATTTCCATTCATCCCGGCATAACCCGCGGATTCCCCTGGCATAACCCAGGACCCCCTTTCATCCTGGCATGACCCGCGGGTTTCCCTAGCATAACCTAGGATTTTTTATTCATCCCGACATAACCCGTGGATTCCCCTGACATAACTCAGGATCTCTTTTCACCCTGGCATAACCTGTGGATTCCCCTAGCATAGCCTAGGATGTTTTAATCATCCCAGCATAACCCGTGGATTCCCCTGACATAACTCAGGATCTCCTTTCATCCCGGCATAACCCGCGGATTCCCCTAGCATAACCTAGGATTTCTCATCCAATCCCAGCATAACCTATAGATTCCCTTAGCATAACCTTAGAATTTTCATTCATCCCGGCATAACCCGTGCATTCCCCTAGCATAACCTAGGATTTTAATTCATCCCAGCATAACCTGCGGATTCCCCTGGCATAACCCAGGAATTTCTTCATAACCCGTCTTTAGCAGGAACTTTCTTATCCCGGCATAACCCGCAGATCTTTTCTTTCCATCCCCACAGAGACCTTTTCATTCCTATCTCGGCATAACCCTTGGATTCTCATCTTATCCTCAGCAGGAACCCTTTCCCTTTCCCAGCATAACCTGACGATTTTTCCAAGGGATACACAATTCTGGTTTTTATTATTTTCAATAAAGAGTAGCATAAATGTGTGTTGCAAATAACTCACGAAATTTTCCAGTGAAAATTGGGGCAGAAAATTTCGTTTGTTTGTTTGTGTTGCTGTTTGAGAAGGTTTCACCTTATGGCACAAGACTCAGAATGACTGAAAGCATGAGTGTCAAGTCAGTACAAAAGAATGAAAAGGAGGAAAAAGAAGTGAACTCAAAGTGTTGGAGCGGACAAAGACGCGGACTGCTCAAAATACAATCAAAATCACAAGCTCCGCATGTCCCGCTTCATTTCACAATTGAAAACTGAGCCAGCAGTTGCAGCAAGCAAGCATCAAGATTTAGATCGGAGTCTGCCGCAAAAGATAGCCAAGACTTAAGATCAAGCTTCGAGAGACTCATAGATAGGAATCTTGTAACTTGTAGTTGATAGGCTTAGCTAGCTTAGCTTTTGATTTTCTTTTGGTGTAATAAGGAGCTCAGCAAGCAGAAGAAACAACAATAGCAGCCAATCACAGTTTCCGGGTAGTCCCAGCTACCAATACTTCCAGAACTACACTAGCTTGATTCCTTTATTGCCAAGTATATATAGGCAACCTTTGAAGCAGGGATCGGTCAGAAAATTTTCAAAGTGCTTCACGTTGAGTATTCAATCGAACATAAATCGCTCATATTTGCTCACTTATTCTTTGCACAAAAGCTCTTCGTGTTCCCGCGCAAAGAGGGGCAGCTGTGAGCATATGATTTTTACCCGGTTGAAACAGACTCCTACAGGACTCTCAATATTTAGTATTTTTCTTTAAATATTTGGTTACTTTTAAGATATTTATTTAATCGTGTGCCAGTGTGTGTTTATTGATGCATGTTTAAAATTGTTTAGGATTTAATTTTTAATAGATTTATTTTTTTACAAATTAAAATAAAAAAAGTATATTTCCTGCATTTTTAATTGTCATTATTTTTGTTTAAACTTGATACATTTTTATTTGTGATAATTAGGAATTTTTGATTTTTAAATAAAGTTATAAATTAATTTAAATAAAAAGAAAAGGATAAAAAATAGTAAATACATATATATACACAGCCACTCAGGCTGGTCACAATTGGGACATACCTGAGTGGCCCAAACCTGATCCCCCTTTAAAAACACACAACCCAGCCAAAACAACTTACCCTGGTCCAGTCCACACAAGGACTAATCCAAACGACACCGTTTAAGAGACCAGCCATCACAATGGTTGATCTCACATCATCTAACGGTCTATGTCCAAACGTCTCTAATACACTTAGATGCAGATTCCCCTTCTTGCTCGTACCATCTACCCCCCAACATAACACGACCCATTGACCACCTGTCTACCACCCTAACGCTGCCGCCGGAAATTGCCTCACGGCGACGGCCGGTAACCAAACCTCCTCGGATTTACACTACCAAACCATCACAACCTCCTATTTCCCACCCTGTGGTTAGTCCCCGTCGAATAAACCCCCCCCCCTGTCTCGAATATTAGAAAACAAGGTCGTCGGAACTACCGTCTCTAGCGACCCTATTCCAAACCCTTCCAGCGTTACATAATAGAACCACTAGGACCTCCCCTTCCCTATCCTACAGTCCTTTCTCTTTGAATTCCCCCCGACCGGCTCAAATATTGACAGAAAGGTCGTCGGAATCCCCATCTCCGGTGACCCAACTCCAAACCTCTCCAAACTTACACCCCTTAAACAACTCAATCTCCCCTTTGCAACCATATTTATCACACCTTTCAAATCTTCCTGAAATGTGTTGAATAACAATTTGAAGTTCAACACAAAACCCCAACCCTGTTAGAACCTGGTCAAACTCCTCCCAAGCAACCCTTGGCCTTTCCCCTCCCCCACCATGCCACCCACGACTCCCAAACAACCCTAATCACTGAAAAATCCAGATTTGAAACCTCATTTGGGTCTCCAAATCACAAAACCCATTCCTGAGCTATAAACCGGTTATACGTCATTGCCAGTATCATAAGAGGTTAAAACTTCTACAAAAAGGGGTCCAGAACCAACAAAATTGGCTCAAGTGGATAGGCATGTGTGAAATAAGAGCTAAGTAGCTTATCTTTTTCTGTATATATTTGCTTCACTTCTATTAGCTCTTAGATGTTTGACTTCTTTTAAATAATGGTTTGGTTACAATCTTGCCTGAAATAGGTTTAAATTGTCATATGCTTTGTTTGTTAACAATCCCAAATTTCTTCGTCTCCTAAGTAGTTGTGATATCATTTTATGCATTAGTCGTCTAATCCTGAAAGCTTAGTCTGTTAAATCTTTCGGTAGTATGACTTCTATGGTTGTTGACCTTCATCTCATGATCCTCATCTATTTTGTTCCCTGATGTTCTGCTTAGTTTGATTAGTTGTTTATGCTACTGAATGTTTGATTCTCATTCCACAATAACTTTGATCTTCTGTATTTACATATAATTAAGCTATTCTTTCCCGCTGAACCTTTTCTTGCTTCCTAATTTGGCTCATGAACTAAGTATTCACTCTCTGTTATGTGTTTCGAATTTTCAAGTATCTCTGAGTACTTTGATTGAGCTATTTCTGAAAAGTTAAGTGTTAATGGATATATTCATTCTTCTGGTTATTTTGATCCTTTGTTTTGATAATCCGGAATAATGTTCGTTTGCTGAAAGTCTACATTAAGGTACTTGTTTTTAAACCTGTTATTTTTGGCTGATTTTTAATTTTGATAAGCTTGTTAGTCCAAGATTGAAATGTGACCCAAACTTGATTGACCTGGGTCAATTGCAACTAAATCGGGGTCAAGGAATAGTTGAGGTTAAAAACTTCAGGTGGGTAATTTAGGAATGGAAGTAGGGGTATAAGAGGGATTTGAACCTTAAAAATCTGATAATAACCTCCAGAACCTTCTAGTAAGGGACTAAAACACAATTTCTGCCTCAAACTTGAGGCACAAGTCAGGAAATGGAGGACCATTTAGGAGAAGTGCAAATCTGAAGCAAGGACTAAAAGAAAAACAAGAGAAAAGCTTATGCCTAAGGCTCCATTAATAAAGAAACCACCTGAGCACATTTTAAAGGATCTGAAACTTTTCCTTTGAATCCTAGAGATAAAAATACATATTAGCATCTTGTTATATATGTGAGAAACTAGCAGTGTTGTTTTGATCAGTTTTTAGATTTAATTCTCTCAAAACTTCTATTGAAACCCTAGGTATATTGTTCGATTAGTTAGCTATTTTGCTTGACTGACTCATTACATTTACTCATAGGCTCCTGCTTTTGCTGAAGTACAGGAACATTTTAATGTTTATTGATGTATTGAAGCTTAAGTATAAAGTATTCCTAAGTGTGAAGATTTGAATTGATTAGCTTATTCTAAACCCTTACCCTGTTTTCCCCCTTTTAGTTCGAATATATGTAATAATAAGATAACTATTTTGTTTTATTTAGGCACTTGAACTGATTCATTGTATTGTAATAATTGGACATTGGGGATTGACTTATCCTGTAATAACTGAACATTCGACTGCTATTTAAGTATGTATAATTGTTAGTACTCTTGGCTATTGGTATAGTTGTTTGGGTATATTTAATTCCTGTTTGATTAGAAGTAAAGGATTCAGGAAATGTTTAGCTTAGTAATTATTTGAAATCCAACACATTATGTATTGTTTAGTTCACCCAGGTTTCAATATATTTGGCAATAATTGTTTCAGATCTATCCAATGTAGTGTAACTTAAGTCATAATTGAATTTTAGAAGTTGGACTCGTATACTCTGACTGATGAGCATACGGGTCATTTAGTTCGGATTTAAAAGTGAAAACTGATATAGAATAATCGCTGATAACTTCTATGTGCATGTTGTAGATATATTTTATAGTTAAAATCTTGTATATAAACTGAAACTTAAAGGAACATCACTGAGATTCGTTCATGGTGAATTCTTCCGTCTAAATTAACTTTTGGCCCAGTTGAGAGACCCAGCAGTGGCCAGATACAATGTGTATCCTGGGCTGGCCCAAACATGAATCCAGTGTGTGCAATTATCCATAAATGAGGCTAAGATGCGAGTGTTACTTTCCCAACATACACAATCCATGCATAATATTATTACTGCATTTAAACATAGCAATAACAGAAAACTTAGTATGCGTTAGAATGCCCTTATAAAATGAAGTGAGCCGCATTCATCTACTCAAACACCACGAGGCTCCTTAAATGGATAAAAATACTTAGAAAAATCGGAAGTGTTGTTTAGCAAATTTCACGGCCTTCCACGGATTTTGAAGACGTAGTTGCAGTAGGTGCATGTTTAATAAAAATACCTTCATAAATTCGGTTGCGCATTTATGCGACCCAAATCCCATTCTCAATGAAATTAAAAAATGTCTAAAATTGCGGGTGCATTTATGTGATGCGATTCGCGATGTGTTTCAATAACATTGCAAATTTCCTAAAATGATGTTAATCTAAAATTACAGGATTAACAGGTATAGCAAATCATATTTTAACCACTTATAATGAGTTTATACGACTGTGTTAGAAACACGGGACCCGAGGGTGCCTAACACCTTCCCTTGGGTCAACGGAATTCCTTACTAAAGAATTTCTGGTTCGCAGACTCCAATTGGACAGTCGAAATTTCCTCGATTTGGGATTTTAAACCGGTGACTTGGGACACCAAAATCCAAGCCTATCTCAAGTAGCGACTCTTGAAATAAATAATTAATCCCATCTCGAAAAATGTCACTTTAATTAGAAAAACTCCTATACACGTGTCATCTTTTGGGGTAACCACGTGAAAGCGGAAAAAAGGATGTGCGACACTCTCTCATTAGTACAAACACACGAATACTTTGGTTCAAAAGCTCTCTCTCTCTCACTTAAAATTTTTGGTTTCTCATTGTTCTACTTGATACTATTCTGAGTTAGCCGACTGCAAGCCAAGGCTAACTATTATACTCTCCCGCTCCTTCACTTTTGTTATTGTCTTCTCTACTAGTATGTTATTATTATAGTTTAAGTTTCAAAAATAATATTGTTCTATTACTGCTTCAGTTCATCCTATTTCTAGTATGGTATTACATATGGTTTTGCTGTGAAACTTGCAGATAATATGATTGCATGATTAGCATGTCTGCTGCACCCCTTTTTTCCCTCTTTGCATCGGAAGATCGGGTTTATGCCATTTTGGGTATATCACAACTCATTCCTTTTGGAAATTGAATTTTGCATTTGAAGAGTCGCCACCTAATGATTTAAGGTGCATTGGGACACCTAGGGTTCACTTCTAAGTTTGTTTTGATATCCAGAGATAGGGTATGGTCTTAAAATTATCCTAAGGGGAAGGTGTTAGGTACCCCTCAGGATCACTAGTGTGGTTCTCGGCCAGATAGTTCTTTGTGAATTTGTGCAATAAAGTAAACAAATAAGGCTCGAATAAGAGCGGATTTTAAATACACATGATGTTTGGAAAAAGTAAAATAGAGCAATCATTAAAAAGATTAATTTTTGAAAAGAAGTCATAATTCTTTAAAGGAAAAGAAAGAAGAGGGGGAGGGGTGCTAGGTTTATTTATAATATGGATCACATCAATGCAATACCCGATAATCACTCCTCTAAAGAGGTTATATGCGTGGCATTAGCGCAACGGTCAGCATATCTATATATACCCTTCCCACCCTGTTAAGGTACTAAAGCGCAGATTGTTCTCGAACACTATTGCATGCTATTATCCCATTCCTATCAGTCTCGGAGGAACTTAAGATTACTATTCCGAAGGGGAAGGGATATTAGGTTGACTTTGAGGTTTCAAAGCAAAAAAGCTAAGGCGACATACAAAACACATAAGACTGCACATTAAAAGGAAAGGAAGCACGTAAACACTAAAGGCTCATGTATACCTCCTCAAACAAGGCACATAAATAGCATGACTCAAATCACAATCAAGTTCTGAATCTAAAAGACTAAGGCAAGGAGAGATTAAGTTGTTGAAGTAGCCCAATTTATTACGTAACTCAGATAAGAAATCTAAATCAGGCTTGCCTGCTGGTTGTAGCAATTACTAGTTATCAGAAGCAAGCTCAGTTTTATTTGTATTTATTACCTAAGGCTTGCCAAAGTGTTTGGGTAAGATCCTACAAACATGATATTTATTACTGATTCAGAATGTGGAAAAGAAGTAAAAAATTTAAAACGAGCGGTTTGAGATCCTATAGGCATGCTTGCTAAAGTATGTTAATAAGGGGAGAGTAAGTTGTTTTAAAAAAAATTAGTTTGGAACAGTATGAATTAGGCTGATATTAAGCTAGACTGATTTCAGATTCTGCAGACATGATATCTAGTATTGTTGATTTTAATTCCTATAGACATGATATCTAGTATTGCTGATTTTAATTCCTATAGATATGATATCTAGTTGAACGAGAAGTGGAAACAAGAAGGATTTGCTTGAAATTCTTATAGGCATGGTTTCTAAGAAAATACTGATTTCAACATTATGAACATGGCATCTTCTTATAGCCGTTTAAATCCTAAAAGCATGGTGTCTAAGTATGGTAACAGACACGCAGAATTTTATACAAGTCCTATAGGCAGGTTATCCAAATGTAGAGTTACACATGCAGAATTTATTAGAGAACATATCCTATTGGCATGGCGTCTAAATGTAAAGTTGAACGTGTAAAATTTAAAGTAAGTCCTATACACATGGTCTCTGAATACAGAATTGAACATGTAGAATTTAAAGTAGGTCTTATAGACATGGTGTCTAAATGCAGAATCGAACATGTAGAATTTAAAGTAAGTCCTATAGACATGGTATCTAAATGCAGAACTGAACATGCATAATTCAAAGTAAGTCCTATAGACATAGTGTCTAAATGCAGAATTAAACATACATATTTTAGAACCAGTCCTATAGGGGTATTTACTACCCTTCTAATAGTTGAACATGCATAATTACCCATCCCTTATCCACTATCGAACCCCGAGTGTTTATTAAAAACCAAAAATAATGAATTTACATTAGAAAATGTAAAATGAAGTACAAAAATAGAAAGCCTGATTCATGACTTTCTCTTTGAGTTAGGGAATAAACCACCTCAAATGCCATTTGTTTCAAAGCCTTTCTCACACCAGGATGTGTCAAAGTTCCCTAAGGGTCTCAAAAGGCCCCGGGCATGCTTACAACCAAGTGTGCAAAATTAGATAGAGATGAGTGCAGTGTGGACGGGCAAGCCCTTATATGTCCAAGTTCAGAAGGAGCTCATGGTCCTAAGGCAAGGCTCACACAAGAGGGGCAAAACCTAAGTCTAAGAATATGGTGGAACTGCAGGAATAGAGATTTAAAACTAAGTGGAGAATAGAAAGGTGTAGGGGAGATAGGAAAATAGTAGTGGTAAAGCACAAAATTAGCAATTTTCATACAAAGGGGGTCAGGGGTTTGGGAATGCAGTGCAAAGAGTATATGTCCTTAGGCAGGAATCAGGTTTGGACATGCAAAACAATACATGGTGCTGGCATACCCCAAAACCAACTAGAGAACGCAACATATAGATGGGATATGGAGGTTATGACCCAGGGAGGGGGTGAGGTTTGGGTCATGCACAACAATGTCTAATGCGGACATGCCCTAAACCAACCCAGGAATTCAAAACACATAGGGGATATGAGGGTTTAGGATTCATAATTCATAATAAGTGATTGACAGAGTTCATACAATAAAGCACTAATTCAAAATAGAAAGGGCAGATTACATCATGCTTAGTAATGTTACTTGATTAAGTACAAACAAGGAACAAGCAAGAGTGAATGAAATAGTAAAGAAACATGTTGTAGTTGAGGCTTAAATTAGTTAGAACATACTAGTAAAGAAGCAAGTGTAGAAAGAAAAGTAATCAAGCTTCCGACAACCTAGCATTGGCTTTCAACCGGCTAGGTAAGGCAGCAACACAAGTAGCAATAAAGAAAAGATAGAGATTTGTAGTGGAGTGTGTGTTCCGAACTCAACTGTTTTTATTCCTTCAGTTCGTGTGTTTGAAAGAATAGGGGTACAGGGTATTTATATCCTTTTGAAAATAAGTGAATGAGAGGTAAAAAGTTGAATCTTTGTGAAAATATGGAAAACAATCCGTCAGAATCAATTATATAAGTGATTCCCTTTAATTAAGGAATCACTGCTTAACGGATTCAATATAAGTAAGGAAATCAATTTAGAGATAGCCTGATTATTGCCATAAAAGAAGTAGTAAAACATTAAGTAAGAAATAGAGTCTACGTATAGAAGTATACTTATTTTGGAAATAGATTAAGCAGGGTAAATATTCCACTAATGGGAATGGAATCAATCACTTCTAAACAGGCGGGCAAATTCATGGTTCATAAAAGAAAAGTTTTAAAATTAGTCCCAAAATTGAAGATCAATCAAAGAAGGTACTTCAACAAATAAATAGAATGAACAAACACTACACATGCGAGGCTAAACCAATTGGAAAAGAAACAACGTACAATAGTAGAAAGCAAATTTTCGAAGCATAACAATCAAGTAGGTCAAGTCACGTTGAACCAATAGTGAAGCAAAATAGAGTATTAGAAGCATCCAAAGGGTCTCACTGTAGTAGATGAGAAAACCATTTGAAAAGTTAGGGTTTCAAGCATAGTCGAGTTTTAAAGATAGTAAAAAGCCCAGAATAAGAGGAATCACATAAAGAAAAGAGATTCTGAAATAAGGAACTTCAAATCGAGTCAAGTATTCAAACGAACAGTTTCAAACCCAAACACATAGGTTTTTTTTCTCAATAATACTCTAGATTAAAAGATGATAAACAGATGAATCGAACAAGAACTTAACCAAACAAGCACTTATCTAGCAAAGAGCTTTAGAATTTGAATAAGACCAATAAGTAACTAGGGTTTTCAACAACAACCGAGTTTAATATGATAAACCAAATAAGTCGAACAAATACTCAGCCAGAGGAGTACACATATAACGAACAACTTTAGAACCAGAATGAACCCAAAAAAATTAGGTTTTGCAATATGCTAACTTAGATAGGGGAACAACATGGAAAAAATATTGTAAAATCACAGAGATATTAAAATTTGAAAAGAAAAACTTGAAGGAAAATCCTAAATGGAAAGTGAGGAGTCATTTTGAAAGAGAGGTCAAGGAAACTTCGAGAATCACTTAAAAAAGTTCATGGCAAGCATAGATCTGAGGTAGATCTGAAAGAAATCAAAAAGGTCTTAGAGATTAGGGTTTCAAAAAAACCTTATCGATCTAACCAGGAGAGTCAATGGTCTGACTCAAATGGCCATGGCTGGCCGGAGAAAGGTCAGGGATGACTAGAGAAAGGTCATCGAGCAAGTACTGGACCAAATTCCTTCATAATCTTGTCATGAGACTACAAAACCAAACCATAGAAGCCATGAAAGGCTTGTATAGGTCTCAGATGACCCCATAAGGCCATGAATTGGGGTGGATTAGGGTGGCGGCGGCTAGGTTTCAGGTAAGGTTTCATAAAGAATTGAGAGAAGATGGCATTCAAGGGTGGTGGGTGGTTAAAAATGAATTAGGATTAGGGGTCTTTTGGGTTTAATTATGGAAGGGCGAATGGTGGACGTTGATCATTTTGATCAACGGCCTAGATTAAAGAGAGTAGGTAGGGATCCGGGGTAGGGTCGTTTAAATGGGTTAGGGATCAGGTTTGAATAGGAATTAGGCCAGGGTAATTAGGACTCAAATTGGGGTCAAATTTAGGATATTATTGAAATACAATTGGGCTACTATTTAAATAGCCAATTTTTCCTTATTTAATTTATAAGAAATAATAAATTAAATTCTTGAAATAAATTAATGGTACTAATATGATTTATAATATATAATTAACTACATAAAAATACTAGAGTTAATTTTTGTAAATAAAAATGTAATTATTCCTAAAAGAGGCTAATGGCTCAACTGTACAATTTTAGTCTTTAAAAATACTAAATAATTTTGTTAAATTATTCAAAAATTTCCTTAGCTATATTTTAGCATAAATATAAAAGTTCAATTAGTGACTCAACAAAAATGATAATATTAAAAATAATTATTGATTTGTTTATGGATAAAATAGGTGAATAAATTGATTTAAAATCTTTAAAAATTGAGGAAAAATAATGAATACTTGGACATATATTATATATGCATACACATACCATTTTGAAGGTACTTTGTATATAAAAATTTACATAGGGAAAAATTGGGTATCAACAGCTGCCCATCTTTACATGCGAAGGATAAAAGAGTTGTCGGGTAAAGATTTGATAGGCAAATTTTGATCGAGCGAAACAGCTTGAAGAAGATAGGCTGTGCTCTAGCTTCTCAGTTGCCTACATATCCCTAATTTTACAGTAATTAGGCCATATGTAGTTTAGGATTCGTTGGCGGAGTATGCCGACATGTATTTTCGAAGAACAGACGCCATGTTTTGGTCACGGTGAGTGAAAGGCTTATAGTACTAGTTAGATCTAATGTAGCTGCGTGCACTGGAGTGGGAATGCTTCTGCGGGGAATGAGTGTTGCTTGCTAGTTACTTGCAAGTAAGTAATACAAAGCATATATTGTTCGTAAATTTAGATATGATGCAAATTCCCATCGTACCATGAATGTCTTCGGATGATTAGGATGACGTCATTAGATTATGGTGTCCTAGGCCATGAAGCGTATAATAAAGGATTCGCAGGATATGAAATGATTCTCTTGGACTATGAAAATGGTCCTCCAATCCGTGACGCCTTTGAATAATGATATGCAAAAGATTGAAAGGGATCCTCAAGCCATGAAATGGTGTTCTCGGGTTATGAGGATGGTGCCTCCGAATGATGGAGCCTTTGGATATGTTGGTGATATTTCAGCCCATAAAGGATTCAGTTGCATGTGGTGATCTTTTAGTCGTGCAATGTGGTGATCTTTCAACCGTGCGATGTGGCGATCTTTCAGCTGTGCGATGTGGCAATCTTTTAGGTGTGCAATGTGGCAATCTTTCAGCCATGAATGTGGCAATCTTTTAGTCGTGCAATGTGGCATTCTTTCAGCAGTGTAATGTGGTGATCTTTCGGCTATGCAATGTGGTGTTCTTTCAGTCGTGAAATGTGGCGATCTTTTGGCTATGCGATATGATAATCTTTTAGCAATGCAATGTGGTGATCTTTTAGCTGTGCAATGTGGCGATATTTCAGCCGTGCAATGTGGCGATCTTTCAGCCGTGCAGTATAGACGGTGACAACATTTAGTATCGGAAGGAAGAATGGTAGCCTTATGTAATGTAGGTGAAATGGAGGTAGAGCTTAACCTCGAAAGGCAGAATGGTAGCCTTATGCAAATTGGAAGGCAGAATGGTAACGTTATGTAATGCAGATGCAGTAGAGGTAGAGTTTAACCTCGGAAGGCAGAATAGTAACCTTATTCAAGTTGGATGGAAAAATGGTAACCTTATGCAATGCAGATGCAATAAAGGTAGAGCTTAACCTCGGAAGGAAGAATGGTAGCCTTATGCAATACAGATGTAGATGGGGGTAGAGCTTAACCTTAAAAAACAGAACGGTAGCCTTATGCAAGAAATATAATAGCAAATGACAGTAGAGTTTCTTAGCTTATAGCATATTGTGGCATGGTGATTATTGGGAGCATTGCGACATATGTAGCAGATGTTGGTAAGTGCAATGGTTCGGAGAATCATATTCTTGAACAACGTTTGTTCCATGATTGTGCGGTATGTTTTAATGATTTCGCAATCCTTGTGCCTATATCTAAAGAAAAATTGTGAGTTTTGTAAAGGGGGAAAGGTTAGTTCGTATCCCCGCTGGCTTTTCTTGACCCGTTCTGCTTTGATATTGTGATACCATTTGTATCATTGGGGTAGCATTACTAATCGAAACAGTTTCAATAACAGACATGCATGATTTTGTAAAAGTATGACATACGTGTACAGTTAAAAAAACTTTTACATTAACCGACGACTGTGGAATGGTTTGAGACATTGCAACCTCTCTTGCTACAGAATTTGGGGGTCCTCCTCAAATTCTACCCCAATTTGATGGGTTGACGTTTCTGACTATTGCTCGTGCGGCAATCGGTTGAAATTAATTTAGAATTTTGAGGGACCTCCTCAAAATTCTTCCCCAGTTACCAATTGCTGAGGAAAATTAGATTTTTATTGAATTGTTACCAAACAATAGGGCTTCCTACATATCCCCTCTTAAACGGTAATCAAGTCAGGCATAGTTCAATTTACATCATATAGGGAAAATGTAAAGATTATTGATTGCATCTGAATTAATCGGCTATGGCTTGATCTCTCTGTCCATTTCTATAAGTATGAGGGATCTACCCATAAAAACTCAATGAACCATGTACGGGCCCTGTTAGTTGGGAGAGAACTTTCCTTTGGCTTCATCTTGATGCAAAAAAATTTTCTTCAACACCAGCTGTGCTGGTGCGAGCTATCTAGGATTGACTGTCTTCTTGAAGGCTCTGGACATTTTGTTCTGATAGAGTTGAACATGAAAAACTGTGTTCATTCTCTCTCCGTCTATAAGGGCTAGTTGTTCATAACAACTTCTTACCCACTCTGCGTTGTCGAGCTTAGCTTCTTGCATGATCCTTAGAGAAGGAACTTCTACTTCAGCGGGAATGATAGCCTCTGCATCATAAATCAACATATATAGGGTTGCCCCAGTTGATGTGAGAACGGTGGTGCGATACCCTAAAAGAGCAAATGATAACTTCTCGTGCCACTGTTTATGCTTTTCTATCATTTTTCTTAATATTTTCTTGATATTCTTAGTGGCTGCTTCCACAACTCCGTTAATTTGGGGCTTGTATAATTGTTGTATCTGATATTGAAAGTTTCACACATAGCTTTCATCAAGTCATTGTTGAGATTGGAGCCATTATCAGTAATGATCGATTCTGGAATATCGAATCGGCAAATAATGCAGTTCTGGACAAAGTCTGCCTCAAATTTCTTTGTCACTGCTCTGTAAGATGCTGCTTTGACCCACTTGCTAAAATAGTCAATTGCCACTAGGATAAACCTATGTCTGTTGGAAGCAGTAGGCTCGATTGGCCCAATAATATCTATTTCCCAAGCGGCAAATGGCCATGGTAAGATTGTTGTGTTGAGATCACTTGGAGATATCTTTATAATGTCTGCATGTATCTGACTGCGATGGCATTTCCAGACATATTGGATGCAGTCTGTTTCCATAGTCAACCAAAAGTAACCAGCCCGGAGTATCTACTTTGTAAAGACAAAGCCGTTCATATGAGGACCACATGTCCCAACATGAATTTCTTCTAGCAGCTTGGATGTTTCCTTTGCGTCAACATATCTTAATAGTCCCAAATCAGGATTCCTCCTATATAGGATTTCTCTGCTATGAAAGAAGTTGTTGGACAATCTCTGAAGCGTGCATTTTTGAGTATGATTGGCCATCTCTAGGTACTCTCCATGTGCCAAATATGCCTTAATATCATGATACCATGGCTTTCCATCTGCTTCTTCTTCAACATGGGCACAGTAAGCTGGCTGATTATGAATTTTCATCGGAAAGGGATCAATAAAATTCTTGTCTGGATTATGTATCATGGATGGCAAGGTAGACAATGCATCGACAAACTTATTTTGGACTTCGGGAACATGTTGGACTTCCGTCTTCGTGAATCTCTTTCTCATTTGTTGTACATGATGCAAATATGGAAGTATCTTGGAATTCATGGTTGCCCTTCTTCTAATACCTGATATATGAGTAAATTTGAGTCTCCGATCACTAGCAGCTCTTACACATTCATTTCAATGGCCATCTTGAGCCTTAAGATGCATGCTTCATATTCAGACATATTATTGGTGTAGGAGAACCTAAGTTTGGCAGACATCGGATAATGCTGTTTGGTTTCGGATACCAGGACGACTCATATGCCAACTCTTTTAAAGTTTGCCGCTCCATCGAAAAACATTCTCCAACAATCATAGGATTCTGCAATATCTTCTCCTATGAATGATACCTTTTCATCGGGAAAATATGTTTTTAAAGGTTCATATTTCCCATCCACGGAGTTTTTAGCAAGGTGGTCTACCAATGCATTTTTGTTGACCACCTTCCAAGTTACGTAAACAATGTCGAACTCACTCAGCAGGATTTTCCACTTGGCTAACTTGCTTGTGGGCATGGGCTTCTGAAAGATGTACTTTAGAGGATCCATCCTTGATATGAGATACATGGTAAATGCACAGAAGTAATGTCTCAGCTTCTTAGCTACCCAAGTCAAAGAACAGCAGGTGCGCTCTAAAAGAGAATACCGTGGTCCGTACAGAGTGAACTTCTTGCTAAATTAGTAAATGGCTTGTTCCTTTCTCCTTGTTTCATCATGCTGCCCAAAAAGGAAACCGAAGGCTCCATCTAATACTACGACGTAGAGTAACAGGGGTCTACCTGGCTCGGGCGAAACCAAGACTGGCGGTGTTGATAAGTATTCCTTGATTCTGTCGCAGGCCTTTTGGCTATCGGTCCATTTGGTAGCAGTGTCCTTCTTCAACATCTTAAAGATTGGCTCAAAGATAACTGTGGATTGTGCTATGAATCGGCTGATATAGTTAGGTCTTCCACAGAAACTCATCACATCCTTCTTGTTCTTTGGTAGTGGGAGTTCTTGAATGGCTTTGACCTTTGATGGATCTAGTTCTATTCCTTGGTGTCTCACAATAAACCCAAGAAACTTTCCGGTTGGAACCCCAAATGAACACTTTTCGGGATTCAGTTTCAAGTTGTACCTTCACAATCTGTTGAAGAACTTCCTCAAATCTTCCATGTGATCAGTGTCCTTCTTGGACTTGATGTTAACATCATCCACACATACCTCAATTTCTTATGTATTATATCATGAAAAATTGTATTCATGGAGCTCATGTAGGTGGCCCTACATTCTTCAGGCCGAATGACACCATTTTGTAACAATACATTCCCCACAGCATAATGAAAGCCGTTTTTAGCATCTTCCTCATCCATCTAGATCTGATTATAACCAGTGAAGCAATCTATGAATGACTGTAGCTCGTGTTTGGCGCAATTGTTGATCAGGATGCGTATATTCGGCAAGGGGAAGTTGTCTTTTGGGCTGGACCCGTTGAGATCTCGGTATACAACAAAGACTCTTACCTTCCCCTCTTTCTTTGGTACTGGTAAAATGTTGGCTAACCATGTCGGATACTCAACTACTCTGAGAGCCTTAGCTTTGAATTGCTTAGTGACTTCTTCCTTGATTTTCTAACTCATATCAGGCTTGAACTTTGTAAGCTTCTGCTTTACCGACGGACACGTCAGATCAGTTGGCAATTTATGAGCCACAATATATGTACTTAGACCAGTCATGTCATCGTACGACCAGGAAAATATGTCCTCATATTCCTTTAGAAATTCTATGTAGTTCTTCTTTTCTGACGGCGACAAGTGAAAGTTAATTCGTATTTCCTTGACATTTTATTCACCTAATAGGTTAACAACTTCTATCTCGTCCAGGTTAGACTTAGGTTTGTTCTCAAAGTTCTCAACTTCTTTGATTATCTCCTCTAGTATGTTATCTTCTCTGAATCAATGTCTGTTTCTTGTGTTGTCTTAATGTATGTCACAGTTACTAGTTCATCAAGATAAGTAATAGTAATGTTGTATGAGTATGGTAATGAGAGAAAAATAATAATGAGTGTTGATTCATAAGAAAACGAAAACTAAATACATTTTTCAAAACCTGGAATCTCATGATCATAAGCCTTTGAATGTCTACAACATCTAACTCCACAATATCTAACAAGAAAATGAAAGTACATAAGGGCTAATAACAAAAAATGGAAGAGTAGAAAGGGACTCTTCGATCTGCGAATGCGGCAGATATACCTCGGAGTCTCTATGAGCGCCTCGTCTCAAGCGTGATAAATATGAGGGGAAGTGCCTGGATCTGCACATGAAAAATATTCGCAGAAAGGGCATGAGTACACCACAATGGTACTCAGTAAGTGCCAAGCCTAACCTCGGTCGAGTAGTGACGAAGAAGGTCAGGTAGGGGTGGGCATAATACCGATCGAACCGAAAAAACCGGCCTAACTGTAAATTTCAGTTTTTCGGTTTCGATTTAATCGATTTTTCGGTCGGTGTACGGTTTTAAAATTATAATTATTCAGTTTTTCGGTGCGGTTTACGGTTTTTATATTTCGATTTTCGGCTAAACCGAAAAAACGAATTTTCATTTAAATGTACTGCTGTGTTCTATATTCTTGGTTTCATCAGTGCATCATCGAGAAATATTTTATCAGTATAGATGCATGAAAGCCAAGAATAGGAAATGAAATGACAACTTACAGCTATATTAAATTTTGGATCAACGTACTAAATGTAATTGGTCCGACAATATTTCCAACCATTGCACTATATGTCAGTAATACTAGTTTTATCTCTAATTTTTTTGAAACGTTTAAAACCGAAAATAACCGAATCGATTTTTGAAAAAACCAAACCGAACCGTAAATACTTTAGTTTGATTTGATTATTAAGCAGTTAGGAGCTCAAACAAATGATTCTGATACAAATGTTACATATGCAGAAGCTCTTCAAAGCCAAAGGGTGATCCTGCATAGTTTAGTAAAATACATAACAGTGTTCCATTGAAGGTTGTAAATGAAAAGATGGTATCAAATTTGAATACTGCTGGGACAAGGTAGACCTCTGCAGGTCACATTACTACTAGTACACAGGCTGGGCAGGTGTTTAATCTTGATGGACAGCATCACAGATGCAATACGCACCAGCTAGGAACTCAAAAAAATGTTTTTGCTACATATGTTACATCTGCAGAAGCTCTTCCAAGGACAAAGGGTGATTCTGCCCATTTATGTAAATTGCAACATACTATTCCATTGAAGGTTGTAAGTGAAAACATGGTATCAAATTTGGATACTGCTGGGACAATGCAGTCCTCTGCAGATCACATTATTTCTAGTGCACAGGCTGGGCAGGTGTTTGAACTTGATGGACAGCAGCACATGTGCAATGTGCAATAGTTAGGAGCTCAAAAAATGCTTCTGCTGCAAATGTTACATCTGCAAAAGATCTTCCAAGGTCAAAGGGGGATGAAAATGAGATACAGACTCAAAACGAACAAGAGTACATCAGTGCCTCTAAAATTACTCCATGGGCCCGTGGGACATCAGTCGGTCTTGACATGGGCCTATGTGCAAGATCTCCTTGGAGGCGGTCCAGGCCATTCATTATTTGGCGAAAAAAGGTCGTCACTGCGGCAAAGAATGTGGTTCTAGGCATGTACTCACATTCATGAATTTTTATGATGATGTAGTCGGCAATTGCTCTAACCCTTTTAATGATGCCTTTCCCTTGGAGCAAACATCCAATTTGTTGAGACCTAGCTTGTAGCCCTTGGGTTTGACCCTGCAACTATTGCATATCCTCTTCTAGCTGAGACATTAGTGGATAATAATGGTCTCGCCGCTCGCACTCTTGAGCGGCGAGTGTATATTGAGTATGCCCCAGAGGTTATGTCTGCACCGCTTGCAGTACTAGATCAGCCTCGGGGTAGGGCATCAGCTTCCGAGGATGAGCAGCTGAGGCTTGAGAGGTTCAAGAAGTACAAGCCTCATGTATTCAGCGGTCTAGCATCGGAGGATGCTTTGGGTTTTCTTGATGAGTGTTACCGTACTCTCCGTACCATGGGTAGATCAGGATCTAGCAGAGTCTTTCATTGATTATTATGCTGGATATCATATGGTTTTCAGGGATGAAGAAGATGCGAAAAGACGTCTTTCACCGCCCCTTAGGGCACTTACTGTTACATGGTCATACCTTTTGGTTTGAAAACCACCAGGGCAACATACATGAGAGCTATGACTACCATCTTTTATGACATGATGCACCAAGAAATCGAGGTGTATGTGGAAGATGTGATCATTAAATCAAGAACATAAGACGACCATGTTCGGGTTCTGAGAAAGTTCTTTGAGCGTCTGCATAAGTATGACTTGAAGTTAAATCCAGCTAAGTGTGCATTTGAAGTTCCATGTGGGAAACTTTTAGGGATTATAGTCAGTCAGAGGGGCATCGAGCTAGATCCAACAAAGATACAAATGAATGTTTAAGTTTAGGAGGATGTGATGACCTGACTGACCGTCTTAAGAATTAACGCCTCAATCCCCTATTAACTACTTTCCTGAAGTTTATTTTTGCTTATTTTATTTTCCAGGTCGTTCAGCTTTTGAGTTTCAAAGAGTTTTTGAGACACTTAGTCCCTAATTGAGAGCTTAAGTGTTGGAAATTTGTCCCTAGTAGAGTTGATATTGTGTATGTCGAGTGGCACTATTAAACACTGTTTTATTTTACTATTTTAATTTTAGATATTTCTTCCGCAAAAATATTCATTTTCCGTATTGTTAGACTTATCTAGTCGTAGATACAAGATACCATCACGAAGGTTCATGGAAAGCGAGTCGGGATCGTAACAATTGCGTCACACTGACTGAAGATGACATTACTAGAAAACATAAAAGCTACAACGGTGAAGACAGCAACGACAGAAATAAATTTAACCATGGCCACAATAATTAAATCAATGATGGTTGGCTAAACAACAACAACAACAACAACAACAACAACAACAACAACAACAACAACAACAACAACAACAACAACAACAACAACAACAACAACAACAACAACAACAATAACAACCCAGTATAATTCCACTTAGTGGGGTCTGGGGAGGGTAGTGTGTACGCAGACCTCAACAACAACAACAACCTAGTATAATTCCACTTAGTGAGGTCTGGGGAGGGTAGTGTGTACGCAGACCTTACCCCTACCCTTGGGTAGAGAGGTTGTTTCTAAATAGACCCCTGGCATCCTTCCCTCCGGCATCCTTCCCTCCAAGAACTTCTCACCTTGCTCTTGGGGAGACTCGAACTCAACCTCTCGGTTGGAAGTGGGGGTTGCTTACCATCAGAGCAACCCATCTTGTCTGATGGTTGGCTGAACATAAATTTTAATATAAGATATTTGTAACATTAATTAAATGAAAATATTTAAAGGAAAAATTTGTCGAATCATTATTTTATAAAATAAAAATAAATAAGTTGAAATAATTGTTACACAAAAATTTAAAATAAGATAGATGAGTGTAATATCATAAACTACAAGGAATGTTAAGTATTATGAAGCGAAACTTAATGGGAGGTCTCTAAAATTGTCTCAAAAATATAAATTACCTTCTGATTAGGGGTACAAATCGAACCGAAAAATACCAAAAAGTTAATTAAACCAATTAAATTATTTAAGTAAGTTTGATTTAATTTGTAAGTAAAAAAATCCGACCCAAACCGAAATATAAATATATAATTTTTATATATAATTTTAAGATTTTATATAGAATTTTTAAAAATAATATCTAGAAATATTCGGGATTATCTTGTTGGATATAACAGTTAATAGTATATGAAGGAGTTCATATTTATTAACCTTAAATAATGGATTGTATGATCACTTTCTCATCAAATGTTACTAAATGTGTTAATCTCTTTGTTCTTCCATATTCATATCATATGTTAAGATCTAGTAAATTGTTATAAACGTTCAAATGTGAAGTGATTATTAGTATTTAGGTATCATATTGATTATATGTTTAAGTACTAAATTCGGTTAACGTTGAAAATGTACGTACATCAACGAAATATTATTGTCAGACAACTAAAAAATAACTATTACGTGTTACTAATAAAATTCTCTAATAAGAATATTTTATTAGATAAAATGTTTGTCAATTTTTATTATTTTTATTAAATATATATTTACTTATAAAAAATTTAACAAAGTAAGATTGAAAATATTTAAATAACGGAAAACCCGGAAAACCCAAAAATTCCGACAAAACCAAAACCAATCCAAATTGATGTAGTTGATTTGGTTTAATTATTTAAAAAAATCAAACCTACCTAGTTTATGTACACCCTTACTTCTAACATATGAATAGTATTTTAGTGTTGCAGATAAAGAATGTATGTACTATATATCACAAAGTGGTGTTGAGTAAAGATTGAATTAAAGTTTCTTATCAATTTAAGGGATTTCAATTCAATCTAAACTCGGAAATTCATACTTCTATAGATAAAATTATTTCGTTCTTTTAGCCTTTTTTTTAATTAGGGAGGTTTCTGAAGGAAACATACTAATGAATACTTATAAGCGCAAAATGAATGTATGTACATCACACCTCCTACGACTATTGCATAAGCTCTGAATGTACCCGAAGTAAGTCATGGACTTTGGATCTACTAAATGATAGGAGGGCGGACACATCTCTTCTTACCTTTTCTTGTATTTAGCTTATGTTTCAGTCTTTTTATTAATTTATTACTTACTCTTTTCAACTTTGTGAATCAAATTCCTTATTTTCTTTTCTTTTATTTTATTTACAATTACAGTTATAGCCTTTCTCTGTAAGGTGAGAGTGGAATTTATCCTTTCCATTCACTCATTTCTTCCGTTTCATCGATTTTGTCCGGATCCCACCTTTCTCCCGAAAAAACGGAAGGAGAAGGATAAGGATCTTCTTCAGTGGATCCCTCTTGTTCCTGTTTAGTCCCCTACATTTCGGAAGCTGTTTCTATTTCTACGTCTCTTTCTTCCTCACTTTCCACCCTTTTCTTCTGTTTTTGAGGCTTCTTTTAGTTTCTTAGTAAGAATGGGTGGGGTATTCTGCCTAAATAGTAGACACAGGTAATAAATAAGAGAATACTAAAGATCCGAGCCATAGAATTTCTCAATTCTAATACAAGGTACTTATTAGATCGAATGTATAGATCCCTAAAAAAACAAAGAAAAAGCTATAATAATACATAAACTTGAAGATGTTGATGCAACCGCATTTGAGGGAAAAGATAATTTGCAACAATACGAAAGAAGATGACAAAAAGAACAATAAAGATCAAAGTTTAACGACTAACAAAACATTAACAAAAATTAGTGAGCATTCTTTTACAATGAACTAAACTATGATGTAACTTGATTTTTGAAGTTGTATATTGTCAAAAAAAATGTTATTGTTGGTATGTCAATCCAAATATCAATTTTAGTATTTTTTTCTTCTTCATATAAAATTAACTTAAATTGACAGAGCACTCAGAAATTAATTTGTACTCTTAACTTGCTTTCATCATTTTGATTCACAATTCCTTTAATGCTTTTGTTCTCTAATTGTTTTCACATTATCTATCAATATTTTCATACAAGATTATTATTCATTCAAAAAAGATGTCAACATAATCCATACTAAGTATACTGATCAATTCTATATTATTGTATCTGTTTAGTTAGATGATTCCCTATTTTAATAAATTTGGATATCAAATATTGATTTAATAGTTTATCTGAAGGAAATATTGTTCGATTAAACAGAAGGCACCGGAGGTAATAATTATTACTCTATGTCTTGGGTACAATAGCGTAATAGAAATTTATAACAAGAACATACACTAGAAATGTCGTCTATAAGTAATATTAGGTGAAATGCATTTTATGATATATTTGTACCTCATAAAATTCAAATTAAAATCAAAATAAGAAAATACAATCACATGTATCTAATTAAATTTTGATTATTTATTTAATAGGTTTAGACATTAACTAATCATTTTGATCTTGACAAACAAGTAATCATATGACAATCCACGTTAATTAGCCACATAACCTATACTTTATATTTTCACGCATAACTATTTGGCCAATGCAAAATCATATATCATATGACTCGACATGCACGTACATATTAAAATCACTTATAAATCGAATTGTAACAATAGACTAATAAGTATTAATCACACAGAATTTTGCATAGTCTGTTGTGCTAACGATAAAGGTCTCGTCCAAATGTATTGTTTGGGGAGGCGAACTTATCCTCTCGGTACTTAGTCATCAGCCCCCGATAACTTTGAATATATATAGTCTGTTGGCATTCTAAGAATCAAATTTTAGATAGTTGCATCGGCTTGGCTGATTCAAGGGGCACAAACTTTTCGTGTGTTGCCTGAGTTCTATTCTGACTTTAATCCAACAACAACAACAATTACCCAATATACTCCCACCAGGTGGGGTCTGGGGTGTAATATGTAGACAAGCCTTACCCCTATCCGAAAGGGCAGAGAGGCTGTTTCCAATCGACCCCCGGCTCATAGGATAAAAGAAAAAACAGCAGTAACACAAAAACAAAGAATTACTCCAATCAACTGTATGTTGTTCATATAGTTGGCCAATGTGTATTTTCGATCTCCAAAGTCTGATGTTTCAACTATCAGTCCTTTTTATAGTCAACATAATTAAGTATTTTGATAAAAATCCATCCTAAAATTTGATAAACCACGTGAACCGAGACCCGTGCCGACATACGGAAAGGCTCCTATGGTAACGTAGCCTCATTTATTTCCACTTATATCCTTCAAAAGACACAAATGCATTGGTTTGCTCTTCGTTTTTGTCTCTTTTTCCTTTTTGTTTCTTAGATTGGAATTTTGGTCTGAATAGAGCTTAGACCTGACAGGCACTCTTTTCACACTCGATATTTATACAAAATAAATGAATACAAGACATATTTTGTATTTAAAATTTTATCATGAATAAGCATTATAATAATATAAATATTATGTATGCCCACTTAAATTTATTAATCTTAAAGTTAAATTACTGTATGTAGTGAAAATATTGGGTGCCCTTAAATTGATACTAATGTTCTCTCGTTTCGAAGGAACAAATCTTAGACAGAGTCAAACCGCCCAACCACACAAATTTTAGTAGGTGACGCCATTTATGTCGTTCGTTTCCACCGAAAAAACGACACATTTTATAATCAAAGGAAGTCAAAACAAGCCAAGACAAACGTAACAGAGCAATATAGTAATGTATAAAGTCCAACGCATAAGAGCCAGTTGGCGTGAAAATATCTCTAACAACAAAAAACAGAATAACACAGTCACTCGTCGGTGAATAAGTCTCATCTTTTAGTAAGAAACAAATTTTAAGTGGGGAAATTGTGTTTCTCATACTTTACAGAATAGTTAGTGTAAGATATTTCAAACATATAAACATAACATCTGTACTACATTTTGTGAAACACCAGGAGTGGACTCGTTTTGGTCATCACTTTTCAGAAGTAAACTAAGTGTTTGGTTCAAATTTGAAGTAGTAGAGGATCAAATTGAAGATGGAAGATTTGTGGTAAAAGATGGTTTTTCCAGTTAGACGTGCTTGGTTCGTGTTTTCTGCTCGTGTCAAGGCTCCTAAAAATGGTTAGTCCTCTACACCCCCGAACAAAACAACTACCACAATAAACCGAGTGAACTTGATGGTTCTTTAACAGATCCTTAAGGTTTTCCATCACTTCTATACAAACAATAAAGTTCCAGACGAAAGAGCAAATTAATGTTTAATCAAGTCGTCAGTATTCTTCGTATTATATTGCTACTTTTAGAACCAAAAAAGAACCTTTATCTACATCCCCTTCTAAATGTAAGAAATATTCCATGCCTTAAAGAAATCACACGGCAACAAATTGGACGAGCCGATAAAATGTTAGGCATAGTAAATGACCTAAAATTGTAGTCTCTGTTAATGGAACAAATACTGTAATTGACAACATATGCAAACAATATAATCCTATCTTAGGGTCTGCTTACCATTGGTAAGTTGATATATTGCCATAAATCTTGTAATAATGTTAGTTAGACACTTGTGAGCTTTCGCACTTGACAAATTAAATATATGCTAAGAATGACTTTTATGATTCCATTAGGAGTCATTTTCTATGTATAAGCCCCCCAAGTCAGGCCAACTTGTTAATAATATAAGCTGCTAATCAAGTCAATGATGGCTTTGTTTTGGGCAACCTTTAATCTATTTTTCTACTGCCACCCATTAATGCCTTAATATTTCTCAGTGCATTAACTAGTAGGCAAAATTGGCATAGCACCATTTTTCTTCAGGATAAGCAGATGACCTTCCAGAAAGTAGATAAGAGCACATAGTATTCATGGTATCTGATTCCTTAATAGGACAACATTTCAGATAGCCTAAACATATCACTTGCCACTTCATATAGCTCTAGAGAGAGTCCCTAGTCCACAACGGCCTATATGCTTCATTTTCTGCAGGCAAGTCTCCAGAAGTACTGATATATTATGAATTATCAGTACTCTAGGGTCGAAGAGAAACTTTTAACCTTTTGGTACAAAGAAATTGGACAGTGAACGAGAAGAGTGAAAACATAGAACAGTAGCTTTAAGGATCACTAACATGGTTTTATGTTGGTTTTTGTTTCCTTCAGGTGCTGGATTATTGAAGCTTCATGGTGATATACAGTCCTGCGGGTATGCAGATGTACAGGTGATGTGGGAAATGCTTGGAGGAATGGAGTCAGAGTTGACATCTCGGCACATTAAGCAAAAGCACCATCTATCATTTAGGAATTTTGTATGGTCCAACCATAGTGCTAAATCTGCATCCTTCTCCAATGATCATGCTCATTAAGATGATATGTGCTGCACTGCATCAATAAGAGCATCTGAAGAGTGAAGGGATGTATGCCACTGAAAAGTATATGTAGTGTTCATATCAGCATATGAAGTATGTTTATCAACTTGGACCACTATAGCCAGCATGAAAGTATCGGGACTGTCATGGCGACAGTATCAGCTGTAAATATACAAATTTTCCTGATGATGTACGAAAACCCGGCACTAAATAGAGAAAAAGAATTTTGAAGAGCTCAGTTTTCCTTACTTTCTTTGCTTAAATTTGATATATAGAACAAAAATTACTATAAGGATTTAACTCATACCCGTTGTGGCGACCATATTCTACAGGACACAGTTCCAATAAATTGGAGGCGATGTTATCGAAACAGCCCCATCAACAAGGTGACATCTGAAAGAAGAACCAAATCATACTCCATGTTAATGCCTAGCATATTATTCCTTAGATGGACCATAAATAACAAAGTTTTACTATGAAGCCCTAGACATTGATGTGCTTCAATTCACCACTGGAAGGTCGATTGCATATAGTATGGAGTATGGCTATCCACTTCACTGATGACGCCAGCAGTGCAACAATGGTGTAACCTGTAACTTAACACAATCCTGCTATCTAACAGGACCATCAACAACAACAACAACAACCCAGTATAATCCCACTTAGTGGGGTCTGGGGAGGGTAGTGTGTACGCAAACCTTACCCCTACCCTGGGGTAGAGAGGCTGTTTCCAAATAGACCCCCGGCATCCTCCCTCCAAGAACTTTCCACCTTGCTATCTAACAGGACCAAAGAAAAGAAAAACTCTCAAGAGATCAATTTCCTTGACAAAACCTGTATCACTTGTGGTGGTTATGCCACCAGTGACACAGTGCTGACAAACTTGAATGCTGTCATGTCCAAAGTTCAAACCACGGAAAAAGAAAAAAAGAAAAAAGATCTCATGCATATATCATCATAATGCTCTCACACCCCTCTATAAAATGAATGCAAAATATTAAGTTGATTCGGCTTCTATACCATGCATCAGTCCAAGAGCTTTAGGATCCACCAGAGGGCTGAAGGAGAATGCAACAAAAAGAAACATTGGTTCTGCTTCTATACCATGCATTCATCGGAAAGCTTTAGCATCTCCCATAGGGCTGAATTCATGGGAAACTTCAAAACTCCAAATAATTTTTGTTTCCAAATGCATAGAGAGTGCCATAGAGATGCCACAGCAAAAAAAAAACATGCAGGGCTTTAAACTTTAGTTGCTTCTACAGGAATGAAGCTCAAGATTAGCAACAAATAATGATACAATGAGTTCATCCATTAAATATCCTATCGAAGCTCCATTAATTAGTAATTTGGTTTCAGCGTAATACCAAGGAAATCGTAATTTAATGTAGTCTGCATTATTTCGTGTGCATTTCTAAAATGATAGTAGATACTTTGAGAAACAGGACACTACAGTAATATTATCTAAGAAAACCTAGTGACAAAGGAAGAAAGTAATAACAACCAAGGGTTAGGAGTTTAACCAGAACTGTCTAAGCATCCATCACTTAAGATCTCGTAATAAAGAAGGCCTGAAACTATTGAAACCATACCTAGATTCTCCTGGAGATTGAACATGCTCTATTAAGGTATCCTTGGGACCAATAAATTTGTAATACTTTCTACGTGCTCCAGTGCTGAATGCTGATCACCAAAAATAAATGCTCAAGCAGCATACAATGGACTAGGAATAACAATGTAATAGGATAACACAAGCGAATGACATAACAAGTAATAAAGAACTAGGAATAAGAGAATACATGAATAGTACTAGTACTACTATTAAGCCTAGGAGAAACCCACAACTACTTGTCAATCTACCACCTTAATCCTCTACCTCCACAACTTCCTATCGTGGGTCATGTCCTTGGTGGTAAGGACAAGCAATTACATGACATGTCCTGCCTAATCATCTCTCCCCAATACTTTTTTGGCCTACCCCTACCCTTCCTTAGGCCCGCCATAGTCAACCTCTCATGCCTCCTGACCGGGACATTTATGTATTTCCTCTTCACATGCCCGAACCATCGCAGTCTCAATTCCCGCAACTTTCTCAACATTCTTATTTCAACTACTTTCGTCTTCTGGACATGAGACTTATTGACAGGCCAACACTTAGCTCCATACAACATAGTCGGTCTAACCACCACTCAACATGAAAAGTGATTCCTTTATATGCAAAGCATTATTCTGATGGGCTGTGCTCCCTAACAAGTCAGAGGTAAATCAGAGAAAATGCTGATTAAATTTAATTAAAATGTTGAAGGTTCAAGTACCATCGACTTGGAGATATTCAAGAGTACTAGCTAAAAGATAAAGGGCTCCCAGCTTATATGCTCCAAACAAATACCAAGCCACCTTTAACTTGGAGATTTACTGATAGAAGAGTAATTCAAACCTTTTTAACACCAAACCAAGTAAGCAATGTGCCATTGCCTAGCTTGGACCTTCTTGAATGAGTAGGATGAGAGAACAAGCTAGATGATTGTTAAAAAACAAAATGCGGGATATCCGTATTAAAAAAACAGAAAATATGAGTTAACTATAGGACTTGATAAAAATTTTCGTTGTTTTTAAATAATACACTTACATGGAAATTTATATCTGGTGAAATAAATTAAAGTGATCATAGCAAATTAAAATTGAGAATGTAAGACTGCAATGCTGGAACAGTAGTAGGATGGCTTTATCACAAAAAGCAAGGTTACTGAAAAGCCCTCTTTCACTGGGCTGCAACAGCAGCAAGAATTTCTCCAGATTACATGCAAAAAGGCAAACAATGTGTATATACAAAAAATTAAGCAACGGAACATGAATAGTAAAAATGGCTAGCATGATACCTCCCTCCCTCTGACCGATAAGTAATTGCAAACCTTTTATCTAATTTGGTGAAGTAGATTGAATGACTTACTGAAGAACAAGAATAACCTATATCAAGAGGAAAGTTGAGTTTCCTTCTATTAAAAACACTATCCCCAGACCAAGTGTCATCGCGAACTACAGACTGCAGCAACTACTTTTCGATTGGCTTATATTAGCAAAATGGTGATTTGATAAAATTCAGCCCACCATTATTGACAGCCTGCAACTTCCTCACCCGCCAAAAAAGAGCAGTAAGAACTTGGCCAAATACTTATCAATCAGGTCCCACAGTATGGCATTCTCTCATGGTATTCAGATTGCATCAAGTTATAAATCGAGATACCGAAAATATGTCATGGCAATAATCACACAATAAGTATGGTATACTCAAGCACTCGAAAGCACTATTGCTACTACGAAACAATTGCAATCAGAAATATAACTCATATGGGGGTGGCAGATATTTTCCTCTTCTATAGAGCTCAACTACACTCCCGCCCGCACTATTTGGGAATAGCTATGTGCATAAGCATCCAGACCTCAACTATTTTTGAGTCACGAGTTTTTAGTCTTTATGAGGGCAATCCCGAGCCAGATTCAATCCCAAAGGCCAATCAAGCCGTTCTATTTCCATTATTTAGAGGCTTCATCAGAATTGACTATTTTACACCAGCCATCAATCTGCCAGCCTACCACAAACCTCCATTACCGGGGTTTAGGATCAACAACTCACATAGGCGGAATTCTAACTCCAGTAAATTCATCTTGGCCAACAACAACAACGACCCAGTAAGATCCCATAAGTGGGATCTGGGGAGGGTAGTGTGTACGCATACCTTACATCTACCCCGAGGGGTTAGAAAGGCTGTTTCCGGTAGACCCTGGGCTCAAGAAGACCCTCGGCTCAAAAATTCATCTTGGCCATGATTAAAAATTACTTTGTAGCACGAACACTTCTAGAGTGGTCAATAGTCATATCCTTGTTGGGCATGAATACAATCTCCCATTTGATAATCATCATAACTCCGTAGGACAAACCTTCACCTTGTCCAGTTCAAATATTGGGGAAGGGATTCTTTTTCTGAGATGACTCTTTTACAGAACAAACTTTTTTTTTAACAGAGAAGACTTTTTCTTCCAATATGGATTTTCAAACTCAGCAAAAAAAGTTATTTTATATGAGTTTATATATGATATGGAGTTTGTTACTGGGGAAGGGCATAAGTGAATCATTTTATTAACGGCAAGGACAATTTTGTATCCAAATACAAACGAAGGACATAATTACTCTATTTTTAATCGTTCAGGAATATATTTGGCTCTTTTCCTTTTTTTTTTAATTTCTCACTCTATATCCAATATGTACATTGGATGACTAAGTTCAAACTCACACAAAGAAATTTCATTTTGAAAGTTAAGCACTCCTTATCAAAAGAGATTTTATTACGCGAATTTAAGTTCAAAATCTTTGGTTAAGAATATATAAAGAAGTATTACTTGTGACTCTACCACAACTCTTATCAATAAGGTCCCACAGTATGGCATTCTCTCGTGGTATTCAGACTGCATCAAGTTATAAATCGAGATACCGAAAATATGTCATGGCAATAATCACACAATAAGTATGGTATACTCAAGCACTCGAAAGCACTATTGCTACTACGAAACAATTGCAATCAGAAATATAACTCATATGGGGGTGGCAGATATTTTCCTCTTCTATAGAGCTCAACTACACTCCCGCCCGCACTATTTGGGAATAGCTATGTGCATAAGCATCCAGACCTCAACTATTTTCGAGTCACGAGTTTTTAGTCTTTATGAGGGCAATCCCGAGCCAGATTCAATCCCAAAGGCCAATCAAGCCGCTCTATTTCCATTATTCAGAGGCTTCATCAGAATTGACTATTTTACACCAGACATCAATCTGCCAGCCTACCACAAACCTCCATTATCGGGGTTTAGGATCAACAACTCACATAGGCGGAATTCTAACTCCAGTAAATTCATCTTGGCCAACAACAACAACGACCCAGTAAGATCCCATAAGTGGGATCTGGGGAGGGTAGTGTGTACGCATACCTTACATCTACCCCGAGGGGTTAGAAAGGCTGTTTCCGGTAGACCCTGGGCTCAAGAAGACCCTCGGCTCAAAAATTCATCTTGGCCATGATTAAAAATTACTTTGTAGCACGAACACTTCTAGAGTGGTCAATAGTCATATCCTTGTTGGGCATGAATACAATCTCCCATTTGATAATCATCAAACTCCGTAGGACAAACCTTCACCTTGTCCAGAAATTCCATTGATTATCAGCAGATATCACCTCACTGCCTGGAAAATACTATCATGCTTAATCACAAAACCAGTTGTATTTCTCCATTTCCTCCATATAGGGCGCAAGGTGTAATTTGAAATACTTAATCCATAAATGAGGCATCTAATTTGAGAAGAACATGAAAAGGAAGCCAGCCTTCATCAAGCATCTCTAAGTAAAGCTGTAAAGAAGATTAATTCCATATTTTTGGCTAGGGGAGGGGAAGTTAAATTAATGTGGAGAGCATGGATTGGTAGGCAATGTGATTTAATGATGCCTTTTCCTAATTATGTCAGTGCCAAATGTCTGTCATATCTTTTAATGTTATTACAACCGATAAATATCCATGTACTTGCCCCATTGGACACTGCATTGAGTCCAACACTTGACTAGTTCCTTCCCACGCTGCAAAGGTCCATTGAATCAATTAAAGGGTGAAAATTAGAAAATAGAGAAGTGTCTTAAAGTACTTCTGTTGAACCCATTCTTGGAGATAGAAGCAACAAATTATGGGTATTGGAGGACACATCACGCAAGTGATTCAGTATTTTCTTGCTCCCGAAGAGAAGCAGCCAACCAGATATTTCCTACAGAGTACAGACTTCTCTTTTCATTAACTGCTTCCTCCCACCAGCTCACCTCTCTTCTTGTTCTCTTCCAAGGTTGGTAGAGGGAAGATAATTATACATAGCCAAATAATTATGAGATTGAACTGAACCAAAAAGAACATGAAACTGAACAGACAATCAAAGTTGGTGAAGCCTCTACTCCCACACAGGGAACAAATAGTGATGACTGCAAGCCTCAAATTGTCCTTTAGGAATAACCTTTACATTAGATGCTACCTTCACATCCAAATGGAAGCAGAGATCATTGTAGAATAGACTCTAAACTTTTAAACTCCATTTGAAGAATAAAATATAAATATATGATATCCCAGTCTATCCTGAGATTCCTGTCTTATACTGCAAAAAACACATGACTCTCTCCAAACTCAGACATGCCATACTTTTCTTTACAAGATTCTATCAGAATGAATCCTCTAACCCTCCAACTTCTTCCCCAACCACCTGCAGAAACCACTGTGAACACTAGATTAACTATTAAACAGCATACGCCAACATTAGTTCCTAAATTCTTTTTGTCTCAGCTACTACTCTGTTCCTGATCCTTAATAACCCAACTTGCATCCTATTACCACTGCTCCTTAGCGTGTCAAGAGAGAATATCAGAAATCCAACATGCTTATTTGCATTATCTTAAAAATTATACAAGTTACTTCTGATAATTCAACAACAACAACCCAGGATAATTCCACTTAGTGGGGTCTGGGGAGGGTAGTATGTACGCAGACCTTACCCCTACCCTTGGGTAGAGAGGCTGTTTCCAAATAGATTCCCGGCATCCTTCCCTCCAAGAACTTTCCACCTTGCTCTTGGGGACACTCGAACTCACAAGCTTTCGGTTGGAAGTGGGGGTTGCTTACTTGTGATAATTCAAAAACATTATTTCAGCATTAACTGGGACGTAAAATTGTGGTCATATTTCCCGAAATACACACACACGGACACAGAGACACAATTGGTATGTGACATAATAGCTTAACAGGTCAATCAAAACAATTTAGTTTACAAAGGGTTATTTGATGTTTATGTGCAAAGATCTATTTGTTTTTCCTATTACCTTAGTGACAATACCACACATTCGTACATTATCTTTGCATACTTCTCCATTTCTCTAAGAGGCATAAAGGCATTCTACGAAGATAAAACATGTATTAATATATTGCACTTCCTTTGTTAATAATTCATGTTTGAAATTGCCAAAACTGTCCAGAACCATATCCTATATTTAAAAATTACTTGGCTTCCATTTGTGATGGCTCATAAATGCTAATAATATGTTTTCTTTTTTCTAAGAAGATAAATGCTAATCATATACTTAAATACCTGCAACCTGTAAAAGGAAATCTCCTTCATTTTCTTAATTACCTCTTCTTGATAACTGGAGCATAAGATATTTACAGCACACATTATACTTCCACAAAACTATTAGAAGGATGGAAAGACTTGAAAAGATAAATGCTTAACTTGCAAATGAACAGAAGAAAAAAAAGCAAAAAATGGTTGATAACTAGCAGGCAGTGTAGTGAACTTACTGATGTCCAGCCAGCTTAGCAACACGTCTAAGTGGAAGGTTTGTCTGTATTTGGATAAGTACATAAGAGTTTACTCACGGAGAGACCAAGACTAAGAAAAAGAAAAAGAATTCTTCTATAGGCAAACTCGTATATACTGTCTACATACATATGTGTGTACCTGTGTGAAAAAGGAATTACTTAGATTGCCAGAAAAGCTATGTAGTAGTTCAATTCTCATGATGCAGGTTGTCAAAGCCAAGAGATATATAAGCAGCGGGAGGTTTTTTCTTCTTACCATTGCATTTTTCTGCAAGCATACTTGTTCTCTGACCAGAAACAGTTTAACAGTCCAGCAACACCTTCTTGATGCTGGAACATATCACCTCATCAAAAAAAAGAAAAAAAAACTATTTCACAGTCCAGCAAGAGGGCTAAGATCATCTTCATTCCAACATTAATTTCATTTTCACAAGTTATTTTGTTACTTGCCTATCAGTTTTGTTTTTTACCCCATCCGCTCAACCTACCACTGCAACCTTTACTTCTCCATAGGATTTGGTAAATCCTCCAATTTATGATATGTTTTGAACTTGTTACTAAGACCAGCTTCCCTGTTCAGATTCTCTGACTACACAGACCGCCTTGAATAAAGGAGTGATGATGCACCCTTGAGAGGTAAATACATTGAGACAAAAACCAATTATGTGATTAAGAAAATAGTAGGCTGAAACATAATATACTCAGTTAGTCACACTACACTTTTCTCTGTCACTGGTCAATCTATAGCGTAAAAAATAAAAACTTAATAGTCAATTTAGTCTAACATAACCTCTAAAACCTGAAATTTCTCAAATTTGAGTGAGAAAGAAAAAGAATAATACGATCAAGAACTTAAACTGATGTCATACAAAACCTTTTAGGAAATAGACAAATATGGAACCTGGAATATCCTAAAGCCAATATCTAAGTTATAGTTATTACACTGTTACCAGTTACTTAGTAGTAAGATAGGCTTGCATCTCATTGAAGTATCCAATGAGCCTGTTCCTGTCACTAACTAGGAAAAACAGAGGTTGGATGCTTTAGTATATCAGTACAAAGCCATCTTTAATTCCATTTACCATGCAATATACTACAGCTGACATGCTCATTGCATGCAAACAGGTACTTTAAACAATTCCCACAATTTATTAGCAAACTGAAAGATCACTTACATGGTACTCCTATTCTAACAATCAAGAAGAACTCAGAAGTTAATAAATTCAAACAGCAAGTCAAGTCAAACTGAGAGGTAACGAAGCTTCCATAACCTTATTGTGCAATGTGAGTTATGAGACAAAGGCTCAAATAATGAAGCCCTTTGGTGTAATTAACAAAATAAGAAAATAGACACAAAAGTCAACCATAGACAACTGAACTTCAACTCCGAAGTAAAAAAATTATAAGCTCAATTAAGCTACAGAAAAAATGTAACGTTAATGTTGAGGTTCTAATCAATTTTGATGTTGAAGATACATACACATTCAGCTCTTTCACCATTCAGTTTCATCTTTCAGCTGAAGTACTAGGCTACACATTTATTCCTGCAAAACTGTTCTAAATTTGCTCATTGACTGTAAATTACAGGAGAATGCAGATACCCAGAGGGAATTAAGCTAATGATACAACAGTGCAACCAACAGGGGAATTCTTTTTTCAAGCCCCTTTCAGTGGTTGCTAATGAACAGGGTGCCTCTGGCCAAAATTAAGGCCCTGCAGCAGGTCAAACAAAGATTCCCGGCTCCTGCCCCTATCATCTTGAACGAGACAAAGTTTGACCTCAACAGCTGTTGACTGGATCAAAAGGCCGTAAAGAAAACTCTAGTGCAGTGACTGCACCAAACTTGGAAAGAATTGTGCCCACTGATCCAGTAGGACTGGTACAAGCTTGACTTGAAGACAACAAAGTGCACATGTCTTATTCCTCAACTGCATGTGTACACACTTCCTCCAGCAGCAGTGGCCAGTCTTCGCCAAGTTGCTGCGGGTTCAGCTCCATCGCAACCCTAAAATCTTGCAATGATACAAGGTTATCGATAGCATGTTCGCCCACAACTTCTAACGATCTACCACTATTTGTCTGAAAATGATGACCTGGTCTTAGACCATTAACGAGCTTCATATAGGTCTGCTGCTTCTTGGTGTTGCTTGTTGTAGGTTCGTGCCCTGACCTTGCTCCCACAAGTTGAAGACAAGATTTGATTAAACCTTTTAAGTAAGAATCTAAACCATTGTTCAACAGATTGGCACAATCCATGGCCACCCCATCAAGGCCCTCTTCTGCAGCAATCTGCTCCATGCGTTCCCTCAGAGTTACACTGTCCAACAAAGCACCAAAACTAGAAGAGCTAACACATCTACTACTTGTTGCCGAAGGTAATGGTCTACGCGCTCCACCTACACTAACAGGGCAAAACGGAACCCCAAGGGGGGCTTGGAGTTGACTCCTAGCATGCATCTCTTTCGCATCATCCCTAGACTGGCCTTTTTTGTTTTGTAAAGATACTGAATTTCCCAGTGACCTCTTTATAGCAGAAAATTTTGCAGTTTCTCGACAGCACGCCTGCCTTTCATCATCTGTTTGGTGCATGATTCCTTGATGATGCTGCATAGGCCCCTTGACATTAGATGGATGCAAATCCCCATTTTCCTTAATAACATCGAAGTCACTTGATTCCATCAACGTTGATTGTTGGATAATAAAATTAGTCTTTCCATTTGGTCCAAGCACACTATGACGATCCCCAGCCCTACGATCACGTAATCCTGTCCTAGCCTTCCGAGGAGACAATGGCAACACATCACCATTGGACAAACTCGGTTGACCTGACGCCTGGTTCGAGGAGACATGAGGTCCATTTTGGTCATATTCATCATCTACAGGATCTTTACTGCCAACCGCTTCACCACGCTTCACAATACCACCTTCATTAATTGGTGGAGGAACCTTTGCACTACAGGCATTTCTCAGAATAGAACTAATGAACTGATTATGCAATGGAATGTTTTCTCTCCCAAAGATCCTAACACAAAGCTTATTGAACTCAACCTTGCTTATCTTCAAGCTCAATAGCCTATTTAAGTAATAAAAATACTGCTTTGACCCCTCTGGTCCAAGTTTCTTCACTATCTGAGCTTTCAATTCAGAAAGATTAATCCGTGAATGCTGGTTTGGCGGTTGCATCTCCGTCAATACATACATGTACACCAACAACAAGCCAAAATTTTGAAATTTCCACTGCTCAAAACACACAGAAGCCACAATAAGAACCCAATTCACCACTAAATTAGGGTTTTGCCATAATTCCAAAAACCCATAAAACAAACAAGATTAACTCCCACTAGCACCAATCCCAGCATTCCTGAATCAGAGCCCATCTTAAAAACTCTAACTTTTAACAGTTTAAGGATAAGAGGGGTTGAGTTCCAAACCAGAGATCCAAATTCTCAACTAACTCTCCCTCCAAAAGTACCAATCCCATAAATTTTTAAATTCCAAGTCCAAGAAACCTCCAACCCAGAAACCAAAATCAAAACTTGAACTCAGTGAAACCCTCCACTTCCAGCAAATTACAAATACCTACCGCCCTGTAACTCTCAAGTAAACCCTTAGCTTTATTCCCAATTCAATTAAGTTCAAATTTTCAATAATTCAACCAAACCAGACCCAAAATACTACCTTTTGCTAAAATTTCAAACCTTGAAGTTCCCCACTTGGACTTCAAATTTATGTCTGCAGAAAATTGGGTTGAAAGAAGAAAGATTTAGCTAACAAGGAGTAAATTAAAATTGGAGTTGATAAACAGAGAGAAGTAAGTAAATAGGCTAACCTTATTGAGCTTCTTGAAACTGATTCAAAATTCAGATTCAGAAAAAAGAAATGCTTTTACCACTCTTCTTCTTATTTGTTCATTGGAACCCCCATGTAGCTTCTTCTTCCATTGCTCTTACAACATTGTGTTTTGCATTTGGATTTTCCCTTTGTAGTTTTGAATCAGAAATTGGAAGACCCAAAACTCTCTTCTTTATTTCTCTGATCGATATATACTCCCTCTTCTCCCTTTCTCTCTCTTCTTCTTTTCTTCCTTTCTTCCTTCTCTCTGAATCGGGGACTTGTTTTTCGTTTTGTGTCTGATTAGAAAAAGAGTGGCTTTTTTTTCTTTTTTCTCTTTTCTTTTTTATTGTCTTTTTTCCTAAATAGAAAAGGACCTAATTTATCCATTTACTTGCAAATATTATTATTAGACCAAATTTACTTCTATCATTTGCAAACTTTTTAAAATGAAGGAAGAAAACACCATATTAATAAATAAAATTAAAAAATCCATTAACTTATAACTCACTAAACTCTTTTTATTTATTGCAGTTCTTCCTCACAAATTAGTCATCTTCTTTATATGCTCAATCGATGGAGAAAAAATCCATGGCACATCAAGTGGCATCCTCCAAATCAATTCATTAATAGCACTATAAATTTCCTTTTCCTCTCATTTTCTCTCTTGTTTGCTTCTTAAGTTCGATTAGATTGTCAAATATCCCATAATAGTTGTTTGTCATAGAGGAGGTGTTGTTGTGGTTTGTTTGCTAATTAATTCACTTTCAAATATTCTATCTAACCTAAAAAAATACTTTCATAAATGTCGTAGATCAAATTTAAGTTACTTTAATTATAAAGTTGACTCTTTAAAAATTTGGTTTCACTACAAAAGTTCACTTTTATTAAATTTAAATTTTTAGTCTTCTTTTAATTTTACTAAGCAGTAAGTTGTTTGGATTATGGTTAACAATTTATTTCTGTCACGATCCCGATTCGTCCTCCGCAAACCATTATGACGACACTTAGTCTTTACGACTAGGTAAATCTAAATTGCAGAAGAAAAATCAAATTTGCGGAAGTAAAACAATTTAAAGCAGAAATAAAGTAATAAACAGGATTTAAAAGTGTCGTCGGCATACACATTATTTAACTCTCAAAACCAATACATAAATCCAAGACCCAGAATCCCATGAATCACAAGCTAAGGATACTACATAGCTCTAACTCCAGAATGTCTAACAAAGAATAGAAATACATAAGAGCTAGTACTGAAAAGCAAGAATAGAAAGGGACTCATCGGTTTGCGGACGCGGCAGATATACCTCGAAGCCGCTAGAGATGTCCCCTCGCCTCAAAGGTGATAGGACTAAGTCGAAGTACCTGGATCTGTACATGAAAAACATGAACAGAAAGAGCATGAGTACACCACAGTGGTACTCAATAAGTGTCAAACTAACCTCGCCCGAGTAGTGACGAAGAAGGTCATGGCCCTATTGAGGTTAAATAAAAGACAAAGTTCGACAGTGTAGAATAGAGTAGTATAAATAAGTACAGCAGTAAAAGTAAAACCGGATATAAAGGACAACAACAATTATATAGAGGCAACGTAAACGCGGAAGGAAATACAGCTCAACACCAATAATATTAATCGGGGATCTTCTAGAATGTCGTCCTGTAGTCCCAAATATACATATCCAATAAGTCGTTCAGGATAGTGTCTCGTAGTCCAGCTCATGGTACGCGGGGGTCTACCGGAATCTCGTTCCGTACTCCCAAACATAGATATCCAGTACAGGGGAATCTACCGGGTGCATTCCCGTAGTTCCATATAACTGTGCAAGGGGATCTACCGGAATCTCACATCTGTAGTCCCAAATGTAAATAGACAATGGGGGAGCTACCGGAATCCCACGTCCGTAGTCACAATGTAAATACACAGCTGCAACAGGAGAAATACTCAGAAATATCAAACTTCATATTAAGGCAAACAAATAGTTTAGCCTAGCATGTTGCGTGGAATTCAGGTAAAGCAGTTAAACAAATAAGACAATTTAATCATTTAGACATGCTTTCCTAAGCTAACAACATGCTTAATAGTGCAAGTAATAAAACAAGAAAGAAAACATACTAGTAGTTACTTAATGAAAATCGAATTTCCAACAATTAGTGAAAGTACGCACTTGTCAAACCTTACGTACAAGGCATTTCAATTATCAAACATATAAAATCCTGAGAGAAGAGTCCCCCGCACAAGGTTAGGCAAGCCATTTACCTCGAACAGCTCAAAATCAACCTGAGACCACGTCTTTGCCACGAGTACTCGACTCCAAATAGCCCAAATCTATTCAACTCAATTAAATATTAACACTTCAACTAATTGATTCTATAATTAAATTCTAAGCTAGTACATGAAATTAGGTAAAATAACCACGACGTCCCTCAGGCCAACGCCTCAGAGTCATGTAAAATTTATATTTTCAAAATCCTCATACTCTCACGAGTCTATGCATAACAAAAACACTTAAATTGGAGTTCAATTGACACCTCAAATACCTCTTTTAAGGTCTCTTAATCTCAAGCCTTAATTACTCATTTTTCCAACTTTTTCACCACTAGTTAGGTCTTTAATTACATAAAACAAGTTATGAAGTTACAAATGTTACCTCCAAGTGATTCCCCTTGAATCCCTCTTCAACCCTCTTCAAAAATCTTCAAAATCGTCTAAAAATGGATGAACTTAGGCTAAAAATGACGGAATAGACCTTTTAAATCCTTCTCCACGAACGCGGCCAAAGCCTCGCGTTTGCGAAGCACAAAATAACTTTAACCAAAATTTTCACTTCGCGATCGCGCCTACCCATCACGAACGCGATGCACAAAAATCCTACTGGAAAATTTCCTCTTTTGCGAACGCGAGGTCCACTCGCGAACGCGTAGCTTACACTAGCAGACCCTACGCGAACGCGAGGACCATGTCGTGAATGTGGAGACTAATGGGTCCTTACCTTCGCGAACGTAGGACATCATCATGAACGCAAAGCAAAATTCAGTTGCTTCACCCATATGTTCTACTCGAACGTGAGACCCTCTCGCGAACGCGATGAATGTTTTCTCTGCAACACAATAGCAGAAAATCGCAATCTTTCCAAGTCCAAAATTGGTCAATTGAGCATCCGAAACACACTCGAGCCCTTTGGGACCTCAACCAAGCCTACCAACATATCACATAATTTCATTCAAACTTACTCCATACTTCGGAACACTCAAAAAAACATCAAAACACTTTTTTCATCGAATTCAAGCCTAAAAATTCTAAAAACTCTAAAGACATGCTTTCGATCAAAAAGTCTATCAAACATCGTCTAAATGACCTGAAGTTTTGCACACACGTCACATTCAATATTATGGAGCTACTACAACTTCCAAAATTTCATTCCGACCCTCAAATCAAAATCTCACTATGGAACCGAAAACTTCAAAAATTCAACTTTCGGCATTTCAAGCCTAATTAGCTACGGACCTCCAAAACGCAATCTGAACAAGCCCCTAAGCCCAAAATCGCCCAATGGAGTTAAAAGAACCATCAAAATTCCATTCCGAGGCCGTCTCCACACTGTTCCAACTACGGTCAACTTTCCAACACTTAAGCTTTCATTTAGGAACTAAGTGTTGGAAACACGTTTCAAATGCAATATACTAAACGTGTGTTCTTTTGTAGGTTTTGATGAATGTCAAACAAAGCAAAAAGCGATATATAGCAGTACTCAAGGACAAGCACAAAATGGATGCATTACAAGAAGCTCAAGACAAAGTTTAGAAATGTTATAATTGAGTCAATATTAATTGTGATCTTGATTCCTCAACTTGGCTCATAACATGGCTTCTCTACTAAAATTATTTTTCCAAAATCATGCATATTTAAATTAAGTGTCAAATGATTTTAAACTATGCATATTTACATTTGTTAAAATGTTTTCCAAGCATGCCTCAAAAATCTGGGCTAAGATAATCGATTATGTACTTATGATAATCGAGTATCTCTAAGCCAAGACTGCATGACAATCGATTGTGAATTAATGATAATCGATTGTGAGTGAGTCAGTCAACATCAGGTTTTTGCAAACTGCATAACAATCGATTGTGTACTTATGATAATCGATTGTTAACTGAGGCAAAGTTTTCAAAACTCATAAAAATCGATTATGAACTAATGCTAATCGATTAGAATGAGAAAAATGTCTCCCAGTGATTTTAAATAAAATGATAATCGATTGTGGCTTTTGATAATCGATTATATATGAGACAGAGAGTTTTGAAATTAATTAATAATCGATTATTCCATTTGATAATCGATTGTTGAAGCTGACCGTTGTCATATATTTTCAATTACCTTCAGGTAATCGATTGTTGATATTTAACAATCGATGTTTTGCTTAAAATCTGGAAAAGATTTTCTGAACGTTGTTAAAATAATCGATTGTTGATTTCCGGACAATCGATGTTTTATGCCAAAAATTGGAAAGGATTTCTTAACGTTATAAATAATCGATTATTGATTTGAAGTAATCGATTGTTGACGTAAAATCTGGGATTGAATTTTTAATCTGATAGGCAAACAATCGATTGTTTAGTCTTGACAATCGATTGTCACTGAGTAATTTCAGCAATCCTTAATTGGCAATTAGACAACGGTAAGACTGAGTTTTTCACCTATAAATACAGCTTCAACTCAGTGTTTTCACAACAACAACATATACACTTTGAGTATTCTCATTGCTAAAAGCTTTCTTACATTGATCATCATTTTCCATTCATCCATAAAGCTTTTTGAAGAGCCATTCTATTGAGCTAAGTTGTTGTGATCTTGAGCGTACTATTTCTACTCATATCTACTCATTAAGGAGTGCTTTGTAAAGTGAGTGTGTTTTGTGTTTGTAAGAGAATTGCGATTCTCGTTTGTTGAGGAACTTGTGATTCCTCGGTTGAAGTCTTTGGGATTGTTATCCCCGAGCAGTTGAAGTCTTTGGGATTGTTATCCCCGAGCAGTTGAAGTCTTTGGGATTGTTATCCCCGAGCAGTTGAAGTCTTTGGGATTGTTATCCCCGAGCAATTGAAGTCTTTGGGATTGGTATCCCCGAGCAATTGAAGTCTTTGGGATTGTGATCCCCGAGCACCTGGGTGAGGCTTGTGTCCTCAGCTGTAACGGTTTGTTAAGCACCCGTAAGCTTGACAAGTTTAGTGGAAATCTCGAGAGAGTCTCTCCGGGACTGGACTAACCACGTTTGTGGCCAACCAGGATACATCATTGTGTAAGTTTATTCTACTGCACTTGTTTTAATTTCTGCAAAGTTTTTAAATTCTGCACTAAAACGCTTAATATTTTTAAAAACGCTATTCACCCCCCCCCTCTAGCGTAAAGCGTATTGTCCAACACTAAGAATCTCAAACTCTCTAAAATTCCATGTCAGGCACGCAACCTATATTGATTCCACCTTACAGAATGGCATCGGCAGAACTGAAAGAGGTAAAAGAACAATTGAAGGATTTGTTAGAAAAAGGTTTTATCTGGCCGAGTGTGTCGTCACGGGGCACACCGGTCTTGTTCATAAGAAAGAAAGATGGATCGAATTGGCTGAGAAGTCTGTGGAGGTGCACCGCTTCCAAGTATGGGGCAATCCCTCACCATGTAGCGTGTGTCACCACACTCAAAACAAGCTCTAAGAGAATGTAGTAGTTGTCACTGGCTCGGTCAGGTCTGTTGGACTGACCTATTAAAGCACCACGTGTAGGAGGCGCGCTAGAAAACCGAGGTGCATAATAAGGCTCATGAGACCTAAGAGAAGCTGGAATACCACTACCTGCTGAGAGAGCTGAATGAACAGGGCGACTCATATAACCCCTATCATGATGACCTGCAGTTGGGGCACGGGCACCAGAATAATGGCCCGACTCTCGAGACCTCTTGGCCTCCCTCTTCTCTCTATCCCTAGCATGCACACCATCAATCCTCCTAACAATTCTCACCACCTACTGATAAGTAATATCCATCTCCAACTCATGAGCCATGCTAGACCTGATGATGGGAATAAGCCCCTCAATAAACCAACAAACCCTCTCGCGAACAGTAGAGACCAAGTCTGGTGCATCTTTAGCCAAGCTGGTGTAACCGACAGCATACTCTGAGAAAGTCATAGTACCCTGGCGCAAATGCTCAAACTCTACCATGCATCTCTGAGGCTCTGAGGAACAAACTCTCTTAGGAATAGATCTGAAAATTGGGTCCAAGTCAGTGAAGTAGCCTCGTCTGGACTATCTAACTCATAGGTGTGCCACAATTCATAGGCAGCTCCTTGAAGTTGGAAACTAGTGAAAGAAACCCTGCTAGATCCCGATATACCCATAGTACGGAGAATACGGTAGCACTTCTCCAAAAGTCCCAAGGCATCCTTGATGCTAACCCATTGAATACAGGAGGATCATACTTCTTGAACCTCCCAAATCTCCGTTGCTCATCCACTGAAGTCGCTGCCTTATCCTCGGGATGGCTTAGGGCTACAGGATGCATAATAATAATCTCTAAGATATGATCAACACGCACTCGCTGCTCAGGAGTGTCGGCGGCGGGAGTCTGTGCTCCTCCCCCGGCCTCGGATATAGCTGCAGTAAGGGGAAGCAACCCTGCCAGAGCTAAAGTGGTGTACATGCTCATGAACAGTGCTAGAGTCTCCTGAAGTACTGTGTCATAGTATTAGTAGGCATGTCAGGTGCCTGGACTCCGACTAGCAATGTTGGTGGATCCTTGCTAGCTACTCGTGCAGGTGCTCTGGCTGTACAGCGTGCGCGTCCTCGGCCTCTACCCCGTCCCCGACCTATGACGGTTGCAGTAGAGGGTGCGGGTGCCTGATCATCTCGGGTAGTATGTGTCGTCACTATCTTTTAGATGATAGAAGATACAAGTTTAGAATTGTGATGTCAAAATCTTGCATGACAAGAAAATCAAATGAAATGGAATTTTTCCTAGCAGTTACATAGCCTCTCGTAGATAAGTATAGACGTCTCCATAACGATCAGTGAGACTTTAATAAATCGGCTTGTGATTCATGACTCCTATGAACTTAGGGCTCTGATACCAACTTGTCATGACCCCAGTTTGCCTTCCGTGAACCATCGTGATGGAACCTAATCTTTTGGACAAGGTAAGCCTAAATTGCGGAAGAAAAACCAAATTTGCAAAAGAAAAACAATTTAAAGCAGAAATAAAGTAATAAACAACATTTAAAAGTGTTGCTTGACATACACAGTATTTAAATCTCAAAACCAATACATAAATCCAAGACTTGGAAGCCCACAAATCACAAGCAAAGGATACTACAAAGCTCTAACTCCAGAATGTCTAACAAAGAACAGAAATATAGAAGGGACAGTACTAAAAAGCAAGAACGAAAAGGTACTCCTCGGTTTGTAGACGCGGAGATATACCTCAAAGTCGCTAAAGCAGTCGCCTCACCTAAAAGGGGATAGGACTGAGTCGAAGTACCTGGATCTGCACATGAAAAATATGCTCAGAAAGGGCATGAGTAGACCACGGCGGTACTCAAAAAGTGTCAAGCCTAACCTCGATTGAGTAATGACGAGGAAGGTCAGGGTCCTATTGAGGTTAAATAAAAGATAAAGTTCGATAGTGTATACTAGAGCAATATAAATAAGTACATCAGTAAAAGTAACACCAGATATAAAGGACAACAACTATATAGAGGCATCATAAACACATATGGGAAATATAGCTCAACACCAATAATATCAATCGGGGATCTTCCAGGATACTATTCTGTAGTCTCAAATATACATATCCAATAAGTCTTTCTGGATATTGTCTTGCATCCAGCTCATAGTACACGGGAATCTACCAGAATCCCGTTTCGTACTCCCAAACATAAATACCAGTACTGGGGGAATCTACCGGTGCATTCCCGTAGTTTCATATAATTGTGTAGGGGGATCTATCAAATTTCCACATCCGTAGTACCAAATGTAAACAGACAATGGAGGATCTACTGGAATCCAACATTCGTAGTCCCAATATAAATACACAGCAGCAACAAGAGAAATACTCAGAAATATCAAACTTCATATTAAGGCAAAAATAATAGTCTAGCCCATGCTGCACAGAATTCAGTTAAACAAATAAGGAAATTTAATTACATAGACATGCTTTCCTAAGCTAACAACAGGCTCAATAGTGGAAGTAATAAAACAAGAAAGAAAACAACTACTCATTCTTAATGAAAACCGGATTTCCAATAATTAGTGCAAGTACGCACTCGTCACCTTACGTACAAGACATTTCAATTATCAAATATTCCAAATCCTAAGGAAATAATCCCCACACAAGGTTAGGCAAGTCACTTACCTCGAACCAGCTCAAAATCAACCCGAAATCACATTTTTGCCACGAGTACTCGACTCCAAATGACCCAAATCTATTCAATTCAAATAAATATTATAAATAACACTTCAAGTAACTGATTCTACAATTAAATTCTAAGCTAAGACGTGAAATTAGGTAAAATGACCACAACGTCCCTCGGGCCAACACCTCAAAATCAGGTAAAATTTACATTTTAAAAATCCTTATTCCGTCATGAGTCTATGCATAAGAAGAGCAATGAAATCAAAGTTCAATTGACCCCTCAAATACCCCTTTCAAGGTCTCTTAATCTCAAGCCCTAATTACTCATTTTTTCAAAATTTCCACCACTAATTAGATCTTTAATCACATAAAATAAGTTATGAAGTCAAAAATATTACCTCCAAGTGATTCCTCTTCAATCCATCTTCAACCCTCTTCAAAAAGCTTCAAAATCGTCTAAAAATGAAGGAACTTAGGCTAAAAATCGTGGAATACACCTTCTAAATCATTCTGCCCAAGCATTTAAATCCTTCTTCGCGAACGCGGTCAAAGCCTCGCATTCGTGAAGCACAAAATAACTTTGACAAAAATTTCCCCTTCACGATCGTGACCTACTTCCTACTGGAAAAGTTTCTCTTTCTCGAACGCGAGGCCATGTCACGAGCGCGAAGACCAATGGTCCTTGCCTTTGCGAACACAAGACATCATCACCAATGCGAAGCACAGTTCAATTTCTTCACCCATATTCTCTATGTGAACACGAGACCCTCTGGCGAACGTAATGAATGTTTTCTCTGCAACACAACAACAGAAGATCTGCAATCTTTCATCGTCCAAAAATGGTCTGTTGAGCATCTGAAACACACTTGAGGCCCCTGGGACCTCAACCAAACCTACCAATATTCCCCATAACGTCATTCAAACTTTCTCCAACCTTTGGAACGCTCAAAACAACACCAAAACACCTATTTTTCATCGGATTCAAGCCTAAGAATACCAAAAACTCTAAAAACATGCTTTTTCGATCTAAAAGTCTATCAAATCTTGTCCGAATGATCTGAAATTTTTAACACACATCACATTCAACACTATGGAGCTACTCTAGCTTTTGGAATTCCATTTCGACCGTTGGATTAAAATCTCACTATCGAACCGAAAACTTCAATAATTCAACTTTCGGAATTTCAAGCCTAAATTAGCTACAAACCTCCAAAAACTCCGAACATGCCCCTGAGCCCGAAATCACCCAACGGAGCTAATGGAACCTTCAAATTTTCATTCTAATTCTGTCTTCAGACTATTCTTACTACGGCCAACTTTCTAACACATAAACTCTCATTTAGGGACTAAGTGTCCCAAAACTCTCCGAAATTCCATGCCAGGCATGCAGCCTATATCGATTCCACCTTACAGAATGGCACCAGCAGAACTGAAAGAGCTAAAAGAACAATTGAAGGATTTGTTAGAAAAAGGTTTCATCTGGCTGAGTGTGTCGCCATGGGCGCACGGTCTTGTTCATAAGAAAGAAAGATGGATTGTTATGGATGTGTAATGACTACTAGCAACTCAACACGGTCACAGTCAAAAACAAATATCCTATACCAAGAATAGATGACTTATTTGATCAATTGAAAAGTGATACATGTTTCTCTAAGATTGACTTGCAGTCCGGGTATCATCAATTGAAGATAAGGGATCTGGATATTCCAAAAATAGCCTTCAAAACTCGGTATACGCACTTTGAATTAATGGTAATGTCTTTTGGGCTAACAAACACCCCGGCAGATTTCATGGATCTTATGAATCGAGTCTTCAAGTCCTTTCTAGACTCCTTTGTGATAGTGTTCATTAAAGATATTCCTGTGTATTCCCCAAGTCGGGAGGACCATGCTGACCATCTCAGGGTAGTTCTGCAGACTCTTTAGCAACATCAATTGTATTAAAAATTTTCAAAATGTAGATTTTGGCTTGAATCTATTGCATTCTTAGGTCATGTTGTTTCCGGGGAAGGAATCATGGTTGATCCTCAAAAGATTTCAGCAGTAAATAATTGGCCTAGACCTACCACTCTAACAAAGATTCACAGCTTCTTCGGTTTGGTGTGTACCACAGAAGGTTTTTGGAGGGGTTCTCTACTCTTGCCTCTCCATTGACTAAATTGACACAGTAAAGTCCAATGGTCTGATGCTTGTGAAAAGAATTTCTAAGAATAGAAACAAAGGTTGACAACAACACCGGTATTAGCCCTTCCAGAAGGTACAGAGGGATTTGTGGTGTATTGTGATGCTTCAATAGTCGCGCTTGGGTGTGTGTTAATGCAACATTGATAGGTTATAGCCTATGCTTCTAGGCAACTTAAGAAACATGAGAAGAACTATCCAACCCATGACTTAGAGCTGGCAGCAGCGGTATTTGTGCTAAAATTTTGGCGACATTATTTGTATGGGGTCCACGTGGATGTATTCATAGATCATTGATGTATTCACAGATCATAAGAGCCTTCAATATATTTTCAAGCAAAAGTAGTTTAATCTGAGGCAAAGAAGATGGCTAGAGTTACTCAAGGACCATGACACTAATATTCTCTATCACCCGGGAAAGGATAATATTGTGGCAGACGCTCTTATCAAAAATCTATGGGAAGTTTTCTCACTTGGAGGCACACCAGAGGCCGTTAGCCAGGGAGGTTCACCAGTTGGCCAGTTTAGCAGTTCACCTTGCAGACTCTCATGAAAGAGGGGTAATCATATAGAATAGAGTTGAATCATCGCTTGTAGAGGAGGTGAAGGAAAAGTAATTCAATGATCCATTATTGGCAAAATTGAAAGAGGGGATTCACAAACACAAAACCACAGTTGTTTCCGTTGGCATGAATGATGGTACCCTACCAAGACCGCCTATGTGTTCTTGATATCGACGGTCTTCGGGAAAACATCATGGTAGAAGCTCACAATTTCAAGTATTCCATGCACCCAGGATCTACGAAAATGTATCATGATCTCAAGGAAATTTATTGGTGTAACAACATGAAGAAAGATGTGGCAGACTTTGTGGCAAAGTGTCTGAATTGTCATCAAGCGAAGGCCGAACATCAAAGGCCCGGCGGATTGTCTCAAACATAGAAATTCCAATGTGGAAATGGGAAATGATTAACATGGACTTTGTGGTAGGGTTTCCGCGCACTCCGCGCAAGTTCGACCCAATTTGGTGGATCGTGGATTGACTCACGAAATTAGCAGACTTCTTCCCAGTTAAATCTACTGACACGGTGGAATAGTATGCTCAGTTATATGTCAAGAAAATAGTCTGTATGGCAGTTTCTATCATTTCAGATCGAAGAGATCAGTACAACCAACTTTTGGAAGAGGTTTCATCAATGGTTGGGTACGCAGGTAAATCTTTGTACAACTTTTCATCCTCAAGCGGATGGGCAAGCAGAGCGGACTATTCAGACGCTTGAAGACATGTTGTGTGCTTGTGCTCTTGATTTCAAGGGGTAGTTGGGATGACCCTTTTCCACTCATAGAATTCTCCTACAATAACAGCTTCCATGCTAGTATCCAGATGGCACCATTCGAGGCATTGTATGGTAGGAGATGTATGTCTTCCATTGGGTGGTTCGAGGTTGGATAATCAGCATTGATAGGGCTAGACCTTGTGCATCAGGCCATGGAAAAAGTCAATATTATTACAGAAAGGTTAAAAAAATTTCTGAGTTGCCAAAAGTCTTACTTGGATATTTTTCGCAGAGGTCTAGAGTTCAAAGAAGTTGATTGGGTATTTTTGAAGGTTTCCCTATGAAGGGTATCATGCGGTTTAGAAGGAAAGGAAAATTGAGTCCGAGGTATGTCGGACCATACATAATCATTCGGAGGATTGGTCAGGTGGCATACAAGCTCGAGTTGCCCCTCGAGATGTCATTGGTACACCCGGTCTTTCACGTGTCTATCTTGAGAAAGGTAGTAGGGGATCCATCCTCCATTATGCCAGTTGAGACCATTGAGGTTAATAAAGAGCTGTCTTATGAAGGAGTTCCAGTTGCCATTCTTGATAGGCGAGTTTGGAGTTGAGAAAGAAGGAAATTGCATCCGCGAAGGTGTTATAGCGGAACCAACAAGTTGAGGAATCCACTTGGGAAGCCGAGGATGAAATGAAAAAGAAGTATCCACATTTGTTTGAATAGTCATGTAATAGCTTTATTCATTTAGCTCGTATGAAATCTTGTCCTTTGACTTGATCTATGTAAAATTGTCCCCTTTTTGGTAATGTGTTGCTTATACGGCTGTCGTTGCTGTTATACAAATTATATTATGTCCATGAAATATGTTAGCGTTTTCAAGATATGTTTCTGGGGCTCCATGACAGGTGGATAGGCCTGAATACAAAGGAAACTCTGGCGAAATTTCTGAAAAATTAGGGAGTTAACCAAATTTAGGGATTTGGATATGTTTCATGTTGTGAAAAGCTAAGGTTGCATAAATGTTCCTAATAAGTGAGCCTTGATCCTCATTCAAGGACGAATGATCTTAAGTGGGGGAGGATGTGAGGCCCCGTGAAAAACTTTCCACTCAAAACTCGAGTCTCATAGTGTCATGTTAGGGTCACGTGTTAGAAATTCATAAAAATCGTGGTTCGGACCTTTTGAGTTGATCACTGCATTAAGAAGTCAAGAAATAATGTTTTACAAAAAGTGCGATTATACGGTCGAGAATGCTATCACATCTCAGGTATGCGGACCGCATAGTCACCGTAAAATGAGTCTGTGTGTTGGTCAAATTGAGGTCATATATTCAGTCAAATATGCGATTGCATAACCGATATGCAGACCGCATAATCACCGCATAATTACCTTGGGATTTTATAAGGAGCAGTTTTGCGGTGCATTACGCGACCGCACAACGAGTATGCAGACCGCATTTCTGTCGCATACCCAGGCAGAATGTTCAGATTTCTGGGAGCACTTTTGTGGTCCATTCTGCGGGCTGCATTTCCACTTTGCGATCGCAAATGCGATCGTAGATCCTACTCAGGGCTCCTATTTTCTAATTATAAAACCCAACGGATAATTTTTTGTTATTTTTCTTGACTTGGAGAGAGAGAGGGAGTTCTAGATTGAGGAGGAGTAATCTCCATCAAAGACTTCTCTAAATCCATGCCCCAAATCCTTGAAGATTGTCAATTGAAGCTTCTAGGTCTTCAACCTAAGAGGTAAGAAGTGTACCCTCCTCAGTAATTTCAAGAGTTCTATTAAAATAGGTAATTAGCATATGGGTACATGGGTATAAGGCTAGTACTCTTGCATGCATAGGAGATATTGAGATATGGGGAGGATGGGAACTAAAAAGAAATAAATAGGGATATAAAATGATAAAAATTTCTCTCAAAAAGGACATAAGATCACAATGCACCTTTAGTGTTTGATAATATTCCCAAATGAGCTAAAATCTTAATCTTGTCTCTAATTCTTGGTTCAATTGTAAATCTTACACAATAGATCGAAGTGCTAAGAGTTCCGAAAATCTTGTAAGGATTAAGGAAAGGTAGCTATGTACGGCCAAAACCTCGTCATTTAAAAATTGAGCTTCATCGGTGACTGTGTGAACATGGTAAGATTAAAGTCGAATTGTTGCATTACTGGTTATTATACATGAGTGGGTGTTGTAACCTTATATGTGTGAAAAATATGTCTCACATGATCAACATGCTATCTTGACAACTTGAAAGGGGTGAAGGTATGAACTATCTATTGAAATGCTTAGACCTTAAACCGAGATCGAAGCTGCATATATTGTGTCATCTATGTGAAGTCTCATCTATGCTTACATTTTCTATTTGCTTTTGTGCGCACCTGCTGTCCTAAATTGCAAAAGCTAATGTTGAAATTTGGAACGATGTAAAATGCGGCCTAGTACAAAAAAAAGATGTGATAAGTTGTGGCCTCAAGTGCCTTTGAAATGAAACATGTGATTATTGAGAAGGGAACAAAGCCTTGGCAAGGCAGCCTAGCCGGTCGGGCTGAGATTGAACTCTACTTAAGATAGCGGTGGTGTTGTGAATGAATTCCGAAAAAAAGAAAATTGAGATTATGATTAAGGTATATGCCTCAAATGAGGTGACCTAGCTGATCGGGTCGAGATCGAACTCCCTCAAGAAAGCGGTGGTGTTGTGAACAATGTTGAACAGTACGATGTGACCTAATTTAAAAGCTATGAAGAATGATGTGAAAATTGCATTATTCTTTTATTTGATAATGTTGTGATCATTTAAAGTGTTTAAGTGGTACTTTTGATTTTCCTTATTATTGTATGAAAGTTCTTTCTAATTCAATGGTATTTAGTTATACATACTATTACTATTTCATGGTACTAACGCCCCTTTTGCCGAGGGCGCTGCATTTTTAAATGAATGTAGGTGGCTCCATAGTGGATAGAGGCGATCGTGTGTGGCGGAGCATTCCTCTTCCCAAGATCTTGGCGAGCCCCTCTCTCCTTCAATGGGATATATTGCGCATCTTTTGATTGTGGAGTTTCACTTTTGAGGTATAGCCGGGGACTTGTTGCCGGTGTTGTCATACTTATCTTTTATATTCTTAGAAACTCCGTAGGCTTATGTGTAAGATATGATTTTGAAATTAATTACATAACCCGACTCGGGGATGAATGGGTAATTGGGTACTGGTCTAAATCTCAAGTTTTGACCAAGCGAGACAGGGGTTGACTTCTGTTGACTTTTTTGGAAAAGCATTAAGATCTTAGCTTTATGTATTATAATTGAATTCCCTAGCATTATTTGTTGATATTAAGTCGATTTTGGTTAGATTTATTTGGTTTGGAGGCAAATTTTAAATAAAAGGCCCCGTTGAGCTTTGATTTGTGTGCGGAACGAGGTAAGTGTTGGCTCTAACCTTGACTTGAGGGAATTAGGAACCCTTGAACTATATGATATGTGAATTACATGTGTGGCAATGTATATGCAAAGTGACGAGTGTATATACGCTGCCAAAGTAATTGTTTCTATGTTTTTCCCGTATTTCATTAGTTATTTTATTCCATGTCTTAACTATTGCATGCTTTAAATTTCTACTTATGCCTTAACTTGCTACTTGCCACTTATTAGTTTTGTATTGTAATGTTTGTTTCTCTTATGCTTACATGATTAATTGCTACTTGCCTTAATTGTCTTACTTGTTCACATTAATTGTTTTATATTTGGCTTGTCTTGTTGCTTTGTATTAATTTTAGCATTCATTTATTTGGTCTGAGGTTCCCTTATGGCTTTGTTTTCATATACTTTAATCGAATAGATCCTTTAGATTTGATTTGTTGAGTTGATTTCATTTAGTGATTTTGTTTATGGATCACGTTGTACGCCGCAACAAGTGGAATAAGGGAGGATCGATATGATATTGTCATGTTCGGGATTTCCCACCGTCGAGACTGTGATGGCGCTTAATATTACACTCTCTAGGCAAGCCAATATTAGAGTTCCCATTCACCTTTTTCCTTTAGATTTAATAGTTGAAATTAAAAAAACTAAATCAAACAAAAATAATGCGAAATAAATAATAAAATGACTATCTATATTCTATGAATAATGCCGAAGCTACTACCACCTAGAAAATGATGTTACAACCCACGAATATACTATGATTTACTACAAATATTTGTCTAAAAGAAGTACATTTGTTTCGAAAGAAAAGCAAAAAGGGGAAATAGAAACATAAGAGGGAAATAGACTCATCTTGGTAACCCTCGGTACAACATGTTTCCTGCATGCTTGCCTCATAACTCGGATAGGGACATAAGGATATATCCCTCTCAACCCAATCAGCACCAAGTGCGCAGCGCTCTGGATCTGATGATGAATTCATCCATTGGAAACCATTCAAACATCCATTGTACCTGTTCCTCAGTCAAATTGTTAAAGAACTCTGCCCATTCCTTGGCACTTTCTGGTTAAGGAAACTTGTCCGGAATGTAAGTCATCTGCTTAGGGTGATGGAAGGCAATATGGTTGTTCCAAGCCCTTCACAAAAGTTCATGGCAGTAGTGACCCCTTTGGAAATGTTCTAACAATCACAACTTCAGCAACAAGTTACAGCCCTTGAAATGATTGACCCCTCTTTGACAGCGCTCCAAAGCCTTATAGATGTCGGCTATGATCATGGGGACAATAGTGTATGTCTGTTTGTTGATCCTTTCCATCAAAGTCTTGGAAACCATGGCCAACCTAGTGTGGATTATTTCCCCTTTCATTGGGAATACTATCAGGCCTATGAAGCATACAACGAACACGAACACTCTGCGGTAGATGTGGCCCAGAGAAGTGAGAGGGAGCTCATCATGGTAGGTACGGTAGGAATTGCAATGGACATACCATTAATACAAATATTCGAAGGGTATGTAAGGTTCCTTCAGGCATACAAGGCCAGCATTTTTCTTCTGCCCCGTCATCTTTAAAAATCCTTTACCAGTATGTTTCTCTAGCACCAATAACTCGGGGCTATCCCAAGTCCATCCAGTGAGCCCTCCAATCTCTTCTAGAAGTGGTGTCATTTCTATGTCACCGAAATGGAACAAAGACCTCTCACATTCCCAGAACAAAGTGGCAGCGTCAATCAACTACTTTTTTGGCTCAATGTCTAGCAGGAAAGGCAAGCTACCCAGGTGTTTACTCATATGTTTCTTGTCACTTGAGGAAAGGTCCACCCACCAATCTAGCAACAATGGTGGGATATTTCTAACCGTACCGAATATGGGGACCTCGTACCTCATTTTCTGCAAAACAAAAAGGGTTAGCCTTCCCCCACCAGACTCGACTATTTATACATTCATGACCGGTATATCGGTATATAATCTACAAATTAATGCATAAAATGTGGTTGTGTCTGTTGGGATTATGGAAACCCTGATAGACTATTGGATAAGGCTTATCTTAACGGATTATTATGTGGACAACATATTAATCCGACTATGTTTGACCTTGTTGCATGCACAATTTCGACCAAAGTAAGGTTACTATTAGGGTTTAGACCAGTACCATCAAGCGGACAACTTGAGGGGGGAAAGGCGCAAAACCATCGACTGCACCGAAGATCGACTAGTTTTACTGCAAATCAGCCTTTTCAAATTTAAGGGTAATAAATATGAAGAGCGCAACCACCCATTAAGTGTTGCTATAGAATTTAATACGCACGAGTGGAATATGATGTGGAGCATGAATTATGCAACAATTAATAACATGTAGTCAAGAATTTGATCGTAGAAAAATAAATGTGGTATTTAAATATTGAAAGACATCTACAGAAAAGAAAAGACATAGACAAGTCAGTTTCAGGAATAAAGAATATAAATGCTTAAAAGAAAATAGACAGTTAAGGGTAAAGGGTACGGGATAAATCATGTTTGGACTAATTCATAAAAAATAAGTTCGTTATTAAGATATCCCCAGCAGAATCGTCATGTTGTTGCGCTCCTTTTTTCCCTTCTTCGCGGAGAGAGTGGTCCGAGTTTCGACATTTATGGGGGTAATAACTCATTCTCTTTTGTGAATTTAGGTATTTTGAAGAGTCGCCATCTAACTGATTATGGTGTGTTTGGGCACCTAGAGCGTTTAACTCTTAGACTGGTTTACATTACCAGACATTTAAGGTAAGGGCCCAAAATAACCTTGAGAGGAAGGTGTTAGGCACTCCTCTCGGTCCATAATGTGGATCCCGGCCAAACTTATACTTATGAATTAGTTCTTTTCACAGATAAAAGGCATAAACCCATAATTAAAAATAAGGGCATGCTTTAGACATTGTCTGACCCAAGTAATGAGATAAAAAGGAAAGACTTGAACAAATTGCAGACACAGAGAAAAAAAAGGTAAAGTTTAAACATTGGGAGTTTGGGAAGGAGAGGTCCTATGTTGGTTCGCCTGCAGTATCACTCAACGCAATGTCCGGTAAACACTCCTCAATGAGGGACAACACGTGACATTAGCGCGTAGTCATCATGTCCCTTTCTACCCAATTCCCACCCCTTGGTCATAGCCTAAATGCATTCTAGCAACCTTGAAAATATCCTACGCGTGCACAATACGTCACTTCCTTGTAGACTTGGAGGTATTTTAGGACCCCTACTTTTGGACAGTTCTAGACCTTCCTAAGATTTTAAAAGATAAAAAGTCTAGGTGTCTATCAAGAACAAGCAGGACTAGATTTAAAGAGAACAAATTACAGGCTCACGGTCACCTCTACAAATATAACAAGTAAATGTACATCTTCAAACAACAGTCAAGTATTTAAAAGAAAATCATAGAACATTACATCTAGGTGAATGGGGATGCAATATGGAATTAGGACTAAGTGTCAAAATCCTATTTAGTTTTCCTACCGATTCAGACCTATTAAATCTGAAAAATTTAAATAACAAAGAACAATTTTAGAGTTGTAGAATTAAATCGCCCTAGAGGCTTGCCTAAACGCGGAGCAGTGATGTCCTAAGAGTAGGATATCAACATTGATGCAGTAAAACAGTGAACAGTTTTAAATGTATACTTGAGATCTTATAGACATGCTTTCTAGCAATAGTAATGAAGGTAGTGTTTGAAAACTTATTTAAAGAAGTGGACATTTGATTAAGCCAATTCAGAATGAACTAATATGAATTAAACTTATTCATTTAACTAAAACTGATTTTAAAGTTCTCTAAGCAGGATTTCTACTAGAATTGATTTTAATTCTTATAGGCATAGCATCTGATTGTTAAGAGCTGATTTTTGAACTTATAGGGATGACTTCTAGTAAGAATAATGTAAATACATGTTATAGAAGAAATTGAACTCGATCACTTTACACTCCATAGGCATGATATCTAATTATAAGGCCATCTAGATCCTATAGGTGTGATTTTTATTATTCAATCCATTTAGATTCTATATGCATGGTTTCTAGTATTGTGGAAATAAAGCAAACATAGCACGTGTATTAAAACAATCCTATAGGTATGGTATCTACCCGAGTTACCTAACAGATATGTAACTACCACCTTTTTTCACTAATTATAAATAATTATTACAGACCAGTTGAATAAATTACTTAAACAAATAAAAAGAATAAGCTAACTATCTGAAGCAGGCCCAAATGACTTCCCAAGCCTCCAATAGCCTTGAATGCCAAAGTTCCTTAGACAATATCATGTCTAGGTGTTTCAGAGTTTCCTAAGGACCTCATGGATCCCAAGCAGTGCTCACACCTAGACAATTTCTCAAACAGTAACTGATTTAGGTGAAGTGTGGAAAGGCCAGCTCTGACTACCAGAGTTCAGAGAGATCTCAAAGATCTCAAGGAAGTACACATGCCAGAGGGGTGGAACATAATATTCTAGGAGTAATGTGAGAGTGTGCGACATAGTTTTGTTTTGAAAATAGTACTAGATGACTTCAGAAGTAGCGTTTTTCAGAAAACAGGAAATAACTCAATGGTAAAGGACAGTTTGAGAAGAGTGTCAAATAACAGACAATTAATTGGTCATAAGAAATATCATAAAAGAACACTTAACAAATAGATCTTCACATAGGGATGAAGGGAATGTGGCACACAAGAATCACATTAGGGTACATGGGTAGGGCTAGAAGGAACATATAGTCACAATATGCATGCAACACTTAGGATCTTAGAGACTCAGCAAATAGTTAGAACATAAATAATAGGTGGCCTGTCTTGAATAGGTTTTAAATATATGGTTTGGAGATGCTAAGTAAAAAAGTAAGCAGAGTGCAAAACATGAATTGAAAGAATAGTAGTTTAGACATGCTAGGCAAAGAAGTAATCAAGAAAGGGTGCATAATTAAAGCATACAATGAACAGGCAGATTTTAAACATGCTGATCAATGAGGTAGGCAGGAATCAAGTTAACCCCATAACTGATGAACTATTACAAGAATGAAAAAAACACATAGGGTTTGGATTCCAAAACATAATTAGAGACATACTAGTTAAGGAGAGCAAGGCACAAAGAATAGAGCAGTGTAGTGCAATAACTAGCCTTGGCTTACTGCCGGCTAGTTCAATGGAAGTAGAAAATGACAGCAAGAGCAGAAAGCTTTAAGTGCAAGAGAGAGTTTTTGAACTAGTGTTTGTTGTTGTTGTCCCCTGAACTTAAAAGAATAGGAGGTTTATATAGTAATCAAAAGCTTGACACATAAGGTAAGAGATCAAGTAAGTAGTAAATCAAGGAAATCACACGTAAATCATCAAGATCTTCCCTTAATCAAGGGACAATTCAATCAATGCTAAACATACTAAGTATTTAAGGAAAAGAATAGAGTTAAGATTAGGCATAGTGTAGGTTATTAAGGGTAAATTCATAGCAGTTTAACTAAGGAAAAAAATTAGTTATAATCGGCGAAATACAAACAAGGCAGGGAAAAACAATTAAGGCAGGCAGATTTAATAAAATTGAGTAAAGAAGTAAGAATCAAACGTTTAAAGGAAAGTGTTCAAATTAAAACCAGGAACTAAGGGATTCAGAATAATTAAGGGTCCAGGAAGTCATGAAAGAGGCAACATGCTTAGCATATAAAATGAGGCAGAGCATAAATAGTCAGGACTTCACATGGCTTTAACAAAACCCATAGTTAAACGAAACTGATTCAAGGAGAAGTATACAAGTCTTGCATGAATGGTCAGTATGAACACAAGTACGCAATATCAGTGAAATTTCATATTATGACAAGAAAATTACGAGAAATCATAAGAACCCAAAGCAAGAAGACAATTAGATGTAACAATATCAAAAAACTAAACGAAGAACCCGAAAAATTAGGGTTTTCCAGTAAAAACGGGTTAAGGTTTTAGTAGACTCATAAAAATTAGTATAAATATATGAGAAGTAGAAGTTTAAACACAAAGAATAATCAAACAAATTTTAAAAAGAAATTCCGGAAACCATAGTTCTAAAAAAGATGAAAATCACTTGAAATCACACGATTCTTTTAAAGAATCTCAAGGATATTGTAAAAACTCACAGGAAACAACCTCAAATCACCTTAGATCTATATAGATCTAGGAGGTTTTAGAAAAGAAATTAGGGTTTCAAAGAGAACCATAAAGATATGAAGAAACATATTAGGAAAATGATAGGTCGTAGCTAATATAGGACGATCTCACTAGAAATCACACCAGAATAGCCTGGAATAGGTGAGAGATTAACCCGAGATGCAAGTTGACATAGCCATGTACCCTTGAGGGCCTTAGAGATAGCAAAAATGACATGAAAGAGGCTATTGGAGGCCTGAGAGGTAGTGAGAGGTCATGAGAGGTCACTAGAGATAACCATAGATTAGGTTTAGTGGGATTGGATTAGATTAGGTTGACACCAGAGAGGGTTTCAGGGAAGCGATGTAAGGGAAAATGATAGAGTTTGGGGGTCTTTGGTTTAATTTAGGAATGGGGAAACCTGGACCGTTAAACAAAACGATCAACGACCAGGATTTGGTCGGGTATTGGGTTGGGGAAGATGGGTATTGGGCCTGGATAGGTTTAGGTTTAGGAATTGGGCTGGGTATTGGGGGCTGATATTGAATCAAAATTAGGCTATATTTTAAATAGTCATTTTAACACTATATAACTTATAAGAAATAATAAATGATTTCCAAAAAATAATTTTGTGTAATAAAATGATTTATAATAGTTATTTAATATTTTAAAAATATAAAAGATCATTTTATGCATCGACAGGGTAATCATACATTAATAGGGCTAATATTGCAAATATATGAAAATTAGCTTTAAATAAGTAAATGCAATTATAAAAATTCACTAAAAATATTTAATCAATATTTTGGCATAAATATAGAATTTAGATGGCTAAATCACCACAAAATAAATTGAAGGATAATTATTGAAAAATTTATATGTAAAAAAGGAAGAAATAAATCAATTTGAAGCCTTTAAAATTATAGAAAAATTATGAAATACTTATGCATGCTTACAACTGCATATATGCTATTTTGATATATATTTAAAATATATAGGGAAAAATTGGATATTAACACCGATTATTCATTCACCCCCGAACCCGGATATACCATTGGTTTTGGAATTCGACCTCAGTTTGGGTCTAAATCCCGAAATTTTGAAATTCCTAAGTTCTACCCAAAAATACCCAATTCCACTATGAAAAACTCTAGATTATATGGTGAAATCTAGTAAAAAGATGCAAAAGATCGAAAGACATAAGTTAAGAATTATTTACCTATGATTCGGTGAAGAAATTGCCTTTGGAAATCACCTCTTTAGGATAAGGATTTGAAAAATTGAAGAATGAATGAAAATTTTTGTCGAAGTCTAAACTTTTCAGCTGCATATGTCGTATTTGCGACTTGAGCTTCACATTGCGAAACTCGCAAACGTGAGAAAGGTATTGAAAATGTGAACTCACATTTGTGCTGCATTCACAAATGCTAAGTCTTAGTCGCAAATCTGAACTAACTTCTGCAAATGCGGTATAACTCTTTGAAAATACGAACAACCCAGTTCCCCAAAGGTTCGAATTACGTTAAATCAGTTTCGTTTCACACCAAACTTCACAGATAAGATATAAATATCATAACACACCTATACCGGGCTTCAAAACCAAAATACAGACCCGATACCAACGAGATGAATTGTTGACCAATTTCTCAAAACTATTATAAGTTCACTTTTTACAATTTTCATCAAAAATTTATTTCTCGGGATACGGACTCCGAATTTGATTTCAGGAATACACCCATATCACATATATCACTAGAGACCCTCCAGAAATGAATAGAATACGGTTCCGGTTCCGTTTAGCTAAAAGGTTGACCTAAGTCAACAAAAAATAAAACTTTTAAGCCAAAAATTTTTATTTCTTAAATTTTTCACATAAAAGCTTTCCGGATACACGCTTGGACTGTGAAAACAAATCGAGGAGGATAAAGTGAGGTTTTGAATACATCGGATCACATATCAAGTTTTAAAACATAATATAACCTTTGAGTCATCACATATATGGTCGGATCAGGTTGCACTCCGCAACAGATCATTATATGGATCTTGACATGATAAAATAAGGGAGGATTATGATACTAATTCTTAATATATGGTGGGACTGGATTATGCGTTGTAACAAACTTTTACTTGTTATTATTGATATTGAAACGGTAAAATAATGGAGGATATTGAGTTGTACGGTGGGATCGAGTTTTGCGCCATAACAGATTGTGTGGTTTGTATTCATTGTTGTATTGTTTTAGATTTAAGTATTTTGGAAGTTTTTATTTTTACTGGTTTCGAGGATTGAATTCAATTTCATGACTTAACTGCCTTACTTTTCTGGTATTCCCTTCCTCTTATTATTATTATACTGCATACAGGCTATTGTAAGTGAACCGCCTTAGACTCTTCACAATTTTGTTGAGGTTAGGCTCGACACATACATAGAACATAGGGTCTATTATACTCATACTACGCTCTGCACTTCTTGTGCAGATTTCGAAGTCGGTCTTAGCAACGGTCAACAGATTGCTCGGATTGATATTCCAACATAGACTTAAGGTACTACTGCTCGGTGTTTGCAGTAGTGAAGTCCCTTCCACCTTATCCTAGCTATTTAATTCATTTAGACTTTTTTTCTTTCATTCAGACCATTATTTATATATTTCTAGTCACTCGTGCACTTGTGACACCAGTTTTAGGATTGTACTAGATATTGTTGTTACTATGGGTTTTTGCACTATATTTTAGTTTTATTTTAGTTTATTTAGTTTACTCGGTAATATTTAGTTTGAACGGTAAAAATGGCTGAAAACTATTCTAACGTTGGCTTGCCTAGCAAATGAAATGTTAAGCGCCATCACAATCTCGATGGTAGGAATTTTGGGTCATGAAAAGTTGGTATCAGAGCACTAAGTTACCCAGGTCTCACAAGTCATGAGCAAGCATAGTAAAGTCTGCAGGATCAATACGGAGACGTCTGTACTTATCTTCCAGAGGGGATGGATTTTAAGAACAATTTCACTTAAATCATTCTCCATCGTGCGATTTTATTCTATCATTGATGATAACCATTCTATTCTTATTCTCTCGCAGATGGTGAGAACACACACAATATCTGTATCCAAAAAGGAGATCGAGCCCCCAGTGGCAACTACGATTAGGGGTAGAGGTCAAGGCCAGGGTCGTGCCAGCGGCCGAGGCAGAGGTAGAGCTCAGCCTAGAGCTCAAGCAGCAGCTCCTGGATGGAGCCTCAGGTAGATTTTGAGGATGAGGTTCCAACTGAAACTATACCCGTCAAACCAGCTCAGGTCCCGAAGGGGTTCAAAGCCACTTCAGTGCTTTAGGATACTCTAGTTTGTTTTGTGGGCCTTATGGAGAGTGTGGCCCATACTGGTACGTTCCTGGTGGCACCAGCCGTCTCTTGGGCTGGGGAGGAGCATAGACTCTCGCTATTCACACCCCAAAGTAGATGGATCCCAGTATCAAACTCCAACGACCCCATAGTTGGGGTAGTTTAGCTGGTTGTTGTGGAACATGACAGTGATAGGCCCACTATGTCTCCTTAGGATATCTTGATATTGGATAGGTTTACTAAGCTCTATCCTATTCATTTCAATGGTGCATCTTCTAAGGACCCACATGATTTCCTGAATCGTTGCTACGAGGTATTTCCCAACATGGGTAAAGTTGAGACCAAATGGGTTGATTTTGTAGCATTTCAGATGACTAGTTCCGTCAGGAGATGGTGGAGAAACTATAACTTGACTTGACCAGCTAGTTTGCCTACACTTACCTGGGATCAGTTCTCACAACTATTTCTAGAGAAGTTCATTCATGTCACTTTGAAAGAGGAGTACCTCAGGCAGTTTGAGTGTCTTTAGCAGGGTAGTATGACTTTTACCCAGTATGAGACTCGATTTGTATACTAGATCGCACGTCACTAACTTGATTCCTACTAAGAGGGAGAAAGGGAGGAGATTTATTGATGGTATCACTTTCACTCTTAGGTTACAGATGGACAAGGAGACCGGAATTGATATTTCTTTCCAAACAACCATAAGTATTGCAAGATGGATCGATAAGATTCATGCTCAAGAGAGGGGGTTAGTGTCTGATAAGAGGCCTCGTTATTTTGATGGTTTTAGTGGTGCCTCATCAGTAGGTAGGGGTAATTTTGGTATAGGCTATCGTCCCAGGCGGTTTCACTCGGCGCTTCTTGCATCTCACAATGCTTCAATGAGTCATGGTCCTTATATGACTTACGTGCACCATCAGCTCCTATCAGTGTGCTTCTTATTCAGAGCAATCATCGTGGTTATTCGACCTGTTGGGGTTATCTTCAACAGCCATAGTAGCAGGATTGGTGTTTTGAGTGTGTAGGTACTGGTCATATCATGAGGTTATATTCGAGATTATTAGGCGGTATGCCACAATAGAGTTCTCGTGCCACGATTCCACCAGTTGATGCATCACTCGCTCAGCCAGCTAGAGGTAGGGGTCAGGTAGCCAGAGGTAGAGGTCAGGCCTTTAGAGATAGAGGCTAACCATCTAGAGCCTATCCCAAAAGCATAGTTCAGAGTGATAGGGCCCAGCCCCGATTTTATGTTTTCCCATCTAAGCCTGAGGCCGAGTCATCTAACACCACTATTGTAGGTATCTTTCCAACTTTTCATAGAGATGCTTCAGTTTTATTTGATCTGGGCTCTACTTATTCCTGCATGTTATCCTATTTTGCTTGATATCTGGTTGTGCCTCGTGATTCTTTGAGTGCTACTGTGTATGTGTCTGTTTGTGGGAGATTCTATTATTGTAGATCGCGTCTATCGCTCGTGTGTGATTACTATTGGATGTCTTGAGACTAGCGTAGATCTCCTACTTCTTGATATGATAAATTTTGATGTTATCTTGGGTATGGATTGGCTATCACCTTATCATGCTATATTGGATAGTCACGCAAAGATGGTGACCTTAACCATGATGGGGTTACCTCGATTAGAGTGGAGGGGGACTCTTGGCTATTCTACCAGCAGGGTTATCTCTTATGTGAAGGCTTGACGTATGGATGAGAAGGGGTGGATTATTTGGCTTATATTCACGATTCTAGTGCAGAGGTTCCATCCATGAATTCAGTACCACTTGTTCGTTAGTTTCTAAAGGCATTTCTTGCAGATTTGTGGGGGATGCCACCTGACTGAGATATTGACTTCTGTATTGATTTGACTCCAGGCACTCAGCCCATTTCTATTCTACCATACTGTATGGGCCCGCCAAAAGTTGAAGGAATTGAAGTAACAGTCGCAAATTTAAATTGATAAGGGATTCATTAGACCTAGTGTCTCGCCTTGGGGTGCGCCCGTTCTGTTCCTGAAGAAGAAAAATGGGTCAATGATGATGTGTATAGACTAACGCCAGTTGAACAAAGTCACTATCAAGAACAAGTATCTAATGTCGAGGATTGATGACTTTTTTTATTAGCTTCAGGGTGCCAAGGTGTTTTTGAAGATTAATTTTAGGTCTAGCTATCATCACTTGAAAATTAGGGCATCACGTGCCCCTAAGATGATTTTTTGGACTTGGTATGGGCATTATGAATTTCTAACGATGTCATTTGGGTTGATAAATACCTTATGAATCGGGTGTTCATGCACTACTTGAATTGTTTTGTTATTGTGCTTATTAATGATATCTTGATCTACTCCACCAATCGAGAAGAGCATGAGCAACATCTTCGGATTGTACTTCAGACTGTAAGAGATAGCCAGTTAGATGCCAAGTCTTCAAAGTGTAAGTTTTGGTTAGACCCGGTCGCTTTTTTGGGCATGTCATATCGGTAGAAGGCATAAAAGTGGATCCTAAGAAGATTGAGGCAGTTTAGATCTAGCCTAGACCTACTTCAACTATAGAGATTCTAAGTTTCCTAGGTTTGGTGGGTTATTATCGCCGGTTCGTAGATTGGTTTTCATCAATAGAAGCCCCATTGACTATATTGACCTAGAAGGATGCCCTATTCAGATGGTCAGATGAGTGTGAGTTAAGCTTTCAGAAGCTCAAGAGCGCTTTGACTATGGAGCTAGTGTTGGTGTTGCCCATAGGTTTAGGATCCTACACGGTGTATTATGATGTATCTCATATTCGGCTCGGTGCAGTATTGATGCAGGATGTAGGGTGATACATATGTGTCGCGACAATTGAAGGTTCATAAGAAGAATTACCATGTTCATGACTTAGAGTTGGCAACCATTTTTCATAAGCTAAGGATTTGGAGGCACTATCTTTATGGCATGTCGTGCGAGGTATTCACAGCTACAATATTCTTTTCAAGCAAAAGGATCTCAACTTGAGGCAGAGGAGGTGGTTGGAGTTGTTGAAAGACTATAATATCACCATTTTGTATCATTCCGAGAAGGCCAATAAGGTAGTCGATGGCTTGAGTAGAAAGGTTGTGAGTATGGGTAGCCTTGCGTATATTCAAATTAGTAAGAGGCCGATTGCAGTAGGTGTTTAGACTTTGCATAATCAGTTCATGAGGTAATGTTTCGGAGCCCAGTTGTGTTCTAGCTTGCACCGTCGCTCGTTCTTACTTATGAGCACATCAGAGAGTGTCTGTATGATGATGCCCATTTGTTTCTCCTTAAGGACGCGGTGCGGCACGGTAGTGCCAAGTAGGTTACTATTGTAGATGATGTGGTTTTACAGATTCAGGGTCGTATTCAGTTCCTAATATTTTATTTATCCGGGTGCACCAAGATGTATCAGGACTTGTGATAGCAGTATTGTTGGGGGAGGATGAAGAAGGATATAGTTCTATATGTAGCTTTGTGTCTAAATTGTCGGCAAGTTAAGTAAAGCACACATGCCTGGTAGTTAGCTTCGGAGGCTAGACGTTTCCCGATTAGAAGTGGAAGCGTATCACTATGGATTTTGCCGTTGGGCTACTATGGACTCAAAAGAAGTTTGGTATTGGTATGGGTCATTGTGGATAGGTTGACCAAGTCATCATATTCATTCTAGTGGCAATTACTTATTCTTCAAATGGTTAGCTGAGATCTACATCTACGAGATCATCCGTCTTCACGGTATGCCCATGTCTATCATCTCGGATTGGGGTACGCAGTTCACATCGTACTTCTAGAGGGTCTTTTAGCGTGATCTGGGCATGCAGGTTGAGTTGAGTATATCATTTTGTTGAAACACGTTCTCAAGGCACTAAACTAAACATGTGTTCATATTTGTAGGTTTTGATAAATGACAAACGACGCGCAATTGACATATGACGAGGTCCAAGCACAAGCGCGCAATTGACACATAACGAGGTTCAAGCACAAGCGCGCAATTGACACATAACGAGGTTCAAGCACAAGACGAACAAAGATCAAGCTTAAGCAAAGAAACAAAGTTATACATGAGTCGTTCTATAATTGTGATCTTGACCCGACAATTGACTCAAGACTTGGATTCTCTTGTAAAATCATTTTTTATCAAATCATGCATATTTAATTTAAAGCAAAATGATTTTCAAACATTTTATTTTAGCCAAAATGATTTTTAAACATGCCTCTCAAATCTGGACAAAGATAATCGATTATGTACTTTATGACAATCGATTATGTTAAGACAATGTACACCAGATTTACAAAGCTGAACAATAATCGATTATGTACATTATGATAATCGATTATATTAAGGCAGTGTACATTAGATTTTTCAAAGCTACAAGATAATCGATTATGTACCATATGATAATCGATTATGTTGAGGCAGTGTCCATCAGATTTTTCAAAGCTGTAAGGTAATCGATTATGCACCTTATGATAATCGATTATGTTGAGGCAGTGTCTATCAGATTTTTCAAGACTGTAAATAATCGATTATGTACATTATAATAATCGATTATGTTAAGATAGTGTAGTCCGAAGTTTTCAAAACATCAAAGATAATCGATTATCCTTATAGCATAATCGATTATGTAAATGACCGTTGCCAAAGTATTTTTAAACTCTGTAAGATAATCGATTATACACAAACTGATAATCGATTATGCTAAGTAAAAATCTGCATATATGATTTTTTGAACGTTGTCAGGTAATCGATTATACGATTTGGATAATCGATTATTCTGCTTAAAATCTGGGAATGATTTTTTGAACGTTGTCAGGTAATTGAATATACGATTTGGATAATCGATTATTCTGCTTAAAATCTGGGAATGATTTTTGAACGATTGGAAGATAATCGATTATGCAAATCAGATAATCGATTATCTCAGCACAAAATCAGCAATTCATGATTGGCAATTAAGCAACGGTTTTGGATGTTTTGTACACTATAAATACAACTCAAAATCAGTCTTCTATGTACAACAACTGATCACATTCTTGTTAAGGCTTACATACTCTCATATCAATCATTTTCTATTCATTTCATAAGTTTTTGAGAGCCAAACTCTTGACAAAAGTTGTTGTGTTCTTGAGCGTATTTATTTTACTCATATCTACTCTTAAAGAGAGTCTTGTCTTGAGTGCTAAGTGTTTGTATACACTTGAAGGGAAGTGTTAATCCCTTGTGTTTGTAAGAAGGAACGTTTTCATTCCTTCCGTTGAAGTCTTGAAGTGTGGTATCTTCGAGCAAAGGTTGTTGAGGCTTGTGTGACTCAAGTTCTCAGTTTGTAACGGTTTGTTAAGCACCCGTAAGCTTAACGGAGTTAGTGGAATCTCGAGAGAGTCTCTCGGGGACTGGACTAGCCACAAGTTGTGGTGAACCAGGATAAATTCGGTGCGTTCTTTCCTTGTTATTTATTTTCCGCACTTATTTCAATCCTGCAATTTTTAATTCCGCAAGTTTACATTGTTTTTTATCATAACGCTATTCACCCCCCCCCCTCCTCTAGCGTTAAGCGTATATTCTAACACATTTCACCCTCATACAGACGGATATTTTGATATGCAATATTCAGATATTGGAGTATATGTTTTGCGCTTGCATTATGGATTTTTGTAGTTCTTGGGATAAGTTCTTGATACTTGCAGAGTTTTCCTACTACAGTAACTAGCAGTCGAGCATTCAGATGGCTCCATATGAGGCATTATACGAGAGTTAGTGTCGTTCGCCAGTTGGATGATTCGAGCCAGGAAAGGCTCGGTTGTTGGGTACCAATTTGGTTCAGGATGCCTTAGATAAGGTCAAGATTATTCAGGAATGACTTCACACCGCTCAGTCTAGGCAGAAGCGTTATGCCAACCGTAGAGTTTGTGATGTTGCATCATGGTTGGAGACAGGGTATTACTCTGGGTTTCACTCATGAAGGGTGTTATGAAATTCGTAAAGAAGGACAAGTTGAGCCCTAGGTATATTGGGCCCTTTGAGATTCTTGAGAGAGTGGGTGAGGTGGTCTATGAGCAGGCATTGCCACCTAGTTTAGCAGCAGTCTATCCGGTGTTCCATGTGTCCATGCTCCGAAGTATCATGGTGATATGTCCCATGTGTTAGATATCAGCTCAATCCAATTGGACAAGGATTTGACTTATAAGGAGGAGCCGGTGGCTATTCTAGCCCGGCAAGTCCGGCAGTTGAGGTCTAAGAGTTATCCTTCAGTTTGAATGTAGTGGAGAGATTAGCAGATCGAGGCATCCACATGAGAGCCCGAGTTGGACATGCAGAGTAGGTATCCACACCTTTTAACCATTCCAAGTACCTTTGTATGTCCGTTCGAGGATGAATGTATGTTTTATAGGTGGAGAATGTGATGATTTGATAGGTTATTTATAGTTTTACCTTTCATTTCTGCGTTCCAAGACCTCTAATAATACCGTTTATCCTTCCTCGATTTGCATGCGCAATCCGTGTCCTCTTTCTGGAAAATTTTATGAGAAAATTGATGGAAATATGAAATCATGTCTTAAAACTCATCTAAGTTGACTCCAGTCAACATTCATGTAAACAGACCCGAATCAATATTTTCCTGGTGGGTAGTACCGTGATTTGATACTTGGGCGTATGCCTGTAATCGACTTCGGAAGTCTCTAGCCTGATCTAACGTAATTTATTGAAAACTATAAATTTAAAGGTTCAAATAATTTCTAAGTTTGACAGCAGGTTGACTTTATTTCTACTAGGTTTGGATATTAGTTCTAAAATTTGGTATAGGTCCATTTCAATATTTATGACTTGTCTGTAAAATTTGGTGCAAAATAGAGTTGATTTGACGTGATTCGGACGTCCGTTGTAAAGTTGCATGTTTTTGAGTTTCTTTGAAATTCCATTCGTTTTGGTATCTAATTCATAGTTCTAGGCATTATTTGGTGTTTTAATCGTGAACAAGTTTTTTATGATATTATTACACTTATGTGCATATTTGTCTTGGAGCCCCACGGACTCGGGTGAGTTTCATATGCGTGGCGGAGTGTGTTATAGAGTTAGGATTTTTGTTGGTTTGTGCAAAGGCCTCAGACCTTATAATCACAATTATGATGAAAGCGGAGACAGAGTGTCTTTGCATTTGCAAAGGATTTCTCTCATTTGCAGTGCTCGCAAATGGTCCCATTTGCGACACTTGTGTTGGTTATAGCCTTGACTTGAGGGAATGAGGAACCCTTGAGCTATGCGATATGTGAATTACACGTAAGGCGGTATGCAAGGTGACGAGTGTAAATATGCTGCCAAAGTAATTGCTTCTATGTTTTCCCCATATTTCATTAGTTATTTTATTCCCTGTGTTATTTGTTGCGTGCTTTAAATTGATTCTTATGACTTAACTTGCTACTTGTCACTTATTAGTTTCGTATTAGATGTCTGTTTCTCCCATGCTTCCATGATTAATACTTGTCTTAATTGTCTTACTGGTACATTTCAATTATTTTATATTTGACTTGACTTGTTGGTTTGTATCAATTGTAACATTCCGTGATTTGGTACAGGTTGCCATATGGCTTTGTTTTCATATTCTTTGATTGTAGCAATTCTTGAGATTTGAGTTGTTGAGTTGATTTTATTTATTGATTTTGTTTATAGATCAGGTTGTACGCCGCAACGGTTGGAATATAAGGATTAATATTGATATAATGAGATCAAATTGCACGCCGCAACTAATTTTATATGTAATTTTGGCATGCTGAAATAAGAGAGGATTATGACATTGATTTTGATTATATGATGGGATCGGGTTGCGCGCCGCAACGAATTTTTACATGTTACTCTTGATATTGAAACGGTGAAATAAGGGAGGATATTGAGTTGTATGGTGAGATCGGATTGCGCGCCGCAACGGATTATGTGTTTTGTGTTCATTGTTGTATTGTGTTAGCTTTCAATATTTTCATACAAGATTCTGAGGATGTATGTCTTTGGTTTTACTGGTTTCGAGGATTGAGTTTATTTCCATCACTTAACAGCCTTACCTTTCCTGCTTTCCCTTTCTGTAATTATTATTATGCCGCGTACAGGTTATTATAAGTAACTCGAGTTAGCCTCGCCACTACTTCATCGAGGTTAGGCTTGGCTATTTATTGTGCAAATTTTAGAATCGGTCCTAGCGGTGGTCATTATATTGCTCGGATTGATATCTTGACGGAGACTTGAGGTACAACTTCTCGACGTTCGCAACCCTAAAGCCCACTTCTACCTTATCCTAGCTATTTATTTCTTTCATACGGTTTTACTTTCATTCAGACCATTATTTGTATATTTCTAGTGACTCGTGCACTTGTGACACCAGTTCTAGTATTGTACCTAGATGCTATTGTTATTATGGGTTTTCGCACTTTATTTCTGTTTTCAGTTAATTCAGTTTACTTATTATTACTTAATTTGAATGGTAAAAATGGCTGAAAACTATTTTAACGTTTTCTTGCCTAGCAAGTGAAATGTTAAGCGACATCACGGTCCCATAGGTGGAAATTCTGGGTCGTGACAACGTCGTATAGGGGCGGGAGATGAAATGGAGGATGGCATCGAGCATCCTGTATAACAATAATGTGCCACCAAAACATAAGGGTCAGTTCTATAAGACAGCGGCTAGACCGGCTATGCTGTATGGGGCAGAATGCGAGTCAGTCAAGAACTCCCATATCCAGAAGATGAACGTAGTCAATGTTAGAATATACGCTTAACGCTAGAGGGGGGTGAATAGCGTTATAATAAAAAATAATATAAACTTGCGGAATTAAAAATTGCATGATTGAAATAAGTGCGGTAAGTAAATAATAAGGAACGAACGCACCGAAATTATACTGGTTCACCATAACCTGTGGCTAGTCCAGTCCCCGAGAGACTCTCTCGAGATTCCACTAACTTCGTTAAGCTTACGGGTGCTTAACAAACCGTTACAAACTGAGAACTTGAGTCACACAAGCCTCAACAACCTTTGCTCGAAGATACCACACTTCAAGACTTCAACCGAAGGAATGAAAACGTTCCCTCTTACAACCACAAGGGATTAACACTTCCCTTCAAGTGTAAACAAATACTTAGCACTCAAGACAAGACACTCTTTAAGAGTAGATATGAGTAAAATAAATACGCTCAAGAACACAACAAATTTCCTCAAGAGTTTGGCTCTCAAAAACTTATGAAATGAATATGAAATGATGTATATGAGAGTATGCAAGCTTTAGCAAGAATATGATCAGTTGTTGTACTTAGAAGACTGATTTTGAGTTGTATTTATAGTGTTCAAAACCCCCCACAACCGTTGCCTAATTGCCAATCAAGAATTGCTGATTTTGTGCTAAGATAATCGATTATCTGATTTGCATAATCGATTATTTTCCAATCGTTCAAAAATCATTCCCAGATTTTAAGCAGAATAATCGATTATCCAAATCGTATAATCGATTACCTGACAACGTTCAAAAAATCATATTCAGATTTTACTTAGCATAATCGATTATCAGATTGTGTATAATCGATTACCTGACAACGTTCAAAAAATCATATGCAGATTTTACTTAGCATAATCAATTATCAGATTGTGTATAGTCGATTATCTTTCAGAGTTTAAAAATATTTTGGCAACGGTAATTTGCATAATCGATTATACTATTAGGATAATCGATTATCTTTTATATTTTGAAAACTTCGGACTACACTGTCTTAACATAATCGATTATCATAAAGTACATAATCGATTATTTTACAGTCTTGTAAAATTTGATAGACACTGCCTCAACATAATCGATTATCATAATGTGCATAATCGATTATTTTATAGCTTTGAAAAATCTGATGGACACTGCCTCAACATAATCGATTATCATAAGGTACATAATCGATTATCTTGTAGCTTTGAAACATCTGATGGACACTGCCTCAACATAATCGATTATCATAAGGTACATAATCGATTATTTTGTAGCTTTGAAAAATCTAATGTACACTGCCTTAACATAATCGATTATCATAAGGTACATAATCGATTATTGTTCAGCTTTGTAAATCTGGTGTACATTGTCTTAACATAATCGATTATCATAAAGTACATAATCGATTATCTTTGTCCAGATTTGAGAGGCATGTTTAAAAATCATTTTGGCTAAAATAAAATGTTTGAAAATCATTTTGCTTTAAATTAAATATGCATGATTTGATAAAAATGATTTTACGAGAGAAGCCAAGTCTTGAGTCAATTGTCGGATCAAGATCACAATTAAAGAACGACTCATGTATAACTTTATTTCTTTGCTTGATCATGATCTTTGTTCGTCTTGTGCTTGAGCCTCGTTATGTGTCAATTGCGCGCTTGTGCTTGGACCTCGTCATATGTCAATTGCGCGTCGTTTATCATTTATCAAAACCTACAAATATGAACACACGTTTAGTGAGAACGTGTTTCAACAATTTCCCCCTTTTTGATAATGGCAAACATATCGGGATATGCATATTAGAGACTTCATAATGATGATCCAAGACAAGTATATAGATATGCAATTAGTTCCCCCTCAACATATGAATTCCCCCTCAATTTATGCCAAATAAATATTAAGTGCATAGCCCTTATTCTTCCCCCTTTTGACATTAGCAAAAACATAAGTAAATAACTAGTTTAATGATTAACCAATATTGCAATTATAAAAGGGACAATATAGTGTCAACATAATCGATTGTTGATACTTGATAATCGATTATGTACTTAAGAGAAATCGATTATTCTTAAAAGAGACCGATTATTCTGCACCAGTGCTTTATAATTCCCCCTGTCTTTGGGGCGATACTTGCAAAAAAGAATTAGGCGCCTCCGACGCTCAAGATAGTAATGAAAAGAAAAAAATGCAATGCATGACTTAGATCAACATGGAGTCAAGAATCCCGAGTTCATTACGAATTCGGAAAAAGGACTCTTTCTCTAAAGGCTTTGTGAAAATGTCGGCCAATTGAGATTTGGTTTCAACAAACTCAATTTCGACATCACCTTTGAGAACGTGATCTCTTATAAAGTGGTGCCTAATTTCAATGTGTTTTGTTCTTGAATGAAGAACAGGGTTCTTCGTCAAGCTTATGGCGCTAGTATTATCACATCTAAGAGGGATATGATCGATACTTAGTCCATAGTCCGAGAGTTGTTGTTTCATCCAAAGGATTTGAGCACAACAACTCCCCGCAGCTACATATTCAGCCTCGGTTGTGGACGCAACACTTACCTGTTTCTTATTAAAACAAGAGACAAGAGAGCTACCGAGCAAATGGCAAGTGCCACTAGTGCTCTTGCGGTCCAATTTGCAACCCGCAAAATCGGAGTCAGAATAGCCAACAAGTTGGCATGAAGAACCTTTGGGATACCATAGTCCCACATTTATAGTACCAACAAGATACTTCATTATCCGCTTAACCGCAGTTAGGTGCGACTCCTTCGGACATGATTGATATCGAGCGCATAAACATACGCTAAACATTATGTCCGGTCTACTAGCAGTAAGATAAAGAAGGGATCCGATCATACCTCAATACTTCTTGGTGTCGACTTCCTTACCTTTCTCATCTTTGTCAAGATGATCGGATGTGCTCATTGGAGTGGACATTGCTTTGGCGTTGCTCATTTCAAATCGTTTTAGCAACTCTTTGCAATATTTACATTGACAAATGAAAGTTCCTTCTTTCATTTGTTTCACTTGCAACCCCAAGAAGAAGGTTAGCTCACCCATCATAGACATCTCAAATTCGCTTGTCATTAAATCAGAAAATTCCTTGCACAAAGCATTGTTAGTAGCACCAAAAATAATATCATCCACATAGATTTGAACTAGTAAAATATTATTGTTTTTATGCTTAATAAATAGTATGGTGTCAACTTTCCCCCTAATGAACTCATTGTCCAAAAGAAATTTGCTCAATCGTTCATACCAAGCTCGGGGAGCTTGTTTAAGACCATAAAGGGCTTTCTTAAGTTTGAAAACATGATCGGGAGATTTAAAATCTTCAAAGCCGGGGGGTTGTTCAACATAAACTTCTTCTTGAATAAAACCATTTAGAAAAGCACTCTTTACATCCATTTGATATAAATTGAAATTCATAGAAGAGGCAAAAGCAAGTAATAAACGAATAGCTTCCAACCTTGCTACGGGTGCATACGTTTCTTCATAGTCAATTCCTTCTTCTTGATTGTAACCTTTTGCTACAAGCCTAGCTTTGTTTCTAGTGATTACACCATTTTCATCTAATTTATTTCGAAAAACCCATTTCGTACCAATTATGGTATGATTGTCGTCTTGGCACCAATTCCCAAACGTCATTTCGTTTGAATTGGTTAAGATCCTCTTGCATTGCCAAGGTCCAATGCTCATCCCCAATTGCTTCGGAAATGGTTGATGGTTCAATTTGAGAAACGAAAGCAGTATGTCCTAAGGTGTTCTTAAGATTGTTTCGAGTACTTACCTTTTGTTCAATGTCGCCAATTACCTTGTCGAGAGGATGGTCTTTGATTGTCCTCCACGCGTTGGGCAGTTTCGTTTCTTTCTCCAGTGGTGGCGCTTCCTCCGATGATTGTTCCAAGATTTCATCTTGAATTTCCTTTGGATTTTCCTCTTGTGCTTTGTCTTGAGGACTTATTGTGTTTAAAATACCTGCAAGATCAAAACCAGAATCCTTTCTCGCCAAGCGAGCATTATTTTCGGAAAACACAATATGAGGGGATTCCTCAACAGTTTCGGTTCTATTATTGAATACTCTATATGCTTTGCTACGTGATGAATAACCAAGAAAAATTCCTTCATCGGATTTGGCATCAAGCTTTCCCAAATTATCTTTTCCGTTGTTATGAATAAATCATTTACAACCGAATACTCTAAGATGGGAGAGATTAGGTTTCCTTCCCATATAGAGTTCATAGGGAGTTTTCATGAGTATTGGCCTTATGACTACTCTGTTTAAAACGTAGCATGCGGTACTCACGGCATCCGCCCAAAATTGTTTGGGAATCTTAGCCTCGTCGAGCATGGTTCTAGCCATCTCTTCGAGACACCTATTTTTCCGTTCCACCACTCCATTTTGTTGTGGTGTACGTGGAGCAAAGAAGGTGTGCTCAATGCCGAGTTCGTCACAAAAGTCCGCGAAGAGATTGTGATCGAACTCTCCCCCAAGATCACTTCTTATGGAAGTGACGGTTGTGTTCTTTTCATTTTGAACACGTTTAAGAAAACATTTAAAATTTTGAAAAGCCTCACTTTTGTGAGCGAGAAATAGTGTCCATGTAAATCTAGAATAATCATCAACAATAACAAAAGCATAACGATTTCTACCAAGACTTCAATGCGAGATGGTCTAAAGAGATCCATGTGAAGAAGTTGCAAAGGTCTTGTAGTTGAAACAATATTCTTAGATTTAAAAGATGCTTTTGTTTGCTTCCCTTTTTGACAAGAATCACAAATAGTGTCATTTTCAAATTTCAAATTTGGAAGACCAATAACTAAATTTTGTGAAACCAATTTGCTTAAAAGTTGCATGTTGATATGAGCTACTCTACGATGCCATAACCACATATCATCTTCTTTACTCATAAGACAATTCACATACTCTGATGAAGAGTTTTCAAGATCAACCATATAGATGTTATCAATTTTAAAACCACGAAGAATAATTTTAAAATCACTACGACGAAAAACTAAGCATTCTTCCGAATCAAACAAAACAAGATTTCCCTTATCACATAATTAACTTATGCGCAAGAGATTATGTTTTAGACCTTTAACTAGCAATATATGCTTAATGGAAGAAGATTCATTCTTACCGACCGAGCCAATGCCGATAATTTTTCCCTTGTTGTTATCTCCAAAAATAACGTTTCCTCCTTCCTTGTGTTCTAGTTGAAGGAACTTGGATGCGTCTCCGGTCATGTGTTTGGAGCATCCACTATCAAGGTACCAAAGTACACTTGATCCCTTCAAACATACCTACAAGACAAATTAATGAGTTTTTGGTACCCAAGCTGTTTTGGGTCCTTGAGAGTTAGGTGTAAAATGTTGTTGTGCTTGACATGCAGTTAAGTGTCTGTGTCTAGTAAAACAAGCAGGAGCAATATGTCCTATTCGACTACAATAATGACAAATGACATTAGGATTATGCATTCTTCTAGGTTGGTAGTAGTTGGAGGTACGAAAATCGTTTGCTCTATTTTTGACAATATGGCTATTGCGCAATCCTTGAAAATCATTTCTCCTACTGTTTGTTCTAGGATATGCAGCGCTACTAGAATAATTGTTTCTAGGTCGAGTATGTCTAGGTTGCGATTGTTGAAGGCCATTTCTAGGCGTTCTAAAATGTTCAAAGTTTCTTCTAGTGTTTGGTCTAGGATGCATATTGATTCTAGGATGGTTATTTTTAGGATGAATGTTTATTTTATTTATCCTAGGTTGAGCCTTGGGTTGTTGGGGGATGGCTTCAACTTTTTCTTTAGGCTCGTTTTTGAAACCTATGCCATGTTTGGTCGATTTCAAATTGACAAGAACATCATTCAAATTTTTATGAGAAGAATTGAACTTATCTAGGGTGCCCTTAAGTCTTTCTACTTCATCTTTTAGATGCATGCAAGAAATACAATTTTTACTAGAACTCTCAGGTTTGTCAGCGCTTCTCTTGCCGAAAAATTTGTTTTCTTCTTTCAACTTCTCATTTTCCAAAACCAATTTTTCCAAATCTTTTTCTTTCAAAGAGAGTTGTTTTTCAAAATCTTTTTCTTTCAAAGAGGAATTTTTCTTTACGTCTCTAACAGTTTTGGAAGCTTTAATGAATTCACTATACAGTTCATCAAAAGCGTTTTGCATTTCCTCAAGAGAATAGAAATTTTTTGAAGAAATTTGACATACCTCTTCTTGATTGTCTTCGTGTGCCATGAGACATAGATTTGCGGTTTCGTCTTCTTCATCGTCGCTTGATTCGTCTCCGGAGTCACCTCCCCAAGATATGTATGCTCATTGTTTCTTGAAGGGTTTCTTCTCCTTTTTGACATTTGGGCAATTTGATTTAATGTGCCCGATTTCTCCGCATCCATAGCACTTTACTTGATCTCCTTGTTGTTTGCTATTTCGTTCATACTCTTTTCGCATGAACTTTTGAAACCTCTTAATAACGAGTCCGAACTCGTTATCTCCGTTGTTTGAGTCCTCATCATTTTGAGGTTGAGCCGTGCTTTCCATGAGGGCGATTCTTTGTTTCCTTTGATCATTAAACGGAGGGTTAAGTATAGTAGATTCATAGGTTTTAAGATTACCTCTTAGTCCGTCGATGGTGACATTTGAAACGCCGATAGACTCTTGAATCGCGTCGGCCTTGAAGCGCCATTCCGGAGTGAGACTTCGGAGAATTTTTCGAACAAGTTCCTTATCCGTGAAGGTCTTCTTAAGAGCATGTAGGTCATTGACGATTTTTGAAAATCGTTCGAACATGTCATCGATCCTCTCGCTTTCCTTCATGTGAAACAGTTCATATGCATGGGTTAGAAAATCAATTTTAGCTTCTGTTACCTGGTCCGTACCTTCGTACGTGATTTCCAGCTTATCCCACATTTTCTTAGCCGTTGTGCAACATGATATTTTTCTGTAATCATCAGCATTTACAGCACAATATAATAAGTTGATGGCTCTAGCGTTGTTCTGCACTTTTCGGATATCATCCGCATCGTATTCATCTTCGGATTTTGGAACCCATTCATTTTCAACCTTTTTGGTTGGAATTTGTTCTCCCTTCGTTATAACCTTCCATAGATGAAAATTATTCGATTGGATGAATATTCTCATCCTCTCCTTCCAGTACGTATAGTTTGTGCCATCGAATAGTGGTGGTCTGGTGGAGCATTGTCCTTCACCTATTCCTGCATTAAAGTCACGAGTAGAAGCCATGGATTGTTTCGCTCAAACGATTAAGTCTTTCAGAGAGTTGGGCTCTGATACCAATTGTTAGAATATACGCTTAACGCTAGAGGGGGGGTGAATAGCGTTATAATAAAAAACAATATAAACTTGCGGAATTAAAAGTTGCAGGATTGAAATAAGTGCGATAAGTAAATAATAAGGAATGAACGCACCGAAATTGTCCTGGTTCACCACAACCTGTGGCTAGTCCAGTCCCCGAGAGACTCTCTCGAGATTCCACTAACTTCGTTAAGCTTACGGGTGCTTAACAAACCGTTACAAACTGAGAACTTGAGTCACACAAGCCTCAACAACCTTTGCTCGAAGATACCACACTTCAAGACTTCAACCGAAGGAATGAAAACGTTCCTTCTTACAACCACAAGGGATTAACACTTCCCTTCAAGTGTATACAAACACTTAGCACTCAAGAAAAGACTCACTTTAAGAGTAGATATGAGTAAAATAAATACGCTAAAGAACACAACAACTTTCCTCAAGAGTTTTGCTCTCAAAAACTTATGAAATGAATATGAAATGATGTATATGAGAGTATGCAAGCTTTAGCAAGAATATGATCAGTTGTTGTACTTAGAAGACTGATTTTGAGTTGTATTTATAGTGTTCAAAACCCCCACAACCGTTGCCTAATTGACAATCAAGAATTGCTGATTTTGTGCTAAGATAATCGATTATCTGATTTGCATAATCGATTATTTTCCAATCGTTCAAAAATCATTCCCAGATTTTAAGCAGAATAATCGATTATCCAAATCATATAATCAATTACCTGACAACGTTCAAAAAATCATATTCAGATTTTACTTAGCACAATCGATTATCAGATTGTGTATAATCGATTACCTGACAACGTTCAAAAAATCATATGCAGATTTTACTTAGCATAATCGATTATCAGATTGTGTATAATCGATTATCTTTCAGAGTTTAAAAATACTTTGGCAACGGTCATTTGCATAATCGATTATGCTATAAGGATAATCGATTATCTTTTATATTTTGAAAACTTCGGACTACACTTTCTTAACATAATCGATTATCATAAAGTACATAATCGATTATTTTACAGTCTTGTAAAATTTGATAGACACTGCCTCAACATAATCGATTATCATAATGTGCATAATCGATTATTTTATAGCTTTGAAAAATCTGATGGACACTGCCTCAACATAATCGATTATCATAAGGTACATAATCGATTATCTTGTAGCTTTGAAAAATCTAATGTACACTGCCTTAGCATAATCGATTATCATAAGGTACATAATCGATTATTGTTCAGCTTTGTAAATCTGGTGTACATTGTCTTAACATAATCGATTATCATAAAGTACATAATCGATTATCTTTGTCCAGATTTGAGATGCATGTTTAAAAATCATTTTGGCTAAAATAAAATGTTTGAAAATCATTTTGCTTTAAATTAAATATGCATGATTTGATAAAAAAATGATTTTACGAGAGAAGCCAAGTCTTGAGTCAATTGTCGGATCAAGATCACAATTAAAGAACGACTCAAGTATAACTTTATTTCTTTGCTTGATCATGATCTTTGTTCGTCTTGTGCTTGAGACTCGTTATGTGTCAATTGCGCGCTTGTGCTTGGACCTTGTCATATGTCAATTGCGCGTCGTTTGTCATTTATCAAAACGTACAAATATGAACACACATTTAGTATGTATTGAGAACGTGTTTCAAAAGTCAAAACTAGGATATTGCGATGGATGTGCAGGCACATTAAGTTGGACAAATTAGGAATGAGGATATTCGGGAGAAAGTGGGTGTGTCCCCTATGGAAGATAACATATGTGAAGTTAGGCTTAGATGGTTCGGGCATGTGAGAAGGAGAAGTCTAGATGCCCCACTGAAGATGTGTGAACGGCTGGCATTGGCAGGTAGGAGAAGAGATAAAGGGCAACCTAAGAAGTACTAGGGAGTGGTGATCAGGTAGGACATGGTGCGATTTTAGCTTACGAAGAACATGACCCTTGACAAGAGGGTATGGAGGTCGAAGAATAGGGTAGAACGGTAATAGTTCGTCGTGTGTTTTTCTGATGTGTTCCAGGTTTATTAGAGCTAGTTGACTAGTACATTATCTTCGATTATTAGAATGCCACCATTAGGATTGTTTTAGTACTATCCTCTTTAGTTTTCTAGTACACTGTCGTATTACTGCTTGTGGCTATTGCTATTGCTACTGCTCTCTTCGGTTTTCTAGTACCTGGCTTTTGGTGTTGTTCTTTACTTGTTCCTATTCTTCCTCTCAAACCGAAGGTCTTTTGGAAACAACTTCTCTACCCTCATATGTATGGGTAATGTCTGTCTATATATTACCCTCCCTATACCCCATTTGTGAGATCCCAATGGATAGTTGTGATTGTTGTTGGAGAGCCAGAAATTAAAAGTTATTTAAATTCATAATTGTACATAAAGCTGAGATAGTACAACATATTAGAAAGGAAATTGTAGAAAGACTAGATTTATATTAAAAATTAAAGAAAGCATGTAGACATAGAAGTTTAACTCAAATCTTACTTTGTAAACTGCATATCACTGTTTTGTTGGAAGCCCAACTCCTGCGCTCGGAAGCGGGGCATTTGTATCTATATCCATTTTTTTGTGTTGTATTTTAACTTATGCCCGTTTTACAAAAATATTGCAAGTGTACCCACTTTTTCATATAATTTCAGAATACGGGGCTGCAGTAGCAAAGGCAATCACGCAAAACTTCAGTATTCTAGTAGATGGGCAAAGTTTTTGTTTGTAATTGTTGAAATTAAGCATAGTAGCTAAAGTTTTATTCTCAATTTGCTAAAGTTTTTGTTTGTAATTATTGCTGGTGAACTTCAGCTCTAGCGCTGAAGTATTTGCTTTGTAATTGGCGGATTTCAGCTCTAAAGCTGAAGTTTTTTTTTGTAACTGGCGAACTTCAGCTCTAGAACTGATGTTTTTGTTTTCTAACTATCGAACTTCAGTTCTAGAGCTGAAGTTATTTAGTTCATTTGTAAGAACTCCAGCATTATATAAGCTAACATTTTTTAAAAAACTTTCTAACATACGAGATAGATAATCAGATTGCCAGCAATATCTAAATCATAAATTTTGGAAACAGTAAACGTGAAAAGAACAGAATTATTATTGTCTACTAACTTACGTACGTGAAAATATTTATAAATTATTGTCTACTAACTTACATAATTATTTGTAATCTATTTTTAAATAATCTGATAAACATATTTTGACAATCATCCCATAAATTGAAGTTCTATAACAATATCAATAGCAACAGCAAAAAGAAAAGAAGAAGAAGCGAAAACAAAAGAGGAGAAAGAGAGTTAAAATTATTGAACAAGTCAATACAAATTAAAAGTTTGAAAAAAATGGATATAGATTAAATAGGGACGACCAAATAAAGCGCCCCAAGAAATTTTTACCTCGGAAGTAGGTGCTTTTTATGCACATGTTTTTCTAGTTATTAACGCTAATTATTTAATGTTGTTTCAAAAAAATACAATATACTATAAAAAGTTTACGTAATTCATGCTTTCACTTGTTAAATTTGGAAAATTTTCAAAAATAACCAGATTTATAAGTAATCATTTAAAAATAGTCATAGTTTCAAAAATAATTAAAATTTAGCCACTTTTATGTAAAAATAAATATGAACGAAAAAAACTAAGAAAATCCAAAAAAATACTCCAATATCCAACATAATTATACTGAAGTTCCGATATACTTATGTTGAAACTCCAACATAATATACTAATATTCAAGTATAATATATCCATTCAGCATAATATACTTGAGACTGGATATTGTAACTTTTCACGTGTTAGAATTCTAGCATAATATAATAAAAGTTCATCACGCACCAATCTCCAATACATTATGTTAGAACTTTTCGTGTTACAGCAAAACAGTAATTATTTTTTAATGACTTTGCAAATGCTGCCAGTTTGAATGACCAATCCTGCTTCAATAGGCAAAATATGCTAATTCATCAACAATTCAAAATTAACATATTCATCTCCTGCTTTCAGTTTTAACATCAAGTCATCAAGTCTATTGCTTCAATCCTGTCTAGGTTTTATGCTTTTAGCAGCACTCTACCATTGCTGTCTTCCAGCTTCACTTAAGGTGACTCCTAGTATTGTCAAACGCTATTGGAAACGGAATTTTATTGCTTAAATTAATCCACAATGCAGTTGGGGGGGGGGGGGGTGTAAAGAGAAGAAAAGCTGGATATTATACAACCATAATGATTACAAAAATCAAAACCGTTCAAAAGGGAATGGACTTAACAGTGATTCTTCAAGTTCACGAAAACCTCGATAGACGGCTTCAGTTTGATTTTGTGGAAGAGGCAATCTTCGCACTTCTGTCATATATCTGCAAAAGAAAAACCCACGTACAGATTTAGATATGCACTAATAAACATATATAATGACCAAATGAGATCGAATCCTAACACATAAGGTCTTACTTGAGTTTGTCAGAAATATACGCGTCCTAGTACTACACTTATTATGTGACCAACAAGGTCATATCAACCTTCTTTTGTCACGCATTTCCAGCTTTACGGTCTAGCAAAACCCCTCCCCACACCCACAACTCGGCAATAAGAAAACAACAAAAAGGATAAGGAAGAAAAAATGCACTAAAAGCTCAAAATATCTTAAGAGAGACTTCAATAAAAGGGATTCTCAGTTCAATCACAATAGACATGGAAGGTACACGCAAATCATAGACCTTGCCAAAATAAATGGAAAGATCAAAGTACTCCTCTTCTTTCCTAGGCCAACTTGAAAAGCAGATAAAAAAGATACCGGTAAACTGGTGCACCATAAAGTATTTAATATATTCTAAGCAATAGCAAACCAGCCTTATTGTTAGTGAAACACAAGAAAAGCCTATCTTGGATATTGCTGAAATGAGTAAAATGATATATATTAGTGAGCGGCGGAAAACTAACCGATTTGCTGCACTTGTTATTTTATCGCGAACATCTTGATTAACAACTGCTGTCTGTCCTAATGATAAATTTCCACCAAGAATCAGAGAGGCCCCAGTAACACTTGTACCCATTCTCTGTGCGAAGACAGAAAGTGCCCATTCACGAAGTAAAGTCAGCACGGAGCGCAGGAGACGCAATCTAAGATTTGGAGTGGGCAACACTGCCCCACTGGATAACAGCTGGTCATAGGTATTTAATACAGGCTCTACTGCACCCTTGCAAGCAGCTAAAAGGGCCCTTGGAATATCTTCATCTCCGACAGATTCAACAGCAGAAACCACTCGCTCCTTGCAGTAATAAAGAATCAATTAAGAAATTAAATTCCAAAATGAAGAGCTGTACTAATTGAAAGCAAAGGAACTAACAGAGTAGAAATGGGCAAGAGTAGCTCAAAGTGGGAAATAGCCCACACCTGAGCAGCCTTCTCAAGGTGAAGACAAAGAGTATCCAATGGTAAAACAGCCCCATCTCCGGGATACACATGGGAACCAACCCTCTTCAGTACAGCACAAGCTTCAGAAATCCCACCCCTTGTAAGAGCTTGATCAATGAGCCTAGCCCAAGTCTCTCGCACAATGCTGCTATCAGCATCACCAGAGTAGCTAGCAAAGTACAACATCTCCAGACATATCTGTAAGCCAGAAACAAGAAAAAAGATGGTTCAGTTGCCTGAACTTGGAGAATAACAATGTTGACAAAACTGAACAATATTTTTATGTTCAAGCAGATGAAAATCCAAAAGTACATTTTGTTAAGTTGATGGCTTAACCTTTCACTTTGACTTTTTTGAGGAGGCTACTTGACTACATTCAAATTAATTAAAGAAAAACTTTGCACATCAAACAATATGTATGAAGGATAGCATGTAAAATTAAGAATGAATAGCCAAATCCTTGACATGAAGATTTTCTTCTTTAAATCCAACGAAGAAAGAGTGAAGGAAGAGGGGATGACTGGAAATGGCTGAAGAACTCTGGTAGCATTCACACAAGCTGAAACGTTACGATTTACAAACTGTGACTTTTGGATATGACCTTTGAGTTGTCCTTTCACATTGCTGCACAGAAGCTCATATAGATGCATATATGGCTCTCCGACTCTTCCAAACAGGAAATTTTGTATTAAAAAGGTTACAAATAGCACTATTGCTCTTATTAGTTTTAAAAAATCCAGAAATCACCTCTGTAGTCTAACAACAACAACAACAACAACAACAACCCAGTATAATCCCACTTAGTGGGGTTTGGGGAGGGTAGTGTGTACGCAGACCTTACCCCTACCCTTGGGTAGAGAGGCTGTTTCCAAATAGACCCTTGGCATCCTTTCCTCCAAGAACTTCCCACCTTGCTCTTGGGGAGACTCGAACTCACAACCTCTTGGTTGGAAGTGGGGGTTGCTTACCATCAGAGCAACCCCTCTTGTCAACTTGTTTGCAATTCCTATATAAAATCACTTTCTGAAATACACCCATGCAGAATAGCCCTCTTCAAGTTCTAGAGTTATCTAATCTACCAGAACATTTATGACAAAAAAAAGGGTACAGCATATAGTATGAGTTCTTTAAGAAAACAGAAAAGATCATTCAAAAAGTAGAGCATGTTTACAAATGGGTGTCGATTGTTTCATACCTCCCATAGTTCAAAGGGAACAGCATAGTCATTATACAGTTGAGTAATGCTCTTCAACTCCATTGACAACTCCTTGGCCTTTTCTCGGAGAATGCGCACAAAGTTGGGATCAGCAGAGTTACTCATATTGGGTGATGTTTCATTAGAGCCAGATTCAGATGTGCCTGTAGATGCCTCTAACCTGGAAGCCATAGCCTCCAGTTCATCTTTAATCTTTATTTGAAACTGAAGAACAGAAAGCTTTCCTTCGAGCAAATCCAGCAGCCCATTATCAAGAGCACCCCGGCCAGAACCACTCATACCATCTGTGTCACTGGCACTCTTTGCTTGCAAAACAGCATTACTCAAGTATTGCCGCCTGTCATTACCCAAATTAGACAGCAAACTCTGGTCTGACAACAAATTTCTATGAACTAATGCAAAAAAGTATTTTCTCCATCCAAAATAAGCATAGCATACTTTCCATTTCCGTTACATCCCAAAAGTGTTAAATAACATTCCACTAGCAATATGATTTTATACCCTGTTTAGCCTTTCACAAGAAAACTTGCCTCAATCCCAAGTGCGTTGGAGTCGGCTATATGAATTCTTGTTGACCATGTCTCTATTTCAGCTTGTTGAGTTGTCCCATATCGGAGGGATTTGAGGTCCTTGGTCTCCTTATATGGCTTGGGCAATCCTCACCTCATAAGCTAGCTTTTGGGTTGAGTTAGGCCCAAGGTCCATTCTTTTCATGGTATCAGAGCTCAACGAGAACAGAAATCTCGTGTGGAACAGAAGGGTAAAAGCTATGATACCATGATAAGAATGGACATTGGGCCTAACTCAACCCCAAAAGCTAGCTTTTGGGATTGAGTTAGGCCCAAGGTCCATTCTTATCATGATATCAGAGCCAGGCCCATCCCAATTATTGCTACCGATGTTGGGCCCCCATTTATGTTGTCCACGCTCCAGAGATCTGGGCGTGAGGGGGGTTGTTGAGTTGTCCCACATCGGAGGGATTTGAGGTCCTTGGTCTCCTTATATGGCTTGGACAATCCTCACCTCATAAGCTAGCTTTTGGGGTTGAGTTAGGCCCAAGGTCCATTCTTTTCACAGCTAATCTCAGAACAGCTTTCACAAGTTTCAAGAATAATCCATTTTACTAACCATATTTAGACTTCATATTTAAACTTTACTATGAAGATTTATTGCCATAAGATGAAATTAGCAAAAATGAGGATGTTGGGGTAGAGCACACTAGGATGGATGAGATTAGAAATGAAGATATTCGGGAGAAGGTTAGTGTGGCTCACATGGATGACAAGATGCGGGAAGCAAGGCTCAAATAGTGTTTTTGAGAGCGAGAAGCGCAAAAAAGCGACAGGGGCTCGCCTTGCTTCAAAAGCGAAGCACAAAGCTAAGTGCACACTTCATTGAAGAGAAGCGCAATTTTTAAAAAAACATAATGTAAACATTGCAAAGACAACAACTACCCAGTATACTCCCACCAGGTGGGGTCTGGGGAGGGTAATAGGTAGACGAGCCTTACCCCTACCCGAACGGGCAGAGAGGCTGTTTCCAATCGACCCTCGGCGCATAGGAAAAAGGGAAATCAGCTGTAAAACAAAAACAAAAACAAAAAAAATAACAATAGAGCATTAGTATCACCCGCAGAAATAGCAGAAATAGCGGAAATAATTATCTAAAAACATTGCAAAGACACAATATAAATAATCCAAAAATTCAATTTAAAAACTTTGGGACTTTTTGAAATACTTATTAATATAAAAAATACATATAAAATTAATCAAATAAACTGAAAATAAAACATATATATAATAATTAATTTTATAAACTGAAATACACATTTCAAATCAAAAACTGAAATACACATTGAAAAATTCAAATAAACTGAAAATATAACTGAAAATGCATATAAAATTAATCAAAATAACTGAAAAATAACATATATATATATATATATATAGTAATTAATTTTATAAACTGACAATACATATAAAATTAATCAAATAAACTGAAAATATAACACATATACATAATAATAATAATTAATTTTATAAACTGAAAATACATATAAAATTAATCAAATAAACTGAAAATATAACACATATACATAATAATAATTAATTTTATAAACTGAAAATACATATAAAATTATCAAATAAACTGAAAATATAATATATAATTAATTTTATAAACTGAAATACATATAAAATTAATCAAATAAACTGAAAATATAACATATATATAATAATTAATTTTATAAACTGAAATACACATTAAAAAATCAAATAAACTGAAAATATAACATATATATATATATATATATATATATATATATATATATATATCTAATTTTATAAACTGAAATACATATAAAATTAATCAAATAAACTGAAAATACAACATAATATATAATAATTAATTTTATAAACTGAAATACACTTTAAACAAATCAAATAAACTGAAAATAATATATATATATATATATATATATATATAAAATAATTAATATTATAAACTAAAATACATATTAAAATTAATAAATAAGAAGAAAAAGGGGGGGGGGGGGGGCGGAACCAACGCCTGCCCAAGCGGACACTGGACGCGAGAAAACTGAAAAAGAGAAGAGAGAAGAAGAAGATGAAGAATAAAAGATAGAAAAATTACCTAGAGGATGAACCCTAGTTGGTTGCTGCTGCTAACGTTCATCAGAAGAAGAAGAAGAAAGAAGAATAAAAGAGAAAAATTACCTGGAGGCTGAACCCTAGTTGGTTGCTGCTGCTACCGTTCAATTTTTGGCAAGACAAAGAAGGTCTTTACACTTTGGGACTGTTTTGTATAACAACAAAGACCCAAACGTTTTCTTTTCTAAAATGGCCCCTCTGAACAGAAGCGGGCACTTTTGCGCTTCTCGCTTCTGGGTCGCTTTTCCCTTTTTTTGGCTGAAGTGATCGCTTCTGCTGGTCGTGTTGCTTCGATAAGGAAAAAGCGACAGCATCTCGCTTCGCGCTTAAAGCGACGAAGCGCTCGCTTTTCAAAACACTGGGCTCAAATGGTTCACGCACGTACAGAGGAAAGCCCAGATGCCCCGGTAAGGAGGTGCGAGCGGGTGACGTTGGTGGGTACGAAGAGAGGTAGAAAGCGGCCTAAGAAGAATTGGGGAGAAGTAATCAGGCAAGATATGGCAAGGCTTCATATCTCCGAGGACATGACCCTCGATAGGAAGTTGTGGAGGTCGAATATTATGGTTGTAGGTTAGGAGATAGTTTAGCATATTTCTATCTTGTACCAGTGTGAGGTTAGTCTAATAGGATTTTGCCACTGGTCAATATTGTGTTCATAATATTCTTCCATTTTTATAGTGTTGAGCCTTATTTACTGGTTATTGTTTTTGCTTTTCATCTATTTATTGGTTCTTTTGATGTTGTTATTATTTCTATAATTTTTGTTGATGGTGCTGATATATTGTCCCTTTTTATCTTCTTGAGCCGGGGGTCTATCGAAAATAGTCTCTCGGGGTAGAGTTAAGGCTGCGTACATACTACCTTCCCCATACCCCACTTGTGGGATTTTGCTGGGTGATTGTTGTTGTTGTTGTTGTGGGGTTTTATTGATCAAACTAACTTTAGAACCACTATCTCTATATTTTCTTCCTCTACAGTTTACATAGTATGCAAAAGATTTAGTGCACAATCTAATACAGTGATATAAAATGGAACAAGAAGAAAACAAAACGAGGTTCGTTCTGAATAGCATAAACAGTTAAACAATGACAAACTAAGAAACCCTCTGTCCACAGAGAAACAGCAAGTATGGCTTTCTGAGCCAAACCAAAGAGAATAGGTAACAGACTTGCTTCAATGTTTGAAAGAATCAGCTCTTGCCCCAAAATAAATTTTAAAATACTGCATCACAAAGCGCTAACAGCACCTGAATTTATAAGATAGATCAATTTTATGAGCATCTGCTTCATCTTTGCTCCAAAATTTAGGATTTGAAACAACAGGAAATTTCCATGTGGAAAAAAAAACAAGACATCTAGGACCCTCATTAAATGTTAGGAATTAAGCTGAATATTATATTGAGAATTTAGATTGCAGAATTGGAACCCCTTGAACTTACATCAGTGGATATAAGGGAGCAGTATTACAAAAGTTCTTCCGGAACACCAACTTAACATCTCAAACATCTAATATTATTAATATTATATATACGGGTTTTGCTAACCTACTACAAGGTTGTCGTAGAAGTCATTCACCATGTGAGACGATTGGTGGAGCAATATAGGGAGAGGAAAAGGGACTTGCACATGGTGTTCATTGACCGACAGAGATGTTTCGAGGTTAGCGGAGTCCCCGGTAGCGTACATTAGGGTGATTTAAGGACATGTACGAGGGTGCAAAGACTCGGGTGAGGACCGCGGAAGGAGACTCAAAACATTTCCTGTGAAAATGGGATTGAATCAGGGATCGGCCCTTAGCCTATTTTCGTTTGCCTTAGTGTTGGATATGTCGACACGACACATACAAGGGAGGGCGCCATGGTGTATGTTATTTGTTGATGACATAATACTGATTGACGAGACACAAGGGGACGTTAATGCTAGGTTGGATGTTTGGAGACAGATGCTGGAGTCCAAAGGGTTCGAGTTGAGTAGGTCGAAAACTAAACACTTGGAGTGCAACTTCAATGATGAGAGGCATGAAGAAGTGCAAGTAAACATTGATACTCAAGTCATTCCCAAAAGAGATAATTTCAAGCATCTTGGGTCTATAATCTAAGGTAACGAGGAGATTGACGAAGATGTTACTCACCACATTGGAGCGGGTTGGATGAGATGGAGGTTAGTTTCGGGTGTTTTATTTATGCGATAAGAGTGTGCTGCCTAGACTTAAAGGGCAAATTCTATAGGGTGGTGGTTAGACCGGCTATGCTATATGGAGTTGAGTGTTGGCCCGTCAAGAAGTCACATGTCCAGAAGATGGGAGTAGCTAAATGAGGATGTTGAGATGGGTATGTGGAGATACCAGAAAAGACAAGATTAGGAATAAAGTTATTGGGGACAAGGTTGGAGTGGCATCAGTGGAAAACAAGTTGCGGGAATGAAGGTTGTGATGGTTTGGACATGTGAGGAGGAAGAACATAAATGCCCCCGCCAGGAGGTGTGAGAGGCTGACCATAGTGGGCCTGAGGAAGGGCAAGGGTAGGCCAAAGAAATATTGGAAAGAGGAAATTAGGCAAGACTTGTCGATGCTTCACCTAACCGAGGACATAACTAGCGATAAGAATGTGTAGAGATTGAGAATTAAAGTGGTAGGTTGATAGGTAGTTGTGAGTCTCTCCTAAGTTTACCAGTAGTACTAGTAATATTCTTGGTGTTGGTTGAAAGAGACTTTCTTCTAGCTTGTAATTATATCTGGTACTTAGCAACCACGTCCATTATTTTTGAAATTGCTATTGGAAATTGTTGCTCCATGATTGTTACTATCTGATGCTACTTTTCTCCCCTTTCATTGGAAATTGTTGCTCCCTGATTGTTACTATTTGATGTTACTTATCATCTTTTGCCTCCCCTCTTCTTTCTTTTGTCTTCCCTCTTCTTTCTTTCTCCTCCTTATCTCTTCTTCTTCCTCCCTTTTCTTTCTTTCCACCTTTTCTTGAACCGAGGGTCTATCGAAAACTGCCTCTCTACCACCCTGGTAGGGGTAAGGTCTACGTACACTACCTCCCCAAACTCCACCTGCAGATTATGTGGGATTAAATTGGGTCATGTTTTTTTGTTACTACTACATGCTTGTAGTAGGTTAGCATTGTATACATCCTTTATTTTCTCTTTTATGCCCCTAGAAGCGCCCTAATAACATATTAGTATGAGGGACTTTATTATCTTTTTGTCCAAGAACAAAAAATGTCTAATTCTTATTCTCCCTCTTTTCTTTCTTCTCGTGTCAATGCTGAGATCACAAGGAGAAACATAAGCTGATAAATGGTTGCAACCTAAAAACAAAACGAGAAATAGAATATCATTAGGACAAATGGTCTTTACTTTCTCCCTCCTTAATGTCATTCCCTTTCAGTTCTCTCAGAAGAAGCTTCAGCAATCAAATTAATATAAAATCAGATTCGGGCAGCACTAACCCGTCATTTTTATGATTTTATCAAATCTAAGATTGCATATGGCATTCTGGTTTGTATCACAGATAAGAGAGTGGGGATGGGAAGATGAAAGATTGTATTCTAGGTTCTCTTATAAGATCGGTGGCAATTGTTGAAGAGTATTGCTTCAGTTGCACAGATTATTAAATTCTTTTTTGTTAAGGTAATAAATTTATTAAAAATGGCAAGAACATGCCCGTATACAAGTAGTATACCAAAAAGTAGAAAACTTTACAAGAGGACATGGTTTTCTATAAATGACACCCCATTTTCTATACAAGTAGGAACTTCATGGGTGCACCAAAAACAAATAAGCGAAAAGAGGTTACTCCTCAAGTGTACAAGATCTTTCTCTGCTCCATCAAAAGCTCTCCTACTCCTCTCACTCCAAACAACCCACATGAGTACTAGAGGAGCAATATTCCATGCCCTAAATCTTCTCTTCCTTCTTCCAAAGGCCCAACTAAACAGATTGCTAAATTCTTGTGGGCCCATTGCATGATGATAGAAGGAGAAAGAAGGGAGAGAGTTCATCAATTTCATTTCTTGAGTGTCTATGGTGTTGGTGGAGACCGGAGAGTATGGTGAAGGAGAGATTCTGAAGAGAGAGAAGCTGGAAAGCTGGAAGTGGGGATATGGGGCAAAATTGTGATGGGTTTTAATTTTTGTTAGAAAGAAGAAAAAAAAGTCTCCTAGTAATGACTGCCAATTAGTGTTAGGTGTATTTAAGTAAAAACAAAAGATGTATAAAATGCTAACTTATAACAATCATGTAGTTGATTTGCAAAACCTATATATATATATATATATATATACACAACAACAACAACAACAACCCAGTATAATCCCACTTGGTAGGGTCTGGGGAGGGTAGTATGTACGCAAACCTTACCCCTACCCATGGGTAGAGAGGCTGTTTCCAAATAGACCCCCGGCATCCTTCCCTCCAAAAACTTCCCACCTTGCTCTTGGGAGAGTCGAACTCGCAACCTCTCCGTTGGAAGTGGGGTTGCTTACCATCAGAGAAACCCCTCTTGGAAGTGGGTGTATATATATATATACACACACATTTCACTTCTATTTTATTTGGTATATGATGTTGACATGAATTGAGCCTAAATGGGAAATGAGAATTCATATAACCGACCTTAACTAGTTTGGGACCGAGGTGTAGTTGTTGTACGCAGGAAATTGCAAAATGATGTTAAGGCATAAATGAAACAATCAAGCAAGATTATGAATAGATAACATCAGCCTTCTATTTCAATTTTCACACATCTAGATACTAAGTGCAGGCCGCGCACCTATCATTCTGGAAGGGTTGAAGCAGCATAACAGTCTGACTTGTAAGCAAAGGTTCTTTCCTTTGTGCTTTCGCACAATTAACTCACACTTAATCTCAATCCTAGAAAAATGACAAATATTTATTAGGTCAGTTGAAATAAGAACCTTTGCTCTAAAGTAGGAGCATCCCCTGCATCAGTGGAGCGCCTTTCTGCCAGTCTCACCAAAACATGGGCTGCAAGAACATGCTGCCGCTTCAAAACATAAAAACGAGCCAAAAGCTCGAAATACTTTGCTTGGTTGGATGCCACAGGTACTCTAGCATGAGCCAAAGGTGAAATTGAAGATGCCACAGCAGAAGCAGCACGAACCTGCGAAACAAAGTGAAGAAAATGAAGAAACTGAAAGAAACGATGCTCAGGAAATTGGTCGCATAAAAATGGCAAAAAGTTAATGTAAGTTGGTTGATAGTAATGTGTTGAAGTACTCAATAAGCATCAATACTGAGAATCACAAATGAGAAGAATAAGCATTATAGAAATAGAAAAACTACAATAAAATGCTGCTAACTTGATTGTAGGAGGCTTAATTCTAGAAGATTTGATTTAGGAGATTTTAATCTACTGTAATTGTTTTGTTGTAATTGTTGTAATTCATTTCCTTCCTAAATTAGTCATAGGACCTTTTGTACAAGTACTCTTGCTCAATGTATGTAAATATATAAAGAAAATACCGCCTTCATGAAATCTTCATAAACAAACCTCATTTGCTGGTTCACGACCAGAATTTTGCAGAAAAGGCACCAAATCGGGGCCACCATATTCCAGTAGTTCATCTTCCAGGCCCAAATCGATTAAGGTACGATACAGATAGTGATGAAAAACTCTGTCAGAAGATTGCACACCAAGTTGGACAATCTGGCATATATACTTTTTCCGAGAAGCTTGATCAAGAGTAGATTGAGCGACAGGTCTGATAGGAGATCCAAATTCCCTCTTTGAAGCTTCACCTTTTAGAGAATACAAAGCACTGGCAATAATCTCATAGCACTGCTCACGTTGAGCAAGTGCATGATCTCGAATTCCATCATCTATTTGCTCATTAAAAGCATCACCAGCAGGGTCAAGAGCTTGTGCCTTTTGCAGAGGTAATAGGACCACAGCTTCATAAAATCTGTAATATCATAGCATGCTAAGCACAAGGCCACTAGTCTAGGTAATGAAAAAAACTGACTCTAGATAAAGGTGAAAGATGGATCTAAATGAACTGACCTCAGGTCTTCAAAACGTTTACATACAGTCCGCAGATCTGCAGACTCTGAGACTTTGCTTAGGTAATTGAATGCCTCTCTAGCGAGGTTTTCTCTCTCCTTTGTGTCTAATGTAGCAGCAGCTCTTTCGAGAGATTCAACTGCTAAGTAGAACTTGTAATCAGATTCCTTGTAATAGCTTGAACAACCCTCTCGTAGTCTACCACTTATGTCGTCAACAGTTCCCCTGCCATCTAGTCCAGTGTAATGCTGGAGAAGCAGATAAATAATACTTGAAGAAACATGCCCCAAGTGCAAGAAATAACACACTAATATGGAAATCTAACAATTTTTCCCTTTGCAAGCAAGCAACTATCTAATGCCAAACTGGATATCACTCGCATCTGAAAATGAAGAATTTTGTAGTGCATGTTAAAGTACCTCCATAAGGGCAGATACAAGTCTCGTAGCAAGTTTGTCTCCCTCTTCTGAACAAACTAGTTGATGGAATGTCAACTGGACTAAGGCCTGCTTGATATTGGCATCGAAATTCTGAATCAACCATGTCACGTGATGTTGTGCAAGAAGTTGCAGCAAAAATAGGGCTTCGCCACATCGAAGGAGCAACTGCCTGATACACTCCATTGCTCTAACCTGTAAAACAATTCGATACATTTTGCAAGTGAGTTACGCCTAGGGATTAAGGAGAACCAAATCTTTAAAAGATTTACCTCCATGGCAGCAAGTTCAGCAGAACTATAAGGAAGCCGTTGCCTTTTGTTTGATGATCCACCTTCATTGGAAGCAGAAGATCCAAATAGATTTCTTACCATACTTCTGTCACCAGCCCCAAAATCCGAGCCAGTTCCAATCAAAATTGATCCAGTCAGGTCACCTAGGCCAGCAACACAACCGTAAAGTCCCCTTCTCTGATTCCTCCTAGATTTAATGAGATTCTCCAAAGAACGTATCTTGTCTTCAAGGATTTGCATTGCCTCGCCAGGAAGTCGGCAGACAATTATTACATTGTCAGATTCGACTGAGGAATCTGTGCTTCCTTTTGTGATAAAAACAGGAAGCTCCCACAAAGGTAGAAGTAACCTTGATGAGCATAAGCAAAGACCTTCATGAGCACCGGAGAAAACAGGCTCAGCTTCCTGAACAACCTGGCCCATGCTAAATCCTCCAGCTGGAGCTCTAGTATTTGGAAATGCACCGCTACCTTCTAACTGCGGTACTCCAACAAGTCTTGGATCCTCATATGCTTCAGCTGCCCTCTCAGCAGCAATGTTACTTACTAAAATCTCAGTATAGATTATCCTTGCGGCAAGCATTAAACACATGGCAGCAGACTCTCCAGATCCAAAACGACTAAAGAAATCCTCTAATAATGACCTAGGCGAATTAGATTCCAATAGCCTCCTTAGTATATCAACTGGTCTGTTAAAAACTACTTCCATCATGCCCATTGTGCTGAATATGACAATTCTCCTTCTTGGTAATATATGTTGGGTTGAAAGATCGCCCCTAGCCCAAAGTTTACCTGAGGTTTTCTCACAGGATTCCCCTGAGTTATCATAGCCACAGAATTCCAGCTGTAAATAAAGTGACTGCACCGCGGCTGCTGTATCTGGTAGTGGTAGGACATCTGAAACGAAAAGCATCCTCCCTTCAATTGGCAGGGATGACACCAATTCACGAAGTGGGCGAGAACTCCTTGCAACTGCTCCCAAACTACTAGAAGAAGATTGAGAGCTTGAATCACGATTTACAATAAGAAGAGAAGAAACAGTTGATGGAGATGAATCAGAAAGGAAAAGAGTCCCAGCAGAGTAATAAGCAGATTCTATCTTCAATGACAGATCTTCACTCTGTGATCTACTAGCAAGAGATACAGCTCCAAATGGAAGCCCACTACCTGCCCCTAGAGGAGGAGCCGGCCTAGTCGTTACAACTTTTAAGCAGTTTGGCTTCTGATGGTTAAGACCCCCGAAACTTCCAGCAGAACTATTGTTTCCACCAGAAGAAGAGGTGGAAAGATACATCCTTCTGCCATCTGACAGAACAGCAACAAGGTGTAGCCATTTTGATTCTAAGGAGGATAACGGTGAGATGGAAACAATGGTTGTTTTGGCTGATCTGGGAGCCCTTGAACCTGCTGGTTGCCTACCACCATAAGTATCCCTCTGATTTATCAAATTTCTCTCCTCTGCTACCTTTCTAAGGGGTCCATCCCCATTTGCTCCAAGAGAAAACACTTGAATTTTCATCTCTTCGGTGCGTGCATATAAGATGTGTCTCTCATTGTCAATGACCATTTCAACAATGGGGTCAATGGCTCCAAACTTAAAAACATTTGGCACCACCCACCTGCAGGAAATAAAACAGCTATTATCCTTACACCTCCCTCCACACTCAGGCTCTTCACGTTAAGGTTCTAAAAAGGCATGCAAAGATAAGGAAAAAGATTAAGTAGGCAAAGTTGAGAACCTAGATGCTTATACGATTCTGGAAAGCCCTTGCTAACTATGGAAATTGCAAAAGCAAACAAACGGAGGTAAATTAGAGTTTCGTATAGATTACTGAAACAACCTCCACTCCCACCCCATGAAAAGAACAAATTAAGAGAAAAGTGAATACCTTGATATAATACTTCCGACTCCTGCAGTTAGACAGACCTTGCGGCATCGTTTCTGCCACCCTGAACCAGTTGAGTATTGCAATTCATAAATGTGGCCGTCACGGCCAGCAAGGAAAATGTGACCTCTGTCTGTGCAACTGATACATGTCATGGTCACTCCATCAGATGGAATTGTATAATCTGGTAATGGCTGAAGTGACACCTCAGCATACAGATCAGTTCCGTAGCTGCTCCCAGAACAACATACACCTACAAGGATCAACTAAGTGCAACAGAGCTAGAGGTAAATGAGAGGACCAAAGGACAAAGGTAGAACAAATTGATGTTATTAAAAGATGAAAGGAGGTAACATGGACTTGAAAGTTGAAACAGACGTCTAAACTCTAAAGTTCAGTGGCAATTTAAGCAAACCAATGCCGACATCTCTAATCCATTAGAATTCTGACACCTACTCTTTTGATAAAGTAATAATATTATTGATGTGGGAAAACTCCCTTATACAATTAGTATATAAAAAAGCAGGGAACCAACATAAAAGTATGGTTCTTTACCCAAAAAAAAACATGAAATCTCTTATATTACCAATAAAGATCTTATGAATGCACCAAAAATTAACTTAAAACTGGAGGCTATTCTTTAGATGTACAAATTCATTCTCTACCATGATACTGATAAGTGATAGCTCAAATGATATATGCACTTCTCTATGTATGAGATCCATTATCTCCATATCTATAGGCAATATGGTATACGGCTAAGCACACAGATATGATTGAGGTCAAAACAACAAAATTTCTACATCTTTAAATTGCTAAGCTGATGCTGTAAAAGCCCAACTTTTGCAAGCTCAACAGCTGACTTATTTAAAGTTAGTCCGCAATCTTTCTAACCGTGATCCTCAGTCAAAAATATCCCTTTTAGCTTTAAGGAAAAAGATGAATGATGAAAGTTACACCTATAGAGTAATAGAATTACCTAAAGTAAACATCAGATGTCTAAGATACCCACATGTTCAAGATTGCTAAGATAGACATAGAATCACGATCAAATGGATGGAAATGCATATCACGGAGCTTGGATAAATAAAGTTTAACATTCATGAAGATATAGCACCTCAACAGGAGTTGCCAAGATCAGAAGATACTGGATGGCCTCCACGAAAATTCCAGGCTTGACTTTGGCTAGGGCAACAGCACATATAGCTTGTCCATCTCCATTATATTCAGGACAGTGGCCATCCCTAAGCAAAACAGGATACCATTAGCCAAAACAAAATACGCAAAACAAAATATGATACTAGCTCCATCCCAATTTATGTGATGCACTTTGACTGGGCATTGAGTTTCAAGAAAGAAAAAACAAAAGGCTTTTAACACTTGAGGTCTAAAACAAGCCATAAATATGTGTGGCTATAAATCATCTCATTAAGGGTAAAATGAGAAGTAAACTTAAATTGATTCTAAATATAAAAAGGTATCATTGGGACAGAGGCAGTCAGGAAGTAGACTAAAAAGCAAAAGAGACTAAAGCTTTTTTTTGGATAGGTAAAGTAAGGATTGTATTAATGTAAAAACAGCATAGAGAAAATGCTGTTTGGAAGTACAGCCCAAGAAAAAGGACATCAATATGCCTTTATTATCATAAATAATCCCATACAATACTCTTCCCATACCCCACTTGTGGAATTACACTGGGTTTGTTGTTGTTGTACCACAAATAATCCCATCCCGGAATGCTCAATACATAGCTTTACATAGCTCATTACATACATAAGTAAGCTTCCTAAGCATATCTAAAAAACCTCAAGTGATGCAAACAGAACCTTGACAGTGGATATGACTTAAAAGGGCCGTGCTTTTCCGGACTTGAAAGATAAAATCATTGAAATGGTTTAAAGATTGGATAGCAAATAATTTGGGGCTTGGAGGCTAGCAAACAACAACAACAATGGACCCAGTATATTCCCAACAGATATATATATTTTTCAGGTAAAGAAGATCGATCAATACCAGACAATTGAATTTGAAAGGCAAGGTCAAAACTCACAATCAGCGGAACTAAAAAATGTTTAATGTACATTTGACCAACTAAGAAAAATGGATTTAACAACTCGGAAAATGCAAACAAACTTTTGTGAGATGATTGTGGTTGAGTTACTTCTACTTTTCTTAGAAATTTGTTAGGGGCCAATCATTAGGACCAACCGCAACCTTAGAAGCTCGGGGATAAAACCCCTCCCCCTCTACCCATCTCCACTAAAAAACCAGGCTGATTATGGTTGAGTTACAAGCTTTATACATAGAAAGCCTCTGCATGGCCTTGGTGTGATAATTAATGAATAATAGTTAAGACACACCTGGACTATTGTTGATGGGACATAGAAAGTCCCAAGCTGGTTTAATATTAATGAAATATTAATGATTTGTCAAGCAATTAAGCAAATTTGATTATTCTCACCACTTATCGAACCGCCAAAGAAACAATGTGTTGTCCACTGATGCCCAAGCTCTGTGTATTTCAGGGAATATTCCACATAATGCCGTTCCTTCCCCACTGGAGGCATTATATCTCTCAATCAATACAGAAGGCAACTCCCAAGAATCCACGACTTCCACCAAAGAAGGCCACTACAGCAGTAACATGACGAGCAGATTCAGTGCTATGAATACAATTTAAAGCTGCTAAATAGAAATAATAACATAAGAAACAAGATCGGTATTGCTGTTGATGAGGATGATTATGACGTTAAATAATTGAAAATCTTTCACACGCTATAATCACTTCTCTGTGAGTTTTCTGAAATTAGATTAATGCCTTCCTTAAAAATATGAAATTTGAAAGATGCAGTGTTGAAACTACTAATTACTTCATTGACACCCTGGCTTCATTATTATCTTTACTGTTTTCTTATAAAGCTTGAGCAAATACCCTGCCATCTTGGTAAAATATATATGCTTTTCTTTTATTTTCTTTTTGATAAGCCTCTGTATAATATTTATGCTTTGAAGGATAATCTACTTTTTCGACTTCAAACAGCTTCTTCAACCACTTTCACTCCATAGAGCATGATTGACGAGAGTTGCCACCTGTAAAGGTTATTGCAATAAATTTTAGTTTTCTTCAGAGTGTCTTTCCTCTGATTCTTGAGAATAAAACATACTTAAAAAATATTAAACGCTAAGAGGCAACACTATAATATGAAAAATCGTTAGAAAATAATTTCATACTGTGATTAATAATATAAGTGTACACATATTTACACAAACTATGCCTAATTACAGCAATTTCTCACAAAAAACTTGCACTTTTACTGGTATACACAGGAAAAAATTAATCAATCCCAAATCAGTGTTAAACTTGGGGTAACAATTGGGTGGATTAGGTGATTCGTCCTAATGTTTTCAATAGTTGAAACCACAAGATAACATACTCCTAGCCATTAAGCAAGAAGCAAACAATTTTACGAAGTACTGGCTTCTTCTCCAAAGTGAAGCATACAACTTAGAAAAAACCAGCTTTTATGAATTTGCACATCACATTGCAAGTGTCGTTCAAATCCAGCATCAATATAAAATAAGGACAATATTAATCCCAATAACTCGAACATCATAACTAGACTACCTCACGGGGTTGAGCAGTATAGGGATGACTGGCGTATCTAGAAGCTTCCAAGGCGTCTTCGAGATCGACTTGAGAAGAAACGTCACGGCCAATGCGGTCACTAACAACAAGTCCCGCATTAGTAACATCACGCATCACAATCTCGTTGTCCCAAGACATCTTCTTCTGAAAACCCCTAAGAGCAAGAATTTCTAGGGCTTCAACTGAGCTCGGCTGCACTACAAATCCAAACCCTAGATGGTAAATTCTAAGCCGTGTGGTGGTGCAGCGAAAGCAACTGGAAATTTGAGCAAGTAGAGTGTGAAAAAGGGGGGGTAGGGTTTTAGTGGTTTGAGGTTTATTTAATGGTGGCGGGCAAATTAAGCTGTTGTAATGTGAGAATTTAAAGCGCTCATTGTCGTGCCCAATTTTTTAAAATTATTGGAGACCGAGGATTTGTTTTGGCCATTGCATTGCACTTACACTCTTAATGGGTACCCTATTTTTTAAAATTAATTTTTGAGTATGCGCGATGCATATTATAAAAAAATTAAAATACTTCGTAAAAATATTATATTATAAATTGTATAACAAAATATTGTAGTATAAGAATTGAAAAGATAACATTCACAAAAAAAATGAACATATGATATGTTTTTAATCTCAATTATGATTTAGCACCGTTTGCATTGGCTTATATTAAGTGCTTTTAAGCCACAATAACTTTTAAGTAATTTTTTAGTGTTTGAGTAGAATGAAAAAATGCTTTTAAGCACTTGATTTTAAGCTAAAATGACAAAAACAAATCATAAGCCAAAAGTTAGAATTCCTAACTTATGACTTAAAAGCTATTTTAACTTAAAAGTCACTTAAAGTAAGCTCATCCAAACGGGTTCTTATTCAAATTTACACCTAATAATGCAAAAAAATAAATAGTGATATAGATTTTAATGATTTCTGAAAGTAGTACATTAATTAAATAAATATACTTAACTAAAAAGATTTAATTAGAGTGCGTTGATGAACCCTAAAAAAATTTCACTCATTACTAGGAAATTTTATAAAGCTATGAACTGTACAACTCTCGCATTGGTTCCTAAACTGACTAATCCTAACACAATAAAAGATTGCAGACCAATTGCTTGTTGCACCATGCTTTACAAGCCGATATCCAAAGTCTTAACCGTCAGAATTCAACAAGTTATTGCATCAGTTATATGTGAGGCACAAGTTGGTTTCATACCTGGCAGGAGAATAGCAGATAATATCATAGTAGCACGTGAACGTGTGAAAGCTTACACAAGGAGGAACACTTCTACTAGGTGCATGGTCAAAATTGATTCAATTGAATGGAGTTTGTTGGAGCAAGTTATAATTGAGATGGGATTCCAGTGAGGTTTGTGACATGGATAACATAGTACGTGTCTACAGTTAAATACACTATCATGGTCAATAGAAAACCTACTCCACCTTTTGATGCTACTAAAGGCATAAGACATAAAGACCACATCTCCCCTTTTTTGTTTGCAATAACAATGGAGTATCTCACCAGAAGCCTCAACAAATTGAAGGAGGTAAAAGGTTTTAAGTTTCTTCCCATATGTGCAAAGTTTGAGATTACACATCTCAGTTATGCAAATGTTTTTCTACTGTTTGCTAGAGTTGACTTCAACTTTATAAACTTTATCTCTTATATACATGAATGCTTCAAATATTTCTCTCAAGTTTCTGGTTTACAAGCAAATTTAAAGAAAAGCTCGGTATATTTTGGGGGAGTTTAGCAGAAAATCATATTAGAGATTATTTAGAGTTGGGTTATATAATCGGAGAGCTACCTTTTTAAGTATCTTGATATTCCTCTTACTACCAAGAAGCTCTATTTGATAGAATGGTACCCTCTGGTAGAAAAGATAGTTGCAATGATTTCTTCATGCAAAATAAACTTTCATATATTGGAAGAGTAGAACTGGTTCAAACTATTTTATTTGGTATTCAATTCAATTGGTCACAGTTATTCAACTTACCAGCAAAAGTCTTGAAGATGATAGAAGCTTTTTGCACGAGCTATATATGGTGTAGGGTTAATACCATTGCAAAAAAAGTCGTTGGTTGCATGAAATAAGATGTGTAAACCTAAATCAAGTGGGGGTTTAGGTTTGATTAACTTGCAAATGTGAAACAAAGCAGCTAGCAAAAATATGTTGGGATGTAGCAAGTAAGCAATACAAATTATGGATCAGGTGGATTCATACTTTCTATATCAAAGATAAGAAGTTAGAAGATATGGCAGTTCCACAACAGACAAGTTGGATGATGAGGCAGGTCTTAAGTGCCAGAACAATTCTACAACAAGTGCAAAATAAGCAGCACGTCAAAAAAAGTATGGTTAGTCAATTTTACCTCCAATTACTAGGAAATAGGCCTATAGTCACTTAGAAGTGTCTGGTGTTCCAAAATAAGGCTAGACCAAAAGCTATATTTATAACGTGGCTACAATTGCATGAGAGACTCTTAACAACTAATAGGTTAATCAAATCGGGGTCAATGAGGAATTAAAATTCTCTCTATGTCAGCATCGTGATGAAACCAGAGATTATTTGTTTGTAGACTGTTACTTTACCAAGGCAGCATGGCAGAAGGTCATACAATGGATCCAGAGGCATGATGTAGTTCGAGATAATTGGGAGCAACATGAACAATAGATGATATACTGTGACAAAGGAAGATACTACGGAGCACAACTATATCGGATGGTGTATTATGAGATCACATATAGTATATGGATTGAAAGAAATATGAGGATATCTGAACAGAGAAGTAGGAGTAGATAATATAGCTCGAGGAATAGCATACATATGTAATGTGAGAGCTACAAATGGAATTAGAAGTTTAGTACACAATTTAATGTTCCATTAGATATAGTTCGTAGATATAATGGGTTGTTGTTGTTGTAGATATAGTTTGTAGGTTAAGTTTATATGGTTTTGAAAGATATAGATGCCGAGTTATAAAGCAAACTATGAATTATAAAGCTTATTGGTGATTAATAAAATATTTGTTACCTAAAAACAGAAATTTCATTCTAATTTCCTTTACTAAATGACTTATATTAGTATATTAGGCGCGTACATAGTTCAGATTAATTTGATTTTCGTAAAATACATTAATCACCCCTAATCTTGGTTCAGATTATTTGTATCCTCCCCGAACTATTCTCAATCTTAATTACCTCCCTCAACTTGGCATTTTGAAGGTCATTACCCCCCCTAGGCGCTGACGAGGCAAAAAGTGTGGGTGCACTCACCTGCCAAGTGAATTTTTCTGTCTATGTGGCATTTTTTGAAAAATACTTTTTTTTACCTTTTTAAGAATATTACTTTTTAGATAAATTTTTTGAATAAAATTTATAATAAAACTTGGATATAACTACATTATTTAGACCAATATTTTTATTTGGCCAAAAATAATAAAGTTTTAATTAATTATTTTTTTAAAATTTGACCTAAAAATAAAAATTTATCCAATTGAAATAAATAACCAAAAAATCTAAAAAGTTATAAAAACTACATAGTTTGAAAGTAATTATTTTGGCTAATTTTTTATATAGCTCTAAATTACGGTGTTCTAATTTTTTTTATACATAATTTAGCTAAAAAATAAAAATACACAGTTAAAATAAATAATCATTGCATCAAAAAAAGAAATAAAAAGAGTGTACAATTACAAGAAATTACAAGTGAATTATACACACTTTTTATTTCTCTTTTGATATAATGACTATTTATTTCAACTGTATACTTTTAATAACTTTTTAGACGCCATAACTATTTATTTAATTGTATAAATCTTCATTTTCAAGTCAAATTCAAAAAAATATTAACTAAAAGTTTATTATTTTTTACCAAATAAAAATATTTAGCATAAATAATGTAGTTACACCCAAGTTTTATTATAAATATATTCGAAAAAAATTATCTCAAAAATAATATTCTTAAAAAGGTAAAAAAATTTATTTTTTAAACAAATGCCACATAGACAAAAAATTCACGTGGCAGGTGAATGCACCCACAATTTTTGCCACATTAGCGTCTAGGGGGTAATGACCCTCAAAACGCCAAGTTGAGGAGGGTAATTAAGGCATAGTTCTTAAAGAATACTAATAATCTGAGCCAAGTTTAAGGGTGGTTTAAGACGTTTTGCCTTTGATTTTACATTAGAACAAAGACTTGAAATCAAAACTTGGCTAACCATTCCTTACGCGTTTAAATAAACTGAAAAACTTAACAGAAAAATCAAAAAGAAGTCCTAGATACTAGAAAATGTTATAAAATCTCCTATTTTAGGTGAATGTCCATATTTAGAGAGATTCTAGGGTTTACTTCTTGGTGGCTAAGTCACCACCTCCCTATAAATAAAGGGGTTCTATTCCATTGTAAACCATCCCTAAATATCAATAAGAATACTCCTCTCTCTACTTTTCTCTCTATATTGTTCTTGTCTTTTATATTATTTCATAACACGTTATCAGCACGAGACTCTACCGTCTCAAGAATCGATTCTCGAGAAAAACTAAGGTATTTCTCTCTTCCTAGTTTGATTTTCGATTATGTCTGACATTACGAAAAGAAAGTTCGTTGCCCTTGAAATTTCGGGCAAGAACTATATGACATGGGTGTTGGATGCTGAAATCCACTTAGATGATATGGGTCTTGGAGACGCCATTAAAGATAGAGATAAAGCACCCACCCAAGACTGTGCTAAGGCCTTGATTTTCTTGCGCCATCACCTTGATGAAGGTTTGAAGATTGAATATCTCACAGTTAAAGATCCACTCATCTTGTGGAATGGCTTAAAGAAGAGATATGACAACTTGAAGTTGGTCACTCTGCCACAGGCACGATATGATTGGGCTCATCTGAGGCTCCAAGACTTTAAGTCTGTTTCTGAATATAATTCTGCGATGTTCAGAATTACTTCTAAGTTGAAGCTCTGCGGAGATAATATCTCTGATTATGATATGCTTGAGAAAACGTTTACAACGTTTCATGCCTCCAATATGGTACTGCAACAACAGTACTTGTGGCTGAGCGAAACAATGACCTGCTCATGAGAAATCACGAAAATCGACCCATCGGGTCTACACCATTGCTTGAAGCAGACAAGGTGTCTTCTCATTATGCCAATCATGAAAAGGGCCATGGATCTAATCATGGTCGTGGTCGTAATCGGGGTCATAGCCGTGGACGTAGACAAGGAAGAAATATCCATGATGTCCGTCACCCCCCGAGGAGAGATAACCGCCGAAAGCAGAAACGGGATTATGAGGATCCTAAGGCAAATAGTTCAGAAACTATATGTTATCGTTGCGGTGGAAAAGGGCACTGGTCAAAAGCTTGCCGTATATCAAGACATTTGGTTGACCTTTATCAAGTATCTCGAAAGAGTAAAGGCCCTGAAACAAATTTTGTCTCTGAAGACAATTTTGACATCACCCACTTGGATGTGGCAGATTTCTTTGAGCAACCTGATGGGAAAATAGACCACCTAATCGGTGATGGATCCGTGATGAAAGAAGATGGAGTTGTTTGATTTTATTTCACTTATTTGTAATAGTTAGTGAATAAACTAATAGTCATTAGTATCAGCTCGTATTAGTTAGTTTATGATATAATGTTAGTACTAGTTCTTTAGAATGTTTCAATATGCTCAAATTTCAATAATATTTTTATTTTTCAGTAGAGCTAATCGACTAACCTAACAGTTAGTCGATTATCTAATATTTCGCATTAAAACTGCAAAATAATCGATTGTGTATGTTCAACAATCGACTGTCAATGTTCAACAATCGATTGTCTATGTTTAACAATCGATTGTCTTAAGACAGTGTGATCTGAAATTTTTCAAAATAACAAATAATCGATTGTGTATGTTTAACAATTGATTGTCTTAAGATAGTGTGATCTGAAGTTTTTCAAAATAGCAAATAATCGATTGTGTATGTTTAACAATCGATTGTCAACTTTCAACAGTCGATTGTCTATGTTTAACAATCGATTGTCTTAAGACAGTGTGATCTGAAGTTTTTCAAAATAGCAAATAATCGATTATGTATGTTTAAAAATCGATTATATTAAGACACAATCGATTGTGTATGTTTTAACAATCGATTGTTTTAAGAAAATGCTTAAAATGAAATTTTCAAACTGCAAAGTAATCGATTATGGAAAACATATAATCGACTATCTGATTTAGTTAGTCAACTGACCTCAGCAGATTTTGAAACTATTGTTTAAATGTGAAGCAAACGAATTGAATTTGTTTATTCTTATGTTCGTGTATTTCTTTTGTATGTCAAACTATGGGAAAGCAAATATGGATATCTCACAAAGCAAGCTTGGATCAACGTCCAGCTGTAAAAATATTTGTTTAGTTGATTCATGTACTACACATACGATACTCAAAGAAAAGGAATACTTCTCTCAACTAAATATGTGTAAGGCAAATGTTACTACAATCTCTGGTAGTAGTAAATTGATTGAAGGCTCCGGAAGAGCAACTGTAACTCTGCCCAAAGGCACGATGTTTATCATAGAGAATGCAATGTTCTCCTCCAAGTCTAAGAGAAACTTGTTGAGTTTTAAAGATATACGCCGGAATGGCTATCATATTGAGAGAATAGATGAAGATAATCTTGAATATCTCATCATTACAAAGAATGTCTCCGGCCAAAAGAGGGTTATTGAGAAATTCCCATCTTTATCTTGTGGCCTGTATTGGACAAGAATTAGTGCAATTGAGGCACATTCAACAGTAAACCAAAAGGTTACTGATTCCAATACTTTCGTACGTTGGCATGATCGATTGGGACACCCGGGATCGATGATGATGAGACGGATTATAGAAAGCTCATATGGGCATCCGTTAAAGAATTTCAAAATTCTTTCAAATAATGAATATTCTTGCACTTCTTGTTATCAAGGCAAGTTGATTATCAGACCATCACCAACAAAGGTTGGGACTGAGTCACCCACGTTTTTGGAACGTATACAAGGGGACATTTGTGGACCTATTCACCCACTCAGTGGGTCCTTTAGGTATTTTATGGTCTTGATAGACGCATCCTGTAGATGGTCTCATGTGTGCCTGTTGTCATCACGCAACCTTGCGTTTGCGAAATTAATGGCACAAATAATTCGACTACGAGCACAATTTCCTGATAATCCAATCAAGTCTATTAGACTGGATAATGCTGCTGAGTTTTCATCCCAAGCATTTAATGATTATTGCCTATCAATTGGGATAAAAGTGGAACATTCTGTAGCTCATGTTCACACTCAAAACGGTCTTGCAGAATCGTTAATTAAACGCCTGCAGTTGATTGCAAGGCCATTACTCATGAAAACGAGGCTGCCCACTTCGGTATGGGGTCACGCCATTTTGCATGCAGCAATGTTAATTCGTCTCAGACAGACGAATTATCACAAATATTCCCCGTTGCAATTGGTTTTGGGTCATGAACCCAATATATCCCATTTAAGAATCTTTGGATGCGCAGTATATATGCCTATAGCACCGCCATCCCGCACCAAAATGGGTCCGCAAAGAAGGTTAGGAATATATGTTGGGTTTGAATCGCTCTCCATCATTCGCTACCTCGAAACATTGACAGGGGACTTGTTTACTGCACGATTTGCAGACTGTCGATTTGATGAGACACTTTTCCCAAAATTAGGGGGAGAAGTTGGTGAAACCAAACGGGAAATTTTGTGGAAAAATGCATCATTATCTCATCTTGATCCACATACCTCTATTTGTGAAAGAGAGGTACAAAAGATTATCCATTTGCAAAGAATAGCAAATCAAATACCTGACGCATTTACGGACTTGAAAAGGATAACGAAATCCCACATCCCCGCGGAAAATGTTCCAATCCGTATTGATGTCCCTGTTGGACAATCATCTAGTTTCATAACCAATGAGTCGAATGCACGCCTGAAGCATGGCAGGCCATTAGGTTCTAAAGATTGAAATCCTAGAAAGAGGAAAGCAAATGATAAAAATGACACTACGAAAGAATCTCATGAGGAAATTCATGATTTAACAAATTCTGAGATTCATGAAGAATCCATTGAGCCCGAGACTCTGGAAAATACGGAACTATCCATAAATCCAATCAATACTGAGGCAAATTTTGATCGAGTGGATATAGTGGTGGATAATGTCTTTGCTTATAATGTCGCATCTAGCATTATGCAAGAATGTGAGGATCTCGAACCTCAATCTGTTGAAGAATGTCGAAAAAGACATGATTGGCCAAAATGGCAAGAAGCAATTCAATCAGAATTGAATTCACTGGCAAAACGTGAAATTTTTGGCCCTATAGTTGAAACACCTAATGGTGTTAAGCCCGTTGGCTATAAATGGGTCTTTGTACGCAAGAGAAATGAGAAAAATGAGGTACAAAGATATAAGGCACGCCTTGTTGCGCAAGGTTTTTCTCAAAGGCCTGGTGTCGATTATGAAGAGACATATTCGCCTGTAATGGATGCTATAACATTTCGTTATCTCATCAGTTTTGCTGTCCTTGAAAAGCTTGACATGCATTTAATGGATGTGGTTACTGCCTATCTTTATGGCTCACTTGATAATGAGATATACATGAAAATTCCCGATGGACTCAAAGTGCCAAACGCTCATAATTCAAAGTCTCGGGAAATGTTTTCAATTAAATTGCAAAGATCTTTGTATGGTCTAAAGCAATCAGGACGAATGTGGTATAATCGTCTTAGTGAGTATTTGTTAAAAGAAGGCTATATAAATGACGCCATTTGCCCGTGTGTTTTTATAAAGAAAACAACATCGGAATTTGTTGTACTTGCCGTATATGTCGATGACATAAACCTTATTAGAACCCCCATAGAACTCCAAAAGGCAATTGATTATCTAAAGGATGAATTCGAGATGAAAGATCTCGGAAAGACAAAATTATGTCTTGATTTTTGCAAATTGAATATTTAGCAAACGGAGTTTTTGTTCATCAATCTACCTATATAGAAAAGGTACTGAAACGGTTTTACATGGATGGAGCACATCCTTTAAGTACACCGATGGTTGTTCGATCACTTGATGTGAATAAAGATCCATTCCGACCGCAAGAAAGGAATGAAGAGCTACTTGGTCCTGAAGTACCATATCTTAGTGCAATTGGCGCACTAATGTATCTTGCAAATACTATAAGGCCTGACATATCCTTTTCAGTTAATATCTTAGCAAGATTTAGCTCGGCTCCTACAAGAAAACATTGGAATGGGATCAAACCTATATTGCGGTACCTAAAAGGGACCACCGATATGGGCTTATTTTATGGCAATAATTGCAGTCCTGATCTTGTTGGTTATGCTGATGCCGGATATTTATCCGACCCACACAAGGCTCGATCTCAAACGGGTTATGTGTTTACCTGTGGAGGCACCGCCATATCTTGGCGATCGACTAAGCAATCAATTGTGGCCACGTAAATAAAAAATATATAATAATTGTGTAGATGTTAATAGTCCAATAATGGAAGAATTTAATAGACAAAATATAGCTGACTTCAATGTGCTAATTTAGTTATATTACCTAATTCAAATAAGAAAAGAATTTATCTAAGGCAATAAATTCTAAAGTCCTAGAATATATATATATATAATTAATTAAACTATAATTATAATTAATTTGCATAGTAACATAACTTGACTCTAACAAATTTATATTATGTATAATGCTTGCAATTATTTTGATACCCCAAGATATTTGTTTGCCAACTATCATCTCTTCTATTACCTAGAATAGCATACATGATTAACTTTCATAATGTTAAGATTACCACCGTGTGCAAAATTAATCATGTATGCTATTCTAGGTAATAGAATATTGGAACTGTTATGAAATAGAAGATTCTTACACTTCTATTTAAGGTGAATGTCTTTAATGTATTTAATTAGAGAGATTTTAGAGTCCTATTATTGGTAGCAAGATCTTCCTCCTCCCTATAAATAGAGGTGCCCCCTACCATTGTAAATCATCCCTTGAGACCCCTCTCAACTCAATAAGAAGAACTCTCTCTACTCTTCTCTCTATTGCTATTGTTCTTGCTCTATTGTTCTTGTCTTTTGCTTGAGTTTATAACACGTTATCAGCACGAGACTCTACCGTCTCAAGTACCATTCTAAAAAATCCAAGGTATTTTCCCTCTTCCTAATTTAATTTTCGAGTATGTCTGACATTATGAAAAGAAAGTTCGTTGCCCTTGAAATTTCGGGCAAGAACTATATGACATGGGTGTTGGATGCTGAAATCCACCTAGATGCTATGGGTCTCGGAGACACCCTCAAAGATAAAGAAAAAGCATCCACCCAAGATTGTGCGAAGGCCTTGATTTTCTTGCGCCACCACCTTGACGAAGGTTTGAAGATTGAATATCTCACCGTCAAGGATCCACTCGTTTTGTGGAACAGCTTAAAGGAGAGATATGACAACCTGAAGTTGGTCACTCTGCCACAAGCACGATATGATTGGGCCCATCTGAGGCTACAGGACTTTAAGTCCGTTTCTGAATATAATTCTGCTATGTTCAGAATTACTTCTAAACTGAAGCTATGTGGAGATAACATCTCCGATTACGATATGCTTGAGAAAACGTTTACAACGTTTCATGCCTCCAATATGGTACTGCAGCAACAGTACCGAGAGAAAGGCTTTACGAAGTACTCTGAACTGATTTCTCTCTTACTAGTGGCTGAGCGAAATAATGATCTGCTCATGAGAAATCACGAAAATAGACCAACTGGGTCTACACCACTGCCTGAAGCAGATATGGTGCACTCGCATTATGCCAAACATAAAAAGGACCATGATCACGGTCATAAACGGGGTCAAAGCCAAGGACGTGGACAAGGAAGAAATTCCAAAGAAGTCCGTCACCCCCCAAAGAGAGATAACCACCGAAAGCAGAAACGGGGTCCAGAAGATCCTAAGGCAAATAGTTCAGAAACTATATGTTATCGTTGCGGTGGAAATGGGCACTGGTCTCGGACTTGCTGTATACCAAGACACTTGGTTGACCTTTATCAAGCATCTCGAAAGAGAAAAGGCCCTGAAACAAATTTTGTCTATGACGACAATGAGGATATCACCCACCTGGACGTGGCAGACTTCTTTGAGCAACCCGAGGGAAAGATAGACCACCTAATCGGTGATAACCATGATGAAAGAAGATGGAGCTGTTTGATTCTACTTGTATTAGTCAATGAATAAATTAATAGTCATTAGCATTAGCTCGTATTAGTTAATTCATGATATGATGTTAGTATTAGCCCTTTAGAATGTTTCAATATGCTCAAATATTTTTATTGTACAGTAGAGGTAATCGACTAACCTAAAAACTAGTCGATCGTCTAATATTTAGCAATAAAACGAACTTTTTTCCGCCAGGCCAGATATTCGAATATCAGAGTCTGATATTCGAATATCTGGGCCAGATATTCGAATATCAGAAATCCTATATTCGAATATCTGGCAAGATATTAGAATATGTGCTTAAATATTCGAATATCTAATATTTTTCGCATTAAAGTATTATTTTTTCCGCAAGGCATTATATTCGAATATTAGAATACAATATTCGAATATCCTAAATAACTGCTTCCCAAAACGCTCTTTAAACGCGAAACAAAAGAATTGAAGTTGTTTATACTTATATTTATGTATTTTTTTTGTATGTCAAACTATGGGAAAGCAAAATGGATATCTCACAAAGCGAACTTGGATCAACATCCAACTGTAAAAGTATTTGCCTAGTTGATTCATGTACTACACATACAATACTCAAAGAAAGGAAGTATTTCTCTCAACTGAATATGTGTAAGGCAAACATTACTACAATCTCTGGAAGTAGTAAATTGATTGAAGGCTCCGGAAGAGCTATAGTAACTCTGCCCAAGGGCACGATGTTAATCATAGAGAATGCAATGTTCTCCTCCAAGTCTATGAGAAACTTGTTGAGCTTTAAAGATGTACGCCGGAATGGCTACAATATTGAGACAATGGATGAAGATAATCTTGAATATCTCGTCCTCACTTCAAAGAATGTCTCCGGCCAAAAGAGGGTTATTGAGAAATTCCCGTCTTTATCTTGTGGCCTGTATTGGACAAGAATTAGTGCAATTGAGGCACATTCAACAGTAAATCTAAAGAATACTGAGTCCAATACATTTGTACTTTGGCATAATCGACTGGGTCACCCAGGATCAACCATGATGAGACGGATTATAGAAAGCTCATATGGGCATCCGTTAAAGAATTTCAAAATTCTTTCAAGTAATGAATATCCTTGCACTTCGTGTTATCAAGGCAAGCTGATTATCAGACCATCCCCAACAAAGGTTGGGACTGAGTCACCCCAGTTTCTGGAACGTATACAAGGGGACATTTGTGGACCTATTCACCCACCTAGTGGGTAGTTTAGGTATTTCATGGTCTTAATAGACGCATCCTGTAGATGGTCTAATGTGTGCTTGTTGCCATCACGCAACCTTGCGTTTGCAAAGTTAATGGATAATAGATGAGAATAATCTTGAATTCTTCATGAAAACGAGGCTGCCCATTTCGGTTTGGGTTCACGCCATTTTGCATGCAGCAATGCTACTTTGTCGGCTGCCCGCTTCGGCTTAGGGTCACGCCATTTCGCATGCAGCAATGCTAGTTCGTCTCTGACTGACGAATTATCACAAATATTCCCTATTGCAATTGGTTTTGGGTCATGAACCCAATATATCCCATTTAAGAAGCTTTGGATGCGCAGTATAGGTGCCTGTAGCACCGCCATCCCGCACCAAAATGGGTTTGCAAAGAAGGTTAGGAATATATGTTGAGTATGAATCGTCCTCCATTATTCGCTACCTCGAAACATTGACAGGAGATTTGTTCACTGCACTATTTGCAGACTGTCAATTTGATGAGACACTTTTCCCAAAATTAGGGGGAGAAGTCGGTGAAACCAAATGGGAAATTTTGTGGAAAAATGTATCATTATCTCATCTTGATCCACATACCTCTATTTGAAAGAAAGAGGTGCAAAAGACTATCCATTTGCAAAGAATAGCAAATCAAATGCCTGACGTATTTACGGACTTGAAGAGGATAACGAAATCCCACATTCACGCGGAAAATGTTCCGATCCGTATTGAAGTCCCTATTGGACAAATATCTAGTGTCATATCCAATGAGTCAAATGCACGCCAGAAGCGTGGCAGACCATTAGGTTCCAAAGATCGAAATCCTAGAAAGAGGAAAAAGAACGATCTAAATGACACTATGAAAGAATCACATGAGGACGCTCATGATTTGATTAATTCCGAGATTCACGAAGAATCTATTGAGCCTGAGACTCTTGAAAATACGGAATGCAAGAATGTGAGGATCTCGAACCTCAGTCTGTGGTAGTGCAAAATTAATTGAGAGCTCTCGAAGAGCCAATTATTACTATGTTGGAGAAACACAATTGAGTATTGTGCTGTAGTAAGTCTCAAAGAAACTTATTCAGTTTCCAAAGTACACGCGAAAGCGATTGATTATATTGAGACTATAAATAAAGGAAGGCTTTGATTCTCCTATTACTACAACTTGTAGCGGGGTAATTTGTATATGAAAAGCTACCCGCTTTGTTCTCCAGTTTGTACTACACAAACGAAAGAATGCCACAATAAAGTGGATATCTATTGGTATAAAACCCATGTCATAATAAACCCGAAGTTTATTGATAAGTGCACATGTCATGGTGTAAATTTGAAGTTTACCAATATTGATAATTTATTCAGTTGACATTCGTGTTAGCCATCTCATTTGAAGTATGATGTGCAAATTCACATAGGTGAATATCAAAGAACTAGAAGTTCTTGTTCTCAGTAATGAACTGACCAACTAAAGAGTTCGGGTTGAAGCCCCTTGATTCTGGAAATATCAAAGGTGAATATGGGCCCCATTCACCTGCCTTGTATACCACATATGATGCATCTATGATATGGTTACATGCGCCATTGTTATTAACCCGCAGCCTGGCAGTGCTTGCGAGGTAAATCGCTCAGTAATCTAACTTCGAGCATAGTTTCCAGATTCTCTACTCAAGACAGTTCATCTTGATAAGTTGGTTTATATTAAAGTTGGTTTAGCAAGATAATTATTGAGTGCTTCCACTTAATAGCTAAACTGTTTCTTATGAGAACTAAGTTATATATATATCAGTTTGATATAAGTTGTATACGAGAGTATATTCTCCCCTCACAAGTGGTTCATGGTCAGGAACCAAATAATTTCATCTTATATTAATGTGCTGTGTATATTGACATAATGCACAAAGATGATTTTCCAAAGTTGAGGAAACATGTTAGTTTTACTAACATGAGGGGGAGACATGGTAAACACTTGAGAAAGTGTTACATGGGATGAATTTTCATTTGTATATGTATATCCCCGAATATCATGATATGAACCTGTAGTTCATAAAAGGGAAATGCAATTGCAACATATTGCAAAGCATGCTATACGCATTTGCTGACTCAAAGAAAGCAACTAAATGGAAGAGATACAATTCAAGAAGAATTGATTCCATATGAAAGACATGTAGCTTTGAACCTATAGTTCATAGGCTTGAAAGTATAAAGGCAAAGGTATGTATAGTCAATTTTCGATATCTTATTTGTTTAACATGACATGAAAACTTGATATGCAGCTAAAGTCTATTATGCGACTTATATGACTTAACTTGAAAGATTTAAGTTGCTTGAAGCATATGCAATTCTTGGTCCTGAAGTACCGCATCCCAAGTACAATTTGTGTACATATGAATCTTGCTATAACTATAAGCATGATGGCATTGAGAATGCATCTATGGAGATATTGAAGAGTTATTCCACGACATTATATGAAGATGTTCATATCTATCAAGAATGATGATTTCAAGGTGCGGAAAATTTATTCAAGTCAACATGGTTGATTTATTCATCAAGCATCTACCAAAGATCGTTTTGAAGATGATGCACAAGATTGGAATGCAAATGCTCAAGGATATGAATTGATGTACTCATTAGGGGGAGTTAATGCGCGTTGCACTCTTTTTCCCTTACAAGGTTTTTTCCCACTGGGTTTTCCTTGCGAGGTTTTTAACGAGGCAACCAATAGGCGCATATTCAAACATGTGTACTCTTTTTCCTTACTTTAATTTTTCCCATTGGGTTTTGGTTTTAAGATTTTATGAGGCACATCATTGAATAGACATTCAAGGGGAAGTGTTATGAAATAGAAGATTCTTACACTTCTATTTAAGGTGAATGTCTTTAATGTATTTAATTAGAGAGATTTTAGAGTCCTATTATTGGTAGCAAGATCTTCCTCCTCCCTATAAATAGAGGTGCCCCATACCATTGTAAATCATCCCTTGAGACCCCTCTCAACTCAATAAGAAGAACTCTCTCTACTCTTCTCTCTATTGCTATTGTTCTTGCTCTATTGTTCTTGTCTTTTGCTTGAGTTTATAACAGGAACTTCATTTAAAGAGTTATCATATAAATTTACTTCAAGATCCTACATATTAGATAAAGGACTACCGCTTCATACGGGCGAAACAAAGAAGAAAACTTTATATTAGGATTTTCTACCTAGTTCAATAAGGTAAAATTATTAACCAAATTTTAATCTAATAAAATGTTTAAAATATTACGAAGGTAACTTAAATTATAATTTTATTCAATATAAACTTTATTTTTAAAGGGTAAAAAAAAAGCGAACGATATTTCGCTAAGAATCTTCGTGCTTTTAATATAATACTAGTCTATATATATGTGCGTTGTATGTAGATACTTAATCAATTAAAAGGTAGCTCGGCGCAAAAAATTAATTATTATATTTTAGTTTATTACCTCAATACATATTCTTATTAAATAGATGAAAAAGAACTTTTATTTTTTGGTAAAAAAAAAGAAACAAATATTATTACTAAGAAAGTTTATTACATAATTTAACTTTATAAAATAGGAATTAGTTATAAAATGGCAAAATACATAAGTTGCCACCCGATCTATGACCGAAATCCCTCTTACACATTTTCTACGGACGATAATAACATTACACACGCAACGTTTTTAAAGTGTATCTAATACACATCATTTTTGTTGACCAACTTTTAAAATATGTGTACCATCACGCATCAATAATATTGTGACATGTGCCAAAATATAATAAAATACCGAATTTACACCATAATTAAAATTTCTTCTTTAAAACAAGAAAAAAAAAATCCCCCTTTCCCGCATTCAGTAATTCCCTCCTACCCCCACCCCCACCCACATCCCACTTAGTCATCTTCCCACAAATCACAACCCTATAATTGATTTTTCAGCATTAATTCCATAGTTCGCAAGGCCTATTTTCTCACTATTGCCAATGGAGTTTAACTTTTAGAGACGAATAAGAGTTAAAGATATCCATCTTCTTCTATAAAAAAGTATTTTTCTTTATTAAAATCACCATTGTCATAATAGCACCACTACCATTATTAATTTTAGAGCGAAACCTACAAATACTATAGCCCCCCTTTTCACACAAAATTCAATTAAAAAATAGATTATTGAAATTAAAGAAAGAATCAAAAGATCTGGAAATAAATAGAGAAACCAGTCATTGATTCATTAGCAGATCTGAAAATGTTAAATCTTGAAGGAGATGACGAATAATTTAGAACTTGGATCTAACTCTAAGATTATTGTTGTGTTTTAGAGTTTAATTTATGGAGAAGGCAAAGCGGGTGGCCAGGGGAAGAGGAAAACGGGTGGGGTGGTGGGTGTGGAAAATGGACCAAATTATTTGGAGATGAAATAATTAAAAGTAGAAAAAATAATAATTAACTCAAAAAAAGTTTAAAAGTAAAAAAGGTTGGACATATGGCATTTAAGTAATGATTAAGATCCAAAAGTTCTACATTCACCCGCCTCTTTTACGTGTAAAGCACGCATGCACCATCTGTCAAATGTGGTGTGTACTAGATACACTTTCGAAAGGTTGCGTGTGCAATATTATTATAGTCCACAAAAAAATGTGTAAGGCGAATTTGGGCCATATGTCAAGTGGTAACTTATGTATTGATAGGATTTATTATAATCGGTCACTAATTGTGTCACTGAAATATGATTAGGCGATATTTTTTTTGTTATTTGGCAACATAATTTATCTATCGCTAATTTTTCTTCTTTTTGTAGAAGACTTATTTAGAATACATGGCACCTAAACGATTGTTTCGATACGAAATTAATTAAAAGAAGGGGATATATAATAGAATACTAAACTTTCAAAATTATCTTGGTTGTTTTCGTGCTTAGTTAGGCTATTCTCTATTTTTTTAATTAAATAGGCTCAATATTTGTCATTTCAATAGTTTATATTTTTAATTTCTTTTATTTTTAAGAGCTTATTTATTTAATTACCAAAAAAAAAGCATATATATTTATAATTTTATACACATCGATAGAGAGTTACAAGTATAACGCGTATTTTAAAACTACAATCACCCGTTTTTTGTATCAAATATGTTGAACAATGCATCACACCTAATACTAAGGCATACATTATATTATGTGTATCAAATATGTTAAATTAATGACAATTCTTAAAGTTAAATAAACAAAATATGCACGACCCTTACCAATTATTCCTTAATAACTCGTTTATTCATCGCCCAATAATAAAAAATTAATTTTTCTTATACAAAAGACATAAATTGTAAGCTGTAACTGTATTAGAACCCATTACAAATTAGGTATGCTTCCTTTATGTAGTGGCGGTGATTTCCTAAAATCTTGGCTGATTTTATAGTTCTAGTATAAGCAAATTTTAAATTTTACAATTTTACTCTTTTCCCAAAAAAGAATTAAATGTTCAAGAATATAAAAGTCGATTAATATTTTAAGAATATTTTTATCATTTAATATTTAGCATTTTAATATTCGTGCTTTTATAATATATATAATAGACAGATTATTTTGTAGTCAGATGACAAAACAATTACACCCATGACAAACATTATTTGGAAGCATAAAGTATTTTCACATTTAAGTTAAAACTTCATGTTAATGTACGCTGAAATTATTTATCCTACAATCTATATTCTTGTCATGAGTTTTATCCGAAACTTCAGGCTAAACATGTTGAAGTTATTTAGTTAATTTGCTAAAACTTCAAACTAAAACATGTTTAAGTTTTTTAGTTCATTTGCTAAAACTTCATACTAAACATGCTTCAGTTTTGGCCTTGCGGTATGTAATTTTCTAATGAATTTTTGCTAACGCGTGTTGAATTTATTTAGTCCATTTGCTAAAACTTCAGACTAAGCATGCTTAAGTTAATTAGTTCATATGCTAAAATTTCAGATTAAACATGCTTAAGTTTTTTTAGTTAATTTGTTAAAATTTTAGGCTAAACATGCTTAAGTTTTCTCTTGCAGTATATAATTTTCTCATAATTTTTTGTTCATGCATGCTGAAGTTATTTAGTTCATTTGATAAAACTTCATACCAATACATGCTGAAATTTTGTTCTGCAATCTACAGTTTTGTCATGAGTGTAATATCCCATGTTTTTGTACGTGAGAGTATGTCGTAAGTCAATTGATGTAAGCTCGGAAATGAGATCATTTTTTAAAGTACATAAAATAAGTTCATCATGTTATCTTGGAGGTTACAAATCTTTAAGATCATGAATAACAAGTACCAAAAGGGTTGCAAAACTTAGACGCTAAATGAATTGAAGAAAATAAGTTTCGTCGAAAGTCGACAAATTTGGAGTGTTTTAACATGTACTTTGGTGGCGAGACTAGAGTTCTTAACATAATAAGGAGGTTATTCTATGAGTTATTTTAGTCGCATGATATTCATTTTCTACATTTTAAAGGCAAGCAAGTTGTGGAACAAGAGTTGGCAAAGGTCATCACAAGTTACATTCATAAATTTGCTGAAATTTAGGTCAAATGTAGATGTACTTTTCTCCCAATATTCTTAGAACAAAGGGGTGATCTATATACCTAATTGAATATCTATAAGTCTAGTTTCTAACGCATTAAATCGTTTATCCATACAACATAGAAATAGAGAGATATTTGAGTTTTCGCGGGAGCGCGCAAATAGCTCCCAATAGGACCCACTTAGGCGGTGGTTGACCTAATTCAATTTATAAACGATTTGAATGCCTATTTTTGCTTATTTTTTAACTCAAACTTGTCTCCATACTTCTCCTAACCCTTCTAAACAGATTCCATAAGAGTTTAAAGTGATTCCAAAGTGATTATACCATATTTCAACGTCAAACCTAGTCTTAGTGAAGAACAACACCTCTTTGATGTTGTGTAATCATTGAGGATTGTTGTGGGCTGTATTTAGATGAAATTCCAAGTTTTTGCTGCTGCCTAAGGTGCGCATAACAACCTACTAAATGTTCTTAGGCTTGCTTGTATGTTGGTTAAGTTGTTAGGATGATAAACTAAAAGATAATACTTGGATTAGCTTAAGTCACTTCCATAGTGTTGTATTGCCATTGAGGGTTGTTGTGAGCTGAATATAACTTGTATTTCGACTTGAAATTACTGTAGGAGGTAGGTATATTGAGTTCTTGCATGTGCCTAAGGTTATATTGATGTTGATTAAGTTAAATGGATGGAGTAGACATGAACTAGTGAATAAAGTTACTAATTGAAGATAGTTGGAGTTGTGGATTATTTTCCTTGTTACAAATATATGCTATAAGGATAGAATCATTGATGAATGACTTCATTATCATGTTAATTGTACTTGTAAATTAATGTAAGAAGTCTATAAGGGGTATATGGGTTATACGAATTCCAATTGGAGCTTGCCGCTCGTCCTGAAGTAGTTGTGACTTATTGTTGTTATATGGTGTCTTGTTATTGACATTTATATGTTGGTGGATTTCTCTAGTTGTAGTTGTTGGTATATGGTATTGTGGAGGCCCTTGTTACAAGGGAGATGCTGCCCAAATATACATAAATGAGCTACCAGCTTAAGTTATAGACTTAGCCTTTGCTCAACGCTTATTTTGAATCTCCTTATGCTATGATAGATCGAGTTGACTTGTTTGAAGAGTTGCTTGGAAGGTGTAAGGACTCAACATGTTTAAGGTATGTTAAGGAACTTACTTCTTTCTTTTGTCATGATCTAAAGTGACATAGATATAAAAAGTACGCTAATTCATAACGGATCTACTCCTAGAAACTAAGGTTGTCCTTGTTGTTCTTCTTAGAAAGTTATTCTAAACAAGTGTGTATGATCCTTCAATCCTACTAAATTTCATATTGATGGTAGGGATATCCATAATGTTCTTAGGTCACTCCAAAAGGTCTAGAACTTGATTTCATGAGTCGAGCATGCATTATATATGTATCTATTTTACTCTACCGAGCCGCGCTATAGTCAGTCGGGTACAGAACCTATTGTGCAAACACTGATCAGTTGGGTTTATCGAGCTCCACGTGGCCGGTTACGACCGAGCCTTATGATGGCCGAGTACGTTTTTACCGAGTCCTCTATTAGGCCGGGTACGATATGATGATGATGATGCCCACAGAGGCAAATGTTTTTAAAATGTTATATATATATATGTATTAGGAGTTTCATATCAGTAGTCCCCAGAGGCAATCAGATGTTACAGGTTGTATCTCCTCTATCTTTTTTTACATTACTGTTCTTGTTTATGCTTCCATGCCTTGCATACTCGGTACTTTATTCGTACTGATATCTCTTTTTCCTGGGGACGCTGCGATTCATGCCCGCAGGTCCCGATAGACAGGTTGACATTCCTTCTAGTAGGTTATCAGCTCAGCGAAGGTGTTGGTGCACTCCACTTGCTCCGGAGTTACCTATTTGGTCAATATGCTTTGGATATATATTGATTGGTACGACGGGGCCCTGTCCCGACCTTTATGATACTAAGTACTCTTAGAGGCTTATAGACATATTACATGTGTACAGATACTTTTATGACCTTTGTCGGGCCTTGTTTTGAGTTTACAAATGGTCATGTCGGCCTTATATACCTGTATGTTACATATATAAGTTTGCATATCATGTTGGGTCGTCATATGTCGAGCATTCCCTTATATTTTATTTTTGTTATCTCATGATGGGTTTTCTGACTCACTTACCATTATAGTATGATAAGAAATATATGTTATGTTGGTACTCGGTTGAGTAAGGCACCGGGTGTCCATCGTGGCCCTTCAATTTGAGTCATGACAATGCGTTTTATCCAAACTTCAGTCTAAACATTAGTTCATTTGCTAAAACTTCACACTAAACATACTTAAGTTTTTTGTCTTGCAATATGTAATTTTCTAATGATTTTTTTTCTAATGCTATGGTGAAGTTATTTAATTCATTTGCTAAGCCTTCATAAGAAAACATGCTGACGTTTTGGCTGGCAGTCCACGATTTTGTCAATAGTCTTTTGTTAAAGAAGGAAAAAATTGTCTTTTAAAATGCTTTTAACAAAAAAAATGCATACAGATGCAAATAGAAAAACAAAACGGGTATAAGTTAAAAAGAGACGACCAAATAGGATCCCCTTGCAATTTTTACGCTTTTTTATGTAATTACTCAACTATTTTTAATGTATATATAAATTATGTAACGGAGCTGTTGATTGATACTTCTCCTTTCTCTCTCCTCCCACCTCTTCTGCCTATGGTATCTCTCTCTCTCTCTCTCTCTCTCTCTCTCTCTCTCTCTCTCTCTCTCTCTATCTATCTATCTCCTCACTTTAGCAGTACATCTCACAACGGTAACAACCGTCTTCTCCGGCAACTCATCGGCAAACCAGTGCCACCGGTTCCGGTCCAGGTAAGTCCCACTCCTCTTTCTCTCTCCTCTCTCTCTCCCCGCGTCCCCTCCTCTCACTCTCCATTTTTTTCTTCTCCTTTCTCTCTCCTCCCACCTCTTTCTTCGACACCTCCTACACCACCGAGATATACACCGTCAGGCACACAACCCCTGCGAATTTCGTCGCCGAAAACAGCCTCACGCGCCGCCGACGACTATCCACGCGCCACCACCGACAGCCACGCGCCACGCGCGTGACCACTGTTCCGGCAACTTTTTCAACTGGCTCCTTTTGGACAGTATTTTCCCCCCTCAATTCCGACCAACTCGGTGCTTCCGGAATATTCCCCTGCTCACTTTCATTTTATACTGTCCACTTAGCCACCTCATTTTTCTCACTGCTTACCACAACAAATCCCGGGCTGCCCAGAGGTCTGGGATTTTTGTTCTCGCCGGAAATTTTTCTGGCAACCCCTGCACTTTTCCTTTTTATTCTCTCCTCTGCTTTTGTGGGTGTATTTTGTTTTCTTGGACAGGTGTCTATTTCACCGGCGAGGATCACCGGCAACTCTTGTTCAGACTTGCGGCAGGACGCAATAGAGCCGCACACTCTGCTAAGATTCAGGAAAACTTGGGCGCAGCAAAGCCCTCTTTCAGGTTTTTCCACCGGGAGTTGGTACCTCCCGCTCTCTTGTTTACTTTGTGCACCTTTTTACGTATTTTAGCTAGCATTTAGAGTGTGGTCTATTCTGTTGTGATCTAGTTTGCTACATTTGCGTTTTTCGCTATAGCGCGTGTGTGTGCCACTGTACCCCTTACCGGTTGGTGGGATAGTGGCCGCAGCGGGGGATGATAGCGTAAGGTCATGTCCTCAGGGGGTGGGGGTGGTCGCGGGGGTAAGTAGGGCAGCAGGGGGTGGTCCTACGGGCAGGGCGGGAGGTAAGGGTGGGAAGAGGGCAGCGGACGCCCATAGATTAAGGATTGGGTCATGGAACATAGGCACTCTGACGGGTAAGTCCATTGAGTTGGCGAAGGCTCTTCAGCGGAAGAAGGTTAACATAGCGTGCGTCCAGGAGACTAGGTGGAAAGGGACAAAGGCGCGGGATGCTGATGGGTTTAAGCTGTGGTACTCTGGGCTCGTGAGGGGTAAGAATGGAGTGGGCATCTTGGTTGATAGGGACCTAAGGGAGTCCGTGGTCGAGGTTAGGCGAGTGAATGATAGGTTAATGTCTATTAAGCTGGTTATTGGGGGTGGCGTCCTCAACGTCATCAGCGGTTACGCGCCGCAAGCAGGCTTAGACGAGGAGGCTAAAAGGCGCTTTTGGGAGGACTTGGATGATCTGGTGGGGAGTATCCCCCAATCTGAGAAGTTAGTTATTGGAAGGGACTTTAATGGTCATATTGGGGCTGAGGCTGGTGGCTATGATGAGGTGCACGGTGGCTTTGGCTTTGGGACCAGGAACGGAGGAGGCACTTCGCTGCTTGATTTCGCCAGGGCTTCTAAGCTACTGATTGTGAACTCGACATTCCGGAAGAGGGAGGAGCATTTGGTCACCTTCAAGAGTTCGGCGACGAGGACTCAGATTGATTACATCCTCATCAGAATGAGCGATAGGGGTTTGTGCAAGGACTGCAAGGTTATTCCGGGAGAGTCTCTTTCGACTCTTCATAGACTACTTGTGATGGATGTCGATCTCTGGGTGAAGAAGAAGAGGAGGGGCGCCCGGGGTCAGCCGCGGATTAGATGGGGAGCTTTGTCTAAGTAGAAAGCACAGGATTTGGAAAGGAGGTTAGTGGAGGGCGGAGCTTGGAGAAGTTATGGGGAAGCGGACGCTATGTGGACAGACGGCGAACTTGGTTAGGGGGTAGCACGGGACGTGCTCGGGGTAGCTAAGGGATATTCAGGCAGACATCAGGGTGATTGGTGGTGAAACGAGGTAGTCAAAGGAAAAGTGGAGGTGAAGAAGGCGGCGTTCGCTAGGTTGGCAGGGAGCACAAACGAGGAGGAGCGGAGAGCGAACAGGTTGATCTACAGGGAGGCGAGAAGAGAAGCTAAGATGGCAGTCACGGATGCTAAAAACGCGGCGTTCGGTCGCATGTATGAGGAATTAGGGGAGAGAGGTGGGGATAAGAAGTTATTCCGGTTGGCTAAAGCAAGGGAAAGGAAGGCACGTGATCTAGACCAAGTCAGGTGTATCAAGGACGAGGATGGTAGGGTTCTGATGGGGGAATCGCAAATCAAGCAGAGGTGGCAGGCGTACTTTCGGGACCTCCTTAACGAGGAGGGGGATCGGAGCATAGAGCTAGGGGAGTTGGGGCATTCAGAGCGTCATAGAGACCTTGGGTACTGCAAGCGCATTAGGGTGGAGGAGGTCTTAGGGGCGTTGCGTAGGATGAGTAGGGGTCGAGCGACCGGGCCTGACGAGATCCCGGTGGAGTTCTGGAAGTGCATGGGTAAATCTGGAGGGGAGTGGCTCTCTAGGCTGTTCAATGCGATCTTCAAGACTAAAAGGATGCCGGATGAGTGGAGGTGGAGTACAGTGGTGCCCTTGTACAAGAACAAAGGGGACATCCAGTGCTGCAACAACTATAGGGGTATCAAATTAATAAGCCACACGATGAAAGTTTGGGAGAGGGTGATTGAGGCGCGGGTGAGGGAGGCGACAACTATATCTGGGAACCAGTTCGGTTTCATGCCGGGCCGCTCCACCATAGAGGCTATTCACCTAGTCAGGCGGCTGGCGGAACAATTCAGGGATAAGAAGAAGGACCTTCATATGGTGCTTATCGACTTGGAGAAGGCGTATGACAAGGTCCCGAGGGAGGTGCTATGGAGGTGCTTGGAGGTGAAGAGTGTGCCAGAAGCCTATATCAGAGTAATCAAGGATATGTACAATGGAGCTAAGACTAGGGTTAGGACGGTGGGTGGCGAATCATACCATTTTCCTGTGGTAATGGGGCTCCATCAAGAATCGGCGCTGAGCCCCCTGTTGTTCGCCTTAGTGATAGATGCTCTAACCCGACATATCCAAGGGGATGTGCCTTGGTGTATGCTCTTTGCCGATGATATAATATTGATAGACGAGACGAGGGCCGGTGTTAGTGAAAGGTTAGAGGTATGGAGACAGACCCTCGAGTCTAAGGGTTTCAAAATAAGCAGATCCAAGACAGAATATCTGGAGTGCAAGTTTGGCGACGAGCCGAGTGGGGTAGGCAGGGAAGTGATGCTTGGTTCTCAGGCCATCGCCAAGAGGGACAGTGTCCGATATCTTGGGTCTGTGATTCAGGGGGACGGAGAGATTGACGGGGACGTCACCCATCGGATAGGAGCGGGGTGGTCAAAGTGGAGGCTTGCTTCAGGGGTCCTGTGCGACAAGAAAATTCCACACAAACTCAAGGGGAAATTCTACAGAGCCGTGGTTAGACCTGCGATGTTGTATGGGGCGGAGTGCTGGCCCGTGAAGAACTCTCATGTTCAGAGAATGAAGGTTGCGGAGATGAGGATGCTTAGGTGGATGTGTGGGCACACCAGGCTGGATAAGATTAAGAATGAAGTTATTCGTCAGAAGGTAGGGGTGGCCTCGGTGGACGAGAAGATGCGGGAAGCGAGGCTGAGGTGGTTCGGGCATGTACGGAGGAGGGGTCCCGATGCCCCGGTGAGGAGCTGCGAGCGGCTGGAGATTGTTGGTGGTCGGCGAGGGAGAGGGAGGCCTAAGAAGCATTGGGGAGAGGTGATTAGGCAGGACATGACTAGAATGCAGGTTACCGAGGACATGACCCTTGATAGAGGAGTCTGGAGGTTTAGAATCAGGGTTGGAGGCTAAGGGCTCATAGAGTTCTTCGTACGCCTCGCTCGGGGCTGGGTGTGGGATAGTAGTGTTACCCATAGATGATTAGTGTTTTAGCTTATGTCCCCTTATGGTCTTTGTATGGCAGTTACTGCTTGTTATTATTGCATGCGACTGTATTTATGTTTCCTATGTTTTCATAATTATTTACGTTATTTATGCGGGATTACTTATGCTCTATTATTCTGTTTTGTCTTGCTTTTGTTTCTAATTTTGTCTTCGTTTTGATGCAGCTTTTCATTTTCGCCTATGCGCCGAGGGTCGATTGGAAACAGCCTCTCTGCTCTTTCGGGTAGGGGTAAGGCTCGTCTACATATTACCCTCCCCAGACCCACCTAGTGGGAATATACTGGGTAGTTGTTGTTGTTGTTGTATATAAATTATGTAACCGTCATGTGATTTTATGAATATTGTTTGACTCAAAAGATATAAAAACCTTTTTGAACAAATCAATTGAAAGATTAATGGGTATATCTTAGCCGAGTATAATAATTACTAGAAAAGATAAGTGACGAAGATATGAATGTCACTAGATTTCCTTTCGTTCTCAAATAATGTTTTTTGCTATAGAGTTTCCTTCTCTTTTACAAAGCTTTTTGTCCCCCTTATATACTAGGGAGAGACTTTCCTAAATTGTCAGAAACAAATTACCAAGAATATTCGATGGAATATTGTCAATGTTCCCTAATGGGCTCACAATACTACAAGGGTCGTACATCATCTTCTTTCATCCTAAGGTTGCCTTTTTGGGACGTCGAATCAAAGGTACTCTATCATTTGTCGTACTTGTCATAGTTCGTAGTTGGTCAAATTTGGACACATACAGTTAGTCCCTCCGTTCGTCGGGTTTGTGAATGAACACGTCCTCGATGAGCAAACTTCACGCACTCTCTTGGAGGAATTTGACCCCTTGAAACGTTATGACATGGTCAATGGGGGATCGTCATCATGTTCAGAAAAACACCGGGTGGTACGTTTCATTAGGAAATGATGTCATCTCCACATGCGTCATCATTACGCGGGTTTTCGAGACAAGGATTTGACGGCTTGATGCTTCGATCCTTGCGCAGCACGGAGAACTATCGCCTCAATTCTGGTGCCACTCAACCCTATAAATAGATGGGGATTTGTTTTTTCGAAGAATTTTAGCCATTTATCCCTTGAAAACCTCTTTCGCCTTCCTCATTTGCTTTTATATCCTTCTGTTTCTTCTTTTGTGCTTCACCTGAAGCTTTTATTTTCTTCTTCCTCGTTGATACTCTTTTGATCGATATCATGCCGAGGTCTCGTCGTTCCCATGAAGAGGTTCCTGAAGCTACCCCGTCGTCCGTGGTGCCTCCTTTTGAAAGCTGGGATATGGTGGTAGAAGAGGGTGACAACCCTCTAACAATGGGTAATTCACTACCGAGACACCTTTATCTCGCAATGACTTCCTCAAAGATCCTTTTTCCACCCCGAACCTCGTATTTTCTGAGACTGAGTAGGTTCATCTCGATATCTTTCGTGCAAAGTACGACATTCCTGTCCTTATAGAAATGGTTCGAGCGGGGAGAGACTATGTGGACGTCCACAGACAGGGGTACTGCGCTTTTATGAATACCCTTTTATGATTGACCATACCCTTCCTCTCTTTCCCATGGCAGAGGAATTCTGCAGATTCTACCAAGTTTTCCTAGCACAACTTTCACCATATACACTAAAGGTGCTTCTGTTGCTGACCAAGTATGCAGAGTTGGCGGAATTTAACGTTTCTATCCACCACCTTTTGCACATGTTCACGCCTGGCTTCCTCGGGGGGTACCACGGTGCATTTGAGGCTTTGTGGCACGAAAGGGCTAGAGGTCGGGATGGACGATCGGGCAAGTATCAAGTATTGAAATAAATACTTCTTTGTCAAGGCTGAGAATGTCATTTATCTCGCCAGATTCCCAGAGTGGTGGAACGAGGCTCGTAAGTGTCGTCACTCATTTCTCATTTCTTCTATATTTTCTGCAAAGTTTATTCTATTGTTGTTTTGTAGCGATGGGCCGTCTGCCTTGCCCTATTGCGGATATCAGGGATTGAGTAGCCCGTTTGTTGCCCCATGCAGCAGATACTCGATCTTGGTCCTCCTTTATGAAGCGTCACGTCCCCCAAGTTTCTTCTGGCAAATGTCGTACTTACTACTTCGTTGGTCATATGATCATATTTAGTGGCATAAATGATCATGCCCAACTCTAGTCCTAAATAAGATAAGCGGTCGCTGCAAATATAATCCGGTCTAAAAGTCCGGAGTCGAATCCCATAGAGAACTAAGATTTCGCTATAAATGTTCAATATCGCAAAGAAGATAATTTTGAACAATTTCTAAGTTATAATATAAAGATTTTTATATCTAACTAATTAACTAATAAATTAAAATAATAAATTAGCAACAAAGATACTAAGGTTGGAGACAAGATTAAGGAGGTCTAGAGTAATGATTTCCCCAATTGTTGGAATCATTCCCGCTATGTTCCCTCCAATTTTGCCTATATATTCTCTACTGATCATGGTCACTTTAGATGCCGTAATTCTCTCTCGATCAAAGAGAATAATTTACTAGACATATTCTCCGAACTACGCTAGTTGACTTTATCTAACCGCTCATTATGATCGTGTCAAGGCTTTGTTATTTCTAAACCTACCTTTAAACCCGTTGTATTGATTTCTCACATACATTAAGAGTGATATTTAATAACCACCTAAATATGTATCCTTTCTTAAGCAACACATAATAAATAGGCGAAGTCAATTAATGGCCATTCAATCAACAATAATAAACATATAGTTGAACAAGTAGAGAAATCCAATGGCTCAATTATATAAAAATATAACAAGAATTTATCCTACAAAAGGTTCCATCAAAACCATAGATAAAAAAATAGCTATTCACAATAGTATGTAAAACTACAATACTAAAGTTCGTAAAAACAATAAAAAAAATAGGAAGATGAAGGAAAAAGTCGTAGAAGAATTCCCCGCCTTGATCCTATCGTGTCTTTGCCTCCTTAGGTCGAATCTGTGTCCAAAATTAGTCTCCTCTCCTCAAAATACTATTTTTCCATGTATATATACCAAGTAGGGTCGGGCCCAAACAATTATACGTCCTACACGGAAATGGACAAATTTCAAGGCTGGATGACCGCGGTATTTGGCAAGTATATTGCCTCAGCTCGCCTCAGGTCCACGGTCGCGATTTTGACCACGTTTTACACCATGTTCCATTTGGAATTTGGAAAAACGTAAACCATGAAAGTTGTAGCCCTTTGAGTTATATTTCCAACAATATATTATGGAGCCCAAATAGAGTTCTGAGCAAAAAGTTATGTGTATTTTAATAGACAGTGTGCAATATGGCAACTCGATTCTTCGTTTTGCTGCTCTATCATCCGTTGATCCCCTAATACGATCCCGGCTTAACTCTTTGAGATTTTACTTAGACTTCAAATCTCCAAATCACTTGAATTCATTCCATAACATTTATTTAGCTCAGAATCACTCCTACAAGGCATAAAATACACAATCAGTGCAAAACACTAGCGACTTAAGCAAACTCAACTAAAATGCAGTAAATTTGAGTGTAATAAGTGTCTAAAATACGTAATTATAGCCTATCATGAATACCCCACACTTAAACCAATGCTTGTCCTCGAGCAATCAAACTGTACTTTTTTTAATAGACACGACCCTTTTAAACAATTCTCCTAACTCATCACAACAAGAGTATTTAAAATAGACTAAGCACAAAAGCGTAACATCTTCACCTCAAGATTTGACTCACAAGTACCACGCATTATTCACAACTCACCCCCTTACTCTAATATAGAGGGCACTGACGTTACCTTTCCTTCGTTAATCAAGTGCCCTCACACAATAAATGAGAGTAGTTCCACACAACAAAATTTAAGAACACTTAGGAACTCAAGATAGAAAGAATTCACTCATTCTCAGAAATAATATTCATATGCCACAAAAGATGCACCATAAGCTTGCCCGTAGTGTACTACTCCACTAATAGAGCTCATTCAATCTAGAATCATTTAGGACTTTATTTGGTTGTAATATAGGCTACGGAACAGGTATGATACATTTAGATATAAGAGTGACTACACCTCCCTAAGCCCTTTAATACACATACTTTAACATTCAAACCCCATGCTTATGTCAAATCAAAATTCCACCTTTACATCAATGTATATTACCCCATTCTTCTTTAAACATACTAACATCAAGAGCCACCACTTATCGAAGAATTTTTTTCACAACAATACAACTTTTTTTCTCATTCAATTCAAGTGGCTCTTACTTTTTCAAAACAATGCACCTTTCTCCTTATTTTAATTAGTTCCACTCAAAAGCCAAATTAACCACCCCACGCTTTAACCTTTACAAAGTTCATAAACAATTCAAGTGCTCATGATATGTTACAATAGTTCAAATATATGGTTAATTCAACAAATGGGTAAGACTTGTAATGTGGTTGTCAAAGAAACAAGATTACGGGCTCAAAGGGGTTAACTACGATACATTATAATTAGGCGGGTAAAATATACATATCTGGCTCAATAAAGAAAATGTCTATATCACTTCCTAGATTGAATAAAACTACTATTTCGCTTTGCAAACACAAATGGCAAATTCTAGGCATCAAATGCAATGCACAGAATATAACAAATTCTTACACACGCATGGCACATGACTACTCAAGATTGGATTATCAAGACACTCTAGTCAAAGCAGTTAAGCAAATTTGAAATCATATAATTTAAGATACTTATACAAGAGTAAAAAACTAAGCCTAAGCGTCACAACTAAAGTACTCACTATTCTCAAGGCATAGCAAAGTCAACAGATATTGCTTCAATTCAAAACGTAACACAATGACTCATATTCCTTTAAAAAAACTGACTACACCTGGTTCATATAAAACCCTTGGAAAAGAACCGCGGCACAAAGAAAAATCAAGAGGAAATTGCTACACTATCTAACAAAAGAAAATCTCTTTATTTTATTTTTTCTGTAGACTTAAATCCCTCAAGAAAATTTTTTAATAGATCCATCATTGGAAAAAGTTCAATTTTTTTATATTTTTTTAAAAAATAATTATTCAATTAAATTAACACAACTAAAATAACATAGAGAGTCACCCAGACAATCTCCTCACCCCATGTTTAAAATTATGCATTGTCCCCAATACACACCATAACTAATAAAAGGGTAAAAGAGACTCCCTGGTAGGCCAAAGGCCGAAGCACTAACATCTCATGGGGTACTCAAACTTATCCCAAGCTTGGTCCTTCATGCGGGTACCTCACACTTAGTTCTAACCATTTGGTTTGCTGTTTCATACTTTCAATACTTTGGTTTTCATGCTCCTAGAAAATAAAAAACTGAAACTAAAAAAATAATACAACTAAAAAAAGTAAACAAATAAAAGAAAGCAATAAAGTTGTGGTTGACTCCTAACAAAAGCTTGATTTAACATCGCGGCATGACGCGAATCACTTTTTGCCTCCACCTCGAGCTTATGAATTGAACCCCCAATTTGGCATCAAGTTTTCATCTATGCTCCAGGGGTTGAGGAACAAATCTAATTGGCCCAAGAAACCATTGTACTGTTCTACACTTATTGGCTTTTAGATGAGGTATGTAGTCCTATCTTTCTGGCAAGAAAAATTCTAGAATGTAGGCATTTTGTTCCTTATTTCTTGATTTCTCAATCGGCTCATATGACTCTATTTCCATATCGTCATCCAATCACAACATAGAAAATGTTTGGAGTGAGGACCAATGCGCTCACACACATGAACTTCAGGACTTTCAGCATCCTCAATATCAATGATACTAGAGTCAACAAAATTTATATCCTCAATGTCTTTGGCCGACTTTAGTCTCACTTCTTCAACATTGACATCCTCAAATTGTAGTTGACTAGGTTGTTGATGTTCTACTCTGACCTCCCCAATTAACACCTCAAATTCATGCTCTTCTTGGCTACTATCATCAATATTGGCTTGTTGAGCATTAAAAGCTCCAACCACTTGACTCAATTGAGCCTCCAACTTACGAATAGTTGCCTCTGGCCTTTCTATCTGTAATTATTTTTCATTATTTTGTGCAATTTAACATATCTTTTATCTCCTTCAGGTCTGTATCCCCGGGTTTATTGTTCCTATTAACTTCACAAGAAAATGTAGAACCATCATAGTAAGGGGTCACAGGAAGATAAGAAATATAAGCACAACTATAAATTTGAATATTTTAACCACCACACACATCACATACATTCCACAAATAAGATTGAGTTGGTGCACATAACTCGCTCTCACAAACGTTTTGAAAATTTGACCATGGGTGATTTCCTTCACAATATGTATGGAGATCAATAGTAGAATTATATACACCTAAATTCCCATAATCTTAAAATGCCATGTTTCTCCAAATCAATAGTTATAAAAACTATGAAAACAAAATGAAAGTTCAAACTCGAAACCTATAGATATATACAGCTACGACTACACCATTAGTTCCCCGACAACGACGCCAAAATTTGATCATGCCCAACTCCAGTCCTAAAAAGGATCAGCGGTCACTGCAAATATAATCCCGTCTAAAAGTCCGGAGTCGAATCCCACAGAGAACTAAAGTTTCGCTATAATTGTTCAATATCGCAAAGAAGACAAGTTTGAACAATTTCTAAGTTATAACACAAAGATTTTTATATCTAACTAATTAACTAACAAATTAAATAAATTAGCAATAAATATACTAAAGGTTGGAGACAAGATTAAGGAGGTCTAGAGTAATGATTTCTCCAATTGTTGAAATCTTTCTCGCTATGTCCCCCCCCCCCCCCCCCCCCCAATTTTGCCTATATATTCTCTACTGATCATGATCACTTTAGATGCCGTAATTCTCTCTCGAGCAACTACAATAATTTACTAGACATATTCTCTCAAACTACGCTAGTTGGCTTTATCTAACTGTTCATTATGACCGCGTCAAGGCTTTGTTATTTCTAAACCTACCTTTAAACCCGTTGTATTGATTTCTCACATATGTTAGGAGTGATGTTTAATAACCACCTAAATATGTATCATTTCTCAAGCAACACATAATAAATAGGCGAAGTCAATTGATGGCCATTCAATCAACAATAATAAACATATAGTTGAACAAGTAGAAAAATCCAATGGCTCAATTATATAAAAACATAACAAGAATTTATCCTACAAAAGGTTTTATCAAAACCATAGATAAAAAAATAGCTATTCAAAATAGTATGTAAAACTACAATACTAAAACTCATAACAACAAAAAAAAAAAAATAGGAAGATGAAGGAAAAACTCGTAGAAGAATTCCCCGCCTTGCTCCTATTGTGTCTCTGCCTCCTTAGGTCGAATCTGTGTCCAAAATCAGTCTCCTCTCCTCAAAATACCATTTCTCCATACATCTATACCAAGTAGGGTCAGACCCATATAATAATACCCTCTCCTATACGAAAAAGGATAAGTTTTCAGGCTTGGTCGGCCGCGACCGCGGTCCCGGCGTGGCATGCATGCGGTATTTGGCAAGTATACTGCCTCAGTCTGCCTCAGCGGTTTCGACCGCATTTTTCACCCTGTTCAGTTTGGAATTTGGGAAACTGTAAAACATGAAAGTCTTAGTCATTTGAATTAGATTTCCAACCATATCTTGTGGAGCCCAAATAGAGTTCCGAGGAAAAAAATATTTGTATTTTACTAGACAGTGCGCAATATGCCTACTCGATTCTTCATTTTGTTGCTTTATCATCCGTTGATCCCCGAATACGATCCCATATTAATTTCTTGGGCTTTTGAACAGACTTAAAATCTTCAAATCACTTGAATTCTTTCCATAACATTTATATAGCTCAGAATCACTTATACAAGGCATAAAACACACAATTGTGTAAAACTCTAGCGACTAAAGCACAAATTCAACTAAAGTACAGTAAATTTGAGTGTAATAAGTGACTAAAATATGTAATTATAACCTATCATCAACAACCTTTTGTGATGACAAGCCAAGAAGCTTGTAGGCAAAGGGCGCCAATTCCCGCCTTTCGACAAGCCGTTGTTACTGCGGACACACAGTTCATTTTGGATAAGTCTGTTTAGGAGGGTCGTCCTCAACCTATTCTATTGGGAGATCCATCTCGAGTCGTCATCGCGAGGGAGGAGGCTTTTTCGGTTCCAGCCTCACATCTTTTGGATGAATCCTCTAACGGAGATGAGCCGTTGTCGAGGAAAAGAAGGAGGTTGGAGCTTGGGAAAGGCGTGGCCACAGGTGCTGATAGAAGTGAGGCGTACTGGACAGCCACGTGCTTGTATTCATGGCCGGCGCTATTTTGTCGGGGAGATCCCCCCAAGTGGAATGAGTGTGTCTAGGGGCTACATTAGTACGCTCTATTGTGGGTGGTATGTCGTCCAATGTGGGAGGGCATCGCGTTGAGGGTGGCGGCTCTGGTTCGGATGTCGACCTAGAGGATTTTAATGAGTTTGTGGGTTGCCATACCCACGTGGAGTTTAAAATGAATGCTTCTGACCATCATGTAGTCGTCCCTAGGGATTATAACTTGCTGCTGAACATCGAGCAAGTGGTGTTTCCCTTAGCTCCCTTGTGTGCCGCTCCTGAAAGCAAGATGCTTAGGGCTATGAGCTACGTGGAGTTGCCTCAAAAGGTCGCCGGTATGGCCTTGTAGGTAGATGCCTTGTCTTTTCATTTCGTCGTTGGGTTTATGCAGTAACCGTGGTTCCGTATTTTTGTTTCTAACTTTTCCCTTTATCTTTTTGTCAGATCCTCATCATAGAGTTTGGACTAGGGGTGTGCATTCCATTTATCGATCAATTTTAACTCTTATCATAATTACTTATCGATTATCTATTTGTTCATATAATTATCGTTATCGTTTCAATAAGGTTTCGATTTTTTCAATTTTGATTTATCTATTTTGGAGTCTTATCGATTCGGTTATCGATTACACCAATAAAACAATTTGCGGGATTCCACGGAAAGTATATCGCTATAAATGCGCCTAACTGATATGGACAAAAAGAAGCTAAAATAAGACGAACACCATTTATCATATAAAAATATTGTCAACAAGCACATGCATAATATATATATATATATATATATATATATATATATATATATATATATATATATATATATATACACACACACACACACACACACACACACACATTCTATATGTTATATTAATCTACACAAATAGGTAATTACTCATTTAACAAGTGTCTACAGTCTAGGGGTGTGCATTCGATTTATCGATTCGATTTTGACCCTTGTCGATTATCGATTTGTACATATGCTTATCGTTATCGTTTCAATAAGATTTCGATTTTATTGATTTCGATAACAAATAACCGATTAGATTTATCGATAAATCGATTCGAATGCACACCCCTAGTTTGAACAGGTCCGTCGGGATAGGAGACAGACGGGCCTTAATGAGAAGATATCATCCAAATATCATCAGTATCGGGCTAAACATCGGGCAATAGACAACATTTATCATCAATACCCTAAGTTTTAGGTGTTTTGTGAGGGCTTAAGCAGCGAGAGGACCAGTTGGAGAGCAAGATTGAGGATTGAAAGAGAGGGATGATGAGCTCATGAGGGTTGTCCCCCACAACAGTGAGCTGGAGGCTTCCCTTAAGGCAAGGGAGGATGAGCTCGAGTTGAGCAAGGGGTTGATGGCAGAGAATGCCGACTTACAAGCGAGGTGGCCAAATTGACCGCTGAGTTGAGTGCAAAGACAATGAAGATTGAGGGGCTCAAGGGTGAATTGGGCGTTAGTTCCGACAAATTGGCGGCGACTATTTCTGAATTGGTATCTTTAGAAGATGACCTTTGCATTTCTAGGTCGGAGTTGACTGAAAAGAGGGAAGCCACTGGTTGGCGGGTTGCAAGGCTCGAAGGGCATATCAGAGAGCTGGAGGTGGAGCTAGCCGCACTAAATGGTCAAATGGCCTCGCTGAGGTTGGAGGATGTGAGTCGACACTCTCATCCTTCTACGTCTCATCCTTCAGATGATTAATGGTCTTCTTTATTTGTCGACTTTACCAGCATATCATCGATGTAAACCTCCATGGTCTTGGAGAATTATTCTTTGAACATCTTGGTGACTAACCTTTGATACGTGGCCCTTGCATTCTTGAGCTCGAACGGCATAACCTTATAGAAGTACGTCCCTTGATGAGTGATGAATGTGGTTTTTTATTGATCTTCCTTGTCCATTTGAATTGGGTTATAGCCGAAGTAGGCGCCCAAGAAGCTTAGCAGTTCGTGTTCTACTCTTGCATCGATAAGTTGGCCGATATGAGGTAACAGGAAGGAGTCCTTCGGGAATGCTTTCGTTTAGATCAGTGAAATCAACACACATTCTCCATTTTCTGTTCTTTTTACCATGACCACATTGGCGAACCATCGGGGGTATTTTGATTCCATGATGGAACCGTTGGCGAGTAGTTTATCAACCTTCTCGCTGACCGTCTCGTTTATTATGGCATTGAATTTTCTCTTTATCTACCGCATCAGCGGATAAAATGGATCAAATTCAGCCTATGTATGGCGATATCCCTTGGGACTCCTGGCATATCTGAGTGGGAGAAAGCAAATAAATCGGAATTGTTAGTTAAAAACTCACGGTACCAACCTGGATATGAGAGGTTGTGTCCAATATAAGCCTTTTTGTGCTGTCAGTGTTGTCCAATTGGACGGGTCGAGATCTTCTATGGTTTCCTTGCAAGCTTCTATAATATCTGGGTCTTTGATGGCCTCTACCTGTACGTCGGGTTTGGTGCCCGACATGGCTTACTGCTATGCTTCCGTACTCTCCCCTTTTAGTTGTTTGGTGTGCCTTCAATCTTGGGCGATTCGATAACATTCTTGGGCGGTACGTGGCTCACCCCAGATGCTGAATATACACATGGAGGTGGGAAATTTATTACTTGATAGAAGCTTGAGGGGACGGCTTACATGGCGTGTATCCATGGTCGTCATATGATGGCGTTATAAGCCGTCTCTTGGTTCATAACGTGGAATGTTGTTTCCAAGGTGACCCCTCGTTCCAGGACATGCAACACTATTTCTCTATATGTCCGCTCTACTACATTATTCAAACCCCTTAATGTTGTGCAATGCGGTATTATCTTATCCTCGAGCCTCGTTTGCATGAGGACTCGCAGGGGAATAATACACGCATTGTTTCTGTCATCCACCATGATTCTTTTTACATTGGTATCGGTGATGCATAAAGTTATAACTATAGAATCATAGTGAGGGAAAGACAAACCGTCAGTGTCCGACTTATCAAAGATGATACTGTCTTCGAGGTCGTCATACCGTTCGTAGGCGACTGTCCGTTTGGGTTTGCGCGTGGACGTAAACTTTACATGGTTGGTTACCGTATCGTCGCTGCCGCCAATGATCATTTGTATGGTAAAGGATGGTGATGGAAGCTTTGGAGGTCCTTGAGGTGGATTATGCCCTCGAACGAAGTTGGCCCGTCCTTTATCGCTTAGCAATTCTTTCAGGTTCCCATAGTTTAACATCCTAACTACTTCTTGTCGAAGACCTATGCAGTCTTCGATTTTGTGTCCTCTCTCCTGGTGAAATTCACATAGGACGTTTGATCTCCTAGTGCTTGGATCTGTTTTCATCGTCTGCAGCCACTACACATGCGTGCCCAACTTTTCCAGTGCATACACTATTTCCGAAGGGGAGACACAAAAATTATGAGAAAATAGTAGTGGAAGCATACCTCTTTAGTTTCGGAGGGGTGTAGTGTGTCGGGGCATGGCATCCATGTGTCGTGGAGGGGCGAGTTGCATGTTCTGACATATGGCTGATGCCTTTCTCAATTGAAACGTGGTGGTTGGTCCCTTTGCCCATCGTACATTGATCTCTCCTTGTCTTGATCTGGACTGATGTTAATCGCTGAAGTGGGCCGTTCAAGTCATCTTCTTTTGCCCTTACCTCGGCATAACATGTGTTATGGATTTCTTCCCATATGGTAGGGGGTACTTCATGAGTCTGCTAACCAGTTTTTTGGTTGCCTTAGATCCATTCCCATTTAACCCGTTTTGAAAGGGTGCCATTTCCATACCTTCTCACACATTCGGTAAACTCATCCTTACTCTGTTAGATCGGGCTAGGAAATCTCTCGCCCTTCGTTTGCCTGACGGCGAAGATATCGTTGACTCTAACTTCGGCCTTCTTTGCCCCAACATGAGCGGTGGTGAATTTATCTGCCATTTCTTCAAATGTCGATATTGACTGTGCCGGTAGTTGAGAATAACACGTTCCACCTGTCACAGTTTTTTAGTAGCATTGACGATACCTATTCTTTTGATAGATTATTGCCCTTTACTGCAGTGACGTAATGAATTAAGTGATCCTCTGGGTCTGTGATCCCATCGTATATTTTTAAGTATGGCAGAATTTTGAAAGGTTTTTGGAATATAATGGGGAGCTGCCCTTTTGCTGTATGGTTGTTCGATGAATCAGCCCACATCGCATTTCGGTGATAGCTTCGGAGTGCCTGGTATTTTGTCAACCCTCTCCTGGTGTTCCTTCATTTGATCGCGGAGTGTTTTGTTCTCGTTTTCCATCTCTTTCATTTTCTTTAAGATGGCTGTGAGTGCAACGTCACTTGTATTAGTAATAGTTCGGGTGTTACCTATTCGTATGGCACTTGGCTCGTCGTCGGCAGCTGTGATTTTTGTAGGTTGCAAGTCTTCGACATCTCTTTGAGTGGGTCTCTCTAGCATGTTGCTCAAGTCACTTGTTAACCACTCATCTAACAGCTTCTTGATTGCTGGTGGTGCTTCCCCTGCCGCGTATATTGAGGCTCCCCCTTCACGCAAGATCGTTAGATCCCCGTGGGGGAGAGGTGAGGTCTCTCCATCCGGTGTAACGCTCGGTGTTGTATTCTCATTGTTTTCCTACCGGCCTCGTTAAGGGAGTTCAGGAGATTGCTCGAGATATCTGCTACTGCCTTTAGCCCCGCTTCCCCTTTTTCCGCCATTGCTGGTTCTTATGAAGTATAAGGAAAAATAGTTATCACTTTCAAGAATCTAGATGAAAACTATGGTTTTAGCTATAGAAATCCCAACAGACAACGCCAAATTGTTTGACTCAAAAGGTACAAAAACATTATTTGAGAACGAAAGGAAATCTATTGACATTCATATCTTCATCACTTATCTTTTCTAGTAATTATTATACTAAGCTAAGATTTATCCTTCATCTTTCGATTGAATATAAAAACATTATTTGAGAACGAAAGGAGATCTATTGACTTTCATATCTTCATCACTTATCTTTTCTAGTAATTATTATACTCAGCTAAAATTTACCCCTTCATCTTTCGGTTAATTTGCTGAAATTTTTTTTTTATATCTTTTAAGTCAAACAAATATAATGTTATTTTCAAATTTTGGACGTAATTATGATAGCAGAAGTTCTTATGCTACAAAAGTACTAAACACCCAACAATAATATTTTTTTTTGACAAAAAACACATTCAAAATTTTAATTAGTCCATAGTATATTTTACGGTAAGAAACACTACTATAAGGTAAAAACCATATATATATATATTGTGAATATATTTGTAAATAAATGGTCTACGCATAGTCGCGTATGCAAGTAAATCGTCCATACTCCATAGCAATGACTATCTTCACTTTTTTGGCTTTTTCTATTACCTTACTTGGTATTAGGTTTCAATTCCATTATTTAATAGACTTATTAGTCTCCAAATCATCAAAAATTATTAATAACAGACCCAAGTATAACAATAAGTTGAACATTTGGACAAAATAACGCTAAGATCCAGTATCAGTATAACAAAATTATTGAATCCGAATAAACTCATCGTTCGAGCTGAATTGCGTTCTCTCTCACTTCGTACAAGGTGAGTTACATTCTTCCTTTCATTTTGTTCGAGCTATTAATACTGCAGACGTCCGTCGATTATTAAATCATTAAATAGATATAAATTAATAAAAATAAAAAGATATCATGATTGATTTTAGCTAAAAGGCAGAAGGTACAATAGGAAGGGCGGGGTTCACTACCACAGCAGGGAAGAGGTTCTAAGCACTTGGAGGAAGCCAACGGCGAACCAAGGTTATGAATATTAGTCTTAGAGTCAAACACTAGTACTTTATAAAGAAAAATTAGTAACGATCTATATAAATATATCAACTGAGCATTCAGATTAAAAATAGTTGACTAACCATATAATTTAAAAACTACGGGCACACCCTTGAAGGAAGCCTACAGGGAAGTAGGAGGAGATCAGGTAGGGTGTCAAAAGAGAGGTTGCAAAAGGTACTATGACTATCTTATAATAGTTTCCCCCCCTTTTATATGACATTATTATATTATTTCTCATAAACTTAAACGGAGCGACACAGTCGGTGGAAGGTTCATATAGCAGTCCCAAATTAGTTTGGGTTCACATAGTTGTTTATTTCAATTTTATTATTATTTTCTTATTACAAAATTTGTATTTTTTGTATAGTGGTAGACTGGTAGTAGTCCTTTCTACTATTATTATCAAAATACAGAAGTTTTGCTATAAAATAGTCAAGGAATTAATACTTGGGACAAAAAAACAAAAAAATAGAATATGTGATCATCATACTCTGAACAATCTATTGGTCAGAAGAAAAACACAAAGAGACTACTTTTCTTTCATTTACTTCTTGTGATCTGCAGGCAAAGTGCGACCATTGAATCTCAGTTTGATAACTACATAATAGTAGAGGCGATTCCAGGATTTAATATTTATAGGTTTCTGCAACGATTTCGAGTGATTTTTAATAATAATTGGGTTCATATTCAAACATCTAAGATATTTAGTAAATTTTTCGAATATATTTACGGCGTTTGGACAAATTCTACTGGGTTCACATGAACCCGTAGGTCGGAAGGTGAATCTGCCCCTGCTTACCAATGGAGGTACCACAAGTAACTTGGAGCAAAAATAGTCATGATGATTGTAGTTCTCAGCTCGATAGCTCACACAACTTGGAGATTTCACAAGGTTGGAATAGTCACGATGCTATAAAAAAAAGTACAACCCAGTATAATCCACTTAGTGGGGTCTGGGGAGGGTAATATGTACGCAGACCTTACCCCTATCCTGGGGTAGAGAGGCTGTTTTCAAATAGACCCCCGGCATCCTTCCCTCCAAGAACTACCCACCTTTACATGAATTTGTTACGATGCTATGTTTTTACTTGTATAGGATTAGACCATGAGGACGAGGATAATCAAGATTTTATTTTATTTTTACTTATCTCACACAATTTGGCGAGATAACAAGATTCAATGTCCTATTCAGTTTATATAACATTACACACTTTCTATTACCTAGCTGAACTGACATGCCAGCAAAGGACTTTATGCAATTAGAGTGAGATCCTCAACTCTTCTTAACGAAAAAAGTGCTTGAAATTGCAAAGACTAATACCCAGAACAAACTTCCCTATGGTGCAACTAACAAAACGTAGCAAATTCATGTAAAGGTGGTGCTAACTCAAAATATGAACCAGTATCCCCAAGTATTTTATTCTAACAGGAATCAGACTAGCAAACAGGAATAAGCAAAAACAAGCGAAAAAAAAAGAAGAAGAGGGAAAAGACAACGTACCGCCTCCTAGAAACAAACCAACTGTACATAAATCTGTTAATGATGGTATCTCATTTACAAAGATAGCTATTTCCTTCTTCACTTTGATGTAGACTACGTGAAAGTTTACGTCACTTTGAGCTCTTATTTTCTGTTTTATATTTTTGAAGCTCTTCTTGAGCAACCAATAGCCTACATATCAAAGAAACAGAAGCTTCAAGACCACTAGATATAATTGCCAGCATAAACTTCCAATATTAACGTATAATCATTCGTACCTCAACCGTAAATCATTATTTTCACGAATTAATTCCTTCTCCCTGTCAAGAGCTGCCTCCAACTACGAAGAAAGAGAGAAGGTTGTCACATAGTAAGTTGGATCTCCCAAAAAATTAAGGAAACAGAGAAATTACAGAATATTAATTCCTGGTTTGAGAAGCCAAATTCAATTAAATGGTCGAATATGCAGAGGATGTAGCAACAAGATTAGTACAAATTCTTACCAGTGATTTCTCCACTCCAACTGAATTTAACGGAACGCATCCCATGTCCTCTGAAAGATTAGCTGAACATATTAAGTGAGATCAGATCATATGGAAAAGATAAACGTGAAATCAAGACGCATTAATTGCCACACCTGTGGGGTCACCACGGGTCACTTGTCTCATTGCACTAAGAATACTCTCCTGTTAAGAGTAAAAGCAGTTTTTACAAAGTATAAGAAGATAAGAAAATCCTAGCAAGATGATTGTTTTAGATCCATTCTTACTGTTCCAGTAATAGTTGCCTGCAAAGCATTTTGCAGTAGTGGAAATATGGATTGAGAAGAAAGAATTGCTGGTGTAGCATCAGGTGGTAATGGTTGAGTAGCAGCCAGATGTTCTGGAGTCACCTGCATGATCTATAAATTCTTTCGATAAATACAATAGAAAATGAAAAAGAAAAAAAAGAGGGGAAGAGATCAGTGGTTTAGTAGAGTAGATTTAGAATTAGAAACTTGGATTATGTTTTTAGTCCTTAATATCTCTTTGTTTCTGATTCATCATACACTAACAAGCAATTTGCATACTCTACCACCGCATCACCAACTCAATCCCAAAGCTCAAATTCAAAAATATTGCGTAAACAATTTGTGTCGATGAAATTAAACATCTCTGAAAAAATGAAATAAATGTAATAGTAGTATAAGTGCAAGTTCGTGAACCGAATAGTCACTGATGAGAACAACATTAACTACTATAGCGCTCAAATGATATGCTTGAAACAAAACCTAGCAACACAGTATTTGTCAATGATGAGAACGACATTAACCACTACAGAGCTCAAGATTCTTGCATTTACTTTGAACATCCGATAAAGAAGAGACACAAATGAGATCACATATACCATCTCAAGTTTTACAAGCTGAGAAACTATTTTTAGAGAAAGCAAAAGAGAGAAAGAGAGAGGGGCAGGGGTGACACTGTCGACCACCTCCAAGCTGTGGCTCTTTTGTAGCATAAAATGAACTTACCTGCAGAAACACACAAGAAATGATTCCCCAGTTTAGGGGAAATTCAGCATCATTATCAAGACAAAAGTTAACAGCAGGCATTCACCTTATCCACGTCAACATTCTCAGAGGTAACTTTAAATCGTCCTCTCTGCTGAACGACCTGATACTTAGTCTTCTCATCAAAATCTTCACTGCTACCGGCTAAATACAGTCTCGATTTAGCAAGCAAATATTAAACAAATGAATGCAAATATGCTCGGGTTAAAGTTAATGTTTATAGGATAAAAGATACATGTTGTATCAGTATAACTTGCCAAGAAGTTCTGGAGGGTTTAATGAATATTTCAGCAGGCAAATCATCTGATGTTTGAGGAAAAGCCACATTGCAACTGGAAATATTTTGTGATGAACTTTTATCCCTAAACACAGAAAAGAAAGACAATTCTAGAAACTCTGCAAAAAAGGTGGCATCACAAACAAATGGTTGCTTGCCAAACTAAAAAGACCAGCAATTAAGCACACAGACAATGACTTCGAGCAAAAGGAAATCAGAAATCAATTTACTCAATTTTTATTTGAAACAGTTTCGCAATTCACAAAAGCATATTAAAAGAATTTGATTAAAGAAAACTGCAAATAAATCGTCCTAGGCATGTCATTCTTTTACATACTTAATTGCCTGAAAATCCCTATTTTTAACAATATAATTGACTCTTGCAGGTAGGTCTCAGTTGAAGAGGTTGGGGAATCCAATCATCCGGCATAGCTTCCGGGAGGGGAACAAAACTGCACATGCTTTGGCGAATGAAGGGTCTAAGCAACAGTCAAGTGAAAATGTATATATTATAAATTATCCGCCTGCGTCTGTATTTTCAACCTTACAATCACACAAAGAAGGCGTGTTGTCTACTAGAACAATCCCCATATCTATGTCTACTAAGTTTGCTAGTTTTGGAAACCTATGTGTATATACCAAAAAAAGGTAAAGAGCTAGCTTTAGTCCAAAGATAATCAGTCCAAAAAGTAGTCCGAGTTTCAGTCTAGCAAGTGCAGACTACTTCAACTGAACATTTTCTGATCTTTTAAGCGTTTGGTTCACTCAAATGGCCTCGGATTTGCTATCTAAGCCAGATCAGTAGTTGGTAAAACCTTCTTTTTCATTGTTCACGATAGCCAGAATTATTTACTTACATGTACTATGTTTTACTAACATCGGTCAACAAACTTGGATAGACATATTTTTTGTGACAATCACAAGGCTTGATGATGACAGGGAGATAGAGACCCACAAGCATCACAAGTAGTTGATGGTAAGACATTACAACAACAGGGATACAAAATAAGGAACAAAATGCAAAAGCAAGCCATACGCTGCAGAATTTTCTGATGTTGGAGAGAAAAATTTAGAGACCATATTTCATTTCCTTTTCTAAAAGGGAATGAAAAATCCAATAATCACTTCTCTCCTCTATTAACACATTTAAAGGCAGAGTATGAGAGCAGAATCCCAGCCAAAAGTATTTATTTGGAGAAATAAAAGGCTGATTTTATTTAGTAAGTCCAGAAGAATAAAATGCTGAAGACAGTAGATGTTGGTATTGTGCTACTACATACGGTTTAAAGTCTACATGGAAAACATTTAGCATCCTTCGACAGGACATAAGCCACCTCGGCAAAATATCCAAGAGTTTTAAGAAAATTGAGATCATACCTTTGACAAGAATTTATGGGAATGCCATCAAATGCTTGTGCATGAGTCCCGTGTTCACCTTTTCCCACCACATTCATCTCCTCATAGCATGGAGAAGAATTTTGTGACATCTGAGCATCTTGAATTGAACCAGCGATGCTTAAATCATCATCAAATTTCTCGTTTTTAGCTCTGAAAAGTAGAAATAGGCATAGTCATCTTAGCAAAAGTAATAATGACACCATATAATATAAATCTATTAGGTCCTTTGGATTAAGAGAAAAACATGATACAAGAGCAATTGATGAGACCTCTCAGCATCAGATTTCTTACTTGCTATAAGTCATGGTGCGGTCGGCAGGCGAAGGAGGGGCAGATGGATTGTCATCTTCCTGTTGAGAGATGTATTATTAGAAGGAAAACCCCAAATTGCTCCCTATCATATAAAACCTAAGTGAACATCGACATACGAATCCTGTAGCATCTGAATTTTGACTTCCAAAGGAGAATTGATGCTGATATTTTGGAAGTTGTAGAGAAGATAACTGATTTTGAAGCCGGTTTCCTTGGTTGTCAAGCCCTGGGAGTGAATTTGTACTCCCACCTTGGTCATTCTCACCAAGAATTTCTTCATCTGGAATCTAAAAGTAAAAGAAGGAAAAAAAGTATTGTCAACAAGTGCTCATATATCTAGCTTTTAGAAGAAAAAAAATCGACAATGGATAACCCCAATGAGAAATCGTCCCGCAGCAAGTTTCAAAGGTGAAAAATTAACATTTAAAACAATGATTAATTTGTCTTTGAGAAACAAAACATCGCTATGCCCTCTTCACATCAGACAACTTTCTCATCAGAAAAGTAAATCTAAAACACATGTATTAATATATTATTGGTACATGTGCAATTAAATATAGATTCAAATACCAGGGAAGCCTGTGCCTTTAAATCTTCAAGATTGAAGTTCCAGCTGCTAATCCCACGTTTATATTCGTTCTGCACATGATGTTGAATCAAGAGTAAGGTGCAACTTATAATGTTAAAAAAGTTTTTCAAAAGGATTGTACCTTAAATACAAACCAAAGAAAGAGAAAAATGGTAGGAACAGACAATTTAAGTTAGTTTCTTTTCTTTGCTTTTAAGCACATTTTGATATGTCTTGTGTCAATTGATGTCATTTGAGATTTGACAGATGATGTAGTTAAGTTCATTTCATTTTTACCCTCTACTAGAAGCTGTATTCATAGAACTATAAGATCTGGATTGAATGATCAATAAATAACCTGAAAGTTCAGAAAAGTCTTGTCCGTAAAGTGGTAATTCTAATAATATCACGAAGCTTTTTTGCTGGGCAAATATAGGGGCTTATTCTTTAGGTTCCAAATTACTATGATATTATCTTAGGTAAAAAACATAGCAAAATAATATGAATGGCGGACTAAATATGATCCCTTAGTTTCTTTTCCCAGTTAACTACCAGTATCCTGTTTTATGTCTAAGCCATTAAAAAGTATTACCTATATTCATCTGGTATATCTAATCTAAACAGCAGGTATGAAGATGCAGGAAAATTAATTGAGCTGCATTAAACCAGGGACTCTAAGTTGTATGAGTTACTACTTCTAGTTCTGGTTTTCTATCTTTTTGGTTTCTTCTACAAATTTGCCAGAATTAAGCATTAAACATACAAAGGGAACCAGCTTATTGCCTAATGCATGCCTATCCTATATATATGTGCGTGTGTGAGAGAGAGAGCACAAGCAAGATCTGATTATATACTCTGGAGAACGTTATACATACCATACCATATACTATAACTCATGCACGTCTGATAACCCTTATGATTATAAAGTCACGAATGCCAGTTCTAATATATTATTTAGTATAAAGATATCAAATCATCAGAGTCTTCTTCTAGTGACGTTGGCTATGGTTATGGCACAGAACCTGTGACATTTCTTCTTTCTGCCCATCTGGTATCTTCTTTTGCGCTAGCATGTCTTCTTCTTTTCTCTACAATTAAGAAAGGTTCTTGTTACCATAGAAATATTGAGGCTGTGTAATCATCTAGATGGAACATATATGGCTCCAAAGAGGAGGGAAAAATTATGAAACCTTCAGTTCTTTTATGAGATCACCAAGAGCTGGCAAACCTTCCAACAATGTTCTTGATATATAATCACTGGAGCTAGCTTGCTTAAAGAATGGATGCTTCAACAATCTTTTGGCTGAAGGTCTTTTTGAAGGATCTTTTACCAAGCAACTAGCAATCATTTGCCTAAAGGACTGAGAAGAAACAAAAAATTGCAAGCAGATGCTAATAACATTGATGGACCATAACCACTAATGGTTTGAGAAATACCTTTGAGAACTTCTTATCCCTCTCATAATCAAGGCCTGGTGGTGCATTTTGCAACGTCATTAGCAACACCTGCAAAGTGAAAAACATGAATGCACTTATGGTCACAAAGGCTCCACCAGGAAAGGAAATACAGGATTCACTGTCACTGTACCTTCATTGGAGGGTATTTTGAGAAAGGAGCATACCCATGAGCCAGCTCTAAAGCAGTTATGCCAAAAGACCAAATATCAGCTCTGTGGGGAACCATTAGAAAATATATTTAAAAACAAAAAACAAAAGACTTCTTACAGGTAAAGTAAAATGAGGAAAAACAGAATGTACGAATACACAGAAATGTTACTTGCAATCATAACCATGCAATTGCTCCATGACCTCCGGTGCCATCCTGTAAAAGAAATCTGAATTATGGAGAAACACGATATTTGAACCTGAACTTATCAATATTTTTAATGTCTAAGTTTCCGAATGTGCATTGCTAAGTGCAAGCAAGACCTCGTCAATGCTTATCAACTACCACATGCATTACAAAAGCTAAATGGCAAAAAGAGAGAAGCAATCTCTGGGTTAAAGCATACCAACAGGGAGTTCCAACAAATGTGTTCCGTATACGCTGCCTATCACCTGAATCAAACAAGTAGGCTGATACACCAAAATCTCCCAACTTTATTCCACCACGTGAATCAATGAGAATATTTCCAGCCTACAATAACCATACAAGTATGTTGATTTCAAGTTCCAAAAGGTTATGGAAAAGTTATCGTCCTGTTCATCTGTCCATGAAGCTGCTAAACTAACAGGATGGATTAAGAATTTGCCTTTTGTTATATTTGCATGGGACGTAAAACACAAAAGATATCCTAAAGATTCTTCTTTGATACCATGTCCAAACTCCAAAGAGATCCTAAAATGAAATTAATTAAACAAGTTGCAATGGAAGTCCAATAGAAACCTTCTTTAATGCACTGTAAGACTCTACAGTGAAACCTGATGGATGAAGACATAATCTCATCAAATGCTTAAAGGATCGGCTGATGCGAAGAAACTAGTAATGGCTTTATGTTACAGGTGGACTTACTTTGACGTCCCGATGAATGTAGCCATGATCATGAAGGTATTCCAACCCCTTTAGCACTTCGCGTAAGACTGTTGCAATAACCACCTCTCCGAGACCATCAGGATGAGCAGCCTTCAGTATGTGGAGGCAGGAACCTCCAGCCATGTACGGCATGACAACCCATAGATTTTGATCACATACAAAGGAGCAGTGTGGTTTAACAACATTGAGATGCTCAACTAGGACCATTATCTGTGCTTCCCGTGAGACGCGGTCCTGGATGGATTAGAAATCAGCACTTGCTTCTTCATTTAATCGAAGTATCAGCAACCACAATATAAACAAAATGATAATATCTGTAAATTTAGGCACTTTCGAGAAGTAAATAATTCATAGACTTTCATCCGAAAATGCAGAAAATGCATCATATTCAATCATCCATTGCACGATGATGATAAGAACTCTATACTTATAGATTTCCAAGCTTGGATTAATGGGTTCACCCAGAAAACAAAGATCAAGGAGCTTTCTTCAAGATGATAATTGCAAAATAGAGAGTTTTTAGGAGCACAACTTAATCTAATTATGCTCTAAAATTACCTTTTTTTTTGTTTCTCATTCGGTGTTCCTGATGTCAGGAAGTTCAGTTTGGGGATAAAGCACTTCTTACCAAAGGCGAGTCTATTCGTATGGCTCAAACTCGACTTCTGGCTAAGGATGAAGGGATACATACCACACCACCACATCCTTTGATCTCAACACTAACTACTGGTCCAATCCAAGATTATCATCTCAATATTAACTACTATCAAAGATAAACTTTCTTTCGAAGTGGGAATAATAGCTGCTTCTATGAGGTACAGGATAAGTTATAAGGCTTATCAATCCCTTCTTCTGGAAAAAAGAGCACTATTTTATAATAACTCAATTGAAAAGCTGATATGACTGCAACAATGAATATAAGACCTCTATTCAGCTTTTCAGTACAGAAAACCCAAGCTACCAAAGCTCATCAGTTAGTACTTTAACATCTGAAATATTGTGTATCAAGAATGAACCAAATAAAAACTATAACTATCGTGGAGAGTGAAAAGTCTGATGTACATAAAAAATGGAACGCCATAAGAAAGTAACAAGCATCGATTTTAAATTGTTTTCAACGTTAAGAATTAATCAATTGTGACAATTAAGGCCGTAAATAGATAAAAAGAAGCTTAAAAAAATGTACCAGATCACATTTATCACGCTCGAAATCTAGGATTTTGATAGCAACGATCTCATTGAGAGGATTACAAAGAGCGCGATGAACCAAGGCGCTAACTCCTTGCCCTACCTCCTCGTACAGCGTGTAATATTCGGATCCAATTGGATACTGTATTCGCTTTTCGCTTGGCTTCTTTACTAAACTTTTCTTGTCCATAATTCGAACACTCTGTTCTTCGCTATTGAAAAATTCACAATCGCATCATGCATGTAATCCACAGATCCGGATTCTACGTAAAAACAGAGAGTTTCATATCCAATGCAGCGGAATTCAGCTTTAAAGCCATTAAAATTCAAGGCGAGCACTAGGGTACGAAGGCCATTGCCTTAGGCCCCAAATACTTAAAGGCCCCAAAAATTATTACTACTTTTTACGTACTACTATATATAACTTATATACTAATATTTATAAATTATTAATAAAAGATTCCAAATTGTAATATTTTAAATTAATATATTTACCTTCTCATTAGTTCTATTTTTTCTATTTTTTCCAAACCCCACCTGGTGGGATTATACTGGGTAGTTGTTATTGTTGTTGTTTATACATAAGAAAGCAAGTTTTTACGTGTCACGTCCCTTTTAACTAAGAAATTCTCGAGACAATACGACAAGGTTCAAAATCAAAACTCAATACATAATGAACTCGCCCCTTTTAACATTTTCATTTGATATAAATATATTGCTAAAATGCTATATTTTTAGTACATTACTCGCCTTATATTTTTTTAGTTTAGTAGTTAATAGTGCGACATTTGAGCTAAATTGTGTTGCTTTATATGTATGAGCATCAAAAGGTAAAAACGAATAAAAGTTGCACAAGAAAAGAACAAAAATACAAACAAGAGCGCAAAAGCATCAAGTACCCAAACCATGCAACATACCAAGTAAAGCCAGTTCTATAGTCCTGCCTTATCGTGTGCTACAGACCGAGCAAAGCCAACTCTATAGCTAGCTTACCCGTGCTACAGGCCAGGCGTAGCCAGGCCGATCACGCTATAAGCCTCGCCTCGCGAAGTCTATACCCCGATAATTAAAAGTCGTGAATTAAAAGACTTCGACCCAGATTTGGACTCAAGGACTTTAACCCTAGACTATAAATATTCCCTAAAAATTTCTAAAAAGGGAGGGACGTTTTTAGAGCATTTTCGACTATAAAGGAGGACGTTTCTTAAAACAGATTCAACAAAAAAGGAGGCTATTTTTAGATGGGATTCGACCTAAAGAGATGCTTTTGGAGAGGAGGTTCTGCCCAAGGAGGCAAGAACACGGTAGGAGCAAGGCGGAGAATTTTTTTACAAGTTTTTTTCCCTATTTCTATTATTAGTGATGAATTTTAGTATTGTACTTTTACATACTACTATTATGAATTACTAATTTGTTATCTAGGGTTTTGATGGAACCTTTTGTAGGGTAAATTCTTGTGACGTTTTTATATAACTAAGCTGTTAGAGTTCTCTACTTGTTCAACTACGCGTTTATTATTATTGATTGAATGGCTATTAATTGACTGTGCCTATTGAATGTATGTATTGCTCAAGAGAGAGTAAGCATTTAGGTAGTTATTGAACAATACCATTCTTAATGTAGTTGAGAGTTTAATATGGAGGGTTTAAATACGAGACGAGAGATAAGAAACCTTGGTGCGATCGTAGTGAGCGGTGAATTAGTGCCAATTGACGTAGTTTGAGAGAATACGTCTAGTAAATTGTAGTAGTTGCTCGAGAAAGAGCTACAACACCCAAGTACTCACGATCAGTAGAGAATACTTAGACGAAATTATAGAAAACGTAGCGAGAAGGATTCCGATAATTGAGGAAATCATTACTCTAGATCTTCTTAATATTTTCTCCAACCCTTAATATCTTTAGTTGTTAATCTACTACTTTAATTAGTTAATTAGATATAATAATCTTAATATTTATAATTTAAGAATTGTTCAAATTTATCTTCTTAGTGATAGCAAACACAAATATAGCTAAACTTTAGCTTACTTCTCGGTGAGATTTGACTTTAAACTTTCAGGCCGTATTATATTTATATTGACCATTTATTTTTTTAGGACTAAAGTTGGGAATCAATATATACCACCATATTTTTGTATATGAGAAAGTTCAATCATGATGTGCGCCTCGCTCACACTTGCATTGCGTTTTCGCCAAGAAATCAAACACATGTAGTTTTTTTGTGTGTGTCGTTATTATACTAATTTTTATGAAAGAAGTTTAAGAGCATTTTAACAAATGAATGTTGTACTTATTTTAAGTTATTTTATATAATTCGATCTTTGTAGACATAAATTTAAAATAATTGACACTATGTACACATAGCTAGTAGTACATAGTTGAATGCACTAAGTCCTACCTAAAATTTTAATTTATTTTTTAACCTCTAAAAGAAATTTCACATAGTATAAAGTTATAATTTAATTATCTTCTTAATATCTAGGAGATTGAAATCAACTAAAATTTTAATTATTAATTTCTAATATTTAGGACATTGAAATCGACTAAAAATTTGATTATTAAATCTTTCTTATTTGTATTAGTAGTAAATCCTAATATTTAGAATTTTAAAATTAATTAAGAGTTTTTTATTTGAACTATGTAACATATATCTTTCCTAATTTTATGAATTTACGTGCACTTCCAATACTAATCAAGTTCCTGACTAGTGTTTGAAGTTGCAGAGTAATACAAATTTCACATGTACAACAACACTTAATTTTTTCAATGCATCACACCACACACGAAATATCATCATCTCCAGGTAATTTTATTTTCCTTATCACATGAACAGTCTATAAGAGATTAATTAATTCCCCTATATCTCAGTTGACAATATATATATACTATATCAGCATGTTATCTTGCTTTAGTTGTATCCTTTTCTTCTTTGTTGTTTTTTAACTTTTTTTCCTTATTCTGCTTTGTGGTGATGAACCCCAGTTCTGGGTAAACATTGTGTATTTGTCTTGCATACTCGATTGAACTGTAATATTTTTTATTTCATTGTCTTATATTGCATTTTTTACTAATAGGTTATTTGTTGATGATGCACAAGCACGGAATAACATATCTTTCATGTACTTGAAATATAACTGAATTTCTTTCGTTACACGAAATCTCTAGCTAGTAAAGATTAATTTCATATAATATAATTCTTTTTTACAAAGAATATATTTAATGACACGAGTAAATGCATAATGCCGTACCTTAATACTAGCTAAGAAAAAACTACTTGGAATTGCATCTGGATCGTTGTGCCCATAATCATCAACGAAAGAATGCTTGTTACATACAGCTTAACTGCAAACCAATTGACAAATCCATAGTGTTCAACGTCTTAATTTATGATCAGTAAACAAATTTAATAAAAGAAAATCTCATGCAGAACTAATAATTAAAAGATTCCATAATAAAGAACTGTCACGGAATTCACAGTCGAAATTATATAGAAAAAACGAGAAAGTAAAAACGAACAGAAAACTAAAATGGTATTTGTCCAGAATAATCTTTGAAAGCATAAAAATTTTAAAATAAAATAATAACAGATTATTTATCATATACTTGTGCACTTGTATATCTCCCATTCTTCAATCTCCAAGCTTAAAAAAATGTCTTAGGTTGTGTTTGGTCAAGATCAAAATCTAATAAATCCACGTAGTTGCTGAAATCCTCCATTGGTGGCATGTCTGGTAATCCGTCCCAAAGTTCTTCAGAAGGTGGCCAATAATCATTTTCTGGAACAAGAGGAATAGATTCATCTCCTCTCAGATGTTGAGAAGTAGAGCCCTCTAATTTTTGATTATTAAAAGCATTTCGTTCAGTTTTCAGGAGATGACGATGACCTGAATTAATATTTTGTTCTCCATTCAAATAAACATCACGTGGGAATACATCGGATATCTAGTTGTTGTTGTTGTTGATGTTACTCAAATAAACATTCTGTTCTCCTGTAACATGTGTATGCTGCACCACTTGATGAGGATGATTATCTGCTATAGGATTTGCCATTATACAACAACAACAACAACAACAACAACTACCCAGTATATTTCCACAAAGTGGAGTCTGGGAGGGTAATATGTAGACGGGCCTTACCTCTACCCGAAAGGGCAGAGAGGCTGTTTCCAATCGACCCTCGGCTCAGTGAAGTAAAGGAACAACAAAAATAAAAATAACAAAAGAGCATTAGTAACTTCAACATAAATAGCGTAAATAATTATCTAAACATAAAAACCAAAAAATAAAAAAAACATAAAAACTATAAATAAAATAGCATGCAATAATATCAGACAGTAGAGAGTCTATTTTCGATAGAGTCTATGCAAACCTTACCCTTACCCCGAGAGAGTAGAGAGCCTGTTTTCGATAGACCCTCAGCTCAAAAAGACGAAAAAAGATAGGGTCTGGGATAGAGTCTACATATATATATATATATAAATAAAAATAGAAAGGCGGAATATGGAAATCAGTTAATCAGTGTTAGGACGGAAAACAGTATATTAGGCCACATAACTAAGAAAAGACCGAAAAGGGAAAAATGGTTCAAAACTCATACAAAATCTAAGTAAACTATGACTATTTCACGATGACTAGAATGAAAAATATTACGGTAAAAGAATTTTAAGTTTTGTTCACCGTCTTAAAAAATAAAAGTGACATCCCCTAGTGATGTAACATGAGCTACTGTGCAAACAGTATCGATCATTGTCACAGTTCAACTTATCGTATAGGAGTTTTGGTCTAGAGACATGCTAGGATTTTAATACTTAGTTTTAGGTCGATACAACTTGCACAAAAATTAAGTACGTCACTATAACTGTCGTAATACCTGGAAGCTGAAAAGTGTAAACATTGATATTAGACCGAGAAATCATAGAAAACATAGAAAGAGAAAGTAGAGAGAAGTCAGAGCATTTCGGAACTCTCTGGAAGATAGATGTGCTATTACAGAGAAAAGAAAGAAAATGAATACTCGGTAGGTGAGAAAAATATCTCACCTACATATATACATGTTACACATGGACGGGTCGGGTAATCCGGCCCAAAATTAAATAATGACAATTGGGCTCAGACACAAAATCATCACAGCCCAGTTACAACCCAATTACAAGGTATACCATGGATATACCGAAATTATACACTGAATATATACAAAAATGTACAAGCATATACAAAGCTAAATCATGTAGCTTCTCTCATCTCAACACCCCCCCTCAAGTTGGAGGGGAAACCACCTGCAACTTGGTGAGAAGCGGAAGAAGTAAAGTGCCAGTCACGGGCTTAGTGAGCAAGTCGGCCAGCTGACGAGAAGTAGGCACATGAAGCAACTTGAGAAAACCAGAAAGTAGCAAGTCCCGAACAAAATGGCAATCCACCTCGATATGTTTGGTACGTTCATGAAAACCAGGATTGTTAGCAATATGAACAGCAGCCAGACTATCACAATATACAGAAATATGAGAGGAAACAGAGACCCCAAGATCAACCAACAAGCGAGAAAGCCAAGTCAATTCAGCAACAACCTTGCTAAGGGCTCGGTATTCTGCCTCAGCAGAGGAAAGAGAAACAACAGGTTGTTTCTTCGATTTCCAACCGATCAAACAGCCACCCAAAAGCACACAAAATCCAGTAACAGAGCGCCTAGTATCAGGGCAAGCAGCCCAGTCACTATCAGAATACCCAGTAATAGAAAAATCAGCATGAGCAGAGTAAAATAAACCCAAGGAGGGAGTGCCCTTAAGGTATCGCAGAACATGCAGGGCAGCAGTCATATGGGAAAGTCTGGGGCATTTGAGAAATTGACTCAGATGCTGGACTGCAAAACAAATGTCAGGCCTAGTATGAGTCAGGAAGAGCATCTTGCCAACTAGACTCCTGTACTGGTCAGGAGAGGGCAAGAGGTCACCAGAATCAGCATGAAGTTTGACATTGATGTCCAAAGGGGACACAACAGAAGAGACATTGACACAGTCAAACTGATGCAACAAATCAGAAATATACTTGTGCTGATTAAGGTGCATCCCACCAGGGACAACAGATATCTCTAGGCCCAAAAAATAGTGCAAAGACCCCAAATCCTTGATTTTAAACTGATCATCCAGAAACAGTTTTAGAGCAGTCAGTTCATCACTGTCATCCCCAGCAAGTATTATGTCATCCACATAGACTGCTACCACCACAAGGGAGCCAGGCTTACCTTTGATGAACAAGGAGTAGTCATCAAAGAATGTTTATACCCTCTGGAATAAAGAGCAGAAGACAATTTGGCATACCATTGTCTGGATGCTTGTCTCAGCCCATACAGGGATTTCTTGAGTTTACAGACCAGGGGAGGAGAAGGAGAAGAAGGATAAGAAATAGAACCAGAAGTAGAAGGAGAGACTGTCAAACATGGAGGAAGTTTCATGTAAACATCCTCATCCAAATCACCATGAAGAAAGGCATTATTGACATCAAGCTGAAAAAGGGGCCAATGATTCTTGACAGCCACAGCAATAAGGCACTTCACAGAAGTCATTTTAATCATTAGAGAAAAATTTTCTGTAAAATCAATCCCCTCAACCTGTGTATCACCCCTAATAACCAACCTTGCTTTATACCTTTCAACACTTCCATCAGCCTTGTATTTTATTTTGTAAACCCATTTACAACCAATGGGTTTCTTACCAGGAGGAAGAGGGACAACATCCCAAGTATGGTTAGTGTCCAAAGCTTCAAACTCCTGTCTCATGGCAGCTTGCCATGCTGGAACAGATGCAGCCTGAGAGTAATATAGAGGCTCAGATTCCAAAGAGGAGGAAGATGAACCAGAGAAGGCAGGGAGTTGACAGACATAATCCTTAAGATAGGAAGGAGGATTATGTTGTCTTTGAGATTTTCTGGGAGCAGGAATAGAGGGAGAAGAAGCTAAAACAGGAGGTGAGCTGGCAGGATTGAAAGAAGAAGGGAAGACTGAAGCACTTGGGTCAGTGACAGGGACAGGAAAAGGCATCTGCACAGATGTGGGAAAAGAGGGATGAGAGAGGGGAATGGGAGAATCAGAGGCATCATCATTTTCTCCAGATGGAACAAAGGGAAAAGGAGAAGCAGGAGGATGAGCAGAAGGAGGCACAGATTTAAAAGGAAAACATGATTCATGAAAGAGAACATCCCTGGAGACCAAATACTTCTTTGAAGCAAGATCATATAATCTATAACCCTTTTTGCCAAAAGGATATCCCAGGAAAACACCAGGAATGGCTCTTGGATTTAACTTGTCCCTTTGAGGAATGGGAACAGTGGCATAGGCAAGGCAACCAAAAGTCCTCAAGTGAGTATAGGTTGGAATTTCCCCATACAAAATTTCATGAGGAGACTTATTATGAAGCAATCTGGTGGGTATTCTGTTAAGTAGATAGGTAGCAGTCAACAAACAATCCCCCCAGAAAGATACTAGCAAGCCAGATTGAAAAAGCAAAGCCCTACAGGTTTCAAGGAGAGTTCTATGCTTTCTCTCAACAACACCATTTTGTTGAGGGGTGTGAGGGCAGGAGGTTTGATGTATGATCCCCTGGCTGCTAAAGAAAGAAATACCCTCATTGCTAGAGCCCAATTCTAAGGAATTGTCACTTCTAACAGTCTGAACCACAGCATTAAATTGGGTTCTGACCAGAGAAAGAAATGACTTAAGCATAGAAAAAGCATTGCTTTTGGATCCCAATAGGTGTGTCCAACCTTGAAAAGTTATCAACAATTGTAAGGAAATATTTACAACCAGATGAGGTTGGAGTATGATAAGGTCCCCAAGTGTCCACATGAGTCAGTTGAAGAGGTCTAGAAGTCTTAATGGAACTATCAGGAAAAGAAAACCTAGTATGTCTGGCCATGGGACAGACTGTACAGGGAAAGGGTTATTTGGAAGCAAATGGAAAAGACAGACCAGAAATGCATTTCATATTTGCAAAATGAGTATGTGCAAGTATTAAGTGCCAAATGTAATTCATATCAGATGCAAAATCATTATTACAGATGGAACTATTCACATGTGAAGGCAAATGAACAGCCTTGTTATTAGACAAGATGTCATCATTACAAGAAACAGACACAGAAGGCAATGTAACAACTTTGCTATCATTACAAGAAGCAGATACAGGACAAACAGAAGTAGAGGAACAACTAACAGAGGGAGAAGGGGAAGGAGGGACCCAAGCCAATTGATATAAGCAGCAGCTTCTCTACCAAGATCCAGTGGCCTCCTCAGAGAAGGGTCCTGTATCATGTGTAGTAAGCAGGAATGTTCAGTGAACATAACTATGCAATGCAACTGCTTCACTAACTTGTGAACAGAAATCAAGTTGTGTTTAAAAGAAAGAACTAGCAGTATATTGTGAAGAGTAATGGTAGGAGTCAATGCAAAAGAGCCTGTGCATGTCACTTTCACTTTATAACCATTAGGAAGAGTGACAAGATATGACAGAGTTAAAGGTGTGATGTTAAAAAGTAATTGTTTATTATGTGTCATGTGATTAGAGGCACCCGAATCTATAATCCAGGTGACAGAATTAATATGAGTAAGCAAGCAAAGTTTGGAATCAAAAATAGGGTTCTCAGTTAACATAGTACCAGCAAAGTTTAAAGCATATATGGGAGGAGGAGTTTGAGCAGTGGATTCCCCTAACTTAGTCTGGTGTAACAAGTTCATCAACTGGTCATAATCTTGTCTGCTCAACCCTGGTATCACAGAGCTCTGGCCATCTATTCTTGCAACAGATTGATGGCTAGCAGGAGGATTCCTTTGAGGAACAGACAACAATCCATTAGAAATAGGAGAATCCAGACCAGTACTCAGGTGAGCAGCAGCAGGTCTCCTTCCCTTGTTAAAAGTGGTACTTTGTGGATACCCATGGATCTTGAAGCACTTATCAATTAAGTGTCCAGATTTTTTACAGTATCTACAAACTAAAGGTCCCCTGACTTGGTCAAAATTGACCCTCTGTTGGTCAAAATTGACTCTCTGTCTGAAAGGAGGAGGAGGAATAGACACTGTGGCCTTGTTAAATCCAACAGGCTGCCTATTAGTATGTACATTAAAAGAGACAGAGTCTGGATTAAAATGAGAAGAAGACTGGACTTATCTTTGTTTCTCATCATTAAGGACCATATTATAGACATTATCAAGAGAAGGAGGAGGCTACATCATCAAAAGATTACTCCTGACCCCCATATATGCTTCATTCAGACCCATTAAAAACTGAAAGACCTTATTATCATCACTTTCCTGCACTATACCATCTTTTGCAGCGCAAATACACCTTTAACCATGATTAACACACATAGAATCAAGCTCATCCCATAGACCTTTTAACTTATTAAAATAGGAAGCTATATCAAAGGACCCTTGAGAGGTGTGGGACAACTCTCTTTTCAGTTCAAAGATTTTGGTCCTGTTTGCAGTGCCATATCTGGCCTGGAGTTGGGACCATATGCTTTGTGCAGTGTCAGAGTACTGCACAGATTCAGCAATTGCAGGGGAGAGGGAAGCAGTCAACCAAGAAATCACCATGTTGTTGCACCTATCCCACAACCTCTGTTGAACCACATTAGTGGCAGGTCGGGAGTATGTGCCATCAACAAAACCGATTTTGTTTTTGGCTGATAAGGCAACAATCATTTTACGTCTCCAGCCCCCATAACCACTACCCGAGAAGGGAGTGGGAACGAGAGATACCCCAGGGACATCAGAAGAATATACAAAAAGGGGACTGGAAGAGTCTACAGAAGGGGAGGCACCAGTATTTGTGTTAGAAGCCATAGTCAATGAACCGGCTTAAAAGAACAACTTTTCAACAAACAAATTATAACCAAATCAGGTATTCACACACAATAACCAACAAACAGAGTATAACCAAATCAGGTATTCACAGACAACACCAGATGCTCACATACACAGAGTCAGATAATCACATACAATACCGAAGATAAGGACAGAGTTACCCTGCTTCTTCGCGACCGGAGAAGATCGGCCTTCAAACAACAGATAAAACCTAGGTATAAAGCCCTAGGTGTAACCTTGGAAATCGTTACTGAAAATGTGGTCAGGAACGTCGGAGAGGCACCCAAAACGTCCACTGAGTGAGAATCGATCCACCGGAAAGCAGTAGAACCCTAGGTTAAACCACCAGAAACCCTAGAAGCCGATAGGTCACCGAGAAACCACCCAAAATCAGCAGAAAACCACTCAGAATGTTCGGGTGAAGAAAATATACTCAAATATCATGACGAAAAACTCGGAAAAGCATCCGATCTAGGTCAAAGCCATCATCGACCATAAGGTCTCAGAAAAAGCCCTAGAAAATCTCAAAAAAGAGTTCAACCAAGACAACGAGATATAGAGAAACATAATCGGATCATCGTCTAGGCTCTGATACCATGTAAACATTGATATTAGACCGAGAAATCATAGAAAACATAGAGAGAGAAAGTAGAGAGAAGTCAGAGCATATCGGAACTCTCTGGAAGATGAGAGGTGTTATTACAGAGAAAAGAAAGAAAATGAACACTCGGTAGGTGAGAAAAATATCTCACCTACATATATACATGTTATACACGGACGGGTCGGGTCGGGTGATCCGGCCCAAAATTAAATAATGACAATTGGGCTCAGACACAAAATCATCACAGCCCAGTTACAACCCAATTACAAGGTATACCATGGATATATCAAAATTATACACTGAATATACACAAAAATATACAAGCATATACAAAGCTAAATCATGTAGCTTCTCTCATCTCAACAAAAAGGGCTGCGTTGGTAAGTGTCGGCGTCCTGTATTAGTCCTGGCGGTATAAATTCTCCTTTCACCTTATAAAGTAAATACAGTAGCAGCTGTTGATCGTTTGGAACAAATCTGTAACCTATTGGGTATTGTTTCATGTATTGATGAGAACCTTCTTTTTCTTCAGACATGGCCTGGTTTCTTTGTTTCTATGTGTAAAATTTCCCTAGCTTATTGGTAATTTCCTGATAGATAATATTATTTTTCTATTTTTTTTGTTAGGATAGTTTGATAACTAGTGATGCGTACATGCTTTACATATCTGCGGACAAACTTTAGGCAAATATTATTTGATGTGTTTTAGTAGATTTAGGAATCCTATCTACGACATAATTTAGTTCTAAATTTTCCTTTATTTAGATGGTTTAGATTAAATAATACACGTGGCAATCTTTTAATTAGTTGATGGTGTGATAAGTTTATCTAATGGTGTAAATAACTTAGTCCAATGAGAATGCATAAGCCTTAATTAAACTCTAGATAGAAATAAAATTATGAAAACCAATTTGTGATTATATTGCACGTAAGGAAAGATGCTAAGGTAGTTTTTGTTACCACTGTTACCTTCCGCTGTCATCTCTTTTCTTTCTTTCTTGACACGCACTCCTCCGTCTCTCTCTCTCGCGCGCGAAAATTTGGCTTAATTTTATTAACCTTTTTGATTTAGGAAATAATATCAAATCCTCCTTTACATTAAAATCTTTATAAAAGAAAAGGACAATAATAACCATAATAAGAGGTAAATAACAGCCTCAAATGTTTGAAATATAAGTTTTCAAACGTTATAAAAAAAAAACTACAAAAGTATTTTTGAAACGGGAGCAAATTTCCGTTAAACTCATAAATAATTTAAAATTGAACTATAAAATTTAAATCCTGGGCCGTCTTTACTTAAAAACAAACGATCAAATCATATATATTCAAACTTCTAAAACTCTCCGTAAATCAAAATGGAGCTCTGAAGTTGAAAAGAAACCAAAAGAAGTGAAGGAAGCTATAGACTTCCAATTTCTAAGTATATAGTCGACAGTAATTAATGAAGAACTCTAGAACTGTCAAAATAGACTTCGACAAGTGACAAAAAATTGCACGGCATATCCCTGACGGGAATGATTTTGGCGGAATGTTTCCATTTTTGACACTAAGCAAAATGTTTTCGTTTTTAAAACTTGAACACCGTAGCTTTTCAATATTTAAAACTTAAATTCTTATTTGGTGATGGAAAGTAGAAGGTTAATGATTCCTTATTGTTAAAATCATTTGAATGTTTATAATTTATATTTAAATCTTTTTGTTTAACTACGAATTTAGTGATTTATTGTAAAAAGAATTCTTAAAACTTTATTGTTGGACTTTAGAAAGTATTGACAAAGATAAAGTGAGTCTTTTTAAGTTGGTGTGATTGACTAAATTGGTGATTAAGGATAGTGTTGATTTGAGAGTTTTATGTCAAAATTGAGATCATTTGGAGAAGATTTTAGGTGGTTTGATCAAAATTAAAGTTGTAAGTTCGAAGAATACTTTGTTAAAACAGCTTAAGAGATAGAGTAAATATAACATAAGCTCTACCAATCCGATAGAAAAATCTCTGAAAAGCACAATCATGCCAACCTGGTAAACTTTGATGACAACCTAACAGATAGATAGAGTAATTATAGCATAAACTCTACCAATTCGGTAAGGAAACGTACACTAAAGAGCAATAATTATGTGCGGGTCGGGAGCTAGTTTTTAAATAATGTTAAATTTGGAGATATTAGACTATAACTGGCTCCTTATGGGACCATTCTTGTAAATCACCCTGCTTGCTCGCCGGCTCGCAAAGTCAATTCAACTTATCAACCACTAGCTGTGTGGGATAGACTGGCATTTTTTATCCCGCTTCAAATTACTTCTAGCCAAGACCGTGCCATTATTATTATAGGGGAGAAATTCAAAAATAGTCATATTTATAGGTGGTCATCTAAAAATAGCTACCGTTTCAAAAGCAATAGAAATTAGCTACTTTCCATCTAAAGATAATTATGAACGAAAATACTATTCAAAATTAGGAAAAATACTCCAGTATAATATACTGAAATTTCAGCATTAATATACTGGAATTTCAGTATATTATACTGGAGTTCCAGTATAATATATCGGTCCAATATAATATACTGAAACTTTTCTCGTGTTGGAGTTCCAGTACAATATGCGCTGAAAATTCATACATAGGTTGTGCACCAATTTCTAGTATATTTGCTGGACTTTCCGTGTTGCAGTAAAATAATGGCTAGTTTTCATTGACGTTACAAATACTGGCTATTTTTGAATGGCCAGTCCAAAAACCAACAAGGCCATGACTTATTATAGCCACCTCGTTCCTCTCCCAGAACCCTCTGTCTCTTCATTTCTTCTATTTTGCTCACCAGTTCAATCTTATTATATCGAAGGAAAACACAAGGTTAAGACAACTATAGGAGAAGGTAATTCAAGTACGAGAAACCAATTAGCGAACTGATGGACAATGTACTACTTCAAGATGTAAGTTATTTTCCTACTTGTGTGTGTCCCAATAGGTTTAAGGTCCATAATTAATATTTAATTAATGAGCAAATCTTATCCGTCCGATCAGTTACTAGATGGACGTACCAGATTAAATAAGAACCTCTATAAATTGGTCATCTCTCCACCCATTAGGGTTACTGTATTTTTATTCTCTCTTTCATCACTAAGTCGGTGATAACGAAAGCTAGGGCAAGGGGTGAGAAACTAATTTCAGTTAACGCTTCCGCTTCACGATGATGTCTTATGGTTCATGTATATTTTCTATGACGATTATATGTAGATTATCATGTTCAAGATCCTGGTATGCAATTAACGTTTATGTCTAACATGTGGTATCATGAGCATGGTGTTGAAAATTGATTCAAAAATGTTTGACCAAGTCTTTAGAAGTTTGTTAGTTGGTTTCCTTTATTTAAGCAAGTTTAGATATTGAATAGCTCTAGTGGGTAAGTGGATTAGTGGAGCTAAATTTTAGTATTTTTAGTTTCTTTGGAAGCCTATTTATAGGCAGTTCTTTTACGCTTTGTTGCATTAGAAAATACAAGAATTGCAGTAGTTTTTCATCCCTTTTGCTCTATTTTTTTTTTACTTTCTCCTTATAATTCTTTTCTATCCAATAACTATGGTACCAGAGCTCAGTTCTTTCTAAAATTGAGTAAGTATTTGAATGAAACTAGAGACAAAGTATGACATCAAAAGAAAAATGGCCGTGAATGGTATTTCATCATCTTCACAGCCACTCGTTCCAATTTTTACTGGTGAAAAGTATGAGTTTTGGAGTATCAAAATGAAAACTCTTTTCAAATCACAAGGAGTTTGGGAGCTGGTGGAAGCAGAGTTTGTGGATCAACCAAGCTCTAACGAAGAAGTGGAAAAATGAAAGAGATAAAAAAGAAGGATGCCAAAGCACTTTGTTTCATTCAACAAACAATCCATGCCACAATCTTTTCAAGAATTGCAGCAGCAACTACGTCTTCACAGGCATGGAAGATTTTGAAGAAGGAATTTCAAGGTTCAGCTAAAGTAATTACGGTAAAATTGCAAACTTACCATCGTGAATTTGAATCTCTTCGTATGAAAAGTAATGAATCTGTTCAAACTTATTTTTCTAGAGTTTCTTCTCTTGTTAATCAAATGAAGTCTTACGGTGAAGACATATCTGAAGAAATTGTTGTTGCAAAAGTTTTAAGGGGTCTTACTCCAAAGTTTGAACATGTTGTTGTTGCGATTGAGGAATCTCATGACTTATATGATTATTATTTTGATGAACTAATGAATTTTGCAAGCTCATGAAGAAAGGCTCCTAAGGTTACATGAAAAAACTGAAGAGAAGGCATTTCAGGTGAAGGGAGAGTCCACCAATCAAAAAGATAAGTCAGAAATTTTTTCTAATCGTGGTCGTGGCAGGGGTGGTTTTCGAGGAAGAGGTCGTGGAAGAGGTCGAGATAGAAGAGGATCAAACAAAGAGAAGGAAAATAGGATATTTTTTTGCAATTACTGCATAAAGCCAGGTCATAAGGAAGCTTATTTTTGGCAAAAGCAGAAATATGAAAATAACCAAACAAGTTTTGCAGAAAAAAAATGACGATGAGAGTAAGTTGTTTATGGCATTTTATTGTGAAAAAGAAATTCCTAACGATGTTTGGATTTTGGACAGTGGATATTCCAATCATATGTCTGGAATAAGATCATTGTTCAAAGAACTTGACTAGTCCAAAAAATCAGACGTGAGGCTAGGAGACAACAAGAAGATCCAAGTTGAAAGTAGAGGTACTGTTAGCAGTAGAACCAGCCAAGGTAATGCTAAGATATTAGAAGATCTGACGTTTGTTCCTAGTCTATCTCATAATTTGCTTAGCATTGGATAATTAATGGTTAGCGGATACTTGATTTCTTTTTATGATGGTTTTTGCATTATTAGAAGTAAAAAATCTGGACAAACCATTGCTACAATTCCAATGACTAACAACAAAATATTTCCTTAAAAAGTTTTAATGGTAGATAAATGTGCTATGGTTGCTAGTAGTGATGATGATACTAGACTGTGGCATTTGCGTTATGGAAATCAAAAAAACAACCAGTTGTCTCTCTTTCATCTGCTGAAGCTGAGTACAGGGCTTTAAGCAAGGTTACAGCTGAATTATCTTGGCTCTCTCGCTTACTTGCTGATCTTGGGGTATCTGTTCCTTCTCCTATTTCTGTTTTTTGTGATAGTCAGGCTGCTGTTCACATTGCTAATAACCCTGTTTTCCATGAGCGTACTAAGCATATTGAGGTGGATTGTCATTATGTTCGCACTTTGTTACACAATGGTTTCCTCAAGCTTTCCCATGTTTCTACTTCTCGGTAGCTGGCTGATCTATTGACCAAGGCTTTATCTGGGACTGCTCTCTCTCCTCTTTTGTCCAAGTTGATGGTGGTTTCCCCCCCTTCAACTTGAGGGGGGGTGTTGAGATATATATAGGCGATGATGATAAACCCCCGTTAAGGGTCAATAAGGGAGTCATATCTGAGCCTAATAGGCTACTTATGTAATTAGGCTATTCTTGTAATTAGCTAATTTTCTGTAGTTAGGCTATATGTGTAAATAGGCTATTTCTGTAATTGATTAGGCTACATTTGCAAAGGCTATATTTGATATATAGTCTTAGGGGTCATTTGGACAGACCTGAGGGGTCATTTCTCTGATAAAAATATCTGAGTCTCTTCGAGACTCTTCCGATGCTCTCCCTTCTCTCTACTTTCTCTTTCTAAATTTCTTCGATATTGAGCATGTTTTCATGGTATCAGAGCCTGTATAATGATCCGATGATGCTCTTGTGTGAATCAATGGTTCATTTGAACTATTTTCTGATAAAAAATTCGAGGTTTTTCTGAGATCGATGATGTTTTTGTCCCTATTAGGGTTCTTCCGAGTCTCTACCTTCACGATCTATGACTGTTCCTTCTCTATTGAACGGTTCAATCGTTTATTGTGAAATTTTCGGAGATTTTCCAGTGAGTTTTCAACCTCTAGGGTTTTCTGGTGGTCAAATCGGTTGTTTGATTGCCATCCGGTGGTTTGATACTCATTTTGCTGAGGTTTTGGTTATTGTCGGTACTGTTGCGACATCATTGACGGTATTTGCGGTAAAGTTTTGACGGTTACTCCTAGGGTTCATACCTAGGGTTTTATCTGTTGTTAAAGGCCGATCTTCTCCGGTTGCGAAGAAGGACGGTAACCTCGTTCCTATTCTTTGGTTGTGATTCTTTGACTGTGCGTGTGATTGTTTGATTCTAGCTGTGAATAACCTCTTTGAGTTGTGAGTACTGATTGTGTAGATTGTGAATATTGATTTTGGTGATATTTGCAAAAGGTTTAATTCATTTGAGCATGGCTGCTAACATGAATGCTGGTGGTTCTGGTGGTAACTCTGGTTCTATCGATCCTTCCAGTCCTTTGTTTGTACATTCTTCTGATGTGCCTGGTGCATGCCTTGTTCCCACTCCTTTCTCAGGTAGTGGTTATGGAGGTTGGAAACGTAAGATGACTATGGCTTTATCTGCTAAAAATAAAATTTGTTTCATTGATGGTTCCTTTTCCCGACCTAGTAATAATGTGAGCCAACAGAGGTTGTGGGATAGATGTAACATGCTAGTTATGTCATGGTTAACTTCTTCTGTGTCATCTCAAATAGCTGATAGCGTTCAATATTCTGACACTGCTCAAAGCATGTGGTCTCAACTTGAGAAAAGATATGGTACCCCTAATAAAACCAAAATCTTTGAGCTTAAAAGGGAACTTTCTCAGACATCCCAAGGCTCCCTTGATATAGCCTCATACTTCAACAAACTCAAAAGTTTGTGGGATGAATTGGGGACAATGTGCCCAAACCATGGACGGAGGTGCACTTGTGCTGCCAAGAATGGTATTATTGAGGAAGATGATGAAAACAAGATTTATCAGTTTCTTATGGGATTGAATGAGACATATTAGGGAGTAAGGAGTAATTTGTTAATGATGCAGCAATTTCCTTCCCTTGACAGTGTTTATAATATTGTGCTCAATGATGAGAAACAGAGACAATCAAGTCTGTCTCTCATATCAGCCCAGACTCTATGTCTTTTAATGTTCACGCTGACAGGCCTCCTGCTGGGTCCAACCAGGGTAAATTACCTTGTTTCCCTTCCTAATGGTTATAAAGTAAAGGTAACTTGTACAGGATCATTTGCATTGACTTCTTCTCTTACTCTTCACAATGTGCTCTTGGTCCCTTCTTTCAAACATAATTTGATTTCTGTTCATAAGTTGATGAAACAATTGAATTGCTTGGTTCTATTCACACCAATCTCATGTCTCCTTTACCTGTTACAGGACCGTTCTCTGAAGAGGCTTCTGGATCTTGGTAAAGAGGAGGCTGGTCTGTACAAGTACTCTTGGTCACCTCCTTCCTCTTCTGCCTCTTCCAAGCCCTCTTCTACTTTTGAGCATAGTGTTTCAAATGTTTGTAATGATGATGTTGTTTCTGATAGCAAACATTTTAGCTCAATTGTGCAATCTTCCAGTTGTAATAATGCTGCTAATGCTGATATGAACTATATTTGGCATTTGAGATTAGCTCACACTTCCTTTGCTAATATGAAACATGTTTCTGGTTTACCTTTTTCTTTTGCTGCTAAACAACCTTTTCCTTGTTCTATTTGTCCTATGGCAAAACAAACCAGACTGCCTTTCCCTGATAGTAGCACTAGCACTACTAAACCCTTCCAACTTATACATGTAGATACTTGGGGCCCTTATCATACTTCCACTTCCCTTGGCAGTAATTACTTTCTCACCATAGTTGATGATTTTTCTAGGGCCACCTGGACACACCTGATGGGTTCTAAAAGTAATGCCTTCCCTCTGCTTAAATCTTTTATCTCCTATGTTCACACTCAGTTCCATTCCATGGTCCAGGTTGTCAGGAGTGATAATGCCCTGGAACTGGGTTCCAGTGCAGAAGGGATTTCCTTTTTTAGTGAACTTGGGATTGTGCATCAAACAACCTGTCCTCATTCCCCTCAACAGAATGGGGTTGTTGAAAAAAAGCACAGATCTTTACTTGAAACTTGTAGAGCTCTTCTTTTCCAGTCTGGTTTGCCTATATCATTTTGGGGAGATTGTTTGTTAACTGCCACTTACATCATTAATAGATTACCATCTAGAGTTCTTCACTATAAATCACCTCATGAATTGTTACATGGTTATCCTCCTTCCTATTCTCACCTAAGGGTTTTTGGTTGTTTAGCTTATGCTGCTGTCCCTATCTCTCAAAGGGACAAACTGAAGTCTAGAGCTCACTCTTGTGTTTTTATTAGTTACCCTTTTGGTAAGAAAGGTTACAAACTGTATGATTTGAATTCTAAGAAATGCTTTGTCTCTAGAGATGTTGTCTTTCATGAAACACATTTTCCCTTTAAATCTGCACCTCCATCTTCCTCTCCTCCTCCACCTATTCCCCTTTCTGATGACATCCTTGAACAATCTTTTATATTACCATCTTCCAGTGATTCTACCCCTTCTTCTCCTTCTAGTTCTCCTCCTGCCTCTCCTGTATCCATTCCTTCCCCTTTTTTTAATCCTAATGTTTCTCCTCCTGATTTACCTGTCTCTCAGCCTCTTCCCATGCCCAGAAAATCCACTAGACACCACAATCCCCCTTCTTACCTCAAAGATTATGTTTGCCAGCTTCCAACCTTCTCTGGCTCCTCTTCCTCTAATTTGGAATCTGAACCCATGTATTACTCTCAAGCTGCATCTGTACCAGCTTGGCAGGATGCCATGAGAAAGGAATTTGATGCATTGGATGCTAACCACACTTGGGATATTGTGCATCATCCTCCAGGCAAGAAACCTATTGGCTGTAAGTGGGTTTACAAAATCAAATATAAATCTGATGGTACTATTGAGAGATATAAGGCAAGGTTGGTTATTAGAGGTGATACACAGGTTGAGGGTGTGGACTTTACAGACACATTTTCTCCTGTTGTCAAGATGACTTCAGTGAAATGCATTATTGCAGTGGCTGTTAAGAACCACTGGCCATTGTATCAGCTTGATGTTAACAATGCTTTCCTTCAAGGTGATTTAGATGAGGAAGTGTATATGAAACTTCCTCCAGGTTTGGTGGTATCTGATTCTGCTTCTCCCTCTTCTTCTTCTACTTCTTCTTCTTCTCTTCCTTTGGTTTGCAAACTAAAGAAATCTTTGTATGGGCTCAGGCAGGCCTCCAGGCAGTGGTATGCTAAACTGTCATCTGCTCTTCATTCCAGAGGTTACAGGCATTCTTTAAATGATTATTCTTTATTTTTAAAAGGTACTCCTGATTCCCTTGTTGTGGTTGCTGTGTATGTTGATGACATTATTGTAACTGGGCATGACTGTGATGAGATTGCTGCCTTAAAAGTCTTCTTGGATGATACTTTCAAAATCAAGGATTTGGGGTCATTGCATTATTTTTTGGGTGTTGAGTTAAACATGTCCCTGGTGGGATACATCTGAATCAGCATAAGTATGTTACTGATTTGTTGCATGCTTTTGACTGTGTCTCTGTTTCCCCTGTTGTCTCCCCTCTGAACATTTCTATCAAACTACATGCTGATTCTGGTGATCTTTTGCCCGCTCATGACCAGTTCAGGAGTCTTGTTGGCAAATTATTGTTCTTATCCCATACTCGACCTGATATATGCTTTGCCGTGCAACATCTGAGTCAATATCTTAAATGCCCAAGGGTTCCCCATATGTCTGCTGCTATGCATGTTTTGAGGTATCTTAAATGCACTCCATCTTTGGGTCTCTTTTACTCTGATGTTGCTGATTATTCTGTGACTGGGTACTCTGATAGTGACTGGGCAGCTTGTCCTGACACTAGAAGGTCTGTTACTGGTTTTTGTGTGTTGTTGGGTGGTAGTCTGATCAGTTGGAAATCAAAAAAACAACCAGTTGTCTCTCTTTCATCTGCTGAAGCTGAGTACAGGGCTTTAAGCAAGGTTACAGCTGAATTATCTTGGCTCTCTCGCTTACTTGCTGATCTTGGGGTATCCGTTCCTTCTCCTATTTCTGTTTTTTGTGATAGTCAGGCTGCTGTTTACATTGCTAATAACCCTGTTTTCCATGAGCGTACTAAGCATATTGAGGTGGATTGTCATTATGTTCGCACTTTGTTACACAATGGTTTCCTCAAGCTTTCCCATGTTTCTACTTCTCGGCAGCTGGCTGATCTATTGACCAAGGCTTTATCTGGGACTGCTCTCTCTCCTCTTTTGTCCAAGTTGATGGTGGTTTCCCCCCCTTCAACTTGAGGGGGGGTGTTGAGATATATATAGGCGATGATGATAAACCCCCATTAAGGGTCAATAAGGGAGTCATATCTGAGCCTAATAGGCTACTTATGTAATTAGGCTATTCTTGTAATTAGCTTATTTTCTGTATTTAGGCTATATGTGTAAATAGGCTATTTCTGTAATTGATTAGGCTACATTTGCAAAGGCTATATTTGATATATAGTCTTAGGGGTCATTTGGACAGACCTGAGGGGTCATTTCTCTGATAAAAATATCTGAGTCTCTTCGAGACTCTTCCGATGCTCTCCCTTCTCTCTACTTTCTCTCTCTAAATTTCTTCGATATTGAGCATGTTTTCATGGTATCAGAGCCTGTATAATGATCCGATGATGCTCTTGTGTGAATCAATGGTTCATTTGAACTATTTTCTGATAAAAAATTCGAGGTTTTTCTGAGATCGAAAGATCGATGATGCTTTTGACCCTATTAGGGTTCTTCCGAGTCTCTACCTTCACGATCTATGACTGTTCCTTCTCTATTGAACGGTTCAATCGTTTATTGTGAAATTTTCGGAGATTTTCCGGTGAGTTTTCAACCTCTAGGGTTTTCTGGTGGTCAAATCGGTTGTTTGATTGCCATCCGGTGGTTTGATACTCATTTTGCTGAGGTTTTGGTTATTGTCGGTACTGTTGCGACATCATTGACGGTATTTGCGGTAATGTTTTGACGGTTACTCCTAGGGTTCATACCTAGGGTTTTATCTGTTGTTAAAGGCCGATCTTCTCCGGTTGCGAAGAAGGACGGTAACCTCGTTCCTATTCTTTGGTTGTGATTCTTTGACTGTGTGTGTGATTGTTTGATTCTAGCTGTGAATAACCTCTTTGAGTTGTGAGTACTGATTGTGTAGATTGTGAATATTGATTTTGGTGATATTTGCAAAAAGGTTTAATTCATTTGAGCATGGCTGCTAACATGAATGCTGGTGGTTCTGGTGGTAACTCTGGTTCTATCGATCCTTCCAGTCCTTTGTTTGTACATTCTTCTGATGTGCCTGGTGCATGCCTTGTTCCCACTCCTTTCTCAGGTAGTGGTTATGGAGGTTGGAAACGTAAGATGACTATGGCTTTATCTGCTAAAAATAAAATTTGTTTCATTGATGGTTCCTTTTCCCGACCTAGTAATAATGTGAGCCAATAGAGGTTGTGGGATAGATGTAACATGCTAGTTATGTCATGGTTAACTTCTTCTGTGTCATCTCAAATAGCTGATAGCGTTCAATATTCTGACACTGCTCAAAGCATGTGGTCTCAACTTGAGAAAAGATATGGTACCCCTAATAAAACCAAAATCTTTGAGCTTAAAAGGGAACTTTCTCAGACATCCCAAGGCTCCCTTGATATAGCCTCATACTTCAACAAACTCAAAAGTTTGTGGGATGAATTGGGGACAATGTGCCCAAACCATGGACAGAGGTGCACTTGTGCTGCCAAGAATGGTATAATTGAGGAAGATGATGAAAACAAGATTTATGAGTTTCTTATGGGATTGAATGAGACATATTAGGGAGTAAGGAGTAATTTGTTAATGATGCAGCAATTTCCTTCCCTTGACAGTGTTTATAATATTGTGCTCAATGATGAGAAACAGAGACAAGTCAAGTCTGTCTCTCATATCAGCCCAGACTCTATGTCTTTTAATGTTCACGCTGACAGGCCTCCTGCTGGGTCCAACCAGGGTAAATTACCTTGTTTCCCTTCCTAATGGTTATAAAGTAAAGGTAACTTGTACAGGATCATTTGCATTGACTTCTTCTCTTACTCTTCACAATGTGCTCTTGGTCCCTTCTTTCAAACATAATTTGATTTCTGTTCATAAGTTGATGAAACAATTGAATTGCTTGGTTCTATTCACACCAACCTCATGTCTCCTTTACCTGTTACAGGACCTTTCTCTGAAGAGGCTTCTGGATCTTGGTAAAGAGGAGGCTGGTCTGTACAAGTACTCTTGGTCACCTCCTTCCTCTTCTGCCTCTTCCAAGCCCTCTTCTACTTTTGAGCATAGTGTTTCAAATGTTTGTAATGATGATGTTGTTTCTGATAGCAAACATTTTAGCGCAATTGTGCAATCTTCCAGTTGTAATAATGCTGCTAATGCTGATATGAACTATATTTGGCATTTGAGATTAGCTCACACTTCCTTTGCTAATATGAAACATGTTTCTGGTTTACCTTTTTCTTTTGCTGCTAAACAACCTTTTCCTTGTTCTATTTGTCCTATGGCAAAACAAACCAGACTGCCTTTCCCTGATAGTAGCATTAGCACTACTAAACCCTTCCAACTTATACACGTAGATACTTGGGGCCCTTATCATACTTCCACTTCCCTTGGGAGTAAGTACTTTCTCACCATAGTTGATGATTTTTCTAGGGCCACCTGGACACACCTGATGGGTTCTAAAAGTAATGCCTTCCCTCTGCTTAAATCTTTTATCTCCTATGTTCAGACTCAGTTCCATTCCATGGTCCAGGTTGTCAGGAGTGATAATGCCCTGGAACTGGGTTCCAGTGTAGAAGGGATTTCCTTTTTTAGTGAACTTGGGATTGTGCATCAAACAACCTGTCCTCATTCCCCTCAACAGAATGGGGTTGTTGAAAGAAAGTACAGATCTTTACTTGAAACTTGTAGAGCTCTTCTTTTCCAGTCTGGTTTGCCAATATCATTTTGGGGAAATTGTTTGTTAAATGCCACTTACATCATTAATAGATTACCATCTAGAGTTCTTCACTATAAATCACCTCATGAATTGTTACATGGTTCTCCTCCTTCCTATTCTCACCTAAGGGTTTTTGGTTGTTTAGCTTATGCTGCTGTCCCTATCCCTCAAAGGGACAAACTGAAGTCTAGAGCTCACTCTTGTGTTTTTATTGGTTACCCTTTTGGTAAGAAAGGTTACAAACTGTATGATTTGAATTCTAAGAAATGCTTTGTCTCTAGAGGTGTTGTCTTTCATGAAACACATTTTCCCTTTAAATCTGCACCTCCATCTTCCTCTCCTCCTCCACCTATTCCCCTTTCTGATGACATCCTTGAACAATCTTTTATATTACCATCTTCCAGTGATTCTACCCCTTTTTCTCCTTCTAGTTCTCCTCCTGCCTCTCCTGTATGCATTCCTTCCCCTTTTTTAATCCTAATGTTTCTCCTCCTGATTTACCTGTCTCTCAGCCTCTTCCCATGCCCAGAAAATCCACTAGACACCACAATCCCCCTTCTTACCTCAAAGATTATGTTTGCCAGCTTCCAGCCTTCTCTGGCTCCTCTTCCTCTAATTTGGAATCTGAACCCATGTATTACTCTCAAGCTGCATCTGTACCAGCTTGGCAGGATGCCATGAGAAAGGAATTTGATGCATTGGATGCTAACCACACTTGGGACATTGTGCATCTTCCTCTAGGCAAGAAACCTATTGGCTGTAAGTGGGTTTACAAAATCAAATATAAATCTGATGGTACTATTGAGAGATATAAGGCAAGGTTGGTTATTAGAGGTGATACACAGGTTGAGGGTGTGGACTTTACAGACACATTTTCTCCTGTTGTCAAGATGACTTCAGTGAAATGCATTATTGCAGTGGCTGTTAAGAACCACTGGCCATTGTATCAGCTTGATGTTAACAATGCTTTCCTTCATGGTGATTTGGATGAGGAAGTGTATATGAAACTTCCTCCAGGTTTGGTGGTATCTGATTCTGCTTCTCCCTCTTCTTCTTCTTCTACTTCTTCTTCTTCTCTTCCTTTGGTTTGCAAACTAAAGAAATCTTTGTATGGGCTCAGGCAGGCCTCCAGGCAGTGGTATGCTAAACTGTCATCTGCTCTTCATTCCAGAGGTTACATGCACTCTTTGAATGATTATTCTTTATTTTTAAAAGGTACTCCTGATTCCCTTGTTGTGGTTGCTGTGTATGTTGATGACATTATTGTAACTGGGCATGACTGTGATGAGATTGCTGCCTTAAAAGTCTTCATGGATGATACTTTCAAAATCAAGGATTTGGGGTCATTGCATTATTTTTTGGGTCTTGAGGTTAAACATGTCCCTGGTGGGATACATCTGAATCAACATAAGTATGTTACTGATTTGTTGCATGCTTTTGACTGTGTCTCTGTTTCCCCTGTTGTCTCCCCTCTGAACATTTCTATCAAACTACATGCTGATTCTGGTGATCTTTTGCCCGCTCCTGACCAGTTCAGGAGTCTTGTTGGCAAATTATTGTTCTTAACCCATACTCGACCTGATATATGCTTTGCCGTGCAACATCTGAGTCAATATCTTAAATGCCCAAGAGTTCCCCATATGTCTGCTGCTATGCATGTTTTGAGGTATCTTAGAGGCACTCCATCTTTGGGTCTCTTTTACTCTGATGTTGCTGATTATTCTGTGACTGGGTACTCTGATAGTGACTGGGCAGCTTGTCCTGACACTAGAAGGTCTGTTACTGGTTTTTGTGTGTTGTTGGGTGGTAGTCTGATCAGTTGGAAATAAAAAAAACAACCAGTTGTCTCTCTTTCATCTGCTGAAGCTGAGTACAGGGCTTTAAGCAAGGTTACAGCTGAATTATCTTGGCTCTCTCGCTTACTTGCTGATCTTGGGGTATCTGTTCCTTCTCCTATTTCTGTTTTTTGTGATAGTCAGGCTGCTGTTCACATTGCTAATAACCCTGTTTTCCATGAGCGTACTAAGCATATTGAGGTGGATTGCCATTATGTTCGCACTTTGTTACACAATGGTTTCCTAAAGCTTTCCCATGTTTCTACTTCTCGGCAGCTGGCTGATCTATTGACCAAGGCTTTATCTGGGACTGCTCTCTCTCCTCTTTTGTCCAAGTTGATGGTGGTTTCCCCCCCTTCAACTTGAGGGGGGTGTTGAGATATATATAGGCGATGATGATAAACCCCCGTTAAGGGTCAATAAGGGAGTCATATCTGAGCCTAATAGGCTACTTATGTAATTAGGCTATTCTTGTAATTAGCTTATTTTCTGTAGTTAGGCTATATGTGTAAATAGGCTATTTCTGTAATTGATTAGGCTACATTTGCAAAGGCTATATTTGATATATAGTCTTAGGGGTCATTTGGACAGACCTGAGGGGTCATTTCTTTGATAAAAATATCTGAGTCTCTTCGAGACTCTTCCGATGCTCTCCCTTCTCTCTACTTTCTCTATCTAAATTTCTTCGATATTGAGCATGTTTTCATGGTATCAGAGCCTGTATAATGATCCGATGATGCTCTTATGTGAATCAATGGTTCATTTGAACTATTTTCTGATAAAAAATTCGAGGTTTTTCTGAGATCGAAAGATCGATGATGTTTTTGACCCTATTAGGGTTCTTCCGAGTCTCTACCTTCACGATCTATGACTGTTCCTTCTCTATTGAACGGTTCAATCGTTTATTGTGAAATTTTCGGAGATTTTCCGGTGAGTTTTCAACCTCTAGGGTTTTCTGGTGGTCAAATCGGTTGTTTGATTGCCATCCGGTGGTTTGATACTCATTTTGCTGAGGTTTTGGTTATTGTCGGTACTGTTGCGACATCATTGACGGTATTTGCGGTAAAGTTTTGACGGTTACTCCTAGGGTTCATACCTAGGGTTTTATCTGTTGTTAAAGGCCGATCTTCTCCGGTTGCGAAGAAGGACGGTAACCTCGTTCCTATTCTTTGGTTGTGATTCTTTGACTCTGTGTGTGATTGTTTGATTCTAGCTGTGAATAACCTCTTTGAGTTGTGAGTACTGATTGTGTAGATTGTGAATATTGATTTTGGTGATATTTGCAAAAGGTTTAATTCATTTGAGCATGGCTGCTAACATGAATGCTGGTGGTTCTGGTGGTAACTCTGGTTCTATCGATCCTTCCAGTCCTTTGTTTGTACATTCTTCTGATGTGCCTGGTGCATGCCTTGTTCCCACTCCTTTCTCAGGTAGTGGTTATGGAGGTTGGAAACGTAAGATGACTATGGCTTTATCTGCTAAAAATAAAATTTGTTTCATTGATGGTTCCTTTTCCCGACCTAGTAATAATGTGAGCCAACAGAGGTTGTGGGATAGATGTAACATGCTAGTTATGTCATGGTTAACTTCTTCTGTGTCATCTCAAATAGCTGATAGCGTTCAATATTCTGACACTGCTCAAAGCATGTGGTCTCAACTTGAGAAAAGATATGGTACCCCTAATAAAACCAAAATCTTTGAGCTTAAAAGGGAACTTTCTCAGACATCCCAAGGCTCCCTTGATATAGCCTCATACTTCAACAAACTCAAAAGTTTGTGGGATGAATTGGGGACAATGTGCCCAAACCATGGACAGAGGTGCACTTGTGCTGCCAAGAATGGTATAATTGAGAAAGATGATGAAAACAAGATTTATCAGTTTCTTATGGGATTGAATGAGACATATTAGGGAGTAAGGAGTAATTTGTTAATGATGCAGCAATTTCCTTCCCTTGACAGTGTTTATAATATTGTGCTCAATGATGAGAAACAGAGACAAGTCAAGTCTGTCTCTCATATCAGCCCAGACTCTATGTCTTTTAATGTTCACGCTGACAGGCCTCCTGCTGGGTCCAACCAGCGTAAATTACCTTGTTTCCCTTCCTAATGGTTATAAAGTAAAGGTAACTTGTACAGGATCATTTGCATTGACTTCTTCTCTTACTCTTCACAATGTGCTCTTGGTCCCTTCTTTCAAACATAATTTGATTTCTGTTCATAAGTTGATGAAACAATTGAATTGCTTGGTTCTGTTCACACCAACCTCATGTCTCCTTTACCTGTTACAGGACCTTTCTCTGAAGAGGCTTCTGGATCTTGGTAAAGAGGAGGCTGGTCTGTACAAGTACTCTTGGTCACCTCCTTCCTCTTCTGCCTCTTCCAAGCCCTCTTCTACTTTTGAGCATAGTGTTTCAAATGTTTGTAATGATGATGTTGTTTCTGATAGCAAACATTTTAGCTCAATTGTGCAATCTTCCAGTTGTAATAATGCTGCTAATGCTGATATGAACTATATTTGGCATTTGAGATTAGCTCACACTTCCTTTGCTAATATGAAACATGTTTCTGGTTTACCTTTTTCTTTTGCTGCTAAACAACCTTTTCCTTGTTCTATTTGTCCTATGGCAAAACAAACCAGACTGCCTTTCCCTGATAGTAGCATTAGCACTACTAAACCCTTCCAACTTATACATGTAGATACTTGGGGCCCTTATCATACTTCCACTTCCCTTGGGAGTAAGTACTTTCTCACCATAGTTGATGATTTTTCTAGGGCCACCTGGACACACCTGATGGGTTCTAAAAGTAATGCCTTCCCTCTGCTTAAATCTTTTATCTCCTATGTTTAGACTCAGTTCCATTCCATGGTCCAGGTTGTCAGGAGTGATAATGCCCTGGAACTGGGTTCCAGTGCAGAAGGGATTTCCTTTTTTAGTGAACTTTGGATTGTGCATCAAACAACCTGTCCTCATTCCCCTCAACAAAATGGGGTTGTTGAAAGAAAGCACAGATCTTTACTTGAAACTTGTAGAGCTCTTCTTTTCCAGTCTGGTTTGCCTATATCATTTTGGGGAGATTGTTTGATAACTGCCACTTACATCATTAATAGATTACCATCTAGAGTTCTTCTCTATAAATCACCTCATGAATTGTTACATGGTTCTCCTCCTTCCTATTCTCACCTAAGGGTTTTTGGTTGTTTAGCTTATGCTGCTGTCCCTATCCCTCAAAGGGACAAACTGAAGTCTAGAGCTCACTCTTGTGTTTTTATTGGTTACCCTTTTGGTAAGAAAGGTTACAAACTGTATGATTTGAATTCTAAGAAATGCTTTGTCTCTAGAGGTGTTGTCTTTCATGAAACACATTTTCCCTTTAAATCTGCACCTCCATCTTCCTCTCCTCCTCCACCTATTCCCCTTTCTGATGACATCCTTGAACAATCTTTTATATTACCATCTTCCAGTGATTCTACCCCTTTTTCTCCTTCTAGTTCTCCTCCTGCCTCTCCTGTATCCATTCCTTCCCCTTTTTTTAATCCTAATGTTTCTCCTCCTGATTTACCTGTCTCTCAGCCTCTTCCCATGCCCAGAAAATCCACTAGACACCACAATCCCCCTTCTTACCTCAAAGATTATGTTTGCCAGCTTCCAGCCTTCTCTGGCTCCTCTTCCTCTAATTTGGAATCTGAACCCATGTATTACTCTCAAGCTGCATCTGTACCAGCTTGGCAGGATGCCATGAGAAAGGAATTTGATGCATTGGATGCTAAACACACTTGGGACATTGTGCATCTTCCTCCAGGCAAGAAACCTATTGGCTGTAAGTGGGTTTACATAATCAAATATAAATCTGATGGTACTATTGAGAGATATAAGGCAAGGTTGGTTATTAGAGGTGATACACCGGTTGAGTGTGTGGACTTTACAGACACATTTTCTCCTGTTGCCAAGATGACTTCAGTGAAATGCATTATTGCAGTGGCTGTTAAGAACCACTGGCCATTGTATCAGCTTGATGTTAACAATGCTTTCCTTCATGGTGATTTGGATGAGGAAGTGTATATGAAACTTCCTCCAGGTTTGGTGGTATGTGATTCATCTTCTTCCTCTTCTTCTTCTACTTCTTCTTCTTCTCTTCCTTTGGTTTGCAAACTAAAGAAATCTTTGTATGGGCTCAGGCAGGCCTCCAGGCAGTGGTATGCTAAACTGTCATCTGCTCTTCATTCCAGAGGTTACAGGCACTCTTTGAATGATTATTCTTTATTTTTAAAAGGTACTCCTGATTCCCTTGTTGTGGTTGCTGTGTATGTTGATGACATTATTGTAACTGGGCATGACTGTGATGAGATTGCTGCCTTAAAAGTCTTCTTGGATGATACTTTCAAAATCAAGGATTTGGGGTCATTGCATTATTTTTTGGGTCTTTAGGTTAAACATGTCCCTGGTGGGATACATCTGAATCAGCATAAGTATGTTACTGATTTGTTGCATGCTTTTGACTGTGTCTCTGTTTCCCCTGTTGTCTCCCCTCTGAACATTTCTATCAAACTACATGCTGATTCTGGTGATCTTTTGCCCGCTCCTGACCAGTTCAGGAGTCTTGTTGGCAAATTATTGTTCTTAACCCATACTCGACCTGATATATGCTTTGCCGTGCAACATCTGAGTCAATATCTTAAATGCCCAAGGGTTCCCCATATGTCTGCTGCTATGCATGTTTTGAGGTATCTTAGAGGCACTCCATCTTTGGGTCTCTTTTATTCTGATGTTGCTGATTATTCTGTGACTGGGTACTCTGATAGTGACTGGGCAGCTTGTCCTGACACTAGAAGGTCTGTTACTGGTTTTTGTGTGTTGTTGGGTGGTAGTCTGATCAGTTGGAAATAAAAAAAACAACCAGTTGTCACTCTTTCATCTGCTGAAGCTGAGTACAGGTCTTTAAGCAAGGTTACAGCTGAATTATCTTGGCTCTCTCGCTTACTTGCTGATCTTGGGGTATCTGTTCCTTCTCCTATTTCTGTTTTTTGTGATAGTCAGGCTGCTGTTCACATTGCTAATAACCCTGTTTTCCATGAGCGTACTAAGCATATTGAGGTGGATTGCCATTATGTTCGCACTTTGTTACACAATGGTTTCCTAAAGCTTTCCCATGTTTCTACTTCTCGGCAGCTGGCTGATCTATTGACCAAGGCTTTATCTGGGACTGCTCTCTCTCCTCTTTTGTCCAAGTTGATGGTGGTTTCCCCCCCTTCAACTTGAGGGGGGGTGTTGAGATATATATAGGCGATGATGATAAACCCCCGTTAAGGGTCAATAAGGGAGTCATATCTGAGCCTAATAGGCTACTTATGTAATTAGGCTATTCTTGTAATTAGCTTATTTTCTGTAGTTAGGCTATATGTGTAAATAGGCTATTTCTGTAATTGATTAGGCTACATTTGCAAAGGCTATATTTGATATATAGTCTTAGGGGTCATTTGGACAGACCTGAGGGGTCATTTCTTTGATAAAAATATCTGAGTCTCTTCGAGACTCTTCCGATGCTCTCCCTTCTCTCTACTTTCTCTCTCTAAATTTCTTCGATATTGAGCATGTTTTCATGGTATCAGAGCCTGTATAATGATCCGATGATGCTCTTATGTGAATCAATGGTTCATTTGAACTATTTTCTGATAAAAAATTCGAGGTTTTTCTGAGATCGAAAGATCGATGATGTTTTTGACCCTATTAGGGTTCTTCCGAGTCTCTACCTTCACGATCTATGACTGTTCCTTCTCTATTGAACGGTTCAATCGTTTATTGTGAAATTTTCGGAGATTTTCCGGTGAGTTTTCAACCTCTAGGGTTTTCTGGTGGTCAAATCGGTTGTTTGATTGCCATCCGGTGGTTTGATACTCATTTTGCTGAGGTTTTGGTTATTGTCGGTACTGTTGCGACATCATTGACGGTATTTGCGGTAAAGTTTTGACGGTTACTCCTAGGGTTCATACCTAGGGTTTTATCTGTTGTTAAAGGCCGATCTTCTCCGGTTGCGAAGAAGGACGGTAACCTCGTTCCTATTCTTTGGTTGTGATTCTTTGACTCTGTGTGTGATTGTTTGATTCTAGCTGTGAATAACCTCTTTGAGTTGTGAGTACTGATTGTGTAGATTGTGAATATTGATTTTGGTGATATTTGCAAAAGGTTTAATTCATTTGAGCATGGCTGCTAACATGAATGCTGGTGGTTCTGGTGGTAACTCTGGTTCTATCGATCCTTCCAGTCCTTTGTTTGTACATTCTTCTGATGTGCCTGGTGCATGCCTTGTTCCCACTCCTTTCTCAGGTAGTGGTTATGGAGGTTGGAAACGTAAGATGACTATGGCTTTATCTGCTAAAAATAAAATTTGTTTCATTGATGGTTCCTTTTCCCGACCTAGTAATAATGTGAGCCAACAGAGGTTGTGGGATAGATGTAACATGCTAGTTATGTCATGGTTAACTTCTTCTGTGTCATCTCAAATAGCTGATAGCGTTCAATATTCTGACACTGCTCAAAGCATGTGGTCTCAACTTGAGAAAAGATATGGTACCCCTAATAAAACCAAAATCTTTGAGCTTAAAAGGGAACTTTCTCAGACATCCCAAGGCTCCCTTGATATAGCCTCATACTTCAAAAAACTCAAAAGTTTGTGGGATGAATTGGGGACAATGTGCCCAAACCATGGACAGAGGTGCACTTGTGCTGCCAAGAATGGTATAATTGAGAAAGATGATGAAAACAAGATTTATCAGTTTCTTATGGGATTGAATGAGACATATTAGGGAGTAAGGAGTAATTTGTTAATGATGCAGCAATTTCCTTCCCTTGACAGTGTTTATAATATTGTGCTCAATGATGAGAAACAGAGACAAGTCAAGTCTGTCTCTCATATCAGCCCAGACTCTATGTCTTTTAATGTTCACGCTGACAGGCCTCCTGCTGGGTCCAACCAGGGTAAATTACCTTGTTTCCCTTCCTAATGGTTATAAAGTAAAGGTAACTTGTACAGGATCATTTGCATTGACTTCTTCTCTTACTCTTCACAATGTGCTCTTGGTCCCTTCTTTCAAACATAATTTGATTTCTGTTCATAAGTTGATGAAACAATTGAATTGCTTGGTTCTGTTCACACCAACCTCATGTCTCCTTTACCTGTTACAGGACCTTTCTCTGAAGAGGCTTCTGGATCTTGGTAAAGAGGAGGCTGGTCTGTACAAGTACTCTTGGTCACCTCCTTCCTCTTCTGCCTCTTCCAAGCCCTCTTCTACTTTTGAGCATAGTGTTTCAAATGTTTGTAATGATGATGTTGTTTCTGATAGCAAACATTTTAGCTCAATTGTACAATCTTCCAGTTGTAATAATGCTGCTAATGCTGATATGAACTATATTTGGCATTTGAGATTAGCTCACACTTCCTTTGCTAATATGAAACATGTTTCTGGTTTACCTTTTTCTTTTGCTGCTAAACAACCTTTTCCTTGTTCTATTTGTCCTATGGCAAAACAAACCAGACTGCCTTTCCCTGATAGTAGCATTAGCACTACTAAACCCTTCCAACTTATACATGTAGATACTTGGGGCCCTTATCATACTTCCACTTCCCTTGGCAGTAAGTACTTTCTCACCATAGTTGATGATTTTTCTAGGGCCACCTGGACACACCTGATGGGTTCTAAAAGTAATGCCTTCCCTCTGCTTAAATCTTTTATCTCCTATGTTTAGACTCAATTCCATTCCATGGTCCAGGTTGTCAGGAGTGATAATGCCCTGGAACTGGGTTCCAGTGCAGAAGGGATTTCCTTTTTTAGTGAACTTGGGATTGTGCATCAAACAACCTGTCCTCATTCCCCTCAACAGAATGGGGTTGTTGAAAGAAAGCACAGATCTTTACTTGAAACTTGTAGACCTCTTCTTTTCCAGTCTGGTTTGCCTATATCATTTTGGGGAGATTGTTTGTTAACTGCCACTTACATCATTAATAGATTACCATCTAGAGTTCTTCACTATAAATCACCTCATGAATTGTTACATGGTTATCCTCCTTCCTATTCTCACCTAAGGGTTTTTGGGTTGTTTAGCTTATGCTGCTGTCCCTATCCCTCAAAGGGACAAACTGAAGTCTAGAGCTCACTCTTGTGTTTTTATTGGTTACCCTTTTGGTAAGAAAGGTTACAAACTGTATGATTTGAATTCTAAGAAATGCTTTGTCTCTAGAGATGTTGTCTTTCATGAAACACATTTTCCCTTTAAATCTGCACCTCCATCTTCCTCTACTCCTCCACCTATTCCCCTTTCTGATGACATCCTTGAACAATCTTTTATATTACCATCTTCCAGTGATTCTACCCCTTTTTCTCCTTCTAGTTCTCCTCCTGTCTCTCCTGTATCCATTCCTTCCCCTTTTTTTAATCCTAATGTTTCTCCTCCTGATTTACCTGTCTCTCAGCCTCTTCCCATGCCCAAAAAATCCACTAGACACCACAATCCCCCTTCTTACCTCAAAGATTATGTTTGCCAGCTTCCAGCCTTCTCTGGCTCCTCTTCCTCTAATTTGGAATCTGAACCCATGTATTACTCTCAAGCTGCATCTGTACCAGCTTGGCAGGATGCCATGAGAAAGGAATTTGATGCATTGGATGCTAACCACACTTGGGACATTGTGCATCTTCCTCCAGGTAAGAAACCTATTGGCTGTAAGTGGTTTACAAAATCAAATATAAATCTGATGGTACTATTGAGAGATATAAGGCAAGGTTGGTTATTAGAGGTGATACACAGGTTGAGGGTGTGGACTTTACAGACACATTTTCTCCTGTTGTCAAGATGACTTCAGTGAAATGCATTATTGCAGTGGCTGTTAAGAACCACTGGCCATTGTATCAGCTTGATGTTAACAATGCTTTCCTTCATGGTGATTTGGATGAGGAAGTGTATATGAAACTTCCTCCAGGTTTGGTGGTATCTGATTCTGCTTCTCCCTCTTCTTCTTCTACTTCTTCTTCTTCTCTTCCTTTAGTTTGCAAACTAAAGAAATCTTTGTTTGGGCTCAGGCAGGCCTCCAGGCAGTGGTATGCTAAACTGTCATCTGCTCTTCATTCCAGAGGTTACAGGCACTCTTTGAATGATTATTCTTTATTTTTAAAAGGTACTCCTGATTCCCTTGTTGTGGTGGCTGTGTATGTTGATGACATTATTGTAACTGGGCATGACTGTGATGAGATTGCTGCCTTAAAAGTCTTCGTGGATGATACTTTCAAAATCAAGGATTTGGGGTAATTGCATTATTTTTTGGGTCTTGAGGTTAAACATGTCCCTGGTGGGATACATCTGAATCAGCATAAGTATGTTACTGATTTGCTTCATGCTTTTGACTGTGTCTCTGTTTCCCCTATTGTCTCCCCTCTGGACATTTCTATCAAACTACATGCTGATTCTGGTGATCTTTTGCCCGCTCCTGACCAGTTCAGGAGTCTTGTTGGCAAATTATTGTTCTTAACCCATACTCGACCTGATATATGCTTTGCCGTGCAACATCTGAGTCAATATCTTAAATGCCCAAGGGTTCCCCATATGTCTGCTGCTATGCATGTTTTGAGGTATCTTAAAGGCACTCCATCTTTGGGTCTCTTTTACTCTGATGTTGCTGATTATTTTGTGACTGGGTACTCTGATAGTGACTGGGCAGCTTGTCCTGACACTAGAAGGTCTGTTACTGGTTTTTGTGTGTTGTTGGGTGGTAGTCTGATCAGTTGGAAATCAAAAAAACAACCAGTTGTCTCTCTTTCATCTGCTGAAGCTGAGTACAGGGCTTTAAGAAAGGTTACAACTGAATTATCTTGGCTCTCTCGCTTACTTGCTGATCTTGGGGTATCCGTTCCTTCTCCTATTTCTGTTTTTTGTGATAGTCAGGCTGCTGTTCACATTGCTAATAACCCTGTTTTCCATGAGCGTACTAACCATATTGAGGTGGATTGTCATTATGTTCGCACTTTGTTACACAATGGTTTCCTCAAGCTTTCCCATGTTTCTACTTCTCGGCAGCTGGCTGATCTATTGACCAAGGCTTTATCTGGGACTGCTCTCTCTCCTCTTTTGTCCAAGTTGATGGTGGTTTCCCCCCCTTCAACTTGAGGGGGGGGGTGTTGAGATATATATAGGCGATGATGATAAACCCCCGTTAAGGGTCAATAAGGGAGTCATATCTGAGCCTAATAGGCTACTTATGTAATTAGGCTATTCTTGTAATTAGCTTATTTTCTGTAGTTAGGCTATATGTGTAAATAGGCTATTTCTGTAATTGATTAGGCTACATTTGCAAAGGCTATATTTGATATATAGTCTTAGGGGTCATTTGGACAGACCTGAGGGGTCATTTCTCTGATAAAAATATCTGAGTCTTTTCGACTCTTCCGATGCTCTCCCTTCTCTCTACTTTCTCTCTCTAAATTTCTTCGATATTGAGCATGTTTTCAGTTCTTGATCGAACACCATATGAAGCATGGAGAGGTAACAAACCCAAATGTAAGTCGCTTACATGTCTTTGGATGTGCAGCTTATGCTTTGGTGAATTCACAGGCTCGACGCAAGCTTGATGAAAAATTTGAAAAATATATCTTTGTTGGTTATAGCGCACAATCTAAAGCTTATAAGTTATGTAATCCAGTGAGTGAAAAAATTATAGTAATTTTGGAAATGAAAGTTCAAATATTCAATTGTTGCGCACTAATGATGTTGTTGATCAAGAGCATGTAGCAGATCCTTCTTCATCAGATCCATAGAACCATCAACTTCTCCAACACTGAAAGAACCTTCGCCATAGCCAATTCCATTAAGAAGATCAATAAATGATAGAAAACCAAATCCCAAATATGCTGATAGTACATGTTGTACTTTTGCCTTGCTTGTTTCAGATTATTGTATTTGCTTTGAAGATGCTAAAAAAGAGGATAAATGGTGCAAAGCTATGGAAGAGGATCTGTTAGCTATTCAAAAAAATCAGACATGAGACTTGGTTAATTTTCCAGAAGAAAAGAAAGCTATTGGGCTCAAATGAGTGTTTAGAACCAAGTATCATGCAGATGGAAGCATCCAAAAAACGCAAGGCAAGGCTTGTCACAAAAGGCTTTTCCAACAACAAGGTATCGACTTCAATGAAACCTTTTCTCTAGTTGCCCACTTTCAAATTGTTAGAACTTTCTTAGCTTTGGGCAACATTAAATTGGCAAGTGTATCACTTTGATGTTAAATCTGCCTTTTTAAATGGTGATTTGGAAGAATAAGTTTGTGTCTCACAACCTGAAGGGTTTGTAGTTAACAACAAAGAAGATAAGGTTTACAGGTTAAAAAAGGCACTTTATGGCTTAAAGCAAGCGCCACGGGCATGGTACTTTAAAATTGATTCTTATTTTCAAAAGAGTGGTTTCGCAAAGAGTAACAATGAGCCTACTCTTTGTATCAAACGAGAGGGTAAAAATGATTTTTTGGTGGTATGTCTTTACGTTGATCATATAATATATGTGGGTTCACGTGAGTCTATTGTGGCTGAATTTAAAGATTGCATGATGAAGATTTTTGAGATGTATGATCTAGGTCTACTGCAGTATTTTCTTGGTCTTGAGGTGAAACAAGGAATTGATGGAATATTTCTTTCACAAAGAAAAATGCAACAGATCTTTTGAAATGTTTTAATATGGTAAATTGTAAAGTTTCTACTACGTCAATAAATATTAATGATAAGTTGTGTCTTGGTGATGGTACTGAATGGAAAATGCAACTTATTTTAGAAGTCTTGTTGGTGGTTTAACTTATTTGTCTCATACGAGGCCAGATGTTGCTTTATTTGTTGGAGTAGTGTCAAGATTTATGCATATTCCAAGAAAACTTCACCTTGGATCTGCAAAGAGAATACTAAGATATATCGAAGCGACAATAGATCATGGAATTTGGTATTCTAAGGTAACAAATTTCGCATTAACTAGCTTTACTAATAACGATTGGGCAGGTAACATTGATGATAGAAAGAGCACGTCTGGTTTCTTGTTTCATCTCAGATCTGGAACAGTTTCATAGAGTTCAAAGAAGCAAGAACTGGTGGCATTATCAACTTCATAGGCTGAATATATTGCAGCAACTTTGGCAGCTTTTTAATGTGACGACCCGACCCGTCGTCTTAAGAATTAACGCGTCGATCCCCTATTAACTGCTTTTCCCAAGTTTATTTATGCTAATTGGATTTTCCAGAATGCTTGATTTTGAGTTTCAAAGAGTTTTGGGATATTTAGTACCTAAACGAGAGCTTAAGTGTTGAAAGCTGACTGTAGTTGGTACAGTGAGAAGACGACCTCGGAATAGAAATATGATGATTTCGTTAGCTCCGTTGGGTGATTTTGGGGTTAGGAGCGTGTTTGAATAGTGTTCTGAAGGTCCGTAGCTAATTTAGGAATAAAATGCCGAAAGTTGAATTTTGGAAGTTTCCGGTCCGATAGTGAGATTTTGATCCGAGGGACGGAATTGAATTCCAAGAGTTTTAGCAGCTTCGTCATGTCATTTGGGATGTATATGTCAAATTCGAGTTATTCAGAGATGGTTTGATTTGGTTTTCAATCGAAAGCGTATTTTGAGAAAAAGTAGAGTTCTTAGGCTTAAATCCTTGATTAATTCGAGTTTTCGATGTTGTTTTAGGTGGTTTAAGGATGGGTACAAGTTTGAATTAGGTATTAGGTGTTATCGGTGCTATTGGTTGAGCTCCCGGGGGCCTCGGGATGATTTTGGATGGTTGACGGGAAGGTTGAAGAAGTGTTGCAGCAGCTGTAACATTTGCTACTTCTGGTATTTTCGCATATGCGGATTGGGAACTGCAGAAGCGGCACTGCAGAAGCGGCTAAAAGGCTACATAAGCAACTTTGGGCCATTCTTTCAGAAATCATAGGTGCGGTGTGAGGCCCGCAGAAGCGGAACCGCATGAGCAGTTAGAGTTTCGAAGATGCAGAAATTGGATTTTTAAGTGTGGGTCGTAGATGCAACATTTGGGGCCACAAATGCGGAAGTAGCTGGGCAGATCATATAAATAGTTGCATGTTCGAAAATTGGCTATTCTTCCACCATTTTTATCCTGGTTTGAAGCTTCTAAGAGGGGTTTTTCAGGAAATCAAAGGAAAATAACTTGGAGGTAATGTCCTTGACTTCATAACTCATTTTTATGTGATTAAATACCTAATTAGTTGTGAGAAATTTGAAACAAATGTGTAATTAGAGCTTGAGTTTAAGAGGCTTTTAAATGAGGATTTGAGGGGTCATCTGGACTCCGGTTTTTGTGTTATTGTTATGCATAAACTCGTGAGAGTATGAGGTTTCTAAAAATATAAATTTCACCCAATTCCAAGACATTGGCCTGAGGGGAGTTTTGGTTATTTTACACAATTTCGCATATTAGCTTAGAATTTAATTATAGAATCAATTACTTGAGGTGTTATTTACAATATGAAATTGAATTGAATAGATTTGGGCCATTTGGAGTTGGATACTTGTAGTAAAAGCGTGGTTTCTAGTTAATTTTGAGCCGGTTCGAGGTAAGTAGCTTGTCTAACCTTGTCTGGGGGACTTTACCCCTTAGGATATGATATTTGGTAATTGAATTGCCTTTTGCACAAGGTGATGAGCGCGTACTTATGCAAATTGTCGGAAATCGGGTTTTCTTAAAGTGCTTATTAGCATGTTTCCCTTCCTGCTTTATTATACTTGCAAATTTAGCATGTTGCTAATTAGAAGAGTATGTTTAGCTGATTTAAATTTCCTATTTGCATAAATTGCCTTGTTTGCATTATGTGAAGCATGGTTGGCTAAGACTACATGTTGCCCTGCTCTAAAATTCTATTTTCTAAATATCTTTTTGCTGTTGCTGCGCATTTACATTTGGACTACGGATGTGGGATTCCGGTAGCTCCCCCTTGTCTGTTTACTTTGGGACTACGGGTTAGATTCCAGTAGATCCCTCCTGCACATTTACTTTATGGCTGCGGGTTAGATTCCCGATATATCCTCATGCACAGTTATATGGAACTATGGGAATGCACTCGGTAGATTCCCCCAGTACTAGGTATTTACAATTAGGACTACAGATCAAGGTTTCGGTAGATCCTCGCGCATTGATAAATGGACTATGGGACAATATCCCTGGAGATCCACTAGACAGTTGATAAAAGGGACTACAGGACGGTATTCTGGGAGATCCACGTTGTTACTATTGGTATTGAGCTGTTCCGATTTTTGAGTTTACTCTATTCTTTTGTGTAATTGTTGTTGCTTTATATAACCTGTCTTATTTTACTGTTGTTTTCATTTGTATTTTATATTTCACGCTGTTGAAACTTTATATTATGTTTAACATCTATAGGGTCCTGACCTTCCTCGTTACCACCCGACCGAGGTTAGGCGTGGAACTTACTGAGTACCGCTGTAGTGTACTCATGCCCCTTTCTGTGCATGTTTTTCATGTGCAGATCCCGGTACCTCTACTAGGCGTATCATCCTTGAGGCGTAGAGATCTAGCAAAGCCTTCGAGGTACTTCTGCCGCGTCCACAGACCTAGGAGTCTCTATCTTACTCAATCTTTTAGCAGTTAGCCTTCCTTCTTACTGTTGTTGTTAACATTGTGGAGTTAGAGCATTGTACTACATTTTTTTCAGTTTGTGTTTCCATAGGTTTCCGGGTTTTTGGGATAATATATTAGGATTCCGTGATGTTGAGGTTTATATGCCGAGCGACATTTATATACAGTTTTCTTCTAGTTGTTCAAGACAAGAGGGGTTGCTCTGATGGTAAGCAACCCCCACTTCCAACCGAGAGGTTGTGAGTTCGAGTCTCCCCAAGAGCAAGGTGGGAAGTTCTTGGAGGGAAGGATGTTGGGGGTCTATTTGGAAACAGCCTCTCTACCCAAGGGTAGGGGTAAGGTTTGCGTACATACTACCCTCCCCAGACCCCACTAAGTGAGATTATACTGGGTTGTTGTTGTTTCTGTTAGATAATACGCTTAACGCTAGAGGGGGGGGGGGGTGAATAGCGTTATAATATAAATTAGCGTAAACTTGCGGAATTTAAAAATTGCAGGAAATAAATAAGTGCGATAAGTAAATAAATTAGAACAAACGCACCGATGTATCCTGGTTCACCACAACCGGTGGCTAGTCCAGTCCCCGAGAGACTCTATCGAGATTTCCACTAACTTGTTAAGCTTACGGGTGCTCAACAAACCGTTACAACTTGAGGACACAAGCCTCAACAACCTTTGCTCGGAGATACAACACTCCAAGACTGCAACCAAGGAAACACAAGTTCCTTCTTACTACACAAGGGACTAACACTTCCCTTCAAGTGTACAAAAACACTTAGCACTCAAACAAGACACTCCTTTAAGAGTAGATATGAGTAAAAAGAATACGCTCAAGATCGCAACAACTTTCGACAAGAATTTGGCTCTGAAAAGCTTATGTAATGAATATAAAATGATAAGCAATAAAGTATGCAAGCTTTTGCAATTGTATGATCAGTTGTTGAATTTAGAAGACTGAATTGAAGCTGTATTTATAGTTGAAAAACTTTGTATTACCGTTGCCTAATTGCCAATTAAGAGTTGCTGATTTTACTCTGTGACAATCGATTGTCAAATTACCACAATCGATTGTTTGCCAGTTCTTCCAAAAATCAATCCCAGATTTTACGCATAACAACCGATTATCTAAGATCAATAATCGATTACTGGCAACGTTCAAAAAATCATTTCCAGATTTTACTTAAAACAATCGATTGTCAGAAATCTACAATCGATTACTCAGCAACGTTAAAAAAATCCTTTCCAGATTTTAATTAAAACAATCGATTATAGGAAATCAATAATCGATTACTCAGCAACGTTCAAAAAATCCTTTCCAGATTTTAATTAAAACAATCGATTATAGGAAATCAATAATCGATTACCTGACGGTATTTGAAAACATTTTGGCAACGGTCAGTTATACAATCGATTATATTAAGTTAACAATCGATTATATATCAGTCTTGAAAAATCAATTTAGACACTGCCTCTTGACAATCGATTGTTATAGGTTCACAATCGATTATTTAATAACTTTGAAAAAGTCTGGAAGACACTGCTCAACACAATCGATTGTCATAAGTTCACAATCGATTATTTTGTGACTTTGAAAAATCTGATGGACACTGTCTCTTCACAATCGATTGTCATTAGCTTCACAATCGATTATTTTGAGCTTTGAAAAACTTTGATGGACACTGCCTCATCACAATCGATTGTCATAAGGTTCACAATCGATTGTCATGCAGATTTGAAAAATCTGATGCTCACTGCCTTAACACAATCGATTGTCATAAGTTCACAATCGATTGTCAAGCAGCTGACTTAAACATAATCGATTATCATAAGTACATAATCAATTATCTTAGTCCAGATTTTAGAGGCATGTTTAATAATCATTTTGACTAAAGTAAATATGCATTATTTAAAATCATTTTGCTCTAAATTAAATATGCATGATTTGTTAAAAATATTTTTGCGAGAGAAGCCAAGTCTTGAGATTTAAGTTGTCGGATCAAGATCACAATTAAACCGACTCATATAAAACTTAATCTCGATCTTTGTCTTGTGCTTGAATCTCGTTATATATCAATTTTGCGCTTGTGCTTGGGCCTCGTCATATGTCAATTTGCGCATAGTTTGTCATTCATCAAAACCTACAAATATGAACACACGTTTAGTATAATGCCTTGAGAACGTGTTTCCAACAATTTCCCCCTTTTTGATAATGGCAAACTTTAAGCGGGATATGCGTATTAGGCAATTCATAATGACGATTCAAGACAAGTAAAGATATGCAACAAGTATATAGATATGCAATTTGTTCCCCCTCAATATATGAATTCCCCCTCAATTTATGCCGATAAGTATTGAGAGTGCATACCCGTTATCTTCCCCCTTTTGCCATTAGCAAAAAAAATATAGAATAATTAGAAAACTTGTTTATTTATTAATAAAAAAACTGCTACATAACGGGAACAATAAAAACATAGAACAATAAAATAGAAAAACAAATAAAGAAATTATTCATCATCATTTCCCGCCTCATCATCCGGCACTGCTTCATAGGGAACAAGACCGGCATATGGATAATGAACATGGTAAAAATATCCATGGATCTCATGTGTCAATTGACCTACAGAGGTGGTCAATTAAACAATTTGGTCGGAAATGGATTGAAGAGTAGGTTCTTGAGGCTGACGCGATTGACGGGTTGGAGGAGGAGCAGGAGCTGCATGATCACCATCATGGGGAAAGGAGGATTCTGAAATTTCCCACTTCTTGGTGCTCTTTTTGGGAGGACCGATGGAAGTGTTGAACCCGGAAGCTTCAAGAAAATTCATAATAAGGAGGGCATAGGAAGAGGTCTATCATCTCCGATGGCATCAAGCATGTGAATCTTGACGAACTTATACCAATTGATGTGAGCTCCGGTTATAATGGCATGCATGAGCTTAGCGTCCTCTTGGGAAAGAGTGGTATGATTGTGCTTCTGAGGCTTGAGGACTCGGGTGATGAAATAGAAAATCAAACGATACTCGAGCATTCCCGTGATAGTAGGGCGCCGAGTAGATAGATTAGGATCATAAGATGTAAGACCTATTTGGTTTAGGAGAATTTTCTCATCAAATAAGGCGCCGACCTCTCTAATGTAGCGAGTAATGTTTTCGCCACTTCGAGGAAGATGGGCAATGGAATGCAAGTTTTCATTGGACAAAAGAATTTGAACACCATTAATATTTGACACAAGTTCACCATCGTCATCCTCATGAAGGTTTGAGTAAAACGCTTGAATCGATGGAGGATTAATATAAGGATAGGTAAGATATAAAAAGTCAAGAAGTTGACATTCCTTAAGAATGTTTTGCAGCGGGGGCATATGATTCAAGATACTTGCTTGTTGAAAAGCGAGGAGGAAGAATGTCACGCTTTTCGAATTTTGTCAAAAATCTAGTAAGCTCGGTTTCAGTATTGAATTGTAAAATAGATCCATCTTGATAAGGAAAATTTGGAGGTGGAGGAGCAGAAGAAGATGCACCTTGTCTACCTGAACGGGAACGTTTAGAGTGTCTGCCCGACATTTTCAAAAAGTAGTAATGAACTTAGTAAGAAACTTGGAAGATTTTTGAAGGTTTGGGAGCAAAGATTGATGCTTGAGTGAATAAAGTTGAAGACTTGTGATGCCTATTTATAATGGGAAGAATGTCATTTCATTTATGATGAAAATCTGCAGAAATTTATGAGCCAAAACAGTCAGAAACGGTAAAAATAAATTGCACTGACCTTTAGACAATCGATTGTTGAAACGAAATAATCGATTATTGAGCAGATTTTGACTTGAACTCGGAACTGACACAAAATCGATTGTAGGACCCAAACGGTAACAAATATTTGAATTACTGACAAAAAATAATCGATTGTTGATTTATGATAATCGATTGGTGTGATACAGTGAGCACGGTGATTTTCTGACTCGGAAAATAATCGATTATATTTATGAAACAATCGATTGTTTTAGGAAAGCAGTACTGAATGGCTGAGACGGTAATCGATTATACAGTTAAAAAATCGATTATTAAACACAAGTGCATAATACGCATCAAACATGAATAGTCGATTAGTGATACTTGCTAATCGATTGTCCGCACAGTAAAATAATCGATTATTTTTTGTAACAATCGATTATTCTATGCCATTTCTTTATAATTCCCCCTGCCTTTAGGGCGATACCTGCAAAAGAGAATTAGACGTCTCCGACGCTCAAGTTAGTAATTTGTAACGAAATGATGCAATGAGAACGTGTTTCTTAAGAAGTGTGTCCTAAGGTGTTCTTAAGAGAGTTTCGGGTACTTACCTTTTCTCCGACGTCGCCAATTACCTGTTCGAGAGGGTGATCTTTGATTGTCCTCCACTCGTTAGGCATTTTTCGTTTCTTTCTCCAATTGTGGCGCTTCCTCCGTTGATTGTTCCAAGATTTCATCTTGAATTTCCTTAGGAGTTTCCTCTTGTACTTTGTCTTTTAAACTATTTAAAATACCTGCAAGATCAGAACAAGAATCCTTTCTCGCCAAGCGAGCATTATTTTCGGAAAACACAATATGAGGGGATTCCTCCACAGTTTGGGTTCTATTATTAAATACCCTATATGCTTTGCTACGTGAAGAATACCCAATAAAAATTCCTTCATCGGATTTGGCATCAAATTTTCCCAATTGATCTTTTCCATTGTTATGAATAAAAACTTTACAACCGAATACTCTAAAATAGGAGATATTTGGTTTCCTTCCCTTGTAGAGTTCATAAGGGGTTTTCATGAGTATTGGGCTCTGATACCAATTGTTAGATAATACGCTTAACGCTAGAGGGGGGGGGGGGGTGAATTGCGTTATAATAAAAATTAGCGTAAACTTGCGGAATTTAAAAATTGCAGGAAATAAATAAGTGCGATAAGTAAATAAATTAGAACAAACGCACCGATGTATCCCGGTTCACCACAACCCGTGGCTAGTCCAGTCCCCGAGAGACTCTCTCGAGATTTCCACTAACTTGTTAAGCTTACGGGTGCTCAACAAACCGTTACAACTTGAGGACACAAGCCTCAACAACCTTTGCTCGGAGATACAACACTCCAAGACTTCAACCAAGGAAACACAAGTTCCTTCTTACAACACAAGGGACTAACACTTCCCTTCAAGTGTACAAAAACACTTAGCACTCAAACAAGACACTCCTTTAAGAGTAGATATGAGTAAAAAGAATACGCTCAAGATCGCAACAACTTTCGACAAGAATTTGGCTCTCAAAAGCTTATGTAATGAATATAAAATGATAAGCAATAAAGTATGCAAGCTTTAGCAATTGTATGATCAGTTGTTGGATTTAGAAGACTGAATTGAAGCTGTATTTATAGTTGAAAAACTTTGTATTACCATTGCCTAATTGCCAATTAAGAGTTGCTGATTTTACTCTGTGACAATCGATTGTCAAATTACCACAATCGATTGTTTGCCAGTTCTTCCAAAAATCAATCCCAGATTTTACGCATAACAATCGACTATCTAAGATCAATAATTGATTACTGGCAACGTTCAAAAAATCATTTCTAGATTTTACTAAAAACAATCGATTGTCAGAAATCTACAATCGATTACTCAGCAACGTTCAAAAAATCCTTTCCAGATTTTAATTAAAACATCGATTATAGGAAATCAATAATCGATTACTCAGCAACGTTCAAAAAATCCTTTTCAGATTTTAATTAAAACAATCGATTATAGGAAATCAATAATCGATTACCTGACGGTATTTGAAAACATTTTGGCAACGGTCAGTTATACAATCGATTATATTAAGTTAACAATCGATTATATATCAGTCTTGAAAAATCAATTTAGACACTGCCTCTTGACAATCGATTGTTATAGGTTCACAATCGATTATTTAATAACTTTGAAAAAGTCTGGAAGACACTGCCTCAACACAATCGATTTTCATAAGTTCACAATCGATTATTTTGTGACTTTGAAAAATCTGATGGACACTGTCTCTTCACAATCGATTGTCATTAGCTTCACAATCAATTATTTTGAGCTTTGAAAAACTTTGATGGACACTGCCTCATCACAATCGATTGTCATAAGGTTCACAATCGATTGTCATGCAGATTTGAAAAATCTGATGCTCACTGCCTTAACACAATCGATTGTCATAAGTTCACAAATCAAGCAGCTGACTTAAACATAATCGATTATCATAAGTACATAATCGATTATCTTAGTCCAGATTTTAGAGGCATGTTTAAAAATCATTTTGACTAAAGTAAATATGCATTATTTAAAATCATTTTGCTCTAAATTAAATATGCATGATTTGTTAAAAATATTTTTGCGAGAGAAGCCAAGTCTTGAGTTTTAAGTTGTCGGATCAAGATCACAATTAAATACCGACTCATATAAAACTTAATCTCGATCTTTGTCTTGTGCTTGAATCTCGATATATATCAATTTTGCGCTTGTGCTTGGGCTTCGTCATATGTCAATTTTCGCATAGTTTGTCATTCATTAAAACCTACAAATATGAACACACGTTTAGTATAATGCCTTGAGAACGTGTTTCCAACAGTTTCTTCTAGTTGTTCAAATTTGAATTAATCATTTTCGCAAGTTATTTTGTTTCTGCATTGTTATGATTACCTAGTCTTAGGGACTAGGTGCCATCACGACATATTCATGGAGGGCGAACTAGGGTCGTGACAAGTTGGTATCAGAGCTCTAGGTTTATAGGAGTCACGGGGCATGGGCCGGTTTGTTAGAGTCTTGCTGATCGGTACAGAGATGTCTGTACTTATCTACGAGAGGCTATGTAAATGTTAGGAAAATTCCACTTCATTTGATTTCCCGGTCGTGTGAGGTTTTTTATATCACACTAAACTTCTCTCTTTCTATTCTCTCACAAATGGTTAGGAAACGTGTCACTCGAGACGATCAGGCACCCGTGTCCCCTACTGCAGCCATTAGAGTCCAGGGCGCGCACGTAGTACAGCTAGAGCACCTGCACGAGCTGGTGCCGAGGTACCATCAGCAGATCCAGCCGGAGTCCAGGCACCTGACACGCCTAGTACTACTACTACCACTACTCCACCTCTCCAGGAGACTCTGGCACACTTCATGAGCATGTACATCACTTTGGCTCAGGCAGGGTTGCTTCGCCTTGCTGCAGCCACATCCTAGGCTTGGGGAGGAGCACAAACTCCCGCCTCTTGCACTCCTGAGCAGCGAGAGCATGTTGAGTAGGTCCCAGAGGTTATACCAATGCCGCTTGTAATGCTAGTTCTGCCCGAGGACAGGGTAACAGCTTCCAAGTATGAGCAACTGAAGCTTTAGAGGTTCAAGAAATACAAGCCTCCTATATTTAGTGGTCTAGCATCGGAGGATTCTTTGGGTTTTACTTATGAGTGTTACCGCATCCTACGTACCATAGGTATTTCAGGATCCAGCATGGTTTCTTTCATTACCTTCCAGCTTCGAGGGGTCTCCTTTCAGTGGTGGCGCACCTATGAGTTAGACAGTCCATATGAGGCTGCTCCATTGACTTGGGCTCAGTTTTCAGATCTGTTCCTGCGAGATGCCTCATGGACGAATGATGCACAAAGTTTGAGCATTTACGCAAGGGTGCTATGACTGTATTAGAGTATGCTGTCCGTTACACCAGTTTGGCTAGGCATGCACCAGCCATGGTTGCTACTGTTCGCGAGATGGTTCACCGGTTGTTTATTCCCAGCATCAAATCTAGAATGACTCATGAGTTGGAGATGGATATTTCTTATCTACAAGTGATGAGCATTGCTATGAAGATTGAGGGTATGCATGCTAGGGAGAGGAGAGGGAGGCCAAGAGGTCTCGAGAGTCGGACCCTTGTTCTGGCGCCCGTACCCCAGATTCAGGTCATCATGGTAGGGGTTATATGAGTCGGCCCCTTCATTAAGCTCTTCTAGAAGCTAGTAGCGCTGTAGCTCCTCCTAGGCCTCAGGAGCCTTATTATGCACCTCCAGTTTCTAGAGTGCCTCCTGTACAGGGTGCTTTTAGAGGCCAATCCAGCAGATTTGACCCTAGTCACTCACAACCACCACGTCCTCCTAGAGCTTGTTTTGAGTGTGGTGAAACACGCTATATGGTGAATGATTGCCCCACACTTGGGAGGGGTGCACCTCCATAGACTTCTCAACCACTACGTTCCTCGCAAAGTTCTCAAGCCATGGTTCCAGCTCCAGTTGCTACCTCACCTGCTCAGCCAGCTAGAGGTGGAGGTCGGGGAGGTAGAGGTAGCCCTAGATGGGGAGGCTAGGCCAGATACTATGCCATGCCTGCCCATACCGAGGCTGTTGCCTCCGATTCTATCATCACATGTATTATACTGGTTTGTCACAGAGATGCACCCGTTCTATTTGATCCAGGCTCTACTTACTCATATGTGCCTTTTTATTTTGCTCAGCATTTGGGTGTACCCTGAGATTCCTTGAGTTCTCCTGTGTATGTTTCTACTCCTGTAGGGGATTCTCTTAATGTGGACCGCGTTCATCAGTCATGTTTGGTTACTATTTGTGGTTTTGAGAGTAGATAAAAACTTATTGCTTCTCAGCATTGTTGATTTTGAAATTATTTTGGGCATGGACTGGTTTTCTCCCCATTATGCTATTCTTGAATGTCATGCCAGGACCGCAATGTTGGCTATGCCAGGTGTACCGCGTATTGAGTGAAAGGGTGCCTTCGGTCACACTCCCAATAGAGTTATTTCTTTCTTTAAGGTTAATCGTATGATTGAGAAAGGTTGTGATGTTTACTTAGCCTATGTGAGAGATGCAAGTATGGATACTCTTTCTGTTGATTCAATTCCAGTAGTACGGGATTTCCTTGATGTGTTTCCAGTTGACCTTCTAGGCATGCTGCCTGATAGAGATATTGATTTCGGCATTGATTTGTGTCCAGGCACTCAGCCCATTTCTGTTCCTCCGTATCGTATGACTACTCCTGAGTTGAAGGATCAGTTACAAGAATTGCTTGATAAGGGTTTTGTTCGTCCAAGTGTTTCACCTTGGGGTGCTCCTATCTTGTTTGTGAAGAAAAAAGATGGTTCTATGCGTATGCGTATTGACTATCGCCACTTGAAAAAGGTTACAGTGAAGAACCCTTATCCTTTACCTCGTATTAATGATATGTTAGATCAGCATCCGGGAGCACGCGTATTCTCTAAGATCTATTTGTTCTCAAGTTACCATCTATTGAAGATTCGGGAGGCAAATTTCTCAAAATGTGAGTTTTGGTTGGATTCAGCGGCATTCTTAGTCCACGTGGTATCGAGTGAGGGTATTGGGGTGGATCCGAAGAAGGTAGAGGCCGTGCAGAGTTGGCCCAGGCCATCCTCAGCTATAGATATCCATAGTTTCCTTGGCTTGGTAGCTACTACCGTCGTTTTGTGGAGGGATTTTCATCGATTGTAGCCATTATGACTAGATTGACCCAACAGGGTGCTCCATTTCAGTGGACAGAGGAGTGTGAAACGAGCTTTAAGAAGCTCAAAACAACTTTGATTACAACCCCAGTTTTGATATTGCCTACTAGTTCGGGGTCTTATACAGTCAATTGTGATGCCTCGAGAGTTGGCTTTGGAGAGTATTGATGCAGGATGGTAGGGTGATTGCGTACGCATCCAGACAGTTGAAGATAAATGAGAAGAATTCTCCTATCCATGATCTTGAGTTAGCTACCATTGTTCACGCCCTGAAGATTTGACGCCGTTATCTATACAACGTGCCTTCTGAGATTTATGCTACCCATCGGATCTTCCAGCACTTGTTCAAGCAAAAGGATCTTAATTTGCGCCAGTGGAGGTGGTTGGAGTTTTTGAATGTTTATGACATCACTATTTTATATCACCAGGGCAAGGCAATACAATGGCTAATGCCTTGAGTCGCTGGACAGAGAGTTTAGAGAGTTTTGCATATTTACCAGTATAGGAGAGGCCTATGGCGATAGATGTTCAGGACTTAGCCAACCAGTTTGTGAGATTGGATCTTTTGGATCCAAGTCGGGTTCTAGCTTGTGTGGTTTCTCGATCTTCATTATTTGATCGTATCAGGGAGCGGCAGTATGATAACCCTCATTTGCTTGTCCTTAAGGATAGGGTTCAACATGGTGATTCCATAGATGTGACCATTGGAGAGGACGGAGTATTTAGGATGCAGGGTCGAGTTTATGTACCCAATGTTGATGGGCTACGGGAGCTGATTTAAATTGCCTATTTGCTTAAATAGCCTTGTTTGCATTATGTGAAGCATGGTAGGCTAGGACCACATGTTGCCTTATTCTAAAATTCTATTTTCTAAATATCTTCTTGCTGTTGCTGTGCATTTACATTTGGACTACGTATGTGGGATTCTGGAAGCTCCCCCTTGTCTGATTACTTTGGGACTACGGGTCAGATTCCCTGTAGATCCCCCCTGCACATTTACTTTATGACTGCGGGTTAGATTCCCGATATATCCTCATCCACAGTTATATGGAACTATGGGAATGTACCTGGTAGATTCCCCCAATACTAGGTACTTACAATTAGGACTATGGAGCAGGGTTTCGGTAGATCCTCGCGCATTGATAAATGGACTATGAGATGATATCCCTGGAGATCCACTAGACAGTTGATGAAAGGGACTACAAGAAGGTATCCTGGGAAATCCTCGTTGTTACTATTGGTATTGAGCTGTTCCGATTTGTGAGTTTACTCTATTCTTTTGTGTAATTGTTGTTGCTTTATATAACCTGTCTTATTATACTTTTGTATTCATTTATATTTTCTATTTAACACTGTTGAAACTTTATAATATGTTTAACATCTATAGGGTCCTGACCTTCCTCGTTACTACCCGACCGAGGTTAGGCTTGGAACTTACTGAGTACCGCTGTAGTGTACTCATGCCCCTTTCTGTGCATGTTTTTCATGTGCAGATCCCGGTATCTCCACTAGGTGTATCACCCTTGAGGCGGAGAGATCTAGCATACCCTTCGAGGTACATCTGCCGCGTCCGCAGACCTAGGAGTCTCTATCTTACTCTATCTTTTAGCAGTTAGCCTTCCTTCTTAGTGTTGTTGTAGACTTTCTGGAGTTAGAGCATTGTACTACATTTTCTTCAGTTTGTGTTCCCATTGGTTTCCGCATTTTTGGGATACTATATTAGGCTTCCGTGATGTTGAGGTTTATATGCCGAGAGAGATTTATATACAGTTTTCTTCTAGTTGTTCAAATGTGAGTTAATCATTTCCGCAAGTTATTTTATTTCCGCATTGTTATGCTTACCTAGTCTTAGGGACTAGGTGCAATCACGGCATATTCATGGAGGGCGAACTTGGGTCATGACAAGTTGGTATCAGAGCTCTAGTCTCATAGGAGTCGTGGAGCACGAGCCGGTTTGTTAGAGTTTTTCTGATCGGTACAGAGATGTCTGTGCTTATCTACGAGAGGCTATGTAAATGTTAGGAAAATTCCACTTTATTTGATTTCCTGGTCATAAGAGATTTTGATATCACACTAAACTTTTGTCTTTCTATTCTCTCGCAGATGGTGAGGACGTGCCATTCGAGACGATCAGGCACCCGCGTCCCTTACTGCAGCCATCAGAGGCCAGGGCTGGGGTAGAGGCCGAGGGCGTGCACGTAGTGCAGGTAGAGCACCTTCACGAGTTGCTGTCGAGGTGCCATCAGCAGGTCCAGCCGGAGTCCAGGCACCTGATAGCCTACTACTACTACCACTACTCCAGCTCTCTTGGAGACTCTGGCATACTTCATGAGCATGTACGTCACTTTGGCTCAGGAAGGGTTGCTTCCCCTTGCTGCAACCACATCCTAGGCCGGGGGTGGAGGACAAACACCCGCAGCCTGCACTCCTGAGCAGTGGGTGCATGTTGAGTAGGTCCTAGAGGTTATACCTATGCCGCTTGTAGTACTAGTTCAGCCTGAGGATAGGGCAGTAGCTTCCAAGGATGAGCAACTGAAGCTTGAGAGGTTCAAGAAGTACAAGCCTCCTATATTCATTGGTCAGCATCGAAGGATGCTTTGGGTTTTTTGATGAGTGTTGCCGCATCCTACGTACCATAGGTATTTTAGGATCTAGTAGGGTTTATTTCACTACCTTCCAGCTTCGAGGGGTCGCCTTTGAGTGGTGGCGAACCTATGAATTAGACAGTCCAGATGAGGCTGCTTTATTGGCTTGGGCTCAGTTTTCAGATCTGTTCCTACGAGAGTATGTTTCTCAGAGCCTCAGGGTCGCATGATGCGCAGAGTTTGAGCATTTACTCCAGGGTGCTATGACTGTTTCAGAGTATGTTGTCCGTTACACCAGTTTGGCTAGGCATGCACCAGCCTTGGTTGCTACTGTTCGCAAGACGGTTCGCCGGTTTACTGAGGGGTTTATTCCCAGCATAAAATCTAGCATGACTCATGCTTTGGAGATGGATATTTCTTATCAACAGGTGGGGAGCATTGCTAGGAGGATTGCGGATATGTATGCTAGGGAGAGAGGAGAGGGAGGCCAAGAGGTCTTGAGAGTCGGACCATTGTTCTGGCGCCCGTACCCTAGCTTCAGGTCATCATGGTAGGGTTTATATGAGTCGCCCCCTTCATTCAGCTCTTCTAGAATCTAGTAGTGCTCCAGCTCCTCCTAGGCCTCTGGAGCCTTATTATGCACCTCCAATTTCTAGAGCGCCTCCTATGCGGGGTGCTTTCAGAGGCCAGTCCAGCAGATCTGGCCCTAGTTAGTCACAACCACCACATCCTCCCAGAGCTTGTTTTTAGTGTGGTGAAACACGCTATATGATGAACGATTTCCCCACACTTGGGAGGGGTGCACCTCCATAGACTTCTCAACCACTATGTTCCTCGCAAAGTTCTCAAGCCATGGTTCCAGCTCCAGTTGCTACCTCACCTGCTCAGCCAGCTAGAGGTGGAGGCCGGGGAGGTAGAGGTAGCCTTAGATGGGGAGGCCAAGCCAGATACTATGCCATGCCTGCCCATACCGAGGCTGTTGCCTCCCATTCTATCATCACATGTATTATACTAGTTTGTCACAGAGATGCACCCGTTCTATTTGATCCAGGCTCTACTTAGTCATATGTGTCTTTTTATTTTGCTCAGCATTTGGGTGTACCCCGAGATTCCTTGAGTTCTCCTGTGTATGTTTCTACTCCTGTAGGGGATTCTCTTGCTGTGGACCGCGTTCATTAGTCATGTTTGGTTACTATTTGTGGTTTTGAGAGTAGATAAAACTTATTGCTTCTCAGCATAGTTGATTTTGATATTATTTTGGGCATGGACTGGTTTTTTCCCCATTATGCTATTCTTGATTGTCATGCCAGGACTGCGATGTTGGCTATGCCAGGTGTACCGCGTATTGAGTGAAAGGGTGACTTCGGTCACACTCCCAATAGAGTTATTTCTTTCTTTAAGGCTTATCGTATGATTGAGAAAGGTTGTGATGTTTACTCAGCTTATGTGAGAGATGCAAGTATGGATACTCTTTTTGTTGATTCAATTCCAGTAGTACGAGATTTCCTTGATGTGTTTCCAGCTGACCTTCTGCTGCCTGATAGAGACATTGATTTCGGCATTGATTTGTGTCCAGGCACTAAGCCCATTTCTATTCCTCCGTATCGTATGACTACTCCCGAGTTGAAGGATCAGTTACAGGAATTGCTTGATAAGGGTTTTGTTCGTCCCAGTGTTTCACCTTGGGGTGCTCCTATCTTGTTTGTGAAGAAAAAAGATGGTTCTATGCGTATGTGTATTGACTATCGCCACTTGAAAAAGGTTACAGTGAAGAACCGTTATCCTTTACCTCGTATTAATGATCTGTTAGATCAGCATCCGGGCGCACGAGTGTTCTCTAAGATCTATTTGTTCTCAAGTTACCATCTATTGAAGATTCGGGAGGCAAATATCCCAAAGACTACTTTTAGGACTTGGTGCGGTTATTACGAGTTTCTTGTTATGTCATTTGGGCTGACCAATGCCCAGCCTTCATCCACTTGATGCATCGTGTATTTCAACTATATTTCGACTCTTTTTTCATTGTCTTTATTGATAGTATTCTGGTGTATTACTGGAGTAGGGAGGATCATGAGCAGTATCAGAGGACAGTGCTTCAGACTCTGAGGGAGAAGAAGTTATATGCAAATTTCTCAAAATGTGAGTTTTGGTTGGATTCAGTGGCATTCTTAGGCCACGTGGTATCGAGTGATGGTATTGGTGTGGATTCGAAGAAGGTAGAGGCCATGCAGAGTTGGCCCAGGCCATTCTCAGCTATAGATATCCATAGTTTCCTTGGCTTGGTGGGCTACTACAGTCGATTTGTGGAGGGATTTTCTAGATTGACCCAACAAGGTGCTCCATTTCAGTGGACAGAGGAGTGTGAAACGAGCTTTAAGAAGCTCAAAACAACTTTGATTACAACCCCAGTTTTGATATTGCCTACTGGTTCGGGGTCTTATACAGTCTATTGTGATGCCTCGAGAGTTGGCTTTGGAGCAGTATTGATGCAGGATGGTAGGGTGATTGCGTACGCCTCTAGACAGTTGAAGATAAATGAGAAGAATTATCCTATCCATGATCTTGAGTTAGCTACCATTGTTCACGCCTTGAAGATTTGACGTCGTTATCTATACAACGTGCCTTCTGAGATTTATACTAACCATCGGATCTTCCAGCACTTGTTCAAGCAAAAGGATCTTAATTTGCGCCAGTGGAGGTGGTTGGAGTTTTTGAATAATTATGACATCACTATTTTATATCACCAAGGCAAGGCCAATACAATGGCTAATGCCTTGAGTCGCTGGACATAGAGTTTAGGGAGTTTTGCATATTTACCAGTATCGGAGAGGCCTATGGCGATAGATGTTCAGGACTTAGCCAACCAGTTTGTGAGATTGGATCTTTTGGATCCAAGTCGGGTTTTAGCTTGTGTGGTTTCTCGATCTTCATTATTTGATCGTATCAGGGAGCGGCAGTATGATAACCCTCATTTGCTTGTCCTTATGGATAGGGTTCAGCATGGTGATTCCATAGATGTGACCATTGGCGAGGACGGAGTATTTAGGATGCAGGGTCGGGTTTATGTACCCAATATTGATGGGCTACGGAAGCTGACTCTAGAGGAGGCCCTTAGATTGTGATATTCCATTCATCCGGGTGCCGCGAATATGTATCAAGACTGTAGGCAACACTATTGGTGGAGGTGGATGAAGAAAGATATAGTTGGGTTTATAGCTTGGTGCCTCAATTGTTAGCAAGTGAAGTATGAGCACCAAAGACCGGGTGAATTGCTTCAGCAGATAGATATTCCAGAGTGAAAGTGGGAGCGTGTCACCATGGATTTTGTATATGGACTCCCACAAACTTTTAAGAAGTTCGATGCCATTTGGGTTATTGTGGATCGGCTAAACAAGTCCACTTATTTCATTTATGTGTGTACCACATATTTTTCGGAGCGATTGGCAGAGATTTATATCCAGGAGATCGTTTGTCTGCATGGTATTCTCGTTTCTATTATTTCAGACTTGGGTAATCAGTTCATATCATGGTTCTAGAGGGTCGTTCAGCAGGAGTTGGGTATTCGGGTGGAGTTGAACACAACATTTCACCCCCAGACGGATGGGCATTCTGAGCGCACTATTCAGATTCTTGAGGATATGCTCCGTGCGTGTGTGATTAAGTTTGGAGGGTATTGGGATTAGTTCTTGCTATTGCCAGAGTTTTCTTACAACAACTACTATCTGTCCAACATTCAGATGGCACCGTATGAAGCTTTATATGGTAGGAAGTGTAGATCTCCAGTGGGTTGGTTTGAGCCGGGTGAGGCTAGGCTATTGGGCACAGATTTGGTTCAAGATGCTTTAGAGAAGCTTAAGATAATTTAGGATAAACTCCGTACAACCTAGTCCAGACAGAAGAGCTACGCGGACCAGAAGGTTTGTGATGTTTCCTATATGGTTGGAGAGCGGGTTCTGCTTCGGGTTTCGCCTATGAAGGGCTCTATGAGATTTGGGACGAAAGGGAAGTTGAGTATGAGGTTTATTGGCTCTTTTGAGATACTGCGACGAGTTGGGGAGGTTGCTTATGAGCTTTCCTTACCTCCCATCCTGGTAGGAGTTCACCTGGTATTTCATGTTTTGATACTCCGGAGGTATCACGATGATCTGTCGCACATGTTGGATTTCAACTCAGTCCAGTTGGACAAGGATCTATCTTATGTTGATGAGCCAGTTGCTATATTGGACAGGTAGGTCAGAAAGTTGAGGTCAAAGAACATAGCTTCAGTAAAGGTTCAATGGCGGGGTCAGCCGATCGAGGAAGCAACCTGGGAGACCCAGCAGGATATGCACAGCCGTTACCCTCATCTTTTTACTACTTAAAGAATGTCTCTATGCTCGTTCTAGGACGAACGAATGTCTAGGAGGATGTGACGACCCGGCCGGTCGTCTTAAGAATTAATGCCTCGATCTACAATTAACTGCTTTTTCCAAGTCTATTTCTACTAATTTGATTTTCCGGGATGCTCGATTTTTGGTTTTGGAGAGTTTTGGGATATTTAGTCCTTTAATGAGAGCTTAAGTGTTAAAAAGTTGTCCGTAGTCGGGACAGTGAAAAGACGACCTTGGAATAGAAATCCGATGGTTTCGTTAGCTCCGTTAGGTGATTTTGGGTTTAGGAGCGTGTTCGGATAGTATTTTGGAGATCCATAGCTAGTTTAGGCTTGAAATGCCGAAAGTTGAATTTTGGAAAATTTCGATCTGATAGTGGGAATTTGATTCGAGAACCGGAATGGAATTCTGAGAGTTTCAGCAGCTCCGTCATGTCATTTGGGATGTGTGTTGAGATATTCAGAGATGGTTTTATTAGGTTTTTGATCGAAAGCGTATTTTGAGGAAAATTGGAGTTCTTAGGCTTAAATCCTTGATTAATTTGAGTTTCCGATGTTGTTTTAGATGGTTTAAGGATGGGTACAAGTTTGAATTGGGTATTAGGTATTATTGCTACTTTTGGTTGAGGTCCCGGGGGCCTCGGGATGATTTCAGATGGTTGATGGAAAGGTTGAAGAAGTGTTGCAGCAGCTGTAGCATTTGCTGCTTCTGGTATTTTGCATCTGTGGCTTGGGAACTGCAGAATAGGCACCGCAGAAGCGGCTAAAGGGCCACAGAAGCGACTTTGGTCAATTCCTTCAGAAATCATAGATACAGTGTGAGGCCCGCAAAATCGAAACCGTAGGAGAAGTTAGAGGTCCGAAGATGCGGAAATTGGATTTTTAAGTGTGGGTTGTAGATGCAACATTTGGGGCCACAAATGCAGAAGTAGCTTGGCAAATCATATAAATAATTGGCTTTGCGAAAATTGGCTATTCTTCCACCATTTTTATCCGGGTTTGAAGCTTCTAAGAAGGGTTTTTGAGGAAATCAAAGGCAAATAACTTGGAGGTAATGTCCTTGACTTCACAACTCATTTTTATGTGATTAAACACGTAATTAGTGGTGAGAAATTTGGAATAAATGAGTAATTAGGGCTTGAGTTTAAGAGGCTTTTAAATGAGGATTTGAGGGGTCATCTGGACTCCGATTTTTGTGTTATTGTTACGTATAGACTCATGAGAGTATGAGGTTTCCAAAAATATAAATTTTACTCGATTCTGAGACGTTGGCTTGAGGGGAGTTTTGGTTATTTTACACAATTTCGCATATTAGCTTAGAATTTAATTATAGAATTAGTTACTTGAGGTGTTATTTACAATATGCAATTGAATTGAATAGATTTGGGCCATTTGGAGTCGGATACTCGTAGCAAAAGCGTGGTTTCTAGTTAATTTTTAGCCAGTTCGAGGTAAGTAGCTTGTCTAACCTTGTCTGGGGGACTTTACCCCTTAGGATATGATATTTGGTAATTGAATTGCCTTTTGCACAAGGTGATGAGCGCGTACTTGTGCAAATTGTCGGAAATCAGGTTTTCTTAAAGTACTTATTAGCATGTTTCCCTTCCAGCTTTATTACACTTACAAATTTAGCATGTTGCTATTTAGAAGAGCACGTTTAGCTGATTTAAACTGCCTATTTGCTTAAATTTCCTTGTTTGCATTATGTGAAGCATGGTAGGCTAGGACTACATGTTGCCTTGCTCTAAAATTCTATTTTCTAAATATCTTCTTGCTATTGCTGCGCATTTACATTTGGACTACGTATGTGGGATTCCGGTAGCTCCCCCTTGTCAGTTTACTTTGGGACTACGGGTTAGATTCCCAGTAGATCCCCCTGCACATTTACTTTATGATTGCGGGTTATTCCCGATATATCCTCACGCACAGTTATATGGAACTATGGGAATGCACCCGGTAGATTTCCCCAGTACTAGGTATTTACAATTAGGACTATGGATCAGGGTTTTGTTAGATCCTCGCGCATTGATAATTGGACTATGAGACGATATCCCTGTAGATTCACTAGACAGTTGATGAAAGGGACTACAAGACGGTATCCTCGGAAATCCTCGTTGTTACTATTGGTATTGAGCTGTTCCGATTTTTGAGTTTACTCTGTTCTTTTGTGTAATTGTTGTTGCTTTATATAACCCTTCTTATTTTACTTTTGTATTCATTTATATTTTTTATTTCACACTGTTGAAACTTTATATTATGTTTAACATCTATAGGGTCCTGGCCTTCCTCGTTACTACCCGACCGAGGTTAGGCTTGGCACTTACTGAGTACCGCTGTAGTGTAATCATGCCCCTTTCTGTGCATGTGTTTCATGTGCAGATCCCGGTACCTCTACTAGGTGTATCACCCTTGAGGCGGAGAGATCTAGCATAGCCTTTGAGGTACATCTGCCGCGTCTGCAGACCTAGGAGTCTCTATCTTACTCTATCTTTTAGCAGTTAGCCTTCCTTCTTAATGTTGTAATAGACATTCTGGAGTTAGAGCATTGTACTACATTTTCTTCAGTTTGTGTTCCCATAGGTTTCCGGGTTTTTGGGATAATATATTAGGCTTCCATGATGTTGAGGTTTATATGCCGAGAGAGATTTATATACAGTTTTATTCTAGTTGTTCAAATGTGAGTTAAATATTTCCGCAAGTTATTTTGTTTATGCATTGTTATGCTCATCTAGTCTTAGGGACTTGGTGCCATCACGACATATTCATGGAGGGTGAACTTGGGTCGTGACAAGTTGGTATCAGAGCTCTAGGCTCACAGGAGTCACGAAGCACGGGCCGATTTGTTAGAGTCTTGCTGATCGGTACAGAGATGTCTGTACTTATCTACGAGAGGCTATGTAAATGTTAGGAAAATTCCACTTCATTTGATTTCCTGGTCATCAAAGATTTTGATGTCATACTAAACTTCTCTCTTTCTATTCTCTCACACATGGTGAGGACGTGCCATTCGAGATGATCAGACACCCGCGTCCCTTACTGCAGCCATCAGAGGCCGAGGGTTGGGGTAGAGGCCGAGGGCGCGCACGTAGTGCAGCTAGAGCACCTGCACGAGTTGCTGTTGAGGTACCATCAGCAGGTCCGGCCGGAGTCCAGGAACCTGACACGCCTACTACTACTACCTCTACTCCAGCTCTACAGGAGACTCTGGCACACTTCATGAGCATATACATCACATTGGCTCAGGAAGGGTTGCTTCCCCTTGATGCAGCCACATCCCAGGCCGGGGGAGGAGCACAAACTCCCGCCGCCTGCACTCCTGAGTTGCGAATGCATGTTGAGTAGGTCCAAGAGGTTATACCTATGCTGCTTGTAGTACTAGTTCATCCCGAGGACAGGGCAGCATCTTCCAAGGATGAGCAACTGAAGCTTGAGAGGTTGAAGAAGTACAAGCCTCCTATATTCAGTGGTCTAGCATCGGAGGATGCTTTGGGTTTTCTTGATGAGTGTTACCGCATCCTACGTACCATATGTATTTCAGGATCCAGCGGGGTTTCTTTCACTACCTTCTAGCTTCGAGGGGTCGCCTTTGAGTGGTGGCACACCTATGAGTTAGACAGTTCAGATGAGGCTGCTTCATCTTTTTACTACTTTAGTTATGTCTCTATGCTCGTTCAAGTACGAACGAATGTCTAGGAGGATGTGAAGACCCGGCCGGTCGTCTTAATAATTAATGCCTCGATCTCCTATTAACTGATTTTTCCAAGTTTATTTCTACTAATTTGATTTGCGGGATGCTCGGTTTTGAGTTTTTGAGAGTTTTGGGACATCTAATCCTTATATGAGTGCTTAAGTGTTGGAAAGTTGTCTGTAGTCGGTACAGTGAGAAGACGACCTTGGAATAGAAATCCGATGGTTTCGTTAGCTCCGTTAGGTGATTTTGAGTTTAGGAGCGTGTTCGGATAGTGTTTTATAGATCCGTAGCTAATTTAGGCTTGAAATGCCCGAAGTTGAATTTTGGAAGTTTTCGATCTGATAGTGAGATTTTGATTCGAGGGCTAGAATGGAATTCTGAGAGTTTCTGCAGCTCCGTCATGTCATTTGGGATGTGTGTATAAAATTTTGAGTTATTCAGAGATGGTTTGATTAAGTTTTTGATCTAAAGCGTACTTTGAGGAAAATTGGAGTTCTTAGGCTTAAATACTTGATTAATTTGAGTTTCTGATGTTGTTTTAGATGGTTTAAGGATGGGTACAAGTTTGAATAAGGTATTAGGTATTATTGGTGCTTTTGGTTGAGGTTCCAGGGGCCTCAGGATGATTTCAAATGGTTGATGGGAAGGTTGAAAAAGTGTTGCAGCAACTGTAGCATTTGCTGCTTCTGGTATTTTTGCATCTGCGGTGCCGCAGAAGCAGGGATGGGTTATTCCTTTAGAAACTGCAGATGCTGTGTGAGGCCTGCAGAAGCAGAACCGTAGGAGTGTTTAGAGGTCCGCAGATGTGGAAATTGGATTTTTAAGTATGGATCTGCGATGCGACATTTGGTCTACAGGAGCGGGACCACAGATGCGGTCCCAAGGCCGCAAATGCGGAAGGAGCTGGGCAGATCATATAAATGGTTGCCTTTGTTAAAATTAGCTATTCTTCCACCAATTTTATCCGGGTTTGAAGCATCTAAGAGGGGTTTCTGAGGAAATCAAAAGGAAATCACTTGGAGGTAATGTCCTTGACTTCATAACTTGTTTTTATGTGATTAAATACCTAATTACAGGTGAGAAATTTGGGAAAAACGAATAAGTAGGGCTTGAGTTTAAGAGGCCTTTATATGAGGATTTGAGGAGCCATTTGGACTCTGATTTTTGTTCTTATTATGCATAGACTCGTGAGAGTATGAGGTTTTAGGAAATATAAACTTCATCCTATTCCGAGATGTTAGCTTGAGGGGAATTTTGGTTATTTTACATAATATTTGCGTATTATCTTAGAATTAAATTATAGAATAAGTGTTATTTACAATATACAATTGAATTGAATAGATTTGGGCTATTTAGAGTCGGATACTCGCGGCAAAAGCGTGGTTTCTAGTTGATTTTGAGCTGGTTCGAGGTAAGTGGCTTGTCTAACCTTGTGTGGGGGACTTTCCCCCTTAGGATATGATATTTGGTAATTGAATTGCCTTGTGCGTGAGGTGACGAGCGCGTACTTGTGTAAATTGTTGGAAATTCGGTTTTCTTAAAGTACTTATTAGCATGTTTCCCTTCCTGCTTTGTTACACTTGCAAATTTAGCATGTTGCTAGTTAGAAGAGCATGTTTAGCCGACTTAAATTGACTATTTGCTTAAATTGCGTTGTTTGCATTATGTGAAATATGTTAGGCTAGGACTACTTGTTGCCTTGCTTTAAATTTTCATTTTCTAAATATCTTCTTGCTGTTGGTGTGTATATACATTGAGACTACAGATGTGGAATTCTGGTAGCTCCCTCTTGTCTGTTTACTTTGGGACGACGGATTAGATTCTTGATAGATCCTCCCCCTGCATATTTACTTTAGGATTGCGAGTTAGATTCCTGATAGATCCCCCTGCACAATTATATGGAACTATGGGAACATACCTGGTATACTCCCCCAGTACTGGGTATTTACATTTGGGATTACGGACTGGGGTTGCGGTAGATCCTCGCGCATTAATAAATGGACTATAGGACCATTGAACAGTTGATGAAATGGATTACAGGACGGTATCCAGGGAGATCCTTGTTGTTACTATTGGTATTGAGCTGTTCTGATTTATGAGTTTACTCTGTTCTTTTGTGTAATTGTTGTTGCTTTGTATAACCTGTCTCATTTCACTGTTGTATTAATTTATATTCTCTATTTCACATTGTTGAAACTTTATAATATGTTTAACACCTGTATGGCCCTGACTTTTCTCGTCACTACCCGACCGAGGTTAGGCTTGACACGTACTGAGTACCATTGTGGTGTACTCATGCCTTTTCTGCACATGTTTTCCATGTCCAGATCCAGGTACCTCTACCAAGCGTATATGACAGAGAGATTTAGTAGAGACTTCGAGGTACATCTGTCGCATTGGCATACCAAGGAGTCTATCTTACTCTATCTTTTAGCAGTTAGCCTTCCTTCTTACTTTTGTTTTAGATATTCTGTAGTTAGATCATTGCACTACATTTCCTTCAGCTTGTGTTCAAGTGAGTTTTCGGGTTTTGGGATAATATTGTAGGCTTTCGTGATGTTGAGTTGTATATGCCGAGCGGTATTTATATACAATTTTCTTCTAGTTGTTCAAATTTGAATTAATTATTTCCACAATGTTATGAAATAATATAAAGACAAGAACAATAATGCAAGAACAAGAGCAATAGAGAGAAGAGTAGAGAGAGTTCTTCTTATTGATACTTAGAGAATGTTTGGAGTGATTTACAATGGTAGAAGACCCCTTTATTTATAGGGAGTGGGATGATCTAGCTACCAATAATAGGACTCTAGAATCTCTCTAATTAAAGACATTCACCTTAAATAGAAGTCTATTTATAACACTCCCCCTTGAATGTCTATTCAATGATGTGCCTCGTTAAAACCTTAAAACCAAAACCCAATGGGAAAAATTAAAGAAAGGAAAAAGAGTACACATGTTTGAACATGCGCCTATTGGTTGCCTCGTTAAAAACTTCGCAAGGAAAACCCGGTGGGACAAAACCTTGTAAGGGAAAAAGAGTGCAACGCGCATTTAACTCCCCCTGATAAGAACATCAATTTATGTCCTTAAGTCTTCGCATCCCAATCTTGTGAACTAGCTTCTTGAAGGTTGACTTTGGTAGAGATTTTGTGAACAAATCAGCCATATTGTCGCTTGAACGAATCTGTTGAACATTGATACCTCCATTCTTTTGAAGATCATGTGTGAAGAATAACTTTGGTGAAATATGCTTCGTTCTATCTCCTTTTATGAATCCTCCCTTCAATTGAGATATACATGCTGCATTGTCTTCATACAAAGTTGTGGGTAGTTTATCACACTTCAAACCACATTTTTCTTGGATATGATGTATTATAGACCTCAACCACACACACTCCCGACTTGCTTCATGAATAGCAATTATCTCGGCATGATTAGATGAAGTAGCCACAATTGATTGCTTAGTCGATCACCAAGATATGGCGGTGTCTCCACAGGTAAACACATAACCCGTTTGAGATCGAGCCTTGTGTGGGTCGGACAAATATCCAGCATCAGCATAACCAACAAGATCCGGGCTGCAATTCTTGACATAAAATAAGCCCATATCGGTAGTTCCCTTTAGGTACCGAAATATGTGTTTGATCCCATTCCAATGTATCCTCGTAGGAGCCGAGCTAAATCTTGCTAAGACATTAACTGAAATGGATATGTCAGGCCTTGTAGTATTTGCAAGATACATTGGTGCGCCAATTGCGCTAAGATATGGTACTTCAGGACCAAGTAGCTCTTCATTCCTTTCTTGTGGTCGGAATGGATCTTTGTTCACATCAAGTGATCGAACAACCATCGGTGTACTTAAAGGATGTGCTTCATCCTTGTAAAACCGTTTCAGTACCTTTTCTGTATAGGTAGATTGATGAACAAAAATTCCGTTTGCCAAATATTCAATTTGCAAATCAAGACATAGTTTAGTCTTTCCGAGATCTTTCATCTCGAATTCATCCTTTAGATAATCAATTGCCTTTTGGAGTTCTATAGGGTTTCCAATAAGGTTTATGTCATCGACATATACGGCAAGTACAACAAATTCCGATGTTGTTTTCTTTATAAAAACACACGGGCAAATGGCGTCATTTATATAGCCTTCTTTTAACAAGTACTCACTAAGACGATTATACCACATTCGTCCAGACTGCTTTAGACCATACAAGGATCTTTGCAATTTAATTGAGAACATTTCCCGAGATTTTGAATTATGCGCATTTGGCATCTTGAGTCCATCGGGAATTTTCATGTATATCTCATTATCAAGTGAGCCATAAAGATAGGCAGTAACCACATCCATTAAGTGCATGTCAAGCTTTTCATGGACAGCAAAACTTATGAGATAACGAAAGGTTATCGCATCCATTACAGGCGAATATGTCTCTTCATAATCGACACCAGGCCTTTGAGAAAAACCTTGTGCAATAAGGCGTGCCTTATATCTTTGTACCTTGTTTTTCTCGTTTCTTTTGCGTACAAAGACCCATTTATAGCCGACAGGCTTAACACCATTAGGTGTTTCAACTATAGGGCCAAAAACTTCACGTTTTGCCAGCGAATTCAATTCTGATTGAATTGCTTCTTGCCACTTTGGCCAATCCTGTCTTTTTCGACATTCTTCAATAGATTGAGGTTCGAGATCCTCACATTCTTGCATAATGCTAGATGCTACATTATAAGCAAAGGCATTAACTACCACAATATCCACTCGATTAATATTTGCCTCAATATTAATTGGATTTAGGGATAGTTCCGTATTTTCCAGAGTCTCGGGCTCAATGGATTCTTCATGAATCTCAGAATTTGTTAAATCGTGAGATTCTTTCGTGGTGTCATTTTGATCATTCTTTTTCCTCTTTCTAGGATTTCGATCTTTGGAACCTAATGGTCTGCCACGCTTCAGGCGTGCATTTGACTCATTGGATATGACACTAGATGATTGTCCAACAGGGACATCAATACGGATTGGAACATTTTCCGCGGGAATGTGGGATTTCGTTATCCTCTTCAAGTCCGTAAATGCGTCAGGCATTTGATTTGCTATTCTTTGCAAATGGATAATCTTTTGTACCTCTCTTTCACAAATAGAGGTATGTGGATCAAGATGAGATAATGATGCATTTTTCCACAAAATTTCCCGTTTGGTTTCACCAACTTCTCCCCCTAATTTTGGGAATAGTGTCTCATCGAATCGACAGTCTGCAAATCGTGCAGTAAATACGTCGCCTGTCAATGTTTCGAGGTAGCAATTGATGGAGGGCGATTCAAACCCAACATATATTCCTAACCTTCTTTGCGGACCCATTTTGGTGCGGGATGGCGGTGCTATAGGCACATATACTGCGCATCCAAAAATTCTTAAATGGGATATATTGGGTTCATGACCCAAAACCAATTGCAACGGGGAATACTTGTGGTAATTCGTCGGTCTGAGACGAATTAGCATTGCTGTATGTAAGATGGCGTGACCCCATACCGAAGTGGGCAGCCTCGTTCTCATAAGTAATGGCCTTGCAATCAACTGCAGGCATTTAATTAACGATTCTGCAAGACCGTTTTGAGTGTGAACATGAGCTACAGAATGTTCAACTTTTATCCCGATTGATAAGCAATAATCATTAAATGCTTGGGATGTAAACTCAGCAGCATTATCCAGTGTAATGGACTTGATTGGATTATCTGGAAATTGTGCTCGTAGTCGAATTATTTGTGCCATTAATTTTGCAAACGCAAGGTTGCGTGATGACAACAGGCACACATGAGACCATCTACAGGATGCGTCTATCAAGACCATGAAATACCTAAACGACCACTAGGTGGGCGAATAGGTCCACAAATGTCCCCTTGTATACGTTCTAGAAACGTGGCTGACTCAGTCCCAACCTTTGTTGGTGATGGCCTGATAATCAACTTGCCTTGATAACACGAAGTGCAAGGATATTCATTATTCGAAAGAATTTTGAAATTCTTTAACGGATGCCCATATGAGCTTTCTATAATCCGTCTCATCATGACTGATCCTGGGTGTCCCAATCGATCATGCCAAAGTACAAAGGTATTGGAATCAGTAACCCTTTGGTTTACTGTTGAATGTGCCTCAATTGCACTAATTCTTGTCCAATACAGGCCACAAGATAAAGACGGGAATTTCTCAATAACCCTCTTTTGGCCGGAGACATTCTTTGTGATGACGAGATATTCAAGATTATCTTCATCCATTGTCTCAATATGATAGCCATTCCGGCGTACATCTTTAAAAATCAACAAGTTTCTCTTAGACTTGGAGGAGAACATTGCATTCTCTATGATTAACGTCGTGCCTTTGGGCAGAGTTACAATTGCTCTTCCGGAGCCTTCAATCAATTTACTACTTCCAGAGATTGTAGTAACGTTTGCCTTACACATATTTAGTTGAGAGAAATATTTCTTTTCTTTGAGTATTGTATGTGTAGTACATGAATCAACTAGGCAAATACTTTTACAGTTGGACGTTGATCCAAGTTCGCTTTGTGAGATATTCATATTTGCTATCCCATAGTTTGACATACAAAAGAGATACACGGACATAAGAATAAACAAGTTCAATTCGTTTGTGTCACATAATATTTTCAAAATCTGCTGCTAACAGTTGACTAACAAAATCAGATATGTTATCCATAATTGATTTACTTTGCAGTTTGAAAATTTCAGTTTAAGCATTTTCTTCAAACAATCGATTGTTAAACACAAACAATCGATTGTTGAATATTTGACAATCGATTGTTAAACACACACAATCGATTATTTGCTATTTTGAAAAACTTCAGATCACTGTCTTAAGACAATCGATTGTTAAATATAGACAATCGATTGTTGGCTATTTTGAAAAATTCCAGAGCACTGTTTTAAGACAATCGATTGTTAAGTATAGACAATCGATTGTTGACATTTGAAAAATTCCAGAGCACACTGTTTTAAGACAATCGATTGTTAAGTATAGACAATCGATTGTTGACTATTTTGAAAAATTCCAGAGCACACTGTTTTAAGACAATCGATTGTTAGACAAAGACAATTGATTGTGGATGATTTTTGAAAAATTCCAGATTACACTGTCTTAACGACAATCGATTGTTAGACAAAGACAATCGATTGTGGATGATTTTTGAAAAGTTCCAGATTACACTGTCTTAACAACAATCGATTGTTAGACAAAGACAATCGATTGTTGATCAATTGTTTTTCAGCTTTAATGCGAAAATAGTAGATAATCGACTAGTTTTTTCAGGCTAGTCGATTACCCTTACTGGAAAATAAAAATATTATTGATATTTGAGCATATTGAAGATATTCTAAAGAACTACTGCTAACATTGCATCATGAACTAACTAATACGAGCTAATACTAATGACTATTAGTTTATTCACTAACTAATACAAATAAGTAGAACAAAATTAAATAACTCCATCTTCTTTCATCACAGACCCATCACCGATTAGGTGGTCTATTTTCCCCTCGGGTTGCTCAAAGAAGTCTGCCACATCCAGGTGGGTGATGTCCAAGTTGTCGTCATAGACAAAATTTGTTTCAGGGCCTTTTCTCTTTCGAGATGCTTGATAAAGGTCAACCAAGTGTCTTGGTATACGGCAAGTCTTTGACCAGTGCCCTTTCCCACCGCAACGATAACATATAGTTTCTGAACCATTTGCCTTAGGATCTTCATGACCCCGTTTCTGCTTTCGGCAGTTATCTCTCCTTGGGGGTTGACGGACTTCATTGGAATTTCTTCCTTGTCTACGTCCCTGGCTATGACCCCGTTTACGACCATGACCATGGCCCTTTTCATGTTTGGCATAATGAGAGTGCACCTTATCTGCTTCAGGCAGTGGTGTAGACCCAGTGGGTCGATTTTCATGATTTCTCATGAGCAGGTCATTATTTCGCTCAGCCACTAGTAGAAGAGAAATCAGTTCAGAGTACTTTGTAAAGCCTTTCTCTCTGTACTGTTGTTGCAGTACCATATTGGAGGCATGAAACGTTGTAAACGTTTTCTCAAGCATATCATAATCGGAGATTTTATCTCCGCATAGCTTCAATTTAGAAGTAATTCTGAACATTGCAGAATTATATTCAGAAACGGACTTAAAGTCCTGGAGCCTCAGATGAGCCCAATCATATCGTGCTTGTGGCAGAGTGACCAACTTCAGGTTGTCATATCTCTCCTTTAAGCCGTTCCACAAGATGAGTGGATCCTTGACGGTGAGATATTCAATCTTCAAACCTTCATCAAGGTGATGGCGCAAGAAAATCAAGACCTTCGCACAGTCTTGGGTTGATGCTTTTTCTCTATCTTTGATGGTGTCTCCGAGACCCATAGCATCTAAGTGGATTTCAGCATCCAACACCCATGTCATATAGTTCTTGCCCGAAATTTCAAGGGCAACGAACTTTCTTTTCGTAATGTCAGACATAATCGAAAATTAAATTAGGAAGAGGGAAATACCTTAGATTTTTCGAGAATGGTTCTTGAGACGGTAGAGTCTCGTGCTGATAACGTGTTATGAAATAATATAAAGACAAGAACAATAATGCAAGAACAAGAGCAATAGAGAGAAGAGTAGAGAGAGTTCTTCTTATTGATACTTAGAGAATGTTTGGAGTGATTTACAATGGTAGAAGACCCCTTTATTTATAGGGAGTGGGATGATCTAGCTACCAATAATAGGACTCTAGAATCTCTCTAATTAAAGACATTCACCTTAAATAGAAGTCTATTTATAACACACAAGTTATTTTGTTTTCGCATTGTTAGTCGAGGACTAGGTACCGTCACGAATATTTACGGTGGGCAAACTGGGGTCGTGACAGTCAAGTAGTTTGGTTATGGAGACTTGTTGCCGATTTCAATAAAAACAAGCTGATGCAACTGAAATATTCTGTTACAACAGTCTGCTATTGTGTTGTCGAAAAAGCTAGCATTTCATAGCAAAACAAAGCACATCGATATTCTCTATCACTATATTCGGAGTCTTGTTTCTACTGGAGAGATTACTTTGAAGACTTGTGGTCCGAATGAGCAAGCGACATACATCTTCATAAAGTCGCTTCCACAAGCAAAGCACGAGTTCTTCAGAGGTCAACTTGGAATTTGCACATTTTAATCAAGGGAAAGTGTTGAGAAGTGATTCAAAAATGATTGACCAAGTATTTAGGAGTTTGTTAGTTGGTTTCCTTTATTTAAGCAAGTTTAGATATTGAATAGCTTTAGTGGGTAAGTGGATTAGTGGAGCTAGCTTTTAGTATTTTCAATTTCCGTGTAAGCCTATTTATAGGCAGTTCTTTTACACTTTGTTGCATCATAAATAAAGGAATTACAATAGCTTTACATCTCTTTTGCTCTATTTTTTGTTTACTTTCTTCATATAATTCTTTTCTATTATTCCTCTCAATTCTCAAATACTGGAATAATTTTTATCAAGCTAAATTATGATTCTTGGGCAAAATGGAAAAGAATAAACGGAAAGATGGGATATAGATTCTTCCTTCTATTCTCCTACTCACCGACTCTATTATGGTAAAAAGGGAGCTCTTTTAGGAAATTTCTGTACAATTGTGAGGCTCAGAAGTCCCACAACCCAGAATTGTTACATGGTTGGTTGAAGCTGCTACCTAAGCCAACACACCACTGTTCTAAGGAATTGTCTCCTAATTCTTCCAAGTTTCAAAACTCTAATTCTTCTTTGGGAGTGAAGTATTTATCTGTTTCTTTTGCTGTATTATCATCCTATCGAAATTGTTAGCTTCACAGTAACAAACAAGATGGAATTGAGTTTCCAAAAAGCTGAAGTTTCCCAGTTACAACACAAAAACCTTTAGCTCTAGAGATGAAATTTCCTAGTTACAATACAAAAACTTCAGCTCTAGAGCTGGAGTTTCTCAATTACAACACAAAAACTTTAGCTCTAGAGCTGAAGTTTGCCAGTTACAAAACAAAAACTTCAGCTCTAGAGCTAAGCTTCAAGCCCGGCTACTAGAATGCTGAAGTTTTGTGTGATTGCCTTTGCTACTTCAACCCCGTGTGCTAAAGTTACGCGAAAAAATGGGTACACTTGCAATATTTTTTGCAAAGCGGGCACAAGTTAAAATGTGGCATAAAAAGCGGGTATAAATGCAAATCCCCCGTTTCAATTTATATAAGAATGCTATTTTTTATGGTTCTGGTTTTATTAGTGATGGTTTATATAAATTGAAACTCGATATTGGTTTTTTTGTATCCCTTCTTACTGTTCAACATAATGTTGGAATTAAACATAGTTCACTAGATGAAAGTTCTGCTTACTTGTGGCATAAATGTTTGGGTCATATATCCAAAGAAAGGTTAGAAAGATTAGAAAAGAATGAGATTCTTCCGATATCTTAATTTTATTAATCTTACTATATGTTTGGATTGAATTAAGGGAAAGCAACCAAGCATAGTAAGAAAGGTTCCACAAGAAGCATCCAACTTTTTGAAATTATCTATACCGATATTTGTGGACCCTTTGATATTCCATCTTTTGGTGGAGAGAAATATTTTATCACATTTATCAATGTTTGGGTCATATATCCGAAGAAAGGTTAGAAAGATCAGAAAAGAATGAGATTTTTTCGAATCTAAAATTTTACTGATCTTACTATATGTTTGGATTGCATTAGGAGAAAGCAAACCAAGCATAGTAAGAAAGGTGACACAAGAAGCATCCAACTTTTTGAAATTATACATACCGATATTTGTGGACCCTTTGATATTCCATCTTTTGGTTGGAGAGAAATATTTTATCACATTTATCGATGTTTTGGTCATATATCCAAAGAAAGGTAGAAAGATCAGAAAAGAATGAGATTCTTCTGAATCTAAATTTTACTGATCTTACTATATGTTTGGATTTCATTAAGAGAAAAAAAACCAAGCATAGTAAGAAAGGTGCCACAAGAAGCATCCAACATTTTGAAATTATACATACTGATATTTATGGACCCTTAGATATTCCATCTTTTGGTGGAGAGAAATATTTTATCACATTTATCCATGATTTTTTATATTATGGATATATCTATTTGCTGAAAGAAAAATCTCAAGTAACAGATGCTCTCAAGGTATTTGTCAATCAGGTTGAAAGGCGATTAGATAGAAAGGTGAAAATCATTAGGTCAGATAGAGGTGGTGAATAATATGAAAAGTATAATGAATCAGGGCTATGTCTAGGTCCATTTGTAAAGTTCCTCGAGGAACGTGTATATGTGCACAATATACTATGCCAAGAACACCTCAACAAAATAGTGTTACAAAAAGGCGTAATCGAACACTTATGCCTATGGTTAAGAGCATTATAAATAATTCTTCATTACCCAAATCATTATGGATGTATGCTCTTAAAATCGATGTATATTTATTAAATATGGTTCCTAGTAAGGCAGTTCCAAAGACCCCCTTTGAACTATGGACAAGAAGAAAACCTAGTTTAAAGCACATACATGTTTGGGGTTACCCAGTAGAAGCTAGAGTTTATAATCCATAAGAAAGGAAATTAGATTCTCGAAAACTAAGTGGTTACTTTATTGGTTACCCAGAGAAATTTAAAGAGTATGTGATTTACTGTCCAAACCATAGTTCGAGAATTATTGAAACCGGTAATGCAAGATTTATTAAGAATGGTGAAGTTAGTAGGAGTGTTAAAAAATAAAAGTGTGGAAATAAAAGAGGTGAGGGTCAATATTATGTTACCCAAAAATATGCCTACTTCCACACAAATACCAAAATATTATTCCAGTTGTTGAAGAACACTTTGAAAACACCGAGCAACATTTGGAGGAAACACTTCATGAAGAAACTAACGCACAAATATCTGACACAAATAAACCATAAGAAATGTCATTAAGAAATCTCAAAGAGTTAGCTATGATTACATGATTTATTTTCAAGAGAGATTTTGACATTGGTCTTATTAAGGATCCGGTTTTATTTTCACAAGCCATAGAAAGTAATGAGTCTGATAAATGGATTAATGCCATGAAAGAAGAGTTAAAATCCATGGAATACAATAAAGTCTGGGATCTTGTTAAATTGCCAGAAAGTTCTAAAAGAATCGGGTGTAGATGAGTCTTTAAGACAAAATGCTATTCAAATGGCAATATTGAGAGATATAAAGCCAGACTTGTTGCCAAGGATTATACTCGGAAATGAGACATTGATTATAAAGAGACATTTTCACCGATCTCAAAGAAAGACTGGTTAAGAATTATTATGGCTTTGGTGGCTCATTATGATTTACGAGGTACACCAAATGGATGTGAAAACTGTATTTCTTAATGGAGATCTCGGGGAGGAAGTTTATAAGGACCAACCAAAGGGTTTCGAAACTAAAGGAAAAAGTCAAATGTTGTGTAAACTGAAGAAGTCAATATATGGACTTAAACAAGCCTCACGACAATAGTATATAAAGTTTAATGATACCATAATATCTTTTGGATTTGTGGAAAATACCATTGATCGATGTATATACCAAAAGATCAGTGGGAGCAAGTTTATATTTTTAGTCCTGTATGTTGATGATATTCTACTTGCTGCTAACGATTTAGCCGTATTGCGTGAGACTAAAGATTTTCTCTCTAAGAATTTTGAAATAATAGATATGGATTAAGCATCCTATGTGATAGGAATATAAATATTCCGTGATAGATCACACTGATTATTGGGATTGTCTCAAAAAGGCTATATCGAAAGAATTCTAGAGAGATTTAGTATGAATAATTGTTCAGGATGAATTGTCCCAATTTAAAAAGCGGACAAATTTAGTCTCATGCAATGTCCTACAAATGATGTAGAATGAAAGGAAATGGAATCAATTCCTTACTCTTCAATAGTTGGTAGTCTGACCTATGCTCAGACTAGCACAAGACTGAATATTAGTTTTGCAGTCGGAGTGCTAGGAAGATATGAGAGTAACCCATGAATTGATCACTTGAAAGCTGCAAAGAAAGTTTTGAGGTACTTAAAAGGAACGAAGGATTACATGCTCATTTATAGGAGATCCAAGCATTTGGAAGTTGTTGGATACTCGGGTTCAGATTTCGCTGGATGTATTGACACTAGAAAATCCACGTTTTGTAATTTGTTCCAATTAGCTGAAGGAACAATATTGTTGAAGAGTACCAAATAGTCTGTCATTGCTACATCCACGATGGAAGCAGAATTTGTGGCATGCTTTCAAGCCACAATTCATGCATTATGGCTGCGAAACTTTATTTCAGGACTTGGGGTTGTCGACACCATTACCAAGACGCTGAAAATTAACTGTGATAATTCTGCAGCAGAATTCATCTTCAAGAATGATAAGTACTCCAAATGTGCCAAACACATAAAATTAAAGTACTTTACCGTCAAGGAGGAAGTTCAGAAACAAAGAGTGTCACTTGAGCATATTAGAATAGATCTCATGACTGCAGATCCGTTAACTAAAAGATTACAACCAAAGATATTTAAAGAACATGTACATGCAATGGATCTAGGCTGTATTTATGATTGATGTATTTGTGATGTTTAGACATTCTGAGCTCATTTATGTGTTTCTGATATACATTAATGATTTCCCATTTCTCATAATAGTATACACATTATTGTTTTGAGATATTACAGGATAAGTCTCAAGAAGACATTATTATGGACCATAATATTTTATAGCTTATGAACCTGATACGATAAATTACTAATGTTGTAGTATATGGAAGGGAGTACGTAGACAAATTATATATAACCGGCATAACTCACATTTACTAGTTTATCGTATTGTGGTATTTATGACGGATATTATAGAAGAGATTTATTTATGCGCAACTAATGTTCTTATATTAAATATTAATATTATGTGATTATTTGACCAAGTGGGAGAATGTAAGTTATTTTTCTACGCGTGTGGCCAAATAGGTTTAAGGCCCATAATTAATATTTAATTAAGGAGCAAATCTCATCCATCCGATCGATCACTTGATAAACGTACCAGATTAAATAGGAACCTCTATAAATTGGTCTTCTCCCCATCCATTAAGATTACCGTATTTTTATTCGTTCTTCCATCACTAAAGTCGTTGATAACGAAAGATAGGGCAAGAGGCGAAAAATCAATTTTAATTAACGCTTTCGCTTCACGATGACGACTTAAGATTCATATAGGATGATTATATGTAAAATTATCACGTTTAAGATCATGACTTGTTATTAAAGTTTATGTCTAACACAAGACACTAATTTACAAGGAAAGAGAAAAGAAAAGGGCAAGTTGTTATGCTAGGGTTACGAGAATGATCTTGAAATAATTCAGAGCAATAAATGAACTCGTTAAAGTATCCGGCCAAACAGCAAAATATTAATTAAATTGAGCAACTCTGAATCATTGATCAAAGAACAATTGAGTTAGTTTTGGAAAAAAATTCAACAGAAAAATTGTTGAGGAGATCACCCGGTTGAGCTATGGAAACAGTCTCTTGCAGAAATACAGAGTAAGGGCGTATACAATAGATCCATATGATTCGGTCCTCTCCGAGATCCCGCACATAGCAGGAGGTTAGTGCACCAGATAACTTTTTTATACCGGGGACAAGAAACTGAAATAACACTATGCATATCAAGACAATTTTGATTCAGAAGTATCCAATCTATGGTTAAATTAATTAAATGAAAGCCTAATTACAGTCACTTAAACCACAGTGATTTTACTGAAAAGGAATGGTCGGCTTCAACACACAGAGATATACAAAGCATCCACTTGTGATGTTTTGATCCTCTTAACACCTATACAAACTTATCATATTCGTTACTTGGGTTTCCCAGCACCTTCAACCAAAAAAATAAAAAACACATTTTAGTAGAAATCATCTATCTGTATATATCTATGGTAATAATGGCATCAAGTGTTACTATCAGCTGTACCGGCGGAGCTAGAGTGCCATTAACGAGTTTAGCCGAACTCAGTTATTTGGTTCAAATTTTATATTTATTTTAAAAAGTTCATTGAATATGTATAAATTATTAATTTAGAACTCAGTAACTTAAAACGATTAGAATCTCAAACCCATCAGCGTAAAGTTCTGGCTCCGCCACTGATTAGCTGAGGTGTGACAGGAGGAAAATAAAATGCAACGCAATAGAGGAAAGAGAAGTAGAGATGTAGCAGCAACATGAGTTGAAAGACACTAAGGTTCTGCCTAATCAAGTTCAAAGTGCAACTGCTAAGCCTAGACAATTAAGTTATACTCTTATTATTTACTTTAGTTTGAATGATTACTAAAGTAGCAGAACAGGTCCAAGTGAAATCACTTAGCACCTAGCAGGAGAAGGTTGCTAGCAAAATGAAGTCACAACAAGTAATGAACAACCACGAAATAGAATCACACTGGAATGGACAATGAAATGGGAAACCTCCGTATAAGCTAAAAACCCGAGTTCATTACTCAGATGGCGACTCAATTATCCAAAATTATCTTCCAAAATTATCCGTTTGTAATAACAAAGTTACTTAACTATATGAATAGCACTCAAAAGATCACTCAATTAAATTTCTCAAATTTTTAATCGTCAAATATCTATTTTACCCTCTAAATTATCGACTTTTATCTTCTTTTAATGTTGTTTTTAGCTTTTTAATAGAATAATTTATTTCTCTTTTTAATTTATATTATGGAGTTACCTTAGAATGAATAAAATTTTATTTATAAATTTAAAAAATTAAAATAGTATTTAAGTATATTCAATGTTGGTAAAATATTGAGCATAATATAAAATTAATTAGAACAATTGTTCGTAATAATAATTTTGATATTATCAAATAAACTCAAAAAATTATTTACACAATTGAGAATGAAATAAAATAAAATATTTAAAAAATATATTTCATGCATGTACTATAAAAAATAATTATTTAAAATAAAAGTATTTTTTAATATTCATTACATATTCTTGAATATTATGTTCACTTATATTATTATTTCGACATTATAGTGCTAGAAAAGTATTTTTTATTTATTATTTTTAAATAAAAATATTTTTTTCTATGGATTAAAATTAACAAAACTAAATCAAGTTGAAATAAATATGGAAGTAGGTAAATAACTTGTTATCTCTATACTATTAACAATACGATAACTGTTAGCACGAACATACTATGAATTACTACAGATATCAGTTTGAAAGAAATTACATATATTTGAAATGAAGGAACACAGAAATGTAGAAATATAGAAGGGGACGCGGGCCCGGGGACGCCAACAGGATTACCTTGGGTCTCCAAACTGTGAACCTGCAGCCAATATCTCAATCAGCCACTACCTGCTTCGAAATCTGCACAGAAAGTGCATAGTGCAGTATCAGTACAACCTACCCCATATACTGGTAAGTGCCGAGCCTAACCTAGACGAGGTAGTGATCAGGCTCCGACAGAGCAATTACAATATAACCTCCATACAATATATAATAAAGCAAAAAAGAAGTACGGGACAAAATGAAACAGTAACTTGGTGCAAAAATGAATACGAAACTCAAATATTTTATCAGTACCCAACTATAACCAATCCTTAAGTGAGATACAAAACTAAAGAATAAATTCACAGTAGTAGAAGGATAGATAAACAATAAACTGATGCGATGCGTATCCCGATCCCACCATGTAAACCTGTAACACTATGAACATTTATTCTTATTACTATGTATCAATCCACCCTTTTTCCTCATGTTGCGGCGTGCAACCTGATCTCACCATACAATAATAATCCACCCTTATTTCTCCTCAATATATCACATTTATTCCTCATGTTGCGACGCGTAACTCGATCTCACCGTATAATCATATTTCACCCTTATTCCTTCTCATATATTACCCTTACTCCTCTTGTTATAATGTGCAACCATATCCTACCATATCAGTACCAATTACACAATAAGAACAAAAATTTCACATTTTGGCTCACAACTCCTCATGGTATTTAGCCTTAACTATAACAAACGAAAAACGGTAAAATTTATGAAACTTCACTCGAATTATGCTGCTCACCGAAACCAATCCAAATTATACTAATAAATACTGATAGCCAACTCCACCTAATAATATGAAACAATGAAACCACGTAATATCCAATACTTTTAACAATGAAAATAATATCTGACAGCTAGCAACTAAACATGAAATATCAATTAAACATGTACCAATTAAGGAAGGGAACAATATATTAAGAATGGAGGGGAACAATCAAAAAAGATAAATTGGGAAAAATAGGTACTCTTTCCCTCACCTATACGCCAAACACATAGATTTTCACATAGCGATTATGTCGAGGATCCTTAATTCCTCGAGTCAAAGGTAGACACAATACTTACCTCGATCCATCGGCCATCACTGCTCAATTATTATTGTTTTTACTCTAGTTATCACCTCCGAACCACTCGTATCTAGTCATATTTAACTTAATAACATCAATTATCGCTAAAGAAATCAATTCTAATGCATAATTATAAGTTTCCAATTTTCCCCCAAAAAGTCAAAAATCGATCCCGGGACCGCTTGAGCAAAATTCAAGGTTCGTACCAAATGCATTCACCCTCGAGCACAAATATGTAATTAGTTCCATAATACGACTCCAAATCAAGGTCAACATCCCCAATTTATAAAAACCCTTAATTGTTCAAAAATCCCCTAATTTTACTATGAAAGAACAAGATTTAGGACTAGAAATCTAATGAATGTTGATGGAAGTCGGAGGAAATGAGTTAAAGAAGACAAAGCTAAGATCTGGTGTTGAATTCCCTCTTAAAAAATCACCCTAGGTGGAGTTCTAGTGATGAAATATGAATTTTGGAAAGAAGTCCCATTTTTGAAGCCTGTTTAAAACACTAGACAGGTCTTCATCGCATTGTGAGAGACCTGTCGCGATTGCGATGCACAGTGGCCAAAAAGTCTTTCGCATTCGCGAATAATTGCACGCGTTCTTGATGGTCTGCCCCCCTAACCTACCTTGGTGTTGGTGAGCCTAGTGTTGCGGACCGCCCAATTTGATAGCCCAATCGTCCACAATCTTGGGCTAGTGAGCCAACATAAGGCCTAGAGTCCTAGCTTGGCCCAATTCAGGAACGTTCTAGGCAACTCTAGATTCCGGAACATTCTAGATAACTCTAGCACATTTGAGCTTGTAAATACTCTAGAATTCTCCATAGAATTCCAGCACATGTACATAGTTAGAAAGAGGCTGAAACTTAAAGGAATTGACGGAAGGGCACCAGAGGTTGCCATGATGCTCATGAGCAATTTTTCGCACAGGTTATGGTGATGGTAGGATGCTGCACATGTGTCGGGGTAGTGGACGAATTGAAGGGAGGTTTACTCAGCGTGTAATCAAACCCCGTCTTTTAGAAATGGAGCTTCATCGATATTTGTGCGACTTTGGGTAGAATTTGAGAGGCAAGGGGCAATAATTATTAAACTTGAAGTTCTATCCTTATGTAAGTGGGGCCAAAAATTCAAAACCATCCACGTTAGTGGTTATTTGTGTTCTTCACACATAAAAAAACATAAATATGATTTTTTCGGGGTAGTTTTTAACTTTTGACTAGGTTCATATTGTTATTTAAGACGGCTTTCAAGAACTATTATTGTTCATTATGAATTCTTGGTAATGTCTTTTGGGCTGACCAATGCCCCATCAGCATTCGCGCATTCGATGCAACAACATAAAATAGGCACGGTAACAGTATACATGGAAAAAATAAAAGTCCTAAGACATGGTTTCCTCTAATGTGAAGATAAAAGATCCTATAGTCATAATCCAATCTTAGTCGATTCTTCCAACTTAAGGCTTCTAAAATGAGAAGTTTTTTTAAATTTGACTCTGAACTTCCCGGAATTGAAAATAGCACCATTAAAAATAAAAAAGTTGCTAAAATGCATAGGGCTGGATGTTTCGGAGTCCCATTAGAAGGAAATGAGGTCCAGTGGCGGGCATATACACAACTTCATCCACAAGGGGCCAACCGAATGTCTAGAGCTTGGCAAGCCTCCCCTATAAATATGGGATGGAATTTGGCATTTGGAGAACACACAACACACAACAACAAGAAAACACTACAACAAGCAACTCAAGCTTTGTAACTCTCTCTTTAGTGAAATACAAGTTCTCATTTGGCTTCATTACTTTCTTCTCTAGTTCGAGAAGCTCTAGGCTTACTTAGCAAACTTTGGCAAGTTGTCTAAGTGCTGCACGTGTTAGCTGCGCAGAATACTCATCCCGTGACAGGTGGTATCAGAGCTAAGGTTTGCACCCACGCAAGTTAGCTCACAAGCAATGGCCAATACTTCGAACATAGCACAAGAGGGTGTGTTGGTGTGGATGTTCCACCGGAGCCAAGCCGCGGCCGTGATAGAGAACGAGGCCAAGGCAAGACTCGTAGCAAGTCCAAGGCCCCATCTGTGGATGCGTTGGAGCCTCTTGTGAACACTCTCGAAAATATATTCTCCGCCACTCAAGAAAGCCTCGAGGGATTGGAGGAACGAGTGGATGGTCTCGAAGGGGAATATGCCGAGTTCACGGTGGCAACAAAGGCACTCATCCAAGAACAAGCGAACCTTCTCCGAGGGGAGTTTCGTTCATTTCATGAGGAGTTTCTAAAACTTCATAGTTTTGTCCAGGACGAACTACGTGCTGTCCGTGCTGAAGTGGAGGAAGTCCGCCCTGATTGGGCATGGCACAAGCGCACACTCTCCCAGGGTCCAGCTTCCGCCAACTCGAGTGATGCGCGCCGCATTGACGTTCCAAAGACCGATACCTATGATGGCACACGAAATGAAACCATCGTAGACAAATTCCTATTTGGACTTGATCAATACTTCGATGCCGTTGGTGTACGAGATGAGGCATCGAAAGTGGGCACTGCACCCACTTATCTTAGAGGTGCTGCACAACTTTGGTGGCGTCGAAAGCATGGCGAGATGTGCAAGGAAATCTGAACCATCGACACTTGGGCCGACTTCAAGAAAGAACTCTGAAAGAAATTCACCCCAAACAATGCAGAAAAGGAAGCGCGAGCGCGGTTACGTCGCCTCAAACAATCGGGTAGTATGCGGGACTACATCAATGAGTTTACTACCCTCATGTTGGAGATAAGCGACATGTCGGACAAGGATTCTCTCTTTTACTTCCAAGATGGCCTCAAGGATTGGGCCAAGACCGAGCTTGATAGGCGTGGTGTTCAAACGCTCGACGACGCCATCACCATTGCGGAATCGCTCACCGAATACTCAGCCCAATCTAAAGATAAAAAGGCCAACCAAGGCCAAGGTGGGGGAGAGAGTCGCAAGGACAAGGGCAACAACCGCAAAGTTTGGGGGAAAAAAAAGCCGCCTAGCAACATGAGTGGGCAAGGTAAATAGGAGGGAAAGAAGGATTTACTGAAACCGCGAAGCCCATGCTTTATATGCAACGGACCTTATTAGGTACGTGACTGTCCGGAAAAGAAGTCGCTCAACGCTCTTGCTGCCCAACTAAAGAGCGACCCCACAATGTCCCCGGAGGAACCCCAACTCTGCATGGGTTCTCTCCAACACCTCGGCGCACTTAATCGCCAACAGCCCACACCCATCAAGAAAGGGCTCATGTATGTAAGCGCAAAGATAAATGGCCAGTCCGTTCACGTGCTGCTAGACACGGGAGCGATAGACAACTTCGTGTCCATAGACGAGGCCAAGAGCTTAGGCCTCAAGACCACCAAGGAAGGAGGCATAATGAAGGCGGTAAACTCACCTGCCGAGCCAATTGCGGGGACTGCAAAAAGCGTGCAGTTAACACTCGGAACGTGGAGTGGAAAGCTCGACTTCTCTATTGTGCCCATGGATGACTTTAAGATGGTCCTTGGCATGGAATTCTTTGACCAAGCCCATGCCTTCCCACTGCCCGCTACAAACTCCCTGAGCATACTTGATGGGAGCAATGCATGCATGGTACCCGTGGAGAGAGGCAAGTCCGAGGAGAAGACACTCTCCGCCATGCAATTCAAGAAGGCTTTCAAGAAGGACCCAAACTTATTGGTGTCCATTCGAGAACTAAATGGGGAAGGAAATAGCGGAATGTCGCCAAGCCAAGTCCCTCCACAAATTCAATCCATCCTTAATGAGTAAAAGGATGTGATGCCGCCAGAACTTCCAAAGAAGCTTCCACCTCGGCGAGAGGTAGATCATCCGATCGAACTAGAACAGGGCGCGAAGCCACCAGCCTTGGCGCCTTACTGCATGGCGCCACCCGAACATGAGGAAGCGGACATCATGCGAGCCTACCTCGACAAAGCCGCAGGAAAATGATGAAATGGGCGGATGCAAGGAGACGTCATGTTGAGTACAAGGAAGGTGATCAAGTAATGATCAAGCTCCTACCCCAACAATTCAAGGCATTACGGAAAGTCCGCAAGGGGCTAGTGAGACGCTACGAGGGACCCTTCCAAGTTGTGCGACGTGTGGGAAACGTCTCGTATCAACTCCAGCTTCCACCAAGACTCAAGATCCATCCGGTCTTCCATGTGAGTCTTCTCAAGCCATATCACAAATACATGGGAGACCCAAGTCACGAAAAATTGAGGCGTGCACCAACCGCCATTGTCACCGCATTCGACGAAGATGTGGACTACATCATTGCAGATCGCGTGGTTTCGAGAAGGGACGTGCCATCCAGAATTTCAAGCATGAGAGCACGACGAGGACGCCGCGAGCATAGGTGTGGGAGGATGTTGCGGACCGCCCAATTTGATAGCCCAATCGTCCAATATCTTGGGCTAGTGAGCCAACATAAGGCCAAGAGTCCTAGCTTGGCCCAATTCCGGAATGTTCTAGGCAACTCTAGATTCCGGAACATTCTAGACAACTCTAGCATATTTGAGCTTTTAAATACTCTAGAATTCTCCATAGAATTCCGGCACATGTACATAGTTAGAAAGTGGTAGAACTCTCTAGACTCTGTAGAATTCTCCATTGAGTTCCAGCACTTGTACATGGCTAGAAAGTGGTAGAACTCTCTAGACCCTCTAGAGCTTGGCAACCCTAGCCTATAAATATGGGATGACATTTGGCATTTGGAGAACACACAACACACAACAACAAGAAAAAACTACTATAAGAAACTCAAGCTTTGTAACTCTTCTTTAGTGCAATACAAGTTCTCATTTGGCTTCATTGCTTTCTTCTCTAGTTCGAGAAGCTCTAGGCTTACTTAGCAAACTTTGGCAAGTTGTCTAAGTGCCGCACGGGTTAGCTACGCAGAATACTCATCCCATGACACTAGGATCACGTTTGTGTAGAACAACTCAATGATTCCCAGCCCACCTCCATTTTACTACGCGTTCGCATGATGTCGATCTCGTTCGCGAAAAACAGTCCCTCAGTGCTCCGCATTCGCGACCATGGCTATGTGTTCGCGATGAACAAACTTATCCCCAGCCTAGATTACACTTCGCATTTGCGTGAAAAGCTTCGTGAACGTGAAGAAGGAAACCAGCAACTGCTGAAGCGGCAGAAAACCAACATTTTCCTAAGCCTAAAACACACCGAAGCCTATCCAAAACTGTCACAACCCAAATTTTCCACCATCGGGAGTCGTGATGGCGCCTACTAGTATAAGCTAGGCAATCCAATTATCCTAATTAATTCACCCTTTCTCATTTTTTTAATCCCTTAACGATTGTAAGTTAACATATTATAAATAGCGGAAAATAATAAAGCAAAAGAATGAAATTTAATAATTTAAGCTAATGCCAATACGAATCCATAAACATCAACCACCCAAAACTAGTATGACAATCTCACGGACTATCTAGAAATACTACAACTATGGTCCGAACAAAATAAATACATATATGTCTCTGAAATAGTAAAGAACAGAAGAAAACTAGATAGGGAGGGGACGCCAAGGTGTGCGGACGCCTGCAGGACTACCTCAAGGTCTTTTGATGAACTGAAGGCAGCAACCCCTAGCTAAGCTCTATATGCTCTAGTGCCAGGATCTACACAAAATTGTGCAAAGCGTAGTATTAGTACAACCGACCCCATGTACTGGTAAGTTTCGATCCTAACCTCGGCAATGTATGAGGAGGATAGGACACAACAAACCAATAACCTGCAACTAAACAGTATCTAATAGAATAACAGTAATAAAAGTAATTCAAAAGTAACGGGGGAGGGGTAACATGCCATAGGGAAATACCAACATAAAGAATCACAGTAATAGTGGAATAAGACGATTAAGATATTTGAACCGAACACAACAATAAGTCATAACAAACATGTAATAAGTGCACGACATCACTCTTCGTTCTTTACTCGCAATCCTCACCAATGCAATCATGTAATAAAAATGTGCCCTGCATTAGCCTTCGTGCTTTATCTCTTTTTCTCACCATATAAATATCAGAATTTGCACGGCATCACCCTTCGTGCTTTATCTCTCTTCCTCATCATATGCGTTAATATCAATAAAATTATACATGACATCACCTTTCGTGCTTTATCACTCTTTCCTCACCAAATGCATAAATATGAATGTGCACGGCATCACCCATCGTGCTTTATCACTCCTTCTTCACCCAAACAATAGCAGCAACAATATCCCGGCAAGGTAATCAACAATAAGTATAAATACATCCCAACAAGGGAATCAACAATAAGAATTAAATACGTCCCGGCAAGGGAATCAGCTATAACCAAACTTGTACCGATAATCAACTTCACAATTGAACCTTAACTCGAGCCAATGTTCAACAATAACCAAATACCAAGAAAATAATCATAAATCTTACTCAACATGGGTAATCAACAATTTGGGCATTCGTAGTACTCATTGAGAACCACAACGATATAAGACTCTCGAGCATGCTTGACACCAACGTATAGGTACTCGTCACTACATCTATACGTCACACTACGCTAACACATAGCAAATAAAGCATATTACCTATTCCCTCAAGGTAAGGTTAGGCCAAACATTTACCTCGAACTTCCACAGCCAACTTAAGCCTCAAACACCATTTTTCTTTTAGAATTCGCTCCAATTTACTTGTATCTAGTCCAAATCAATTTAACAACATCAACAAATGCTTAAGAATTCATACAAAATGCTAAAATATAGGTTTTCTATCATTTTCTCCAAAAAATAAAAATCGAGCTTGGGCCCGCTTGGTCAAAACTTGAGGTTCAGACTAAGATTCGATCACCCCATTCACCCACGAGTCCGAATATGTAATTAGTTTTGAAATCCCACCCCAAAACAAGCTATAAATCCCAACTATTCAAAAAGCTCTAACTGTATCCAAATTCCTCATTTCTATCATGAAAACTCTTGATTTTTGATTAAAAAGTGATGAAAATAGTTGGATAATTGAAAGAGTAGAGATTAGAACTGGTCACCAACACTTTGGCGGTGAATTTGTGTGAAGAAAATCGCCTCCAGGTCTTGGGAGTTCGAAAATATGAAGAAAATGGGTTCTACCCGGTTTTGAAATATGTTTTTAAAAGACTGGGCAAGCTTTCATAGTGTTCGCGATGGGTCTTCCGCTTTCACGAAGGGCTATCGGTTGAGGACTTAGGCGATCACAGTTTCTCCTATGTGTTCGCGAAGGGTTTCCACCCGACCTTCGTGTTCACGGACTACTGTATGCGTTCGCATAGAAGAACGACAACTTCCCAACCCACCTCCAATTTACCTTACACGTTCTCGTAGAGCAGTCCTCCCAGTGCTATGCGTTTGCAATCCAGGTTACGCGTTAGTCACACCTTCTTTTTCCACCCCGGTAAAGGTATAAGAGATGTTTTCCCAATTTAAGTGACAATCAAAACATGATTAGTTATATTAAATCAGATTCACCACTTGGGATAATTTATGGTGTCCCAAGTCATCGGTTTAAAATCTTGAATCGAGGAAGTTTGTTACACCCCAAGTTTTTATACGTGAGGGTACATCATATGCCATTGATGTAAGATCGGAAATGAGAATATATTTGAAAGAAAATAAAGTAAGTTAATCATGTTACCTTGGAGGTTATAAATATTTAAGATCATGAATAACGAGTACCAAGAGGGTTGGAAAGCTTAGAAGCTAAACCAATTGAAGAAGGTTCTTATCATGATACTAGGGTTCTTAACATGATTAGGAGGTTATGGAATGAGTTATTTTAGTCGTATGATACTCTTTTGCTATGTTTTGAGGCAAGCATATTGTGGAATAAAAGTTGGCAAAGGTCATCACAAGTTATATTCATAAATATACTGAAAATTAGGTCAAATATAGCTAAGCTTTTCTCTAAATATACTTGAAATTATGGGGTTATCTATCTACCAAATTGAATATCTACAAGCCTAGTTTCTTAGGCATTAAACCATTCATCGATACGGCATTGGAGTAGAGAGATATTCGCGTTTTTGTGCGACCGCGCAAGCAACTCCCAATGAGACCCACTTAGGCGGTGTCGTCCAAATAATAAATGATTTGGACGCCTATTTTTCACTTATTTTCAACTAAAATTCGTCTCCAAACTTCTCCTAGCCCTTCTATATAATATCACAAGGGCTTGAAGTGATTCCAAATTGATTACACCATATTTCAACATTAAAACTTAGTTCTAGTGAAGAACAAAACCTCTTTGAGGATGTGTTGTCATTGAGGATTGTTGTGGGCTGTGTTTTGCTAAATTCTTAGTTTTTGCTACTAGATAAGGTGATTATAATAGCCTATTAATTGTTTTTATGCTTTCTTGTATGTTAGTTAAGTTGCTAGGATGATAAACTACAAGATAATACGTGGATTAGCTTAAGTCACTTCTATGGTGTTGTATTGCCAATGAGGGTTGTTATAAGCAGAATATAACTTGGATTTTGACTTGAAGTTACTTTAGGAGGTATTTATATTGTGTTATTGCATGTTCCTAAGTTTATATCGATGTTGATTAAGTTAGATGGTTGGACTAGACATGAACTAATTAATAAAGTTGCTAATTGAGAATAGTTGAAGTTGTGGATTATTTTTGTTGTTATACATATATAGGATAAGGCTAGAATCACTGATTAGTGAATTCATTATTATGTTAATGATACTTTTAATTTGAAGTAAGAAGTCTATAAGGAATGATAAGGGGTATACAGATTCCAATCGGAGCTTGCCGCTCGTCGTGAAGTAGTTGTGACTTGTTGTTATTATATAGTGTCTTGTTATTGATAGTTATGTATTGATGGATTGCTCTGGTCATTGTTGTTGGTATATAGTATTGGAGGAGGCTCTTTCTACAGGGGAGATGCTTCCCAAATTTACATAAACGAGCTACTAGTTTAAGTTGGGGACTTAGCCTTTACTCAACACCGATTTTGAATCTCCTTATGCTATCCGTAGATTGAGTTGAGTTGTTTGAAGAATTCCTTTTAAGGTATTAAGGACTCAATAGAGTTAAGGTATGTTAAGGCACTTCCTTATTTCTTTTGGCATCATATAATGTGAAATGAACGTCAAATGATACGCTATTTAATAACGAATCTACCCGTAGACACTAAGGTTGTCTATGTTGTTCTTTTCTTATAAAGTTATTTTAAGCACGTGTGTATGATCCTTGAATTCAATTGAGGTTCATATTGAGGGTATGGATGCCCATAATGTTAATTGAAGGTGCAACGACCTTAAGTCACTCTGAAAGGTTTAGAACTTGATTCCATGAGTCTAACATGCATTATATATAGTATCTATTTTACTCTACCAAGCCGCACTGTAGTCGGTCGGTAGGACATCTATTGTGCAACCAGTGATCAGTTGGATTTACCGAGCTCCACGTGGCCGGGTACGATTCTACCAAGCCTTATGATGACTGACTACGGTTTTACCGAGTCCTCTTTAAGACCAGGTACGATATGATGATGCCCACAGAGGCACATGTTTTCAAAAGTTTATGTATATATATGTATTATGTATTTCATGTCAGTATCCCCTAGAGGCACTGAGATGTTATAGGTTGTATCTTTTCTATCACTCTTTATATTACTGTTCTTATTAATGTTCTGCCTTACATACTTGGTACTTTATTCGTACTGATGTCCCTTTTACTTGGATATGCTGCATTTCATGCCCATAGGTCTCAGTTGATATGTTAACAGTCCTCCTATTAGGCTATCAACTCAGTGAAGGTGTTGGCGCACCCCACTTGCTCCGGAGTTGCCCATTTGGTCAGTATGCTTTGGATATGTATTGATTGGTATGGTGGAGCCCTGTCCCGACCTTTATGATTTTATGTACTCTTAGAGGCTTGTAGACAGGTGTCAGGTGTATGGATACTTGTATGACGTTGTCGGCCTATGTTTTGAGTTTACTAATGGTAATGTCGGTCTTGTAGGCCCGTATGTTATATGTATAAGTTTTGTATATCATGTTGGGTCATTATATATTGAGTATTTCATTATGTTTTATTCTTATTATCTCATGACGGGTTTTCTGGCTCATTTACTCATGATAGCATGATAAGAAAGATATATTATGTTGGTACTCGGTTGAGTTAGACACCGGGTGCCCGTCGCGGCCCTTCGATTTTGATCGTGACAAAGTTTGACACTAGTTATGGTTTGCGAACATAGAAATTCGGGTAAGAAATTCTATTATTCTGGAGGAATATGTTAGGCATTCCTAAGTTCCATGGTTTTAGCACGGTCGCTTTGATCATACTTGGCTTATTAAATTGTTTAACTACTCATTTTAGAACCAATGTGAATTCATCTCTTTTAATTAAGACATTATCCTAAAACGAGCCATGTGTACGTATACTCATTTTGTTTGGTGCGTCAAAAATTATGTTATGCGAACGTGTCCACAACTAATAATGCTTTATTATTATTAAGAAAGTGGTCGAAGTTGCACGAACGCATACTACAATTTTGTTTTCAAAATCGTAATTATATCACGCGAACGTGCCCACAATCACGATGATATATTAAACATGCCTAAATCAAACTACGAACATTTATTTTTTGATATCTAAGTTATACTATTAATGTGAGGGCCATAGGCTATGTGATTGGATTTCACACTTTGATTTATTTAAAGAAGAGAATTGTATTCCACTAAATTAAATTAAGGAGGTTCAGGCTTTATACAACTAAAGTTCAATCTAACCCTAAGCATGTGTTGGATAATATACTAGGTATTTATTTAATTAAAATAATTCTAGGCCATCAGTAGACCCAATATTATTTAAAGATTTTCGAAAAGAAAAACAAGAAAAGCTGGGCTCGACATCAAGCCCATCGATGGGACAAAGGCAAGAGGCCACCATAGTTTCGAATAGCCAAGTACTAGGCCCATGATCAAACCTTCACTATTATAAAAGAACCATTCGATTATACCAAATACAAAACCTAACGAATTGACAATGCTAGATATAATAGGGCTCAAAGTTGAGACCAAAGAGCGAAAAGAAAATAAGAATAATGACGTTGATCCCATTTCAAGTGGGCTACCTCCAATAGGCCAAGGCTACGCCCAATCACCTCTAAGAAGAAAAACCTTCAGTATTGAGGCTCCGACAAATCCTATCTCCCTCTAAATCATCCATAGAAAATACAAAAAATTCTAAATATTAAAGTGTATGAACACACAGATTATGAACTATATTTTAATGACCTGGTGCAAGCAATAATAATATGGACATAGATTTTAAACTACTCATTAAGCATAATAGTTCTCATAACTAAAGACTCCTCTAACAATGCTGAAATTAAACAATTAAACTGTGTGTGTTCAGCAGCCAGACAATGTACATGATACTGAAATCATCATTCTTAAATACAAATGAGCTACAAAAGTCATCTTCTAACTCAAAACTCTGAACAGTTTATAAAGAATGGACTAATCTAAACCTTAATATATGAAATTCCGGACTAAACTATTGCTCTTTGAAAGGTCTTAGAATAATTATAATAAAACTAAAAGAAACCCAAAAAAACTAATAAGAAGCTAAGTAACTCAAGAGAAAACACATGTAAAAGAAATAAAAGTCCATGTTTCAAACACTAAATTTCATATGACAAATACAAGTATCAAAAGGAAAAGCATGCTTGCACTTCAGTAACCATCATGGTCCAAGAAGTACCTGGATGTCAAGAACAAAATGATGAGAAACAAGGAGTTCAACAAAGCAATGAGTGAAGGAAACAACAAATAATAACCAAACATACAACTCCAACTTAGTCCATATTTGAATCAGAGATTCAAAAAATCCAGAAAAACTTCAGAGTATTTTTTTCTTTTTCAGAAAATCAAAAGCAAACCAGTTCAACTCTTTTTTAATCAAAACAGCGCAGAAACTTTGGTGTATTTTTTAGGGTTTTGAAATATTTGTATAAGGAGTGAGGAAGGGGTCTTACTTATAAGAAACTCAAGTGCCATGTGCTCAAAACAGAAAAAAAAGGAATTATTCCCTCACAGAAGCATCTTTTAACAGAATTGGGACAACTGGCAGCTTTTGATTAGTTTTAGCATTTGTGTTGGCCAAAATTTGGGCCACCTGCCCCAAATTCTAGAAGCTTCTCATCTGAAAATTCTATTTCCTATTCCCAAATTAACCTCCTAAGTTTTCATTTATTTAATTGACCCTAGGAGTTTCTAAAAATTTACAAATCATGGCAAACAAAATCAAAGTAGGCAGATATTAGTAAAACCAATCAAACAGTAAACAAACACTGAAGGGGTCAATATCTGGACTGTTAAAACAAACCAGAAAGGTTTCAATTTCATGATGAACTTCAAAATCTAATTTTAACGGCTAGTGACAAACTTATCTCTAAGAGACAAACAACAAAAGAAGAACGAATATTGAGCATTTAAATCACTGAATCACAAAACCCTAAAATCTAAATCATGCAATTAAAATAACGAAATGTAGAAGAAACAGAAAAGCAAGAAGAACTAGAACATAAAATCATGATAAATCTGACCTAAACAACTAAGAATCTAAATTAATCTAAGCAAATATATAATCAAACAAACAAAGACCCAATTAATTCGACCAAGTACATAATAACGATTAATTCAAACAAATAAATAACCAAGATAAATTTAGACAAGTAGATGGTTAAAATTAAAATAAAAATCAGAAAACAAACAAAGAACAAAAACCAAAGAGGAGGAGGTGAGGTACTGGCTAACCGGAAAGAGCTTGGTGACTGAATCGAACCAACCAACAAGAAGGGCAAAGAACTCGACATGGTATATTTTTTTGGTCAAGAGGCTCTGACTCTAAAAACAAACTAAAATCGTACTAATCAAGGGTTCTCAACGATAGTGATTTCTTAACACGAGTCTTGAGTCAAATCGAGCTCTAGAAGGCAAAAAATCAAAATTAGAAGAATTAGGGTTTTTTCCCAATTCTCAGATCTGAAATTCGAGGAATTTGAGGGTGTTTTTGGAGAAATTGATGATGGATTTAGGAAGGGGGGGGGGTTGCATAGTATCAATTTGGGAAAGTTTGGAGCACTAGAACCGCCGTGAGGTGATTTCCGGTGGTGGTTAGAAACGGAGAATTTTAGGGCGACTTTATTTTAGGATTTGGTTGAAGGAGACAAGAACGAGAGGGGGTTTGACTGTGTGGGGGGGGGGGGGGAGGTAAAGGGTTTCAGACAGTTAAATGCTAAGGATAAAACCAGTTCGAAGCCGTTAGATTACAATGATCCAATGGTTGTGATAAGGGAGGACCAAAACGGGGTCGTTTGGTTTTAAATGGGGGTCTAGACAGGTGTATTCGATCTTGGGCCTCGGTTTAGGCAAGATTGGGATTAATTTATTGAGCCCAATTTCAAATTAACCCTTTGTCCAATTCTCTCTTTTTTGTTTTCTTTTCTTTTATTTAATTAAAAATCCTAAATTAAAATCCGACATTAATCTAAATTTTAAAATTAAGCTAATAACAACTTAAAATATTTATAACAATTAGTTGATCCTAAATTAAAAGAGAAAAATCACTAGTCTAAAGTTAAAAGCTAAAAAATATAAAAATGATCCATTTTTATGATTTTTATTTTAGTAAAGTAATTAATTAACTAATTAATCCTAAAAACATGGAAGCAAAATCTAAATGCAATGCATGGTATTTTTGGTATTTTTTTATGATTTTAATAGAAGTACACAAGCACATAAATGCAACCTACAATAATCCTATAAAATTACAAATAATTGAAAAAAAAATCTATATTTTTAATTTGTAGGAGTATTCATATAGGGCAAAAATACGTGTTCATAACGTTAGCGTAGAAAAAATCCACCCCAGTCCAAATTTCCCTTTCGCAATCGTGAGAGTTACTACGTGATCGCGATGCACAAAAGACATGTGTACCAGAAATAGCAAACATGCAACTTTTCTTAAGTGTGAAAACATCCTGCGCCTAGTCGAAACTCACTCGAGCCTTCGGGGCTCCAAATCAAATATGCATACAACCTTAAAAATATCATACGGACTTACTCGTGCGATCAAATCGTCAAAATAATGCCCCGAACTAAGAGATTAGTATCAAAATCAAAGAAAAATCTCAATAACTCTTAATTTCAAATTTCACAATTGAGGGTCCGGTTCACGATATATCAAGTCCGCTTTTTACCAAATTTGACATGCACTACTTAAATATCTTATATGACATGTACCAAGCACTAAAACCAAATACAGGCCCGATACCATCAAATTCAAACACATTTAATTTTTCAAAAATTCATATAATTTCAGTTAAATAATTTTCTTCAAAAATTCACTTCTCGGGCTTGGGACCTCGGAATTCAATTACCATATTTTTCTAACCATCAAATTGCGGGTTCGGGTCCGTTTACCCAAAATGTTGAGCGTTAAACAATATTCAATTTTAGAAGCAAAGTTAGTATTTTAAACAAATTTTCACATAAAAGCATTCCGGATATACGCCCGGACTGCACACGCAAATCGATTGAGATAAAAGGAGACTTTTATGGTCTCAGAACACATAATTAACTTGTAAATCAAGTGATGACCTTTTGGGTCATCACACAAACTCACCCGAGCTCTCGGGGCTCCAAACCAAACATGCACACACGTTTAAAAACTTCAAACGAACTTGCTCGCATGATCAAATCCTCAAAATAACACCTAGAAATACAAATTTAGCACACATTGCATGAAATTTTCAAGAATTTTTTTTAACTTATATTTTCTCAACCAAAGGTCCGAATCACGTCAAATTAGCTCGTTCCTCACCAAATTTCCCAGATAAAGTATAAATATTATAATGGACCTAATCCTTAGAATCATTATAATTTCAGTCTCACAATTTTTATCAAAAATTTATTCCTCGGGTTAAGGACCTCAGAATTTGATTTCGAGCATATGCCCGGTCCCATAATTTACTACGAACCCATCGGGACCGTCAAAATACTGGTTCGGATCTGTTTACTCAAAACGCTGACCGAAGTTAACTGAAATTAACCTTTTAGGCCAAAAATTATTATTTCATCAATTTTTCACATAAAAGCTTTTCAAAATGCGTCCTGATTGAGCATACAAATTGAAGAAGAATAATATTTTTTAAGGCCTCAAGACATAAAATCAAATTCTAAAATATATGATTACCTTTTGAATCATCACAGAGGGGGAAGAGGAAACTTTTTCTGAGACGACTCCATGCATAAGGAGTAGGATGATATGTTTTCTTTTTCCTTTTCTTACAAAAGATTAATTTTTATTTTCCAAAAAATGTCAAAATACCCCTCTAATATTGAATATTATTTAAAGTTACCCTTTATTATTTATATTAATAGATCAAAAATACCCCTATTACCTTACTATTGAACAAATATGGCGGCTATTTAGCCATTTGGTCCATCATCCTACTCACGTTCTTCTTCTTCCAAATCGCTCGGTCCTTCTTTCATCTACCTCAAATCACAAGAACACTTCCAACAAAAATAACAACAAAAGACATGCAACACAAGCAATTAGGACAATAAGGCCGCCACTGATAGTGATTAATGGGTTTAGATGTTATGTAAATTTTTTTTGGGTCAGGTAATGAGTATTGGGTCGAGTAGTACAAAAATAATACTATTAAATTGACCAAATGGCTAAATGAGTGCCACGTGGCTAAAATGTTAACCCGGGGTATATTTGTAAAATAATAGGGTAATATTTGACTGATTAGTATGAATTGGGATAACTTTAAATAATATTCCATAGTAGATGGATATTACAAATTATTTCTATGAATATTGTAGTTAGAATACCTTTAGTTTTAGGGAATTCCTATTTATCTTTAATACCTATTTATTTGTTAGTAATCTATGAAATGTACAAGGAATAGTTAAAAGAAAATTTATACTCCGTAGCTCTTAACAGAATAATTTCAATTCGGTTATTTATCGAGTACGAAAACACGTATCTTTTAAAACTCTAGATGTATACCATCGAAATCAGGCACATCCGATTTCCCAGGCTCGAAGGATTACCTTAGGTCCGAGTTCAAGTAAGTTCGAGTTCGAGGTCAACAGAATAGGCTCGAGAATGCAATGCCCGAAGATACAAGTGCGAGGAATACTGAAGTTAAGTATGCTCGACCCCAAAATTGTACCGTTATGGATTTGTAACAGAATAAGCTAGATTCTTGCCACGTCCCCAAATCATGATGCAAATTGCGGAATAGGATTATACGATTCCATATTAGGCGGTTAGACAGTTGTATCAAGAATATTCCTTAGTGTAAGTAGAATATACCTTATTTAGGGATCCCCTATTATATAAAAGGGATCCAATAATTCGTAACAAGATCTCATCATTGGCAAGAATATATTATCCTACTTTTCACTCTTACTGTTCATTAGGATTGTCCTTTATATTATTATTCTTACTTTATTGCTCATAGTCCATTTCGAGGTCACTAATCTCGAGGTCACATTGCTGAGTAACATTGGTTTGAGTCACTTGTGTCTTTCATTTCAACTTCATATCTTGATTATTAATTGGTATTGGACTAAATCACATATCTTTATAATCATAATCAAATTTAATTATTACTCGTATATTTGAGATAAATAGTTTGGTGTCCACCATGGGGCTAAAGATAATAGTGATTATTTATTTACTGATTCTCATTACACATGTTATTTTTACACTTTTTCTTGTCAAGAATTGATTCTCAGGTTGAAACATGTCTTGCTCACAAAATGCACTTGCTCATGACAACAAAGGTCTTGGAGAAAACAACAATTTAGGGATCAATGTACCTCCGATAAACCTAGGGAAAGTTCCAAACGTGGAACCAATTGATGTTAATTCACACGTTTCTCTAAATGCGGATGTTGGCATAGACCTGGAGGGATTGTACGCAAGGAAGCCTGATATGGTGGCTGAGGAACACAAGGAATGAGAGATGGAGGAATCAACCTTCAAGTGACATTCGAGATGTTGTAAGCTCAACAAATTTCTATCTCTCAACTTCAAATTCAGAATAATGTTGAAACACGTTCTCAAGGCACTATACTAAACGTGTGTTCATATTTGTAGGTTTTGATGAATGACAAACTATGCGCAATTGACATATGACGAGGTCCAAGCACAAGCGCGAAATTGATACATAACGAGATTCAATCACAAGACCAAGAAATAAAGTTATACATGAATCATTCTTTAAATTGTGATCTTGATCCGATAACTTGACTCAAGACTTGGCTTCTCTCGTAAAAATATTTTTATCAAATCATGCATATTTAATTTAAAGCAAAATGATTTTAAATCATGCATATTATGTTAGCCAAAATGATTTTTAAACATGCCTCTAAAATCTGGACTAAGATAATCGGTTATGTACTTATGATAATCGATTATGTTAAGGCAGCTGCATGACAATCGATTGTGAACTTATGACAATCGATTGTGTTAAGGCAGTGTACATCAGATTTTTCAAATCTGCATGACAATCGATTGTGTACCCTATGACAATCGATTATGTTGAGGCAGTGTACATCAGATTTTTCAAAGCCACACAATAATCGATTGTGAACTTATGACAATCGATTGTATTAAGGCAGTGTCCATCAGAGTTTTTCAAAGCTACAAAATAATCGATTGTGAACTTATGACAATCGATTGTGTTGAGGCAATGTCTATTAGATTCTTCAAAGACTGATAAATAATCGATTGTTCTCATAGCATAATCGATTGAGTAACTGACCGTTGCCAAAATATTTTCAAACACCGTCAGGTAATCGATTATAGATTTCTAATAATCGATTGTTTTAAGTAAAATCTGAAAAAGATTTTTTGAACGTTGCCAAGTAATTGATTGTATAATTCTGACAATCGATTGTTTTTAAGTAAAATCTGAAAAAGATTTTTTGAACGTTGCCAGTAATTGATTATATGTCTTAGATAATCGATTGTTATGCGTAAAATCTGGGAATGATTTTTGGAACGATTGGCAAACAATCGATTGTATCATTTTGATAATCGATTGTCATAGCACAAAATCAGCAATTCTTAATTGGCAATTAGGCAACGATAATGCATGGTTTTGACACTATAAATACTCTTCAAATCAGTCTTACAAAAACAACAACTGACAATATTATTGCTAAAGCTTGCATACTCTCTTATTCATCATTTTCTATTCATTACATAAGTTTTTGAGAGCCAAATTGTTGACGAAAGTTGTTGCGTTCTTGAGCGTATTTAGTTTACTCATATCTACTCTTAAGGAGAGTCTTGTTTTGAGTGCAAAGTGTTTTTATACACTTGAAGGGAAAGTTGTTCCCTTGAATTGTAAGAAGGAACTTGTGATTCCTTTGGTTGAAGTCTTGAAGTGTTGTATCTTCGAGCAAAGATTGTTGAGGCTTGTGTCCTCAGTTTGTAAAGGTTTGTTGAGCACCCGTAAGCTTAACAGTGTTAGTGGAAATCTCGAGAGAGTCTCTCGGGGACTGGACTAGCCACGGGTTGTGGTGAACCAGGATATATCGGTGCGTTCGTTCCTATTTATTTACTTATCGCACTTATTTAATTCCTGCAATTTTTGAATTCCGCAAGTTTACGCTATTTTTTATTATAACGCTATTCATTCCCCCCTCTAGCGTTAAGTGTATTTTCTAACAATTGGTTTCAGAGCCCAACTCTCTGAAGACTTAACCGTTTGAGAGAAACAATCCATGGCTTCTACTCGTGACTCTTTCACAGGAATAGGTGAAGGACAATGCTCCACCCGACCACCACTATTCGACGGTACAAACTATACATACTGGAAGGAGAGGATGAGAATATTTATTCAATCGAATAACTTTCATCTGTGGAAGGTTATAATGAAGGGAGAACAAATTCCAACCAAAAAGGTTGAAAACGAATGGGTTGCAAAATCCGATGAGGAATACGATACGGATAATATCAGAAAAGTGCAAAACAACGCTAAAGCAATTAACTTATTATATTGTGCTATAAATGCTGATGATTACAGGAAAATATCATGTTGCACAATGGCGAAGAAAATGTGGGACAGGCTGGAAATCACATACGAAGGTACGGACCAGGTAAGAGAGGCTAAGGTTGATTTTCTAGCCCATGCATATGAACTGTTTCACATGAAGGAAGGCGAAAAGGTCGATGAGATGTTCGAACGATTTTCAAAAATCGTAAATGACTTACATGCTCTTAAGAAGACCTTCACGGATAAGGAACTTGTCCGAAAGATTCTCCGAAGTCTCACTCCGGAATGGCGCTCCAAGGCCGACGCGATTCAAGAGTCTATTGGCACTTCAAATGTCACCATCGACGGATTAAGAGGTAACCTTAAGACTTATGAATCTACTATTCTTAACCCTCTTGTTAATGATCAAAGGAAACAAAGAATCGCCCTCAAGGCAAGCACAAGCCAACCTCAAAATGATGAGGACGGAGACAACGAGTTCGGACTCGTTATCAAGAGATTTCAAAAGTTCATGCGACAAGAGTATGAACGAAAAGGCAAAAATCAAGGAGATCAAATAAAGTGCTATGAGTGCAGAGAAACCGGGCACATTAAATCAAATTGCCCAAATATCAAAAAGGAGAAGAAACCCTTCAAGAAACAACGAGCATACATATCTTGGGGAGGCGACTCCGGAGACGATTCGAGTGAGGAAGAAGAAGACGAAGCCGCAAATCTTTGTCTTATGGCACAAGAAGACAACCAAGAAGAGGTATGTCAAATTTCTTCCAAAAATTTCTTTTCTCTTGAGGAAATGCAAAATGCTTTTGATGAGTTGTATGGTGAATTTATTAAAGCTTCCAAAACTGTTAAAAGCATAAAGGAAAATGCTTCTTTAAAAGAAAAAGATTTTGAAAAACAACTCTCTTTGAAAGAAAAAGATTTGGAAAAACTGATTTTAGAAAATGAGAAGTTGAAAGAAGAAAACAAATTTTTCGGCAAGAGAAGCGCCGACAAACCCGAGAGCTCTAGTAAAAGTTGTACTTCTTGCATGCATCTCAAAAATGAGGTAGAAAGACTTAAGGGCACCCTAGATAAGTTTAATTCTTCTCATAAAAATTTGAATGAAGTCCTTGTTAATTTGAAGTCGACCAAGCATGGCATAGGTTTTAAAAATGAGCCTAAAGAAAAGGTTGAAGCCAACCCCCAACAACCTAAGGCTCAACCTAGGATTAATAAAACAAACGCTCATCCTAGATATAACAAACCTAGAAATGGCTTTCAACAATCACAACCTAGAAATAATCATTCTAGAAATAACGCATATTCTAGGCCAAACACTAGAAGGAACTTTGAACCTTTTAGAACACCTAGAAATGGCTTTCAACCTAGAAATAACTATTCTAGAAATGCTGCATATCCTAGAACAAATAGTAGGAGAAATGATTTTCATGAATTGCGCAATAGTCATATTGTCAAGAATAGAGTAAATGAATTTCGTCCGTCCAATTACTATCAACCTAGATGAATGCATAATCCTAATGTTGTGTGTCATTATTGCAATCGAATTGGACATATTGCTCCTGCTTGTTTCACTAGACATAGAAACTTAAATGTATGTCAAGCACAACAGCATGTTACACCTAACTCTCAAGGACCCAAAACAGCTTGGGTACCAAAGACTCATTAATTTTTCTTGTAGGTATGTTTGAAGGGATCAAGTGTACATTGGTACCTTGATAGTGGATGCTCCAAACACATGACGGGAGACGAATCCAAGTTCCTTCAACTAGAACATAAGGAAGGAGGAAGCGTTATTTTTTGTGATAACAACAAAGGAAAAATTATCGGCATCGGATCGGTCGGTAAGGATGAACTTTCTTCCATTAAGCATATATTGTTAGTTAAAGGTTTAAAACATAATCTCTTGAGCATAGTCAATTATGTGACAAGGGAAATCTTGTTTTATTTGATTCGGATGAATGCTTAGTTTTTCGCCGTAGCGATTTTAAAATTATCCTTCGCGGTTTTAGAATGATGACATCCATATGGTTGATCTCGCAAATTCTTCATCTGAATATGTGCATTGTCTTATGAGCAAAGAGGATGATACATGGTTATGGCATCGTAGAGTAGCTCACATCAACATGCATCTTTTAAACAAATTAGTTTCACAAAATTTAGTTATTGGTCTTCCAAATTTGAAATTTGAAAAAGACTCTATTTGTGATTCTTGTCAAAAAGGGAAGCAAACAAAAGCATCTTTTAAATCGAAAATTTTTGTTTCAACTACTAGACCTTTGCAACTACTTCACTTGGACTTATTTGGACCATCTCGCATTGAAAGTCTTGGTAGAAATCGTTATGCTTTTGTTATTGTTGATGATTATTCTAGATTTACTTGGACTCTATTTCTTGCTCATAAAAGTGAAGCTTTTCATAATTTTAAATATTTTCTTAAACGTGCTCAAAATGAAAAGGACACACCCATCACTTCAATAAGAAGTGATCATGGGGGAGAGTTTGATCACAATCTCTTTGCGGACTTTTGTGACGAACTCGGTATAGAGCACACCTTCTCTGCTCCACGTACACCACAACAAAATGGGGTTGTGGAAAGGAAAAATAGGTGTCTCGAAGAGATGGCTAGAACCATGCTCGATGAGGCTAAGATTCCCAAACATTTTTGGGCGGATGCCGTGAGTACCGCATGCTACGTTCTAAATAGAGTAGTCATAAGGTCAATACTCATGAAAACCCCCTATGAACTCTATAAGGGAAGGAAACCAAATATCTCCCATTTTAGAGTATTCGGTTGTAAATGCTTTATTCATAACAATGGAAAAGATCAATTGGGAAAATTTGATGCCAAATCCGATGAAGGAATTTTTATTGGTTATTCTTCACGTAGCAAAGCATATAGAGTATTCAATAATAGAACCGGAACTGTGGAGGAATTCCCTCATATTGTATTTTCCGAAAATAATGCTCGCTTGGCAAGAAAGAATTCTGGTTTTGATCTTGCAGGTATTTTAAACTCACTAAGTCCTCAAGACAAAGTACAAGAGGAAACTCCGAAGGAAACTCAAGATGAAATCTTGGATCAATTATCAGAGGAAGCGCCACAATTGGAAAAAGAAACGAAAATGCCTAACTCGTGGAGACAATCAAAGACCATCCTCTCGAACAAGTAATTGGCGACATTGAACAACAGGTAAGTACCCGAAACTCTCTTAAGAACACCTTAGGACATACTGCTTTTGTTTCTCAAATTGAACCCACAACCATCTCCGAAGCAATTGGGGATGAATTTTGGACCTTGGCAATGCAAGAGGAGCTTAACCAATTCAAACGGAATGACGTTTGGGAGTTGGTGCCAAGACCCGAAAATCATACCATAATTGGTACGAAATGGGTTTTTTGAAACAAATTAGATGAAAATGGTGTAATCACTAGAAACAAAGCTAGGCTTGTAGCAAAAGGCTATAATCAAGAAGAGGGTATTGACTATGAAGAAACATATGCCCCCGTAGCAAGGTTAGAAGCTATTCGTTTATTGCTTGCTTTTGCCTCTTCTATGAATTTTAATTTATATCAAATGGATGTAAAAAGTGCTTTTTTAAATGGTTTTATTCAAGAAGAAGTTTATGTTTCTCAACCCCCGGGTTTTGAAGATTTTAAATTTCCCGATCATGTTTTCAAACTCAAGAAAGCCCTTTATGGCCTTAAACAAGCTCCCCGAGCTTGGTATGAAAGATTGAGCAAATTTCTTTTGGATAATGATTTCATTAGGGGGAAAGTTGACACCACTCTATTTATTAAGCATAGAAACAATGATATTCTATTAGTTCAAATCTATGTGGATGATATTATCTTTGGTGCTACTAACAATGCTTTGTGCAAGGAATTTTCTGATTTGATGACAAGCGAATTTGAGATGTCTATGATGGGTGAGCTAACATTCTTTTTGGGGCTGCAAGTAAAGCAAATGAAAGAAGGAACTTTCATTTGTCAAGCTAAATATTGCAAAGAATTGCTGAAACGATTTGAAATGACCAACGCAAAAGCAATGGCCACTCCCATGAGCACATCCGATCATCTAGACAAAGATGAGAAAGGTAAGGAAGTCGACACCAAAAAGTATCGAGGTATGATTGGATCTCTCCTTTATCTTACTGCTAGTAGACCAGAAATCATGTTTTGCGTGTGTTTATGCGCTCGTTATCAATCATGTCCGAAGGAGTCTCACCTTACTGCGGTGAAACGGATATTGAAGTATCTTGTTGGTACTGTAAATGTGGGTCTATGGTACCCCAAAGGTTCTTCATGCCAACTTGTTGGCTATTCCAATTCTGATTTTGCTGGATGCAAATTGGAACGCAAGAGCACTAGTGGCACTTGCCATTTGCTCGGTAGCTCTCTCGTTTCTTGGTTTAGCAAGAAACAAGTAAGTGTTGTGTTGTCCACAACCGAGGCTGAATACGTAGCCGCGGGGAGTTGTTGCGCTCAAATCCTTTGGATGAAACAACAACTCTTGGACTATGGCCTAAGTCTTGATCATATCCCTCTTAGATGTGATAATACTAGTGCCATATACTTGACGAAGAACCCCGTTCTTCATTCAAGAACAAAACACATTGAAATTAGGCATCATTTTATAAGAGATCACGTTCTCAAAGGGGATGTCGAAATTGAATTTGTTGAAACCAAAGATCAATTGGCCGACATCTTAACAAAACCCTTAGAGAAAGAGTCCTTCTTCCGAATCGTAGTGAACTCGGGATTCTTGACTCCACGTTGATCTAAGTCATGCATTGAATTTTCCCTTTCACATAATTTCTAACTTGAGCGTCGGAGACGTCTAACGAATTTTTGCAGGTATCGCCCTAAAGGCAGGGGGAATTATAAAGATTGATGCAGAATAATCGATTTCTCCTAAGGATAATCGATTTCTCTTTAGTATATAATCGATTATCTAGTATCAATAATCGATTATGTTGATATTATTTGCTTTATTATGTCTTTTACTTTTTCCATTTTTGCTAATGTCAAAAGGGGGAAGAATAAGGGGCTATGCACTTAATATTTATTGGCATAAATTGAGGGGGAATTCATATGTTGAGGGGGAACCAATTGCATATCTATATACTTGTTGCATATCTATACTTGTCTTGGATCGTCATTATGAATTATCTAATATGCATATCTCGCATAAGGTTTGCCATTATCAAAAAGGGAGAAATTTTTGAAACACGTTCTCAAGGCACTATACTAAACGTGTGTTCATATTTGAATGTTTTGATGAATGACAAACTATGCGCAATTGACATATGACGAGGTCCAAGCACAAGCGCGAAATTGATACATAACGAGATTCAAGCACAAGACCAAGAAATAAAGTTATACATGAGTCGTTCTTTAAATTGTGATCTTGATCCGATAACTTGACTCAAGACTTGGCTTCTCTCATAAAAACATTTTTATCAAATCATGCATATTTAATTTAAAGCAAAATGATTTTAAATCATGCATATTTATGTTAGCCAAAATGATTTTTAAACATGCCTCTAAAATCATGACTAAGATAATCGATAATATACTTATGATAATCGATTATGTTAAGGCAGCTGCATGACAATCGATTGTGAACTTATGACAATCGATTGTGTTAAGGCAGTGTACATCAGATTTTTCAAATCTGCATGACAATCGATTGTGTACCCTATGACAATCGATTATGTTGAGGCAGTGTACATCAAATTTTTCAAAGCCACACAATAATCGATTGTGAACTTATGACAATCGATTGTATTAAGGCAGTGTCCATCAGAGTTTTTCAAAGCTACAAAATAATTGATTGTGAACTTATGACAATCGATTGTGTTGAGGCAGTGTCTATTAGATTCTTCAAAGACAGATAAATAATCGATTGTTCTCATAGCATAATCGATTGTGTAACTGACAGTTGCCAAAATATTTTCAAACACCGCAGGTAATCGATTATAGATTTCTAATAATCGATTGTTTTAAGTAAAATCTGAAAAAGATTTTTTGAACGTTGCCAAGTAATCGATTGTATAATTCTGACAATCGATTGTTTTTAAGTAAAATCTGAAAATTTTTTTTTGAACGTTGCCAGTAATCGGTTATATGTCTTAGATAATCGATTGTTATGCGTAAAATCTGAGAATGATTTTTGGAATCATTGGCAAACAATCGATTGTATCATTTTGACAATCGATTGTCATATCACAAAATCAGCAATTCTTAATTGGCAATTAGGCAACGGTAATGCATGGTTTTGACACTATAAATACTCTTCAAATCAGTCTTACAAAAACAACAACTGACAATATTATTGCTAAAGCTTGCATACTCTCTTATAAATCATTTTCTATTCATTACATAAGTTTTTGAGAGCCAAATTGTTGACGAAAGTTGTTGCGTTCTTGAGCGTATTTAGTTTACTCATATCTACTCTTAAGGAGAGTCTTGTTTTGAGTGCAAAGTGTTTTTATACACTTGAAGGGAGAGTTGTTCCCTTGTATTGTAAGAAGGAACTTGTGATTCCTTTGGTTGAAGTCTTGAAGTGTTGTATCTTCGAGCAAAGGTTGTTGAGGCTTGTGTCCTCAGTTTGTAAAGGTTTGTTGAGCACCCGTAAGCTTAACAGTGTTAGTGAAAATCAGAAGAGAGTCTCTCAGGGACTGGACTAGCCACGGGTTGTGGTGAACCAGGATATATCGGTGCGTTCGTTCCTATTTATTTACTTATCGCACTTATTTAATTCCTGTAATTTTTAAATTCGCAAGTTTACGCTATTTTTTATTATAACGCTTTTCACCCCCCTCTAGCGTTAAGTATATTTTCTAACAAATAAGACTTTGAGTGTAATTGAACATGAAAACACTCGACGCGTTAAACTAGTGCCAGAGAGGTCAAACAAAAATGACTCAAGGATTGGCCTCACCATTATGAGGATGCTCAAAGATCTAACCAAGAGGATCGAGTTCGGGGAAAAGAAGATTGAGGACAATAATAAAAAGGTGGAGACTTATAACTCTGCGTTGACCAAATACCGGGGGAACCTCCAGTTTTGAAAGGATTAGATACAAAAGAGTTCATACAAAAACCATTCCCTCAGTGTTTGAATCAGTATTATTGAAAATGTTTGGGAAAAAATTATTGAAAGGAGCCATGATTTGGTACCATAACTTGTCTCCTAACTCTATTGATTCGTTTGCTATGTTAGCAGACGCCTTCGTGAAAGCACTAAGGCCATAAAGGTGGCTACGAGGAAATCAAACATTTTCATGATTGTATCTCATGGTACCACAAAGGAACGATGAGATGGTAATGGAGTTCGTGTCCTGGTTTCAGATCAAAAGAATGGAATTACCGCTGGTCTCCAATGACTAGGCAATATAGGCTTTTATGCTAGGTTTAGCTGCATCTCGGTAGTTAATGAAGAACTTGATCGAATATCCAGTTGTGACATGATCAGATGTGCACAACCATTACCAATAAAAAATTAGGGCCGAGGACAACTAGTTGGGAGCCTTCTCGGATTCAGTTCATCCTAACTAACTCGCAGCCAAGCCTCGAGGGATGGAGATAGGGAATCAAGATAGAGCAAGGAACAGTATCAGCCATACGGTGATCAGAGAAATAACAGCTCGAGTTGTAATGCCCCTTGAAATGATCGAGGCCAAAGTTCTCAAGGACTCACGAGTAAGAGCGGGTTTGATATGCATACCGACCCTGTAAAGGCACCTCGATTGTCAGAGTATAATTTCAGCGTAGATGCATCATGGATCGTGTCAAATATTGGAAGAATCACAGATACCAGGTGTCCCAGGCCCATACAAACTGATCTTTCTCGTAGGAATCCAAATTTGATGTACAAGTATCATGGCACACATGGTCATAAAAATGAAGATTGCAATCAGCTAAGAGATGAGGTAGCTCGGTTGTTCAACGAGGATCACCTTCGAGAATTTCTAAGTGATCAAGCTAAGAATCACTTCAGGGAAAGAGATGCGAGGAAAAATGAACAAGAAAAACCACAACGTGTAATACACATGATAGTTGGAAGAGTCAATGTCCCTCAATGGTCTGTGTTCAAACACACCAATGTATCAATCACTAGAGATAAACGGACTTGAAGCTATGTTTCCAAAGACACCTTATTATTCTATGACGAAGAAGCAGAAGTCATATCTCAGCCATACAATAACACCCCTGGTAATTTCTATCCTTTTAAAAAAAATTCAAGTTAAACACATTCTAGTGGATCCAGATAGGTCAGAAAACATAATTAGATCGACGGTCGTGGAACAACTTAGCTAACAAGATCATATTTACCTACATCCTGGGTCCTAAATGGCTTCAATATGGTAAAAGAAACAACAAAAGGGTGAGATAATCCTACCAGTAAACATAGTTGGAACCATACATGACACAATATTCCATGTCATCTAAGGCAACATGAGGTATAATACACTCCATGAAGACCATGGATACACAACATGATGGTAGTGCCTTCAACTCTTCGCTAGATGATGAAGTTCCCAACAGAGGAGGGAGTGAAAATAGTTCACGAAGAGCAACATGTTGCGAAGGAGAAATTTTCAGTAGAGGAAGTGGTGCTGATACCAGAGCCTTTGACCTTGGAGAAATCGAGCACCAAAGGTAAGCATGCGGCTAAATAGTAATCACAGCCCCCATCCTCGACGGAATCAGAAAAACAAGTAATCGAAGTAGAAGAATAGGATTTCCTTACTCTTCGAACCTTCGTCATTCTCGAAGAGTCTGATGCAATCAACTCAACTGTCGAGGAACTGGAGCAGGTCATACTGATCAAATACTTGCCTGATAGAAAGGTATACCTGGGAACTAGATTAACCACCAAACCGAAGAAAAAGCTCATTAATTTCTTATTTGATAATATAGATTGTTTTGCTTGGTCCCATTTAGCTATGACAGGGATCACGTCGAAAATAATTGCGCACCGGCCTCGACCCCGGGCTCAAATCGGTGAAGTAAAAAATAAGGCCTCGGTCTGAGATAAAACATGCTTTCATAACAGACGTGGTAACCAAACTTCTTAATATGGGGTATATTTGGAAAGTAAAACACCCCGAGTGGTTATCCAACATAGTTGTAGTTCCTAATAAAGGAGACAAACTTAGAATGCGTGTAGATTATAAAGACTTGAACACCGATAGTCCGAAATATTCTTTCCCACTACTCAACATCGATCATATGATCGATGCCACGATCGGCCACGAGATCCTAACTTTTCTCGATGCCTACTCTAGGTACAATCAAATTTTGATGAACCCGAAGGATCAGGAAAAAACTTCATTTATTACTAAATTTGGAACTTATTATTAGATTGTAATGCCCTTCGGGCTAAAAAATGCAGGAGATACATACCAACGCCTAGTTAGCAAAATGTTCGAAGAACAAATTGGTAAAACAACGGAAGTATATATTGATGATATGTTGGTTAAATCCCAGGAGCAGAGGACCATTTAACTTATTTGCAGGAAACATTCTAATATTGAGGAAATATAACATGAAGCTTAACTTGGATAAATGTGCCTTCGAGGTCAACTCGGGTAAATTCCTCGACTTTATGGTGTCGAATCGGGGCATCAAAATTAATCCCCATAAGATCAAGACCATCGAGGATATCACGATCATGGATAGTATAAAAGTCGTGCAAAGGCTAACAAGTCGAATAACAGCTTTAGGTCGATTCATTTTGAGGTCATCATATCGAAGTCACCATTTCTTTTCCTTTCTCAAAAAGAAAAAAAGATTTCGCATGGACCATGAAATGCCAACAAGCCTTGTAAGAGTTGAAGCGATACTTATTGAGCCCGCCTTTGCTTCACACCTAGAAGGTAGATGAAAAACTTTACTTATATTTGGTGGTATTTGAGATAGCAGTAAGTGGGGTACTAGTTTGAGAAGAGAAAGGTACATAACTTCCTGTTTATTATGTAAGCCAAACTCTAGGAGATGTTATAATTAGATACCTTCACTTAGAAAAATTAGCACTTGCATTGGTAAGTGCATCTATAAAGCTAAACCAATATTTTTAATGGAATTTCATTCCATATGTGTATTAAACACTAACCGCCTTCTAACTGTTTTGCATAAGCCCGAGCTGTTAGGCCAGCTGGCTAAATTGGCTGTCGAGATTAGCGGGTACGATATCGAATATCAACCACGAACCGTCATCAGGTCTCAAATTATATATGACTTCATGGCTGATTTACGTCGACCCTCGTACCCGAAGTGGAGAAAGAACTCCTGCTAAGATTGGGAACATCGTCGGGGGTATGGTCCCTTTTTGCAGATGATGCTTCAAATGTGAACGGTTCCGGGCTTGGCATTATTTTGAAGCGACCTACGAATGATAGCATCAGACAATATATCAAAACTTCTAAATTGACTAACAATGAGGCCAAGTATGAGGCCATGATTGCAGGTCTCGAGCTAGCTAAGAGCTTGGGAGCAGAAGTCATCAAAGCCAAGTGAGATTCATTATTGGTGGTAAATCAAGTAAACAAAAGTTTTGAAGTTCGAGAGGATAGGATGCAACTATACTTGGATAAAATACATGTCACAATGGATCACTTCAAGGAAAAGACTCTGGATCATGTGCCTCGAGAGAAAAATAGTGAGGCCGATGCGCTTGCTAATTTGGGATCTTCAGTCGAAGAAGATGATATCGTCCTAGGGACTGTCATTCAATTATCGAGGTCTGTAGTTGAAGAGGGGCATGCCAAGATAAATTTAACAAGTTTGACTTGGGACGGGAGGAATAATTAAATCTATTATATGAAGAATGACAAACTCCCATCGGACCATAAAGAATCGAGGGCCCTATGAACCAAGGCTGCTTTATTTGCATTAGATGAAGATGGAGTTCTGTACCAGAGAACATTTGATGGGCCATTGGCAGTATGTTTGGGCTAGGGGATACCGATTATGTTCTACAAGAAGTCCACAAAGGCACTTGTGGAAACCACTCCAGCACCGAATCTTTGGTTCGCAAAATTATTAGAGCAGGATATTACTAGGATAATATGGAAAATGATACTAATGAATTTGTCAAGAAATATGATAAGTGCCAACGGTTTTCGGGATGATCCACCAGCCCGGAGAACAACTCCATTCGGTCTTATCACCGTGACCTTTCATAAAATGGGGAATGGACATAGTTGGACCTCTACCAACAACCCCAGGTAAAGCTAAATTAATTTTGTTTATGACTTCTTATTTCTCTAAATAGTGGAAGCATAGGCCTTTGAGAAGGTAAAAAAAAAGAAGTTATTGACTTTATCTGCGACCACATCATATGCCATTTTGGGATACACGCCAAAATTGTATGTGACAATGGAAAAAATTCATCGGTAGTAAGGTAACGAAGTTACTCGAAGCACACAAAATAAAGAGGATATTATTGACACCATACCACCCAATTGGAAATGGACAGGCCGAGTCAACAAACAAAACTCTTATTCAAAACTAGAAGAAAAGGTTGGATGATGTAAAGGGAAAATGGAGAGAAGTTTTGATGTTCTAAACATCAATACCACACAAAGGGAGGGGGAGGGTGATCTGTGTGGTGCCCAATTTTCGATCTAGAAGAACCAGGTTCTTCTAGGTGCTCTAACTACTACTATTTGCGAAATTAAAAGTACAAAAAATAAAGAACACAAAGATTTTACGTGGAAAACACCTGGCTCAAAAGGTGAAAAAACCACGACCTACTACTCAGTAGGATTTTTCCCACTGAAATCACTGAGCCAAAATAGCATTTACAAAACTCTTCGTAAACCTAAGGATTAACTCATATCCCGTTGTGGCACACAACCTCAACTGTTGCGACAACTTCAAGTTAACTCTAACTTGAATACTCAAAGTACATAATACAATTGCTTCTATGAAAGCGGAAAGGTACAAGTTTAAATTACCTAATACAATTGAACTAGAATAAAAGAAAGACACAATGGAATTGGTTATTCTATCTTGTCCATGTAGCTTCAGGAATGCACACTCAAATCTCACATAAATTTCTTGCAAAATTGTCTCGCTCTTTTGCTCTCAATTTAGTTAACTTCAGCATTTGTGCAATACCTGTAAAAGAGAATAATCATTGTTATTTAATGAGTTAGTAACTAGAGTTTGATTTCGACTTAATTGCTGATCTTCCATCGAAGTTGAGTCCTTGAACAACACAAACTCCAACCCCATCTTTTATCCAAACTGTGTTCTCTTCTCATAAGGAGACTTTCTCTCCTTATCATATAAGCAACCTTTTCAATCAGTTTAGGAGATATTGCTGCTTGATTAATGGAACTTATCTCCTTCACGTGCATCTCACATGTATAGGTTAACAAACATCGTGCTTCACATGATGAACCTGGTCTATCACTGAGTTCATTTGTCATTTTTCAAAACTTCACCTGTTCTTGGGCCAATAAATTCCCCATTATTGATGACAAACTCTATGGTTTTTACTAATAAAAGAACTTGTAAGAACTCAGCTTAACCATCAACACTTTACTTAGAAATTTTACGTATCATTAAGGACTATGTTAATTAGGTTATAAATATCACTTAATTCAGAATAATGTTTAAAGAACAATATCTCTTCCTTCTTTTGGCATCATCAAAAAGTTGCATACACAGTGTGAATCCCAGAATTTAATTAGTATTCATGGCCACGGGGGCAACCACAAGTGAAATCATTGTACAATTATCGATAATCAACAAACATATTTAAACTATTAAGATCAGAATCAGCAGTGAACAAGAGAAAACAACAGTTGTCATTGATAGAGATATGCTTTCACAAACAGACCATAAAAAGAAAGAAAAACTTCCAAAATATGAGCAAAAATAGAAACATCCCTAAACTGGGTCCCTGGGGTGCTAGACTGGTTCAGAAGACAAGTGATGGGAGGACCTAAGGCTTGGAGGAACTAGAGGGTTACGATTAGAGAAGATTCAACATCTTTTGAAGCATTCCATAACTTTTCTCCTTTTCTTTTGCTAGCTTAGTTCTAAGGCCATCTCTTTCAGTTTCCAATTCAACCACCGTGCCTTGAGCCTAGCAATTTCATCATCCATAGTTCCAAATTCCTGTACCAAAGCCCTAACCTTATTGTTTATGGGTTTCCTCAGAGATGAACCAAGTTCAACTGGGATGGCATTGACAGGATAGTCACAAGCCAGTAGAATCTTAACACCAAAATATTCCTTGCTTGATGCCATTTCCTATTTCTTCATTGGTACATTCAACCTGTCCAGAACTATAGTCAGTATGAATCCATATGGAGTTGCATGAGACTTAGATCTATTGATGACTCTGTCGAGCAATTTGACAATGAAATCAGGCCAGTTGATTTGCATTCTTCTCACCAAGCACTCCATAAGAACCAGGTCCATATAGTTTGCAGTATGCGTTCTCTCCTGTCTCGGCAGAGGCACTTGTTGACAAATTCAAACAATACCTTGTGCTCAGGTCTCATATCACTTTTCTGTACAAATTTGGCTTCAGACACATCTCTAGAGTTATAGAACCTCCTCGTGATTTCAAGAGCAGTAGGGAGAGAATCCAGACATGGCCACCTTTGCCTAGTATAGTCATCATACCTTTCAGTAGGTATGTCCAGGATTTCACCCAGTTTGAGTGCATCAAACTAAATTGAGAATCTAGATAAGGCCACCTTTTCCTTGTATAGTCAACATACCCTTCAATAGGTATGTCCAGGATCTTACCCAGCTTGAGTGCATCAAACTTCACTTTGACTCCTTTCACCAGGCTGGTGACTACTCCATCCTTTACAGCATCATTGGCTATAAATCCAATCAGTTTATTCCTGGCCAGCCTCCTATCCATTTCAAGGACTATATCCTTCCAACCTTGTGCACCTAAAGCATCCACCAGTCTCATCATCCCTCGCTCAACCAGTGTCTTCAGCAATCTTCCTTTCAGAATTTTTCTTCTGCCAAAGATGGCAAACTTATCCTGCTCCTTCTCATATTCCTCTTCTTCTTCTTCTCCACTCCACTCTTCATCTTTTTTATTAATTTCTTTTACTTGCCTTTCATTGCAGATCTTGTCCTCTTGCTAATGAGGGTTCAACTGACACATGTATAGAAGAAGACTTCTTGGAAGAAGTCTTGGACTTTTTAGGTTTTGGTGTAGGAACCTCCACTATTGTTCCCCTTTCTTGATGGAGCGGTTCCATCTCCTTTTCTTCTGCAACCTCAGAGGACTCTGCAATCTTTTTCTTTCCCTTTTCTATTTTCTTTTTCTTGCTTTCTTCGAAAGATTTTTGTAGATCAACTTCACTTTGTCATACCTTATTTCTTGTAGCTCTTCCCTAAGGTACTGAAGGGGCAGTAGATTTTGGGGATGAAGTCTTTCTTTTTTTGGATGGCTTGGGAATAGTTGGGGCCTTTTGAGAGGTAGATTTGCATTTCTTTGGGTCATAACTTGCCCCAACCCTTTTCAGAAGGCCAGCCAGAGTTTCCTCTGCAGATAAACCAGGTTCATCTCTTTGTTTGGTTAGATGAACCAACCCTTCAGCTGCTTTCCCAGAGCCACTTTCCCCTGACTTTATGCCACTCTTTTCTTAGCCATACATATAGCAAGAACTACTCCTTTCCTATCTTCACCACTTGCTCCCTCTCTCTCTCTTCTTTTATTTTTACCTCCACTCCTACTCGATTCAACCAACATTACATCTCTAATAGGTCCAACTAGAATAAACCTAATTTCGAAGTTTTCAACCATAGAAGAACTTACTTCAATATGGGTTTCTTGAATTTTTTCAAAGTCAGAAGACCCATGTTCTTCACCTTCATTAGCATATATAAAGGATCCTGACTCAGAATTGGAGTCAGACTCTTGAGTTGGCTTTATTTCCTCTAGATAGCATTCAATCACTCATATAAAACTTTTCTCAGGGCTCCAGATGCTATAGTTTTTCTAGCCAACGTTCTCTTCTTTCAAAACCTAGGTTTTTGGTATTCATTAGAAGGGTTAGATGAGGATGAATTTGAGAGGGTTGGTGGTGGAGGAGTGCAAGAATGATCTTGTGGGTTAGACATGGTTCTTCGTTTATGGAGGAAGTTTGGGAATTTCTGGAGAAGAGAAGCAATTAGAACTGGAGAAATAATTTTTGATGGTTTTAGAAAGATTAGAGATATGGTTGCTATTAATGTGAATTGGACATTAATGCAGTAACGACAAATCTTCACGGGTGAATTAGAAGTCTAATCAAACTGCAATTCCAGACTTTTAATGATTATTTGGCTTCCCTAGGTTTTTGGAAAAAATCAATGTTTTAGAGTTCTAAATGGACGAAACTGGTTCAATGTCTCAATGGATAAAATTTTCTAGGAATTTGGAATCTATAGGACTTCTGCTCATGATTGAAGTGTTAATCTTTATAATTATGCAAAGTATTGAAAACATAGTTGAGCTTTCTTATGAACTCATACTAATGAACCAGTTTTTTCATATAAAACTCTTTTGAACATGCCTCAAATATCATAATTGAAAAAACTTTGTAAGAGATCAGTGAATCATATATACACATATCCCTGGAGTATACTAATTAAAGTATGAAACTGGGTAGGAATTAATCTAGATATTTACAAAGTTAGAACTCCTAACCAATTTTTTTTCATTATGCATTCTGAACTAGACCTATTAGGTGATCTTAATTACCCCTAATTCAACCCTGTTCCTCTCAAAGTTTTCTCTACTCAGTACTTTAGTGAAAATGTCAGTAATTTGCTTATCAGTAGCATAGAATTCTATGAAGATCAATCCTTTCTCATAGTTATCTCTTAAGAAGTGGTGTCTAACATCTATGTGCTTAGTCCTTTTATGATGAACGGGAGTCTTGTCATACTTATAACACTAGTGTTATCACAGAATATTGGAATACAACCAATCTCTATACCAAAATCTACTAGCTGTTGCTTGATCCATAGCAATTGAGCACAACAAAAGGCCGCATCAACATACTCAATTTTAGCAGTAGATAGGGCCACTGAATTTTGCTTTTTCGTAGCCCATGACACAAGACATGAACCAAGGAAGTGCTCCATACCTGAGGTGCTCTTCCTATCCACTAGAAAACCTGTATAATCAGCATCAACATATCCTACTAGATTCAAATTGCTACCTTTGGGATACCAAAGACATAGATTAGTGGTGCCTTTCAAGTATCTTAATATCCTTTTGACAATAGTAAGGTGATACTCTTTAGGATTTGCCTGAAAGTGAGCACAAAGCCACACACTGAAAACAATGTCAGGTCTGCTAGCAATAAGATACAAAAGTGAACCAATCATACCCCTATAAAACTTTTGATCAACTGATGAACCGGGTTCATCAACATCTAATTTAGTAGCAGTTGCAAAGGGTGTGTCTATATCTTTTGATTCTTCCATTTTAAACTTTTTTATTAGCCCCTTTGCGTACTTCTGCTGATGGATCATGGTTCCATTTGGACTCTATTTGATTTGTAAGCCTAATAAAAAGTTAAGCTGACCCATCATGTTCATTTCAAACTCACTCCTCATTAATTTTTCAAAGTCCTTACTTAGTTTAACAGTAATGGCCCCAAAGATTATGTCATTACCATATATTTGTACAACAAGGAGATCCTTACCTTTTTCCCTTAAGAATAAGGTACTATCAATTTTACCTCTTTTGTAACAATGCTCCAGCAGGAATTTGGACAACATTTCATATCATGCTCTTGGGGCCTGCTTGAGTCCATACAGAGCCTTGTCTAACTTGTACACATGCTCAACATATTCCTTGCTCTCAAATCCTGGAGGTTGTTTACAAACATTTCTTCTTTTAGGTAGCCATTTAGGAAGGCATTTTTGACATCCATTTGATGCAGAGTGAATTCCATGTGTGCTGCAAAGGCTATAAGGAGTATGATTGCCTCTAGTCTTGCAACTGGAGCAAAAGTCTCATCATAGTCTATGACCTCCTCTTGGCTGTAACCTTGGACTACCAGTCTTGCCTTGTTTCTTATAACTGTTCCATATTCATCAAGTTTGTTTCTGAAGACCCACTTTGTACCAATGACTGATCTATCCTTTGGCCTCGGAACTAGATTCCATACTTGACTTCTCTCAAACTGATTGAGTTCATCTTGCATAGCAATCACCCAATCTACATCCTGCAAAGCCTCAATAACATTTTTAGGTTCAATAAGAGACAAAAAGGCATCAATAGCACATAGATTCTTTAATTATGATCTAGTTTTAACTCCATATGTTGGATCAGTGATAATGTTCTCAATAAGATGAGAACTTTGATACTTTTGAGGTTTCACAACCAAATGGTTTCTGCTAGATGTTTCTACCATGTTCTGTTGCTGAGGAATAGGGTCATAAACAAGTTCCATCAAGGGATTTATTTCAAATCCTCTTTGATTAGTTCCCCATGTAAGGTTGCCCTGGATGGAAGAACCCGTTAAATCACCTGTTCCTTTTTGTTGGTGCCACTTTGACTTGAGCTGAGGCTTCAATCAAGTCTTTTACCAATCCAGTGACTTCATCTTCATGTTCTTGTCTCTCAGAAAGAATGTTAGTTTCATCAAATACTACATGAACACTTTCTTCTGCACACAAAGTTCTTTTGTTAAATACTTTATATGCTTTGCTATGTGAAGAATATCCCAAGACTACTCCCTCATCACTTCTTGGATCAAACTTACCTAGGGAGTCTTTTCCATTATTATGCACATATCACTTACAACCAAATGCCCGAAGATGGGATATGTTTTGTTTTTCTGCCTTTAAGTAACTCAAAGGGATTCTTCTCTACAAGACGTCTAGTCATGCATCTATTAATTATGTAACATGCAGTGTTTGCAGCCTCTATCCAAAAGCTATGAGTCAGTTTACTAGAAAGTAGCATGGTCCTAGCCATGTCCTCAAGAGTCCTATACTTTCTTTCAACTACTCCATTTTGTTGAGAAGTCCTAGGGGCAGAGAAATTATGATTTATACCATTTTCACCATAGAATTCATCAAACTTGGAGTTTTGAAATTCAGTTTCATGATCAGACCTAATGGATGCAAGTTGATTTCCTAATTGTTTCTGAGTTTTTCTAACAAATGCAGTAAACATGTCAAATGCTTCATCTTTAGAACTTAGAAATAGAACCAAGGTAAATCTAGAATAATCATCAACAGGCAACATTGCATATTTCTTTCCACCTCTGCTCAAGGTTCTCATTGGACCACAAAGATCCATATGGACCAGTTCCAATGACTTGGTTGTGCTTACCATTTTCTTGCTTTTGAAGGATGATCTTGTTAGAAAATACGCTTAACGCTAGAGGGGGGGGGGGTGAATAGAGTTATAATAAAATTTAGCGTAAACTTGCGGAAATTAAAATTTGCAGGAAATAAATAAGTGCGTTAAATAAACAAAAAGGAAAGAACGCACCGATATATTCTGGTTCACCACAACACGTGGCTAGTCCAGTCCCCGAGAGACTCTCTCGAGATTTTCCACTAACTTGTTAAGCTTATGGGTGCTCAACAAACCTTTACAACGTAAGAACACAAGCCTTAACACCTTTGCTCGGAGATACAACACTCCAAGACTTCAACCAAGGAAACACAAGTTCCTTACAACAAGAGAATCACAATTCTCTTACAAGTGTATAAAACACTAAACACTCAAACAAAATACTCCTTTATGAGTAGGTATGAGTAAAAGAAGTAAGCTCTAGATCACAACAACTTTGGACAAGAATATGGCTCTCAAAAAGCTTTATGAAATTGAATATAAAATAATAAACACAAGTATGCAAGCTTATAGCAATGTAATGATCAGTTGTAGTATGTTGTTGTGTTTAAAACACTGAAATGAAGCTGTATTTATAGTTGAAAAACTTGGCATTACCGTTGCCTAATTGCCAATTAAGAGTTGCTGATTTTACTCACTGACAATCGATTGTCAAACCCCAACAATCGATTGTCTGCCAGTCAGACAAAATTCAATCCTAGATTTTACGCTTGATAATCGATTACTTACAATCCATAATCGATTACCGGCAACGTTCAAAAAATCCTTTCCAGATTTTACCACAAACAATCGATTGTCCAGAATCAACAATCGATTACTCAGCAACGTTCAAAAAATCTTTTCCGGATTTTAATCAAAACAATCGATTATACAGAATCAATAATCGATTACCTGACAGTATTTGAAAACTTTACGACAACGGTCAGCTTCACAATCGATTGCACAAAGTCAACAATCGATTACTTATCAGTTTTTGAAAAATATTTTAGACACTGCCTCTTGACAATCGATTGTTATATACTCACAATCGATTATTTAATAGTTTTGAAAATGGAAGTCACTGCCTCAACACAATCGATTGTCATAAGTTCACAATCGATTATTTTGTGACTTTGAAAAATCTGAAGGACACTGTCTCTTCACAATCGATTGTCATTAGCTTCACAATCGATTATTCTGAGTTTTGAAAAACTTTGATGGACACTGCCTCATCACAATCGATTGTCATAAGGTTCACAATCGATTGTCATGCAGGTTTGAAAAAACCTGATGTTCACTGCCTTAACACAATCGATTGTCATTAATTCACAATCGATTGTCATGCAGTCTTGGCTTAAAACAATCGATTATCATAAGTACATAATCGATTATCTTAGTCCAGATTTTTAAGGCATGTCTAAAAATTATTTTGACTACTGTAAATATGTATGATTTAAAATCATTTGACATTAAATTAAATATGCATGATTTTAGAAAATAGTTTTATGAGAGAAGCCATGTTACGAGTCAAGTTGTAGGATCAAGATCACAAATAAGAATGACTCAATTAAACTTATAAAACTTTGTCTTGAGCTTGAATCTCGTTGTATATCAATTGTGCGCTTGTTTCTTGAACTTCGTCATATATCAATTTTCGCTTCGTTTGTCATTCATCAAAACCTACACAAAAGAACACACGTTTTAGTATATTGCATTGAGAACGTGTTTCCAACAATTTCCCCATTTTTGATAATGGCAAACATTAAGCGGGATATGCAAGACAAGCAATTTATATTGACGATTCAAGACAAGTATATACATGTAACAAGTATGCAATTTGTTCCCCCTCAATTTGAGAATTCCCCCTCAATTTAAGCTTATGAATATTGAGAGTGCATACCCGTTATCTTCCCCCTTTTCCCATTAGCAAAAATAATAATAAGATGCCAAAGATGAAATAAACCTTGTTTATTTATTGGAAAAAAAAAAATTACAGCAACAGGGAAGACAATACAACATATAAAAAACAAATTTAAAAACTACAATTATTCATTCATCATTTTCCGCCTCATCATCCGGTGCTGCTTCATATGGAACAAGACCCGCATATGGATAATGAATGTGGTCAAAATATCCATGGATCTCATGAGTTAATTGACCGACAGAGGTGGTCAGGGAAGCAATTTGGTCGGAAATGGATTGGAGAGTGGGTTCTTGAGGCGGACGAGTTTGACGGGATAAAGGAGGAGCAGGCGCTACATGATCATCGTCATGATGAAAGGAGGATTCCGAAATTTCCCACTTTTTGGTACTCTTTTTGAGAGGACCATTTCCAGTGACGAATCCTGTGGCTTCAACAAATTTCATGATGAGGAGAGCATAAGGAAGAGGCCTATCATCTCCGATAGCGTTACGCATGTGAATTTTGATAAGCCGACACCAATTGATGTTAGCTCCGGTTATTATGGCATGCATGAGCTTAGTGTCCTCTTGAGAAATGGTAGTATGGTTATGCTTACGAGGCTTGAGGACTCGGGTGATGAAATAGAAAATCAACCGATAATTGGGATCCATTCCCGTAATTGTAGGACGACGGGAAGAAAGATTTGGATCATAAGAAGTAAGACCGATTTGGTGTAAGAGGGCTGTTTCATCAAAAAGGGCTCCGGCCTCTCCGGTGTACCGAAAAATGTCTTCACCATTATGAGGAAGACGGGCAATGGTATGAAGATTTTCATCGGAAAGAAGAATTTGAACACCATTAATGTTGGTGACAAGCTCACCGTCATCATCCTCATGGAGGTTGGAATAAAATGCTTGAACCAATGTAGTATTGATGTAAGGATGGGTAAGGAGTAAAAAGTCAAGAAGTTGAGAATTTTTGAGCATATTTGCAGCAGGCCCAAATGATTCAAGATACTTGTGGGTTGAAAAGCGGGGTGGAAGAATGTCGCGCTTTTCAAATTTGGTTAAGAATCGAGTAAGCTCGATGTCAGAATTAAAATATAGAACAGAACCATCTTGATAGGGATAGTTCGGACGAGGAGGGGCAACAGAGGAGGATGCGCCGTGCCTAGCAGAAGGGGAACGTTTTGAGTGACGGCCTCACGTTTTTAATGAAAGCTGCTGGATTTTGCAAAGTGAGAGAATTTGATATTTTGAAAGCTACAATTGATGCTTGAGTGAATGCATATGAACATATATGAAGCCTATTTATAGAGGGGAGAGTGGCTTATCATTTATGGAAGAAATCTGCTGAGAATTTAAAGCCAAATTAGTCAGAAACGGTAAAATAAATTCACCGACCGTTAGACAATCGATTGTTGAGATGCAATAATCGATTGTTGAAGAGTTATGACCTGACTTGAAACTGACACAAATCGATTGAGGAGCCAAACGGTAACAAGAGTTTAAATTTCTGACATGAAATAATCGATTGTCAAAATATGGTAATCGATTGTTATGTTACAGTGAGCACAGAAATTTTCTGATTTTGAAAATAATCGATTATATTTTGAAACAATCGATTGTTTTGGAAAAGCCTTGATGAATGATTGAGATGGAAATCGATTTTGCAGTTTAAGGAATCAATTATTTAATGACACTGCATAATAAACATGAACCATAAACAATCGATTAGTGATACTGCTAATCGATTTTCAGCACAGTAAAATAATCGATTATTTGCTTGGAATAATCGATTGTTCTGTGCCAAAACATCATAATTCCCCCTATCTTTTAGGGCGATACCTGCAAAATAGAATTAAACGTCTCCGACGCTCAAGTCAGTAATCTGTAAAGAAGTAATAACTTAAACTAGTGTTGCCAAGTGAGAACGTGAGCTCTTAAGAAGTGTGTCCTAAAGTGTTCTTAAGAGAGTTTCAGGTACTTACCTTTCCTCCGACGTTGCCAATTACCTGTTCAATAGGGTGATCTTTGATCGTCCTCCACTCATTTGGCACTTTTGTTTCTTTTTCCAATTGTGGCACTTCTTCTGTTGGTTGTTCCTCAGTTTCATCTTTATTTTCCTTGGGTGGTTCCTCTTGTATTTTGTCTTTCAAGCTATCTAAGATACCTGCAAGATCAAAACCGGAATCCTTTCTCGCCAAGCGAGCATTATTTTCGGAAAATACAACATGAGGGGATTCCTCCACAATTTGGGTTCTTTTATTAAAGACCCTATATGCTTTACTACGTGAGGAATATCCAATGAAAATACCTTCATCCGACTTAGCATCAAATTTACCCAATTGGTCTTTGCCGTTGTTATGAACAAAACATTTGCAACCAAAAACTCTAAAATGGGAAATATTTGGTTTTCTTCCCTTATAAAGTTCATAGGGGGTTTTCATGAGTATCGGCCGAATTACTACTCTATTTAGAACATAGCAAGCGGTACTCACGGCGTCCGCCCAAAAGTGTTTGGGTATCTTGCTTCGTCGAGCATGGTTCTAGCCATCTCTTCGAGACACCTATTTTTCCTTTCCACCGCCCCATTTTGTTGTGGTGTACGTGGAGCGGAAAAGGTATGCTCGATTCCGAGTTCGTCACAAAAGTCCGCAAAGAGATTGTGATCAAACCCTCCCCCATGATCACTTCTGATTGAAGTGACGGTTGTTTCTTTCTCATTTTGAACACGCTTAAGAAAATATTTAAAATTTTGAAAAGCATCACTTTTATTGGCAAGAAATAAAGTCCAAGTAAATCTCGAGTAATCATCAACAATCACAAAAGCATATTTATTTCTTCCTAGACTTTCAATGCGAGAAGGACCAAATAAATCCATATGAAGTAATTGCAATGTCTAGAAGTTGAAACAATGTTTTTAGATTTGAAAGATGCTTTTGTTTGCTTCCCCTTCTGACATGAGTCACAAATAGAGTCATTTTCAAATTTTAAGTCGGGAAGACCAACAACTAAGTTTTGAGAAATCAATTTGTTCAAAAGATGCATATTGATATGTGCTACTCTACGATGCCATAGCCAAGTATCATCCTCTTTACTCATTAGACAATCAACATAATCGGGTGAGGAATTAGCAAGATCAACCATATAAATATTATCCACTCTAAAACCACGAAGTGTGATTTTGAAATCACTACGTCTAAATACTAGGCATTCATCCGTATCAAATAGAGCAAGATTTCCCTTGTCACACAATTGGCTTATGCTCAAGAGATTATGCTTTAATTCTTTGACAAGTAATATATGCTTAATAGAGGAATTTTCATCCTTACCGACCGAGCAGATGCCGATGATCTTTCCTTTATTGTTATCACCGAAGATAACACTTCCTCCTTCTTTGTGCTCTAATTGAAGGAATTTGGATTCATCTCCCGTCATATGCTTGGAGCATCCACTATCAAGGTACCACAGTACACTTGATCCCTTCAAGCACACCTACAAAACAAATTAATGTTCTTTAGGTACCCATGCCATCTTGGGTCCTTGGGGGTTAGGCATATTATAATGATGCGATTGAGTAATATGTCTATGATGTGTAAAGCATGCAAGAGCAATATGACCAATACGTCTACAATAATGACAAGTCACATTTGGGTTATGCATCCTTCTAGGTTCATAGTAACTAGACGGATGAAAATTTCTTACTCTATTTTGAACACTATGACTATTTCGCATTTCATGAGAATTATTTCTCCTACTATGAGCTCTAGGATGGGCAGCATTTCTAGAGTGATTGTTTCTCGGTTGAAGGCCATTTCTAGGTCTTCTCAAAGGTTCAACATTTGGCCTAAAATATGCATCATTTCTAGGGTAACTATTTCTAGGTGGTAAGTCATTTCTAGGTCTCCTAAAATGTTCAACATTTTGTCTAGCATGCATATTGGTTATAGGATTGCTATTTCTAGGATAAGCATTTGTTTTATTAGTCCTAGGTTGAGCCTTAGGTGGTTGGGGTTTGGCTTCAACCTTTTCTTCATTCTTAAAGCCTATTCCATACTTGGTTGATTTCAAATTTACAAGGACCTCATTCAAATTCTTGTGGGAAGAATTAAACTTATCTAAGGTACCTTTGAGTCTATCTACCTAATTTTTGAGATGCAAGCAAGAAGAATAATTTTTAGTAGAACTTTCGGGCTTATCGGCGCTTCTTTTTCCGAAAAACTTGTTTTCCTATTTCAGCTTTTCATTTTCTAAATCCAGTTTTTCTAAATCCTTTTCTTTCAAAGAAAGCTGTTTTTGAAAATCCTTTTCTTTTAATGAAGCATTTTCTTTTATGACCTTAACAGTTTTTGAAGCCTTAATAAACTCAGCATATAATTCATCAAAAGCAGTTCGCATTTCTTCAAGAGTAAAGAAGTTTTTAGACGAAATTTGACGTACCTCATCTTTGTTGTCTTCATGTGCCATAAGGCAAAGATTTGCTGCTTCGTCTTCTTCTCCTTCGCTTGACTCATCTCCGAAGTCGCCTCCCCAAGAAATGTATGCACGTTGCTTTTTAAAAGGTTTCTTCTCCTTTTTGATGTTTGCGCAATTTGATTTGATGTGCCCGGTTTCACCACATTCATTGCACTTGATTTGTTCGCCTTGATTTTTGCACTTGTGTTCATACTCCTTGCGCATGAACTTTTGAAATCTTTTGATAACGAGTCCAAACTCGTTGTCTCCTTCCTCATCAATTTGCGGTTGGCTTGTGCTTGCCTTTAAAGCTATTCTTTGCCTCCTTTGATCATCAACAAAAGGGTTAAGAATAGTAGATTCATAGGTCTTATGGTTACCTCTTAGTGCGTCGATGGTGACGTTTGAAACGCCAATGGATTCTTGAATTGCATCGGCCTTTGATCTCCATGCCGGTGTGAGACTTCTAAGAATTTTTCGCACGAGCTCTCTATCCGTGAATGTTTTCTTGAGAGCATGTAGGTCATTTATGATTATTGAAAATCGCTCAAACATTTCGTCCACCTTTTCACCTTCCTTCATGTGAAATAATTCATAAGAATGGGTTAGGAAATCAATTTTTGCTTCCCTTACCTGGTCCGTACCTTCGTAAGTAACTTCTAGCTTGTCCCACATCTCCTTTGCCGTTGTGCAACACGATATTTTCCTGTAATCGTCAGCATTAACAGCACAATAGAATAAAGTAATTGCTTTAGCATTATTTTGAACCTTTCGGATGTCATCCGCGTCATACTCATCCTCGGACTTGGGAACCCATTCGTTTTCCACCTTCTTTGTTGGAATTTGGTTTCCCTTCATTATCACCTTCCAGCGGTGAAAGCTGTTGGACTGAATGAAGATCTTCATCCTCTCCTTCCAGTACGTGTAATTTGTACCGTTGAATAGAGGTGGTCGTGTGGAGCATTGTCCTTCATCAATTCCTGCAAAAGAATCACGAGTAGAAGCCATGGATGGTTCTCTCAAACTGTTAAGTTTTCAGAGTGTTGGGCTCTGATACCAATTGTTAGAAAATACGCTTAACGCTAGAGGGGGGTGAATAGCGTTATAATAAAATTTAGCGTAAACTTGCGAAAATTAAAATTTGCAGGAAATAAATAAGTGCGTTAAATAAACAAAAAGGAAAGAACGCACCGATATATTCTGGTTCACCACAACACGTGGCTAGTCCAGTCCCCGAGAGACTCTCTCGAGATTTTCCACTAACTTGTTAAGCTTACGGGTGCTCAACAAACCTTTACAACGTAAGGACACAAGCCTTAACACCTTTGCTCGGAGATACAACACTCCAAGACTTCAACCAAGGAAACACAAGTTCCTTACAACAAGAGAATCACAATTCTCTTACAAGTGTATAAAACACTAAACACTCAAACAAAATACTCCTTTATGAGTAGGTATGAGAAAAGAAGTAAGCTCTAGATCACAACAACTTTGGACAAGAATATGACTCTCAAAAAGCTTTATGAAATTGAATATAAACTAATAAACACAAGTATGCAAGCTTATAGCAATGTAATGATCAGTTGTAGTATGTTGTTGTGTTTAAAACACTGAAATGAAGCTGTATTTATAGTTGAAAAACTTGTCATTACCGTTGCCTAATTGCCAATTAAGAGTTGCTGATTTTACTCACTGATAATCGATTATCAAACCCCAACAATCGATTGTCTGCCAGTCATATCAAAATTCAATCCCAGATTTTACGCTTGATAATCGATTACTTACAATCCATAATCGATTACTGGCAACGTTCAAAAAATCCTTTCCAGATTTTATCACAAACAATCGATTGTCCAGAATCAACAATCGATTACTCAGCAACGTTCAAAAAATCTTTTCCGTATTTTAATCAAAACAATCAATTATACAGAATCAATAATCGAGTACCTGACGGTATTTGAAAACTTTACGACAACGGTCAGCTTCACAATCGATTGCACAAAGTCAACAATCGATTACTTATCAGTTTTTGAAAAACATTTTAGACACTGCCTCTTGAAAATCGATTGTTATATACTCACAATCGATTATTTAATAGTTTTGAAAAAGTCTAGAAGTCACTGCCTCAACACAATCGATTGTCATAAGTTCACAATCGATTATTTTGTGACTTTGAAAAATCTGAAGGACACTGTCTCTTCACAATCGATTGTCATTAGCTTCACAATCGATTATTCTGAGTTTTGAAAAACTTTGATGCACTGCCTCATCACAATCGATTGTCATAAGGTTCACAATCGATTGTCATGCAGGTTTGAAAAAACCTGATGTTCACTGCCTTAACACAATCAATTGTCATTAATTCACAATCGATTGTCATGCAGTCTTGGCTTAAAACAATCGATTATCATCAGTACATAATCGATTATCTTAGTCCAGATTTTTAAGGCATGTCTAAAAATTATTTTGACTACTGTAATTATGCATGATTTAAAATCATTTGACATTAAATTAAATATGCATGATTTTGGAAAATAGTTTTATGAGAGAAGCCATGTTACGAGTCAAGTTGTAGGATCAAGAACACAAATAAGAATGACTCAATTAAACTTATAAAACTTTGTCTTGAGCTTGAATCTCGTTGTATGTCAATTGTGCGGTTGTTTCTTGAACTTCGTCATATATAAATTTTCGCTTCGTTTGTCATTCATCAAAACCTACATAAAAGAACACACGTTTTAGTATATTGCATTGAGAACGTGTTTCCAACAGATCTTACCTGTTTCCCCCTTGCATAGGCCTCACAAACTTTGTCTTCCTTGAACTTTATGTTAGGTAACCCTATCACCAGGTCTTTGGAGACTAATTTGTTCAGCTGATTCAGACTGGCATGACCAAGTCTTTTGTACCACAGGAGGGGATCATTATCCAGCACACTTAGACAAGTTAGTTCATTTTCTGAGACAATGGACAAATCTACAATGTCAATATTGTTAACTCTCTTTCCCTGCAAAATAATCTTGTCGGTGGTAAGATTAATCATAAAGCATTTAGTAGAGGTGAACGCTACAAGGTTACCTCTGTCACACAGTTGTGACACACTGATCAGGCTATATTTCAAGCCATCTATTAAGTACACATTCTCAATGGAGTGAGAGTCTGTTTTACCTACCTTTCCAACCCCAATAATCTTACATTTCTTCCCATTTCTGAAGGAGGCATTGCCTCCCTTTAAAATCCTAATGTGAAAGGAACCGGTTCTTGCTTCCAGTCATAAGTTTTGAGCCGCCACTATCCATGTACCATATTTGGCTAGTTCCCTTCACTTGGACCTGCAAAAGGAAATCATGGGTTAATCGTAGGAACCCAAACTAGTTTGGGTCCCTTTCTATGGCCAGAAGGATAAATCAAATTCCCTCTTGCCCATCCATGCAACTTACTTTTCTCTTGAACAAAAGCTTTATTATTTTGACTGGCCTTTTCTTTTGTATTATATTCATTTTTGTAATGGCCAGTCTTGCCACAATATGTGCAAAGTTTGTTCTCAGGAAGTGTGAGGTATTTGCTTTTAGGGTCCCACTTTGGTGCTTGAGTCCCATAGCCAAGTCCACTTTTGTCGCTACTGTGATGCTCTTGCAACCAAGAAAGTGCATCAGAAGTCTTGTTCCATTTTCAAATTCTGTCTAGTTCATGTTTCACTTTTCCTAGATCATCTTTTAGGGATTTAATTAATTCATCCCTCTTATGCAACTCCCTTCATTTTTTCTAAGTTTTCCTCTAAAATGAGATATGTGCGATCAACTTTCTTCTTTCTTATTCCTAGTTTTAGTTATAAGTTTTCAAATCTAAGTTCTAGGACACTGGTGTCAAGTTCAAGAACTTGGTTCTTTAACTCAGCATTTTTGCTATCACTCACCTTCATTCTAGACTCTAGACTTTTGCATTTTTCTTTTAGGATCACACATTCCCTAGACAGATCTTCTTTCTTATTGTTAATTATCTTAGACTCATCAATGAAGTCTAGTAATATCTCAGCCAGCCTTTCCTAAGACAAAAATTTAATCTTGCCTTTGAGATGAAGAATACTTACCTCTTGTTCATCATCTGAATCTCCAATGGGCATAAGGGCATTTTTATCTGCAGCTTCATCCTCTGAGTCCTCATCTGATGTTTCTCCCCAGGCAGAAACCATAGCCTGTGTTGATCCTTTGTTCCTTTTTGGTTGAACTTGTTCCTTCTTCTTGTTCCTTCTATTAGCCCTTTATTTCTTCCTCTCAATTTCCCGTTGAGGGCAGTTCTTGATCATGTGATCAGTCGTACCACACTTGTAGCAACCCTCATTGGTCTGTTTCTCAGGAGCCCTTGGTTTGTTGAATGTTGTACATCTTGAAGAACCCTTTCCTCTCATCAAGTACTTCTTGAAATCCTTTATGATCATAGTCATTTCATCATCCTCTGAACCTTCAGCAATTCTGAGAGCCAGACTTTTTTCCTTCTTTGGTGTATCCATCTTCATGGTTTGCCTTCTCAGTTCATAGGCATTAAGATTTCCAATTAGTTCATCCAACTTGAGGGTAGTAATATTCTTAGATTCCTTAATAGCAACGATTTTTCTTCCTTATGAAACTGGCAGAACCCTTGTCAAGATTTTCTCAACCTTGTCTTCTTCAAGCATAATCCTTCTAAGAGACTTAAGTTCATTTGTCAGTATAGTGAACCTAGTATACATCTCTTGGATAGTTTCTCCTTCCTTCATAGTAAAATTTTCATATTGAGAATACAACAGTTTTCCTCTAGACCTCTTCACTTGAGGTGTTCCTTCATGAGCCACTTGCAAAAGTGTACCATATTTCCTTAGCAGTGGTAAAGCTTTGGATCCTGATGTACTCATCTGGACCTAGTCCGCACACAAGCCATTTCTTGGCCTTAGCATTTTTCTCCCACTTCTTCAGGTCTTCAGCAGTGCAACCAGCCCTTGTCTTTGGCACATCCACTCCTTCTTTATTCTTCTTTGTAGTTGCTAGATGACAATCAGTGACTTTGTCCTAGAGTTCATAATGGTCTCCTATAATGTGAATCCTCGTCTTGTTCTTCCACCAAGAATAGTATTGTCCATTGAAAGGTGGAGTCCTAGCAGTGGATTGCCCTTCCTAGTTCCCAGGTGGTGCACTCATGTTGATCTTTTCCTAAGGTGTTAGCCTCTTCAAGGATAACCCGCTCTAATACCAATTGATGTTGTAAACATCAATACCACACAGTGGGGATTTATGGTGCCCGATTTTCGGTCTAGAAGAACCAGGTTCTTCTAGGTGCTTTAACTACTACTGTTTGCGAAATTAAAAGTACTTAAAATAAAGAACACAGAGATTTTAACGTGGAAAACACTTGGCTAAAAAGGTGAAAAAACCACGACCTACTACCTAGTAGGATTTTCCCCAACATCCACTAAAATCACTGAGCCAAAATAGCATTTACAAAACTCTTTTTAAACCTAAGGATTAACTCTAATCCCGTTGTGACACACAACCTCAACTGTTGCGACAACTTCAAGTTAACTCTAACTTGAATACTCAAAGTACCTAATACAATTTCTTATATGAAAGCTTAAACTACAAGTTTAAATCACCTACTACAATTGAACTAGAATAAGAGAAAGACACAGTGGAATTGGTTTTTCTATCTTTTCCAAGTAGCTTCAGGAATGCACACTCAAATCTCACATAAATTGCTTGCAAAATTACCTCGCTCTTTTGCTCTCAATTTAGTTTAACTTCTGCATTTGCACAATACCCGTAAAAGAGAACAATCAATGTTATTTAGCAAGTTAGTAATTAGAGTTTGGTTGAGACTCAATTGTTGATCTTCCATCGAAGTTGAGTCCTGGAACAACACAAACTCCAACCTTATCTTTTATCCGGATTGTGTCCCCTTCTCATAAGGAGACTTTCTCTCCTTATCCCATATGCAACGTTTTCAATCAGTTCAGGGATATTGCTACTTGATCAATGGAACTTATCTCCTACGTGCATCTCACATGTATAGGTTGACAAACACTGTGCTTCAGATGATGGACTTGTTCCGTGACTGAGTTTATTTGTCATTCTTCAAAACTTCACTTGTTCTTGGGCCAACAACTTCTACCCGAGGTCCTTTAGGCGTATCGAACAACATCGAAGTCTAGCAGGGGAGCTACTCCGTTATATTTAGTATATGGCTCTGAGGCCCTCATCCCTATCAAGGTCGGAGAACCCAGCACCAGGTTTCGATATGCATCAGAGGAGTCAAATCATGAGGCTATGAACACTAGCCTTGAGGTGTTAAACGAAAAATAATAAGTAATGCTTGTCCGGATGGCCGCGCAGAAGCAAAGAATCAAGAGATATGACAATAGAAGTACTAATCTGCGATACGTTGGAATAGAGGACTTAGTTCTACAAAAATTCACCCTCAATACTCGAGACCCGAATGAAAGGAAACTAGGCCCGAATTTGGAAGGACCGTACCGAGTCCTCGAAGTTATCGGTAAAGGGTCTTACAAACTTAGCACGATTGAAGGTGAACAACTGCCAAACAATTGAAATGTATCATTACTCAAACCATACTACTGCTAAGGTTATCCTTTTGTCCATGAGTTTAAAACAAACTTATTGCAGATTTTCGATCGAAATTATCAAAGACACCCCTTTTACACGAAGGCCTTAGGTTCTAAAGCATGCTCTTTTTCCTTTAGACCGGATTTTGTCCCAAATGGGTTTTTCCGGCAAGGTTTTTAACGAGGAAACAACTATGTGCTATCAAAGGAGAACTCAACAGTATTCCAAGGCTTCTTTTTAATCAACATCGAATACTTGGGGCATCACCCTCGGAGGTTATATTTTTGAGGAAAATACTTCATGCCAAAAAGAGCCTCGATTGGAGAATTTTGTAATGGGCCAAATGGTTAGATGAATCGTGTCCATATAGAATAGTCGAGCCCCGACGGCAAAACATGTACGCATGTATCTATTAATTGAAGAAACATTCCATTAATACCAAAACACTTTGTGTCTCAAAGAAATATACTATTATACGAGTTCTACACTTATAATCCTACGGGAAATGACTCAAGAGCCAGAAATCAAATGCACCCCCAAATATCCGAGGACTGTCATTGAAAATCATTGCATCCGAGTCACCAAAAACTCGGACTCATATGACTTCAAAGAGGAATCCTCTCTATATAAAGGCCAAGACCAACATACTCGGGGACTAACCTTGTGAATAAGTTCGAAAGGTTATCGGGAAACAAGTCCAAGAAACATACCCGAAGGCTACGACCATATTAAAGACTACGGTCATATAAACGGCTACGACCAAAATAATGTGGCTTGGATATGTCTGAATTCTACCATAGATTAAAGGCCTTCAAACCCTTGGAAAAAATCGGTTAAATCAAGCTACCCTCGTCAAAAGCAAATAATAAAGGTGCTTCGATAAAGTCATGCCTCGAATAATTTAAAGGCTTCGATAATATCAGCCTTCAAAAATACCTCAAGAGGTATTCAATTATCATTACATAAACAAGTTATAAATGAGATTCCAATCGATCGAACCTTCAAAAACCCCAGCGGGTATAAAAAAAATACATGCTAAGGAATAACAAAATTCACTAAGTCTTTTAGCCGAAAAGAGGGAAAAACTATAGTCACTTTATAGGACGAATCAACCCAACTTAAAAGAGCCTAAGGGCCGATATATAAGATCCTAAGTGCCAGCTTAAAAGAGCTTAAGGTCCAAAATATATAGTGTTCGAGACCTCGTTCTCACTCAACTCGGACCTAAGAGTCCCATTATTCCGAGCTCGCATCAAATTGGTTTAAGCTTAGCTTGCGGATTATCTAAAACCTTAAGAGATATTATGTTGATCAATAAAAAACCTAAGGGTTCTGTTATGTGCTGAGTCCAATATTTAGACTGGTCATTAGAGTTATACAATAAAAACTTTCACAGGTGAAGACAAAATGGAATTCAACACAAATTAGAGATAAAGAAAAAAGGTTCTTTATATTCACAAGAGATGATTTACAAAGTATATTTACAACGCCCATGAGGAGACCTTACAAAAAAAAAAGAAACCAAAAAGAACCTAATCTATTTTGGGGCTACATCCTCGGGAGCTTTATCTTTAGGAACCTCTTCCCCCCCCGAGGGATCCTTCCTCACCTTCCCCGCCATAAGAACCACTGGAAAAGTCTTCATCATTAGAAGAAACAAGGAACCGGGCATCGGTTTTCATCGCCTTTTCTTGGGCTATTTCTTCAGTAAGGTCAAATCCTCGGGTGTGGATATCTTTGAATAGCCTCCCTCTAGGCTTGGAAATTAGCCAAATCATTACTCGGCTTGGACTTCCTCAGCATCCTTGAAATATACGGTGAGTCTTGTCAACCGTAGCCTTTATCTTCTCAACTTCGGCTTTAGCTTATACAGCTTCAGCCCAGGTTCTAGCAAGCTCTGCCTCTAACTCCTCAATTTTCTTGGCCTTGGCCAAACCCTTCACATTAATGCCTTAGAGTTGAGATTTAGACGAGGTTAGTTGAGCTATAACAGCTTCCTTACCGGCATCGAGCTGATCCATGTTTTCTTTCTATTAATGACAGTCAGTCTTAACTTGGTCAACCTCGACTCGGAGCTGCCTAATCATCTCCAACTTGTGCTGCAGTTGATACATCTAAGTGTTAGTCTCTGAAGTAAGGCCAAGGAAACTATACTCTATTAAATCATATTTACTTGGTCATCTAGCTCAGTCTCATTTTTCCGAGCTTTGGCCAATTTAGTTTGAAGGTCCTTAAGCTCCTCCTCCTTTTGGCCACAGAGGATCCTTAAGGCATTCTCTTTGCCTGAAACCTTCCTGAGTTTGGCCTCACATTAGTTCAGCTCAGCTCTAAACTTGATGATGGCCTATACATAAAATGAAGATACGTTAGTCAAAGGAAGAGAAGAAAAGATTAGATTACAGCAATGAAAGTTAGTATATACCCGAGAGAGGAGAAGTTGAGCTTCTTCGAAGAGGGTGGATACATAGTTAAGATCAATAGCATCATTAATATCGGTGAAACAGTTTCGAAAAGGGTCTTCTTCAAAGTCTTTTCTCGGTTCGAGTGTTCGCAGAGCCAAAAGATGATTTATGGCCTCCTCGAAGTAGGCTGGTGGAGATGGTGAGTGACCCATTGTCACGGACCCGAGCTCCTCACTCAGGGCGCTCTGATTAGCTGCAGCCTTCTCAGCATTTATCCTCTCAGAACTTAAAGGGGGAATGATCTCATTCTTTGGGGACTCGAGGGCTTTTCCCAAGTCTTTTTCCGAGGCTCCTCCACTATAAGATGAAGTCTCAAATTCGGAGGGCTTGGTGGCCTTGACTGGTTTCCTAGTTCAGGGTACCAAAACTGTTTCTTTACCCTCGTTCTCTTCATCTTCTAGATGTTGAGCGGCATAGTCCAAATCCCTATGTACAAGTTTCCTTCTCGGCTTTCGAGTAGGAGTCCCCTCGTCCTATGAATCTTTAGGCTTTGAATCCTTCTTTCTTTTACTGTCCTTGCCCGATTTTAGGATCGAGGATGCATTCTTTTTCCCAGGCGGGGTTGGCCTTATTTCGGATATATCTCTGATGCCTGCACAAATAAACATGAATGAGTTAATTCCACCAGTAAATGAAAAATATCTGAATCTTGGGAAGAGAATTTACCATGATGTTTGGCCTCCCATTTTCCCCTCGATAATTCTGGCACTCATCGTAGAGGGAGGTGGCGGATAACTTTTGGACCCAGTGCTCGAGGTCGAGGACCTACATTAGGCGCCAATGCAGTGGTTGTAAAAAGGGTAAAGGCATTATAAGATGCGAAAGATGAATATGAATAGATATTGGGAAGAAGAACTCCACTTATGATTAAAGTTCCATTTCTCTGGGAACGATATTTTATCACTGGGGATGACATTCGAAGTACATACACTGATGAACTAGCTCATGCAACCTCAATTTTTGTCCTCACCATTATTGGCAAAGAAGGCTTTCTTTGTTCGACGTTGCAGCTTGATAAGCCCTCGAAATAGTTAGGGTCGAATAGTCGTATAAGATGGTTGAGGGTGAATTCCAATGCCTCAGCCTTTTTGGAAAAGTATGATCACGATACACCAAAATGAGGTGTGAATCTGGTCAGCGGTGACCTCGTATGTTTTGCAGAAGTTGATCACTACTGGATCAAGGGGACCCAGTGTGAAGTGGTGTAAGTGTAAACATTAAAAAACCCCTCCACATGGGTAGTGATGCTTTCCTCGGTGCTCAAGATTTGAACCAGGACCTCGTCTCCCCAGCCTCATTCCCTCTTTATGGCTTTGAAGTACTTCTTCGATATCGAACAAATATATCGAGATACATATTCGCATCGGCCTGGGATATCAGGGTATTTTCAATATTAAATTCCTTCTTGATCACGCAAGGGTTGGGGGTGATTTCTTCAAGAGTCGGCGACACCAGCAGTTTGGCTGGACGGGAGGTAGAAAAAGACGATGCTTTATCCTTTTGGGATCCATTTTGCAAGTTTTAGCCATGATTCTAAGCTAAATAATATAGACCATAGCAGAACATGATGTTTTATGATAACTTGACGTTTTTCGACATTTAAAGGGGCGGTGGAAACAGATGGTGAGAGAAAAAGTGAAGAAGAGAGATGATCATAGTAATTGTGAATGAATGAGTAAAAATTTCAATTTAAAGAAGTAGCCTCACAATTATAGATGTGCAACGACGATTCGGCGACGCTAGTGGCCAACCATTACTAACATGCATTTAATATTTGTGGAAATGAACCGACGGGATATTTCAGTCATTTCGAGTGTCTGCATCACGGAAACGGGAATGACATCATCATTGAGACTCCGGAGAATCAAGGTTCAAATCGTTTCTTATCACCTTGCTCTATGAAATACGAGGACTATCTGTATATGGTCGAAATCAGGCACGCCCCATTTTCCAAGATCGAGGGATCTCCTCAGGCCCGAGTTCAAGTAAGATCGAGTTCGAGGTCGACAGACTAGACTCGAGCTCGAGGACGGAATGCAACGCCCGAAGATAGGAGTGCGAGGAATACCGAAGTTAAGTGTGGTCAACCCAAAATTGCACCGTTATGAATTGTACTAGAATGAGCTAGATTCCTTCCACGTCCCCAAGATCATGGCGCAAATCTCGGAATAGGATTGTACGATTCCGTACTAGGCAGTTAGACATTTTTATCAAGAATATTCCTTACTGTAAATAGAAATATACCTTATTTAGGGTTCCCCTATTATATATCCTAATTTTCTCTGATACTGTTCAGAATTGTCCTTTACATTATTTTTCTTACTTGATTGCTCTTAATACATCTTGAGGTCACTAAACTGGAGATCACCATTGTTGAGTAACATTGGTTTGATTTACTTATTTCTTTTATTTCTACTTTATATTTCTTGATTATTAATTGGTATTAACTAAATCACATATCTTTTAAACCACAAATTAAAATTAATTGTTACTCGTATTTTTGAGATAACCAATAGGCTCGCCTTTTTTCTTAATAATATCGTATTTATGAAGTTATTATGTATGCAAAAAGAACAAGTTTAGAATCAAGGTGTTATCGATCGATTGCTGAATTGACGTCACAAGCATTTCCTTGCAACTTACACCTAGCCAAGTGATGTTTATTAGTAATTATGAGTAATACATATAATTAACACTTTTTTAACACGGGACTTTAACCACTTAATAGAGTCATCATCGGCCATTCATCAAAGTACACGATAATAGGAATACAGATTAATATACGATCAAAAACAAATAGTTTACGGCGTTTTTAGATATGAGTGGTGAGAGGTTTTCGTTAACTCACTACTCTACAGGCTATCTTAATATTAGATGCAATATTTGACAAAGAGAAGTCATTAAAACGTAAAAGAAAAACATGAAACAGAATCCCTTTCTTTGACTCTTTCTCCTAGATCGCTCTTTAACTAAATAAAATAAAACAAAATAATCAAATATTAAAAAATCAAAACTGAGAAATAATACTCCTATCATTTTTTGTTTGTTTGTTCTGGTCTCAACACTTCCAGCTGCCTTTAACCTTTTAGTAGATTAACAATTAAAACAATCTTGATGATGTGTATCGAATCCCTTAATATTCCTTCAAACTCCTAATTAAGTTACCTAAGTGAAGCTACTTAGCTAGGTATTAAGCTCATATGCAAACATAGGCAACACAAAAGAATCGAAATCTCCAAAAATAATATCATGCTCTTCGACAAAGCTACTGGAATCATGGCAGTTAAAGTATGCCTGTATGTCATCCGGAAAACTCCTCCGCGGCCTGTCCGGCTCCGGCGGTGTCCCTGGACAGTCAACAACCGATGAAGCAGCTGTAACGCCCACTGCATGTGGCGGAGGTACGGTGATTCCGGCAGAATTTGAGCTCTCTTGCTGTTCGTGCTGTTGGTGGATGAAGTTAGAATCTATTTCCTCCTTTGTGTTAGGAATGGGATTTAGGTCAGTAGAATTAGGAATCGACTTGAGTTTAGGGTTGCACTTGATGTAACGGCTAAGGTCAAAGTTTGTAACAGCGTTAGGTCCTCTATGCTCTATAGCTGCCATATCATATGCCATTGCTGCTTCCTCTTGAGTAGCTGCATGTTATTATTTTCAATTACTAATTGAAAAGAAAAAGAAATGAGGGAAGGAAATGATTTCTAGAAAAAGGACAAAACTTATGTTCCCTCATTCTAGCATCTCAAACAATGGCAAGTCAGATTTTTACTAAGGGATAGCGTAATAAAAAATAATAAGCACTAAATATTAAAAAAAATTAACATATACTATATACACAATAAAAATAATCTAATATATAGACACTGTATAATTTCCAATCTCAAGACCTACCTTAAGCATTCATCAAGTCTTTTTGTCTAAAAAATACTGTCTATTTCAATGCTATTAGTAACCTGTTTATAAGTTCTTTTCGTGATAAATTGTGATACCTTAGCGAATCCTACATCAATAAAATACAGGAGAGATGTTGGGTATATTAGTAAACAAACCTTAGATCATAGTGACACGTCTTTCACGATCTCAAGATTTTAAAGAAAGCAAAAATTGGACTGTACAAATGATACGAAGATATCTGGATAAAAGAGAAGTAGAGAAAAGGGGAATTAAGCAGTATGAAACAGAAGAAATCAAAGAAAAAAACTCGTAGAGACTGGATTGCATGTAACCTCATTTATAAATGACCTTTAAAAACTTAAAAACCGTGTGGATCGAGATCCAAAACGGACAATATCACTAGCGGACTGGGCTGTTACATATAGTATCAGAGTCATTCCGCGTGCAACCTTAAACAATGGTTGGGCAAAACTGGGCTGGGACTTTGAATCCCAAGGGGGTGTATGTGACACCTTATGCGAATCTCACATCGACAAAATTCTAATGACGTATTTTAAAATCGTACGAGCATAAGTTTAAAACAAACAATATAACTAGCGGGCTGAGTTGGTACATCAATCATATATTTTCTGCATATCGGTGCAAAAGATACACATATAGTCATATATTTCTCTTCTGGGTCTATACATAGTATTTGTCTATGTACATAATTTGTGTGAAATATGCCATCAAAATAATTACGGTCAATGAAAATTGGGCTGGAGGTTGAAATTGAAGTCATGGCTCATAGGACCTCATGGGTTGTTTTAAATAGCAGACCAAGCAGTTGAAAGTTGGTGATCTATAAACCCAACAACCAACTAGTAATATTTAATCTAGCTAACTTGTTGGCTGTTTTTCTTCTCTTATTTGACTTGCTTTCTCCGATACAAATGATATGTTTGGATTCTTTTGGACTAACTAAATACTAAATAGGCTATTTATTGATAACTGACATAACTGTTTTGAGAAGAGGGGTTGCTCTTATGGTAAGCAATCCTCATTTCTAACCGAGAGGTTGTGAGTTCGAGTCTCCTCAAGAGCAAGGTGGGAAGTTCTCTACCCCAGGGTAGAGATAAGGTCTGCGTACACACTATCCTTTCCAGACCCCACTAAGTGGGATTATACTGGGTTGTTGTTATTGTTGACATAACTGTTTTAATTTCGGAATATTAATTTAAGACACAACTATAAGCTCCCCACCACATGCAGTGACATGGGACCATCAAAATACACCTACAGATTTCTAATTTTGCATTTAAGATTAATATCACTAGACTTATGAATTTAAGAGAAAAATATCAAGATGTAAAGGGAGGACTAATAAAATTCCTTTAGATATAATTATTAGTATTACTTTCTATTAGTAAGTGTAAAAATGGGATAATTCCAAGAGATTAACAGGAAAAGAAAAGTAGGAAAATATACTAGTATGTATGGATACGTACCATATGTTCCAAGGTAGAGATACTTGTTGCCAAATACCTTGCCAATGCGAGCCTCCCATCGCCCATTATGGTGGTGCCTAGAAATGAGTAATTAAAAAATTAGTTAGATATAAAGCATTGATATAGTGAAACATAAATTACAAATACATACAAGAAAAATTTTTTTACTGTTGATGTTATTCTTTTACTACTTGATGTTCGAAGAAGCGTGAAGCATTGTATAGAGAGTTCTAAAGTCAAGGTCAGGACGACAAGTCCAATGCCGCAAGAATGGGAAGAGATAAAACCACATATGAGTTCATGTGATACCAGTTGCAATCATGGGCATCAATCTTAGTACAGCCTTTGACAAATTCGGCTTGGTGTCAAACTTCATTTTATTTTTACATACATTCCCTAGATGGAGTGTATGGTTGTCTGAAACAAGTTACATTGAATTCCTTTCCTAAAAAAATTATACAGTGCAAAATAAGGTAAGTAAAAAGTTGGGACGGCAAGATGGCTGAAGTCGCAAACAAAAAGAAGCTCCCAATGCGAATTGCAAAACAAAAGCAGATTACTCAAAATACCTTTACAAAGCCCAATAAAACAAAGAACAAAGCATGAATTGTGAACATCTTTTCGAATTCATCACAAAGTTGGAGAAAGGACAGCAGATTACACGCTTACTCAATTTTTCATTTTATCATCTTAATATCCTTATATATAATATCACCACAGAGTTGTGATATGAACTCTGCGATGATCATGATATACTTCGAATATTCCAGTTATTATGTTGTAATTTTAATTTTATATTATGAATAAAAAATTAACTCTAAGCTCTGCCTAGTGTTTGCTTAAAAAAAAAGGTAAGTAAAAAGTTTGTTATACGTATTTATAGATTCATGAATCCTTATGACATTAGAGAAACTTCTAGTTTAGAGGCAAAATCAGACCAAATACTTCTTTCATATTAGTAGATTCGAATACTAGTTGTGATATTCTTACAGCTTTTTAAAGTTTCTTGTTAGAAGTTTTAGCTGCACTACAACAACAACCCAGTATAATTTCACTTAGAGGGGTCTGGGGAGGGTGGTGTGTACGCAGACCTTACCCCTACCATTGGGTAGAGAGGCTGTTTCTAAATAGACCCCCGACATCATTCCCTCCAAGAACTTCCCACATTGTTCTTGAGGAGACTCGAACTCACAAGCTCTAAATTAAAAGTTGAGATTGCTTATCATTAGAGCCACCCCTCTTGTCGTTCTAGCAACACTACAATCAAATATAATTAACTATAACATTTATGGTTGGCAAAAGCATGCAAAACTTCTCCTTTACTTCTCTTTTTATTTTCTTTTTTGGGTGGGCCTATGGCTTTAATTAAGTGCAGCACTTTTGTATCACCGAATACTTTTGATTGAGGCTAGTCTAAAGTGCCGAATATTGGTTAGATACGGTGCATAACACTAATTTAATAGTAGGGCACACAAGTGATCTTGTATTAACTACATCTCTAATCAAGAAATGTTAAATAAAATTTACAAGGTGAAGGCGAACCTAAAATTTGATTGTCAAATAAAAACTTAAACAAATATTAAAATCGAAAGCACAAAAATTCAGGCTATGCCCCTCAAATTGACCAATGCAATGACCGCGACCCCTACCCAAATGTTAAGGTAGAAATGCAGTATATCTTTGTAAGATTTGAATATTAAGTATCAGTCGATATATATATATATATATATATATATATATATATATATATATATATATATATATATATATATATATATATATATTATTTAGGATATATACACATATATACATAAAATGTTATTCGAAGTTACCTAGGGGTAAGTCACCCCTACCCAAAGGGTAAAGTACAAATTTTTCTTCATATTTCTCAAGATGATGGTTAATTACCTAGCTACGCCTCTATATCTCGAGACTCCTCTTGAAAATCCGCTGCTTTTTCTGGAAAATTAAGCACTCATTAATTAATTAAAATATTAAGGGGAAGCTTTGTTTCTCTGGAAGTCTACAGTACCTTCTCAAAGAACCAATATATTCTTCTCTCGATTGATCTTCCATTTCCTTTAGCTCTTTTTCGTACGTCGAAATCTACGTTATATTTCATAACCAAAGGAAACAATCCAATAAAAATAAGTACAATTAGGATTAGTAATAGAACAAAAGTTCACTAAATTTAAAAAAAAAAAAAAGATAGAAGAGTAATTACAGGGAAATTAAGGATTGTGTCTTGACCCCAATACTTCAATGCAGCCAAGTCATATGCATGTGCAGCTGCTTCTTCGTCACTGTAGGCCCCTTAATTAGAAATCCCCAAGAAATAAGATAAGATTCATTGAACAATTACTCATTGTGGTAAGCATCAATTCTTACTTTCTTATTTAAATAAATCAAACTTCCCTTTTAGAAATGGAAAATCTCGTAATGTAGTACTGATTTGATATGCTATACGGAGGCAAAAGTTTTCAGCATGAAAATATAATGCTTAATATTTATGAAAATATATAAAATGTTAATTTGAATGATAATGATAGATAACTTACCAATATATACTGCAATTTTATTGGATTTTATCACCAACCACCATTCAAGCAAGAGGAGCCAAAGAAAACAAAAAAAGACCTCATCAATAATGTAGTTCAACAACATCATAGCTAAATATTCATAATCACTAAATAATAAACTAATGAAGGAAAAATTGAAGGAGAAAAAAATGGTGAACCTTGTCTTCCTTTTTTGCTTTGTGTTTCGTTCAAATAGTTCTTATCCCATAAATGAGCTTCATATCGACCTGTCCACCTGTGCCTAATAATAATATGTATCCAGCAGCGGGAAAAAAATTTCACATACTTAACTCATGAAAAATTACAGGCCGCAGGCACGTGAAGGACGTATTGAATAAATAATTAAGTCAATTAATTTCTGACACCTTAAACTTTTAAATAAAAAAGAACTAATGCAAATGAAAATATACCTTGTGACACCTCTGTATATGGAGCTACGTTGAGGAGGAGAATCTCTGGGGACGACGGCTTTTCGCTTCCTCTTCCCTTTGGTAAGGGCATGATCACCGCTACCGCCGCTATTACTGTTATTCTTGTCACTGTTTTTACTATGAGAAGTGTTTTTCTGATTTGATTTTGAGGTTTTCGCCATGAAAGTTTTTGAGACTACGACCTCAAAATAGAAACTTGATTGCTCACTGAAGTAATTAATACGAAAAGGCTGGCCTTTTATTTATGTTAGTAGCATTTGAGAGCTGCCTGACCAGTTCCCAATTTGTCTTGTGCGTCTTTCTCTCTTCTTTAGATTTTGATTTTGACTTGCCTTTTCGCTTTTTGTGCCTCAATTTTATACTCATCCATTTATCCAGCCACAATTTCTCTTCTCCAATCTAATTTGAACTACTTTCTTTAATATCGTGAAAAGGTAGACATGTTGGGCCAAATTTCTAAATGAGGTTATATGAAGAAGTGTTTTCTTTTTCTTTTCTCAAATATATTTTTAAGCATTAATTAGTATTTGATTAAATTATTAAAAAGTGTATTTTTTCAAACATATTTTTAGAAAAATATGTTATGAGAAGTTATTTTTTTTAGCTTCTCCAAAAGTATTACTTTTTTTCCTTCAAAAATCATGGCCAAACACTTCAGAAAAAAAATGTGCTTTTGACCTTGGAAAACTTGGTCAAACATGCGATAATTTATACTTCCTCCGGTCCAAAATAAGTGATTTTTTAGATATTTTTATATACATTAAAAATCCATCTTTTAACATTAATTAGCAATAGAATTGACCATATTAATCTTTGCTATCTCACATAAACACTCTAACACATATTCTAACATTATTTACTCCAAGGAAAATGTAGAAAAAAATTCATTCTTTACATCTAGAAATCACTTATTTTGGACCACAAAAAATATATTCAAAAATCACTTATTTTGAATAAGAAAAAGTATCTTTTTTGTAAAAAAGAAAGAAGAAATCATATAACAAAATTATGCCATCGGATTTTGTAAACTTTATTGGAAAGTTGTTTCAAGACTCTCTTAAACACACATTGTGCACGTTTTCAAAATCTTTGCAAACTTTTTTAGAATGGCGCACTTCCAAACACATTTAAGGTGGAAAATGAATATCAGGTTGAAAGAGATGGTAAAAACCCAAATAAAAAAAAAGGGCTGCAAAAGATAAGGACTAAAATGGTGACCTATAGTAAGTTCCGCTCAATTAGTAATATGTTGTTGTGGGCTTGTGGTGTGTGTTGGTGCAAGTAAAAGTTGGACCACCTACTTTCACTAGTCGTTATCCTGAATAATTAGTAGCAATGCCTCTTCATATTATCTACTATTAAGTTGAGTCCTACTCCTAACCTAGGATAGTTAGTTACATGTATTTCAGGCCTAAAAATGTATTCATTTAAATATTTATTTGGCTTTCTTCATCAAAGGTTGAGTACAAGCTCCCCCAACAACAATTAAACTGACAATTATGCAAACCAGATTAAGGTGGGCATGGACAAACTTGATTCGGTCTCGATCAGGTTTTGAGCTTCGGCTGGTTAATTTGTCACGATGATTGAGACCAACTCATGTGCAGGACTCTACCCGACTGGTTCGGCTGGCTTGCACAAATGTCCAATTTTTAGGCCTCTACGTCACTTTTTTCACCGTAAATACTGGAGTTCTATTTCGTTATAATTAATTACAAATTAATTAGAATTTTTTCTCTTTATTGTTTCATATAACGTTATCAGCATGAGACTCCAACCAATTGAGTAGAGATTTTGGGATACGTGCATGGCGCTCAACTTATACATAATATTGAGCATACGATTGTCAATTGTTCCATGAACTTTCCTCAAGAATAAATTCTGGATTTAAGGTAAGCATTTTACTTTAGTTTTCTCTTTTAAATTCTTGAAATTCTATAATTTAATTTTAAATACAAGCAAAAGCAATAAATTTTGATTATAACTCTAATAGAGTTGGTGAGAAATGTAACTACTCAAAATGGTAAATTTTTTTATGTTTTGCCATGATCAAATTCATGTATGATTATGAGCACAAGAAGTGAAAATTGTCTCATTGAATTTGCTTCATTCTCGTCCCTCTAGGATAATGTGGTAGCAATATGTAATAAGTCTAAAAGAAGATAAAATAATTACCGTGAAGATATCAACGATTGTGGATGTGACAATAGACAAAATTATAATCGTCATCGTTATGGTAATGAGAATAACAAGGATTGTCAAAATAATCCTTCACTCTATGAAAGTAATATTTGCCATCAATATGACATGAGATTTTGTAAAACACACACACACACACCCACACACACACACACACACACACACACACACACACACACACACACACACACATATATATATATATATATATATATATATATATATATATATATATATATATATGGTCTATTCATGATGTGAATGTGACAACATGTGATTTATGAACATATATTCATTCTTGAAAGAATATGAAAATGTTAGTGGTAGTGAATATATCATACTAACCTCTAGAAAGAGGTTTGAGATGAAATAAGAAAATAATTTCATTATTGTGAAATGAATGATCATTGATCACGTATCTATTTTGATAATGTCAAAATAATATGGCAGTGTGATTATTACATGGCGAAAGCAATATATCTTATCTATAATAATTTTGACCATGACCACAACGGTATAACTTTCTCTTTGAGATAGATATTCACCATATGGATATTGATGAATATATTATAGTACAAAATTAATTGAGAGCTCTAGAAGAGCCAATTATTACTTCCTCTATTTTAATTTAGGTGAATCTGTACCGGGCATATAATTCAAGAAAAAATATTAGATTTGTGGAATTTGTGGTCCTAAATAAGTTAAAAAGATTGTGTGGTCATAAAAGCTACTCATTAAGGGTAGAGTTGTAAATTTAAGCTAAATTGATTCCAAATTTAGAAAGGGGTCATTCTTTTTTGAACCGACCAAAAAGAAAATAGGTTCACATAAACTAGAATAGAGGAAATACTATTTGGAGGAATATAAGTGTTTTTCAATGAGGTATTGTATCGTAGTAAGTCTCAAAGAAACTAATTGATTTCCTAAAGTATTCGCGAAAATGGTTGTTATATTGAGACTACAAATAAATAAAAGATTCAATATCTTCTATTAATACGGAATAATATGTATGTAAAAACTACCTGCTTTATTTTTCAGTTTGTGCTACACAAATTAAAGAATGAAATAATAAAATAGAAGTTTATTAGTATAAAAACCCATATCATAATAAACTTGGGGTTTATTGATAATTGCATACGTCATGGTGTAAACCTGAAATTTATTAATACTGATAATTTATTGAGTTGACATAATTGTTTTAGCTATGTTAATTATGGTATGATGTGCAAAATAAAAGAAAACTTACATGGATAAATATAAAAGAACTAGAAAGTTCTTTACGAATTCTCTTATGTTTCTTGTTCTCATTAATTAATAGACCAACTAAAATTGGGGTTGAATCTCATAAATGTTGAAAATATCAAAGGTAAATATAGACACATTCACCTGCTCTGAATACCACATAAGATGTATCTATGAGATAGTTATATGTGCGATTATTATTAGCCTGCAACCTAGTATTTGCGAGGTAACTTGATCAATAATTTATTTTATCGCATTATTTTCATATTTTCTATTCAAGAGAATTCATCTTGATAAGTTGGTTGACATAATATCTAGTTTAGCAAAATTGTTTCCGGTTAATAACTAATTTATTGCTTAAGAGAATAAAGTTATATATATCAGTTTGGTATATGTTATATACAAAGGTATATTACATTCTTTCCGCACAAGTGGTTCAGGGTTAGAAATAAAAAATCTCATCTTATAATAATTGATGTGCGATGTATATTTTGATTAACACTATAACGCATAAAGGTATGTTTCTAAAGTTGAGGAAGCAAGTTAGTTTTTCTAACATGAGGGAGAGACATGATAAACATTTGAGAAAAAGTTACGTGGAATGTATAATCATTTGTACATCTAGATCCTCGAATAAGATAGTATGAACTTGAAGTTCATAAAAAGAAAATTCATCTGCAATATTTTCAAAGCATGCTAGACGCATTTGCTAACCTAAAGAAACAATATTCTCACTACAAATGATCCTATTAGAATAATTCCTTGAAGGATAAAGTCAATGGTACGCTTAAAATGCATAGATAAATCAGTTTCAAATAAAATTCTTGATAAAGAAGAAGAGCAAATGATCATATTAAGGAGGCAAGTTATCTAGAAGATCACATGACACAACTTTTTCAGTTAATGTCTTAGTAAGATATAGCTCTACTCCTACGAAAAGAGATTATAATGGAATCAAACCAATATCGTGATATCTAAAAGGAACTACCGATATGGGCTTATTTTATGGCAATGATTGCAGTTTCGATTTTGTTGGTTTTGCGGATGCTGGGTATTTATCTCACCCACCAAGGCTCAATCTCAAAAAGACTATGCATTTACATGTGGATATACTCTTATATCTTGGCGATCGATTAAGCAATCAATCGTGGCTACTTCATCTAATAATGTTGAGATAATCGCTATTCATAAAGCAAGTCGAGAATGTATGTAGTTGAGGTCTATAATACATCTTATTCGAGAAAAATATGATTTGAAATGTGGCAAACTACCCATGATATTGTATGAAGACAGTGTAGTATGCATATCCCAATTGTAGGGAGAATTCATAAAAGGATATATGACAAGATTGGGATGCGAATGCTCAATGATGTGAATTGATGTTCTCCTTAGGGAGAGTTAATACTCATTGTACTCTTTTTTCCTTACAAAGGTTTGTCCCACTAGGTTTTCCTTATAAGAATTTTAATGAGACAATCGAAAGACGTATTGTCAGTGAAATGTATTCTTTTTCCTTCTTTAAATTTTTTTTCCCACTAGATTTTATTTTAGTTAAGGTTTTAACTGGACACAATATTAGTTGAATAGACATTCAAGGGGGAGTGTTATAAATAGAATTGTATTTAGGGTGAATATTCATATTTTAGAGAGATTTTAGGATTTGTTACTGGGTGGCTAAATCACTTTTCTCTCTATAAATGAGGGGTTCGATTCCATATTAATTGATCCCAGATCAATAAAAATTTCCTCTTTACTTTTTCCTGCAATACTATTCTTCTTTTATTGTTTCATAAATTATCTTATTTTAAACTCAAGTCTAATATTTTCTCGTATAATATTCGATTTGCTCATAAAATATTAGATTGTGGTCAACATTTGTAATAACTAATAAAATTTTAGATCATAGTTTAACATTTTCCATAAGATTTTTAATTTGCTCAAAATAAATCTTTAGGCAGTAATCTAAGGGCTATCAATTGCAAGATAAATAGAACGAGGGCAGTTTACTAAAAAACTTATAAAAAAGGACAATCAACGATGATTTGATGGCTGGATCAGATGCCTTCGTGGTAGGGTGGGCATCGATCGTTCGATTCGATTATGAATATTATCAGTTTAGTATATCAATTATCAGTTTACAAATTTGATAAACCAATAACTGAATCGATAAGATTTAATTACAAGTTTTCGGTTAATCGGTTATCGATCATTATCGGTTCACCCGATAAAATAACTCAATCTAGAGTTAAGCAAAAAAGAAAAGATAATTGACCGGAGTTAAGCAAAAAAGAGAAGAATTCACATAAAATATATTACCCATTTCTGCATTCTGTCCAGTGGCCACAACTAGAATTGTACTAATTCTTCAACAACAGTTGTCCAAATACATTAATAATAATACAAAATAGCAGCAATTTTACCTTAAAATTAACAAGTCCAAACATATAGTACTAACAGTACAAGATAAACTGGATGTTATCTGTCAAATGCCTAACCGTAAAAAAGAAACCATAGAGCAAAATCTTGATCTATGCATGAGCAATACTAACACAAAAATGAAAACATCTAGAAAACAAGAAAATGTTGTCCGATTGTCAAAGCTCACCATACTGTACAGAAGAATAATATTAAAAAATATACACGAAACTGACGAAGATTGTCGACTGAGAATTGATAAGTGTGAAGATAAATTGATAGTTGTTATAGACTGAACAATATGAGCTCACAAAATTAAGAAAAGAAAATAAAAAAATAAATAATAATTAACAGTCAAAAATACCGATAAGAAAATGATTTTTTTAAAATAAAAATTAAAAGTCTAATGTATAAGAGTGAAGACATACACTAGGAAACTAGTAAGGTCTATGAAGAATGAAGATGCAATGGCTTAAGAGTAGGGTGTGATTGAGAAAGAATATGAGAGAATGAAGAAGCCCTGACATATCTATATACTTAAAGGTAAAGTCGTAATTTTATATTCTTATTGGGTTATCGATTAACCCATTAATAAATGGCTACCCGAGATTCGAACCAATAACTCAATAGTGAAAAATTTTAAACTGTTATCAAACCTATTCAATAACCTAATATTGATAATCCAATAATAATTAACGATTCGAATTATCGATTTTATCCGATATATGCCCAGCCCTACTTCATGGTGGCTCGACCAATATAGGCTAGATTGACCATTTTCTAGCTTTTAACGTTAGAATACTGGAAACGGATAATATGTAAATAGTACAACTGTACAAGTAAACATGTACTTGAGGCAAAAGGTTTTGTTTGCCGTTAGTTTTCAAAATTGACCAACGGTAGGATGTATTTTGCTCATTGTATTAAACTTTAGGATGTTTTGTGTTCATACAAATATTTAAAGGATGAAATTTAAGTTTGAGAGAGTATAATTTAGGGATGTTTTGGTCCAAAACTCTTGTCGTTCAACACAGAAAATTGGGTTCACATTTTTCTTACTCCAAGTTGAATTTAGAAACATGAATTGGTATTACATTTTAAACAGAAGGATCACAACATGGATTGCTATAATTTGCAGTACCAATCCGCTACTTGTATCACCTATGGATAGAAGTGAGCCGAACTCGCAATGACCGGAGGTTAGTGCATCATATTCCCTCCGGTCTAAAATAAATGATTTTTTGGGTATTTTCATACATATTAAGAAATATATTTTTTAGTATTAATTAATAATAGAATTGACCTTATTAATCTTTACTATATCACATAAACACTCCTAACACATATTTCAACATTATTTACTTCAAGAAAAATGTAGGAAAAAAATAATTAACTCATTCTTGAAATCTAAAGAAATAACTTATTTTGGACCACAAGAAAAATGCTAAAAAATCACTTATTTTGGACTGGAGGGGTAGCTAACTATCATACTTTGGTGGTCGAAGAGTTATATAGTGACAAAAAGAAAACCGCTAACACCAGAAAGGGGGAGAAAAGTCAGTGGCTCATGGAGCAAAGGACATCAGTTATCTTTTGTCAAGAGTTATTCTCCTCTCTTTCTTCTACTCACTTTCTGCTTAATTGATTTGTGAAAATGGGGTTTAGTTGTTCATATTTGGCAATACCTTCCCTTTGTTTTTGGTTCTGTATGAGGGTAATGCCACCTTTCCAGTTCATTTGCACCTAACAAATTAATATATGCGCCAAACACAAAGTGCGGGGATAAGAGTTCATATCTGGGTGCTTATATGCTTGTGGGGAGATAAACGGACTTCATTAGCCATTACGTTCCACAAATCATGGTCTTGAACACATGAAAATATGCAAATTCTTGTCACAGCCATTTAATATAAGAAAGTCTACTATAGAAAAGAGAGAAATAAAGTTCCAAAATCTTTATTTACTGTCAAATCAGCTGAGGTGCTAGAGTGTCTCTGCAATCGAAACTGAGTTCTGACAATATTACAACAACAACAACCCCAGTATAATCCCACTTAGCGGTGTCTGGCGAGAGTAGTGTTTGTTGGGATTTTGCTTAAAAATGAGAATGGTCATTGTCCCACGTTGGAAAAATATTGAAGAATAGCTTGGAGGCTTGCCTATATAAGGGGGTTTAAGTTATATTTTCAAATGTACCAAACCAAATGTATTTCTAACACTTTTTGTTAGGAGAAAGTACTAAAGTTTATGTGATTGTAATAATTTTTCACATAGTGGATTTTTCACATAGCAAATAATAAACAGGACATGAAAGGAACAGAGGTTTTTGTTGGTGGTTTGGCCCGTACTACTACTGAAAGCAAAATTCATGAGAAGTCTGTGTCCTGTATTCAAGGGGAAATTTTATAGAGCTGTGGTTAGACCTGCAATGTTGTATGAGGCAGAGTGCTGGCCAGTGAAGAACTCTCATGTTCAGAAAATGAAGGTTGCGGAGATGAGGATGCTCAGGTGGATGTGCGAGCTCACCAGGTTAGATAAGATTAAGAATGAAGTTATTCGAGAGAAGGTGGGGGTGGCCCCGGTAGACGAGAAGATGAGAGAAGCGAGGCTGAGGTGGTTCGAGCATGTGCGGAGGAGAAGTCCTGATGCCCCGGTGAGGAGTTGTGAACGGCTGGCGTTGGTCGGCGTTCGGCGAGGAAGAGGGAGGCCTAAGAGGTATTGGGGAGAGGTGATTAGGCATGACATGGCTAGTATGCAGGTTTCCGAGGACATGGCCCTTGATAGGAAAGTCTGGAGGTCTAGTATCAGGGTTATAGGATAGGGGCCCCTAGAGTTTTTCGTACTACTCACCCGGGGTTGGGTGAGACTTGATAGGGCTATCCATAGATGTTTTGTGTTTTGGATTGTGTCTCCCTTATGGTAGTTATTTATGGTAGTTACTGTATGATATTATTGCATGCTATTTATTTATGGTTCTTATGTTTAGATATTTACTTATGCTATTTCTGCTGGACATACTAATGCTCTTTTGCTTTTGTTTTTGTTTTTGTTTTTGTTTTTGGTTTTGTTTTTCTTCTGTTTCGCTGAGCCGATGGTCGATTGGAAACAACCTCTCTGCCCTTTCGGGTAGGGGTAAGGCTTGTCTACATATTACCCTCCCCAAACCCCACTTTGTGGGCCATTACTGGGTAGTTGTTGTTGTTGTTATTGTTGTTGTTGTATAGTGGTCGGTTGTTGTCTTTTGACAACGGTTGTGGTTTTTTCCCGGTTTTGGGTTTCCACGTTAAATTCTTGTGTTGTTTTTATTTCTCAATTTTTCTCTTTACAAAAGGGACGGAGATCTCGGGGTTTACGGGAAAGGGTCATTTCTTTTTCCCAACAAGTGGTATCAGAGCGAGGTCGCCTAGCTTAAAGGGGAAATCTTAGTATTCTCTGTGGTCGCAGCTTTGGCTGATCTTCTACGTCAGAAAAGATTTTCTGGTTCAAGAAACTTGTAGGAAGGGAAGTTGGTGCAATTGGAGTATCGAGGCTTGTGGTGAATTCTGGCGGTTAGAATCAAGTGTGGAGGTACATGTCTAGGTAAGCTCTGGCTAGAAAAGACTTGGTAATTAAGTGGTCACGCCGGACCTACCTCTCTTTCCTGGGAACTTACCTGGTGTGCTGTTCACGAGCTACAGACGAGGTTCTAAGCAAGTGTTTTTCATCCACGGATATTAGTTAGCTATACGGTTACAATGGGAAGCATCAAGTTTGAAATTGAGAAATTTGATGGAAGAATCAATTTTGGCTTGTGACAAGTTCAAGTCAGGGATATATTGATTCAATCAGGTCTACACAAGGCCCTGAAGGGAAAACTAGAAGTAGGTGGAGCAGGTTCGGCTACAGGCTCCAAGTCAAGTGATGCTGTTAATATGGTCTTTGATAGGGACCCATATGACCTTATATGACCCAAAGACAAGTACATCCTTATGGCATGCCGCTATTTGCCATGATGAAGGATGTGAGATTAATAGCGGAATTATACACGGGCATTGGTTTTGTAGGAATGCAAGGTGTGTGATGAAACAGTTATGTCGATAGCTGATGGACTTCCAAGGAGAGCCAATAGCGGAGGTTGCACCATAATAATCAGCAAGGTGTTTTTCGACATGAGCCGAAGTGGAAATTCTTAGAATGGTTTATTCTAAGTGGCGATACTCTTTATGGTGGAGTATGACAGGTGTTCAGCAATGTGGAGTATGGCGAATAGCTGCTGCTATGATCATTTTTAATCAAGGTGGAGTTTGTTGGGATTTTGCTTAAAAATGAGAATGATCATTGTCCCACATTGGAAAAATATTGAAGAATAGCTTGGAGGCTTGCCTATATAAGGGGGCTTAAGTTATGTTTTCAAATATACCAAACCAAATGTATTTCTAACACTTTTTGTTAGGAGAAAGTACTAAGGTTTATGTGATTGTAATAATTTTTCACATAGTGGTCGGTTGTTGTCTTTTGACAACGGTTGTAGTTTTTTCCCGGTTTTGGGTTTCCACGTTAAATTCTTGTGTTATTTTTATTTCTCAATTTTTCTCTTTACAAAAGGGGCGGAGATCTCGGAGTTTACGGGAAAGGGTCATTTCTTTTTTCCCAACAGTGTTTACGCAGACCTTACCCCTACCCTTGGGTAGAGAGGCTATTTCCAAATGCATCCTTCCCTCCGAGAACTTCCCACCTTACTCTTGGGGAGACTCGAACTCACAAACTCTCGGTTGGAAGTGGGGGTTGCTTACTATCAGAGCAACCTCTCTTGTCTAACAGTAGCTCTGACAATATTGAATTCTCTAATTGCTGTTTCTATTTTCACATCTATTTTGCTAATATAGAATTTCAGTCACATCATGTGTGAGTAATGAGTTGATTGCTTTTTTGAAATTGTTGTATGTTTGTACCGTATATCCAGCAAAATAGGGCCTCCTAACAATCAGTGGTGAATTGGGAAAACTAAATTTTGTGAAGTCTCCAGAGCATGAAGGGAAACACTCAAGTGGCTGATCTAGTTGCTCCATGGTCAAATTATGTAAAGCCAAGTGTGAAGGATGAAATTGATAAGCACAAAGAACCACATCTACTCCTTTTGTCATATATGGGGAATCAAAAGAAAACTATGCTTTGTGCCTTATCATGTTTTTTTCCCAGTTTGTCTTATGATAACTTTAACAAATGGATTAATTTGGTGTAGCTTATTAACAATCTATTGCACTCGGTAGTCTCCAACTTCCAGCTGCCGTATAATTGACATTGCAAATGAAAAATCGTTCTTTTGACTTACCTCCCTTTGTTCTTTAGGTTTCATTGGTGTTGTTGCCATGCTTAGTCTGTCAGTCAACCAGAACTTACACCTTGCATTTGCTTTGTTGTGCCTAATGGCTGGCAGTGCGGGAGTGGCTATAGCAGATGTGACTATTGATGCATGTGTGACAGAGAACAGCATAAGCCATCCTTCTCTTTCCAGTGACATGCAAAGCTTGTGTGGTCTGAGCTCTTCAGTTGGGAAACTGATAGGGTTCGGAATCAGTGTTTTTTTGGTTCATCTAATTGGATCCAAGGTTTGTTGATTGAGTTATTTGCTTTCTTTTCTTTTTCTGGATGTAGTATTCTTTCTGCTTGTGGTTGAAGTTTGCGAATTGATCAAATCATTTTGTCAAGCCTGAGTCATTACATGAAATTAGGGCATTACTATCTCAATAAGATTTTCTTACTTCCTGAATCATATCAGTAACTTAAGCTACTTTAGGTTACTTTTAGATCATAACCATCATGCTTCATGATTAGCTGACTGTATCAATATCAATCACTGCTTTGATGTCGCTGATATTTTCTTGTTTACTGATAACTCTGATAGGGAGTGTTTGGAATTTTAAGCATCCCTGCTGGTCTGGTCATTTTGGTAGGAATGATGTCACATGAAGCATATGTACTCAGCATTGCATATAAGCGGGTAAGTCGCCTTCGCCACTTTAGGATCCTTATTATCTTTTATATTTGTTTCATATCTGTATGTTTCTGAGACAGGTAAGTCAAAAGTTCTCTGATGCTGGTAAAGCTATGTGGATGGCCCTGAAATGCCAGAGTGTTTGGAGGCCATGTATATACATGTACATTTCTCTTGCATTGAGTTTTCATATTCACGAGGGAATGTTTTACTGGTATACAGATGCAAAGGATGGCCCATCTTTTCCAAAGGTATTTGAATTATATCTCTACAACCTATTGTGGATAACTTTGAAAATGATTCAAGACCTAACTTCCTGCTCAGTATTTAAAATTGGCGATTCTTTTTTTTTTTGAGTTGGAAAACTATCTTAACACAAGATGTCTGAGTATAATTGCCATGGGTTGTGCAGGAGATGTTAGGGTCCATATCTTCTGTTGGTGCGGTGGGCTCTCTTCTTGGTGTTCTTCTTTACCAGAATGCCTTTAAAAACCATCCTTTCCGTAGCGTACTTTCCTGGACTCAGTTACTGTATGGTGCTTCAGGGCTGGTAGATTTAATATTGGTCTCACGTGTAAACTTAAAATTTGGTATCCTTGATTATGTTGTTGTTGTAAGCGATGCAGCATTTTCTCATATGAGCGGACGTCTCAAATGGATGCCTCTTCTTGTACTCAGTTCAAAGCTTTGCCCCTCAGGCATTGAAGGAACTTTTTTTGCTTTGCTAATGTCAATTGATCATACTGGTATGCTCACAGCATCCTGGGGTGGAGGCCTCTTACTTCATACCTTCAACGTCACAAGGACACAATTCGACAACCTTTGGATAGTGATAGTGATCCGGAGCTGTTTAAGAATCCTTCCAGTTTGCATTCTTTTTCTAATACTGAGCAGTGATCCAAATGCTTCTATTCTTCCAACTGAAATGTTGAAGAGTAAAAAGGGTGACAATATTGTTGAAAATCAGAATATGGAAATGGCTTCTCTTGTTAGCAATGTTGATCAGCATTTAGTGGATACATGAGTGCAATTTACAAAACTGGAAAAGTATACTCCAGTTTGAAACTTCATTTTCTCTCCTGCGCCGCTGAATTTTAATGCAGCAAGACAGAAGTTATACAAGATGGGATGTACCAGCTTTCTGGTAAAAACAAGTTGAGCCGACTGACCAAAGTTATTCTGGCAAGTCTTACGTTTGATGTATCCCTTCATAACACTTCAGAAAGAATGACCTTGCGAAATTATATGTACGAGTAGTTGTAGTTAAAAGTGTATTCTGGCCCGGGCCCGGGCCTAAACGGGCCTGACAGGCCGGCCTTCGCGGTCTCGGGCTTCGTGTGCTGGGCCTGGCGGTCCTGGTGGTTGAGACCGGCCCGTGACGGGCCTAAGCCCACATTGGTCCAGGGCCTGTCGGGCCGGGCCTGGCGGGCCTGGCGGGCATGACGTGTTTTTTTTAAAGGCAATATCTTGAATAGTAGTTATTAATATATTGTAGAATATATTTTATACGGTGTACTAAGTTATTAGTATAGTATATATAATATATATTTCATTGTATATTGTGTTGTAGTAATTAGTATATACTGTATATTATGTATATAGTGTGTTGGAGTAATTAGTATATATTGTATATTATGTATATATTGATATATATTATGTATATATTGTGTTGTAGTAATTAGTATATATTGTATATTATGTATATATTGTGTTGTAGTAATTAGTATATTGTGCTGTACTAATTAGTATATATTGTATATATATTATATCTCTTATGTATAATGTATATATATTCTCTTTTATATATATATATATATATATATATTGTATCTTATGTATATATGTTATTACTTATATATTTTCTTGTAGTTTAGGTTGTACGTTATGTATATATATTCTCGTATATATTTTACTGTAGTATATATTGTATGTTATATATTGTATGTTATATATATATTCAAGGATTGATATCGAAGAAAAGACAAAGAAATATTGAGAAAAAAGATATTCAAGGATGTCTTATAATTTTTGTTAACCAAAATGACATATCTTTCTTAGTCTTCTTTCCCCAAATGGAATGAGCACAACAATGTACTAATACCTCCATTAAAATGAAAAAAAACTAAAAGAAGATGTTCCAATGTACAAGTTACATCATAATCTACATTGTATCTCTAACAAATCTCATAAATCTGTCAAGGTTGGGAGGAGGTTGTGTTGGTGGTGGTGGAAACGAAGCTTGTACATCACCACTTCCGGGCGAAGTCGAATCCTCCGAAAGTTCCGCTATCATTTCTTCATATGCTTCATCTATCGCCGGTTGTGATTCTGCAATTCCAAAGTTTCTTCTTTCCGCGCGGATCCAATCTCTAAAAAGCACCGATTTTTCCAAGCTCTCCCTCATCGCCGCTATATGATCACCGATTTGTAGTCTTGCTTGACTAAAAGCGCTCTCCGATGCAACAGTTGAAGCTTGAATTGATAAAACATCCCGAGGCATCCTTGCAAGAACCGGAAAATATTTTTCCCTTGACTTCTACCATTCTAAAAGATCGAATGAGCAGTTTGGATTCTCCTTTTCAAGTCCCTCAGACAAGTTAACTTGAAGCTCATTTAGATGTGAAATTTCATCATAATTATCACCTTGAGAACCCCGGAACTACGTCCAAGATTCAAGAGCTGTTAAGCTCGCAGCTCTTTTAGACGATTGTGAGCTAGACGAAGTAGGGGTTGGAATATTTGGCCTAGCATGCTCTAACGCCTGTCTATAGCCATTATAAACAGTTTGAGCATTAATTTTAATTGATGCTTTTGCATCAGCAAGTGTAGCAATTTCCTCTTCTGAAAGATCTAAAGCCTAATAAATATTAGAATACCAAAAATGAGGACCTCCCAATTTCATTGTAGGATTTAACATTGCAGCTACACCAAAAATATTTTTGTTTCATTTCATTTATAGCAAGTTCATAAATATCCCCACCCTCGCCAAATTCAACAAACAAATCAGCTAGTGCGGCAATATAAACAAAACAGTTTGAAATAGTAGGATAATATTGCCCAGAAAATGTATTTGTAGCAACTTGAAAATGTTCTAAAAACCTAAAAGAACTTTAACATTCGTCCAATCTTGGGTAGTAAGCATTTCATCATCATCCTCACCACCTACCCGAGAATTAATTGTTGCATTAGTTGAGTTTCTATATTCATACGCAACTACTAAACTTTCGTACATACAATTTCACCTAGTCGGGCAAGGTTTAGGAATCTTTCTTTCTCTAATGCCATATTCATCACATTTTTTAAAATACTCTCTAAGTTACTAGAAGCATTATCCATAGAAATTGCCATTATTTTATCGCTAAAGCAAAAATATCTACAAATATCTAAAACAGTGTTAGCTATAAACCTACCCGTGTGACGTGAATTAATTATTCTATATGCAATTATACGTTTTTGCATTGTCCAGTCCTCATCTATCCAGTGACTTGTAACAGTTAGATAATCACAGTCGTTATTACTTCTACCAATATCAGTTGTAATAGAAATCCGATTAGGTATATGAGTAAATAAATAGCACAAATATTGTTCATATTGATGTTTGAATTTATAAATATCCGCCTTAACTGTTGCGCGAGGCCAACCTTTATAAGTAGGATTAAAAACTCTTCTAATATAATGAACCCAATTAGGATTAGAAGCAAAAGTATAAGGCACATACCAGTAATCATCTTTGCTAATTCTTCACAATCTCTATTTGGATCGTAATATAAAATACCTCAGGTGACAGTGTTAATTCATGGTTGAACTAGATTTGAACCTGTACTAGGGTTAACCGCAGAATCTACACTTGTCCCCTTTTGCTGCACTTGCATTTGAAAAAATCTAGCCCTGTCTGTAGGGTGTATTTTTATGTGCCTAACCAAACTACCTGTGCCGCTACGGTCTCCAGTAAATTTATGAACAAGTAATTTCCCACAAGTTTTACACTTAGCCTTATTTTGTTCTCTTACTTGAGTAAAAAAATGCCAAACTAATGATGTTTCTGCACGTTTAGCAGGTTGTCTACTAAAAGTTGGAGTTTCTACAAGTGGGTGTGCCAGTGCATTACTTGGTTATGAACATGACTAGTAGGTGTATCATCTAAATCTGGTTCTTGGGTTTCATCATCATCATTATCATCCTCATTTTCCTCTAAGATAGGTTTATTAAGATAAAGAGCGTTCATAATTTCATCATCTAATCTATCACCTACTGCAACATCATGTAGAAGAAATTCACTATCGGTAAATTGAAAACAAGGGTGATCACTATCAAGCATTACGGGAGGCAGAGTAGGATGTCTACGTTGGCGACTACTTTCAACTTGCTTATCTTTTATAGGTCGGGGAGTCGGGAGAAGGGTAGTATTATGGCCACTACTTTCACCGGTTTTACCTTTTCCTTTACCGAACATTTTTTTCAAAGAAAATGTCATACTAATTAGAATTATGCAAACTAAACAACACAAAAATATATTATTAAAACGTAAGAGTTAAAACGAGTTTACCGGATTGTCGAACAACTTCTTGAAAATTGAAAATCGTTGAACACTTGAAAACTTCAATTCAACAACTTCACAATTTTTCACGAATTTTCAACAATAAATTAAGCAATTGTAGTAGAAAGATTGAAAGAGAGATTGAGAGATATTGATGAATTGGTGAATAAAAATGAAAGAATGAGGGGGTATTTATAGTTGAGAAATGGGAAAAAGTGTAATTATATAGAGTTTGGGGGCCAAATGACAATTTAAAAAGTTCCAAACGGCTATTTTTGAAAAGAGCCGTTACTGCTTTTAAAAAAAAATTAAAAAAAAATAGCCGTTGGGCCCAGCCGGTCCTGGCTGCCCTGGGCCTGGCGGTTCAAAGCAAATGGACCGGCCCGTCACGGGCTTAATGGACCGGTAGGACCGGCCCACCATGCCCGCCAGGACCGCGGTCCCGGTCCGGTCCCGGTTCAGGCCTAGCCCGTTTGCACCCTTAGTTGTAGTTCTTGTAAGAGGTGAAGGATTTTTTAAAAATTCATTCATAAACATTTTGACCTCTTCTGAAAATTTTCTTTGTTAAGTTGTTTTACATTTTATCATATGTCTGAAGAGCAAAAAATTAGAGTTTCATTATTTTTTTGGGGGAGGGGGTGATGGTGAGGTTGTGGTGGCGAATAACTCAACAAGCTATAGTTTATCTTCACAGTCTCATATTAAGTTGCCATCAGGTGTGCGTATTCGGTATTTTGGTTTGGTGTTTAACAATTTTAGTTCGGTATTTCGGTATTCGGTTTATCAATTATGTATATCAAATATCGTAATCAATTATTTCTGTACAGTTTAGTAGTCTTTATTTTAGTCGGTATGGTTTCGGTTTGATAATGTCTAAATAAGCAACACTAATTCACAATTGCAGCAGTAAGCAGTTAAGTAGTAAGCTAATACCAACAACCCTCTTTGACAACGCTAGCAGTAAGCAGCCCTCTCCGTGCACAATTCACTGAATTCACAATTTGAATTCACTGATTCAGTAAATGAAGAAAAGGCTGCAATTAGAATGGAAACTAAACGAATTACCAACAAAAAGATAAACTATGTACTTTCAAGAAATAATTTATAGACCAACAACCACTATGCTCTGAGGCAATTACACATTTGCAAATCGTATAGTTGCTATACATAAGTAAAAACACAACAACATAAGCTATTCACTGCAGATGTAAACTTCATCTTGTTTGGAAACTTCAGAAACTTTTGTTTAACGTCGAAGGAGATTAAGGTCACCGTCGGAAAAAAGTTGATAAAAATATGATACCTTTAAAGAAACTGGAAACATATATTTGATTCTTTGAAGTCACAGCAGCCGATCTCTCAATATTCTCACAGCAGTGGATCTCTTTGAAGTCTTCGTTCTGGCTGAAAGCCTGAAACTATTGTCATTTGCCCGTTTCTGGCTTTCTGAAACTATCGCCCTTTCTAAATTCTAATTTGAGTTTTCCAGATAGCTATATTATATTAGAAATTTATTAATCACTTTTTTTTAGATTTCTTAAAAATTACATTGTGTATCTATACTTATTATTTATGTATAAAATATGATAAAAGAAAGATCCTTTAAATATAGGAATTATTTTGTAACTGCATCTCCTATCTCCATCTATCAACTTAATTAGCCTCCTACAATCAAGATTTTCCTTCCAATTTCAAAATTTTTTGAAGTCCTTTCATACAAATCAACTCTCTCTCTCTCTCTCTCTCTCTCTCTCTCTCTCTCTCTCTCTCTCTCTCTCTCTCTCTCTCTCTCTCTCTCTCTCTCACACACACACACACACAAATTAAACTATTGTCTTTCTAAAATGTAGCATCATATATTTCTCTAAATCAATTCCATCAACACATTAAAAAGCTTCAACTATTAACAAATTCGTCGATATTATCTCTGAAATTGCAGGTAGAGGAGCATGCTATTGCCATATCATTAAAAAGTTCTGAGACTTTGAATTAGATATTCGGATTTTACGAGTTTGTGATTTCTTTGTATTTTAAGAAAGATTTGTTAAGTTCAAAGTTGGTTTTAGGTTGAATTTCATAATAAAACTCGAGGAAGATGAAGTGTCGGAATTGTATTACGATTGTATGATAAATGTATCATAATTTATCTGAGTTGTATTTGATATATCAATACCTAAGATAATTCTAATACATACTAATACTAATAAAATATAATATTGTATTATAATTTAAGTTTAGAGTTGGTTCTAGGTGGATGTTTTAAATTGAAACCTGAAAAAGATAAAGATCAAAGTTGTATCATAATTTAGAAATGTATCATAATTTGTACCTAAAATAATACATGATACAACATCAATACAAGTATAATACGATATTGTATCAGTTTAAGTTTAGAGTCGGTTTTAAGTTGTATAAAAATTATATCAGAATTGTGTAAGACTTTCAATCAAATTTGTATCTGAATTATGAGCAGTTGTGAGTTCGTGACGAATTTCACAGTTTGTATCACAAACATATGATAATTATATATTAATTTATTAGTATTGTATCAGGTATTTTTGGGATATAATGTACCATCTACAAGTTATATATAATTGTGATACAAGTATGATGGAATTATATTTTACGTGATGTATCTGATACAATTTAAATAAAATTATGATATATTTATCATACGATTCCTGAATATTTCTTCATTTTCAGTATTGTCCGGTCTCGCATCAAAAGAATGATGCAACTGATGATTTAATAATATAAAATTATTGGCAATGGTGAAAAAGAGAGAAGATGAAGATTAAGGAGTTTTATTGTAAAAAAGGAGAGAGAAGAGGAGACGGAAAAATCAAAGGATATAATTGAAGGGAGATTTACATTTCAATACCAAATTTCATACTATATTAAACTAAAATGTTCATAATACCTATATTACACTCCTAGTTTATATTTGTTTTTCATTCTATGTACCAAATGAGCCCCACCCGCCAATCACCCCAAAAAAGGAAGGAATATATTTAACTTTTGTGTTGGTTAAAGTAGAAACATTGGGTAGTTGGACTTGACTTTAATTATGGATATTAAAGTGAAAAGGGAAAAGTAAGAGTGGGTCTTACTACAATTGAAGAATAAAATTTGGGAGGGAATCTTTGTACTGCCGAGAACCGATTTCTTAAATGATTCTATCTACTTCATAGACCTACATTGTCTACAATTGAATTAAACCTACATTGAAGCTTCATATTTGTTGTTCATATAATAGAAAAGGGGAAAAGTAAGAGTGAGTTCTTGTGAGACGTTTCTTTTCTTCTGGTTGTTACGTTGTATGTGTACCGAAACCTTTTGAGTATTATCTTGACCTAATATCCGAATTTTATTGGCGGATGCATTAATGTTTTAGGCTCTCCGGTAAATTTGTCATACTTTTTTCTTGGTATTTCTGATCTGCAGTTCTTGTTTGTATTATTTTTAGTGTCCTCTTAATTTCATGTTAGCCATGATATACGTATTTATTTGCAATCAGCTTTCAAATTGAAGTTGCTGAATGTGATTCTTGAAGTTCACGAATGAAAATCGTTAAAAATAAGTGTATTTTGGTAAGAAAAGAGATATATATTTTCATAAGTACATGCGCAGATGGAGTTGAGATTGGGAGATGTATTTTGGAGTCCTATGAGGCGCAAAACTGATATGCAACGGAACTTTATTAGTTTGTCTTCAATTCACAACCCATCATTTTTTCCATCCTTTTTTAATTGCTAGTGGTTTTATTAGCTGTATTAATTATGTGTATAAATTATAGTTGCTATTATCTACAGCTTATAAATGTAGTTATTAGTTGTAAAAATCTATGTTTTATTGGTTGTTAAATTGTAGTTTAGTAGTCTTAATTTTGTAGATAAATACCAACAAGGGTTGTAGTGGAGTGGTAAGTACTCCTTCATCTTTTACCAGAGGTCTCGAGTTCGAGCCCTGGGTATGGAGTCGCCTTTGTTAGGGAGCGCTTTACCCCCTTTATGAGACTTTCCAGCGCGAATCCGTATTTAGTCGGGCCCCAATGTGGAACCGGACACCGGGTGGGAAACCAAAAAATTTTGTAGATAAATTGTAGTTGATATTATCTACAGTTTATATTTGTAGTTATTTTGTAGTCATGTAGATTAGCTGTGTTAATTATGTGTATAAATTGTAGTTGCTATTATCTGCAACTTTATAAATGTAGTTATTTTGTAGTCATGTCGATTAATTATCTTAATTTTATGGATTAATTATAGTTGATATTTTTTTATATTTTTACAAATATTGTTATTTTGCATTCTATAGTTCTTACTGTTTTTTTATTTTTTATGAATTATGTTGGTATTATGTAGACTAATGCTTATTTTTTATGCAAATATGAAATAATTTTTGTTTTGTGCAAAATGGACATTATTTTGCACTACATAAGTGAGGTTACGTGCAGGCTAGCAAGGAGGAAGGGTGCTCCCGCTTTGAATGAGAAAACTTGGAATGCATAGAAAGAAGAAATAGTCAATTGTTTTCCTAATTTAGTTATGGCAAATTTGTAGTTGAAGAAGAAGGATCTACTTTTTTGGAAACAATCTACCAACTTATTGTATTTAATTTTGTAGTTGTATATGTTCATCATTTTTATGAAATACCTTCAAGTTCCAGGTAATAATTGTATATAACTGTATCAGCTTATTGTGTTTAATTTTATAGTTGTCTATGTTCATTATTTTTATGAAATACCTTCAAATTCTAGGTAATAATAGTATATAAATGCCAGATGTAGTTAGAGTAAATAACAAACACAATAAATAGATACTACAATCATAGAAATATATTATCCACAAGTTATCTACGTACCATCTACAATTTTGAATGTGTACATTTTGGAACATTATATCTAAGGCCATTACTCTTTTGTTTTTTCTCTATCTTCTCTTCTCTTCTCTTCAAATAATATTGCCATAGTACATAGCTTCAATAGACGTTGGTTTGTGTTGAAGACTACAAAATAACTATACTTATAAAGCTGTAGATAATAGCAACTACAATTTATACAGATAATTAACACATGAAATGTAGTTGCTATTTTTTACATAATTGTTCGCATTAAAAAAAATGTAATTGTAGTGTAATGCGTTACCGGATTTTAGGTAAAAAGTAACTTACTTGTAGTGAAATTGTTGTTTGGTAATAGGTTGGAAATGGTAATGAGAAAACATGTGGATAATTTATCTAAATGATTATAGTATCTATTTGTTGTATTTGTTGTTTAATCTTAATACATCTGACAGTTATTAGAATGCAAAATAACAATATTTGTAAAAATATAGAAAATAGCAACTACAATTAATCTATAAAATTAAGACAACTAATCGACATGACTACAAAATAACTACATTTATAAAGCTGTAGATAATAGCAACTAAAATTTATACACATAATTAACACAGCTAATCTACATGACTATAAAATAACTACAAAAATATAAACTATAGATAATATCAACGACAATTAATCTACAAAATTAAGACTACTAACTACAATTTAACAACCAATTAAAATATATACTTTTACAACTAATAATTACATTTATAAGTTGTAGATAATAGCAACTACAATTTATACACATAGTTAACACAGCTAATTTACATGACCACAAAATAACTACAAATATAAACTGTATATAATATCAACTACAATTAATCTACAAAATTAAGACTACAAAACTACAATTTAACAACTAATTAAATGTAGTTAGCTGATAGATTGTTTCCAAAAAAGTAGATCCTTATCCATCAACTACAAATTTGCAGCACCAAAATTAGAAAAACAATAGACTATATCCTCTTTCAATGCAATCTAGTCTTCTCATTCAAAGCGGGAGCACCCTTCCTCCTTGCTAGCCTGCCTGTAACCTCACTTATGTGGTGCAAAATAACATCCATTCTGCAAAAAACAAAAATTATTTCATTGTTATGAAATAATATAAGAACAAGAACAATAGAGAGAAAAGTAGAGAGATGAGTATTCTTATTGATACTTAGGGATGATTTACAATGGGGTAAGACCCCTCTATTTATAGGAAGATAAATGACTTAGTTTCAAACTAAAACTCTTAGACGTTCACTCTATTAAGAGTTCTATTTATAACACTCCCCCTTGAATGTCTATTCAATAAATAATGTGCCTCGTTAAAACCTTAACTGAAATAAAACCCAATGGGAAAAAAATTCTAGAAAAGGAAAAAGAGTACACATATTTACAAGTGCGCCAATTGGTTGCCTCGTTAAAAACCTTGCAAGGAAAACCCAGTGGGACAAAACCTTGTAAGGAAAAAAGAGTGCAACGCGCATTAACTCCCCCTAAATAGAGCATCAATTCACATCCTTGAGCATTTACATTCCAATCTTGTGCACCATCTTCAAAATGATCTTTGGTAGAGATTTGATAAATAAATCAACCATATTGACTTGAATAAATATTCCGCACCTTGAAATTATCATTCTTCATAGATATGAACATCTTCATATAATGCCGTGAAATGACTCTTCAATATCTCCATAGGGGTATTCTCGATGCCATCATGCTTATAGTTATAGCAAGATACATAACACAAGTTGCACTTAGGATGTGGTACTTCAGGACCAAGAATTGCATATGCTTCAAGCAACTTCAATCTTTCATGGATTGACATATAAGTTAAGTCATATAAGCCATATAATAGACTTTAGGTGCATATCAAGTTTTCATGTCATGCTAAACAAATAAGATATCGAAAGCTGATTACACATACCATTGACTTTATACTTTCAAGTATTTGAACTACATGTCCAAATCCACATATCTTTCATATGGAATCAAGTATTTGTCTATACGCTTTAAGCGTATCAAAGACCTTGTCCTTCTAGGACTTAATATGAGCATTTGTAGTGAGAATATAGTTACATTCTTTGGGTCAGCAAATGCGTGTAGCATGCTTTGCAATATGTTGCAATTAAATTATCCTTTTATGAACTTCAGGTTCATATCATGATATTCGAGGATCTATATACACAAATGATAATTCATCCTATGTAACCTTTTCTCAAGTGTTTATCATGTCTCCCCCTCATGTTAGAAAAGCTAACTTGTTTCCTCAACTTTGAGAAATCATCTTTGTGCATTATCATGTCAATATACACAGCACATTAATAATAAGATGAAATTATTTGGTTCCCGACCCTGAACCACTTGTGAGGGGAGAATATACTCTCGTATACAACGTATATCAAACTGATATATATAACTTTGTTCTCATAAGCAATAGTTTAGCTATTAAGTGGAGGCACTCAATAAATCATTTTGCTAAACCAACTTTGATGTAAACCAACTTATCAAGATGAACTATCTTGAGTAGAAAATCTGGAAATTATGCTCGAAGTTAGATTACTGAGCAATTTACCTCGCAAGCACCGACCAGGCTGCGGGTTAGTAACAATCGCGCATGTAACCATTTCATAGATGCATCATATGTGGTATACATGGCAGGTGAATGGGCCCATATTCACCTTTGATATTTCCAGAATTTATGGGCTTCAACCCGAACTCTTTAGTTGGTCAGTTCATTAATGAGAACAAGTGATACAAGAGAATTCGTAAAGAACTTTCTAGTTCTTTAATATTCACCCATGTGAATTCTGTATTATTGCACATCATACTTAAAATGAGATGGCTAACCCGAATGCCAACTGAATAAATTATCAATATTGGTAAACTTCAAATTTACACCATGACATGTGCACTTATCAATAAACTTCAGGTTTATTATGACATGGGTTTTTATACCAATAGATATCCACTTTATTGTGGCATTCTTTTGTTTGTGTAGTACAAACTGGAGAATAAAGCGGGTAGCTTTTCATATACAAATTATCCCGCTACAAGTTGTAGTAATAGAAGATATCAAATCTTTCCTTTATTTATAGTCTCAATATAATCAGCGCTTTCGCGTGTACTTTGGAAACTGAATAAGTTTCTTTGAGACTTACTACAGCACAATACTCAATTGTGTTTCTCCAACATAGTAATAATTGGCTCTTCTAGAGCTCTCAATTAATTTTGTACTACCACAAATTCATCAACATCCATGTGGTGAATATCTTTCTTAAAGAGAAAGTTATACCATTATGGTCATGTCAAACTTATATGCAAGATATGTTTCTTGTATTATCGTTGTCCTTTAATAGTCATATTTCCAAAATACTTTGGCGTACAATAGGTACGTGACCAACGATCATTCATGCCATATATCATCTCAAACCTCCTTCTAGGGGTGAGTGTGGTATCATCTCAAACCTCCTTCTAGGGGTGAGTGTGGTATATTCTATACCAATTTCATGTTCATATTCTTCCATTAATGAATATGTATTCGTGAATCAGATGTTGTCACATTCACTGCGGGGATATATGATTTTGTTATCCTTTTCAAATCTGTAAATGCGTCTGGCATTTGGTTTGTTATTCTTTGCAAATGGATAATCTTTTGCACCTCATTTTCACAAATGGAGGTATGTGGATCAAGATGAGATAATGATGCATTTTTCCACAAAATTTCCCGTTTGGTTTCACCAACTTCTCCCCCTAATTTTGGGAAAAGTGTCTCATCAAATTGACAGTCTGCAAATCGTGCAGTGTACAAATCCCCTGTCAATGTTTCGAGGTAGCGAATAATGGAGGACGATTCAAACTCAACATATATTCCTAACCTTCTTTGCAGACCCATTTTGGTGCGGTATGGCGGTGCTACAGGCACATATACTGCGCATCCAACAATTCTTAAATGGGATATATTAGGTTCATGACCCAAAACTAATTGCAACGGGGAATATTTGTGACAATTCGTCAGTCAGAGACGAACTAGCATTGCTGCATGCAAAATGGCGTGACCCCAAACCGAAGTGGTCAGCCTTTTTTTCATGAGTAAATGAGGTATTCAAGATTATACTCATGTATTGTCTCAATCTGATATCCATTTTGAATGATATATCTAAAACTCAACAAGTTCCTTTTAGACTTGGTGGAGAACACTTTGACTGATATCATTAAAACTCAACAAGTTCCTCTTAGACTTGGATGAGAACATTGCATTCTCTAAAATATTGTTTCTTTAGGCAGAGTTATAGTTGCTCTTCAGGAGCCTTCAATCAATTTAATTCCCATGGTTTGACATACAAAAGAAAATATATGAACATGAGAATATACAAATCTGTTTGCTTCATTTTTAAACAATATTTTCAAAATCTGTTGAGGTTATTCGACTAACTAAATCAGATAGTCGACTATCATGCCTTGCGGAAAAGTCCAATTTTAATGCGAAATATTAGATAGTCGACTATCTTAGTAAACAGTCATCAGGGTAGTCGACTATCTAAATCAGATAGTCGACTATCTTAGCTTGCGGAAAAATCCAGTTTTATTGCGAAATATTAGATAATCGACTAACTGTTAGGTTAGTCGATTAACTCTACTGGAAAATAAAAATATCATTGAAATTTGAGCATATTGAAACATTCTAAAGAGCTAATACTAACATTATATCATAAAATAACTAATACGAGTTGATACTAATGATTATTAGTTTATTCGCTAACTAATACAAATAAGTAAAATAAAATCAAATAACTCCATCTTCCTTCATCATAGATCCATCACCGATTAGGTGGTCTATTTTCCCCTCAGGGTGCTCAAAGAAGTCTGCCACATCTATGTGGGTGATGTCAAAGTTGTCGTCAGAGACAAAATTTGTTTCAGGGCCTTTACTCTTTCGAGATGCTTGATAAAGGTCAACCAAATGTCTTGGTATACGGCAAGCTTTTGACCAGTGCCCTTTTCCACCGCAACGATAACATATAGTTTCTAAACTATTTGCCTTAGGATTCTTATCGTATCGTGCTTGTGGCAGAGTGACCAACTTCAGGTTGTCATATCTCTCCATTAAGCCATTCCACAAGATAGGTGTATCTTTGACTGTGATATATTCAATGTTCAAACCTTCATCAAGGTGATGGCGCAAGTAAATCAAGGCCTTAGCATAGTTTCAAACCTTCATCAAGGTGATGGCGCAAGAAAATCAAGGCCTTAGCATAGTCTTGGGTGGATGCATTATTTCTGTCTTTAATGGCGTCTCCAGGACCCATTGTATCCAAAGGGATTTCAGCATCCAACACCCATGTCATATAGTTCTTGCCCGAAATTTCAAGGGCAACGAACTTTCTTTTCATTGTCAGACATAAGACACAATTACGTCAAGAGCGTGTTCATACTTACAGGCTGTATTACAATTATCACATTCACTTCAGGGAATGGATCATAATAATGAGGATTATAATTCCGTCTATTGCCACGTCCACATCCATTGATACCTTCACGGTAATAATTTTGTCTTCTTTCAGACTTATCACATACTGCTACCACATTCTCTAAAGGGAATGGAGCAAATTCAATGGGACGGATTTTCAATTCTTTGCCCACTGTCATACATGAATTTAATCATGGCAAGACATAGAAATTTTACCACTTCACGTGTTTATAATTTCTTACAAACTCCATTAGAGTTATAATCAAACTTTGTTGTCTATGTTTGTATATGAAATCAAATCATAGAATTTCAAGAATTTGAAAGGGAAAAGTAAATTACTTACCTTTAAGGTATACCAATAAATGTTGTGATATCAAATATACCTCTTGAGTTTCCATTCCGTTCCATCCCGTGGCAACAAATTCCGGCAACTTTGGTCGACTCCCGCGGCCAATTTGATGCCGGAGAACGCGACATATTTTCCGTCTAGAAATTATTGAGGCTCATCAGCCCATGATGCAACTAAGCTTGTCCACAAAACTTGATGTTGTACTCCATAGCTGTAACTCACTAATTGCAAAAACCATCTTCTTTCTAATCGAATTATCTTTCCAGTTCAATAACCCAAAGCAAGCAAAAGCAAATTAAGACAATATATAATCAAAATACACAGTAGGAAGCACAAAGAATCAATAATCATCAACTCCAGATAAAAGTGAAAACGTGATTTTAACTTTTACCAAGAATTTAGAACTATGGTTGACTAAGAGAAAAAAGATATATAACTGCTCGAAAAAGACATGTATAAAAATTCAGTCAGAGACCACAAATATCCGAACAATTTAGGCTGACGCTGATATAAAACAGATTTAATTTTGTTTATTCAATGATGATGGTAGCATTCGTCACTTGATTATAAAAGCAGATTCAAAATGTGAAAGAAGTTTCTGGTGCAATTATAGATTTTGTCCACAAGGGTAGTTAATCCTTGTATTTACAAATAACAACACATAATTATAGATTTTAATCGAACATAAAATCGATACTTATCTCTTGAAGCGTGACCCGGATAATGCCTGAAATTAGCGAAATTCGTGTGGGCGAATTACTCCTTAATCTTCTCAAAGTCCTTCTTGAGACGGTAGAGTCTCGTGCTGATAACGTGTTATGAAATAATATAAGAACAAGAACAATAGAGAGAAAAGTAGAGAGAGGAGTATTCTTATTGATACTTAGGGATGATTTACAATGGGGTAAGACCCCTCTATTTATAGGAAGATAAATGATTTAGTTTCAAACTAAAACTCTTAGACATTCACTCTATTAAGAGTTCTATTTATAACATTCATATTTTAATAAAAAAATAAGCGTTAATCTATATAATAATACCTACCTAATTCTTTAAAAAAACAGTAAGACCTAGAGAATGCAAAATAATAACATTTGTAAAAATGTAGAAAATATAAACTATAATTAATCTATAAAATTAAGACAACTAATCGACATGACTACAAAATAACTACATTTATAAAGTTGTAGATAATAGCAACTACAACTTATACACATAATTAACACAGCTAATCTACATGACTACAAAATAACTACAAATATAAACTGTATATAATATCAACCACAACTAATCTACAAAATTAAGACTATTAAACTACAATTTAACAACCAATTAAACATAGATTTTTACAGCCAACACAATACTAAAACAAGTGTAGGTATTAATCTACACAATACCTACATAATTCTTGAAAAAAAACCAAGATTTCAACCTAATTGGTGGAAAAAGTCGCAATTAATATGAAATTAAACACAATTTAACCACATATAGTTATGTACATATAGAAGTACCTTAATGGGAGAAAAACTAAAAAATTACTACAAAATAACTCCCCTACCCCATCCCATCCACAAAATAACATACAATATCCACCATAACTACATAAACACCACAATACCCCATTTGTAAACTGTATAATTTAAAACCTAGCATATAACTACAGAATTTACACTTCTGACTATAAAAAATAGCCGGTTACGGACTATCATCACTACAACGGACTTGACGGAGGGCTTGGAGAAGTTTAAAATAGTAGATTTGCTGCTCGTTTCAGTTCTCCACCTCGATTGATCAAGGCTAGCAGTTGGAACTAGCTCTGCCTCAACTTCCTATATCTCTTGGAATTAGCTCCGCCTCGTCTTCCCTTGCAATGGAATCCAACTCCGCCATCCACTCGCTCATATTCTTTCCAGCCAGAGGCATGGCTTCCACGCATTTTCAGTCCGGTGTATCAGACAACAATGAAGCAGATCTCCTTTCATTTTGCAGTGAATAAGCGTCGATTTCTCGGTTGAAAACCATAAATGCCGCATCTTCAGAAGCAACATAGAGAAAGAAGGAGAGAGAGAGAGAGTGAGAAAATAATACGTAAAGCGAGAAAGAAGGAAAGAGAGAGAGAGAGAGAGAGAGAGAGAGAGAGAGAGAGAGAGAGAGAGAGAGAGTGAGAGAGTGAGAAAGAAATGAGGGAGGAAAAGAGAGGGTAGCACGTGGGGATCGGTATTTAGTATAAAAATATAAAATATATTAGTATTTTACTTGTGTGGGGTGTGTTAGATTATAATTGTGTCCAATTAAGAGGACCCATTAATTGTGTCGTTAATTTGAATTATGGTATATGGTTAGTAATTAAGCTTATTATTTGTAATTAAATCAAAAGTTAAATAATGAATGTAATAATTTAGTAAAAGTGGTATATACATGTAAAAATCCCATAATTGAATCCCTTAATTGAACACACTAATAATGGGAGTGAAAGCCTTATAAGGAGCAATCTACACAATTTGTAAGAAAAATCTAGATATTTATTAAAAACTACAGAACATAAAGAACATTGGTAAATAAGTTTCTAATATAATATAACTAGGTAAAAGTCCGTTCCCTAATACCTAATTCTAATTGATAAAGACTAGAGAGTGGGCCTTATTGGGTTGGGTTGGGGCACTGGGCATTAGATTAGATATACAGCTTGGGCTAGGCACTAGCATTAGAAAAAATCGAAACTGAGATACCGAATGTATTCGGTCAGATTCGGAATTTGATTTTTCGAAGTTTATGCCCATCTCTAGTTGCCACTTACAATTAAGTACGATAAATTTGTGTTGTTGATATATAAAAAAATGAGTGTAAGCAAATGTTTGGTGAATCTTAAAATAACCGGAAGATATCCGTATTCTGTGACTCCGTAAGGGGCTGCTTGTTATGCTAAGTTTAACATCGAAGACGATGAAACTAAAAGATTTTTTGGGGACTCCAGATGAATACCAAATTTCTCTTTTAATAAAATTGTTGGAAATGTACGTCAAGGATGAGGACGTTCGCAATAATAAAGTTGCACAAAGTAGGAAAATCCTTGAATCATCGGGTGGTTATATTGGAGCAGTTTTAGCCGAACAGGTTGGCTGAAAGAATTTGGCCGAATCTAAACTTATCTCATGGGCGAATGAGGAATAAGGAAATAATTTCTCCCCTTGTATACATAATCCACAAATCGAGTGGTAAACTTCAATTTTGCTTTGTGTATTGATGTATTTACGATATATATTTTTGTGTATTGTATTTGTATTAACGCGCATATATTCCACAGGGAGTACCGAGCGGATATGAATTTTACAAGTTATGAACCAACGACCAGTTGGAATATGCCTTATTTTGGTGTGTTGGATCATGGTGGTCCATCGGGGAGTCAACATCAACAAGATAATGTGAATAATAGGATATCAACATATTATGATTTGTAAGTAAATATATAAAGTTATATGTATTATTTGGACTAATTTCAGTAACTCATTATTTCATTGGTTATGCAGTGAAAACGAGCAACTTGATGGTCCTGTCCTCACTCAATTACCTGAAGGCAACTTATTTACTCGGGATATGCCAGATGCGCAGTGTCAGGAAGAGAATAGTCATTATGACAACAATTGATTAGTTTGGAGCTGACACACCCTTCCTCGACGAGGGTGATGATGAGGAGGAAGATAACGCCGAACCTGATTTGACGAGGGAGTATGCTCCACCTCCCGTTAGACCAAGAGAGTACGAGTCCCATGTGCCATTTCATTCAAGGCATAGTCCCTACCTTGATCATTTGTCAAGTACGCCGGATGGGGATGCCCTCACAAAGGATATTGACAAAATTCAGACATCAATGTGAGATGAATATGGACCAATGGTGTTGTCAATGGTCATGCTTTTTTCACGATAAGGTGCGCCTAATCAGGGCGGTGAAAATGTACAACTTAAAAGAGTGATGTGAGATGGAGGTATGGGAGTCATCTCAATATGTATACAAGGTCGTTTGTCATAGATGGTTTACGGGTTGTAATTGGATGTTGCGTGCAATAAAAAAGAAAACCAATATGTGGAAAGTGGGTAAATACATTGTCACCCACAATTGTGAAACTGACACATTCAGTGGGAATTACTTCAACTTGGATGTTGACTTGATTTATCTTGTCTTGATTTCACACATTGAAATGTCCATAAGGTACAAGATCAAACAATATATTACATCCGTCTACTAGGAATATGGGTGTACCATTACCAAAAGAAAGGCATATCTCGGGCGCAACCGTGCATTTGAAATTGTTTATGGTGACTAGGATAAGTCATTTGCATCTCTACTCAAGTACATAGCCGTATTGCAACACTTTAACCCCGGAACTGTTGTTGAATGAAAGCTTGAGCAGAGTGTGGGAATACCAGAATATACATTCAGATAGATGCTCTAGGCATTTAAACCAGCAATTGATGGTTTTCTATATTGACGGTCGGTAATATCCATAAATGGTACTCATGTCTATGAAAAGTATGATATTAAGTTGTTGATCACCATTGCAATAGATGCTAATGCACAAATATTTCGCTTAGCTTTTGAATTTGTGAAAATAAAATGCAAGAGACGCGGATGCTATTTTATAACCACTTGAAGGAGCACGTTGTCAAACAACATATATGTATTTGTCTAATATTTGATCGGCATGGTGGTATTTTAAGTTTTGTACAACATTTTCCTAAATGGCAGGAACCACATGCATACCACCGTTACTGTGTGAGGCACATGAGGGACAATTTCCAGAAGAAATATCCTAACAAGGACTTGCATGATTTAATGTGGATGATTGCAACTGATCACTAGGCGTGCAAGTTCAGGAGGTGCATGGAATCGATCAGACGGGAAGATGAAAGAGCCTATCATTGGTTGATGCGACATGAGCTTGACAAGTGGATATTGCATGCGGACGGTGGAAGCCAATGCGGAATCCTGACTATGAATGTATCAGAATCTTTCAACGGGTTATTAAAGTCTGCACATGGATTGCCTGTTGCTTCCATGGTGCAGATGTCATTCAAACAGTTGACGGAGAGGTTTTTTGAAAGGCATAGACGTGCATCAAAATTGATAGAGAGGGGTGTTGAATTTATGCCAAACCCATTGAATAGATTTGATAAGTACAAGAGGCGAGTACATTGACATTCATTATTATAATATTGCAACGAGCAAAATATTTTTGAAGTTCGCACCGGTATCCATCAGAACCATGTGAATAATATACACACAGTAAATTAAGCCAGTAGGTTGTGTTCTTGTGGAAAATATTCCATCTACCACATGCCGTGCTCACATGTCATCAAGTGCTTTAAACATATAGGTTTAGGGCCAACTAACTATCTTGATGAGCAATACAGTATTGTTTGCATATTTAAACACATATAGTGGGCAGTTGCATCCAGTGGGTGCTGAGCATTATTGATATGTAACAATGACTATTTGCGCAAGCTACGAGTGCAAAAAAAAAATGTGTATACGGAACCAAATGGATGTTGGTGATACCATTTATGCATGTAAATGTGACATATGCTCGCAAACAGGACACGATCGTCGTAAATGTCCTTCAACTGGTTTAGGTTGCGATGGTAATACAGCTCCTGGTGGAAGTTCATCTATTGTGCCCAATTATCAAGGATACACATAGTGTTTTGTTTATCTTGTTTGTAATGTGGTTGTAATAAGTGTATGTACTTGTTTATCTTGAAGAATGTATGAAATAAAATTATGTTTCCATTTATTGATATCTAACATTAACACTTCAGTACAACAATCTTAAGTAAAGGTGTTACAAATATAAATTTAAAGTTATTTGGAGTAGAATTGAACAATATTTGAGTTAAACTTAAGAAAAGACGCAAGTGTTTGTAGACGAATCTCCATTAAATGACTTCAAATTTTATATACAACCTCCTTATACTATTTCTAATAAGTATGAAAAAGCAGCTTGCTTGCAAAAGATAACATCCGGAAAAGGTGTATTGTCCCCAAAAGAATCTTTAACACGCGTAGCATAGCGCGGTTAAATACTACATTATGTGTGTTGCCTTGCCTATAAATAACAAGCGCATTTTAGTTATTATCCGCGCTTAACAAAAACTAATAGCAAAACTTTCCATAGAAGTAGAATTGTTTTTTGCATTTACAAATGTCTGGACGCTGTGAGCACGTGATTTTTGCCCTACATGAGAACAACTCCTAAAAAATAGGCCAAAAATATTTTTTATTAATTTTAGGAATTTTTCCTTGTTCATTTGCATTTTATACATTTTAAACATTTAAAATCGTAGAAAAATTCTAAAAATTGTCATTTTTACATATTTATCTTTTAGTCTTTAAAATCAGTATTTTTCCTTTAGTCTTAAGTTAATTAGTTGTTTTAATGTTAAAAAAAATAAATACAAAGTTTTAATTCCTACAAAAATAGATTAATTTAGAATTTTTAATTTCTATAATTTTTTAATTAAAAAAAAGAAAAGAAAAGAGAATATGGATTTAATTACAATGAGATTTTAATTTAAGCAATTGAGCCATTTTTAAAACCAAAACTAGTCCAAACTATAATTTTCCTACCCAAGCCCACACAACTCAATCCCATTCCCTTACCCTTATCCCAATTAAAAGAACAAAACCTAGATCTACACAAAAATAAAAATAACTAGGGGTGTACATAGATCGGGTTGGTTCGGATTTTACAATTACCAAACCAAACCAATTGTGTCGGGTTATTAAATCGAAAGACCAAACCAATCCAATAAATTCGAGTTTTTCAATATCGGTTTTTCTCGGGTTTTTTCGGGTTTTCGGGTTATTCGGATTTTTTCGAATTTTTTTCCGGTAAAATCTTCGCAGAACAAAATATATAACGTATGCTCAAAATACTTCTTTAATCCTAGTAAGATACAACTACATAAAGTATTTTTCAAGAAAATAATACAAATATGAGATATGTCATGACTCATGACATTATTCTAAATTATTCAATAATAAAAAATAATAAAATTATGTACTATAAATATTGCTAATTAAAAAGTCATAATAAAAATAAACATAATCTAAAAGCACTAATTCATGCTAAACTAGATAGACTAATGAGGGAGTATTACTTATATGCCTAAAAGCTAAAGAAAAATAAAAATATGTTATGTATTTTTATCTATATTATTGCAAAATAAAAAATAGACATTTAATACATTCCCGTTCGTAATATTGAATTGAATGTCTTTTGTTAGCATTAGTATTAATTGCTAGCATTAATTTACTAATATTAATGACTATAAAACTTATTGGAGCATTCAAAAGTTCTAAATCAAACCTTGAAATAATACCTTAAAAGATAAAATTATGAAATTTTTTAAGAAATATTTATAAATTACATTACAATAACTATATTTATATATTAAATATATCTAAAATTGTTATATATGTAACGTCGGGTTGGTTTGGTTTCGGTTTGACTTTCTTTAGTTAAAACCAAACCAAACCAATTATGGTCGGGTTTTTTTTCCAACACCAAACCAAGTCAAACCAAACCATAGTCGGGTTTTTTTTCTCGGTTTGACTCGGATTATCGGATTGGTGCGATTTATCGATTTTCTTTGTACACCCCTAAAAATAATGCTTGGGATTGAAAAAGAAGGGGAGCGCAGCTTTGACACAGACAAGAGACTCCCACCCCCCTTGAATCTTCTTCTTCAGCGGCGATCTCCTTCAAGCATCCCAAACGACCAGTAGCTGATAACACAAAACCACAGACCTTAAGCAGCTGTCGCTCGTCTCCATCAGGATCTGCCACCACCCCTTCATCACCTTCAACCACTCCACCTACTCTCGTTCGAGCTATTACCGGCGACCTTCATTGGTACCGGCAGTTTTAGTCTAAAACTTCCAGGTCTCTGTCAAAGCTGGCCGAGCAGGTTCTGTTGGAAGTCAGATTTGTAGTTGATACAAAAGTTTCATTCTCGAGCTTTTCAATGCCAGTTTGAGTTGTTCGGGGTTGAGCGCCAGGGACGTTCTGTCCGAGGTCCCTGTTTCGTTGTTCATCCACGATCCGGACCAGTCGAAGCTGCTTGAATTCCATGTAAGTTCTGTCCTCCTTCGAGTTATAACTAGTACCGTCCTTCCATAATGCAAACTTGGAAATTTTTGTATCATAATAGAGTGAAGAAAATTTAGTCCAAAAAAGTTCGTCTGATTCTTTTTTTACAATTCATATACTGACTCCTCGATGCTTCTGATGTCAATGTTTAGTTTTGTCATTTGATATATAATGTGTTGTTCTAGTTGATATTTTTATCCATGTTAGAAAAACTATTTTGTTATTATATGAGAACTTTATATCTAGATGTAATTAGTTTAAGTGGGCTTACGTCATTACTATTATTTGTTCCATTAACATTTTGTATAGTTTTGCTTTCACGTCAGATTTATCTTAGTAGCTATAAATTAATGATATGGAAGAATTATGGTCAGATGTTAATTTTGGAGATTTTTTTAGTGTTAATGAGCCAACATTGGGATTGGATTCAATTTTTTAGATGTTAGGTGCACGGCCCATTGCTCTTGGTATTGGACACGAGTTTGTCACAGTATAGGAGTTGGGTTGCTATTCGTCAACTAAACCACGTCAAATTAGATAATGCATAGCTCTCGTTTTAATTAAGTGTGATTTAATCATTTAGAATTTGAGGTGTGCCATTTAGCAAACTTTCATAGCCCTCGCAAAGTTGAAACGTGCAGTTGCTTTAGGCACGCACTTTACTAATTTTAGTTTTCTAAACTCGGGCAGCATTTATGTGATTCAAATCTGAATCTCAACATCGGATAAAATGTATTGCGGATTGCGGGTGCATTTATGTGACGTGGTTCGGAACATGTTTAGAATAACGTTGAAATCTTCTTAAAAATAAAACTAAATAAAAGCGGTTAAAGGTTAAAATTGGCACATAGGTACAAATGTATTAAAATTAGTTAATCAAGTCGAATACAACAGTTGAGTGACCGTGCTAGAACCACGGAACTCGAGAGTTCCTAAAGCCTACTCCCGGGTTAACAGAATTCCTTACCCGGATTTCTGGCTCGCAGACCGTATTACAGATTCAAACCTTCCTCGATTCGGAATTTGAACCGGTGACTTGGGACACCATTAATTATCCCAAGTGGCGAATCTGAAATTCTCAAATAAATAAATCCCGTTTTGATTGTCCTTTAATTGGACAAACTCCCTTATCTACGCCCTTCGCCGGGGTTGTAGTGTAAAAAGGAGGTGTGACAACTTTATCAACTCTGCTGGGGATCGAACCCAGAATCTCTGGTGCAGGGTTCAAGAATTCGAGCTTAGAATAATTGTTGTATTTGGCGTTGTTTATTATCTGATGTGCTAAATGTTACTTTTTTTTACCGCTTTGATATTATTTGAACTATATATAAATTGCTGCAAAACCTTTCTATTCTAATCTTCGGGGATATGCTCGCTGGTAGAGACTCTCTATTCTATTAGTGTCATACCTTGAAATAAGAAAGAGGCTCGGACAAGTTACTAAGTCGAATGACCTCATGGTTACTAGTACGTAGCCCCCTCCTCGACTCGAGTTGTTCGCTCGGGTGCATAGTCTAGAACATAGACATAAGTTTTGAACCTAGAATAACTTAGTCTCATGCCGGATACCTAGTAGGAACGCTTATTTTCATCATGTGCATTTGACTTAGGGGGCTCAACATAGGGGTTGGGTCCGTCTAGGACAGGTACACCTCAAAAAATAAAATACCATCCTGATGCATCTTATATGCTACGTGTTCCATTTATTCAGGGGTGAAAAGGTCATTTAGGACCAATTCTAGCTGAGGGTAAATGGAAAAAAATTAAAACACTAAAAAAGAAGAAGCAAGTGATAGAAAAGAAAAGAAAAGAGAGGGTGAAGTGTGAAAATAAAGCAAGTAGGGTCTAATTATATTTTTGTTATATTTCCATTAAAAAAAAGAGAAAAAAGATATACATGAAAAATTCAAAAAAAGTTTTTACACTTTTTTAATCATTTTTCAAAAATAAAAAAAGGGAAAAAGAAAATCCAAAAAGATTTTGCATGTTTCAACATTTTACAAGAAAAAGAAAAAAAAATATCTTCTCTAAATTAGTTGTTTTTTAATTCTCGCCCGTATCCAATCTGCCCGAATTACGCAAACCTGATTCTCGTCTTTCGGGGCGCGATACGTAGGCAACCCACGTAGGTCCAGTCTCCCTAGTAAATCTTTGGTTTTTGGCTTTACGAGGTTTTAGCCAAATTTTGCACTTCTAGCCACATGTTGGCCAAATAAGCCATTTTGCAATAATAATCGCAACCATATCTTCCATATGTCTAATAGGGAATGTTATTGTTTCACATAGTGTTGATTTAAGTTTTCTGATTGAGGTGTGGATTTACCTGCCAAAGTTTGAGCATGATGGACACCCCAGGATCACTGTATTCAGGAGCTGCTCGAGGAGCCATTTTGTGTTTTTGAATCAATTTTTCATGTTTTATTTTCTAGTCCTATATGGTATTATCCAGTCTTTTAGGTGATGTTAGAGCATGTAATAGTCTAGTTAAGTTTGCCGAGGCTTGTGTTATTGTATTTTTTATTTTGTATTTGAAAATGTGTTACAATTCAAAAGTCCAATAAAAAGCAAAGCAAAAAAAGAAAGAAATTTTGCGTTTTTATATTTCCGTTATAAGTTTTCTTTAGAATATTAATTCTAAAAATAAAAAAAATTCTTTGAGGTTGTTTTTCCTTTAGAAAATTAATATCTAGGACTTAAAATAAATTATTTTTATGTTTTCTTTAGTATATTAAGTCTACAAATTCAAAAAAAGAGAGAATTTTCTTTTAGTACATCTTAAAAGGTTTTCTTTAAGGTATCAATTTCAAAAATCCAAAAAAATTTTGTTTTGAGGTTATTCTTTGGGAAATTAATGAACAACAAATGAAAAAAATTCTTTTTATTTTACAAAATCTTTAGGACATTATACATAGAAAAGATAACATATCTTATCTTCTGTTTGTCTTTTAAAATTTCTCCTTTAGGTAATTAAAAAAATTGAAATCCAAAAACAGTTTTTTTATCTCTTTCATTTCTCATTTTGAAATATTTTTTCAAGGATACCAAATGAAATTCAATATTTTTTTCTTTGGTTTATCATTTAGACTTCCTTCTTAAAAAAAACAACAACAAAGAACCAAAATATTTTTCTCTTTTAGGGTTTTTCCTTAATAATTTCCCATAGAGTGTTTGTTTAAAAAAAAAAGAACAAAAAACATTTGCTCCTTAAACTTGAGTTTAGAGTATGTTATAGATCCTTGAGTCTAGAAAATTCAAAACGGGGGAGGGGGTTGCTACTTTTACCTATCTTTTCTCATCAGATAGTCATTAAGGTAAAAAAAAAAGGAAAAAAAAGGAGAATGTTGGTTTGTTTACTTTATTCACGATCTTTCAGAACCACGCGAGTCTGATTCTCACCGGATGTGAGATACTTAGGCAAAACTCATCAGTTCCGGCCCCTAATTTTCAAAAAATCCAGAAAAAAAATTCTTTTACTTCCTTGTTTAGGAAAATTTTTCTTTGAGACCCCAAATTTTTTTTAAAAATAATAAATACAAAAAAGCAAAATATTTTGCTTTTTGCTGCTTCTGAAAATAAAAAAATACAAATATTTTCATTCTTATTTCAACTATTCAAAAGAAAAATCAAGATTCAAAAATGTCTTCTCTTTTGTTTAGAAGTATTTCATCCAAAAATTCAAAAAAAAAATTCAAAAATCCAAAAAAATGTTTTTCTTTCTTCTTTAGAAGTTTCTCTTTCAAAATTTCGAAAAAAAGAAATCTAAAAATTTAAAAAATATTTTCATTCTTCTTTCAAAAATTGGAAAGAAAATTCAAAGAAGTCAAAAAGAAATTCTTTCTTTGTTAAAAGTCTTTCTCTGCAAAAGTGCTAGAGAAAAAGAAAAGGTAAAATTATGGGATGCGAGAAATGAGACGAAAGAAAGAGTGATAATTAGCGAAAAAAAGAAGAGGAAGGAAAATGAACAAGGAAGTGCTAGAGAAAGCAAAGAAAAGAGAGGTTGAAATGAACAAATTGGGATGACTGACCTTTGTACCCACGAAGTCATTTTAGAACCGTTAATTGTTGCTAGGTGCATTGCACGAATGTAATATTTTTAGTTGTTAAATGCCCTAACGCTAATATGATTACTTCATTTTGTTCCTTTTTGTTCTCCTCGTTATAGTAGAAGGGTGGTTGGTTTATGGTTCTTTAGGTAATTCGTCCGTACAACACAAGGTCAAAGGGCAAGGTTGTCATGGCTAGAAAAACTTGGGCACGAGAGTTGTTGACCCGTCAAGGGAGGTTGTGGAGTCGAAGTCTGAATTGAAAGAGGAGGTCCAAAGGATGAAACAACAGATGGCAGAAATGTATCAGTCTTGGATCAGGGGGCATCCTCCACCTTCATTCCCCACTAACTATATTGAAAACCCTACATCTATCCCACCACTATCACAAATCAAGATTCCCATTGTTGTCGATATCTCCCCATAACCCTTTTACACTCTACCCGCCAAAACAAACTTATATGCCGCTCCTTTGGCCACTCATGCTCTTGCAGCTCCTCCACTATCTACTTTTCCTCGATCCTCAAACGAGACTATGCTCAAAGTCCCCGATGCACAACACTATGCTCCACGACCAACTTTCAAAGTCTAGGATCCATACTCTCACGCTCCTCATTTTGAGTCTCCTAGTGAAACTGTAAAGCCTGGTAAGACAGCGGAGCAAGATGAGATATAAAGGAAGGTGAAAATTTTAGAGCAGTCTTTAAGAAACATACAAGGGATAGGGAGCTAGATGAGCATGTCTTATAAAGACTTGTGTTTGTTCCTTGACATCTAATTGCATGTTGGGTTTAAGATGCCAAAGTTTGATTTGTATGACGGGCACGGGAATCCCGTGGCCCATTTGAGAGATTACTGCAGTAAGATGAGAGGCGTCGGTGGGAGAGACAAATTATTGATGATGTGTTTCAGTCAGAGTCTGAGTGGGGCAGCTCTAGAGTGGTACACCCGCCAAGATGCTAACAGGTGGTACACGTGGGATGATATGGCTCAAGCCTTTGCCAGGCAGTTTCAGTATAATATAGAAATTGTTCTGGATCACAGGTCCCTCTCCAAGATGGAAAAGAAGTCTAATGAAAGCTTTAGGGAGTACATGCTCAGATGGAGAGAGCAAGCTGCCAGAATCGATCCCCAATGAAAGAAAAAGAGATAGTCGACTACTTTCTTCAAGCTCAAGAACCAACTTACTTTGGGCATTTGATCATAGATGTGGATTGGCCTTTTAATGATGTGATAAAAATGGGAGATATGGTAGAAGATGGGTTGAAGTCAAGCAAGATCATGAACTATTCTACTTTAAAAGCAACAGCACAAGCAACTCAAAACAACACAGGAAGCTTGCTGGGTTAGAAGGAACACAATGATGTTGCCATGGTTGTTTTAGAGTCACCACATGGACCAAAGGGTCCGCTTCACCAATATACCCAGCCTCAACTCCAACCCCAAACCTATCCCCGAGCTCCATATAATCCACCTCAGTATTATCCTCCGAACAATGTCTGGTCATTTGTCAAACCACTAGGTCACTCCTTATGGGGAGCGCCAGCACCGCATAATGCATTCTTGCCTTCACAACATTTTCGAGCACCTGACAACCCTTGAAAACAGGGGCAGGGAAGAGAGCAAAGGCAAAGAAATAGTTTCACGCCAATTGGGGAGTCCTACACAAGCTTATTTGAAAAGTTAAGGCATTCTGGCCTGATTGAGCCGCTCCTCGGCTATACTCCAGACCCATATGCAAAAGGCTTTGATCTTACTGTACGATGCATGTACCACTCTAATGTCCAAGGGCATAGCATTGAAAATTGTTGTTCTTTTAAAAGGGAAATAGAAAGAATTATTCAAGAAGGGGTAATTGTGATCAATGACAGTGACAGGGAGCACGCAAATCCTCTTGGGAACTTGTTGACTGAAGTTGACGATATTGAAATTTGTAGTGGTCTTGGATATATTGATATGGGACTTAGTGGATAAGATGCAGAGATTGGTAATTGGAAAGATGCCCCATTTCTAGGTCAGCCAGAGAGGAGTTTTGGTGGTTTTTCTTGTCATTTCTGTTGTCCGGGTTATTTTTAGGGTTGTAATCCGGATATTGTCTTGTGACTCAAACTCTTCTATCCTTTTATTTTGTGTAGTTTATTTAGTCGTAGTAGATCGTTTAGTGTTGTCTAGGTTTCCCCAAGCTTGTAACCCCAGTTTATTTAGTTTGTTTTGTTGTTCAATCCCTTTCACCATCTCTCTAGTGCAATTTTCTATTTTCTGTTATTTCTAGTCATTTTGTTATTTTTCCTGTTGACTCTAGTGACATGGCATGCATGCGTAATTCTCAGCCTCGTTTTAAAAGTCAGTTTAGTCATGAAGCAATGAAACAATTTTGAAGATGCAGGGATATTGGAGGGAAATAAGTGAAGGCATTTTGAGATCACTTCAAGCCCGAATTGTGTGAAACTGTGGCAGATAGAACATAAAGAAATATTATTGAAATGTATTATGCCGCATGGGGTTGAAGTTAAAGGCAAGTTTGTCTAATTTGATAGGGGCCGTTCATGGCGATGAAAGTGTTGTCCAAGGGTGCTTTGTATTTAACAAATATAAAAGGCAAATGTGTAGAAATGACTATCAACTCTAACGCAGACAAATGACATAATATATGATTTCTTTGGCTAAATTGTGTTTGTTTGTACTTGGCATGTTTTAGATATTGAAATGACGAAAATATTTTATTCGGCTATCTAAATACTTTACCCTTTTGCTAACCCTTTTTTAGCTTTAATCATTTTCTTTCATACCCCTCTTTCGAAATCAGTAACAGAGTCTGAAATGCAAGTGTAAAAGTCTGTAAAAGAAAATACCAGGGAAGAATGAAAAGAAAGAAAGAGACAAATAGAAGGAACAAGAAGAACAGAGAAAATAAAAAAAAGAAATAAGAAAAGAGAAAAGAAAAGAAAAAGAGAAAAAGAAAAAATAAGAAAAGAGAGAGAAGGGGAAAACCCACAAAACAACAAAACTACAAAAGAAAAATGATGAAACAGAATAAGGAAAGGAAGAAAAGAGAAGACGACAAAAACAATGAATCAGCATGAACTATATTCGACCTGATTCTTTTAAAGGATACGTAGGCAGCCTCACAGTTCGGTCCATCAAAATAAAAATCGAAAAGTCTCCAAGCAAGAAACTGGGGTAGAAGTTGTGTTTGTTGTTATAAATCTGATTCCAAAAGTTGTAATTTTGATCCCTATTGAGTGGTTTTGAGCCTTTTGATACCCTTTCTTTCCAACCCCACCCAAAAACCCTCACTAAGGTCCAAAGAAAGACCTTCCAGTCAGTCTTCGAGAGATACCAAGTCGAGCAAGTTGAGATGATTCTTATCAAGGGCAACATTATGGTCCAAGCAGAAAAAATCATGAAAATGAGAGAGTCTTATTGGTGAAAACCTTCACAGGCACCGTAAGGCGACGTGAGCTAAGAGAAATAAAATGAGAGAGTCTTGTTGGTGGAAACCTTCACGGGCACCTTGAGGCAACTGTAGGTTGAGAGAAAGAACAAAATGAGAGAGGTTTGATGGTGGAACCCTTCGGGTACGGCAAGTAGAATAAGGATCGTGAATGAGATTGGAAAATTGGAGCATTGAAGCCCGGTTTCATGGCGAAGAGGTGCAATACAAATTGAATATTAGACTTTCTTGATAATCCAAAGGTGCATGTCATGGTTATTAGAGTTGGCATCCACATCTGATAAGTGTGTTGTTCTTCTGTTAGGGATTATCTCTTTCCATTGTCCCTTACTCTATTCCTTTTTTTTGTTTACTCCCTCTTCTTGAGTATGTTTGGAGTTGTTTTTAAGTTTTGCGAATGATTTAAATAAAATTTTTAAAAAATAACTTTTTGGAGTTTTAAAATTTTTTTAAAAAATTCAACTTCAATTGAAGTTTGAATATTTTATGGACAAACACTAAATCAAATTAAAAAGTTAAAAAAAATCAAAAAGAGTTACAATTTTCTAATGGCCAAATGGCCGCTATAAATAGAAGCTTAACCTATTTTTCACTTAATGATATAAAATGCAAGTACATAGTACTTGTTGAAGATACAGATATTTGAAGGATATTAGGGGAAAAAGTTAAGATAATAGATTGAAAATAATATACATAAAAAATTTAGGATCCTAGGATATATAATCAGCAAAGAAGAGAATATAGCAGGCAGTTGATTCTTGTCCATTTTAATTATATGCAACTTGGCTTAAATCCGCATTAATCTGCAACTCGCAACCGCATCAATTTTTAAAATAATTATTTTAATCCGCACCATACCTACACCCCGCATAACATTAAAGCCGCTGCCGCGCTCCCTTCTACTCCACTACCATCCTTAACATAGCATTTCGAGCCACGGCTCCGTGCTAAAAACATGGGAAATTGTGGGAATTTTGACTTATATACCACCGTTAATAATTATTAGCAACATTTTAATAATATTATGATCTGAATTTTCCACTTTCGGGGATCATAATAGCGTCTACTAATGGGATCTAGGCAAGCAAAATCTTAATTATTTTTTCATTACAATATACTCCTTTTTAACAATTATCATAAATAGCATGAAACAACGAAAATAAATAAATAAGCGGAAGTCTTTAATTAAAGGAACTAATAAAAATACGGAAATCCAACATAATCCTATACCCAAGAATAGTATCACAATAATCATGAACTACTAAGAGTGCTAAATAAAATCATCTGAAAGAAAATATAATTGTTTATCTCGAATACAATGAGATAACACACTAAAGTAAAGGATAGAGGAGACGTTGGGCCTGCGGATGTCTGCAGGGCTACCTCGGTGTCTCGTTGGACTGAAGGCTGGCTCCCTCACTACTGCTACAACTGCCCAAGACCAGGATCTGTGAAAAAGAGCACAGAGTGTAGCATCAGCACAACCCACCCCATGTGTTGGTAAGTGCTTAGCCTAACATCGGTGAAGCAGTAGGAGGCTAGGACCAGATTACCAAATAAACCTTGTTGATGTCCCCTTTTTCTAAAGGCGAAATCGGGTTTATGACATTCGAGAGGTAATTCGTTCCCTTTTGGGAATTGGGTTTGGATTGAAGAGTCCCACCTAATGATTAAGTGCATTAGGACACTAAAAGAGTTTGAGTTTGAAGAACCAAAGTTTGGGTATGGGCTGAAAATTATCTCGAGAGGAGGTGTTAGGTACCCTTCAAGATCCACTAGTGTGGTTCTTGGGCGTGTTATAAGTGTGACTTCACATAACAAAGTAAGAAATTAGGGATTCAAAATAAAGGGACTTGCATATGACATTAAAATAAGTAGGAAACTTTTGAAGGTAAGTAAAGAGGGGAGAATTTTTTTTTAATAAAAGACTTAAATAGTTTTACAAGAAGAGATGAAAGCAAATAAAGGAAAAAGGGTCCTAGATTTATAATTAATATGGATCACGTCAATGCAATATCCAATAATCACTCATCAGAATAGGTGCTACATGAGATATTAGCGCATCGGTCATCATCTCCATATTCTACCATTCCCTTCCTGTAAAGGTTATTTAAACGTGTGGATTAGTCATGAAAGCTTTTGCGTGCTATTATCCATCCCGTCCTATATGTCCTAGAGGGCATTTAGGATCCTATTCCTACAAGGTAAGGACTAGGCTGAACCCTTAGGTTTAAAGGATAAGATGCTAAGCGACATGCATAACAAGTAGGACCGCTCATAAGGGAACATACAAAGACAAATAAAGTCTCACAAATCCCTCCACAAATGTACACATAATTAGCACGTCTCAAACACATTTAAGATCTCAAAGATGGGAACTAAATACAAGAATGTTGAAATTAAAACAGTAGGGTTCAAAAAGGTATATTTTGGCGGATTTACAGTGAAAGCAGAAGGTTCAGCTATGCCTGAGTGATTTGAAGAATGATTGATTTTCAGAAATACAATAGTTTAAAGATAACAGTAAATTTAGAAGTATACAGCAGTTTAGAGCATAGTAAAATATAAATAAAATCGTTAAAGCATGGTTTTTGAAAATAACGTAGTGATTCGAAGAGAAGTGACTTGAAGGTACAGTAGCTTCACGAGATGCAGGACAAGTATTCAAATAGCACGATTCTGGGTAGAGGATATTAACCCAGTATTTCGAAAACATAATAGATAAAGAGTCAGAAAATTAGTGCACAATTTAAATATTGTTTTAAATAGGGGGAATATTAATAAAATAAGAGTGACATTCAGAGAGGCAAAATAAGAATAGAGCAGCAGAGTTCAAAATATTAAAAGAGACTGATTGGTCCTAAACCGGTAAAACATGATTAATTGATTTTATGCGCATTAGGCCTAAAGTTGCCTAGGCATCTTATGTATTGCCTAATTATCTTAGAGGTGAATATACATATTTGATTTCCATATTTAAAAGATACAGTTACCAAAGTTGTATCGTTAGATTAACATACTAATGAGGTGTTATGATTACAGCTCAGGCAAAATAAAACCCTAAGTAATAGAATGTCTAATGCATATAGAAGTTGCTAAAACATGGTCTCTAAATGCTAATGAGAATGCAACAGTAGTTTGATACAATTGTTGGCTTGTTACTAACAAATCATGGTTGCAAAATGGGCATGATAATAGGCTGAAAAGTAAAGAACCTAAAACAGGATCTCTAATGTATGAGATGCATGTCCTATACATGAAATCTATTGTGCAAATAAGTAAATAAAATCCTATAAATATTTTTCTACCCATTACATAAACTAAGCATGCATAGGCCCCACCCAATTTCACTATAACCCCAATCATTCATTTATAAATTATTACAAACCAAGATAGCCGAATTACAGTAACAAAGAATAAAAAAATAAGAAGTTATTCCATAGGGAGCCTTCAGTCATGCCCAATCTTCCGACCTCACTCCTTTCGAGTTTCACAACCTTTGCTATGGTCTAGGTGCAGCAACGCTCCCTAAGGCCCCATTGGGTCCCTGGCAAATACCAGCACCTAAACAGTTACCAAACATGTTGAAACAAATGCATTATAGAATTACCAGCCTTGTGCATCAAAGTTTAGTGAGTATCAGAGGTTCCCAGAGTAGTGCTTATATGAAGGGGGTAGAACCTAATCTCTAAGAGTAGTGTGAAGTGCAGGAAGGAGAGGAAAGTTGGTAGTTCAAAGAGTTTACAACAGCGTAAGTTGGAGAGTTGCACACAAGGGTAATGGCTAAAGGAGACAAATATATCACATGCAAACTCACGAAACCAAAAGCTTTAAGAGACCTTGACATAGTCGGACTTAGACACAAAGTAAGTAGCAAAACAAAATTTAGTCATAATAGTAATCATGAGCATGCAAGTTCCAACATGCAAACCAGAAACCAATCAAATGTTGCACATCAAAAACATAAGTAGAAAACGATTAGGAATAATACATACTAAAGTAGTAATAAACATATTGGTCTGGAGCATGGAATTCAATCAGGACATACCAGCAACAAAGAGAGCACAACAGAAGACAAGATCCAAGTATAAGCACGATATTAGCCTTAGCCTTTCAGCTGGCTAATGACCGTCAGGAGCAGGGAGCAACAACAGCACAAGAGATAAAGGAGAGAAGTAGCACAAGATATAACAAGTGATTACTGTGTATGTGTGTTTGTGATATGTGATGTGTTCATGTCTTGCAAAAGAGAGTGGGGATAGGTACTTATAGTACCGAATATGATTAAACAAACAAGGTAGCAACCCCTAATAAAGGAACTGGCATCAATCACTATATGGACTCCCCTTTAATTAACGAATCAAAGTCAAGCGGTAATGAGCAGCTATTTAAAAGGAAAGAGATCGCAAGCATGGTATAATTACATAAGGAAACATAATATTATAGAGTATGAAATAAATACTAGGTGTATCATACTCTAATTAGGGAGATAGGTCGTGCAAATCAATCATCATATTTGTGCACACACATAGGGCAAAATACCACTTTAATTCTAGAATAGTTTTCAGAATAATGGACGAGATTGAAAACCTTGGAAATCAATATTAATCGAGGAAAGCATCCCACAAATTAAGGAAGCAATTTGAAATCAGTACCAAACCATAAGGAAAGTATGCAGAATCACAATATAAGGCAAGTATCGCAGTATCAAAAAGGGATTGCAAGAATCAGTATTAAACCACCATGTAAATAATCAGAGAACCCTAAGAGAATAACACAGAATGGTTGGGAAACGAAATGCTAGAAAAATAATTAAAGCAAAGTGGATGGACCTCAGAAGAACACACAATCAAACAAATAATACGAACACAAACATAAAGCTAGTGTTTCATCAGATTTAAGCAAAACAATGTTAGAAATAGCATTGAAAATCACAAGTTAGTACTCAAAATCAGAAAATGAAGTGATTTTAAAAGGGGTTCATAAACCCTAGTTTCAAAAAGGGAACAAAAATGTTTAAAACTAGAGTAATCGCAAAGATCGAGTCGAAAATAGTGCAAAACATAAAGGTACGAGTTAAAATCGTTAAAAATCAGAGGTTTGGATCGAGATTACGGTTTCATATGAAACCAGTGAGAGAAACAAGAGAAACCTGGCTGTGAAATCCTAGGATAATGGTGTTTACAGCACCATCGGACCAAAATCCATCGAAGAAAGGTCGGAAACAAACCCCATCAAAGCTTTAGTTACCATATCGTAGCCTGGAGACTCATGGAGTCTAAATGACGGAGAGAACCGGTGAAATAAGGCTTCACGGCGGCTGGTGGTCGAAAGAGGCGATGCTGGAGGTGGCCGGAGAGACGATGAAAGCCATCGGAGAAAGTGAACCAGAAGGTTCTAGAGAGAAAGAGGAGAGATAGATAGATAGAGAGAGATACCAGTCTCGAAGAATGAGGGGTCGAAGGGGGTAGGTTAGAATTTAATTAAGGAAAATATATATGGGCCGTTGATCTTATTTGATCAATGGATCAGATCAATTCTGAGCCGAGTCAGGTTAGCTTAGATATTTCGCTGGGCGGATTTGGGTTGGATCTTGGGTCAAGCGGGTTTAATTAAATCTGATAGGGGTGGTGGTAAATTGGGCTAGAATTGAATCAGTAAAGGGCTATTTGTTAAATAGCCAATTTCAGTTTTTTATTTTTTATAAAATAGTAAAATAATTTTAAAATAAATTAAAGGCACTGACTAACTAATAATGTATAAATATTAATCTAAAAATACTAAAAATAATTATTGTAAAATGTTGTTAATCGTAATATAGGCTATAATTGCAATTATAAGTAATTTAGCCTAAAAAAATACAGAAAGAATTTTTTTAATAATATGCAAAAAATTACCTTAATTATATCTTGGTGTAAATACGAGAATGAAAATAGATTATTCACCAAAATGATAGTCTGGGAATAATTATTGGATTTTGTACTTGCTTTAATAGACAATAAATTGATTTTGAAAATCTTAAACAAAATTAGGGAAAATACCAAAACTCTTGGGTATGTTTATATATGCATACACATGCTATTTTGAAAGTATTTTGAGTATAAAAATACACAGAGAAAAATTGGTTATCAACTAACCTGTGCAGTTCGAATATATATACAGTAGAAAAGAAATACTGGAAGTAACCAGTCAATAAAGGAAGGAGAAGCATGTTGTGGGGAAGATAACAGTTTCAAATAAGAAATCTCAAATAAAGAAAGAATCAACAAGACCAGAATATCAATAAGAATCAGAGATCATAAATTTGCACTGCATCGCCCTTCATGCTTTTACTCTTGCCCTCACCAAATCAAACGATCAATAGTCAAGTGCACGGCATCACCTTCATGTTTTTACTCTCTTTCCTCACAATATAGCCAATGAATATCAGTAGAGAATAGTACATTGTACGGCACGACATCACCCTTCGTGCTTTACACTCTTTTACTCACAATATCAAACAATGCATGGTATTACCCCTTTGTGCTTTATCACTCTTCCTCACCCAAACAACAATCACAAATAAGGGACAATGAAGTAAACAGATAAAACCAGAATTATCGGCAAGGGAATGCATAGTTAAATCCCGGTAAGGGAGAAATATCAATATCCTGCCAAGATAAATCAACAAAACAACTAAACATCCCGGCAAAGGAATAAACCAATATCTCTTTCTCTTTTTCTCATTTTCACCTCATAGTTCACGTTATCACATGAGCCAATGCTCCAAGGAATTAATTATCTTATATACCTTCACAACTTGTATTCCAATTCGACCCAATGCTCCTCGAAGTATAAAGATCACAATTCCTTTCACATGCTCATTTCAACAAATAGAAATTCTCAATTAAGCATGGAAGTTACAACAAAGATCAAAATACTCGCAATATAATGACTCATGGTCATGCTCGACACCAATGTATAGATACTCGTCACCATGCTTATACATTGTAATCGGCAATTAACAAGTAGCAAATAAGACTCAACAACTATTCCCTCAAGCTAAGGTTAGACAAAACACTTACCTCAACTTCCACGGTCAAGTCAATCCACAACCACCGCTTTCCCTCTCAAATTCGGCTCCAACCCAATCGAATCTATGCATAAAATTAAATACCATCAAAATGAGCTAAACAATTCAATTTCTTTTTTCAATTACAACTTTCTGATCATTCTTTCCAAATCTCAAAAATTGACCCGGGGCTTGCTTGGCCAAAACACGAGGTTCGGACCAAAATCAAATCCTCCATTCACCCACGAGCCGGAATATATAAGTTGTCTTCAAATTTGACCTCAAAACGAGGTCTAAATCAAGAAATTCAAAAAGCTCTAACTCTACCCAAATCTCCAATTTCTACCCTTAATTACATGTTTTAGGCTTAGGAATTCATTAGATAATGATAAAAAATGAAGGAAATGAGTTAAGGATTACTAACTTGGTGAAATAAAGCTTCAATGGACGCCTAAGGACCTTATAGAAGAAGTAGTTCGTGAAAACTTGTGAGAAATACCGTAGCTACTATTTTGGAATTAAAAATTATAACTGGGAAAAATTGCCCTTTCCGTTCGCGACAAGCTGGTCACGTTCACAAAGGGTACCACTGACAGGCCACTGCAATCGCAAGAAGAGTATCGTGAACGCGGAGAAGGAAATGCTTGGGTCTAGAAGTTTGGCCTATGCGAACACGTGGGACTTCATGTGAACGCAACGAAGAAGTTCTGTTGAGCTACGCAATCGATAGGGTACGAACACGAACGCGAAGAGGAAAGAAGGCTAAGTCTTCTAGGGCCAGATAATTCTATGCAAAAGCGAGGGTAGGGATGCGAACTCTTTGAAGGAAAAACTTAGAGCTTTGCGAACGAGGAAGAGACGTCAGGAACACGACGAACAAATTGACCTGCAACTACTGAAGCCAAAATCTGCAATTTTTCCTATGTGTGAAACCATCCCGAAACACCTCCATGTAGAAAATCACTCTATCTATGATATGTGCGCTTTGGTTGCATGAGCATGATTTTCAGGTATAGGTTTTGATGAATGACAAATAATGAAGTCAGTGTCAAACAACGATATTATATGACAAACAATCAAGATTGAATGCCAAGAAGCATATTGATGACGGAATTGCATAGACAAGCCAAGGACGAGTTCAAAAGTTCAAGACCAAAGACCCAAGGCGTAGGTCGTTAGGTAGAACAAATGTAAGAGCAAAGTTTAAAGTTATCTCGTCTTTTGGCTCAACATAGGTCATCACAAATATGCATATAATCATTTTACCAAATCATATTTATCATAAACATATTTTAAATACTTCAAACAAAATGATTTTAACGTTTGCATTTTAACCAAAATGGTTTTTGAAGTAAGTTTTCAATTCTGGTATATTCTGGTATATTACATAGGTCATCATTAATATGCATAAAATCATTTTATTAAATCATATATATCATAAACATTTCTAATATACTTCAAACAAAATGATTTTAACGTTTTCATTTTAACCAAAATGGTTTTTGAAGTAAGTTTTTAATTCTGGTATACTGTGGTATACACAGTGTATATCAATGGTATATAATCGATTATAATTCTTAAATAATCGATTATCTTGCATCTGTTGCCAAAGTTTTGAACACTGGAACAAAATAATCGATTATGCCACCCAAATAATCGATTGTTCTTGAGCAGAATCTCTTCCGATTTTGTAACGGTAAAAGGATAATCGATTATGCAAATCAAATAATCGATTATCCTTGTATAAAATCAGCATAATTGATTGCCAATTAAGCAACGGACATCCACCCTTTAACCCCTGTAAAAAGAGGTCTTTTGAGATGTTTTTAAAGACACAACATCTCACAATATTGATATACATATTGACATTATTTGAGCATCATCTTAGAGCTTTTGTTGAGCCATTTGAGAGACAACTTTGAGTTGTTCATAGAGCTAAATTTGTATCTTTTTATCTACTCTTTTGAGAGAGTTCTTGTTGTAAAAGAAAAAGGTGTTTGAGAAGATCATATCTTCTCATTGATTGTCGGGTTTTCTAAGTACCCTCAATCTTAGTGGTTGAAGTCTTGTGGTGCGGTATCCACGAGCAAGGTGAAGTCTTGAGGTGCGGTATCCTCGAGCAAGTTGAAGTCTTGTAGAGTGTACATCTACGAGCAAGTGTAACGGTTTGTTAGGCACTCGTAAGCTTAACGGAGTTAGTGGAATCTCGAGAGAGTCTCTCGGGGACTGGACTAACCACACGTTGTGGTGAACCAGGATAAATTCGGTGTGTTCTTTCCTTACTATTTTAATTACCAAGTTTATTTTATTCCTGCAATTTTAATTCCACAATATTTATCAATATTCTCGTGCCGCACTATTCACCCCCCCCCTAGTGATGGGCATAAATCCTAACAATTGGTATCAGAGCCTAACTCTATGAAAGCCTTAACCGGTTGAGAGCGATATATACTTTTTTTGTTGAGAATATTGAACGCAGGAATAATGAGCGAAGGACACTCCACCGAGAGGCCTCCATTTTTTGATGGAAGAAATTATACATACTGGAAAGAGCGGATGAGAATCTTCATCCAAGCAAATAACTTTCGATTATGGCAAATCATCAAGAAAGGTGAACAAATGCCAACAAAGAAAGTTGGGGAAATCATGGTTCCAAAGGAGGAAAATGAATATGATGCCGAGGACATCAAGAAGGTTGAAAGAAACGCAAAGGCCGTCAACTTACTATTTTGTTCGGTGAATCCGGACGACTATAGGAAAATCTCTTGTTGCACAACCGCAACGGAAATGTGGGATAAACTCGAGATCACTTATGAAGGTACGTCCCAAGTCCGAGAATCTAAAGTTGATTTTCTAACACATTAATATGAACTTTTTAGAATGAGGGAAGATGAAAACATCGATAATATGTTCGAACGATTCTCAATGATCGTCAACGATCTTCATGCTCTCGGAAAAGTATACTCGAACAAAGATCTAGTTCGAAAAATCCTACGGAGTCTCACTCCCAAATGGCGTTCCAAAGCAAATGCTATCCAAGAGTCAATAGGAATCACGGACGTCACAATTGATGGACTACGAGGTAATCTTAAAGCTTATGAAAGCACAATTCTTAATCCGTATCTTAGAAGTAATTCGAATATTGCCTTCAAAGCCTCATCCTCTAAAAGAGAAGAGGTAAGTGACTCGGAAAATGATGATGCTATTACTTCCAATGATATAATTGAAAAGTTTTATAAGTTTATGAAGAAGGAAATAAAGAAGGAAGAACCAAGTCCTTCATGTCAAAATTGTGGAAAACTTGGCCACTCCAAATCACATTGTCCAAAATCAAAGGACAAGAAAAAGAAGAAACACCATAGGCGAGTAACATGGGATTCGGACAGCTCGGGCGATGAAACTGCCGCACTATGCCTCATGGCAAACGAAGAAGAAAAGGTAAGTATTTCTAACTCTTACTCGTTTGAAGAAATACAAAATGCCTACGATGAATTATATGGTGAATTTGTTAAAGCTTCCAAAACCATAAAAGAATTGAAGAAAACACTTTCTTTGCAAGAAAAAGATTTTGAGAAAACACTTTCTTTGCAAGAAAAAGATTTTGAAAAACAACCTTCTTTAAAAGAAAAAGATTTTGAAAAATTGACTTGTGATAATGAAAAACTAAAAGAAGAAAATGATCTTTTAGAAAATGACAATACTGTTCTTAAAAATAAAATCAAAATTTTAGAAGAAGAAAATAGATTTTTGGAAAATGACAATGTCGATCTCAAAAATAAAATCAAGGAGTTGAATGAAGCCTCTTTAAGTGTTCAAAGTTCAAATTGTTCTTCTTGTAGTTCTTTGAAAATAGAGAACATAGAACTTAGAAATACACTAGAAAAATGTTGTGTAAATGATTCTAAAACAAGTGAAGTAATTAAAAAGGATGATAGAAATGAGGTTAAACCACCTAGACATAATTCTAGGAATTTTATTAATGAGTCTAGAATGAATAATTTTAGATCACCTAGAAATGACTCTAAGAATTTCAACGCTTCTAGGAATAACAACTTTAGATCACCTAGAACGCATTTGGCTCAACCAAGACATATGCACAACCCGAACGTTATATGTCATTATTGTAACCGGGTAGGACACATTGCACCCGTATGTTTTGCTAAACATAGAGATTCATATTTTGATTATGATTATTATTTGCCTAACCCCCAAGGACCCAAAAGAAGTTGGGTACCGAAAACCTATTTTTAGGTACGTTTGCAGGTGTGCTTGAAGACTACAAAATCGTAGTAGATGCACCAAGCACGAAACCTTATTGCATTAAGGGGGAATTTCGGTTAGTTATCGTATGTTTGATAAAAATGTAATAGTTGATATGTGCTAACAATTGATATTAATTATTTTTATTGATTCATGTTTTGATAACTTTTATTTGGAACAACAAGTGGTATCAATTATTTTAAATGATTGATTCATGTTTTGATGAATATTTTTAGTTTAAATAACAGTTGGTACATTTGCGAAAAATGACCGTTATTATGGTTGGTATATTTCTACTAACTTTTGGTATTATTCTATGTCGATATGATTTTTTTAATCTAACAATTGGTATCGTCAATGTATATTCCTTATTATACTTCCTACTTTATTCCTGACACTAATAGTTGGTATTCCCAAACGGGGAAGTGTCGATAAGGGAAGGTAGCCTTTGTATACTCTTTTTGATAATGCCAAAAGGGGGAAGAATTTAGGCGATATGCATCGAATAAGGGGGAATGTCTTCACCTTCTAGTTTGCTTTAATTGAGGGGAATATTCAATTAAGGGGGAATTATATTGTTATTAAATTGTTTACATGAATTGTATGTTGAAATATAGAGGAATTTAGGGGGAATCCGATATGCGTATCTCCTGTTGTTTGTCATTATCAAAAAGGGGAAAATTGTAGAAAATCACTCTATCTATGATATGTGCGCTTTGGTTGCATGAGCATGATTTTCAGGTATAGGTTTTGATGAATGACAAACAATGAAGTCAGTGTCAAACAACGATATTATATGACAAACAATCAAGATTGAATGCCAAGAAGCATATTGATGACGGAATTGCATAGACAAGCTAAGGACGAGTTCAAAAGTTCAAGACCAAAGACCCAAGGCGTAGGTCGTTAGGTAGAACAAATGCAAGAGCAACGTTTAAAGTTATCTCATCTTTTGGCTCAACATAGGTCATCATAAATATGCATAAAATCATTTTACCAAATCATATTTAAAATATGTTTATGATAAATATGATTTGGTAAAATGATTTTATGCATATTTATGATGACCTATGTTGAGCCTAAAGACGAGATAACTTTAAACGTTGCTCTTACATTTGTTCTACCTAACGACCTACGCCTTGGGTCTTTGGTCTTGAACTTTTGAACTCGTCCTTGGCTTGTCTATGCAATTCCGTCATCAATATGCTTCTTGGCATTCAATCTTGATTGTTTGTCATATAATATCGTTGTTTGACACTGACTTCATTGTTTGTCATTCATCAAAACCTATACCTGAAAATCATGCTCATGCAACCAAAGCGCACATATCATAGATAGAGTGATTTTCTACAATTTCCCCCTTTTTGATAATGACAAACAACAGGAGATATGCATATCGGATTCCCCCTAAATTCATGCTATATTTCAACATACAATTCTTGTAAACAATTTAATAACAATATAATTCCCCCTTAATTGAATATTCCCCTCAATTAAAGCATACTAGAAGGTGAAGACATTCCCCTTTATTCAATGCATATCGCCTAAATTCTTCCCCCTTTTGGCATTAGCAAAAAGAGTATACAAAGGCTACCTTCTTTTATCGACACTTCCCCGTTTGGGAATACCAACTATTAGTGTCAGGAATAAAGTAGGAAGTATAATAAGGAATATACATTGACGATACCAATTGTTAGATTAAAACATATTTTTTTAATCATAAAAATATTTTAAATACTTCAAAGAAAATGATTTTAACGTTTTTATTTTAACCAAAATGGGTTTTGAAGTATTTTTTCAATTCTGGTATATTACATAGGTCATCATTAATATGCATAAAATCATTTTATTAAATCATATATATCATAAACATTTCTAATATACTTCAAACAAAATGATTTTAACGTTTTCATTTTAACCAAAATGGTTTTTGAAGTAAGTTTTTAATTCTGGTATACTGTGGTATACACAGTGTATATCAATGGTATATAATCGATTATAATTCTTAATAATCGATTATCTTGCATCCGTTGCCAAAGTTTTGAACACTGGAACAAAATAATCGATTATTCCACCCAAATAATCAATTATTCTTGAGCAGAATCTCTTCCGATTTTGTAACGGTAAAAGGATAATCGATTATGCAAATCAAATAATCGATTATCCTTGTATAAAATCAGCATAATTGATTGCCAATTAAGCAACGGACATCCACCCTTTAACCCCTATAAAAAGAGGTCTTTTGAGATGTTTTTAAATACACAACACCTCCCAATATTGATATACATATTGACAGTATTTGAGCATCATTTTAGAGTTTTTGTTGAGCCATTTGAGAGACAACTTTGAGTTGTTCATAGAGCTAAATTTGTATCTCTTTATCTACTCTTTTGAGAGAGTTCTTGTTGTAAAAGAGAAAGGTGTTTGAGAAGAACATATCTTCTCATTGATTGTCGGGTTTGCTAAGTACCCTCAATCTTAGTGGTTGAAATCTTGTGGTGCGGTATCCACGAGCAAGGTGAAGTCTTGAGGTGCGGTATCCTCGAGCAAGTTGAAGTCTTGTAGAGTGTACGTCTACGAGCAAGTGTAACGGTTTGTTAGGCACCCGTATGCTTAACGAAGTTAGTGGAATCTCGAGAGAGTCTCTCGGGGACTGGACTAACCACAAGTTGTGGTGAACCAGGATAAATTCGGTGTGTTCTTTCCTTACTATTTTAATTACCGAATTTATTTTCTTCCTGCAATTTTAATTACGCAATATTTATCAATATTCTCGTGCCGCACTATTCACCCCCCCTCTAGTGACGGGCATAAATCCTAACACTCCAAAACACCCCCAAGCCCTCAGGGCTCCTAACAAATCACATGCACTAACTCAATGACATCCTATGAACTTAATCGTGCGATCAAATCGCCAAAATAAAATCAAAAACAATGAATTAAACCTTAAAATCTCTAAATTTTTCTTCCAACTTCAATAACTTTCAAATTTAGAACATTAAGCCTGAAATACGTCGAACGATGTCCGATTTCAACCAAACATTACATAGATGACTTAAATCACATATGAGACCTGTACCGGGCGTCGGAACGAAAATACGTGCCTGAGACCAACACGCTCTAATCAATTTTTATTTCAATTGTCCATGTTTATTCCAGAAAAACAATTTTACTCAAAATTCATTTCTCAGGATTGGGACCTCGGAATTTAATTTTGGGCACATGCATGAGTCCCTTCATTTGTCCAAAATATTGACCGAAGTCAAATTTATTCATTTTAATATAGAAATTTAGCATTTTTCACAAACTTTAACATTTAATCTTTTTGGCTACGCGCCCGAATTGTGCACGCAAATCAAGAAGACTATAAATAAGGTTTTTAAGGCCTCGAAAGCACGGAATGTATAAGAAAATAGGTGGTGACCCTTTGGATCGTCACATTCTCCACCTCTAAAACAACCGTTTGTCCTCGAGCAGACAAAAGAAGGAAGTACCTGAGTCGGGGAACAAATGAAGGTAACGGCTCTGCATATCATACTCGTACTCCTAGGTCGATTCCTCAGGAGGCTGACCTCTTCACTAAACAAGAACAGAAGGGAAACTCTTAGATCATAACAGACGAACCTCTCGGTCCAAAATAGCTACCGGCTCCCCCTTGTGAGATTAGTCATTGTCTAACAGGATAGTGCTGAAATCTAACACGTGGGCTAGATCGTCATGATACCTCCGAAGCATGGACACATGAAACACTAGATGTACGACTGATAAGCTCGGCGTCAAAGCAGGTGTATAAGACACATTTCCCACTCGATCAAGGATCTCAAAATGACCAATATATAAAGAGCATGTGAGGATGTTAAGTATGAAAGAAAAATTGTCATGCCTTTGTGACATTAGTAGAAAAATCTAGTGTAGAAGAGTTTAGTAAAAGGGTTAGAATCATATGAAAACAAGGAAGTCCAAACTTAGTTTTGTGACTCGAAGTTGGTATGAGAGAGTTAGGAGTTCTAGAAATAAAAACCCTAGTTCAATCACATCATGATCAAACTTGGTAGAATCCCCAAATTCTAGGGTTTCCACCTTGAGTCAAGTACAAAGATGAAAAGACAAGTAGTCGAAACAGGATCAGAGGCTTCAGAGAAGAACCAAAACCTCTTGCATACTTCTATCAACAACAGAAACCCATGAGAAAACATGATATCAAAATAATAGGCAGAACATAGTAGAATAATTCAAAGGAAAATAAAGGAAAAATATTGATAGGAACAATAGAAGAAGCATGCATAAAAAGATCTTTTAGAAGAAACTTAAACAAGGTTCAGTAGAAGGAAAAAAAAGTAAAAACACTTAAGAACATAGTAGAAAAAATATAGTAGGCAAAACTTACCAGAACATGGTAGACGAAAACACCAGAACATAGTATAGAAAACGCAGTAGAAGAACACACAAGAACGGGGTATAGAAAACACAATAGAAGAACATTCGTGGTAGAAGGAAACGTAAAAACACAGTAAAAAGCATACGAGACCATAATGTAGGAAAACATAGTAAGAAAAGCATATAAGAACATGATACAGAAACACGGTAGAGACAAATACACATGAATGACATAGAAAAGCTTAAACACTTTTAAGAAAACCCTAGATGGAAAAGAAAGGTTTTTGAAATTAATTTTTAAAGAAAAGTTAGGGAAATTATTTGAAAACTCAGAAAAAGAAAATATACACAAAGGATCTAAAGAAATCGGAGAAAAACTTTAAAGTTAGGGTTTCAGAAGAACCCTAGAAATGAGAAAGGTTTTGAAAGGTCACTGATCAGAATCGAAGAGGTCAGAACCAGGCTCAAACAAACATGGTACGCTGGAACAAGGTCATATATGACCCTGAGACCTTGAATTGACGTTTTCTGGGTTCAACCCTTCATAGTCAGGCCTCGAATATTCAGGTATCAGGCATGTAAGAGCACCAGGAGGTAGGTGTAAGACTCCTATAGCGTTGTTGGCCATATATTCTGGTGGATTTCAGGGTGGAGGTGGCTAGGGTTAGAGAAGGTTCAAGAGTGTTTGAGAGAAGGGGAGGGTTTTAGAGGTGGCTGGTTAGGTGAAAAGGTTTAGAGTTAAGATGTGTTGGTGGATTAAAGAAAGGAAAGGAGGGATCGTGGTTGTTGATCATTTTGATCAACGGTCTGGATTTATTAGGGAACCGGGGGTGTTGGATCAAACTGGATCAGGGGAGGGTAGTTTAGGAATTGGGTTGGTCCATTTGAAATTGAAATTGGGGTTAATTGGGGGCTATAATTGAAATAAAATTTGACTAGCATTTAAATAACCATTTTTCCCTTTTTATTTTATAAAATAGTAAAATTATTTTTGAAAACAAATTAAATGTACTAAATTAATTAATAATATATAAATATTAAATTAAAAATATTTGAATCAATTTTGTAATTATAAATGCAATTAAATCTTAAAATAGGCTAAAATTATAATATATGCAATTTAATTTTAAAATACTCAATAAATTGGTAAAAATGTGCAAAAATCGCCTTAGCTATATTTTCATATAAATATGAAAATGCAATAAATGAATAGCAAAAATGATAATTCGACAAACGATTATTAATTTTTATTGATAAAATAGGATAATAAATTGATTTAAGAATCTTTTAAAAATTAGAAGAAAATAACAAAATATTTGGACATACTCATATATGCATACATATGCTATGTTGAAAGTATTTTGCATATAAAAATATACATAAAAAATTAGATATCAACAGCTGCCCCTCTTTACCGGGAAGGATGAAAGAGTTGTCAGGTAAATATATGATGGCCAACTTTTCCCGAGCGAAATTGTTTGAAAAGGTTAGCCATACTCTAGTTCCTGAGCTGCTTACATATCCTTGGTCTTACAGGAAACATGACATATGTAGTTCAGCATCCGTCCATAAAGTATGCCGATGGAGGGTTTTTCAAGAACGAACGCAAGGTTTAGGTTGGGCTGGGCGGTTAAAGCATAATAGGGTTGCGGGAACTAGAGAAGGATCTCTTCTGCTGGGATGGTCATTGCTCGCTAGTTTACCTGCAAATAAGCAATACAAACATACATTGTGTGGAAAATTAAACGTGATGCAAGTTCCCGTTGGACCATAAAGGTTGTCTTTGGGTGGTTAGGATGACGTCCTTCGACTATGATGTCTTGGGCCATGAAGCATATAATAAAGGATTCCCAGGCTATGAAATAATGCTCTCGAGCTATGAGAATGATGCCTTCGAACTATGATTCCTTTGAATAATGATGTGCAAAAGGTAAGAGCGGTCCTTAGGCCATGGCATGGCGTTCTCAAGCTATGAAGATGGTGCCTCCGAACAATGATACCTTTGAACAGTTTGGCAATCTTTCAGCCCATGTGATGCAAAAGGTGGCAATCTTTTAGCCAACTAAGTATGTAAATGAAGTAGCAATCTTTTAGCCATGCAAGTAAATAAAGTTGCGATCATTTAGCCATGCAAGATGTAAATCAAGGTGGAGTTCTTTCAGCCATGCAAAATATAAATGAAGTGTGATATTTCAGCCTTGCAAGAATTAAATAAAGTGGCGATCTTTCAGCCACGCAAGATGTATGTAAAGTGGCGATCTTTCAGCTGATGCATGATGTAAATAAAGTGGTGAACTTTCAGCTGATGTAGGAAGTAATAAAATGGCTATATTTTAGCCGTGCAAGATGTAAATGAAGGTGGTGATCTTTTTGCCATGCAGGATGTAAATGATGTGAGATATTTCAGCCGTGCAAGAAGTAAATAAAGTGGCGATCTTTTAGCCATGCAAGATGTAAATCAAGTGCGGATATTTCAGCTGTGCAAAAAGTAAATAAAGTGGCGATTTTTCAACCAATGTAGGATGTAAATAAAGTGGCGATCTTTTAGCTGATGCAGGATGTAAATGAAGTGGCGATATTTCAGCCATGCAAGAAGTACAGATGTAAATGAATGTGGAAAATTTTTAGCCATGCGGGATGTAAATAAGGTGGAAATCTTTTAGCCATGCAAAAAATGCAGATGGAGACAGAGCTTAGTCTCAGAAGGAAGAATGGTAGCCTTATGTATTGCAAGGAATTCAGATGGAGATAGAGAATAGTCTCGGAAGGCAGAATGGTAGCCTTATGCCATGCAGAAGATGCAGGTGGGGGTAGAGCTTAACCTCAGAAGGTAGAGTGGTAGCCTTATGCAATGCAGGGAATACAGATGGAGATAGAGCTTAACCTCATAAGGCAGAATGGTAGCCTTATGCAATAGATAAAATGTGAATAGTAATAAAATTTCTTAGCGGATAGCTGATAGCTGATTGTGCTATTGTGGCTGCTGGGGACATTGTATGCAGATAGTAACTGTAAATAGGTATGTCGGTTCTAGGAGTATGAGTGTATAATGTATTTGATGACTTTGCGACTTGGGCGCCTATATCCAAAGAAAAATAGTGAGTTCTGTAAAGGAGAAAGGTTAGTTCGTAACCCCGCTGGCCTTGCTTGCCCTGTTCAGCTTTGATCTGATGATATGGTATGTATCGTTGGGGTAGTGTTGCTGAACAAATCGATTTCGATAATAAACATGCATGAGTTTGTGAAGATATGACATAAGTATATATTTAAGAAATTGTTTTTAGATGAATCTGCGATTATAACGTAGTTCAGGGCATTGTGACCTCTTTTGCTTTGGAATTTTTAGCGTCCTCCTCAAAATTCTACCCTAGTTTAACGGGTTGCTACTTCTGACGGTTGCTTGCGATGATCGGCTGAAATTACTTCGGAATTTTTAGGGTCCTCAAAATTCTGCCCTAGTTTGCAATTGTCGGGGGGAGAGAGAATGAAAATTTTATTGAATTCTGACCGAATCCATAAGGTTGACTACATATCCCCTCTTAAATGGGAATCAGGTCAAACATAGTTCAAATTATACATATAGAAAAAGCATGAGATCACACATAGTAACGCTGGATTTCATTTGAATTGATTTGTTTTGGCAAAACTTCCCAATCCATTTCCGCTAGTATAAGGGCTTCTCATGTCAGAACCTGATGAACTATGTGTGGACCCTTCCAATTGGGAGTGTACTTCCCTTTGGCTTTATCTTGATGCGGGAAAATTTTCTTTAACACCAGCTGCCTCGGTGTGAACCGTCTTGGTTTGACTATCTTGTTGAAGGCTCTAGACATTCTATTCTGATAAAATTGATCGTGGCAAACTACATTCATTCTCTTTTTGTCTATAAGAGTTAGCTGCTCGCAACGACTCTTCACACACTCTGCATTGTCGAGTGCAGCTTCCTGTATGATTCTTAAGGAAGGGGTTTCTACTTCAGCGGGAATGACGGCTTCTGTACCATAAAACTGCATATATGGAGTTATCCTAGTTGATGTGCGGACTATGGTACGGTAACCCAGTAGAGCAAATGATAGCTTCTCGTGCCACTGCTTATGTCTCTCTATTATTTTCCTTAGTATCTTCTTAATATTCTTGTTGGCGGCATGATGTTTAATCTTGAAATTTTCACACATGGCCTTTATTAGGTCACTATTAAGGTTGGAACCGTTGCACTGATGATTGATTCTTGAATCCCGAATCGACAAATGATACGATCGTGGACAAAGTCTACCACGACTTTCTTAGTTATTGCTTTGTGAGATGCTACTTCGACCCATTTGGTAAAATAGCCAATTGCCACTAGGGTGAATCTTTGTCCGTTGGAAGCGGTGTGTTCGATTGCTCCAATAACATCCATTCCCCAAGCAACGAATGGCCATGGTGAGCTTGTTGCAGTAAGCTCGTTTGGGGGTACCTTGATCATGTCTACATGTACCTGACAGCGGTGGAATTTCCAGATGTACTGGATGCAGTCTGTTTCTATAGTCATCCAAAAATAACCAGCTCGGAGTATCTTATTGGCTAAGACAAAACCTTTCATATACAGACTGCAGGTCATGGCATGAATTTCCTCTAGCATTTTAGATGCCTCCTTTGCGTTGAAACACTTTAATAATACCAAATCAGGAGCCCTCTTATGTAGGATTCCTCTGCTACTAAAGAAATTTTTGGCAAACCTTCGAAGTGTGTGCTTTTGAGTAGCGTTTGCAAGTCTGGGTATTCTACTTTTGTCAAATATTTCTGATGTCATGAAACCAAGGCTTTCCATCTGCTTCTTCTTCGACATGAGCACAGTAAGCTGGCTGATTATGGATTTTCACCGGAATAGGATCATGAAGTTCGTATCTGGATGCTATATCGTCGATAATAGGGTAATGCATCAGCAAACTCATTCTGGACTCTATGAACATGCTGGAACTTTGTCCTGTGAGCCTCTTTCTTAAATCCTTCACATTGTGCAAATAAGGGAGTATCTTGGAGTTCTTGGTCGCCCATTCTTCTCGGACCTGATATATAAGAAAGTATGAATCCCCAATTACCAGACACTCTTAGATGTTCATGTCAATGCCCATCTTGAGCCCTAAGATGCAGGCCTCGTATTCGGCCATATTGTTGGTGCATGGGAACTTGAGTTTGGCAGACACTAGATAATGCTGTGTGATTCCATACTCTAGGACCGCTCTTATGCTGACTCCTTTGAAATTTGTTGCTCCATCGAAAAACATTCTCCACCCGTCATAGGATACTGCAATATCTTCTCCTATTAATGACACCTCTTCGTCTGGAAAATACGTTTTCAAGGGTTCGTATTCTCCGTCCACAGGATTTTCGGCAAGGTGATGTACCAATTCCTATCCTTTGATTACATTCTGAGTCAGATAGATGATATTGAATTCACTCAACAGGATTTTCCACTTGGCGAGCTTGCAGTGGACATGGGCTTCTGAAAGATTTATTTCAAAGGATCTATCCTTGATATGAGATAGGTAGTGTAGGCACAGAAGCAGTGCCTCAACTTATGAACCACCCATGTTAGACAAAAAAAGGTGTGTTCTAACACATAATATCGGGCCTCGAATGGAGTGAAAGTTTTTCTGAGGTAGTAAATGGCCTGTTCTTTCCTTTCTGTCACATCATGCTGGCCCGAGACGTAACTAAAAGAACCATCTAACACTGCAATGTAAAGTAACAAAGGTCTCCCTAGTTCAGGCGAGACTAATATTGGTGGTGTTCACAAATATTCCTTGATCTTGCCAAAAGCTTTCTAGCATTCATCGGTCCATTTGGTGGCGACATCCTTTTTAAACATCTTGAAGATCGGCTCACAGATAACTGTAGATTGCGCTATGACTCGGCTGATGTAGTTGAGTCTCCTCAAGAAACTCATTACATCCTTCTTGTTCCTTGGCAGTGGCAATTCTTGAATGGCTTTGATCTTCGATGGATCCAATTCTATTCCTTGGTGACTCACAATAAACCCAAGCAATTTGTTAGCTGTAATCCTGAATGCACATTTTGCAGTTTTCAGTTTCAGGTTGTACCTTCTCAATCTATTAAAGAACTTCCTCAGATCTTATATGTGATAAGAGGCTTTCTTCGACTTGATGATGACATAATCTACATATCTTCGATCTCCTTGTGTATCATATCATGAAAAATGGTGGTCATGGCCCTCATGTAGGTGGCCCCCGCTTTCTGTAAAACCAAACAACATCATCTTGTAGCAGTACATTCCCTAAGGCGTGATGAAAGCTATTTTCTCAGCATCTTCTTCATCCATCAAGATCTAATGATAACCATCGAAACAATCCATGAATGATTGCAATTCATGCTTCGTGTAATTGTCAATCAAGATGTGTATGTTTGGCAAGGGGAAGTCAGCTTTTGGACTGGCTCGGTTGAGATCCCGGTAGTCGACACATACTCTAACCTTCCCATCTTTCTTCGGTACTGGTACAATGTTGGCTAACCATGTTGAATACTCTACTACCTTGAGAACCTTAGCATTGACCTCCTTAGTGGCTTCTTTTTTGATTTTCAAACTCATATCTGGCTTGAATATTTTAAGCTTTTGCTTTACCGGTGGACATGTTGGACCAGTCAATAGTTTGCGTGCCACAATAGATGTACTCATCCGAGTCATGTCGTCATAGAACTAGGAAAATATGTCCTCATATTCTCTTAGAAATTATGTGTAGTCCTTCTTTTCTGATGGTGACAAATGAATGTTGATTCGTGTTTCTTTGACGTTTTATGCGTCTCCCAGGTTAACAATCTCAGTCACACCCAGGTTAGACTTTGGCATGTTTTCAAAATTCCCATCTTCCTTAATAATCCCTTTCGGTATATCATCTTCCTCTGAATCTATTTCCGCTTGTTGTGTTGTCTCATTGCACATCATAGTCATTGGTTCACCAAGATAAGTAAAAGTAATGTTGTATAAGTAAAGTAATGATAGAAAATAATAAGAGTAAGATTTATAAGGAAAATCGAAATGCTTTGACAAATTCCATAACTGTTTTTAAATATTGGAGCTCTTTCTTACGAAAATTAAAATGCAAAAGGAAAGTCAACTAGTAAAATATAAAAGTGCATGATACTTTTTCCGCCTTGCTATCCCGAGGCTCGCCATGCCTTGGTGGTTTTGATATTCCAGTTATTGAGGCATTCTCCTTTGCCTATTTCCTGTATGGAAGGGCCTTCCTCCCCCTCTTCCTCGAAAGTGACACAACAATCAATGTCATTGTCTTCTAGGAATAAATTCCTCTTTGCTGCCAGTTCTTTTTCTTCATCTGACCGTAGATAACTTCAGTCGATTGGAAAGTCTGCTCCAAATGGGGAATTGGCTGCTCCAATGGATAGTAAGGGCCGAGCCATGGTGGCGACCGGTGGTTGAATTTCTCCCAAGTATACTCATATCCTAATCCGAAGTTGGTTCCATGTTTCTTGAGCTTGATGGGCTTAGCAATTCTTTGGAGATTCTTACCAAGTCCTTTGCCAGGTTCATATTCGCTCCAGTTCAATATGCTTTCAATTTTTCTGTCCCACCATTTGTCTTTATCAACGGCATTGACTCGCTCGATGTGGTGGTAAGTTTCCCCACCTATCCTTCTTCTGCTTCCAATTGCTGGGATAGTCTGGCGGCTGTATATGGGATTACTACCGTCATCGTGAATGATCACCTCTTGGTGGTTCCACTCAAATTTCACTGCCTGATGTAGTGTTGATGCCATAGCCCCAGTGGCATGAATCCATGGTCATCCCAACAACAGATTATAAGATGTCGGCATGTCTATCACTTGAAAATCAACACCAAACCAAGTAGGCCCCATTTGCAAACACAAGCTAATTTCCTAAATAGTAGATCTTTGGGATCCATCAAAAGCTTTAACGTTGATGGCCCCATACTTCATCTCATGAAACCCATTTCCTAATCTCCTGAGTGTTACCAATGGAAAAATGTTGAGGCGGGACCCTCCATCAATCGGGATCTTGGTGATAAAATAATCCTCGTACTGCACAGTGATGTGCAGTTCCTTATTGTGACTCAACCCTTCTAGTGGCAGCTCATCTTCATGAAAAGTGATCTTGTGACTTTCCAATACCTGGCCTACCATGTCTACCATCTCTCTGCTAGTGATTTTAATTGGTATATATGCCTCACTCAGAACTCTTAGCAAGGCATTCTTGTGTGCATCGGAACTTTGTAGCAAAGTAAGTATAGAGATCTGTGCCTACGTTTTGTTTAGCTGATCAATAACTAAGTATATTCTTTCGCTTGTATATTTCTCCAGAGATTATCGGGGCCACCTTCAGTGATGGTCGACTGATTAGAGGCATTCTTGCTCAACTCAGCAAAATGCTCCAGGGTATAAACCCTGCCGGTTCTTGTCATACCTTGTTCCCCAACAGCTTCCCCGAACTTGACCTTTCCCTTTCTTCTGGCCTCGGCTGTGTAGTCCCAATGTATGGCCTTTGTGTGGAATGGTGTTACTGTCGACATTGGCATTGGGATTGGAGCGACTATGTTTACTCCGAATGGAGCAAGCCCAGTAGGCGGTAAAAATGCAACTTCAAAGGGTGTAGGTGTGTTTGCCAGTGATATAAATTCAACCTCAATCGGCGCTGATGTCTTTGCAGAGGATGGTGCTTCAAACTCAAGTGGCATGGACATGTTTATCTCGTCGTCTCCAGAAGGTTGAATTTGGACCATAATCAGATTAAGGGTGACAATTGGCTTCTTTGGATCATCCCCTTCTATGATTAAACCAATTGATCCCTTAGGGTCCTAGTCATCCTCTATCCCAATCATGTGCGTGCCTCCACTATTGTGGTCCGGTAGAGGGTTATTATAGACATTTGGAGCATGCTCCCTTGCCACAATGATTTAGTTATCTATCAAAGTCTGGATCTTATCTTTCAGATAGTGACACTCATCAATGGTATGTCTTTTTTTGTTGGAATTGTATGCACAAGATTTATTTGGATTGACCCACTGAGAAGGGTTTTTGGGGGTGATGACAGGGATAAGGGTGACAAAACCAACATCTTTGAGGCTCTTGTACAACTGGTTAATTGGCTCAACAATGGCGGTATATTATTTGGGATATCTGTGGTCGAAATTTGGTCGAGGTCTACGGAAGTTTTGACATGGGGGAGGTGATTGATAGTAGGATACTTGTGTGTTGTAGGCTTGGTAAACATGTGCTGGTTGGGAGTATTTGGGTGAAGTGGGCTGATATGCGGGAGGTGGAGATGACTGATAAGTGGGTGGTGGAGTATAGTTAGAGGGTGATGGTGCCTGGTAATTTTGGGTAGGCTGATATGTGATTAGAAATATTGGATATGTTTGGTATTTGATAGAGGCCTGTAAAGCCTTATTGGTAGCTTGCAAGGCTTCAAAATTCGCGACCATACAACTATTGATGCCTTACTCCATCCTTTCACCCAACTTGATGATGTTTGAAAATTTATGGTTCTCAATCAACATCAGTCTTTCATAGCATTGCGGGTCCTATCCTCGGATGAAAAATTTGTTCATTTGTTCTTCCTCTAAAGCTGGTCTGACCTTAGCAGCTTCTAATCTCCATCGAGTAGCATACTCATGGAAGGTCTCTATGGGTTTATTCTTCAAGCTTTTGATATAGAACACATCAGGTGCATTCTCTGTGTTGAATCTAAACCTGTCCACAAAATCAGACGTCATGCTTACCTAGTTCGCCACTTCTTCGGATCTTGGCTGTTGTACCAAGATAAGGCATCTCCTTTCAATCTCCTCATGAAGAGCTTCATGTGGATTTTCTCGTCTCTTTACACTCCGACCAGCTTGTCACAGTTGTTGAAACATGTTCTCAAGGCATTAAACAAAATGTGTGTTCATATTTGCATGTTTTGATAAATGACAAACGACGCGCAATTGACATATGACGAGGTCCAAGCACAAGTGCACAAATGTCACGTAACGAAGTTCAAGCACAAGACAAACAAAGATCAAGACTAAACAAAGTTATACATGAGTCGTTCTTTAATTGTGATCTTGATCCGACAACTTAACTCAAGAGTTGGCTTCTCTCGTAAAATCATGTTTTATCAAATCATGCACATTTAATTTAGAGCAAAATGATTTTAAATCATGCATACTTATTTTAGCAAAATGATTTTTAAACATGCCTCTAAAAATCTGGACAAAGATAATCGATTATGTACGTATGATAATCGATTGTGTTAAGGCAGCCGCAAGACAATCGATTGTGAACCTAATGACAATCGATTGTGTTAAGGCAGTGTCCATAAGATTTTTCAAAGCTACAAAATAATCGATTGTGAACCCTATGACAATCGATTGTGTTGAAGCAGTGACTATCAGATTTTTCAAAGATATAAAATAATCGATTGTGAACCTTATGACAATCGATTGTGTTGAGACAGTGTTTATTAGATTTTTCAAAGACTGACAAATAATCGATTGTCCATATAGCATAATCGATTATACGATTTTAGTAATCGATTGTTTGAAGTAAAATCTAAAAAAGATTTTTTGAACGTTGCCAAGTAATCGATTGTATATCTCTGACAATCGATTGTTTTAAGTAAAATCTGGAAATGATTTTTTGAACGTTGCCAGTAATCGATTATATGGCGTAAAATCTGGGAATGATATTTGGAACGATTGAAAAACAATCGATTGTGCCGAGTAGACAATCGATTGTCATAGCACAAACTCAGTAATTCTTAATTGGCAATTAGGCAACGGTAATGCATGGTTTTGACACTATAAATACATCTTCAAATCAGTCTTACAAATACAACAACTGAAAATATTATTGCTAAAGCTTGCATACTCTCTTATTCATCATTTTCTATTCATTATATAAGTTTTTGAGAGCCAAATTGTTGACGAAAGTTGTTGCGTTCTTGAGCGTATTTATTTTTCTCATATCTACTCTTAAGGAGAGTCTTGTTTTGAGTGCAATGTGTTTTTATACACTTGAAGGGAAAGTTGTTCCCTTGTATTGTAAGAAGGAACGTTGTGATTCCTTTGGTTGAAGTCTTGAAGTGTTGTATCTTCGAGCAAAGGTTGTTGAGACTTGTGTGACTCAAGTTCTCAGGTTGTAACGGTTTGTTGAGCACCCGTAAGCTTAACAGTGTTAGTGGAAATCTTGAGAGAGTCTCTCGGGGACTGGACTAACCACGGGTTGTGGTGAACCAGGATACATCGGTGCGTTCGTTCTTTATTATTTACTTATCGCACTTATTTCATTCCTGCAATTTTTAAATTCCGCAAGTTTACGCTATTTTTTATTATAACGCTATTCACCCTCCCTCTAGCGTTAAGCGTATTTTCTAATAATTGGTCTCAGAGCCCAACTCTCTGAAAAACTTAACCGTTTGAGAGAAACAATCCATGGATTCTACTCGTGACTCTTTTGCAGGAATAGGTGAAGGACAATGCTCCACCCGACCACCACTATTCGATGGCACAAATTATACGTACTGGAAGGAGATGATGAGAATATTCGTTCAATCGAATAGCTTTCATTTGTGGAAGGTTATAATGAAGGGAGAACAAATTCCAACCAAAAAGGTTGAAAATGAATGGGTTCCAAAATCCGAAGATGAATACGACGCGGATGATATCCGAAAAGTGCAGAACAATGCTAAAGCCATCAACCTATTATATTGTGCTGTAAACGCTGATGATTAAAGAAAAATATCATGTTGCACAACGGCGAAGCAAATGTGGGATAAGCTGGAAATCACGTACGAAGGTACGGACCAGGTAAGAGAGGCTAAAGTTGATTTTCTAACCCATGCATATGAACTATTTCATATGAAGGAAGGCGAAAGGGTCGATGACATGTTCGAGCGATTTTCAAAAATCGTAAATGACTTACATGCTCTCAAGAAGACCTTCACGGATAAAGAACTTGTCCGAAAATCCTCCGAAGTCTCAATCCGGAATGGCGCTCAAAGGCCGACGCGATTCAAGAGTCTATTGGCGTTTCAAATGTCACCATCGACGGATTAAGAGGTAATCTTAAAACTTATGAATCTACTATACTTAACCCTCTTGTTAATGATCAAAGGAAACAAAGAATCGCCCTCAAGGCAAGCACAAGCCAACCTCAAAATGATGAGGACGAAGATAACGAGTTCGGACTCGTTATTAAGAGATTTCAAAAGTTCATGCGAAAAGAGTATGAACGAAAAGGTAAACAACAAGGAGATCAAATAAAGTGCTATGGGTGCGGAGAATCCGGGCATATTAAATCAAATTGCCCAAATGCCAAGAAGGAAAAGAAACCCTTCAAGAAACAACGAGCATACATATCTTGGGGAGGCGACTCCGGAGACGAGTCAAGTGAGGAAGAAGAAGACGAAGCCGCAAATCTTTGTCTCATGGCTCACGAAAACAATCAAGAAGAGGTATGTCAAATTTCTTCCAAAAACTTCTATTCTCTTGAGGAAATGCAAAATGCCTTTGATGAGTTGTATAGTGAATTCATTAAAGCTTCCAAAACTGTTAAAAGCATTAAGGAGAATGCCTCTTTGAAAGAAAAAAATTTTGAAAAACAACTCTCTTTGAAAGAAAAGGATTTGGAAAAACTGATTTTGGAAAATGAGAAGTTGAAAGAAGAAAACAAATTTTTCGGCAAGAGAAGCGCCGACAAACCCGAGAGTTCTAGTAAAAATTGTACTTCTTGCATGCATCTAAAAGGTGAGGTAGAAAGACTTAAGGGAACCTTAGATAAGTTCAATTCTTCTCATAAAAATTTGAATGAGGTTCTTGTTAATTTGAAGTCGACCAAACATGGGATAGGTTTTAAAAACGAGGCTAAAGAAAAAGCTGAAGCCAAACCCCAACCACCTAAGGCTCAACCTAGGATAAATAAAATAAATGTTCATCCTAGAAATAACAATCCTAGAATCAACATGCATGCTAGACCAAACACTAGAAGAAATTTTGAACATTTTAGGACACCTAGAAATGGCCCTCAACCTAGAAATAACTATTCTAGAAATGATGCATATCCTAGCAGAAACTTTGAACATTTTAGGACTCCTAGAAATGGCTTTCAACCTAGAAATAATTATTCTAGAAATGCTGCATATCCTAGAACAAATAGTAGGAGAAATGATTTTTATGAAATGCGTAATAATCATATTGTCGAAAGTAGAGTAAACAATTTTCGTCCGTCCAATTACTATCAACCTAGACGAATGCATAATCCAAATGTCATTTGTCATTATTGCAATCGAATTGGACATATTGCTCCTACTTGTTTCACTAGACATAGACACTTAAATGCATGTCAAGCACAACAGCATGTTACACCTAACTCTCAAGGACCCAAAACAGCTTGGGTACCAAAGACTCATTAATTTGTCTTGTAGGTATGTTTGAATGGATCAAGTGTACTTTGGTACCTTGATAGTGGATGCTCCAAACACATGACGGGAGACGAATCCAAGTTCCTTCAACTAGAACACAAGGAAGGAGGAAGCGTTATCTTTGGAGATAACAACAAGGGAAAAATTATCGGCATTGGATCGGTCGGTAAGGATGAACTTTCTTCCATTAAGCATATATTGCTAGTTAAGGGTCTAAAACATAATCTCTTGAGCATAAGTCAATTATGTGACAAGGGAAATCTTGTTTAATTTGGTTCAAATGAATGCTTAGTTTTTCGCCGTAGCGATTTTAAAATTATTCTTCGTGGTTTTAGAATGGATAACATCTATATGGTTGATCTCGAAAACTCTTCTTCTGAATATGTGAATTGTCTTATGAGCAAAGAAGATGATATGTGGTTATGGCATTGTAGAGTAGCTCACATCAACATGCATCTTTTAAACAAATTGGTTTCACAACATCTAGTTATGGTCTTCCAAATTTGATATTTGAAAAAGACTCTATTTGCGACTCGTGTCAAAAAGGAAAGCAAACAAAAGCTTCTTTTAAATCAAAAAATATTGTTTCAACTACTAGACCATTGCAACTTCTTCATATGGACCTTTTTGGACCATCTCGCATTGAAAGTCTTGGTAGAAATCGTTATGCTTTTGTTATTGTTGATGATTATTCTAGATTTACATGGACTCTATTTCTTGCTCATAAAAGTGAAGCTTTTCATAATTTTAAATATTTTCTTAAACGTGTTCAAAATGAAAAGGACACAACCGTCACTTCAATAAGTAAGTGATCATGGGGGAGAGTTCAATCACAATCTCTTCGCGGACTTTCGTGACGAACTCGGTATCGAGCACACCTTCTCTGCTCCACGCACACCACAACAAAATGGAGTGGTGGAAAGGAAAAATAGGTGTCTCGAAGAGATGGCTAGAACCATGCTCGATGAGGCTAAGATTCCCAAACATTTTTGGGCGGATGCCGTGAGTACCGCATGCTACATTTTAAATAGAGTAGTCATAAGGCCAATACTCATGAAAACTCCCTATGAACTCTATAAGGGAAGGAAACCAAACATCTCCCATCTTAGAGTATTCGGTTGTAAATGCTTTATTCATAACAATGGAAAAGACAATTTGGGAAAGCTTGATGCCAAATTCGATGAAGGAATTTTTATTGGTTATTCATCACGTAGCAAGGCATATAGGGTATTCAATAATAGAACCAAAACTGTGGAGGAATCCCCTCATATTGTATTTTCCGAAAATAATGCTCGCTTGGCGAGAAAGGATTCTGGTTTTGATCCTGCAGGTATCTTAAACTCAATAAGTCCTCAAGACAAGGTACAAGAGGAAACTCCTAAGGAAATTCAAGATGAAATCTTGGAGCAATTATCAGAGGAAGCGCCACAACTAGAAAAAGAAACGAAACTGCCACATGCATGGAGGACAATCAAAGACCATCCTCTTGAACAGGTTATTGGCGACATTGAACAACAGGTAAGTACTCGAAACACTATTAAGAACACCTTAGGACATACTGCTTTCGTTTCTCAAATTGAACCTTCAACCATCTCCGAAGCAATTGGGGATGAATTTTGGACCTTGGCAATGCAAGAGGAGCTTAACCAATTCGAACGAAATGACGTTTGGGATTTGGTGCCAAGACCCGAGAATCATACCATAATTGGTACGAAATGGGTTTTTCGAAACAAACTAGATGAAAATAGTGTAATCACTAGAAACAAAGCTAGGCTTGTAGCAAAAGGCTATAATCAAGAAGAGGGAATTGACTATGAAGAAACATATGCACCCGTAGCAAGATTAGAAGCTATTCGTTTATTGCTTGCTTTTGCCTCTTCTATGAATTTCAATTTATATCAAATGGATGTAAAAAGTGCTTTTCTAAATGGTGTTATTCAAGAAGAAGTTTATGTTGAACAACCCCCGGGCTTTGAAGATATTAAATCTACCAATCATGTTTTCAAACTTAAAAAGGCGCTTTATGGTCTCAAACAAGCTCCCCGAGCTTGGTATGAACGATTGAGCACATTTCTTTTGGAAAATGAATTCATTAAGGGGAAAGTTGACACCACTCTATTTGTTAAACATAAAAATAATGATATTTTATTAGTTCAAATCTATGTGGATGATATTATTTTCGGTGCTACTAACAATGTTTTGTGCAAGGAATTTTCTGAGTTAATGACAAGCGAATTTGAGATGTCTATGATGGGTGAGCTGACCTTCTTTTTGGGGCTGCAAGTAAAGCAAATGAAAGAAGGAACCTTCATTTGTCAAGCTAAATATTGCAATGAATTGCTAAAACGATTTGAAATGAGCAATGCAAAAGCAATGGCCACTCCCATGAGCACATCCGACCATCTAGACAAAGATGAGAAAGGTAAGGAAGTCGACACCAAGAAGTATCGAGGTATGATTGGATCTCTCCTTTATCTTACTGCTAGTAGACCGGACATCATGTTTAGCGTGTGCTTATGCGCTCGTTATCAATCATGTCCGAAGGAGTCTCACCTAACTGCGGTGAAACGGATATTGAAGTATCTTGTTGGTACTGTAAATGTGGGTCTATGGTACCCCAAAGGTTTTCATGCCAACTTGTTGGCTATTCCGATTCCGATTTTGCTGGATGCAAATTGGACCGCAAGAGCACTAGTGGCACTTGCCATTTGCTCGGTAGCTCTCTAGTTTCTTGGTTTAGCAAGAAACAAGTAAGTGTTGCGTTGTCCACAACCGAGGCTGAATATGTAGCCGCGGGGAGTTGTTGCGCTCAAATCCTTTGGATGAAACAGCAACTCTTGGACTATGGCCTAAGTATCGATCATATCCCTCTTAGATGTGATAATACTAGCGCCATATGCTTGACGAAGAATCCCGTTCTTCATTCAAGAACAAAACACATTGAAATTAGGCATCATTTTATAAGAGATCACGTTCTCAAAGGCGATTTCGAAATTGAATTTGTTGAGACCAAAGATCAATTGGCCGACATCTTTACAAAACCTTTAGAGAAAGAGTCCTTCCGAATTCGCAGTGAACTCGGGATTCTTGACTCCACGTTGATCTAAGTCATGCATTGCATTTTTCCTTTTACATGATTACTAACTTGAGCGTCGGAGGTGTCTAACGTATTTTTGCAGGTATCGCCCTAAAAGCAGGGGGAATTATAAAGACTGATGCAGAATAATCGGTTCCTCTTCAAAAAATAATCGATTTATCTTTATTATATAATCAATTATCAAGTATCAATAATCGATTATGTTAACATTACTTGCTTTAGTATCCCTTTTATGAAGTTGGAATTTTTTTTCAATAAACATGTTATTAATTATTTTGTTTTTGCTAGTGTCAAAAGGGGGAAGAATAAGGGCTATGCACTAATATTTATTGGCATAAATTGAGGGGGAATTCATATGTTGAGGGGGAACTAATTGCATGAACTAATTGCATGTCTTTACTTGTCTTGGATCGTCATTATGAATTACCTAATATGCATATCGCGATTAAGGTTTGCCATTATCAAAAAGGGAAAATTGTTGAAACACGTTCTCAAGGCATTAAACTAAATGTGTGTTCATATTTGCAGGTTTTGATAAATGACAAACGACGCGCAATTGACATATGACGAGGTCCAAGCACAAGTGCACAAATGTCACGTAACGAAGTTCAAGCACAAGACAAACAAAGATCAAGACTAAACAAAGTTATACATGAGTCGTTCTTTAATTGTGATCTTGATCCGACAACTTAACTCAAGACTTGGCTTCTCTCGTAAAATCATGTTTTATCAAATCATGCACATTTAATTTAGAGCAAAATGATTTTAAATCATGCATGCTTATTTTAGCAAAATGATTTTTAAACATGCCTCTAAAAATCTGGACAAAGATAATCGATTATGTACGTATGATAATCGATTGTGTTAAGGCAGCCGCAAGACAATCGATTGTGAACCTAATGACAATCGATTGTGTTAAGGCAGTGCCCATAAGATTTTTCAAAGCTACAAAATAATCGATTGTGAACCCTATGACAATCGATTGTGTTGAAGCAGTGACTATCAGATTTTTCAAAGATATAAAATAATCGATTGTGAACCATATGACAATCGATTGTGTTGAGACAGTGTCAATTAGATTTTTCAAAGACTGATAAATAATCGATTGTCCATATAGCATAATCGATTATGTAAATGACCGTTGCCAAAATATTTTCAAACTCCATCAGATAATCGATTATAGGATTTCAGTAATCGATTGTTTGAAGTAAAATCTGAAAAAGATTTTTTGAACGTTGCCAAGTAATCGATTGTATATCTCTGACAATCGATAGTTTTAAGTAAAATCTGGAAATGATTTTTTGAACGTTGCCAGTAATCGATTATATGGCGTAAAATCTGGGAATAATTTTTGGAACGATTGAAAATTAATCGATTGTGCTGAGTAGACAATGGATTGTCATAGCACAAAATCAGCAATTCTTAATGGCAATTAGGCAACGGTAATGCATGGTTTTGACACTATAAATACATCTTCAAATCAGTCTTACAAATACAACAACTGACAATATTATTGCTAAAGCTTGCATACTCTCTTATTCATCATTTTCTATTCATTATATAAGTTTTTGAGAGCCAAATTGTTGACGAAAGTTGTTGCGTTCTTGAGCGTATTTATTTTACTCATATCTACTCTTAAGGAGAGTCTTGTTTTGAGTGCAAAGTATTTTTATACACTTGAAAGGAAAGTTGTTCCCTTGTATTGTAAGAAGGAACGTTGTGATTCCTTTGGTTGAAGTCTTGAAGTGTTGTATCTTCGAGCAAAGGTTGTTGAGACTTGTGTGACTCAAGTTCTCAGGTTCTAACGGTTTGTTGAGCACCCGTAAGCTTAACAGTGTTAGTGGAAATCTCGAGAGAGTCTCTCGGGGACTGGACTAGCCACGGGTTGTGGTGAACCAGGATACATCGGTGCGTTCGTTCTTTATTATTTACTTATCGCACTTATTTCATTCCTGCAATTTTTAAATTCCGCAAGTTTACGCTATTTTTTATTATAACGCTATTCACCCCCCTCTAGCGTTAAGCGTATGTTCTAACAACAGTATGTTCTCAAGTGGACCTTGGGATCCCTTGTACCATGAAACATCTTGAACTTGGGAGGTTTTTACGCCCCGGGCAGTTCGACATTGGGTTATATGCACAGATCTTCATAGTTTAACCCCTCAATTCCCTTACTATCTTCAATGTCTTGAATTCTGCAAGTCAACCTTTTAAGCTCTTCAGCCAAATTTCTTATGAGCAAGTCCTTATCATTTGACTCAGGTGTGCTTGAGATGGTCTGGGTAGAGTGTAGAATAGTCTCCACATAGATGGGGGTATTATGTTGGGTGTGTCAATGGCTATTTGTGGAGTTTTAGATTTCTGGGATGATCCACGAGTGTTATTTGAAGTATGCAAGGTAATGCAGCGGTGGTGAGGAGCGTGATGGTTTTTCTTCTTTGGGATATTTTGTGGAGGTGCATGATTCTAAGTATTTGGGAAATTAGCATCTTGAGTGGTGAGGATAAATGACAAACTCGCCAAATTCCGGACTTGATCAAGTTCTTCCTGAAATTTCAATAACTTATGTTCTAGTTGGGATGCATTTTTCTTAGGAACCAGAGCACCATGAGTGACCTCTAACCATTCAGTTGAGTTGTCCTAGTCTTCCATCTTTCCTTTGTTTTTGTGCCTAACAGGACTGGGAGGAAGAGTAGGCTGGAGGGCCCCAAGATCTCATAAAATATGATGATGTTGCTAGAATTCATGAACTAACCTTTGGGGAGGGGAATAAACAAAAAGTAAAAACAAAAAGATAACAAGTTAGTAAGGATCATTAGAAAAATGTTGCGATATTTAAACACATAGTGCTGAAATATAAAGCGTGTCCTAATTTTGGGGCCTCATTGTGCTCGAGGTAGGCCTAGCGACAAATTAATTTGGAGTACTTAAAATGATAAATGCCTTATTTTATTGATAAAAAGTAGACGAATCCCAAATCGACACTAAAAGAGTAAGAAATTAAAAATCACTAGTGGTCATTGGCCTTATTACATTTTATAAAGCGGGAATGAAAATTCCTATTTATTTGCTCCCAGAAGGACCTTCCCCAGACTCGACATCATTGGCTCCGTCCAAAAACTTCCCTAGCTCGCGCAGTCCTAGTAGCAAGTAATCTCTGGCCAGATGTCCGCCTTCATTTCCTTCAGCAATCCGCCAGTCTTCGACCCTCTTAAGAAATTTCTTTTCCAAATCTACTATACCTCGCTCCAAATAGACCAAACACTTATTGGCGCTAACGGCCATATCCTTCCATTCTTTGATTAGTTTTTGATTGGCTTCCTGTATCTCACGATGCTCGCTTTTGAATTGTCGGATTCTCTTGCACAGATGGTTGTACTTGACCTGTGCTTCGGCCTTTTCATCTATGATCCGGTTACCTCGAACAACCTGGTTGACCCATACCATTATGATTATCCTCCAACAAACTGAATAATAGAGGTCACAACCCGCATGGTATCTATCTGGTTCAATAGAGTCTGCTCCCGTGACAATCTTGCAATTCCACATATGATGAGCCTGGAGCCTGTAAAGGCTATCGTCATTTTGAGAATCAGCCCGAAAGTGACTCATCTTGTTGACCCTTGGTATAACCTGCTTCCTACCTGCTTGTCTCATAACCCGAAGAAGTGCGTATGGATACGTTCCTCTTAAGGTGATCAGTATTAGGAAAGGTGCGTCCCTTGATCGGACGATGAACTCCTAAGTTATGAACCACTTGAACATCCATTGTACTTGGTTCTCAGTCAGATTTCGAAGAGTAAGACCCATTCTTTAGCATTCTCCGGTTGGGCGAACATGTTGGGCATGTAATTCATTCGCTTTGGGTGATGAAAAGCGATATGATCATCCCAGTCCCTACGATGGATTTCCTGTCGGTATTCGCATTTTTGAAGATGTTCCATGAGCCAGAGTAGAAGTAGTAGATTACAACCCTCAAGCTGTTAGGCTCTTTGCTAACACTTTTCTAGGGCTCGATACATTTCTGCAATGATCATTGGTACGAGACTGAATGGTTGTCTGTCAATTCCCTCCATTAGAGTTTTGGTGACCATGGCTAACCTGGTATGGATCCTTGCTTTCTTCATGTGAAATACTATCATCTCCAAGAAACAGAACATGAAGACAAATACCCTTCGGTGAATATGTCCCAATGATTTAATGGCGAACTCATCAAGATAAGTACGGTAAGATTTGTTGTGACCGTACCTCTCGTACAAGTAGTCAAAAGGAGTGTACGAATCTTTCAAACGTGTCAAGTCTGGATTCTTCTTTAGACCTATCATTTTGAGAAAACCTCTATCTTTGCTGTTTTTCGGCATTAATAAACCCGGAGTTTCCAACGGTATACCAGCTAGTCCTCCTATTTCCTCAGTAAGGGTGTCATCTTAATGTATCCGAAGTGGGACACAGACATATGGAAATCCCAAAATAGATTAGAAACTTCTATGATTTTGTTGTTGGGTTGAATTTCCAAGGGAGAAGGTAGGTTTCCCAGATATTTTCGGACGAGAGTCCGATCACTAGAGTGAAAATTCTTCGACCAGCTTAGAAGTTTGGGGTGGATATTGGTGACCATACCAAATTTGGGAACTTCGTGCCTTATGTTTCTACAAAACAAAGGGTAAGGCCCTTACCTCCACCAGACTCGACTACAAAATATCAATTATTGGCATAGAAGCATTTAGTTCACCAAATAAATGCACAGAACGTGGTAGTGTCCGTTAGGTTTAGGAAAACCTAGTGAACTTTGGGCAAGGCTATCTTAAAGAGTCATTATGCAGATAACATAGTTGACTCAGCTAGGTTTGACCATGATGCATGCACAATTAAAGAGAGTGCAACCTTTAGTGTACAACTCAAGAGGGAAAGGCGTGGAACCGTCGACTACACCATTGATCAACTGGTTTTACCACAAATATGCCTTTGTCAGATTTTGGGGGTGATAATAAGGAAGAGTGCAACCACTAATTATAAGCGTTGCTATAGTATTTTGTTTGGCACGAGTGGAATATGATGTTGAAAACATACAGTTGCAATAACTAAAACAAGTTGTCACGTATTTGCATGTTCATAAGATAATAATTACAATAATTTGAAACACTAATAAAGGAATACAGTAAAAGAGATAAAGGAACAAAAACCAAGTCAGTTTCGTAGTAGAAGACATAATTAAATGCATAAAGGGATTAGACAAATAAAGACATATAATAAATGTAAAGAAATAGTAATAGCTTGAAATGGTAAAAGCCTAAAAGATATCCTTAGTAGAGTCCCCATACTGCCGTGCGCCTTTTTTCTCGTGAAATCAGGTTTTTGACATTCTGGAGAACAACTCGTTCCCGTTTGGGAATTAGGTTTTTTGGAATTGAAGAGTCGCCACCTAATGATTATAGTGCATTAGGACACTAAGAAGAGTTCAATTTAGATAATCAGAGATTGAGTAAGGGCTTGAAATTATCCCAAGGGGAAGGTGTTAGGCACCCCTTAAGATCCACTATGTGGTTTCCAGCCAAGATATTATTGTGACTTAAATGCAAATAACACATAGGCAAGTAAGAGTTCCATATAAGAGGGGATTTTCATGTAATGGTCACAAATAAACAAAATAAACAAGAACTAAAGAGAATTGATTTTTCTTTCTTAGAAGAGATGATTTCAAAAGATTTACAAGAAACAAAGAACAAAGGGGAGAGGTCGTACGTTTATTAATAAATGAATCACGTCAATGAAACACCCAGTAATCACTCCTCAGAGAGAGGCTACCCGTGGTATAAACGCACCAGTCATCATATCCATATCAACCCTTTCCCACCCCATTTAAGGCATGAAAGCACGGAATGGTCTCATTTACTTATTGCATGCTATTATCCGCCCTAATCCTATCAGTCCCGGAGGTAATTGGGACTACTAGTCCTAAGGGGAGGAATGTTTTGGCTTATTTGTGGTTTCAAAAGGTAAATATACTAAGGCAACAAACAAAACATATATAGCAGGTTTTGGGGAGCATATGAACAAATAAAAGGCTTAGACAGACCTCCTTTAAACCAAGAAAACACATAGTTTAGCATGCCTTGCACATACTGTTTAAGGTCTAATTAAAACTTAAAGATTTGAGGCAGACTAATTTATTACATAGTTCAGATAAGAAGCCTCAATCAAGCCTGCCTGCTGGTTGTAACATATAAAATCTAATTTTAGTTTATAAGTTATCATATGACTTGCCTAAGTGTTGGACAAAAACATGTAGGCATGATATCTACTATTCCTGAAGCAAATTGATTACAGGCTACTTTAAGAAAAGTTGCCAATTAAAAGTTAGTCTAGAAGAGCACAAGTTCTACCTTGGTGATACATTATGACTACTAGTTTTGGACTTATGAGTGAGTGAATGGATTCAAATTTTATTAACTCCAAAAGGCATGCTTTCTACATGTTTGTCGACTTCACAACACATTAATAAACATAGTAAAAATGTAGAAAATCATGTAGGCATGACATCTACATGATGGGTTTTATATGAACATGACGTCTGATTGTATTTTGGTTATTAAGACCTATAAACATGTTTTCCTAGTTAGAAATATATATGCAAGAATCAGAAAGGACCTATAGACATATTTTCTATATGCATGTGCATCCTATAGACATGGTATCTTATATGAGAATGCTGCAATCACTAGTCTTATAGGCAGGTTGTCTACATGAGAATGCAGAAATCCTATAGACATGTTAGCTATATAAGACTGCAAAAATAAGAAATCCTATAGACATGTTAGCTAGATGAGAATACAGAATTCTTATAAACATGATAGCTATATATGAGAATATTGAAATTCCTATGGGCATGGTATCTACCCTTTTTACCATATATAATTGCCCTTCACTTTTTACTATCCATCCCCGAGAGTTTTATTACATAGTTATTAAAACCCGAAAAAGAAAGCAAAGTATGGAAAAATACATTAGAATCTAAAAGTACAACCAAGGAAAGCTTGATTCAAACATCTTGTCTGAAGCATGACATAAACCAACTCTGAGAGATCAGATTCAAATCCTTTCTCCAAATTGGGGTGTGTCAAAGTTCCGTAAGAGTCTCATATGAACTCCGAGTGGTGCTTACATCCAAATAGATTACCAGATTAAGCCATAGTGCAGTGTGGAGGGGCCAGCCCTAAAGTGTCCAAGTTCAGAAGGAACTCAAGGTCACAAGGCAAGGCTCACAAGTGGGGGAGGGGGTAAAACTTAAGAACTAAGAGAGAGTGCAAGTGCAGAATTATTAAAAGTGGGAAGGGGAAGGGGAGCAGTCCATACACACATAGGGAGGTAGGGAATGGGGAATTGCAAGAAGCAAAGAGCACACTAGTGGGCATATCCTACAATAAGGGATGTTGGCATACTCATGAGTTTGTTTAGAACACGCTGTTTAGAGCTTAGGATTCGTTAAGGGATCAAATTCAATCCACAGACAATAACTTACATATTGCCATGTTTTGAACTGCAACTCAAACACAATAGGGAGATAGTGAATATGGAGTCATAGAAGAAACAAGTAAAAGTAAATAAAAATACTAGTTTAAGTAGTTAATTCTGCAAAAGTAGTAAAGTAGACATAGATGAAAAAACTGTAAGTAAACACATTGTAGTGATGCTGAAGTTATATTAGGACGTACCAGTTTAAAAAAACAAATAGGAAAAGCAGAAGTCTTGTGAAAATTATAGTACAGACAAGAAGGGAGAATTCTATTATGTGAGAGTGAGAATTCAGAGATTGTGAATTGTATAGTGAAGGATTTTTAAATCGTCTCTGTTGTGTGTTAAAAAGCCATGCATTTATAGTGTAAAAATCATGAGGAAATAAGGTAAGAAAATAGTTGAAGAACTGATTGTCAATCAATTACACAAGACTCTCTTTAATTAAGGGATTCAGATTCAAACAGGTATAAACTAATTAAGGAAAGAAATTAATCAAACACTTTTTGCAAAGTAGGAAATTAGGGGTTAGTACATAAAAGTTATTTAAGGACAGTGTTTTGAAATACATGGTTTTGCGCAAATAAGGTAAGAAGATCAATTAACAACCAGTAAATAAAATGATCTGAGATTTTGTATGAATGAACCAAGTTAGAAAAGATGATGAAGGGTTTTAATTAGGTGGAGTCACAGAGAAAATCAGTAAACGATGGAAAAAATCAACAACAACAACAACAACTACTACCCAGTTATCCCACCAGGTGGGGTATGGGGAGGGTAATATGTAGACGAGCCTTACCCCTGCCCGTAAGGGCAGAGAGGCTGTTTCCAAACGACCCTCGGCGTGTAGGATAAAAAGAGGGAAAGCTGCATTACGAAAACAAAGGTAAAATTAGAAACACAAGCAAAACAAAACAAAATAATAAAGCATAGGTACTCCTGCAATAATAATGTAAGTACTCATGAAAACATAAGCAACATAAATACAGTCGCATGCAATAATGCAATAATAACAAACAGTAACTACCATATTAACAACCATATGGAGACATAAGCTAAAACACTAATCACCTATGGGTAACCCTACTATCCCACACCCAACCCTGAGAGATGCGAAAGAAGGACTCTAGGAGCCCCTAGCCTACAATCCTGATTCTAGACCTCCAAACGCCCCTATCAAGGGTCATGCCCTCGGTAACCTGCAATCTGGTCATGTCCTGCCTAATCACCTCTCCCTAATGCTTCTTAGGCCTCCCTCTCCCTCGCCGACCACCAACAATCTCCAGCCGCTCGCAGCTCCTCACCGGGGCATCGAGGGCCCTCCTCCGAACATGCCCGAACCACCTCAGTCGCGCTTCTCGCATCTTCTCGTCCACCGGGGCCACCCCTACCTTCTGTCGAATAGCTTCATTCTTGATCTTATCCACCCTGGTGTGCCCACACATCCACCTAAGCATCCTCATATCCGCAACCTTCATTCTCTAAACATGCGAGTTCTTCACGGGCAAGCACTCCGCCCCATATAACATCGCAGGCCTACCACGGCTTTGTAGAATTTCCCCTTGAGTTTGTGTGGAATTTTCTTGTCACACAGGACCCCTGAAGCGAGCCTCCACTTTGACCACCCCGCTCCAATCTGATGGGTGACGTCCCCGTCAATCTCTCCGTCCCCCTGAATCACTGACCCAAGGTATCTAACACTGTCCCTCTTGGCGATGGCCTGATAACCAAGCATCACTTCCCCGCCTACCCCACTCGGCCCGTCGCCAAACTTGCACTCCAGATATTCTGTCTTAGATCTGCTTATTTTGAAACCCTTAGACTCGAGGGTCTGTCTCCATATCTCCAACCTTTAACTAACACCGGCCCTCGTCTCGTCTATCAATATTACATCATCAGCAAAGAGCATACACCAAGGCACATCCCCTTGGATATGTCGGGTTAGAGCATCCACCACTAAGGCGAACAACAGGGGGCTCAGCGCCAATCCTTGATGGAGCCCCATTACCACAGGGAAATGGTCTGATTCGCCCCCCACCGTCCTAACCCTAGTCTTAGCTCCATTGTACATGTCCTTGATTACTCTGATATAGGCTTCTGGAACACTCTTCGCCTCCAAGCACCTCCATAGCACCTCCCTCGGGACCTTGTCATACGCCTTCTCCAAGTCGATAAGCACCATATGAAGGTCCTTCTTCTTATCCCTGAATTGTTCCGCCATCCGCCTGACTAGGTGAATCGCCTCTGTGGTAGAGTGACCCGGCATGAAACCGAACTGGTTCTCAGATATAGTTGTCGCCTCCCTCACCCGCGCCTCAATCACCCTCTCTCAAACCTTCATCGTGTGACTTATCAATTTGATGCCCCTATAGTTGTTGCAGCACTGGATATCCCCTTTGTTCTTGTACAAGGGCACCACTGTACTCCACCTCCACTCATCCGGCATCCTTTTAATCCTGAAGATCGCATTGAACAGCCTAGAGAGCCATTCCCCTCCAGCTCTACCCATGCACTTCCAGAACTCCACCAGGATCTCGTCAGGCCCAGTCGCTCGACCCCTACTCATCCTACGCAACGCCCCTAAGACCTCCTCCACCCTAATGCGCCTGCAGTACCCAAGGTCTCTATGACGCTCTGAATGCCCCAACTCCCCTTGCTCTATGCTCCTATCCCCCTCCTCGTTAAGAAGATCTCAAAAGTACGCCTGCCACCTCTGTTTGATTTGCGATTCCCCCGTCAGAACTCTACCATCCTCGGCCTTGATACACCTGACTCGGTCTAGATGACGGGCCTTCCTCTCCCTTGCTTTAGCCAACCGGAATAACTTCTTATCCCCACCCCTCTCCCCTAGATCCTCGTACATGCGACCGAACGCCGCGTTTTTAGCTTCCGTGACTGCCATCTTAGCTTCTCTTCTCGCCTCCCTGTAAACCAACCTGTTCGCTCTCCCTCGCTCGTGCTCCCTGCCAACCTAGCGAACGCCGCCTTCTTCACCTCCACTTTTCCTTTGACTACCCCGTTCCACCACCACTCACCCTGATGTCTGCCTGAATATCCCTTAGTTACCCCGAGCACGTCCCGTGCAGCCCCCCTAACCAAGTTCGCCGTCACTGTCCACATGGCGTCCGCTTCCCCATAACTACTCCAAGCTCCGCCCTCCACTAACCTCTTCTCCAACTCCTGTGCATTCTCCTTAGACAAAGCTCCCCATCTAATCCGCGGCTGACCCTGCGCGCCCCTCCGCTTCTTTTTCACCCAGAGATTGACATCCATCACTAAAAGTCTATGAAGAGTCGAAAGAGACTCTCCCAGAATAACCTTGCAGTCCTTGCACAAGCTCCTATCGCTCCTACGGATGAGAATGTAGTCAATCTGAGTCCTCGCCGCCGAACTCTTAAAGGTGACCAAATGCTCCTCCCTCTTCCGGAATGTCGAGTTCGCAATCAGGAGCTCGGAAGCCCTGGCGAAATCAAGCAGCGAAGTGCCTCCTCCGTTCCTGGCACCAAAGCCAAAGCCCCCGTGCACCTCATCATACCCACCAGCCTCAGCCCCAATATGACCATTAAAGTCCCCTCCAATAACTAACTTCTCAGACTGGGGGATACTCCCCACCAACTCATCCAAGTCCTCCCAAAAGCGCCTTTTAGCCTCCTCGTCTAAGCCTGCGTGCGGCGCGTAAGCGCTGACGACGTTGAGGACTCCGCCCCCAATAACCAGCTTAATAGACATTAACCTATCATTCACTCGCCTAACCTCAACCACGGACTCCCTTAGGTCCCTATCAACCAAGATTCCCACTCCATTCTTACCCCTCTCGAGCCCAGTGTACCACAGCTTATACCCATCAGCATCCCGCGCCTTTGTCCCTTTCCACCTAGTCTCCTGGACGCACGCTATGTCAACCCTTCTCTGCTGAAGAACCTTTGCCAACTCAATAGACTTACCCGTCAGAGTGCCTATGTTCCAAGACCCAATCCTTAATCTATGTGCGTCCACCGCCCTCTTCACACCCTTACCTCCCACCCTGCCCGTAGTGCCACCCCCTGCTCCCCTACTCACCCCTACTACCACCCCCACCCCCTGAGGACATGACCTTACGCTATCATCCCCCGCCGCGGCCACTATCCCACCAACCGATATGGGGTACAATGGCACACACACGCACTATAACGAAAAACGCAAATGTAGCAAACTAGATAACAACTAACTCGATATGCTATCTAAAATACGAAAACGATACGTAAAAAGATGCACAATGTAAACAAGGGAGCAGGAGGTACCAACTCCCGATGGAAAAACCTGAAAGTGTGCTTTGAGGCGTTAAGAAGTAAGCTTAAACTAGTTGCAAATTTGAAAACCATCTAGAGGGAAACTCATAATATATAAAGAGAATGTAAGCATGTTAAATATGAAAGAAAATTTGTCATGTCATTATGACATTAGTAGAAAAATCCAGTGTAGAAGAGTTTAGTAAAAGGGTTAGAATCACATGAAAACAAGGAAGTCAAAAACTCAGTTCAGAGACCCGAAGTTGGTCTGAGAAAGCTAGGAGTTCTAGAAATAAAAACCTTAGTTCAATCACATCACATGATCAAACTTGGCAAAATCCCCAAATTCTAGGGTTTCCTCCTTGAGTCAAGTACAGAGATGAGAAGGCAAGTAGTCAAAACAAGCTCAAAGGCATCAGAGAAGAACTGAAACCTCTTGCATGCTTCTATCAGCAAAAGAAACCCATGAGAAAACATGATATCAAAATAACAGGCAGAACGCAGTAGAAGCAATAAAAGGAAAATAAGGAAACATACTGATAGGAATAGTAGTAGAAGCATGCTTAAGAAGATCTTTTAGAAGAAACTTAAACAAGGTTCAGTAGAAGGAAAAAATAGTAAAAACACTTAAGAACATAGTAGAAAAAATATATTTGGCGTAACATAACAGATCATGGTAGAACAAAATACCAGAACATAATTTAGAAAATACAAGAAAAGAACGTGCAAGAACGGGGTATAGAAAACACAATAGAAGAACATACGTGGTAGAAGAAAACATAAGAACAAGGTAGAAAAGCATACGAGACCATAATGTAGGAAAACATAGTAAGAAAAACATATAAGAACGTGATACAAGAACATAGTAGAGACAAATACACATGAATGAAAAAGAAAAATCATACAAACACATAAACACTTTTCAGAAAACCCTAGATCGAAAAAGAAAGGTTTTTGAAAGTAATATTTAAGAAAAGTTAGGGAAATCTTTGAAAACTCAAAGAAAGCATAAGTATAAAAATAATATAAAGAAATCGGAGGAAAACCTCAAAGGTTAGGGTTTCAAAAGAACCCCAGAAATGAGAAAGGATTTGAAAGGTCATCAATTGGAGTCGGAGAGGTCAGGACTAGGCTCAAACAAACATGGTACGTCGGAGCAAGGACGGAGATGCCACTGAGACCTTGAATCGATGTGGTCTGGGTTCAACCCTTCATAGTCAGGCCTCGAATCTTCAGGTATCAGGCACGTAAGAGTACCAGGAGTTAGATGTAAGACTCCTATAGATTTGATGGCCATAGATTCCAGTGGTTTTTAGGGTGGAGGTTGCTAGGGCTAGAGAAGGTTTGATAGAATGAGAGGGTTTCAGAGGCGGCTAGTTAGGTGAAATGGTTTAGGGTTAAAGGGTGTTGGTGGATTAAAAAAGGAAAGGAGGGATCGTGTCCGTTGATCATTTTTATCAACGGCCTGGATTTATTGCGGAGCCGGGCTGGTTGGATCAAATTGGATCAAGGGCGGGTAGTTTAGGAATTGGGCTGCTCCATCAAAAACTGAAATTAGGGTTAATTGGGGGGCTATAACTGAAATAAAATCATACTAGCATTTAAATAGCCATTTTCCCCTTTTTATTTTATTAAAATAGTAAAATGATTTCTGACCACAAAGTAAAGGTACTAAAGTAATTAATAATATACAAATATTAAATTTAAAATAGTGAAATCAATTTTATAATTATAAATGCAATTAAATCTTAAAATAGACTAAAATTGTAATTATATGCACTTTAATTTTAAAATACTCAACTAAGTTGTAAAAAATGTGCAAAAATTATCTTAGCTATACTTTTGGTATAAATATGAAAATGAAATAAATGAACCAAAAAAAATGATAAGTTAAGGAATAATTATTGATTTTTATTGATAAAATAGGGCAATAAATTGATTTAAAAATCTTTTAAAAATTAGAGGAAACTAACAAAATATTTGGACATACTCATATATGCATACATATGCTATTTGAATGTACTTTGCATGTAAAAATAAATAGGAAAAAATTGGGTATCAACAACTTATACGCATCAATCTTCTTCACTCATACTCCATAACTGTCTAGACTACCTAAAACCTTCTTTATTGTTCTTCAACCCTTCTTTAGCTTCCTACAAATGAAAATATTTTCCTTCATACATAAAATATAATGGCTTATTATTTAAAGAACACCAGCTCTTCAAAGAGCAGGAGCAAAGCCGAGAATGCTGCTCCTCCAACAGTGGGTTCCATCATCCCTAGAAGTCTTGTTATGAAAAAAGACTTCGAAGAGAAATTCCCTTCGGCTAAACCTTGCATATTTGTCGTGTGCAGATACCCTTCTTCCATCTATCCTTCCAGTAATTCTGTTGTGAAGGAAGATCATTTCTTCCATGATTTTGACATTATTTCTCCCGATCTAATAGAGCGAGTAACCCTACCCAAGGAGGGTTTTACATATTTTTATGTATCCCTTTACTTTGGGTGCATTTTCTTTGAGTGGAGAGCTTGAATCCGTTATTGCGAAGTTCTATCTCCACTACCAGGTGTGTTTGGCACAAGTAAGTCCTTATGTGTCAAGTACAATTGCTATTTGGCGTTTGTGCCAAGAGACAGGAGAGGAGCTATTCTTAGCTCATGTGATGAATCTCTATTCCCCCAAAGTCTTCCAGGGGGATTGATAAACTTCAACAAATGCAGTCACCATACTTTATTATCTAGCATGGATGATGACAATGAATGTGTGTGGATGGAACAGTTCGTTGCAGTTGCCACCAGTTATATCATTATGTCAATGGGTTCATCCTTTCTAGCATTATGGAACAACACTCGTAAGCTCCTTATTAATACTTATTATATTAGAAATTCCTTCATATCTGGACTGATCCTTCTTTTTGTGCCTGTTTCAGCAACTCAGTATGTTCCACCTAGGGTTGAAGGTTTGGCCTAGTGGGTCTAAAAGATCTTGGACGTTACTACGCCTGAAATCCGCACATGGAAAGAACTGGCCCTCAAATATGGGTGGAAGGCCAAAAATCATACTAACTTAGAGTCACATCTTTTTACTTTCTATGCGAGGAAATTGATTGATCCTCTTTTCCCTTTTTTTCTGGAAAAGGTCTACCTCCGAGCACGGTTGTCATCCCCGAAGAAAATGTTTTGTCTGATCCTATTGACGTGGCAATGATGCTTCAGGAGGCGCTTACTCAAAGTGGTGTCTCTGGTCTTGGTTTGGCTACTGTTTCTTCACGGAGTCCCCGTCCAGAGGATAAGCAATCGAAAAGAAAATGCTCATATGCGGTCAGGGAAAGAATAAGAGGGTGAAGACTGCCTTCCCACGAGTCATCTATGGATGTTGTAGTGACTAGCCCTTCTCCCGGGCCAATCATAGATACTGTGATGATCGACAATGATGGAGAATCTAGTAATGGGGAAGCTTCTCTACATAGAAGGTAACGATCCTCATCAACTCAACAGAATGCATAACCTGTTTAGTTAATTACACCAATAGAGGATGATGTCTCGGCACTTTGGGGGGAGTTTGAGATGGTAGAAAATGCCAACTCCTGTTTCCGGGTTCCAATCGTTGTGCTCAGTATTACGGAACTGAGAACCGAATCTCCGATATCTTCGGTTGGCAAGCAACCAACAACTAGCACTGCATTTGTCATGGCTGTTTCTTATCCTTCATAGCCATCAGCTTTATCTTCTTCTTCACTAGCTCTTCCATCAGCAACTGCTACATCATCTCCACCGGCCGCATCTGTCCAAGAAGGGGGTGTTCCTTTTCCCTAGTCCCAAATTCATGGGAATTTGGGGCAAAATTATACTGCTCCCACTAAAGATCCGCAAAGGAGGAGGACTTGCTATACTGGTTAGTAGAACATGATTATTGTATGAAGCCTTTGGTTTTAGAGAAAGATTGATCGGAAGAGTGTTTGTTGAACAATTCCATGCACAATGCTGCAGCAGTACATTCTTTACTTCCTTTGTTATTTATTCTACTTTTTCCTAAAAGTATCTTGAGTTTGCCTTTCTTGCTTTGTAGGCCAACTTTCTTGCTTCCGAAAGCCTCCAACGGTTGATTCGGGAAAAAATAGAACTTACCTCCACATGGGATCATCTTTTGAATGAGCTGAAGCAAATTGTCGCTCATCTCTCAGAATTGGAAGACGAAGCTGCTAAGGCCATTATATAGGAGGCTCGTTTGCACCAAAGCAAGCAAGAAGTGGTAACCATTAGCGAAGATATTGGCCCACCGAGGGTTAAATTTGACAAAGCCAGGGCCAAATGGGCTGAAGTCCATAATATCGTTCTTGCTCCAACCGACTGCAAGACTGCCTCTGCTGATAGATTGACCAACTTGGAGGTATCCTTGAACTCCAAAGTTTAAGAGCTTGCTGTTATGGGGGGTGAAATATGCCCAGTATGAGGAGAAGTATAAAAAGACTATCGAGTGTAATAGGCTCTTTAGCTCAACTGTATGTGACCTTGTTGTTAGTATTTGGTCTATTAGATTAGCCAGATAAAATCCTACTACCGAGTTAGCCCAACTCAAAGAAGAACTTAAGCACTAAGCGGCTTCCTTCGTTGTTGAGAAAACTTACATTATGTATAACATGAGGAGAAACATTGGAAGATGCCAAAGGTAGTATCGTAAACTTTAATACTGAAATTGCTAAGGCTCGTGAGCTTGATTCAGTTGCTTAAGGGATCTACCACATGGTCTAATGCTTCCGGTTCTTCTGGTTCTGGTACCGAAACTTCAGAAAATGAATGGGAAACGAAAGGAGAATACGTTGACGGCGAAACTACTAAAGGCCAACATGTTCAGTCATTGGCAGATCTACGTAGTTCCCCTGGAGGCGTTGACACTTCTCTTCTTCTGGGTTCCAGAAAGACAGCAGTTAAGCTTTCCCTTCTTTTCCCAAATTTTGTACCTGTGACATTTTGGCATGTTTATTGTAAATAATAACATCTTTTTTCTCAAGAATTGCATGAGTCTTTATGCATTCTTTCATTAGAACATTTATGCAAGTTTTAACCTTTGCAATCTTTTATGCTTAAGTGTTTTGCTCAAATTTTATTGTTTGCGTCTGATTATGTAAGGCCTTGGATGTATACGTCTCCTGTTCAGTATGGCACTAACATCTGAAGTACCTTTTTAAATTTCAAATGATAAAGTCAATTCATTCTTCAGACAAGAAACAAGATCAAAATAAAAGGACTTCACTTTATTCCTTTCAATTTCAAAAAGTACAAAAGCATTCGTTATGCTAAAAAGAAATTGCCATTTATTGCAGCTAACTTGTACAACTAATTTTCACTGGACTGAACGCAAATTCCCCGATCCCAATAATGAAACTATATTTTTGGTTTTGTTTCTCGGTTGACGTGGTAGTTATTGTTGGCGTATCCTCATATCATCCCCTTAGTGTTCAAAAGCAAAGAATGCAAATTGGAATACTAGGAATCTTGCACCTTCGAGGATCCCACTAATGAATTTCTGGACAATCTTCTTTTCGGTAACAAACTTCACTTCCTCTTAGGAATCTATGCTATCGAGCAAAAGACTATCTAACAATCCTCTAATAGTTTGCACTTGTGAATTATCGGATAACCTTTGTTTGATAGCAAACGTATTTTCCCAGTGGGAATTATATTATCGATCCAAAGATTATCTAACCGCCCCGAAGTGTCTCTACACTTGTGTGCCTAGTTATTAAAGGTCTTATTACTCCACGTGAAACCTTTTTTGTAGTATGCTTTCTGTTGATGCCTTGTTTAAATTCTTGCATGAAAAACCTAATAGGAATAAAGCTAGATGGAAAAAAAGACTGCAGCACATACTATCAATACGGATGATGTTTGTCAGTAATAATATCTCTTGAGATATGCCACATTCAAATTTCTTGGCAACTTTTTTCCATTCCGGTTCTCTAACCGTACGAACATTTCGCGGTGACAACTGGACCAGATAAGGGCCTTCCCAGGTTGGGCCTAACTTCCCTGCGTTGATTTCCTGGGTGTTCTTGAGTTACTTTTCTTAAAACCAAATCTCCCACTTTAATATAACGAAGGTTGACTCTTCAATTGTAATATCTTTTCATTCTCTACTTTTTTGCCTCCATCCTAATATGAGCCAAGTCCCTGTGCTCGTTGAGTATCTCAAGTTGACCAATATGGCTCGTTGTTTGCTTCTTCGCTTTCCTGGAAATACCTCAAGGTAAGCTCCCCTATTTCCACCAATATTAAGTCTCCTACTCTGTACACAAGGGAAAAGGGAGTTTCCCACGTGCTCGATTTGGCCATCATTCCGTATGCCCATAAAACTCCGGTAGTCCTAAGGCCATTTACCTTTAGCCGTTTCCAACATTTTCTTGAGGTTTTGTATAATCACTTTGTTCGTTAGCTCTATTTGACCATTTGCTCTCCGATAGTAAGGTGAAGATGTGATATCTTTTTTTTGTCAGATCTTCAAGGAACTTTGTGATCTTTGCGTTGATAAATTACAGCCCATTATTGCATGATCTCTTTTGGTATTCTGAACCTATAGATTATGTTCTTCCACGAGAAATTCATCACTTCAAGTTATCTGATATTCTGATAAGTGCCTACTTCCACCTACTTAAAAAAATAGTTAGTTAAAATCTAAGGAAATCTTACCTTACAGAGAGCCGACAATAATGGTCCGACGATGTCTATCCCCCACTTTATGAACGGCCATAGAGACAAAAGTATAGTGGTTCTTCCAGTTGATGTACAACGGTGTGTAGCGTTGGCATTTATCGCATTTTTGTACGAAAGATTTGGTGTCTTGTTCCATACGGGGAAAATAATATCCTGCCCTTACCAGCTTTAACACTAAAGAGTCTGCGCCCAAATGGCTTCCGCATATCCCTTCGTGGACTTCTCGCATAATGTAATTAGATTTGGATGCTCCAAAACATCGTACCAGCATGCCTTGGAAGAATTTTCTCTACAATTTGCCTCCTTTGAAGCTATACCGTGCTGCTTTATCACGTAGTTCCCGGGATGCCTTGAAATCATTGGGCAATTTCCCATGCTCGGGAGAAGCGATGATCTCATTCTTCCGGTCCAAGACCAAACAGTAGGCAAGTAAATAAAAAGAACACTTTGATTTAAATATATCTAAATTCGTGATGAGTCCGCAAAGCAATTTTGAAGCTGCAACTTGCATTACTACCCTAAGGATTCTGAAAGGTCAATTCTTTTTCATTTCTCACCCCCACTATTGATGGACTACCCATACCCACTAAATTTTAGAAGAGAAAATCGGCTAGCTTTGCTATCGATGTGCTCGTTTGGGTTTATTTAAAGAACAAAATAGGGAAATGTTCGTTCCTATGTCATATAGGGAACTATATTACGAAAAATGTTCATCATTTGCAAATTACCTGCCCTGCTAACAAATTTCTACAAAATATAAAAAACTCATTAAAAATAGAATCTTATTAGCTGTACAATTTCTTTAATAGGCACGCTAATGTTGGGATATTAAGGATTCTTCCATATTGTATGCAATGCAAATCTTGCTATTACATTTTGCTCGTTTTTCTCCAAAATTCACTACTCTGTTTTTATGACAATACTCTGTTTCATTGGTTTTTCTATATTTAAAAATCAAAAGCGACTAAATTAGCTACAATTCTTCTGTAACAATTATGTCAAAAATACCAATTATGCTTCAGCGGAATGGAAAATGGGACTTTCATGTTGATGGATTTGTAGTTGCAGAGGATGTGATTTATAGCCTATTGAATTCTACACATAGCAGAACATCTAATGATAGGTACATTCGAAAAAAATAATAGAAATCAAATACATTATCAACGAACATTATCCTCCACTGAAAATTGGGAACGATATAGGTGTTAGTGTATACATAGAGTTGTAAAAGGAAAACAAAAGCTTAGGAACATATCCGTTATGTATAACACTACGTGATTTCAATTTGAGTATCACCAATTCGAACATAGTTGTAGGTTCGTTCTGTTACATTACTATCGAATTTTTGTTGTATATTACTGATATACAATTCATCTACAATATTTCTACAAGAAAACTACATGTCAAAGTCTATATATGTATTAGTGTTGAATTTCATTCTATCTACAATGAACCCACATACCATTTGTAGCTCAATATGAAATTCATAATTTCAATATTTCCACAAATTAACTAAAAAATATCTACAGAAGACAATGTAGAAAATTTGTAGATACTTTGTAATCTGATTGTATATGAATTTTTTTATTTGTAATATAATTGTAGGTGAGGGCTTCAACAGATCATATCCATATAGTGTTAGATGGTGTAAAGCGCTATATTGTTTGTCTTGAAAACAAAGTATGTAGCTGTGGGCATTCCATCTTGATGAACTTCCTTGTACACATGCTTTGGCTGCTTTGAGGAACATGAATGAGTCTTATGAAAACTATTGTTCTCCTTATTAAACAAGGGAGAGCATCTTCATACTAATGAAATACCAGTAAATCCTTTATCTAATAAAATCAAATGGAATGTGCCACAACATATAACTGAAGAAGTTGTAAATCGACCTTCAGGTGGGAAAAGACATCCAGGAAGACCTCAAAAATACAAACACAAAACATATGATGAAGTAAATTCAAAGAAGTGCAAGGTTTCATGAGGCAACTGGCGGAGTAGAAGGGCATAACAAAAGATCTAGCAAGGATGCTCCAAAAAAGAAATAAAATTTTATGTAATAAACGAAATATTTCATAAAAATTTGCTGATGAGTTTTGGAGAATTATATTTGATGTGTAATAGTTTAGTCACCTTCAACTCTTAATGTAGTTAGTTTGAAATTATTTTGTTTAATTAGTATTCTGTATTGAGTTAATACTTTCATATCTTGATTGGTTTGTGAATGATTTATATATATATATATATATATATATATATATATATATATATATACACACACACACACACACATAATTGTTTTATTATCTCTAGCACCCGTCGATAGTTGTTAATGATCCTTACCATTTATCTATCAAATAACTGCATAATCAGGAGTTGAAAGAGTAACTACATAATAATTAAGTTGAAAATGAGTTAGCCATCAAAAATAATTAGATCAAGTACTATTTATTTTCAACAAGTTAATATAAAAATAATAAAACGTTTCCCTACTGTTCGAACTAGTATACTGGATAAAATAAAAATACAAAGGATAAAATAATTCACGCACAAATCTGCTACAATTAAACTTCAACAATCTTGTTCATAAACTTTTCTACTATATTTTTACAAAATTAGTTGCAACTAAACAATTTAACTACATGTTCCATACAAAAAATTGCAACTAATTCTTCTTCCTCCAGACTTGTGTTTTCTTGTTCACAACTGGTGCACCTTTTTTTCTTGCTAATTTGCCAGTCACCTAACTTTCACTAATTGCACCATTCTCTTGCTTCTTCCTAGCGTAGTCCCAGAGTAGCGCTTCATAGCGTCTACGATGTTGCACCAACCTCTTATTAATACACTACTCCAATCTAAAAAAACAACATATCTATATTTGACATACAATATATATACTACTACATAATACAGTTAAAAACAAAAACGATATAACTACAATTTTTTTACAATATATCTACAAGTTTAAACAGGTTCAGAAAACTACAACTAATCTTCTACAAGTTTAATGACAGGTTCATCTTCTATAAAATCATCATCAAAATCTATCTCATTGCTTTTCCTTTTCGCTGAATTGATTTGCCTCGAAGATTCACCAGCATCAAAATTATATTTTTATTTAGTTCTAGCTTCTGCCCTAGCTTGACGAGGGGAAAGCCTATGCTTCTTCTACTCATTTGCATGAGCAAATTTTTCATGCTTATTCGGTGAATGTGGTGATAAAACACCCAGATCGAAAGAAGGAACTGTTAGATAATACGCTTAATGCTAGAGGGGGGGTGAATAGCGTTATAATAAAAATTAGCGTAAACTTGCTGAATTTAAAAATTGTAGGAAATAAATAAGTGCGATAAGTAAATAAATTAGAACAAACGCACCGATGTATCCTGGTTCACCACAACCGTGGCTAGTCCAGTCCCCGAGAGACTCTCTCGAGATTTCCACTAACTTGTTAAGCTTACGGGTGCTCAACAAACCGTTACAACTTGAGGACATAAGCCTCAACAACCTTTGCTCGGAGATACAACACTCCAAGACTTCAACCAAGGAAACACAAGTTCCTTCTTACAACACAAGGGACTAACACTTCCCTTCAAGTGTACAAAAAACACTTAGCACTCAAACAAGACACTCCATTAAGAGTAGATATGAGTAAAAATAATACGCTCAAGATCGCAACAACTTTCGACAAGAATTTGGCTCTCAAAAGCTTATGTAAATGAATATAAAATGATAAGCAATAAAGTATGCAAGCTTTAGCAATTGTATGATCAGTTGTTGTGTTTAGAAGACTGAATTGAAGCTGTATTTATAGTTGAAAAACTTTGTATTACCGTTGCCTAGTTGCCAATTAAGAATTGCTGATTTTACTCAGTGACAATCGATTGTCAAATTAGCACAATCGATTGTTTGCCAGTTCTTCCAAAAATCAATCCCAGATTTTACGCATAACAATCGATTATCTAAGATCAATAATCGATTACTGGCAACGTTCAAAAAATCATTTCCAGATTTTACTTAAAACAATCGATTGTCAGAAATCTACAATCGATTGCTCAGCAACGTTCAAAAAGGCCTTTCCAGATTTTAATTAAAACAATCGATTATAGGAAATCAATAATCGATTACCTGACGATATTTGAAAATATTTTGGCAACGGTCAGTTATACAATCGATTATATTAAGTTAACAATCGATTATATATCAGTCTTGAAAAATCAATTTAGACACTGCCTCTTGACAATCGATTGTTATAGGTTCACAATCGATTATTTAATAACATTGAAAAAGTGGAAGACACTGCCTCAACACAATCGATTGTCATAAGTTCACAATCGATTATTTTGTGACTTTGAAAAATCTGATGGACACTGTCTCTTCATAATCGATTGTCATTAGCTTCACAATCGATTATTTTGAGCTTTGAAAAACTTTGATGGACACTGCCTCATCACAATCGATTGTCATAAGGTTCACAATCGATTGTCATGCAGATTTGAAAAATCTGATTCTCACTGCCTTAACACAATCGATTGTCATAAGTTCACAATCGATTGTCAAGCAGCTGACTTATACATAATCGATTATCATAAGTACATAATCGATTATCTTAGTCCAGATTTTAGAGGCATGTTCAAAAATCATTTTGACTAAAGTAAATATGCATTATTTAAAATCATTTTTCTCTAAATTAAATATGCATGATTTGTTAAAAATATTTTTACGAGAGAAGCCAAGTCTTGAGTTTAAGTTGTCGGATCAAGATCACAATTAAATACCGACTCATATAAAACTTAATCTCGATCTTTGTCTTGTGCTTGAATCTTGTTATATATCAATTTTGCGCTTGTGCTTGGACCTCGTCATATGTCAATTTGCGCATAGTTTGTCATTCATCAAAACCTACAAATATGAACACACGTTTAGTATAATGCCTTGAGAACGTGTTTCCAACAATTTCCCCCTTTTTGATAATGGCAAACTTCAAGCGGGACATGCATATTAGGCAATTCATAATGACGATTCAAGACAAGTAAAGATATGCAACAAGTATATAGATATGCAATTTTGTTCCCCCTCAATATATGAATTCCCCCTCAATTTATGCCGATAAGTATTGAGAGTGCATACCCGTTATCTTCCCCCTTTTGCCATTAGCAAAAAAATATAGAATAATTTAAAAAAGCTTGTTTATTTATTAATAATAAAAAAACGGTTACATAACAGGAACAATAAAAACATAGAACAATAAATAGAAAAACAAATAAAGAAATTATTCATCATCATTTCCCGCCTCATCATCCGGCACTGCTTCATAGGGAACAAGACCGGCATATGGATAATGAACATGGTCAAAATATCCATGGATCTCATGTGTCAATTGACCGACAGAGGTGGTCAATGAAGCAATTTGGTCGGAAATGGATTGAAGAGTAGGTTCTTGAGGCTGACGCGATTGACGGGTTGGAGGAGGAGTAGGAGCTGCGTGATCACCGTCATGGGGAAAGGAGGATTCTGAAATTTCCCACTTCTTGGTGCTCTTTTTGAGAGGACCGATGGAAGTGTTGAACCCGGAAGCTTCAAGAAAATTCATAATAAGGAGGGCATAGGGAAGAGGTTTATCATCTCCGATGGCATCAAGCATGTGAATTTTGACGAACTTACACCAATTGATGTGAGCTCCGGTTATAATGCATGCATGAGCTTAGCGTCCTCTTGGGGAAGAGTGGTATGATTGTGCTTCCGAGGCTTGAGGACTCGGGTGATGAAATAGAAAATCAAACGATACTCGGGGAGCATTCCCGTGATAGTAGGGCGCCGAGTAGATAGATTAGGATCATAAGATGTAAGACCTATTTGGTTTAGGAGAATTTTCTCATCAAATAAGGCGCCGGCCTCTCTAATGTAGCGAGTAATGTTTTCGCCACTTCGAGGAAGATGGGCAATGGAATGCAAGTTTTCATTGGACAAAAGAATTTGAACACCATTAATATTTGACACAAGTTCACCATCGTCATCCTCATGAAGGTTTGAGTAAAACGCTTGAACCAATGGAGGATTAATATAAGGATAGGTGAGATATAAAAAGTCAAGAAGTTGACATTCCTTAAGAATGTTTGCAGTGGGGGCATATGATTCAAGATACTTGCTTGTTGAAAAGCGAGGAGGAAGAATGTCACGCTTTTCGAATTTTCTCAAAAATCTAGTAAGCTCGATTTCAGTATTGAATTGTAAAATAGACCCATCTTGATAAGGGAAATTTGGAGGTGGAGGAGCAGAAGAAGATGCACCTTGTCTACCTGAACGGGAACGTTTAGAGTGTCTGCCCGACATTTTCAAAAAGTAGTAATGAACTTGGTAAGAACCTTGGAAGATTTTTGAAGGTTTGGGAGCAAAGATTGATGCTTGAGTGAATAAAATTGAAGACTTGTGATGCCTATTTATAATGGGAAGAATGGCATTTCATTTATGATGAAAATCTGCAGAAATTTATGAGCCAAAACAGTCAGAAATAGTAAAAAATAAATTGCACTGACCGTTAGACAATCGATTGTTGAAACGAAATAATCGATTGTTGAGCAGATTTTGACTTGAACTCGGAACTGACAGAAAATCGATTGCAGGACCCAAACGGTAACAAATATTTGAATTACTGACAAAAAATAGTCGATTGTTGAATTATGATAATCGATTGGTGTGATACAGTGAGCACGGTGATTTTCTGACTCGGGAAATAATCGATTATATTTATGAAACAATCGATTGTTTTAGGAAAGCAGTACTGAATGGCTGAGACGGTAATCGATTATACAGTTAAAAAATCGATTATTAAACACAAATGCATAATAAGCATCAAACATAAATAATCGATTAGTGATACTTGCTAATCGATTGTCCGCACAGTAAAATAATCGATTATTTGCTGTAACAATCGATTGTTCTATGCCATTTCTTTATAATTCCCCCTGCCTTTAGGGCGATACCTGCAAAAGAGAATTAGACGTCTCCGACACTCAAGTTAGTAATTTGTAACGAACTAATGCAATGAGAACGTGATCTCTTAAGAAGTGTGTCCTAAGGTGTTCTTAAGAGAGTTTCGGGTACTTACCTTTTCTCCGATGTCGCCAATTACCTGTTCGAGAGGGTGATCTTTGATTGTCCTCCACTCGTTAGGCATTTTCGTTTCTTTCTCCAATTGTGGAATTTCCTCCGTTGATTGTTCCAAGATTTCATCTTGAATTTCCTTAGGAGTTTCCTCTTGTACTTTGTCTTTTAAACTATTTAAAATACCTGCAAGATCAGAACAAGAATCCTTTCTCGCCAAGCGAGCATTATTTTCGGAAAACACAATATGAGGGGATTCCTCCACAGTTTAGGTTCTATTATTAAATACCCTATATGCTTTGCTACGTGAAGAATACCCAATAAAAATTCCCTCATCGGATTTGGCATCAAATTTTCCCAATTGGTCTTTTCCATTGTTATGAATAAAACATTTACAACCGAATACTCTAAAATGGGATATATTTGGTTTCCTTCCCTTGTAGAGTTCATAAGGGGTTTTCATGAGTATTGGCCTTATGACTACTCTATTTAAAACGTAGCATGCGGTACTCACGGCATCCGCCCAAAAATGTTTGGGAATCTTAGCCTCTTCGAGCATGGTTCTAGCCATCTCTTCGAGACACCTATTTTTCCTTTCCACCACCCCATTTTGTTGTGGTGTTCGTGGAGCAGAAAAGGTATGCTCGATACCGAGTTCGTCACAAAAGTCCGCAAAGAGATTGTGATCAAACTCTCCCCCATGATCACTTTTAATTGAAGTGACGGTTGTTTCCTTTTCGTTTTGAACACGTTTAAGAAAATATTTAAAATTCTGAAAAGCATCACTTTTATGGGCAAGAAATAAAGTCCAAGTAAATCTGGAATAATCATCAACAATAACAAAAGCATAACGATTTCTACCAAGACTTTCAATGCGAGATGGTCCAAACAAATCCATGTGAAGCAATTGCAATGGTCTAGTAGTTGAAACAATATTTTTCGATTTGAAAGATGCTTTTGTTTGCTTCTCTTTTTGACAAGAATCACAAATAGAGTCATTTTCAAATTTCAAATTTGGAAGACCAACAACTAAATTTTTTGAAACCAATTTGTTCAAAAGATGCATGTTGATGTGAGCTACTCTACGATGCCATAACCAAGAATCATCCTCTTTGCTCATTAAACAATTCACATATTCGGGTGAAGAGTTTGCAAGATCAACCATATAAATGTTATCCATTCTAAAACCACGAAGGATAATTTTAAAATCGCTACGTCTAAAAACTAAGCATTCATCCGAATCAAATAAAACAAGATTTCCCTTGTCACATAATTGACTTGTGCTCAAGAGATTATGTTTTAAACCTTTCACAAGTAATATATGCTTAATGGAAGAAATTTCATCCTTACCGATCGATCCGATGCCGATAATCTTTCCTTTGTTGTTATCACCAAAAATAACACTTCCCCCTTCCTTGTGTTCTAGTTGAAGAAATTTGGATTCGTCTCCCGTCATATGCTTGGAGCATCCACTATCAAGGTACCATAGTACACTTGATCCCTTCAAACATACCTACAAAACAGATTAATGAGTTTTAGGTACCCATGCCGTTTTGGATCCTTGGGGGTTAGGCAAATCATAGTGATGTGATTGAGTGTTATGTCTATGTCGTGTAAAACAAGCAGGAGCAATATGTCCAATTCGTCTACAATAATGACAAGTCACGTTAGGATTATGCATCCTTCTAGGTTGATAGTAATTGGACGGACGAAATTCATTTACTCTATTCTTGACAATATAACTATTGCGCAAATCATGAAAATCATTTCTCCTACCATTTGTTCTAGGATATGCATCATTTCTAGAATAGTTGTTTCTAGGTTGGAAGTCATTTCTAGGTGTTCTAAAAGGTTCAAAAATCCTTCTGGTGTTTGGCCTAGAATGTGCATTATTTCTAGCATGATTATTTCTAGGTTGCGATTGATGAAAACCATTTCTAGGTTTGTTGTGTCTAGGATGAACATTTGTTTTATTTATCCTAGGTAGAGCCTTAGGTGGTTGGGGGTTGGCTTCAACTTTCTCTTTAGGCTCGTTTCTAAAACCTATGCCATGCTTGGTCGACTTCAAATTAACAAGCACTTCATTCAAATTTTTATGAGAAGAGTTAAACTTATCTAAGGTGCCCTTAAGCCTTTCTACTTCATTTTTGAGATGCATGCAAGAAGTACAATTTCTAGAACTCTCGGGCTTGTCGGCGCTTCTCTTGCCAAAAAATTTGTTTTCCTCTTTCAACTTCTCATTTTCTAAAATCAATTTTTCCAATTCCTTTTCTTTAAAAGAGAGTTATTTTTGAAAATCTTTTTCTTTTAAAGAAGCATTTTCTTTCTTAACAGTTTTTGAAGCTTTAATAAATTCGCTATACAATTCATCAAAAGCATTTTGCATTTCTTCAAGGAAAAAGAAATTTTTGGAAGAAATTTGACATACCTCTTCTTTGTTGTCTTCTTGTGCCATAAGACAAAGATTTGCGGCTTCGTCTTCTTCTTCCTCACTTGACTCGTCACCGGAGTCGCCTCCCCAAGATATGTATGCTCGTTGCTTCTTGAAGGGTTTCTTCTCCTTTTTAGCATTTGGGCAATTTGATTTAATGTGCCCGGTTTCTCCGCACTCATAGCACTTTATTTGATCTCCTTTCTTTTTGCCCTTTCGTTCATACTCTTTTCGCATGAACTTTTGAAATCTCTTGATAACGAGTCCGAACTCGTTGTCTCCGTCCTCATCATTTTGAGGTTGGCTTGTGCTTGCCTTGAGAGCGATTCTTTGCTTCCTTTGATCATCAACAAGAGGGTTAAGTATAGTAGATTCATAAGTTTTAAGATTACCTCTTAATGCATCGATTGTGACATTTGAAATGCCAATGGATTCTTGAATCGCGTTGGCCTTGGATCGCCGTTCCGGAGTGAGACTTCGGAGAATTTTCGGATAAGTTCCTTATCCGTGAAGGTCTTCATAAGAGCATGTAAATCATTTACGATTTTTGAAAATCGTTCAAACATCTCATCGACCTTTTCACCTTCCTTCATGTGAAACAATTCATATGCATGGGTTAGGAAATCAATTTTGGCTTCCCTTACCTGGTCCGTACCTTCGTACGTAATTTCCAGCTTGTCCCACATTTGCTTCGCCGTTGTGCAACAAGATATCTTCCTGTAATCATCAGCATTTACAGCACAATATAATAAATTAATAGCTTTAGCATTATTTTGCACCTTTCGGATATCATCCGCATCGTATTCATCTTTCCATTCATTTTCAACCTTCTTGGTTGGAATTTGTTCTCCATTCATTATGACCTTCCAAAGATGAAAACTATTTGATTGTACAAATATTCTTATCCTCTCCTTCCAGTATGTATAATTTGTACCATCGAATAGCGGTGGTCGGGTGGAGCATTGTCCTTCACCTATTCCTGCAAAAGAATCACGAGTAGAAGCCATGGATGTTTCTCTCAAACGGTTAAGTCTTCAGAGAGTTGGGCTCTGATACCAATTGTTAGATAATACGCTTAACGCTAGAGGGGGGGGGGTGAAGAGCATTATAATAAAAATTAGCGTAAACTTGCAGAATTTAAAAATTGCAGGAAATAAATAAGTGCGATAAGTAAATAAATTAGAACAAACGCACCGATGTATCCTGGTTCGCCACAACCCGTGGCTAGTCCAGTCCCCGAGAGACTCTCTCGAGATTTCCACTAACTTGTTAAGCTTACGGGTGCTCAACAAACCGTTACAACTTGAGGACACAAGCCTCAACAACCTTTGCTCGGAGATACAACACTCCAAGACTTCAACCAAGGAAACACAAGTTCCTTCTTACAACACAAGGGACTAACACTTCCCTTCAAGTGTACAAAAACACTTAGCACTCAAACAAGACACTCCTTTAAGAGTAGATATGAGTAAAAAGAATACGCTCAAGATCGCAACAACTTTCGACAAGAATTTGGCTCTCAAAAGCTTATGTAATGAATATAAAATGATAAGCAATAAAGTATGCAAGCTTTAGCAATTGTATGATCAGTTGTTGTGTTTAGAAGACTGAATTGAAGCTGTATTTATAGTTGAAAAACTTTGTATTACCGTTGCCTAATTGCCAATTAAGAATTGCTGATTTTACTCAGTGACAATCGATTGTCAAATTAGCACAATCGATTGTTTGCCAGTTCTTCCAAAAATCAATCCCAGATTTTACGCATAACAATCGATTATCTAAGATCAATAATCGATTACTGGCAACGTTCAAAAAATCATTTCCAGATTTTACTTAAAACAATCGATTGTCAGAAATCTACAATCGATTGCTCAGCAACGTTCAAAAAAGCCTTTCCAGATTTTAATTAAAACAATCGATTATAGGAAATCAATAATCGATTACCTGACGGTATTTGAAAATATTTTGGCAACGGTCAGTTATACAATCGATTATATTAAGTAAACAATCGATTATATATCAGTCTTGAAAAATCAATTTAGACACTGCCTCTTGACAATCGATTGTTATAGGTTCACAATCGATTATTTAATAACTTTGAAAAAGTCTGGAAGACACTGCCTCAACACAATCAATATTCATAAGTTCACAATCGATTATTTTGTGACATTGAAAAATCTGATGGACACTGTCTCTTCACAATCGACTGTCATTAGCTTCACAATCGATTATTTTGAGCTTTGAAAAACTTTGATGGACACTGCCTCATCACAATCGATTGTCATATGGTTCACAATCGATTGTCATGCAGATTTGAAAAATCTGATGCTCACTGCCTTAACAGAATCGATTGTCATAAGTTCACAATCGATTGTCAAGCAGCTGACTTAAACATAATCGATTATCATAAGTACATAATCGATTATCTTAGTCCAGATTTTAGAGGCATGTTCAAAAATCATTTTGACTAAAGTAAATATGCATTATTTAAAATCATTTTTCTCTAAATTAAATATGCATGATTTGTTAAAAATATTTTTACGAGAGAAGCCAAGTCTTGAGTTTAAGTTGTCGGATCAAGATCACAATTAAATACCGACTCATATAAAACTTAATCTCGATCTTTGTCTTGTGCTTGAATCTCGTTATATATCAATTTTGCGCTTGTGCTTGGACCTCGTCATATGTCAATTTGCGCATAGTTTGTCATTCATCAAAACCTACAAATATGAACACACGTTTAGTATAATGCCTTGAGAACGTGTTTCCAACAGGAACATCTGGTTCTTTAACTTTTTAGGGAAGCTCTATTCTTCGTCATTGAAAATCTCTGAAGCCGGTCATTAATGGGTGAATGAACTTTGAAGAATAGTAGAAATTTTGATTGATATTAGAAGAAAGAACTTGAGAATAGGCGTTAATGGAGGGGTTACAGATTTATTGGTTTTATAAGAGGAAATAGTGGGTGATTGAAGAGGAAATCCTGGGGTGTGGTTTTATACATGGGTGAGGGGTGAGATTTGGAGAGAGAAACGTGGAGGGAGGGGGAATATATGGTAGATTTAAATTAGGAGACTAATCAATACCATTAAAACTCATAAAAAGTACATAAATGATAATTAGGCATATAAAAGGTAATATATTAAAAGTTAAGTATGAAGGATAATATAGTTTGCTATATGGCATAAGAATATAAAAATCCCAAAACAATATGCTTGTTTGGGTGTTAAAAGCATTGCAGTTACATTATTATGGGACTTTTACATTCCTATGCCATAAAGTAAGTTATATTACCCTCCATGCTTAACTTTTAATATAATTATCTTTTATATACCTAATTACCATTTATGTACATTTTAAGGGTTTAAATGATATTAATTAGTCTCCTAATTTAACTCTACTGTATATTCCCACCCCACCCCACCCCACCCCCCTCCTAAGTTTCTCTCTCCAAATCCTACCCCCGCACCAACGTATCAAACCATACCCCACGATTTCCTCTTCAGTCACCCACTATTTCTTCTTCTAAAACCAGCAAAAATCCGTAACCCCTCCACCATTGACAACCATTAAAAAGGTTTGAATTTTAATTTGGGTTTTCAAAAGACGTCGTTTGTTTGTAATGGATGTTTTTGCAAAGAATTGAGAATTCTGTCTACGTCTCTCTCTATCTTTCAATCCCAAATTTCAGTAATATAAAGCAAACGAAAAGAGAGCAGTTTTCACACCTCCTTTTTCCTACACCCGCAAGGGCATAAGGGAGTTTTTTTCTCAATTTACGTGACAATCGAAATGGGATAATTTTATTTAAAATTTGGAGTCTCCATTTGAGATAATTTATGACGTCCCAGGCCACCGATTTAAATCCTGAATCAAGGAAAAATTGACTCTGTTTTACAGTCCGCGAAACACAGAAATCTGAGTAAGGAATTCTATAACACGGGAGAAGGTGTTAGGCACCCCCCAATTTCGTGGTTTTATCAAGGTCGCTCAACTGTTATTATTAGCCTAATTACCTAATCTTTTATACGTTTAAAATCTATTGAGCATTTTTACCTTTTTAGTCGCTCTTAATATTTTAGGAAAATTCAAGGTTAATTTATAAAACATCATAAGCCATGCTACAAGAAATGTACCCATGGTTCATGACACGTTCTATTTAGCCTTGTTAGAAATAGGAATCGGGTCAGATGAAATGCATACCCGAGCCCTATATATCTAATTTGGCGTAGTTTATGTGACGAATAAAAACCTAATTTCTATATTGTGACAAAATCATGCTCAACTATAACCAATTCAAATAGCATGGCAAAACTAATAAACGAAGACGATAACCAAATAAATCACCAAACAAGTGATTAACATTCAGCTAGAACAAAATGAGTAGAAGATTGAAGAGTTGAACATCAATGAGAACGAGAACCTTTTCAACGTTAATTAGATATAAGATGAACGTAGCCCTTGAACTCGAAGAAAAACTACCATGAATCGACAAACCCAAGCACATTCTGACTCAAAATTCCAACACAAATTTAACAACATAACTCGAATCAGCAAATTTAATTTTGTAAAAACTCAAACCGAAACATAAATAACCGAATCTTAAATCGAAATAGAGAAAGTCGGTAATGGAGAAAATCAGAAAGTTTGGATCTAGACACAATAGGTTACCAGCAACAAACAACCCTTTAAACTTGATTCGGCTTCAAAAGAACCTTAATTATATGAACAAGAACTTTGTTACAGAAAATTCCGATGAATAGCTAATAAGAACCTCAATCCGGTGATAGACCTTCGAATAACACCTCAATTTTATAAATTCGTATTGGCCTCGTACTGAAATAACATCCATTTCTCAAACGAAAATCAAAGAACAAGAAGAACATAAATCTTTTCTTTCTTTTAGTTTTAGTTTTTCGATTATTCAAAAATGACAAGAACCTAGGCCTTTTTTATTTCTGTCCCATTTTTGTTTTTAATGTGAGAGCATCTGTGTCTATTCTGGTGAGTTGAGTTGAGGACCATGAAGAAGCAAAAATCTACGGATTACATGATGAAGAAACATGAACAGATGGGAGCTTTGTTCTTTGCTGATTTTGATTCCATGAAGGAGAAAAAGTTTAAGGTTGATGGCTGGAAATCTGCAACTATGGCATGCTTTGTTCTCTTGGGTCTGAAGAAGAAGAAGATCCTTAGGGTTGATATTGTCTTTGTGAAGAAGAAGATCAGGTTAGGAGAGGGAAGGTCGTGTACTGTACATTGTGGCACTGCCTAGGTCTTAGAGTATCTAGGGTTAGCTCGTTGGCCTCATGTAGGTGAAGAAGAAGAAGAAGAAGAAGAAGAAATTCGTTGGTAACGGTTGGGGGAGGAGGGGGTTCGAAGAAGAAGAAGCTTCGGGGGATGGGGGTCGTATATGCAGAGGTTCTTGATGATCGGGGTTCTTAGGCGTTAATCTCATATGTTCCAAACAGTTGATTTCATAAAGTGTAGGGATCTAGGTTTTATTTAGGATTTTAGAGTTAGGTTAGTAGGTATTGGACCTAGGATTATGGGCTAGATCCGAATTGTGCCACACTTGGCCAAATGTACCTTTAAAAGTGGCCCTTTTACTCTAGTATGCTAAAAATATTGGCTCCTAAAATAACAACTACAAAATTATGTACTCATTTCCAATTAAGTAAAGTAAAAATAAGATTAAAGTGAGACTATTTTATATCAATTAGCTAAATAATTTTTTTTTTTTTTGTAATTTTCAATTTTGTGACAAAATAAAGTAAAAGAGTCAAATTAGTTGAAATAGCGATATGAGGCTGAAACTAAATATTTACATGCTAAAAATATAAAATATTTGGCAGGGTAAAAAATCACATGTCTACAGCTGCCCCTCTTTGACTGGGAACACGAAGAGTTTTCAGACAAAGAACGACTAAACAGGTTTTTTTGAAATGACCCTTATTTAAGGAGACCAAAAACTAAGAGAAATGGGAATGTAATCAAGACTTGGTGTCCGAGCTGCCTATATATCTTTGGCTATAAAAGAATCAGGCCACGTGTAGTTCGGAAGTGAGTGAGATGATGGGGTATACCGAGGTGGAGAGCCGGTCGAGGTGTCGTTTCATCGAGGTGCCATTCCACGGTCCTGTTATTACATCAAAAATCAAAAAAATGAAAAGGATTAACTAAGCCTGTCAACTATGAGTTACAAGATTCCTATTTATAAGTCTTCTGAAGCTTAATCTTGAGTCTTCAATGACTCTTCATGCAGACTTTGGATTTGAACCCTGACGCTTGCTACTTGCAGGTGCTAGTTCATTTTTCTTCAGTTTTCGGACCAAAACAAAACACACCATGCTTGTGACTTCAGTCATGTCTTAAGCAGATCACATTTTCACCAACTTTTGCTTCTGGATTCACTTCTTGCCTCCCCCTTTTTTTGATTCTAGATTATGACTAACTTCCGTTGGTCATTTTGGACTGTTGACTCGCATTCTTGCCGCGAGCTTCTTTCGTTGCTGGCTTGATTTCATTATGAAGTGAACTCTATTATTCTCCAGGTAGGCGCTTGATTGCCAATATTCGAGTTGCCTTCCATTGAACATTGTTGCCTTCCTTTTATTCTCCTGGTGGACTCCTGATTACCAAAATTTGCACTATTTTTCCTTATGACTCGAACTGTTTCCCTTTGTTCTCTCGGTGGGGTCCTGATTTTCATCACTTAAATTGTTTCTCCGCAAAACTTGAACTACTTCCCTTTGTTCTTCAGGTAGGCTCTTGATTACTAGCACTTGAATTGCTTTCCTATTGTTCTCCAGGTGGGCTCCTGATTTCCAACACTCAAATTGATTTCCATTTGTTCTCCAGGTGGGCTCTTGATTTCCAACACTTGAACTACTTTCCCTTTGTTCTCCAGGTGGGTTGTTTTCCCTTTGTTCTCCAGGTGGGCTCCTAATTTCCAACACTTGAACTGTTTTCCCTTTGTTCTCCAGGTGGGCTCCTAATTTCCAACACTTGAACTGCTTTCCCTTTGTTCTCCAGGTGGGCGCCTGATTTCCATCACTTGAACTACTTTCCCTTTGTTCTCCAGGTGGGCTCATGATTTCCAACACTTGAACTGATTCCCCACACTTGAACTAATTCTCTTTTGTTCTCTAGGTGAGCTCTTGATTTCCAACACTTGAATTGCTTTCCCTTTGTTCTCCAGGTGGGTGACTGATTACCAACATTTGCACTATCTTCCCTTTGTTCTCCAGTTAGGTGTCTGATTTTCAACTCGAACTGACTCCTCTGAAACTGCTTTTTTCCCTTTGTTCTCCAAATGGGTGCCTGACTTCCAACACTTGAACTGTCTTCCTTTGTTCTCCAGATGGATGCCTAATTTCCAACACTTGAACTGACTCCTTTGAACCTGATTACAACAAAATAGACAAAATCAAAGAAATTTTTATGCCCCAGTTTGATATCGGGAACATTTATGAGTATTAATCGAATCATGGTACCCAAAAGCTCTAAGAAATTAAAAGCTAAATCCCATAATCCAGGAGGATTCTGAAAATTTAAAATTAAATCTCATCTTAAAAGTGACAACTTCAAAGCTAAATTCTATTTCCTAGATATAAACTTATGCTAAATCTTATTATCTATGAAGCTCTTTAAAACATAAAACTAGATCCTATTATCCAGGAGGGTCTTGAGAACTTTAAATTAATCATATTATCCAGAAGGGTCCAGAAACTTACTGCCGAGCTTGTCAGGCACCTACTTTCCTCACAGAGAATTTTTTAGCAAACAAAATTTCCTGCCCTTGTTTCAATCAAAGAAAACTTGTGAGTTTAAACATGGTGGTTGGTTTGCGGTCTTGACTTTGAGTTATTGCTCCTTCACTTCCCATGATAACTTTGATCTCAGCTCGAAAGACCTTGCTTTTTTATTGTTTGACCACTTTATTTGTCCTCCTTATCATAAAAAATAGCTCTGATACGTTCAAACCCAATACCTCATGCATTGATATATACTGAACTTTAGTGTTTCACATGAATCCCAAAGCACGTCAATTGCCTCCCAATCAGTGCGCATGTTATTCTTTCCTGACCACTCAGCACTAACTTAAACCACTGGCCATGATAACTTTAAGTCATGAAAGGTCTATCGCTCCTTCACTTACCATGATACCTTAGATTTCCGCTTGGAAGACCTTGTTTGTTATTGGTTAACCACTTTCTTTATCAACCTTATCACAGAGAATACATTTGACCGGTTCACCCATTGTCCTATATCCATTGCATTGTTTATGAATTGACATATACCAAACCTTTGTACTTCACATAAATCCCAAAACACGTTGATGGTTGCCAACTCAGTGCGCCTACTATTCTTTCCTAACTTATGCCACTTTGATGTGATAGCCAGATTCTATTTTGTGCAATTGCAAAGCTGGTAGCAAATTTTGAAGTCATTTCTTACTTGTTCTGACCGAACCGACTTAGGAAGAGGAAGTAAACAAGACAAAAAGAACAAAGTAAACGACAATGGAAAGAGATGATTCCTAACAAGAAAACTACAAAGTAGAAACTTATCAGATATGGATACCAATTCTAACGACCATGACATGCATTTTTGGATCAAGTGGCCTAACTTGTCAAGCAAGTATGATGTTCAACTCTTGTTATACCCCTAAACTGTGAAACTAGGCTTCAATTATTTATCCAATTTGAAGCATAATTCTTGTTTGACTTGTAGTGGCCCAAGGGTTTTTCACCATCAAGACTCTCTCATTTTGTTCTTTCTCTCAAGTTACCGTCGTCTTACAGTGCCTGTGAAGGTTTTCACTGATAAAACTCTCTCATTTTTTTTATTTCTTTTGATTCTGTAGATGACAAGGCCTTGACCATAGTAAAAACATCATATGCTCCTGGTATGTCTGACTCAGCACTCTCAAAAATTATTTGGGAGGTCTTTTTCGGACTGTAATGTGGCTTTTGGATAGGGTTAGAAAGAAAGGATATCATAAAGGCTCAAAATTACTAAAACAATAAGGTTAATTTATTTACAACTTTTGGAATCCATTTTAAAAAAATTTCCCCAATTTCTAAAACAAGGAAATTTGATTCTTTTTTTCTTTTTTCTTTTGATGCGTTACTAAGAAATACTGCCCCACTCTCAGCTTCGTGGGATTATGAAATATTTTATTTGGTATGACCAAACCGTAAAGCAGCCTACGTATATTGTGATGATGAGAATCAAGTCAAACGTAGTTCACAAGACTGCTTTTTGTTACAATATTTGCCTTTTTCTGTTTCTTTCTTTTACTTTTTTTCTTTTCTTTTTTTTTCTTTTTCCTTATTTTTTTCTATCTTTCTCCTTTTTTGAATTTTCTTTTTGGAGTGAACTTTCTAAAATAAGCCTCTGGGGACATGAACTTTTTTTTAGGACTCCTACTTAATTCCAAAAGAGGCGAGGCAAAAAGAAATCAGTACAGGCTCAAAAGGGAATCAAATGATATAAGTGTTTGGTAGCTGAAAGAGGGCCTCTCAGCCCCTGAAAATGCTGAGTACAACACATGCAACCTGAGGATAAAAATTGAAGATCATGCACAATATTTTTTTTGTGGCTTCAGTATTGATATTATTGATATGCCTTTCACTTTTCATTAGCACCTTGTCAAGTATAGAACCCTCGTTGGGTGATTCACTTTTCACAATAGATCTTCCGTCAATTAGGAGAAAACTTTCTTGACTTTTTCTTGTAACTTGAGATGCACTTGAACTCAAAGTTGCCTACTTCAAATCATCTGAGATGCACTCTCCTTTAACGAATTCTTGTCACCCTATTAACTTCCTAAATTATCTCCCCCAGTTTCACATGGTTCGGGCTTCAAACTAATCTCAAAATGCCCAAATATGTACTTATTTCCCTTAAGTATCCCTATTATCTTCAAAATTGCTTCATTGCTTCATGCCTAAACTAACTTTTAAGACCAGACCTATAATTATGCATGTCATATCACTAGAACTGGCATGAAAAGAACTATAAAAAGAGATGAGAACTAAACAAAAATAACTAGAAATAACAGAAAATAGAAAATTGCATTAGACAAACGGTGAAAGGGTTTGAACAACATAACAAGCAAAATAAAATAGGGTACAACCCTGGAACAAACCTAGATAAAACTAAATGAGTTACTACGACTAAAGGAACTAGGCAAAATAAAAGGATTGAAGGGTTTGAGTCACACGACAATTTTCACGACCAAAATCGAAGGGCCGCGACGGGAACCCGGTGCCTTAACGTAACAATACCTTTCTTATCATACTATAATGGGTAAATGAGCCAGAAAATCCATCATGGGATAACAAGAATAAAACATAAGGGAATGCTTAACATATGAAGACCCAACATGATACGTGTCACACCTCCTTTTTTACACGGCTACCCCGAAGGATGACACGTATAATGGAGTTTTTCCAATTAATGTGACATTATTCGAACTGGGATCATTTATTTACTTAGAGTCGCCACTTGGAATAGGTTTGGCTTTTGGTGTTCCAAGTCACCGATTTATTTAAGATCCCAAATCGAGGAAATTTTTTGACTGCCCAATTGGAGTATGCGAACCAGAAATTCTTGAGTAAGGAATTTTGTTAATCTGAGGGAAGGTGTTGGGCATCCTCGGATTCCGTGGTTCTAGCACGATCACTCAAACTATTATAAATGGATAGTTTCCTAATTTTTATAGATGTTCCTCCTACCGTGCAATTTGAAAATTATTAACCGCTTTATGTCATTTTTAGGAATATTTGCAACTTTATTAAAACACGTCTCGAACCACGTCACATAAATGCACCCGGATTCTCGACACATTTTAACATCGTTAAGACTTGGATTTGGGTCACATAAATGCGCACCCGATTTTAGGAAGATAAATTATTAAAATAACGTGCCTATAGCAACTACACGTTTTAAAATTCGTGGAAAGGCCGTGAAATTCGCTAAACGGTACCTCCAGATTTCTATTCATTTTATTACAATTAGGGGGCCACATAGTGTATGACTTTTGTTTAGCGTGGCACACCCATTTTACTTTTAAGAAAGACAACCTAAAGAGACTATAATTTTCTATTATGCGCGTATCTAAAATAAAGAGAAGTCCTAATTATTCAAGTGTTAATGGTTTATCATAATGAAAAACAATATGCATTTTGTAGCATTTTTTGTATAACTCATTTCTGCCATTGGGCTTTATCAATGAAGATAGACAACCCAGAAGTATATTTCTATACTTCATAACTTACAATGATCTGGGCCCTCGATTGAGCCCAGAAATTTGATGCTATAGAGTATCCATAAGGCAAGAAAGGCATTACTACACTACAGCTATTGAAGTTATTTATAAGTGGCCATTTAACAAATTTAAAAAAACATTAAACACAATGAGATTTCAGTAGTGATTTTCAAGCTAATAAATTAATAAGCTACAACTTCAGGTTTTCGAATTTAGCATCTAGAATTAATATACTTATCAATCAGAGTACATATACATATAACAATTCCCTATTACCGAATCAAACATGAAAACAGGCACGTTATTTGACTACCTTATTCTGTAACTACTGAAATTAAAACGAATTAGATTTCATAGTCCAGATACAGTCCAACATAATTTACATGTTTATACATATTATAGCACTAGAAATACTACTAAACTAGTAACGTTTATATTATGACATTAATATAAAAACATGATCGTCTTCATTATCAGTCCTGGTCACGAATGTGTAGAGCTGTGCATTTCCAAAATTTTCCTGGATAAGAGTAATACCTGGAATTACCGCAAAGAGGGAAACCTATGAGTGATGTAAACGAGAAGCAAGCAAGCAACGGCAACCAAATGAACCAGTTAACCCAGGAATGTATCAGGAACTCAGGAAATCTTGAAAAGCAAATAACAACACAGGTTTTGATCCCAGACTTAAACAATGTAAACCAGCCTAAGAGCAATGCCTAAAATTGCTTCTGAAAACTCTAACAACTCAAATGCATATGCCTCAATTCATCTTAAAGTTTTAACGAACGGAATTTGATTATTATTGAATATTTTTGCCAAGAAACTTAGGATTTCAGGAAATTTGTTTTTAGAAGGATGTTCTCGACCCTTTCTCTAAAAAATATATATCTCTAAAAAGTGTCATCTCCCTCTTAAACAATCAGATACCCCTTTTATAGCCAAGGCCTTTAAGGCAACAAAATCTTTCTTGTTTTCTTTTCAGTCCCTTACCCATTTTTCAGATTTGCTAAATAGATCCCTTATTTTCTAACTTGTGCCTCAAGTTTTGAGGAAGAATTAACAGAAATTGCATTTGGAACCTCCACTAGAATGTTCCAGGAGTTTGTTATAAGATTATTATGCTCAAATACCCCCAATACCCCTGTCTTCCCTTCTTAATTACTAGATGTGTTATAAACTGGTGCCTATCCATTTGGTCAGCAATTGAACCTAGTTAACTACTCAAGATCATAAACCAGGGTTACACTATCCTTTGGGGGTCGAATTTTGAGAAAGCTGGACATGGCCAACTATTCAATTGGAGACTATACTGTGTAAAGCAAACACACAAAGGTCAAAATTGATAAGTAACAAATCAATGCAACACATATATACATGCGGATTTATACAAGTATCAAAAGATGAAGATAAATTACTCAGAAGCAAAAATAAAATCAAACAGATCAAACTTCATGAACATGATTAATTTTAAATGGAAACTGATCAATTTTTTAAACAAAAGGGAAAGTTGAACTAGAGATGACCAATTTTGAGTTTGGCATGATAATCCAAAGGAGTCGAAAGAAGAAAATATGACTTCAAATGATAAGAGGAACATTTAGAAGCATATTATCAAAACTTAAAACAAAAGCATGTGATGGAAACAAAGTAACTAATCAGAATTTTTTTTATATATATGAGCAAATGGAAATAAAGTAACTAATCAGAAATTCCTTACAAATGAGCCAATGGAAACAAAGTAACTAATCAAAAATTTTACAGACGAGCAGATGGACATTCATGAACTTACACAAACGAGAACAAAAGGAAAATTAAAAAGCAATCAAAAGAATTCAGGGTACTTAGCTTAATCATTGCAATCCTAGAATTTTGGACCTTTTAAGTCCAATGGTTTTCAAGCATTTTTGGGAAGGTTTGTTGGCCTTTGAGACCCCTGTACCATCGTTTGAGGGGGTGGGAGAGTATCAAGTGTAGGGTTAGCCAGTTTGGGGGTGGGTCTGTGTTTCAGATCATCTTTGATCTTATTGCAGAATCTGGTTGTATTCGAAAGCTGTTGGTGATGGATTTGTGGAGGGGAGGGTGAGGAGGTCACTTGGTATCATTTTTGAAGGGTTCCGGGGAGGTTAGGTTTTTGGTCAGAGTTTGATCTAATATTCGAAGCGATGGGTATGGGTTTGGAGGAATACAACCATGGATTCATTATGAGGACGGGGTGAGGATTATGTTGTATTATTTTGGGAGGTTTCCGGCGACGGCACCGCCGCGGACGGCGGAGGCAGTGCCCAAAAATTTTAATATTCGAACCGACTAGCTTATATTTGAGGTTTGATTTTTAGGGCATCGGAAAGAGGATGGTATAGGGAGTCAGGGGTGTATTTTTGGTCAGGATTTGAGCTTTGCCGCCGGCGGAGACGATTTTCGGCCGGCGGCTATACGGTGGTTTGTGGTGGATCCTGGACGGTGTTACATCGGTGAAGGTTTGGTAGGAGGAGGAAAACTTTTGTCCCTGAATACATTACACATGTTTGGACATATATATTTGTTTTTGGGGGGAGGTTTTAGGACCGTTGGATCAATATTGATGGATGGCTAAGATTTATTGCCCCAATACGACGTCGTTTTGGGGCGTCTCTCATATCAGCTTGGGTCAGAGACGGATTTTGGGTCACTTTTTGGCTTTTTTGATGGGTAAAGGTAATTTGGGCTACCCAGGCTTGGCCTAATTGTGGCCAGCCTTGTTTAAATCATTTTAATTCCTATTTATTTTTTTCATTTTCATTTTGTTTTAAAACTTCCTAATTTTATTTTAAAATTCTAATTAGACTAAATTCAACTAAACTAAACAAATAAGAAAATTAGCAATTTGGATGCTACAAATTAAATAAAAGCCAAAATGAACTAATTATTTATATTTTTTTTGTGATTTTAATAATTCGCAAAACAAAACCTTAATTATTAATTAATTTTAACATAACATGTGAAATTAAATCCTAAATGCTTATGTAATAATTTGTTTTGCATTTTATGGTTTGTCATGCATGCACCAATGAAAACACACACTAATATGCGTAATTAAATCCTAAAAATAAATAATAAAAGGAGAAATCCTAAGTTTGATAATTCTGTAGGAGTAATTTAACGAGACAAAAATTACGTGCTCACAATATGCAAACTTATACATGTGATATATGGGCCTACAAGGCCGGCATGAACATTTGTAAATTCAAAACGTGGGCCAACAAGGCCATAATATATCCATACACCTTATATCTGTCTATAAGCCTCGAAGAGTACATAAAATCATAAAGGTCAGGACAGGGCCCCGCCATACCAATCAATACATTTTCAAAGCACACTGACCAAATAGGCAACTCCGGAGCAAGTGGAGTGCATCAACACCTCCCCTGAGCTGATAGCCTACTAGGAGGACTTTCAACCTATCAATCAGGAACTGCGAGCATGAAACGTAGTGTCCCCAGACAAAAAGGGACGTCAGTACGAATAAGGTACCGAGTATATAAGGCTAGAAAGCATAAACAAGAACAATAATATAAAGTGAGATAGATGAGATACAACTTGTAACCTCTGAGTGCCTCTGGGGACAACTGACATGAAATGCATAATACATATATGTCCATAAACTTTTAAAAACATTTGCCTCTATGGGCATCATCATCATATCGTACACGGCCTCATAGAGGACTCGGTAAAAACGTACCCGCCATTATAAGGCTCGGTAGAATCGTACCCAACCACGTGGAGCTCGGTAAAATCCAACTGATCAGTTGTTGCACAATAGGTACCGTACCCGGCCGACTATAGCGCAGATCGATAGAGTATAATAGATACATCTATATAATTCATACTCGACTCAAGGAATCAGGTTCTGACCCTTTTGGAATGACCAAAGAACATTATGGACATCCCTACCATCAATTTGAACCTTAGTATGATTTAAGGATCATACACACTTGTTTAGAATAACTTTATAAGGAAAGAACAACATGGACAACCTTAGTTTCTAGGAGTAAATTCGTTATGAATTTGCGTACCGTTTCTGTTTATGTCACTTTAGATCATGCCAAAAGAAAGAAGTAAAAGCCTTAACATACCTTGTATATTCTTCCCAACCTCAGGCTATGCAATTTCACGGCTCCTTAGTCTACAATAAGAGAAATGACACTCTCGTTATCTTTTAAGGGTCGTAACTAATATGAACCGACCACAACCTATTTTACAATAAAACGGACAGTACCTACTCTATATATATGACTTCACACTAGTCAAAATAATTACAAATAGCCCAACATACCCCGATCACTTCGTACACAGCACGACAACCATAATAGTGTCAAACAATCCCAAAATATTACGATGAACGACCAACAAAAAACCTTGCCATTATGTAGTGTTTCTCCACACCCTTCCTCCTCAACTTCATAAAAACAATAGCAAAAGATACAACTCAAAACCATTACAAAACAGCCTATAACATAGTCCCACAAGTTCATCAACTCAAATTGTGTCATGTGCGATGATGACACACAATTTACAACGTATTGGAGCTCTTCTGAGCTGCTGAAATTGAATATTAGTGCATTAAAAAAATTATGAGTTCTATGTCTTCAAGGAAATAAGGAAAACACTTGTATCTTTATATTGTATATTTCTATGTAAGATATCATATTGATACGTGTTAAAAAACGAATAAATATACATCTTTGAAGTATTACTTACTGCATGCATTATAAATTAATCCTAAAGTCAATTCTTTTGTGTTATTATAATGATTTCTTCTAAGTTGAACAGCACAAAAAAATTTCAATTCCATAATTTTAATAATTTAACAAAATATTCTAATGATCTTTCAATTTTTTTAATTTATATTTCTAAGGATCTTTTTGCAATTACAGCTAAACTTTAAGACCAATTATCTCTGAATTTGCGTGGGGTTCACCTCCTATGGCAGTCTCAAGGAGAACGTACATATAAGTTGTGAAATGAAAATTTTAAGTGGGCCCATGTTGGTACTATATCTAGTAGAAATGCGGCTTTACAAAAAGTTTGGATGGACCCATGTTGATGCTCAGGTGGATGTGCGGGCTCACCAGGTTAGATAAGATTAAGAATGAAGTTATTCGAGAGAAGGTGGGGTGGCCCCGATGGATGAGAAGATGCGAGAAGCGAGGCTGAGGTGGTTCGGGCATGTGCGGAAGAGAAGTCCTGATGCTCCGGTGAGTAGTTGTAAATGGCTGGCGATGGTCGGCGTTCGGCGAGGCAGAGGGAGACCCAAGAGGTATTGGGGAGAGGTGATTAGGCATGATATGGCTAGAATGCGGGTTTCCGAGGACATGACCCTTGATAGGAAAGCCTGGAGGTCTAGTATCAGAATTGTAGGATAGGGGCCTAGAGTTTTTCGTACTCCTCATCCGAGGTTGGGTGAGTCTTGGCAGGGCTACCCATAGATGATTTGTGTATTGAATTGTGTCTCCCTTATGGTAGTTATTTATGACAGTTATTGTTTGATATTATTGCATACTATTTTATTTATGGTTCTTATGTTAAATAATTATTTATGCTATTTCTGCTAGAGTTACTAATGCTCTTTTATTTTTATTTTTGTTTTGTTTTGTTTTTCCTTTCCTTCACTGAGCCGATGGTCGATTGGAAACAGCCTCTCTACCCTTTCGGGTAGGGGTAAGGCCCGTCTACATATTACCCTCCCTAGACTCCACTTTATAGGACTATACTGGATAGTTGTTGTTATTGTACTATATGTCACGGGAACATAAAAATCTCCATTATTATCTTCCTGACCCATTAGTCATATTACATTAACATACATACAAGTTGTGTAAAAATAACACAGTATTGCTAGATTTTTAATTGGTCATTTAAAACAAATCAGTATTTATCAAGTCAGTAAAAAATAATTAATATTTTATTATAATAGAGACCTGTCCAATATAATATACTAGAGTTTGGTATACATATATATGAACTCCAGCATATTATGCTGGACTGATATACTTTGTTGACTCCAGTATAATATGCTGGAGATTGGAGTACCAATATGCCAAACTCCAGTATATAATACTGGATCACTATAGTTGCTGGAACTCCATTATATATGTTGGAGTTCTAGTGTACTTATGCAGGAACTTCATCATATTATGCTGTAGTTCAAGTATACTTGTGTTGGAACTTCAACATAATATGCTGGAGTATTAATCGGACTTTAAATAGTATTTTCGCTCAAATTTATTTTTACATAAAAATCAAAAAAAATTTAATTACTTTTAAACTTAAACTATTTTTGAACAATTAATTATAAATATAGCTATTTTTAAATTTCTCCTCCAAATTGTACGTCATTTTCTCGTTGCATTTTCAAAAGGGCTTAAACTCTAGGTGTTGACTCTTTGGGGAATAGTTTCAATCAGTTAGCAACTGTTAATTCCAAGATAAGGGAGGGAAAGTTTCTTTCCATGGCAAAGGGGTTGGATTAGTAGAAGCTTGCTCAGACGCGGCTTAATACTATTGGGGTCTAAATTCAAATTTACATAAAAGATTTTTATTTATTTTTGTATTATATAAAAAGCTTTCATATATATTTTTATTTGAAATATAATTTTCTAGCTTTTTCAGATGCAAAATTATGAATATTTATTTTATAATCAATTTCATTTGATAGTTATTTTTTAATTTATAATATAGTTAATCCATTTAATCGCTTGTTCCGTGGTTGATCTTCAGTAAAATTTTATCAATTTTATTTTAAAAACCTTCTTCCACATTTTTAGTTTGTGAGCGAGGACGACCGAGGTAACTTTCATAGGAATTGTTACCATTATTTTATATGCAAAATAAGTATTTAAAGAAGAATTAAGTCTTTTTATTGGATTGAGTATATCAATTAAAGTACTATTATTTCTTCTTTTTGGAATTGTATCAAAGATTCATACTTTATATTTGGCATATTTAAACTTTAATAAAATGCTAAAAAGATAATATACGTGTACGTGTTGAAAATATCAAGAAAAACAAACATAGATGAAAACTAGTACTAAAAAGTTGAAATAGAAGAACCTGATTCAGTAATTTGATATGAAAATAAATATTTATTGCTTTCAATATGCTTTCGGTAGACTTTTACTTGATTGACGAAAAATATAGAATAATATGATTTCTTAGAGGCATAACGAAAAAAATATAATAGTAGTATCAATTGGTGAGAAACGAGAAAAATTTAAAAAGAAATTAAATATTGTGCAACTTAATAAAGGAAGTGGAAAATATTTACATAATATTTAATGAAAAAAAGACTAAAGAAAAAAGAATAATCTCTTGATCTCTTGAAAAACACTTCTGAGCAACAATTATAGCTCGTTTGGCCAAGCTGCAAAAATCAACTTATTTTGAGAAGTATTTTTTTTTTAAAAAGTGTTTTTTTCAGAAGTACTTTCGGTGAGAAGCAGTTTGTGTTTGGCTAATTAGTTTGAAAATCACTTTTGAGCAACAATTAGTGTTTGGCCAAGCTTTAAAAAATTACTTCTAAGTGTATTTTTCTCAAAAAGTGCTTCTAAAAAAAGTGGTTCTGGAGAGAAACTACTTTTTTCTGCTTCTCAAAAACTGCTTGCGCTTCTTCTCAAGAACACTTTTTTTTACTTCCAAAAGCTTGACCAAACACCTCAATTTTTAGCAAAAAAAAAATTTGGCCAAAAAGAAGCTTCGCCAAATAGCTAAATTTTAAAAAATTGATTTTAACTATTGTTTTCTTTAAAATATTTTTCAAAAAAAAAATGCTTTTGAAAAAAAATTATTAATTTTTGTTTCTCCAAATTATTTCTACTTCTTCTAAAAAATACTTTTTTTTAAAAAAAAAAGTTTGAGAAAATATCATAATTTTTATCCAAAATACTTTTACAAAAAAAATGTTTTTAGTTAAAAATAAACTTGACCAAATATGGTATTAGTCTGCGAATACGAATTATTCGATCTTCAAAATTGTTTTAAGAAAAAGGAAACTGCGTAGTCAAAGTAAAATCACTCATGATTGGTCCTAAAAAGACAGCGCGTGATTTTAAAGCCGCCGAAATTTATAAAAATCAAGAGATGGGGCGTACGGACACGTGTATTTATTCCTTTAATCCATAACACGACAAAATAAGCTATCATCCAAACATTATCCAGTAAATAATCCATCTATAGCATCCAATTCAACCTCTTACGCGTCAGTTCAACCGCAAGATTCCTCCACGTGTCGTTCTGAATCCGTGGGCGCCCCGCAATTTATCCGATCTATCACGTGCCGCACGTGACTTCAGCTAACTTCTCACCTTAAAATTACCAGTTACCCACCTTCCTCCTCCGGTTTCGTAAGGTTCCAGCACGTGAGAGGATGCTCGAGTGCGTGGAATTTACACCACACTGCTTCATAATTGTACTTCTGGTCCTTAATTGTTTTAATATTCATCTTAGTCCTAATGACATTCGCGTCAGCATATGGAAAAACTTAAACAATCATTTTAAGTTTTATATTTAATCTTTCAACTGTTTTCACACACAAACGTCACTTTAATTATCAATTAAGTAAACCATAGACGCAATGCTTTTCGTAAAAGAAACTTGTAAGATTGAGCCTATTTTTCTAATTGTTTGACTCTAGAAGTAAATTTACAAACTTAGTATAACACATTAAAAATTACTTTTCTACATCACAATTGTTATTTAGAAAGGGACATAAAATAAACAATTTGTTATAAACTAAAGCAAAAGACAAGAATAATAGAACAAGAACAATAGCAATAGAGAGAAGAGTAGAGAGAGTTCTTCTTATTGAGTTGAGAGGGGTCAATTACAATGGTAGAGAGCACCTCTATTTATAGGGAGGAGGAAGATCTTGCTACCAATAATAGGACTCTAAAATCTCTCTAACTAAGTACATTAAAGACATTCACCTTAAATAGAAGTGTAAGAATCTTCTATTTCATAACACTCCCCCTTGAATGTCTATTCAATGATGTGCCTCATAAAACCTTAAAACCAAAACCCAATGGGAAAAATTAAAGTAAGGAAAAAGAGTACACATGTTTGAATATGCGCCTATTGGTTGCCTCGTTAAAAACCTTGCAAGGAAAACCCAGTGGGACAAAACCTTGTAAGGGAAAAAGAGTGCAACGCGCATTGACTCCCCCTAATGAGTACATCAATTTAAATCCTTGAGCATTTGCATCCCAATCTTGTGCATCATCTTCAAAACGATCTTTAATAGAGATTTGACAAATTAACCATACTGACTTGAATAAGTATTCCGCACCTTGAAATCATCATTCTTGATAGATATAAACATCTTCATATAATGTCGTGGAATAGCTCTTCAATATCTCCATAGATGCATTCTCAATGCCATCATGCTTATAGTTATAGCAAGATACATATGTACACAAATTGTACTAATGATGCGGTACTTCAGGACCAAGAATTGCATATGCTTCAAGCAACTTAAATCTTTCAAGTTAAGTCATATAAGTCGCATAATAGACTTTAGCTGCATATCAAGCTTTCATTAGTGATACTAAACAAATAAGATATCGAAAACTGACTATACATACCTTTGACTTTATACTTTCAAGCATTTGAACTATAGGTTCAAAACTTCATGTCTTTCATATGGAATCAATTCTTCTTGAATTGTATCTCTTCCATTTAGTTACTTTCTTTGAGTCAGCAAATGCGTATAGCATGCTTTTCAATATGTTGCAATTGAATTATCCCTTTTATGAACTTCAGGTTCATATCATGATGTTCGGGGATATACATATACAAATGATAATTCATCCCATGTAACACTTTCTCAAGTGTTTATCATGTCTCCCCGTTAGTAAAGCTAACATGTTTCCTCAACTTTGGGAAATCATCTTTGTGCATTATGTCAATATACATAGCACCTTAATAATAAGATGAAATTATTTGGTTCCTGACCCTGAACCACTTTTGAGGGGAGAATATACTCTCGTATACAACTTATATCAAACTGATATATACAACTTCGTTCTCATAAGGAACAGTTTAGCTATTAAGTGGAAGCACTCAATAATTATCTTGCTAAACCAACTTTGATATAAACCAACTTATCAAGATGAACTGTCTTGAGTAGAGAATCTGGAAACTATGCTCGAAGTTAGATTACTGAGCGATTTACCCCGCAAGCACCGGCCAGGCTGCGGGTCGATAACAATTGCGCATGTAACCATTCCATAGATGCATCATATTTGGTATACATGGCAGGTGAATGGGCCCATATTCACCTTTGATATTTCCAGAATCAAGGGGCTTCAACCCGAACTCTTTAGTTGGTCAGTTCATTACTGAGAACAAGAACTTCTAGTTCTTTGATATTCACCTATGTGAATTTGCACATCATACTTCAAATGAGATGGCTAACACAAATGTCAACTGAATAAATTATCAATATTGGTAAACTTCAAATTTACACCATGACATGTGCACTTATCAATAAACTTCGAGTTTATTATGACATGGGTTTTATACCAATAGATATCCACTTTATTGTGGCATTCTTTCTTTTGTGTAGTACAAACTGGAGAACAAAACGGGTAGCTTTTCATATACAAATTACCCCGCTACACGTTGTAGTAATAGGAGAATCAAAGCCTTCCTTTATTATAGTCTCAATATAATCAATCGCTTTCGCGTGTACTTTGGAAACTGGATAAGTTTCTTTGAGACTTACTACATCACAATACTCAATTGTGTTTCTCCAACATAGTAATAATTGACTCTTCGAGAGCTCTCAATTAATTTTGTACTACCACAGACTGAGGTTCGAGATCCTCACATTCTTGCATTCCGTATTTTCAAGAGTCTCAGGCTCAATAGATTCTTCGTGAATCTCGGAATTAATCAAATCATGAGCGTCCTCATGTGATTCTTTCATAGTGTCATTTAGATCGTTCTTTTACCTCTTTCTAGGATTTCGATCTTTGGAACCTAATGGTCTGCCACGCTTCTGGCGTGCATTTGACTCATTGGATATGACACCAGATATTTGTCCAATAGGGACTTCAATACGGATCGGAACATTTTCCGCGTGAATGTGGGATTTCGTTATCCTCTTCAAGTCCGTAAATGCGTCAGGCATTTGATTTGCTATTCTTTGCAAATGGATAGTCTTTTGTACCTCTTTCTTTCAAATAGAGGTATGTGGATCAAGATGAGATAATGATACATTTTTCCACAAAATTTCCCATTTGGTTTCACCGACTTCTCCCCCTAATTTTGGGAAAAGTGTCTCATCAAATTGACAGTCTGCAAATAGTGCAGTGAACAAATCTCCTGTCAATGTTTCGAGGTAGCGAATAATGGAGGACGATTCATACTCAACATATATTACTAACCTTCTTTGCAAATCCATTTTGGTGCGGGATGGCGGTGCTACAGGCACCTATACTGCGCATCCAAAGCTTCTTAAATGGGATATATTGAGTTCATGACCCAAAACCAATTGCAATAGGGAATATTTGTGATAATTCGTCAGTCAGAGACGAACTAGCATTGCTGCATGCGAAATGGCGTGACCCTAAACCGAAGCGGGCAGCCGACAAAGTAGCATTGCTGCATGCAAAATGGCGTGAACCCAAACCGAAATGGGCAGCCTCGTTTTCATGAAGAATTCAAGATTATTCTCATCTATTATCCATTAACTTTGCAAACGCAAGGTTGCGTGATGGCAACAAGCACACATTAGACCATCTACAGGATGCGTCTATCAAGACCATGAAATACCTAAACTACCCACTAGGTGGGTGAATAGGTCCACAAATGTCCCCTTGTATACGTTCCAGAAACTGGGGTGACTCAGTCCCAACCTTTGTTGGGGATGGTCTGATAACCAGCTTGCCTTGATAACACGAAGTGCAAGGATATTCATTACTTGAAAGAATTTTGAAATTCTTTAACGGATGCCCATATGAGCTTTCTATAATCCGTCTCATCATGGTTGATCCTGGGTGACCCAGTCGATCATGCCAAAGTACAAATGTATTGGACTCAGTATTCTTTAGATTTACTGTTGAATGTGCCTCAATTGCACTAATTCTTGTCCAATACAGGCCACAAGATAAAGACGGGAATTTCTCAATAACCCTCTTTTGGCCGGAGACATTCTTTGAAGTGAGGACGAGATATTCAAGATTATCTTCATCCATTGTCTCAATATTGTAGCCATTCCGGCGTACATCTTTAAAGCTCAACAAGTGTCTCATAGACTTGGAGGAGAACATTGCATTCTCTATGATTAACATCGTGCCCTTGGGCAGAGTTACTATAGCTCTTCCGGAGCCTTCAATCAATTTACTACTTCCAGAGATTGTAGTAATGTTTGCCTTACACATATTCAGTTGAGAGAAATACTTCCTTTCTTTGAGTATTGTATGTGTAGTACATGAATCAACTAGGCAAATACTTTTACAGTTGGATGTTGATCCAAGTTCGCTTTGTGAGATATCCATTTTGCTTTCCCATAAAAATACATAAATATAAGTATAAACAACTTCAATTCTTTTGTTTCGCGTTTAAACAGCGTTTTGGGAAGCAGTTATTTAGGATATTCGAATATTGTATTCTAATATTCGAATATAATGCCTTGCGGAAAAAATAATACTTTAATGCGAAAAATATTAGATATTCGAATATTTAAGCACATATTCTAATATCTTGCCAGATATTCGAATATAGGAATTCTGATATTCGAATATCTGGCCTGGCGGAAAAAAGTTCGTTTTATTGCTAAATATTAGACGATCGACTAGTTTTTAGGTTAGTCGATTACCTCTACTGTACAATAAAAATATTTGAGCATATTGAAACATTCTAAAGGGCTAATACTAACATCATATCATGAATTAACTAATACGAGCTAATGCTAATGACTATTAATTTATTCATTGACTAATACAAGTAGAATCAAACAGCTCCATCTTCTTTCATCATGGTTCCATCACCGATTAGGTGGTCTATCTTTCCCTCGGGTTGCTCAAAGAAGTCTGCCACATCCAGGTGGGTGAAGTCAAAGTTGTCATCAGAGACAAAATTTGTTTCAGGGCGTTTTCTCTTTCGAGATGCTTGATAAAGGTCAACCAAGTGTCTTGGTATTCGGCAAGTCTTAGACCAGTGCCCGTTTCCACCGCAACGATAACATATAGTTTCTGAACTATTTGCCTTAGGATCTTCGGGATCCCGTTTCTGCTTTCGGTGGTTATCTCTCTTTGTGGGGTGACGGACTTCTTTGGAATTTCTTCCTTGTCCACGTCCTTGGCTTTGACCCCGTTTATGACCATGACCATGGTCCCTTTTATGTTTGGCATAATGAGAGTGCACCATATCTGCTTCAGGCAGTGGTGTAGACCCAGTTGGTCTATTTTCGTGATTTCTCATGAGCAGTTCATTATTTCGCTCAGCCACTAGTAAGAGAGAAATCAGTTCAGAGTACTTCGTAAAGCCTTTCTCTCGGTACTGTTGCTGCAGTACCATATTGGAGGCATGAAACGTTGTAAACGTTTTCTCAAGCATATCGTAATCGGAGATGTTATCTCCACATAGCTTCAGTTTAGAAGTAATTCTGAACATAGCAGAATTATATTCAGAAACGGACTTAAAGTCCTGTAGCCTCAGATGAGCCCAATCATATCGTGCTTGTGGCAGAGTGACCAACTTCAGGTTGTCATATCTCTCCTTTAAGCTGTTCCACAAAACGAGTGGATCCTTGACGGTGAGATATTCAATCTTCAAACCTTCGTCAAGGTGGTGGCGCAAGAAAATCAAGGCCTTCGCACAATCTTGGGTGGATGCTTTTTCTTTATCTTTGAGGGTGTCTCCGAGACCCATAGCATCTAGGTGGATTTCAGCATCCAACACCCATGTCATATAGTTCTTGCCCAAAATTTCAAGGGCAACGAACTTTCTTTTCATAATGTCAGACATACTCGAAAATTAAATTAGGAAGAGGGAAAATGCCTTGGATTTTCGAGAATGATACTTGAGACGGTAGAGTCTCATGCTGATAACGTGTTATAAACTAAAGCAAAAGACAAGAACAATAGAACAAGAACAATAGCAATAGAGAGAAGAGTAGAGAGAGTTCTTCTTATTGAGTTGAGAGGGGTCAATTACAATGGTAGAGAGCACCTCTATTTATAGGGAGGAAGAAGATCTTGCTACCAATAATAGGACTCTAAAATCTCTCTAACTAAGTACATTAAAGACATTCACCTTAAATAGAAGTGTAAGAATCTTCTATTTCATAACACAATTTAATTAATTGATTGTAATTTAATCAAATATCTTAGGGGCTACAATCAAAATCTACTAAGAATTGAGGGGCTAAAATGATAATTATTACCAAAATAAAAGAAAAAGTGAGCTAATTGTCAAGTAGTAGCCAAAACAAAGATTGCTTTCTCTTTCAAATCAAGCGTGATTTTCACTGGAATTTTGCAAGTCGACTCAGCACGGCTCTGATATTTTTGGTGTTTGTCTCGCTCACTCAATCTAAAATATTTTGTCTTTTTTTGATGGCTCAATTGATGAAAACCGCCGAAACGCCGCCGGAGTTGCGGCGGCAGAGGGGAAAAATGTTGCCGGTAAAGAGGGAAGTGGAGCTGGAAAACTCTTCGGATGAAGAACTCTGCCCGCTCAACAAGCGATCCAAACTCTCCTACTCTCTACAAGTCAGCTCTCTTCTCTTTCTCTCTTCCAGTTTGTTCTATTCCACCCGCATGAAGTTATAAACAATATAGGCTATTTTTGCATATTCTTAAATATTAGCTCAATAGTTTTTTCTGCTTTTCTTTCAAAGTGATTCCATTTTTTCCCTGATCCGCCGAACTTTTGTGTCTCTCAGTCTCTCTTCTGTTTCAATTCTTAACAGCACTTGTATTTGTGCTTTTTTTTTTCGTTGTGCATCTTGTTATCTTCTAGCATATACTCTGAGTTTGATTGCACACGGTGTTTATGATGTTAATTGGATTTTGTATTATATTGGATCTTATGTAGGAAAATGTCAAGTAATGGTTAAAACGTTAGTTTTATGTGAAAACATCTCATGTTACTGTTATTATCTGCTAATATATGCTATGTGTTTGACTATACGGGGAGTTTATGATGTTAATATTTGGATTTGTTGTTATATTAGTTCTTGTGTAAAAAAAAATTCAAAGTAACTGTTTAAATGTGAGTTTTATAGTGAAAATATCTCATGGAAATTTAAACTTCGAGTTGTTAAATGTATTTGAATTCTTGTACATCGGATAGATAATACTATAATTGAATTGCATCAAACATTTGGTGACTTTCCAAACTGGAAGTTCTTGGTATCAATTGAAGCAAAGGAATATAAATAACCAATTTAGAAACGTTTGTAGGAGAATGATCAGTTACCAAATCCGTAAATAGGAAGTTGACTTATCATTATTGATGCCTTGATACTGCGTAGGGAGATACCGGAGAAGTTATGTCTGTTATTATCTTCTCTGAGGATTTAATCAAGGATATTTTGCAGGAGCAACTGGGTTTAGGAGCTGGTGGATTTCTAGTTTCACCATTGCAAGACGGCTCTCTAGATGAGCCCAGTCCATTAGGCTTGCGGCTAAGAAAGAGCCCCTCACTGTTGGATTTGATCCAAATGAGGCTCTCTCAGTCGAGCACCTCCAAGGCGGGAAGTCATCGGAAGAAGGAGCAGAAAGGAAGCACCGGATTGACTGAAAAGCTCAAGGCCTCGAACTTTCCTGCTTCAGTTCTGAGAATTGGGAGCTGGGAGGTATACTTGGTTTCGCTTTTGATTTTTTTTTCTAAAAAAAAAATATTAGCACTCAGTCTTAAGGTTCCAAAAATTAATGGAATGTTGTTGTGTGTACAGTATAAGTCAAGATATGAAGGCGATTTGGTCGCAAAATGTTACTTTGCCAAGCATAAACTTGTTTGGGAAGTCCTTGATGGTGGTCTCAAGAATAAGATAGAGATCCAGTGGTCCGATATTATGGGTTTGAAAGCAAACTACCCAGATGACGCACCGGGAACCTTGGATGTAGTGGTAAGGGGAATTAGAATCTTATTTTGCTATTGTCTTTGTGGAGTTATTTCCTTCACTGCATTAGCAGAATAGGCTCCAATGTTGATCTGCTTCTTACCTTAGTTGATGAGGTGTTATGGGTCCTTGTATTGCAGCTGGAAAGACGACCTCTTTTCTTTAGGGAGACAAATCCGCAACCCAGAAAGCACACTCTTTGGCAAGCAACATCAGATTTTACCGAAGGACAGGCTAGCGTACACAGGTCGATAACTATTATCATGTAGTTCTTTTTGTCCTTCATAAGTCACTAGTACACCATTGTTAGTTGTTTGCCAATGTTATCTTGTTACCTTGACATCTCTGTGGACATCTGGTTGTCTGGTCAATTTGTGGCTATTGCATGGATTTTATTTATTTATTCATACGATAAGTGGTGGTCTTATTAGGTTTGGAGATGCATCTAGCAAGTAGCAACTATTGATACGGAAAAGGCTATGCATTTTCCTTATTTGGACTAATTGTTGGGGATGGGGTTTTATAGAAGGATGGGAAGAGTACATTATTCACACTGAAACTCTTATCTTTTCCAGGAGTAGTTCATATTATGAGTTCATTTTTGGTTAGGAGAGGCGAGACAGAAACTTGCTATTCAGGCTTGGGTGTTTTTGTAGAGGCTAGAGAGGCAATAGTTGAAAGATTAGATAGAGTGCGTTGCTTGTGGACTCAATGTAGATGGACGATGGTTAATGGTTCTCCTTAGTGTTTAATTTAACTGAAAGTGCATTTCAGTATAGTAACCGAATGGAATGTCTCGGTGGATGGAGTTTCGAGTCCCAAAAACCCAACTAAGCTTCCCAATTTAAGTTGAATCTGAGTAAAAATTTGACACCAAAGCCAGCAATTATTATTAATGAAGGGTTTTGGTAACATGTTTCACCTGTAATAGCTTTTTATTGTATCACAGTTATTGCAAGTATTATTATAATTACAAGTAATGCTGGTTGTAATCTGCTTTGGACTGTTCACAATTTCTAGCATTTCATTCACTTTGTCTTAATGTGGTTTAGTTTTGATGTAAATGCTACAAATTTTCTTTGGTTGCAGACGGCATTACTTACAGTGTCCACAGGGCTTGTTACGAAAACATTTTGAAAAGCTTATGCAGTGTGATCCTCGTCTTAACTTCCTGAGTCAACAAGCAGAGATAAAATCAGATTCTCCTTATTTTGAATCCCGGTTGTCGGTATTTGAAGACCCACATGTAAATGACCGTGAATTTGATCTGAATGATGATGGAAACCCCAATTTTCTCGACTTGCAAAGTACCACTTCACCTTCAGGAGCTCATTGTTCTAAATCCAAAAGCGAGCAAGATCCCGTTGGTAGACCTTTGGAATGTATTCACCAAGAAAAGCCATCCCCATACTCAGGTAAACATGTCAATATATTTGAGAAGTGCACTAATTTAAATTGAGTTTTCTGCTGAGAATGTCTTGTAAGACGTAATTATAGTAGTTGTTCTTTCTTGGGCAGCTTGGTTGATGATCATCATCCCTTACCTCCCACCTTTCCTAAAGAGTGGAAAATTTATATATAGTTTCCTTTTGAAGAGTGGGGAGGAAGTTTGCTACCCATTTCTTTGCTTTTATTGTAGTCCTATCTTGCTCATAAAGTTGTGTGTTTCTTGAACTTATTCACGTTGAGGAGGTAGTCACTGTTCAAAAAGAGCAATATGAATATATTGCACAATTGGGTCTATGGGCATGCTTTCCTAAGTTGAGGTTTATTATTCTCAACAACTCTATGGTCTATTCAAGTGGTCATGAATAGGTTCTTATTGCTTTCTGAATATATAATTTTATAGTTGGTGTGCTGTTTAAGTTGGATTTTGTTTGGTTTTCTGTAACTTTTACAGTTGATATTCCGTTATTGATACAGGGGCAACTGAAGATATTAAGAGTAGGGAAGTGGAGCAACGGAAAGGGCTTAGTGACCTCAATCAACTCAGAGTGCCTGGAATGCATCCCTCCGTGTCAATGAGTGATTTAGTGAGCCATCTTGAGCAACGTGTATCCGAGCAGAAGACATCTAAAGGTATCAACCTCGCCAGTGATGAATGGCAAAGCTTGGAGATCCTGGAAGAGATCTCTAAGTCCTTGCTTAGCGACACTCAAAATGTGCCAGCATCGGATGAGAAATCTCTTATGTCAAGGGTCAATTCTCTGTGCTGCCTCCTTCAAAAGGATCCTGCAACAGCTCAAAAGGGTGAGAACTGTGGTGATGGTGTGCCGGGTGAAAAAAGAGTGAATGAATTAAATTTCATTCCCGCAGCACTGTTTGGAAGACAAGTTGAAGAAGATTCTTCTACATCTGAGGATGAATCAAATGATCTCTCCAGTTGTAAGCCAGCTCCAACAATGTCAAGGAAGGACTCGGTTGGGGATCTGTTGCTCAATCTTCCAAGGATAGCATCACTGCCCCAGTTTTTGTTCGTCTGTGAAGACTCTGGTAACCAAGCTAGATAGTTTTTTCTCAAGTCACATCAGTTAGATGGCTGTAGTTCCATTGTATATATCAAAAAGTAGGTTAGCAACAGTGTGCTCAGTTTATGGATTGGATCTTGGATATACGTGCCCTTGTATTGAAAGTTAGTGCTGTGAATGTTTTCCAATCTTCCTGTTTGACACAGCTGTATTAATTTGCTACAGAAAATGCAGTGAACTTTATATTCAGGTCTTACCCAGAACATAGGATAAATGATGAGATAGAGACAGCATAGGAGAAGATTTGAACAGAAAACCGAATACTGGTCAAAGGTTTACGATTCCCTGTTAGTTACTAACAAGAGATATAGAGTAGTATCAATTCGCTGTTTTCCTGCAAATAGACATTCCATAACTAAAGTCTATCTGAATCATTATTCAAGAGTTTCTGATTAACTGAAAATGAAAGTGCCAGTTATAGCTGTATAGGAGTTGGGTATAGAGTAGATGATAAACATAACCAAACGAAAAACAAAAACAGAGAGAATTGCACAAATGTACAGTGCACACCATCCCCCCCCCCCCCCCCCTTTAAATTCTACTACTCCCTTTGTTTCATATTGTTAAAGCTAGTTTGACTCGTACGGAGTTTAAGAAAACAGAAGAAGGCTTTTGGAACTTGTGGTCTTAAAATTTGAGTAAAAAGTTGTCATACCATTTGTGTTACTATAAAAGCTTCTCATTAAGGGCAAAAGGGATAAAATGAATAGTTTAAAGTTGAATTATTTTCAAATTTAAAAATGCTTCATTTATTTTGGAATAGATTAAAAAGGAAAATAATTTATTTAATGTGAAACGGTGGGAGTAATTGATTCCGTTAATCCACGATATTGAGACTATAAACTATTTGACTATTCACATTTGGCTTTGGGAAAACGAATATTAAGTGGAAGTGATGGGACATGTTCTCTTCTAATAATACATGCAAATGCGAACGTGAATCATAATGGTGGGGAGAGGCAGAAATTCATACTCTCTAATAGCATGTGTTGTAAGGATTTTGATAAATTTAGCTTTGGTTCTTAGAATCCGAACTTTTGGATCTGATATTCGAGAAGTCTGGGGCATATTTGAAGGAAAAAGGGTGCATGTTTGTGATTTGGGGGTGGAGATGAGCCTATGGTGTAGATTTGGTGGGGATTGGGTGGTGGCGCCGCCGGACATGGCGGAGGGATCCATGGCGACGCTAGGGTTTCGTCGATTTAAGAGGTTTGGGTGAGATTTGAAGGGAACTAAGAAGGTATTGGTAATGGGGAGAGGGAGAGGAGGCTATTGTATAATTTTGAGGGGCATTGGACGCCGGCCAGTGCCATATGCAAATTTCAGCGGGCGGCAAATGGCGGCAACAGGCGGAATTAGGTTTAATCACTAGGAGTTTGTGAGATGGTGAGAAGGGGAGGTAGGGGTGCATTTGGACATACATATATTAAAGTAGCTAGCTTCAGGACCATCCAATCAAGGAAACTCGACGGTCCTGATTGAACGTTATGAAATGTGGTTGTTTGGGGGTAAAGGAGAAGTCTGCTCCAGGTTCAAGCGGATTTTGGGCCGGTTTAGGGTGTTTTTTGTATGGGTCTCGGGGGATTAATTATTGGGCTGGTGAATTTTTGGGCCAAATTGGGCATTTTTAAGGGACCCAATTTTTGTTGATTTTCTTTTCTTTTTCTCTTCTTTTTTTTTGAAATAAAAATATGAATTAAAACTAAAACTGAATTTAATACTAAAAAATCTTATAAACTAATTTTAAATAAACTAACATGATTAATTAATGAAAATTTTAATTGATGACAATTTTAAGTACACCACCAAAATTTCAAATTAAACAAAGCAAGAATGAATCCAAATTTTGATTTTTTGTATTTTTGTAAAATCCTAATTACCAATTAATTCAAAAATATGTAAAATCAAATTCTAAATGCCAATGCAATAATTTTGTATTTTTTATGAATTATATAAATTATAAATACACACAAAAGTGCAAACAAACATGAAAATTATGTAATTAATCATGAAAAATCAAATAATTAAAAGGAAAAATCCTAATTCTAAGAATTTTTTAGGAGTAATTCATGCGAGGCAAAAATCACATGCTCACAGCTGACCCTCTTTGCTTGGATACACGATGGGTTTTCGGGCAAAGATAAATGAGCAATTATGAGGGATTTTTGCCCACTCGACACTCTACGAGAAGCATTTTTGAAAAACTTGGCCGCATCCTATTTCAAAGGTTGCCTAAAAATCTTGATGCTCGCAAGCTGCAGGTGTTGGTTCTTTAATGAGCATTTGGATCAACGCGGGACAGGCGAAGCTGGTGACTTTAATCATATTTCAAGCTGTCCGCATCTTTGTCTGCTTCAACATTTTGAATTCAGTTCTTTTTGTTCTTTTTCTTATTTTCCTTTATTCTGAATTGAGACTTATTCTTTTAGTCACCTCAAATACTGTGCCTTGAGGCAAAACCTGTTTGGACACTAAAACAAACAAATGATTTTTTGCCCCAGTTTTCACTAGGAAATTTTTTGAGTTATTTGCAACACAAAATCTAAACTACTCTTTATTGAGAACAAATAAAAATTAGGATTGTGTATCCTTGGGAGTGAATCCTTAAATCCATGGGTTGTTCCAGGATGGGGGAAAAAATCCTCAGGTTATGCCAAGGAGATCCACAGGTTATGCCGGGATAAAAGGAAAAATGATCCATGCTGGGGATAAAAGGAAAGTCCACAGGTTATGCCGGGATAAAGAGAAAAAAAGGGTCCTTGCGTTATGCCAGGGAGGATCCACGGGTTATGTCGGGATAGAAGGAAAAGGTCCTTGGGTTATGCTAGGGAGGATCCACGGGTTATGCTGGGATAAAGGAAAAACGTCATTGGGTTATGCCAGGGAGGATCCACGCGTTATGCCGGGATGAGAAATAAAAGGCCCCTGGGTTATGCCATGGAGGATCCACGGGTTATGCAGGATAAAAGGAAAAAGGTCCTTGGGTTATGCAAGGGAGGATCCACGGGTTATGTCGGGATGAGAAAGAAAAGGCTCCTGCGTTATGCCAGGGAGGATCCACGGGTTATGGCGGGATAAAAGAAAAAAGGTCATTGGGTTATGCCAGGAAGGATCCACAAGTTATGCCGGGACAAAGAAAAGTTTCTACTAGGGGTAAAGGTAAAATGATCCTTGGGTTATGCTAGGGAAAAGGAAAAGGAAAAGGGTCCTCAGGTTATAGTGGGGATAAAATAAAAATGATCCTCGGGTTATGCCAGGGAAAAAGAAAAAGGGTCCTCGGGTTATGCTGGGGATAAAAGAAACATGATCCTCAGGTTATGCCGGGGATAAAAAGAATGATCCTCTGGTTATGCCAGGGAAAAAGAAAAAAGGTCCTCAGGTTATGCTGGGGATAAAAGGAAAATGATCCTCGGGTTATGCCGGGGAAAAAGAAAAAGGGCACTTAGGTTATGCTGGGGGATAAAAGGAACATGATCCTCGGGTTATGCCGATGATAAAAGGGAAAGTATCCTCAGGTTATGCTGGGGATGAAAGGAAAAGGATTCTTGGGTTATGCCGGGGATTAAGGAAAATGATCCTCAGGCTATGCCGGGGATAAAAGGAAAATGGTCCTAAGATTAGAAAGGATGCAGCTAAAGATTGGAGGCCCTATGCTATCATGATTTTTGTGAAATTCCTTTTCTTCTTTCTTCTTTTAGTAAAACTACATGAAAGAATTTGGAGGAAACTTCCCTTTTGGGTTGATTATTGCTGCCAAGCTGTTCCTAGTTCGTGTGCTTTTCCTTTTGGCTACACCTGCTTCTTGCACGGTAGCTTGAGATTATACCTGTTTCAAATTTTCAGCAAAGCATGATTGTTAGGTCCAAATGGTAGTTGGTTTTGTGGCCTTAATTGTTTGATCTAGGCCCCGCTTCTATTGAGAAACTCCACTGCTTGCTTGTTTTGAACGTTACCCTCTTTCAACCGAAATGGATCGACTTTTAAGTTTTCATGATGACTCGCCTGCATGGGGCTTCGTCTTTATTCTGCCTTTAGGAACTTTGACTTTGGGTTTCTTTTCATTTTCAACCACTTTGATTTCGAAGCATCAGCCATCATGGCTAGTCGGGATCGGCTAGATGCGCCCACTGAGGCTGCGCCTGCTGAGGTTGGGTATCCTTTTCCGGTTTAGCCAGAGCCCTGTAAAGCCAATCTTGCCACCTTTTCTTTGTATTAGTTTCAGGAGATAGAGTTAAACCGAAAGGGACTCAAGGAAAAGTAAGCGAAGGCAAGAAAATGAATTTAAAGAGAAGCATCCCTTTGGGGGAGAAAAGAAAGACTTATTTGGGTGTGTGCGTACTTCAAATAGGCATGACATGCTCAGCCAAACTGGCCTTAGGTGATCTCCTTCAGTCCTTCTCCCTAACCGTGCCACCCAAAGTCCTCAAACCCTAATAACCACAAAGAAAACTTAGATCCGAGACCTTATTTGGCCTCAGAATCACAAAACCTCTCTCTTGAATCCTTTGGCCCTCTCCGGTACTCAAGCTAAATGCCTCAGAGGTTAAACCTCTCAATAGAGGCCATAAACTCATGGAATTGGAAGAATATCAATTTGGGGTTTCATGCACACACAAAAGCTAAGTACCTTTTTTTCATTTTTGCATAAGTCTTTTCTTTAATTTCTGTTTTGTTTTAACTTTTACATGTTTGCATGGTCTCATTCTGAAATATGCTTATTATATTCTTTGGATGTCACTTGTGAATTCATTCCTTCTATAATCTTCTGAGTTGTTTCACATCTGAAAATTTTCATTATTTGTCGATCTCTGCCTCCTGATTTGTCACTTGCTTTACCTCTGAAATTCTGAATGGATATTGATCCTTGTCTCCTGATTTTCATTTGTTTCACCCATGCGATCCTGATTAGTTTTGGTAAATTCTTATCTTTTGGACCCAACTTGTGCTGCGTCATGATTCTGAGTAGTTTTTTTCATTTTAGAATCTCATACCCGTCATAGTTCTTTAGTAACTTTGATCTTCAATATTTGCATGTATTAGGCTAATTTGTTTTGATGAACTTTTAACTGCTGATATCAGCCTTTAGTTTCCTGTTTTTATTCATGTATATAGTGAGTGTTCAATCCCTATTATTCATTTCTCACTTTCAAGTATTACTGAGTGTTTTAATTAGGTTATTTCTGTAAGTTAACCATCAGCTGATGGGTTTCCTTTTCTGGTCACTTTAATTCATTGGTTTTGACAAAAAAATTCATTGAACATTCATATAATCCTGAATGATAATTGTTGCTGAAAAGTCCACATTAAGATACTTGTTTAAAACTTGAGTTATATTGGCTAATTCTTAAACTTTTCAATTAAGCCTGTAGTCCACACCAAATTTTTGGCCCATAACCGGAACACAACTGACCAGGGTTAGGTTCGACCAAAACAAATGAAAACCAAGGGTAACAAACCTTAGGTTAGTTAATTAGGAAAGGAAACATGGGTATAGAGGGTATTTGAGCCTGAAAGAATCTTGTGACAACCCCTAGAACATTCTAGTGAGGGACTTAGGCATAATTTTAGCCTCAAACTTGAGGCACAAGTTAGAAAACTTAGGACTATTTAGGTAAAACTGAAATTTCAATAAGGGACTAAAAGGAAAACAAGGAAATAGAGGTTACCCTAAGGCTTCAAATATAAAAAGGGGCAATATGAACATCTGAAGGGACTTATGGACATTTACGAGAAGAAATTTTTTTAAAAAGCTTGGTAGTGAATTAGAATACAAAAATACATATTAGTTTCCGCTACACTCTTCAGAAATCATTAGTGCTATCAAATTCCGGTTGAAGTTTCTTCTCCCTGTTCTCAAAACCTCCCTGAATTTCTGGTTATTTCATTAGGTGATTGACTGCTTGCTCTGGCTTACCATTTGCGCCGCTTTACTCATAGACTTTTGTCTTGTTGACATTTCAGGTATATTTTGGACCAATGGATCTCATACGAATGTAGAAGGAAGCTTTGCTTTTCGAAATACAACTGTTTAGCTATTTAATTTCTTTCCCTTGTCTTCTGCAGGTGTTAAATTTTGTGCAGTCGATAGCTATGTACCCTATTTACAAGACTTCTAACTAGGAATTCATTTATTTTAGTTAATTCTGCAATTTATCCTTGTGATGTAATAGTAATATAGTAAATGGCTTCTTAATTTTGTGATTAGGCTTAGCATGAATTCTAAAGTGTCTATGAGTTGTAGGTTCACCTGTAATCATGATGAAAAATTGCTTGTTAATTCATTAGGACAGTGGTGTGGTGATAGTGTAATCGTCGTGAATATAGTCTTCATATTTATACAATTTATGTGTGTTTATTAGCGGACACAAAGGATGCATCCAAGCTAGTGATAGACTAACAAATGTGAGCCAATTTATGTTCTTATTAAGATAAGGATAAATATTATGAGTGTTTCGACATATGATGCCGTTTAACAATATGCCTTGTGTCCAGACCTCCAATTACTCGTATATATTAAGCCTATTTGGGGCTAATCGGGCCATTGGGCCCATTAACTTCTACAATTTATATATGGCTGCAATCCTTGATATCCCGTTTGAATTTATGACCCCAAGTGTAGTATTATATAGGGGCCCTCTCCTTTGAAGTTTAAGTGATTGGCTGTTAAGTCCACTAAGTTCAGCACTCTTTCCATATGTGCAATTTCACTTGTGGTGTAAATATGAGAGGCTGCCTTTGGGTCCCAAGGCTAGGGCTATCCAGTTGGGCTCTATTGAGGCCCAACTGATGCGTACACCCAGGCCATCTGGCATGGCATTCGAATAAATCTGTGTAATTACCTTTAGGATCCAGTAGTCTTAACATCAACTATTCTTTGCGGTCTCCTGTAAAATATGGAACTCAACATGCTTAGAATCTGAGACGAGTCATCTAGCGAATATTCACAACCTCTCACAAAGATAATAACACTTCGGTTGCTTTAGGGAACATCTTTAATAATTGACATTCCTTAAATACGGGTGCACATTTATGTGAGCAAAATCCAAATCTCAATGGAGTTGAAATATGTCTAAAATTGCATGCGCATTTATGTGACGTGATTCGCGATGTGTTTTAAGGACATTGTAAACTTCTTAAAAATATACATTAAAAGCGGTTAATAATTTGAAATTGTATCATAGGTTTGAACATGTACAACAAATCAGATTTTAGCCACTTATAATAGTTTAAGCCACCATGCTAGAACTACGGGATCCGCGGGTGCCTAACACCTCCCCTCGGGTCAACAGAATTCCTTACTCAAGAATTTATGGTTCGCAGACTCCAATTGGGTATTAAAAATTTCCTCGATTTAGGATTTTAAAATACACATGTGACTTGGGACACCAAAAGCCAAACTCATCCAAAGTGGCGACTCATAAATATATAAATAATCCCATTTCGAATAATGTCACTTTAATTGGAAAAACTCTTTTTCACATGTTATCCTTCGGGGTAGCCGTTGTAAATCCAAAAAAGAGGTGTGACAATGGGCTAAAACTCTATCAAGATTTTTCAAACTCATCAAGTGAATCACCCACAATACTATAGTCTTCCATGAATGCCTCAAGAATATCTTCCACCATATCAGTGAAAATTGCCATCATACACCGCTGAAATGTAGTTGGTGCATTTACACAATCCAAAAGGCATCCAAGAAAAGGCAAAGCTACCATCTGGAAAAGTGAATATGGTCTTCTCCTGATCTTCCGGAGAAATCAAGATTTTGTTGTTCCCAGAATACCCATCCAAGAAATAGTTGAAGGCACGCCCATCAAGTCGGTCTAACATCTGATCGAGAAAAGGCAATGGAAAGTGATCCTTGTGGGTCACTTTATTCAACTTGTGTTGGTTCATGCATACCTTCTAACAGGTGATCTGGTAGGAATCAACTCATTTTTGTGAATTTGCAACGACATTCACGCCACCCTTCTTCGGTACACATTGTACGAGAGACGTCCAAAAGTTTTCAGAGATGGGGTAGATAAACCCGGCATCCAACCACTTAATCACATCCTTTTTCACAACTTCTTGAATTTCTTTATTCATCCTCCTTTGATGTTCGAAGGAGGGATTTGCATTATCTTCCAAAATAATTATGTGCATATAGAATGCAGGGCTTATCCCCATATATCAGCTAAAGTCCATCCAATTGACTTTTTTCACTTTTGAAGCACCGCGAATGTTGAAGCAGCCTGTATATTAGTATGACAAGAAGAAAGAATAAATGGAAAAGTAGAACTAGGGCCTAAAAACTCATACATGAGGTGGGGAGGAATTGGTTTAAACTCCAACACCAAAGGTTCCTCAATTGAAGGTTTTGCTGGTGGAGTTTTCGTATTCTCAAGGTCCCAAGATAGTTTTCTAGGCTCATAAGAGTAAGAGCCCATCCCATGTAAAGCATTCACACACTCCACTCGGCCTTCATCTTTATTGACATGAAGATTCAATAATACGTCCTCTAGCGGGTCCTCTACATTGATCATTGCACTGGTATCATCAACTATCACTACCGTGAAAAGATCCATAAAAGAGCACACCTCAAAACTGTTGGACTACTTCATTGACTTGCATACATAAAGACCACTTTTTCATCACAAACACGGAATGTGAGTTCCCCTACTTCCATATAACCTAAGGCTTTCCCAGTAGCAAGGTAAGGTCTCCCCAATATGAATGGAACTTCATAATCCACCTCACAATCCAAGATCCCAAAGCCAGATGGCAAGATAAATTTGTCCACCCAGACAAGCACATAATCAATAATTCCCAATGGTCTTTTCATCGTTCTATTCGCCATTTTAAATCTCATGGAAGTCGGCCTCGGTTTCCCAATACCCAAAGCTTGAAAACTGAGTAGGATATCAAATTGATACTTGCCCCCAAATCATATACAACCTTAGCAACATCCGCACTCCCAGTGGTGCACGGAATGGTGAAAGCAGCGGAATCTTCAAGCTTCGGGGCTATTAAATGGACTATTGCACTAACTTGGTGGGTCATCTTTATAGTATCACAATCTATGGATTGTTTCTTTATCACTCGAGTCCTTTATGAATTTAGCATAGCCCGACATTTGTTCAAGATCCCCCACTAGAGGCACATTAATCGGTAAGCTCTTCATCATGTCAATGAACTTTTTAAACTAATTCTCATTTTTATGTGTTACTAGACTTTGAGTGTAACGTAGAGGTGGCCTTGGCAAAGTAGCCTTGGATTTAGGCCCAACCGGCTCCGGCATATCTATTGCGTGTTCCCTAGATGGGTTCACATCATTTTGAGTTTTCACCTCGACATCTTGAATATCAATCCTCACTTCTTCATTCACATTCTCATAAATCAAAGATTTTCAACCATCAAAGGAACTTCATCTTCTGCAACTCAACTTCATCACTCAAAATTTGCCTTTGTTTGGAGGCATTCACATCACCTTCTCATCCACTGCTTGTAGTTACCACCATAACATGATTCTTCCCACCCTTCGAGTTTACTACCGTATCACTTGGTAGAGCAGTGTTAGGGAGAGTATTCAAAGACTATGAGATTTGGCCTAACTGAACTTCAAAATTACTAATTGAAGTATTTTGGGAAGACAGCTAAGCATCAGAATCTGCATTCTTCTTCATCATCTGTTCGATCATTGTTTCATTTCTTCGCATATCATAGTTAGAAGAATTAGGAACTTGGGATGGAAATGTGGGAAGATTGTTCGGTTATTGGCACATTGGGGGCCTTTCAAAGCCTTGGCATCGGTTTCCTTGATTTCCATTATTCCACTTTCCTTGATTGTTGTTACCACCCCAATTGTTGTTGTTACCATTCCAATCACCCTGATTGTTCTGATTATTGTTTCGATTGCCCCAATTGGAATTTTTGTTGTTTTTCCTTCAATTACCATTACCTTATTTTTGTTGATTTCCCCAATTGCCTTGGGGTATCGATTGTTGTTGGTTGGAAAAATTTCGTCTCTAGCCTTGATAATTGTTCATGTATTAAACCTCTTCGTTCTTCTATCATCTTGGAATCCACCCCAATCATTGTCAAACTGCTCCAAAATCCCTTGGTTCTGTTGACCTCTTTGTCTTCTTTTATTGACTAGCATGTTGACACCCTCAATGGCATTCACTTGGAGAGGATTTTGAACTTGTTGCAACTGGGCCTTTGCTAGTTGGTTCATTATAGTTGTCAACTCGCCTATAGCCTGCCCATGATCATGTAACTCATTGTGCAAATGAGTGATTGTGGTGTCACCCTGGGGCACACTGGGTCTACTTTTCAAGTAGAAGAAGTGTCAGCTATATCATCAAGAATGTCAAAAGCCTCATCACAAGACCGCTTCATGAAGTTTCCCCTTCAAGTTGGTTCATTCTACACTAGTTTGTTGTTGAATGCAACTGTAGAAAGTCTATTGGATCATCGCCTTAGTCATATCATTGTTGGGGCATTCCATTAACATTATTTTACAGCGCTCCCAAATCTCATACAAAGGTTTTGTGGGCTCCTACTTGAAAGCCAAACTCTTATCTTTCAATGCTGCCATATGCCTCGCTAAGAAAATATTTGCTATAAACTTGTTCCTCAACTCATCCAAGGTAATGATGAATGGTTTGGAAGTCTCTCAAGCCAATCCAATGCCTTCCCTCTAAGTAAAATAGGAAGATTGTCAATCAAAATGCATCTTCGAACACATTTGTTTGCTTGCTTCACCAATAAGTGTCCACGGACCCCTTGAGATGTTTGTTAGCATTTTGATTGGCCGCGCTCGTGAAATACCCACGCCGCTCCAGAAATGTCAGCATCTTGGTAATTTGATAATTACCCGCCAAAATCCATGGTGGGATAATTTCTCTTGCATAGCCTTGGTTTGGAAGCACTTAAGGAGCCACTCTTGGATATGGCAGAGAAGGGTCTAGAATATTATCATTGGCATTAGCATTGTCCTGGCGGACTCTATGTTGTCCTTGAGGTACAAAAGGCATCTCATCATCTCCGACATTATCTACCTCTTCCCCTATCAATAACATTTCCAAGAGGGTCATTGACATTTGTTGCCATTTTGTACCTGAAATTGTGACACACACAAATCAGCAACACAGAAGGAAAGAAGAATAATACACAAAACTATTTAGATAAGTAGCAAAAATCGATAGCTCCCTGGCGCCGATGCCAAATAGTGATCGAGGCAAACCCTGTACTACTACCAAAGTAGTAAGAGAGGTCGAAGCAGCTTTTACCGAAGAAGGTCGGGATCGATTTCCACAGAGAGCTAGATATTAGAGTTTAGTTTCTATCCAAATTGGAGTTTCATAAATGTTACTGATTGCACTTCAAAACATTGTTGGTTTTGATTTTTTACTTCTAATTTTATACTACTAGGATGCTAAATTAGACTAGGTAAAGCTTAGATTAAACTATTGCAAGTTGTTCAAATAGATAAAACACACTATGATAGTGACTTTTTCCTAGGTGGCTAATTGATTGATACTTGAGTCTAAGGCTTGATTTTCATTTTTGGGGAGTATGATATAGCCATTGCACGTTTCTACTCACTCTATACCTCTAGGTAGTTTGAGTGATTTTGCCCGAATTGACTTTCTCAAGACCAATTGGGTATAGTAATTTGTGCAAGCAATTGAGGTTCAAGTCGGGTATTACTATCCCTAGGTTTAACTCTTTAATTGAGGTATTCTCTTGAATATGCCCCAATTCCTTGTTGGACCAATTTCATGGACTTAGGCTCTTTTTCTTAAGAAGAGCCAAAATCTACAAGGCATTATGTTTTGCAACCACCAATTTAACATTAAAACCCCAAAGTAGCCCAAATATCAAACACCCATAGAAAATCAAGCATCAAAACACAAGACCCATCAATTACCCACACTAAGGTTAAGCCTCTACTCATGATTATAGAAGAAAATAAAGAAATAGATGAAGAAAAGCCCATAATAATTAATTACTAGATAAAACGTGAGGATTCAATGATGAAACTAAGATAAAATTACTCAAAATGGTAAAACAGAAGTATTCACGAGCGTAGCTCTATCCCAAAATCTTTTTGATAACCTAAACATGGGAAAAGAAAGTATTAATACTAGGCTAAAAATTTTGGACACAAATACCCCTGTGAGGTTGGTGCTGACCGCACATAATCGAGTGCGACCACACTAAGGCTCTTGGCTTGACAATCAGCTCTCTAAAGTTGGCCACTGCGGATCGAACAAAATGCACCGCAACTACGATGGCTTCTATTGCGGTACGCATAAAATGGACCACATACCACATTGGGCATCATCTTCCAATCTAGCAACTCTTTGAACTTGGGCAATGCAGACCACACAAAATCAAGTGCATCCGTAATGAAATCAATGCGGTCCGCACAAAATCCTTTGCGATCGCATTGCTTGGTTTCCTGAAATGCCTGCTCTTTGAACTTCATCTTTGCAAACCGCACAGAACGGTGTGCGGTTGCACTAGCCCTGTTTGACTAAGTTTGGACTTTCTCTTGGTACTTGTGCACGTTTCACTCCTTTTTGAGCTGAGTTTTGACACATTGTCACCTTGTTGATCAAAACCTTCAATCAAGTGCCACCTGTGATCCTTTAGGAAAATTTTGTACATATTTCTAATCAAAACTTGATGAAGAAGGAGTGTAAAAATACAACAAAACCCCTAATTATCATGGTACCGGGTTAGTCGATTCGAATTCAGAATACTTTTGGTAAGGTTTTAAAAGTACTTAGTCTCTTTTGAGTAATCTTAAGTTAAAAAAAGTCAACCGAATGTTGACTTATGTGGAATAGGTCTCAGATGTGGGTTTTGATGGTTTGAATAGCTTTGGAAGATGATTTGGGACATAGGAGTGTCATTGGAATATGTTTCGGAGGTCCATAGTAAATTTAGGCTTGCATTGGCAAAATTGGATTGTTGCCATTTTCGATTGATTGGTGAAATTTTGATATAGGGGTCGAAATATAATTCCGGAAGTTGCAATAGGTCGGTTGTATCATATGGGATATATGTGCAAAATTTTAGTTCAATCGGATGTGTTTTGGCAGACTTTTTGACCAAAAGCATAATTCATAAGTTTTTGGAACCTTTGGCTTGAATTTGATGTGTTTTGGTTGATTCGATGTTGTTTGAGCTATTTTGAAGATTGTATGACTTTGGATAGTAGTATATGAGTTGTTTGTGCTTTTGGTTGAGGTTCTAGGGGCTTCAGGGTGATTTTAGATAGTTGAGGGAAGATTTGAGTTTGGTTTTGCAGTTGAAGATGTTCCATTGCTATCATAATCGCTCATGCGGCTACAGGACCATAGGTGCAGGCTTACAGAAGCGGCCAGATGGTCGCAGATGCAGAATTTTGCCGAATTGGGCTGAGACCGCAGAAGCGGCTTCTCTATCGCACATATAATAGCGCAGGTGCAACTTCTTGATCGCAATGCAGAGATGGGAGCATTAGTGAGAACCGCATATGCGGTGCATTTTACTGCATCAGCGGTACCATAGAAGCAAATGAAGGGCCATAAGTGCAAAAACCCTTGGACAGAAAGTATATAAATGCTTCTTTGCGATTTTCAGCCTTTCTTCACCATTTTAAATCGATTTTAGAGTTTTTGGGGGGATTTTGTAGCGGGATTCAGAAGGAACTTCATTGAGGTAAGAATTTTAATCATAAAACGCGTTCCTATTGTGTTATTTCAGTGAGTAGGATTGAAATTTATGGAAATTTATGGGTAAATATAGAAGAAACTAGGACTTATGATTGGAGATCTTTCAGTAAGGGTTTGAGGGGTCATTTGTGGTCGAATTTTGTTACTTTTGATATGGATGAACTCGGGGAGACATAAGGATTTTATTGATGTAATTTTTATCGGATTCCGAGACGTGGGCCAAAGGGTCAGGTTCGTGTTCGTGTTTAAATTTGATTACTTTCGTGTCGGCTTTGTTTCCTTAGCATATTTTAATGGTTATATACTGATTTTGGTTAGATTTGGAGCATCCAGTGGTCGATTCGAGGGGCAAAGGCATCGCGGGCTAGAGCTTTGACCGGATTGAGGTGAGTAATAATTGTAAATTTTTTCCTGAGGGTATGAAACCTCGGATTTCACATCGTTGTGCTAATTCAAGGTGGTGTACATGCTAGATGACGAGCGTGTGGTCGTGCATTGTTGGGTGATTGTGACATAGTCTTTCTCGTATGGCTATTTTACTGCGGATTTGGTTGAAAACTTTTTGCTATAATCATGGTTTTGGCTGAATGCCATATTTGGGCCTCCTGCAACCTATTTTGGACCCTTAAGGGATTTGTACTACTATTCCTCATTGTATTGACTTTATATTCGTACTTAGTAATGCTATATTTTACTGTTTCCATAAACGATGTTTACTCTGTTTTGACATCTTAAGTGAAGTTTTGGCTGAGCATCATATTTTACAGTGCCCGAGTGGCTTTCTTTAGATATTTTTCACTAAGTAGGGAAAAGGGCCTACGCTGTGAGGTTATTATGGGATCGGGATGCATGCTTTAGTAGTGCTGTACTGATTTATGATTGCGAGTTCAAGGACCAAAGTTGTTATTCCACGAGGTGGCTTGACATGAGGGCGAGAGCCTATTGATTATGCCACGAGATGGCTTGATATTGCTCTTTTGCCGTAAGGGGCCCCTCCCGGAGTTTTAAACCCTTAATGAGCATGAGTACCCGGTGTGATATGTGATATAGTCCGAGGGTAGATTTTGTTCCATGTTATTGCCCGAGGGGCTGATTTTATGTGTTTGTCTTTTCTCGCTACTTTTCATTCACTTGTTTAGGTGTTAAAAGATGTTTTAAAGATTTTTTTTTACTAAACTAAGGTGTATTTACAAGTTTTCACTATTCTATTCCACTGTATAGATTTTATACTGCTTCATTGTAGTATTTTACAATGTTTTATTTGTTTTCTTATCAGTCAATTGCCTTTACTTTTACTACTCACTGAGTTTTCTTACTCACATTACTTCCTACACCCTGTTTGCTGATACAGGAGCCTCGGGTCCTGCTAGCGAGGGTTGATTGCTTCCAGTGGGCTATTCAGAGTTCACTATGTAGCTGCTCGGCATTCACAACCTAATGTTTCTCCCTTCTATCTTTATTATCCCTTGTACTGGATTATGTATTAGACTATGTAGTCCATTTTCCATACTCTGAGACTTATATTATATGGTCATGTCTGGTGACACCCTAATGTCGGGCTGTTTTCATTTTTGAGTTGTTCTATTTCACTTTATCTTGGGATTTATCATCTGTTAATGATCTAAATTAAATTATTATAACTGTTAAATATGGATTGGGAGTTTGTGTTGGTTGGCCTTGTTTCACGATAGGCGGCATCACGACCAGGTCAGATTTAGGGTCATGACAAGGTTGTATTAGAGCCTAGGTTACATAGGTCTCATGAGTCATGAGCATGTTTAGTAGAGTCTTGCAGATCGGTAAGGAGACGTCTGTATTTACCCTTGGGAGGCTCCAGAACCTTTAGGAAAACTTCATATTCTTGAATTTCTTGCCAAGCAATATGGTGATCCAAGTACTAAACTTCTGTTATTCTATTCTCTCATAGATGGTGTGGATGCGAGCGAATTGTCAGGATGGACGACTACCACTACCACCAGCTGTGGCTACTAAAGGTCGAGAGTGCGGTCAAGGTCATGGTAGGGGTAGGGGTGTGGCCCGCATAACCGCTAGGGTAGCACCTACAAATCCACCAGCCGCCACAATTCAAGATCAGGTCCTAGTTGCGGACACTCCAGTAGCCCCAGCTTAGGCACCACTTGTGCCCATTGTGATTCCAAGTCTTCAGAAGGCCCTGGCTCAGATTTTATCAGTATGCACTAGCCTAGCTCAGGCGGTCTCAGTTACTACAACCGCAACTACTTCTCAGGAGGGGGGGGGGGCACTCAGACTCCTGCCAATTGCACACCTAAGCAGGTCGTGCAGGGACTTCAAACATCGGGGGAACATCTAGGCCAGTTGGTAGCAACTTTTCAAGACTATGTAGCTCATGCTATGCCAGAGGACAAGCAACATCTATTGGAGAGATTTGGTAGACTTTAGACTGTGACCTTCAATGGTGCAGAGGGCAAGGATGCCCATGGTTTCTTGGATAAATGCAGAGGATTCTTCATACATGGGGTATTCTGGAAACCAGCAAGGTTGCTTTCACCACTTTTCAGTTTTCTGGAGCTTCCTTCACTTGGTGGGAGGCTTATGAGAAGTGTAGGCTTGTTAGCGCAACACCCATTACCTAGCAGCAGTTCTCCATTCTCTTTTTGGAGAATTATGTGGAACAGTCTCACAGAGAGCTACGTAGGCAGTTCGAGTGGTTGCATCAGGGAGAGATAATTGTGACACAATATGAGATGAGGTTCTCGGAGTTAGCTCGTCATGATGTTTAGTTGGTTTCTATAGGGGGAGAGAAAGAGACTGAGAGAGAGAGAGAGAAAGAGATAGAGAGAGAGAAAGAGAGAGAGGATTAGGAGGTTCATTGATGGCCTCACATATCAGCTTCGTATTCTCATGACCAGGGATATGGTGTCTGGTGATACTCTTCAGGAGTTTGTTGCCATTTCTTGTGAGATTGAGTTAGTTCGTCGCTAAGAGCGAGATGAGAAGGAGTCCAAGAGGCCTCGGGGATCTGGTAGTTATTATGGAGCTCCTTTGAAGGGTCAATTTCATCACGACAGAGACCGTCCATCAGGCATGCTCAGCTACCTCGCCCAGGATATCGTGGGGCGTCATCAGGTCATGCTTCTCGTAGTTCTCATCAGGTTCATCACTCTCTGCCCTCCCAGTCCAGAGTTCATCTTGTGCTCCATCAATTCATTGCTCTTCTATGCCAGGTGCATCTACTAGTGTTTTCGGTGCTAGGGATTCCATTAGTCCTCATATCTAGTGCTAGGAAGTTGCTATAAGTGTGGAGAGTCGGGTCGTATGTTGAGTCAGTATCCTCATTGTCATGGGGGTTCATCAAAGTAAAGGAGTCAATCATCAGCCTCAACGCCAGTTAGGGGTGGAGGTCCGTCAACTAACGGTCACCCTAGAGAGGAAGGTCGATCAGGTGGTGGTCATGCCTGTTTCTATGCACTCCTAACTAGACCCAATGCTATTGCTTCAGATGCTATGATCATAGGTATTTTCTCAATCTACCATAGGGATGACTTTGTATTATTTGATCCCGGTTCCATTTATTCTTATGTGTCATCATATTTTTCTCGTTACTTGGGTAGGTCCCATAAGTCTCTTATTTCATATGTTTGTGTATCTACTCCGGTGGGTGATACTGTTATTGTATACCAAGTGTACCGGTCATGTGTGGTGACAATTAGGGGTCTGGAGACCTGAGTGGATCTTTTGTTATTATGTATGGTGGACTTTGATGTTATATTATGCATGGATTGGTTACCACCGTGTCGTGCTATTTTGGACTATCTTTCTAAGACAGTGACATTTACTATGCTAGGTGTGCCATGGATTGAGTGGCGAGGCTAGATTGATTATGTTCGCAGTAGGGTAATTTCATTCTTGATGGCCCAGCGTATGGTTGGGAAGGGTTGTCTTTCTTACTTAGCCTTTGTGAGGGATATCGATGTAGTGACTCCTAGTATTGATTCTATTACTATTGTGCGGGATTTTTCCCAATGTGTTTCCTGCAGAACTGTCGGGCATGCCACTGAATGAAGATATAGATTTTGGTATTGATCTAGTGCTGGGAACTCAGCCAATTTCTATTCCACCGTATTGTATGGCAACAACAGAACTAAAGGAGCAGCTTCAGGAACTTCTTCATAAGGGGTTTATTCAGGCTAGTGTGTCGCTTGGGGTGCGCTTGTTTTATTTCTGAAGAAGAAGGATGGCTCGATGAGGATATGCATTGATTACAGGCAGTTGAACAAAGTCACAATCAAGAAAAAAAATGTTTTTCCTCGTATTGATGATTTTTTTGACCAGCTTGAGGGAGCGAGAGAGTTCTCCAATATTGATCTCCGTTGAGATTATCACTAGTTGACGATCAGGGACTCGAATATTCTTAAGATGACTTTCAAAACCCGATACAGTCAATATGAGTTCTTTGTGATGCCTTTTGGGCTGACCAATGCCCCATCAACATTCATGAATTTGATGAACAACGTGTTTCGGCCTTATCTCGACTCATTTGTCATTGTCTTCATTGATAACATTGTAGTGTATTTGCGTACTCAGAAGGAGTACGCGGAGTATTTGAGAGTTATGTTGCAGAGATTGAGGGAGGAGAAATTTTATGCAAAGTTCTCTAAGTGTGAGTTTTGACTCAGTTCATTGGCTTTCCTGGGGCACGTGGTTTTCAGTAAGGGTACTCAAGTTGATTTGAAGAAGATAGAGGCAGTTCAGAATTCGCCCAGACCATTCTCAGCCATAAAGAGTCGCAGTTTTCTTGGTTGGGTGGGAATTACCGTTGGTTTGTTCAAGGATTTTCATCAATCGCATCACCCTTGACCAAGTTGACTCAGAAGAGTGCTCTAGTTATGTGGTCGCATGAGTGTGAGAAGAGCTTTCAGAAGCTCAAGACTGCCTTGACCAAAACTCCAGTGTTAGTTTTTCCATCAACTTCGGGTTCATTATACCGTGTATTGTGATTCTTGGAGAGTTAGTATTAGGTGTGTATTGATGCAAAAGGGTAGAGTTATTGCTCATGCTTCTCAGCAGTTGAAGTCCCATGAGAAGATCTACACTATTCGTGATATAAAGTTGGCTACCATATTTTACGCATTGAAAATTTGTAGGCATTATTTGTATGGTGTGTCTTGTGAGGTGTTTAAGGATCATTGTATTCTCCATCATTTGTTCAAGCAGCAGGATCACAATTTGAGGTAGCGAAGATGGTTAGAGTTGCAAAAGGATTATTATATTACTATTTTGTACCATCCGTGAAAGGCCAATGTTGTAGCCAATGCTTTGAGCTAAAATGCGGTGAGTGTGGGGAGTTTGTCATACATCCTTCTTGGGGAGAGACCTCCTGCAGCTGATTTTCAGGCATTGGCCAATCGGTTTGTGAGGTTGGATATTTCAGAGCCTAGTCGGGTATTGCATTGTGTGATTTCTCGGTCTTATTTATTTGATCGCATCGGCGAGAGCAATATAATGATTCTTATTTTCTTATCCTTATGGGCAGAGTTCAACACGATGAAACCAGAGATATGTCCATTAGTGTTGATATTGTGTGGAGGATGAAGGGCTGGATATATGTGCCCAATGTAGATGGGCTTTGCTGTTAGAAACACGTTCTCAATGCAATATACTAAACGTGTACTCTTTGTAGGTTTTGATGAATGACAAACGAAGCAAAAATTGATATATGACGGAATTCAAGTACAAGCGCACAATGGTTGCGAATAAGATTGAAGTTCAAGATATAGCTTTTAATTGTTATTGAGTTGTTCTAAATTGTAATCTCGATCCTATAACTTGACTCATAGTATGGCCTCTCTCATAAAACTATTTTCCAAAATCATGCATATTTAATTCTGTGTCAAAAAGATTTTAAATCATGCATATTTACATTAGACAAAATGTTTTCTAAACATGCCTCAAAGAACTGGGCTAAAATAATCGATTATGTACTTATGATAATCGATTGTTTCTGAGCCAAGACTGCATGACAATCGATTATGAATTAATGGTAATCGATTGTGAGTAAGACAGTGAACATCAGGTTTTTCCAAATCTGCATGATAATCGATTGTGAACAAATGACAATCGATTGTTGTTGAGGTAAAGTTTTTCAATACTCAAAATAATCGATTATGAACTAATGGTGATCGATTGTGTTGAGTTGATGTCTTCCAGTGATTTTAAATTTAATTAAGTAATCGATTATGTCTTTAGATAATCGATTATCACTGAGACAGTAAGTTTTATGATTTTCAGAAAATAACAAGTAATCGATTGTTGCAAAGGACAATCGATTGTTGAAGCTGGCCGTTGTCAAATGATTTTCAAATACCATGAAGTAATCGATTATAGATTTTATATAATCGATGTTTTGCTTAAAATCCGGAAATGATTTTTAGAACGTTGCTGAAGTAATCGATTATAGATTTTATATAATCGATGTTTTGCTTAAAATCCGGAAATGATTTTTAGAACGTTGCTAAAGTAATCGATTATGAACTTAGTGTAATCGATTATCTGATTTTGAATATTGCCAGTAATTGATTATAGATTATGTATAATCGATTGTGAAGCGTTAAATCTGGGATTGATTTTTAAACTGACTGGCAGATAATCGATTGTTTGGTCTTAATAATCGATTATCACTGAGTAATTTCAGCAACTCTTAATTGGCAATTAGGCAACGGTAATGCCAAGTTTTTCAACTATAAATACAGCTTCATTTCAGTGTTTTAAACACAACAACATACACAAACTGATCATTACATTGCTATAAGCTTTCATTCAATTGTTCTTCATTTTCTACTCATTTCATAAAGCTTTTGAGAGCCATATTATTGCTTAAAGTTGTTGTGATCTTGAACATATTCTTTTACTCATATCTACTCAATAAGGAGTACTTTAGTTAAGTGAGTGTCCAAGTATTTGATATACTTGTAAGAGAATTGCGATTCTCTTGTTTCAAGGAACTTGCGTTTCCTTGGGTGAAGTCTTTGAGATTGCGATCTCCGAGCAACTGTTTGAGGCTTGTGTCCTCAAGTGTGTAACGGTTTGTTGAGCACCCTTAAGCTTAACAAGATAGTGAAAAATCTCGAGAGAGTCTCTCGGGGACTGGACTAACCACGTTGGTGGCCAACCAGTATACATCTTTGTGTAAGTTTATTTTTCTGCATTTATTTTACTTCCTGCAAAGTTTAAATTCCGCAAGAAAACGCTAAATTCTATTAATACGCTATTCACCCCCCTCTAGCATAAAGCGTAGTTTCTAACAATTGGTATCAGAGCCCAACTCTCTGAAAACTTAACCGTTTGAGAGAACCATCCATGGCTTCTACTCTTGACTCTTTTGCAGGAATTGAAGAAGGACAATGCTCTACACGACCTCCTCTATTCAACGGCACAAACTACTCATACTGGAAGGAGAGGATGCAAATCTTTGTGCAATCAAATAGCTTTCATTTGTGGAAAGTATTCACCAATGGAAACCAAATTCCAACCAAGAAGGTGGAAGACGAATGGGTTCCAAAGACCGAAGAGGAATATACCGCGGAGGATATTCGTAAGGTTCAAAATAATGCCAAAGCAATAAATTTATTATATTGTGCTGTTAATGCTAACGACTACAGGAAGATATCATGTTGCAAAACAGCAAAAGAAATGTGGGATAAGCTTGAAGTGACATACGAAGGAACCGACCAGGTACGAGAAGCTAAAATTGATTTCTTAACTCACTCTTATGAACTATTCCACATGAAGGAAGGAGAGAAAGTAGACGAAATGTTTGAGCGATTCTCAATGATCGTGAATGATCTACACGCCCTCAAAAAGACGTTTACGGATAGAGAACTTGTCCGGAAGATCCTCAGAAGTCTCACTCCGGCATGGCGATCAAAGGCCGATGCAATCCAAGAATCCATTGGCATCACAAATGTCACAATTGACGCATTAAGAGGTAATCTCAAAACCTATGAATCAACTATACTTAACCCATTTGTTGATGATCAAAGAAGGCAAAGGATTGCTCTAAAGGCTAGCCAACCACAAATTGATGAGGAAGGTGACAACGAGTTTGGACTCGTTATCAAAAGGTTTCAAAAATTCATGCGCAAAGAGTATGAACACAAGAACAAAAAGCAAGGCGATCAACTAAAATGCTATGAATGCGGAGAAACCGGGCACATAAAATCAAATTGCCCTAACATCAAAAAGGAGAAGAAACCCTTCAAAAAGCAACGTGCATACATCTCTTGGGGAGGAGATTCCGGAGATGAAGCAAGCGAAGAAGAAGACGATGAAGCAGCAAATTTATGTCTCATGGCTCAAGAAGACGGCAAAGACGAGGTAAGTCAAATCTCTTCTCAAAATTTCTTTACTCTTGATGAAATGAGAAATGCTTTTGATGAACTATATGCTGAATTTATCAAAGCTTCAAAAACTGTCAAAAGTGTTAAAGAAAGCGCTTCTCTAAAAGAAAAAGATTTTCAAACACAGCTTTCATTAAAAGAAAAAGAATTAGAAAAACTGGTTTTCGAAAATGAGAAGCTAAAAGAGGAAAACAAGTTTTATGGAAAAAGAAGTGCTGATAAACCTGAAGGTTCTACTAGAAACTGTTCTTCTTGTGTGCTTCTTAAGAATGAAGTAGCTAGACTTAAAGGCACATTAGATAAGTTTAACTCTTCGCATAAAAACTTGAATGATGTGCTTGTTAATCTAAAATCAACTAAACATGGAATAGGATTCAAGAATGAAAAAAAGGTTGGTGCTAAACCACAACAACCTAGAGCTCAACCTAGGACTAATAACCAAAATGCTTATCCTATAAGTAGAAATCCTAGAAATAACTTGCATGTTAGACCAAATAGTGAAAATGCTAGAAGACCTAGAAATGATGCATATTTTAGGCCAAACCTTGAACAATTTAGAAAACCAAGAAATGACCCTCCACCTAGAAATAGATATTCTAGAAATGATGCATATTTTAGACAAACTTGTGAACCTCCTAGAGCTCATAATAGGAGAAACAATGGTGTTCAAAGTAGAGTAAGCAACCTTCATTCATCTAGTTACTATGTACCTAGAAAAATGCATAATCCCAACGTGACTTGTCATTATTGTAGACGTATTGGTCATATTGCTCCCGCTTGCTTTACTCGTCATAGACATATAAATCAATTGCATCATTATAACATGCCTAACCCTCAAGGACCCAAGATGGCATGGGTACCTAAAGAACATTAATTTGTTTTGTAGGTGTGCTTGAAGGGATCAAGTGTACTATGGTACCTTGATAGTGGATGCTCCAAACACATGATGGGAGATGAATCCAAATTCCTTCAACTAGAGCACAAAGAAGGAGGAAGTGTCACATTTGGTGATAACAATAAAGGAAAAATCATCGGCATTGGTTCGGTCGGTAAGGACGAAAACTCCTCTATCAAACATATACTACTTGTGAAAGGTTTGAAGCATAATCTCTTGAGCATAAGCCAATTATGTGACAAGGGAAATTTTGCTCTATTTAATTCGGATGAATGCCTTGTATTTAGACGCAGTGATTTCAAGATCATACTTCGTGGTTTTAGAATTGATAATATCTATATGGTTGATCTTGCAAACTCCTCACCCGAATATGTTGATTGTTTAGTAAGCAAAAAGGATAACTCTTGGCTATGACATCGTAGAGTAGCACACATGAACATGCATCTTTTGAACAAGCTTCTTTCTCAAAACTTAGTAGTTGGTCTTCCCAGTTTAAAGTTTGAAAATGATTCTATTTGCGATTCTTGTCAAAAAGGGAAGCAAACCAAAGCATCTTTTAAATCCAAGAATATTGTTTCAACGTCTAGACCTTTGCAATTACTTCACATGGATTTATTTGGTCCCTCTCTTATTGAAAGTCTTGGTAAAAATAAATATGTTTTTGTAATTGTTGATGACTTTTCTAGATTTACTTGGACTCTATTTCTTGAAAATAAAAGTGATGCTTTTCAAAATTTCAAGTATTTCCTTAAGCGTGTTCAAAACGAAAAGGAATCGACTGTCACTTCGATTAGAAGTGATCATGGGGGAGAGTTTGATCACAATCTCTTTGCGGATTTTTGTGACGAACTCGGAATCGAACACACCTTTTCCGCTCCACGGACACCACAACAAAATGGGGTGGTGGAAAGGAAAAATAGGTGTCTCGAAGAGATGGCTAGAACCATGCTCGACGAAGCTAAGATTCCCAAATACTTTTGGGCGGACGCCGTGAGTACCGCTTGCTATGTTTTAAATAGAGTAGCAATTCGGCCGATACTCATGAAAACCCCATATGAACTTTATAAGGGTAGAAAACCCAACATTTCTCATTTACGTGTTTTTGGTTGTAAATGTTTTGTTCATAATAATGGCAAGGACCAATTGGGTAAGTTTGATGCTAAATCGGATGAAGGTATTTTCATTGGTTATTCCTCACGTAGCAAAGCATATAGGATCTTTAACAAAAGAACCCAAATTGTGGAGGAATCCCCTCATGTTGTGTTTTCCGAAGATAATACTCGCTTGGCGAGAAAGGAATCCGGTTTTGATCTTGCAGGTATCTTGGATAGCTTGAAAGATAAAATCCAAGAAGAACCTTCAAAGGAAAACAAAAATGAAATTGGGGAACAACCAACGGAAGAAGCGCCACAATTAGAAAAAGGAATAAATACGCCTAACGAGTGGAGAACGATCAAGGATCATCCTCTCGAACAGGTAATTGGCGATGTTGGAGAAAAGGTAAGTACCCGAAACTCCCTCAAAAACACTTTAGAACTTACTGCTTTTGTTTCTCAAATTGAACCTAAAACCATCTCCGAAGCAATTGGGGATGAATTTTGGACCTTGGCAATGCAAGAGGAGCTTAACCAATTCGAACGCAATAACGTTTGGGATTTGGTGCCAAGACCCGAAGGTCATTCTATAATTGGTACGAAATGGGTTTTTCACAATAAACTAGATGAAAATGGTATAATCACTAGAAACAAAGCTAGGCTTGTGGCAAAAGGCTATAGTCAAGAAGAAGGTATTGATTATGAGGAAACCTATGCTCCCGTAGCTAGATTAGAAGCTATTCGTCTATTACTTGCTTTCGCCTCTTCAATGAATTTTACTCTATATCAAATGGATGTGAAAAGTGCTTTTCTAAATGATTTTAATGAAGAAGAAGTTTATGTCAAACAACCCCCCGGCTTTGAAGATTTTAAATATCCCGATCATGTTTTCAAACTCAAAAAGGCTCTTTATGGTTTAAAACAAGCTCCTCGAGCTTGGTATGAAAGGTTGAGTAAATTTCTTTTGGAAAATGATTTCATTAGGGGAAAAGTTGACACAACCCTCTTTGTCAAGCATAAAAACAATGATATTTTATTAGTTCAAATATATGTAGACGATATTATATTTGGTGCTACTAACAATGTTTTATGCAAGGAATTTTCCGATCTAATGACTAGCGAATTTGAAATGTCTATGATGGGCGAGTTAACATTCTTTTTGGGGTTACAAGTGAAACAAATGAAAGAAGGTACATTCATATGCCAAGCCAAATATTGCAAAGAACTACTAAAACGCTTTGAGATGAACAATGCAAAAGAAATGGCTACTCCCATGAGCACATCCGATCATCTAGACAAAGATGAAAAAGGTAAGGAAGTCGACACTAAAAAGTATCGAGGTATGATTGGCTCTCTTCTTTATCTTACCGCTAGTCGTCCGGACATCATGTTTAGCGTGTGTTTATGTGCTCGCTATCAGTCATGTCCGAAGGAGTCTCACCTTACTGCGGTGAAACGGATATTAAGGTATCTCATTGGTACTACAAATGTGGGTCTATGGTACCCCAAAGGCTCTTCATGCCAACTTATTGGATATTCCGATTCCGATTTTGCTGGATGCAAATTGGACCGCAAGAGCACAAGTGGCACTTGCCATTTGCTCGGTAGCTCTCTTGTCTCTTGGTTTAGTAAGAAACAAGTAAGTGTTGCGTTGTCTACCACCGAGGCTGAATATGTAGCCGCGGGGAGTTGCTGTGCTCAAATCCTATGGATGAAACAACAACTTTTGGACTATGGCCTAAGTCTTGATCACATTCCTCTTAGATGTGATAACACTAGCGCCATATGCTTGACGAAGAACCCCGTTCTTCATTCGCGAACAAAACACATCGAAATTAGACATCATTTTATTAGAGATCATGTACTCAAAGGCGATGTCGAAATTGAATTTGTTGAAACCAAAAGCCAATTGGCAGACATCTTTACCAAGCCTTTAGAGAAAGAGTCCTTTTTCCGAATTCGCAGTGAACTCGGGATCCTTGACTCCACTTTGATCTAAGTCATGCATTGCATTTTCTTTCCTACATGATTTCTAACTTGAGCGTCGGAGGCGTCTAACTTCTTTTTGCAGGTATCACCCTAGAGCTAAGAGCAATTCTTAAGCAAACCGCGAATCTGCAGCAATGTCCCTATAAAAATCGATTATCCCGTATCAATAATCGACTACCCTTGTTTATTTCATCTTTTTGCATCTTTCCTTACTATTTTTTTGCTAATGGCAAAAGGGGGAAGAAAACGGGATATCGGGTATGCACCACCTCATAATTCATTGATTGCTTATAAGCTAAAATTGAGGGGGAACTCTTAAATTGAGGGGGAACAAGAACAAAATTGCATAATTGTTACTTGTCTTGAATTGTCAATATCTTTTGCCTAAATTGCATATCCCGCTTAATGTTTGCCATTATCAAAAAGGGGGAAATTGTTAGAAACACGTTCTCAATGCAATATACTAAACGTGTACTCTTTTGTAGGTTTTGATGAATGACAAACGAAGCAAAAATTGATATATGACGGAATTCAAGTACAAGCGCACAATGGTTGCGAATAAGATTGAAGTTCAAGATATAGCTTTTAATTGTTATTGAGTTGTTCTAAATTGTAATCTCGATCCTATAACTTGACTCATAGTATGGCCTCTCTCATAAAACTATTTTCCAAAATCATGCATATTTAATTCTGTGTCAAAAAGATTTTAAGTCATGCATATTTACATTAGACAAAATGTTTTCTAAACATGCCTCAAAAATCTGGGCTAAAATAATCGATTATGTACTTATGATAATCGATTGTTTCTGAGCGAAGACTGCATGACAATCGATTATGAATTAATGGTAATCGATTGTGAGTAAGACAGTGGACATCAGGTTTTTCCAAATCTGCATGATAATCGATTGTGAACAAATGACAATCGATTGTTATTGAGGTAAAGTTTTTCAATACTCAAAATAATCGATTATGAACTAATGGTGATCGATTGTGTTGAGTTGATGTCTTCCAGTGATTTTAAATTTAATTAAGTAATCGATTATGTCTTTAGATAATCGATTATCACTGAGACAGTAAGTTTTATGATTTTCAGAAAATAACAAGTAATCGATTGTTGCAAAGGACAATCGATTGTTGAAGCTGGCCGTTGTCAAATGATTTTCAAATACCATGAAGTAATCGATTATAGATTTTATATAATCGATGTTTTGCTTAAAATCCGGAAATGATTTTTAGAACGTTGCTGAAGTAATCGATTATAGATTTTATATAATCGATGTTTTGCTTAAAATCCGGAAATGATTTTTAGAACGTTGCTAAAGTAATCGATTATGAACTTAGTGTAATCGATTATCTGATTTTGAATATTGCCAGTAATCGATTATAGATTATGTATAATCGATTGTGAAGCGTTAAATCTGGGATTGATTTTTAAACTGACTGGCAGATAATCGATTGTTTGGTCTTAATAATCGATTATCACTGAGTAATTTCAGCAACTCTTAATTGGCAATTAGGCAACGGTAATGCCAAGTTTTTCAACTATAAATACAGCTTCATTTCAGTGTTTTAAACACAACAACATACACAAACTGATCATTACATTGCTATAAGCTTTCATTCAATTGTTCTTCATTTTCTACTCATTTCATAAAGCTTTTGAGAGCCATATTATTGCTTAAAGTTGTTGTGATCTTGAACATATTCTTTTACTCATATCTACTCAATAAGGAGTACTTTAGTTAAGTGAGTGTCCAAGTATTTGATATACTTGTAAGAGAATTGCGATTCTCTTGTTTCAAGGAACTTGCGTTTCCTTGGGTGAAGTCTTTGAGATTGCGATCTCCGAGCAACTGTTTGAGGCTTGTGTCCTCAAGTGTGTAATGGTTTGTTGAGCACCCTTAAGCTTAACAAGATAGTGAAAAATCTCGAGAGAGTCTCTCGGGGACTGGACTAACCACGTTGGTGGCCAACCAGTATACATCTTTGTGTAAGTTTATTTTTCTGCATTTATTTTACTTCCTGCAAAGTTTAAATTCCGCAAGAAAACGCTAAATTCTATTAATACGCTATTCACCCCCCCTCTAGCGTAAAGCGTAGTTTCTAACATTTGGGAGTTGATTCTAGAAAAGTCTTACAGATTGCAGTATTCTATTCATCCGAGTGTCACAAAAATGTATCAAGATCTAAGGCAACACTATTGGTGGAGAAGAATGAAGAAGGACAATGTGGGATTTGTAGCTCAGTATCTCAATTGTCAATAAGTAAGTGGTTGTGGGAGCGTTTTACCATGGACTTTGTAGTTAGGCTCCCAAGGACTTTGAAGAAGTTCGATGCTATTTGGGTGATTGTGGATCGGCTGACCAAGTCCGTGCATATCATTCCTGTGTGTGCTACCTAATCTTCAGAGTGTTTAGCGGATATCTATATTTTGGAAAAGGTTTGTTTGCATGTTTTCCCAGTTTCCATCATTTCAGATAGAGGCACTCAGTTTACTTCACAGTTTTGGAGGTCTGTATAGCCAGAGTTGGGTACTCGGGGTTAGTTGAGCTTAACTTTTCACCCTCAAATAGAAGGGCAGTCCAAGCGCACTATTTAGATATTGGAGGACATATTGCGTGCTTGTGTCATTGATTTTGGATGGTCATGGGATTAGTTTCTACCACTCACATAGTTTCCTTATAACAAAGTTACCAGTCGAGTATTCAGATGGCTCTATATGAGGCTTTGTATGGGAGGTAGCGTAGATCGCCAGTTGGTTAGTTTGAGCCGGTGGAGACTAATAGACTTGGTGCATTATGCTATAGACAAGGTGAAGGTGATTCAGGAGAGGCTTCGTACAACGCAGTCAAGACATAAGAGCTACGCTAACAGAAAGGTTCGGGATGTGTCTTACATCGTTGGTGAGAAAGTTCTATTGAAGATTTCACCCATGAAGAGTGTTATGAGATTAGGGAACAAAGGTAAATTGAATCCTCAGATCATTTGGCCTTTTGAAGTACATTAAAGGATTAGAGAGGTGACATATGAGCTTGCTTTGCCGCCTAGCTTGTGGAGTGGGCATCTGATATTTCATGTTTCTATACTTCGGTAGTATATTAGGGATCCATCTCATGTTCTAATTTCAGCGCGGTTCAGTTAGATGGTGATTTGACTTATGATGTGGAGCCAGCAGCTATCTTGGAGCGTCAAGTTTGAACGTTGAGATAAAAGGATATGGCTTTAGTGAAAGTGCAGTGGAGACGTCGACCTATGGATGGGGTTATCTAGGAGACCAAGCGGGGAGATGTGGAGCATATATCCTCACCTATTTGAGGTTTTAGATATGTTTCATGACCTTCTCGAGGACGAACATTTGTTTAAGAGGGAGAGATGTAATGACCCGGCCGGTCATTTCATGGCTTACCGCTTTATTTTCCCAAATTTAGCTTCTTTATGCTTTATTTATCCGTGTCTTGTGGTACCAAGTAAGTCTATTTGAATCCCAAATAGGTTCTGTAAGGTTTGCGATACATAGTCTCTTTTGAGTAAGCTTAAATTGGAAAAAGTCAACTAGATGTTGACTTATGTGGAAAAGCACTCGGATATGAGTTCTGATGGTTTGAATAGGTTTAGCACATGATTTGGGACTTTGGAGTGTGATCAGAACATGTTTCGAAGGTCCATAGTAGATATAGGCGTGAATTGGTGAAATTGAAATTTTTGCCTTTTCGGTTGATAGTTGAAATTTTAATATACGAGTCGGAATAGTATTCTAGATGTTACCGTAGGTCCGTTGTGTCATTTGGGATGTGTGTGCAAAGTTTGAGGTCGTTCAGACGTGGTTCAGTATACTTTTTTGATCAAAAGCGTAATTTGGAAGATCTTTGAAACCTTAGGCTTGAAATCGATGTGTTTTGGTTGATTCGATGTTTTTTGATGTGTTTTGAAGATTGGTGTGAGTTTGGATAGTAGTATATGACTTGTTTGTGATTTTTATTGAGGTGCGGGAGCCTCAAGGTGATTTTGGAATGTTGACGGAACATTTGTATTGGTTTTCCTGCAGCTAATGGACTGCAGGTGGGGTCTCGCAGATTCGCCTAGATGGTCGGAGATGCAGAATTTTGCCATGTGGGGGTCGGACACAAAGGTGGTTGCTCTATCGCACCTATGGTAGAGCAACTACGACTTCTTGATCGGAGATGCAGAGATGGGCGCATTATTGAGAACTTTAGATGCAGTGCATTTTACCATAGAAGCGGTATCCCTGAAGTTGTGGAAGGGACGCAGGTGCGAAAACCTTGGGAAAGAAAGTATATAATCACTCCTTCACTATTTTCAGCCTATCTTCACAATTTTAAATCGATTTTTGAGATTTTTGGGGAATTTGAAGAGGGATTTCGAGGAATGTTCATTGAGGTAAGAATGTTTATCACAAAACTCGTTCCTATGGTGTTATTTCGTTGATTAGGCTTGAAATTTATTGAAACTTGTGGGTAAATGAAGAAACTAGGGCTTGAGATTGGAGACTTTAGAGTAATGGTTTGAGGGGTCATTTTTGGTCGGATTTTTGAACTTTCACGTGAATGAACTCGGGGAGTGATAAGGAAAATATTGATGTAGTTTAATTGGATTATGAGATGTGGGCCCATAGGTCGGGTTTTTTCAATTTCGGAAGTTGTGTTTTATTTTGATTACTTTCGAGTGGGATTTTTTCCCTTAGCATATTTCAATGGTTATGTACTAATTTTGGTTAGATTTGGAGCATCCGGAGGCAGATTCGAGAGGCAAATGCATTGCGGGCTAGAGCTTGGACCTGATTTAGGGGAGTAATGGTTGTAACTGTTGTCCTGAGGATATGAAACCCCAGATTTCACATCATTGTGCCATTTCAAGGTGACACACACGCTAGATGACGAGCATGAGGTCGTGTATTGTTACGGGATTGAGAATTAGTCCATCCCGAATAACTGTTTTACTGTGTATTTGATTGAAATTATTTTCTATCATCATGTTTTGGGCTGAAAGCCATATGTGGGCCTAATGCCATATTTGGGCCTCATGCCATCTGTTTTGGACCCTTAGGGGATTGTTACTACTATTCCTCACTATTTTGACTTTATATTTGTACTCAGTCATGCTATATTTTACTGTTTTCATAGCTCAAATATGCTTACTCTATTTTGACATTTTAAATGATAGTTTGGGCTGAGCATCATATCTTACTGTGCCTGAATGAATTTCTTTAAAGATTTCTGATTGAGTAGGTCCAAGGCCCTATGTTGTGAGGTTATTATGGGATCAAGCTACAGTAATAATTTAAGATTATGAGGCTGAGGGCGTGAGTTTTTATGCCACGAGGTGGCTTGATATGAGGCTGGGAACCTAGTGATTATGCAACGAGATGGCTTGATAATACGCTTGGGCCGTAAGGGGACCGTCCCGGAGTATGTACACCCCCTGTGAGTGCGATTACCCATTGTGATATGTGATATAGCCCGATGGGCTGATGTTGTTCCATGTTATTGCCCGAGGGGCAGATATTTATGTCTTTATCTTTTCTCGTTGATTTTCATTCACTTGTTTAATTGTTATAAGATGTTTTAAAAAGGTTTTTTTTGAACTGAGGTATTTTTACAAGTTTTTAATGTTCTATTGCATTGTATTTATTTTATACTACTTCAATGTAGCATTTTGCTGTGCTTTACGTGTTTTCTTGTCACTCATCTGCCTTTACTTTTTTTACTCAGTGAGTTGGTGTATTCACATTACTCCATGCACCCTATGTGCAGATACAGGAGACTCGGATCGTGCTAGCAAGGGTTGATTGCTTCCAGCGGGCTATTCGGAGTTCACTAGGTAGCTGTTTGGCATTCGCAGCCCAGTGTTTCTCCCTCCTTATCTCTATTTTCCCTTGTACTGGATGCTGAAATAGATTGTGTAGTCCTTTTTCCATACTCTTAGACTTATGTTAGATGCTCTTGACTGGTGACACCCTAATATTGAGCAGTGTTCATTTCTGCATTGTTCTATTTCCCCTTATTTTGGGTTTTGTCATCTGTTAATGATCTAAATTGAATTATTATAATTATTAAATATGAATTGGGAGTTTGTGTCGGCTGGCCTTATTTCACATAGGGGCCATCACGACCGAGCAAAATTTAGGGTCGTGACAGTGTAGTACCTGGACATGCTGCAACAGGTCACTACTTTCTGCCTAAAGGATGAGACGGTACTTTATGGGACTAGTCATTTTCCACTAACGACTATTAGACTGTGGTTGGAGGCATTACATCCTCAAATCGATGGCGATATTTCGGATTATCATGTTACCGATATACGAGGTTGCTGTTACTCCTGTTGTTTAGAGGGGTCTTGTTCTCAAACACTTAGGGGAACCTAGTCAGCTTAAGATTTCTTCATCATCTTTACCAGTTAGATGATTTACCCCAGTACAGTTGGGGCTCTACTGTTATTGCCTACTTGTATAGATGCATGTGTTGTGCGAGCATAGGAACCCAGCATGAGGTTGTTATATTCTTGCCGCTACTACAGGTGACAATATATTCGAATAGTCTATTCATTTTAACATACCTAGTAAAGATATATCGTAACTTCTACATCAACTTTTTATGTTAGGTTTGGGCCAGGAAGAGGTTCCTGCAGTTGCATCCACCTCGACTACTGTTAGATCCAAATGTACCATCGGAGTTGCTCTCTTTAACTAGGAGGTGGGTTCTCAGATGGGGACTCGCGCGAGTAAGAGGCTCGGCATAATATCTCCTTGCGCAGATATATATTAGAGTTGTTGGATGTCGCGTAGGTAAATGTATATCTAAGTTTACTTGTCATTATGTCAAACACAAGTTGCGTACACTTATATTTTCTGTTCTTCTTTAATAGTTCACTTGTCCGATTATTGTTCGGCTAGCCAACTTATGTGAGGCTCTTTCATCCTTTTGTTCTGCCTTGATATTGTGGAGCATCATGCCACCGAGCATGTACTTTGCCCTTTTGGGAGGCCGTAAATCTTACCGACACCGCCTATCTTGGAGACCACACATTACTGGTAGGATGATCATACTAGGGTAGACGACCTATATTTGGCATTGCTTCAGGATCTGATATTTACATAGGACCGACGATTAGAGCTGACTGTGCCCCCCTCCACCGAGTCAGCCGGATATTGACCATGATTATATTCCCTGATATCGCGGTGTTACCCGACTTTTTATTGGGAATGACATTCACTGAGCTGGAAATCGGTATGTTGCATACGCCAGGAGGCATGAGGCACTGGTATATTATTTGGTATCCTTACTTATTACTGTGATATAGAGTTTTTACTTATTTATTTGGTAATTTATATTTTACATGTTGTGTTGTATATTGGTCTACATTTTGTCCACTAGTTGGGACTGGCGATCCTGCGGTCGGTTTGTAGGAGTATGGCCGGCAATTTATAGAGCTGGCTGCTCGGAAACTACAGCGAGCCAGAAAGGACAAGCACTTAGAGCATGTCCCTACTTATGTGTTGCCATAAAACTACCATTGGGGTATCACTGTCCGACACGCGAGGGGATGGGTACAAGGAAGGGCTGTCCTACCAGGTAAGGGGTGGCCCACAAGGTCAGGAGGGGAGGGGGGCAGCAAGGAGGTCCCCAACAAGGGAGAGTTGAGGCACTTGTTGAGCCACCTAATGAGGATGTTAGAGCTGATTTTCCAGGTTCCCTCCCTTACCTAGACGAGCATCCCAGAAATATACCGTGGTATAGCCTTTTGTAGGCGCTTCTAGCATCGTAGGTGACCATGTAAGATCTATTGTTGATCACATGCACGGGCATTACAGAAGATTGGGAGCAATTCTTTTCAGGTCTGTCGATCGCTTTTGATGATCGACCGACCCAGGATGTGGATGGTGGGCGCCGATTGAGTTTTGGCTCATCGTCGTACGGTGCTATAGATCTTTCACAGGCGCATGTATGTTTGTATTACTATTTAATTTTAATTTTTTTTTATCTCATTGATTGCCATAAATATCTTTATAATTTTCTTATTAAGGCTTTATGCCAGCCCGTCATGGAGAACCCTTTCTGCGATGATGAGTAGGATCCCATGGATGATTATATTCAGGAGTCCGATGAGACCATGGTAAGAAATTTTTTTTTGACTTAACACGTACATTAATAATATATATATTTTTATATACTATGATGATTTATTGTATTATAAGTTGCCGATGGACCGAAGACTCCTTCTACTTATCCTTCCAACACTACTGATGATCATACTGTGTCGCATCCTTATATAAAGAGGCCACGTGATGAGGATGATCCTGATACCGTATCCACGCGGGAAGGGATGCGCCTTTAGTCAGCCGATGCATTGAAGAACACATGCTGTGAAGCACATTGATTTTCTTTTGTCATTTTTATGTACACTATGAAAATATTATTTTATGTAAATAATAACAATAATTTTTTATTCTTACGTAATATGCGCATTATGTTTTAATTTTTCTGTTTCTTTTTTATTTTAATAATATAACACAAACATATTAACTTAAAATAATTTAAATGCAGCACAACTAATGAAAATACACGACACGTAAAACATAAAGTTAAAGTACTAATCTGAGCACATGCATGTCATACATTAGTCACCACCGCCTAGTGTTCTTTGCTCCAATTGCTTAATTTTTCTTCCAGCTTATTTTTTTCTTCTTCCACCTCTTTGAGTTTCATCTTCAACTCCGCAACTTTTCGTTTGTATTCTCGTTCATATTCCCACTGTTTTTGGTCAAACCATGATGAAACTGCAAAAAACTTTTGTGGCATTTTGGGTGATAGGGTTCATCAATCCATACCTCAAAATTGCAATAATGTTCATCGAGAACCCTATAAAACTTGTTCACACACATCCAGTAGCCGCATCCAACTTTACCATAATCCCAAAAGTATTTTTTATGCATTTTTTTCCATGCTTGCACCTCGGTACATAAAAGGGTTCAAACATTTGTTAAAGCGTAAAAAGAACCTTGCTTTTATGGAAAGTTTTGCTATTGGTTCTTGCTAAGCACAGAAAATAACTAGAATACAACCTTATTTAAAGGCAAGGCAACACACAAAATGTTGTATTTAACCGTGCTATATATATATATATATATATATATATATATATATATATATATATATATATATATATATATATATATATATATATATATATATATATTGTTACACCTCCTTTTTACACGGCTACCCCTAGATTTTTTCCACTTAAAGTGACATAATTCGAAATGCGATTCCCCAAGTCACCTGTTTTATTTTTTGAATCCCCAATTGAGGAAAAATTTCAACTGCCCAAATGGAGTCTACGAACCAGAAATTCTAATTAAGGAATTATGTTGACCAGAGGGAAGGTGTTAGGCACCCTCGGATCCCTTGGTTCTAGTATGTTCACTTAAACTATTATAATTGGCTAAAAATTCTGATTTTTGTACATGTTCATCCAATGGTGCAATTTTATATTATTTTTACCACTTTTAATATTTTTTAAAAGAATGTTGCAATGTCGCGAACCACATTACATAAATGTACACGTGGTTTTTGACATATTTCAACTTCATTGAGAATTGGATTTGGGTCACATAAATGTGCACCGGTACTTAGGAAGATAAAATTATTAAAGACGCGCCTAAAACGACTAACATGTTATTATCTTTGTAGAAAACCGTGAAGTTCGCTAAACGGTATGTTTCGAATTCTAAATATTTTAGTATAAGCATTTAAAGAGGGCCACACAATTTATAGGTTCCGTTTGGGGTGACGCACCTTATTTTATTATCTTAGAGGCCAATTCTGAAGCAAACTAAGATTTTCTAATATGTATTGTCTCTAAAAAATAAAAGAAGACGCCCTAGTTAAGTAGCATGTTAATGACCTACCATTGAAAGCATTGCATCATCATGTTAAATCGAATCTGTTTCAACCTGCATATTTTCATCATGTTTTATTTACTGATTTTTGCAATTGGGCTCATTATTGAAAGAAGTAAGCACAGGAAGTATATTTTTTTTTCTATGAATTTCAGCTATAACTGTGTGGGCCCTGCATTTAAGCCCAGATACTGAAGAAAAAGACAGAAAATAACTAGAATACAACCTTATTTAAAGGCAAGGCAACACACAAAATGTTGTATTTAACCGTGCTATATATATATATATGTATATATGTATATATATATATATTGTCACACCTCCTTTTTACACGGCTACCCCTAAGGATAAAACGTATTAGAGATTTTTTCCACTTAAAGTGACATAATTCGAAATGCGATTCCCCAAGTCACCTGTTTTATTTTTTGAATCCCCAATTGAGGAAAAATTTCAACTGCCCAAATGGAGTCTACGAACCAGAAATTCTAATTAAGGAATTATGTTGACCAGAGGGAAGGTGTTAGGCACCCTCGGATCCCTTGGTTCTAGTATGTTCACTTAAACTATTATAATTGGCTAAAAATTCTGATTTTTGTACATGTTCATCCAATGGTGCAATTTTATATTATTTTTACAACTTTTAATATTTTTTAAAAGAATGTTGCAATGTCGTTAAAACATGTCGCGAACCACATTACATAAATGTACACGTGGTTTTTGACATATTTCAACTTCATTGAAAATTTGATTTGGGTCACATAAATGTGCACCAGTACTTAGGAAGATAAAATTATTAAAGACGCGCCTAAAACGACTAACATGTTATTATCTTTGTAGAAAACCGTGAAGTTCGCTAAACGGTATGTTTCGAATTCTAAATATTTTAGTATAAGCATTTAAAGAGGGCCACACAATTTATAGGTTCCGTTTGGGGTGACGCACCTTATTTTATTTTCTTAGAGGCCAATTCTGAAGCAAACTAAGATTTTCTAATATGTATTGTCTCTAAAAAATAAAAGGAGACGCCCTAGTTAAGTAGCATGTTAATGACCTACCATTGAAAGCATTGCATCATCATGTTAAATCGAATCTGTTTCAACCTGCATATTTTCATCATGTTTTATTTACTGATTTTTGCAATTGGGCTCATTATTGAAAGAAGTAAGCACAAGAAGTATATTTTTTTTTCTATGAATTTCAGCTATAACTGTGTGGGCCCTGCATTTAAGCCCAGATACTGAAGAAAAAGAGTTTAATGCTAGTCATGGATCAAAGATTGAATTCCACAAATTACAACGCTACAACCATTCCAAATTATTTTTGTTAGCATCTATGTTTTTCCATTTTAACACTCCAAAACGTCTAAAAGGATAAATATGCAACTTCGAGTCTTAAAATCAAGAGTCGAAATACTAAACGTCAAATTCAAGATCCAATTTTCGAAACGTTGTTTTCTCATTTGTGAATCAACATGCTGAAACTCAAGTTTAAATCAAACATCTAAGGTGAAAAACTTATCTATACGAATTTTAATGTGTGTACACATATTATCTCTACTATTTAATTAAAAATGAGGACCTAAGGCATCTACCATCACTAAATGTGATATTTAATTCTACTAAAATTCAAAATAATCCAAAAATAAATAGTCCAAATGGTTCAAAATAGTCTAGAACAGTCCTAAGGTTATTTACATTGAATATTTGAACAAATCACAGTGGCTACTCAAAATTAAGACAAACAAATGCACAAAAATTGCGCAGCAAGCTTCATTTCATGTCTCAATTTGATTTCTACATTGTCAGGCTTAAGAAGTTTTGCTGGAAGCTGAAATGCAAATACGAAGAAAGGGAAGTCAACAAGAATTTATGTCACCAGCAGTTGAAAACAAGCCAACAGTAATTACTCTCAAAAGAAAACACCCTGGGATCAATTAACACATAAACTAGGAGAAAATTTCCACAATTGACACCAATAACAGACCAAAATAACCCTATTTGAACTCCAAACCCACTCTGTCAGACCTCCTTTTTACACGGCTACCCCGAACGATAAAACGTATAATGGAGTTTTTTCAATTAAAGTGACATTATTAGAAATGGGATCATTCATTTAATAGAGTCGCCACTTGGGATACCTTTAACTTTTTGTGTCCCAAGTCACCGGTTTATTTAGAATCTCAAATCGAGGAAATTTATTGACTGCCCAAATGGAGTTTGCGAACCAGAAATTCTTGAGTAACGAATTCTATTGACCCGAGGGAAGGTGTTAGGCACCCTCGGATCCCGTGGTTCTAGCACGGTCGCTTAAACTATTATAAGTGGCTAAAAATCTGATTTGTTATACATGTTCAAACCTATTATAAAATTTTAAAATTATTAACCACTTAATGTCTTTTTAGGAACATTTACAGAGTCACTAAAATACGCCTCGAACCGCGTCACATAAATGCACCCAGGTTCTCGACACGTTTTCATATCGCTGAGACTTGGATTTGGGTCACATAAATGCGCATCCGATATTAGGAAAATATTTTCATTAATAAATCTGCGCCTATAGCACTTACGCCTTTAGAAATTCTTGGAAGGCCTTTAAATTCGTTAAATAATACTTCCAATTTTCTATGTATTTTATTAAGTTATGGTGCCTCCCATGGTGTTTGATTAAGATGACGTGGCTCGCTTTATATTTTAGAGGCACTCCTAAATCATAATATGTTTTCTACTATAATTGTATCTAAAAATATACTAATAATTTTATACATGAGTAATATATTTGGAAGAACTCAGTACTTGCATTTTTCAGCCTCATTCGTGGCTGATTATGCGCGTTGGGCTTCATTTTTTTAGAAATCCGAGAGAATATGTATTGTTTATGCTACATCTGAAAATTATTGGGCCTTCCAATTAGGCCCAGAAGCGTTTGACTAATGAGTCCATTATAGGAAAATAATTGCGGCCCTTCTTTTGATTTTACCACAGTCATTAAGACTATCCACATGATCATTATAAAGTATACTAAAGGTATTTTAAATAAGGAAGATACTGAGAAGGATTTCACATTTATTTGAAGTAAAAATTTGAAGTACTCATCATCCAGAGTATTTACATATTTAGTTGCCAAACCTCTACCATAACTCAAGTTACAAACATTAAGTAAATTTGACAAGACTATCTTTAAATATATTGGAACTTAAACGAAGTAAAAGCACATTACTAATACAGTCCATAGTTAATACATGCTCATATTCATTACAACTCCAAAAATACTACTAATAGTAAATAACAGTCATCGTATGAAATTGAAACAAATTGTTATTGTCTTCATGATCAGCTACAAACTCGAATGAACAGGGCTATAGCTTCAGATTTTTTTAATAAGGATTGGTATCTAGAGTGTCAACAGGAAAGAAAGCCTATGAGAAAAATGAACCAAGTAGAAAGCAAGAACAAACCAGTCAACCAGTAAATACCCAAATATTCAGGAGGTTTTGAGAAAAAGAAAATAGTAAGAATTGATCTCTAGAGCAGCTCAATATACGCATTTAGTCCATTGTCAACTTGTTATCAAGGTAAATTCAATTGGAAGAGAACATCAACAAAGGATTTCTGAAGAATGTATAAGAGACTAATATGTATTTTATATATTCTAATTCACTAAGAGCTTTGAATGAAAAATTTGCTCGAAAATTCCAAAAGTCCAGCCCCTTGAAATGATCAGATTGTTTTCGTTTATAATTGAACCCTTAGGACAACATCAATTTCTGTTTTCCTTTTAGTCCCTTATCCAATTTTCATACCTTGGTTTTATGACTTGTGCCTCAAGTTTGAGGCAGAAATTATACTTAGACCCCTCACTAGAATGTTCTAGGAGTTTGATACAAGATTCCCTATATTCAAATACCATTAATTCCCATGTCCCTTTTCCTAATTACTGACCTAAGGGTTTTTTAACCTTGGTTCTCATTTGTTTGGTCAAATCTAACCCTAGTTAGTAGTATTCAGGTTATAGGTCAAAATTAAGGTCTGAACTACATGCTCAATTATGTAAAAGCAAACAACCAAAGAGTTTAAGATTTAATCAATGCAACTCATGGATTCAAACCAGCATCTCAATGTGGATTTTACACTATTCAGTAACAAGGGATGAAACCAATTATCACAACCTTCAGGATCGTAGGAATATTTATGAAAACTAAACACCTGATAGGTGGGCATGCATGTTTTTATATGTCAAAAGTAGTGAACCAAAACAATCATAGAAGGAACCTAGTCAACTATGCAGTACTTATTAAAATGACCAACACTCAACAGAGAACTAAAAGGCAAGTAATGGGTAACGGAGATTAAATACTCATGTATACGTGAATAAAAACTGAAGAAATTAACAAGACTAGTATCAGAAGTTAGAATATTTTGAAAACTTAGCCTAACAAATACCATTCCACCATTTTCATAGATGAACAAACAAAAGTTAGGAGACAAGGATAAGCATGAGATCAGACTACTCAGAATATCTTGAAGGTGAAACATAGAAGGCAAATGAATTCGAGCGAGTAACACTAAAGGGAACTAAGAGAATAGCTGGCAAGGATGAATACTCAAAACACTTTAGGACGAGAATGTAGAAAACAAGTAAAATTTAAAGAAACAGTGCAATTAAATAAGAAATAGATATAAAAACACAAGTATTGATAGCAATTAGAGCACAGGATACTTAGCTTTCGTGCATGAAACCCTAACTTAGAACTCTTCCAGTTCCACGATTCTCTGACCGCTTTTGAGAGGTCTTTTAATCTTCAATGACTTTCGTCATGAGCATTTTAGAGGAAAATGGGTTTGGGGGGGGGGGGGTTCGTTGATTTTGAGACAAGGTGAGGTCATAGATTTGGTGTTTCATTGTTTTCCAGTTGTGTTTGGTGGTTGTGGGTTGTAGGGTTGTGGAAGGGAATAGGATATAGTCATCTGGGACCAATTTGAAGGGGTTCTGGTGAATTTTAGTGTTTAGGGTTAGTTTTGGTTTGATATTTGAGCAGGTTTGTTAAGATTCAAAGGGTGTGGTTTAGACGGTTAGAAAGTGGGAGGGGAGGTGGTTTAGGGGTGTTATTTAGGGGTTGGGCCGCGGGAGATGGTGGTGCTGGCGGTCCTTCTTTCGAATATTCGAGGGGTTAGGCGACTATTTGAATAAAACTGACCACGGGAAGGGAAAGAAGGGGTCGAGGTGGTCCGGTGGTGTAAATCTTAGGCTCTTTTGTGATTGACCGCCGCTGTGAGGTGATTTCCGGCGGCGACGTTAGGGTTGTTGATGGGTGGTCTTATGGTGGTAGTGAGGTGGTGATACACCGGAGATATATATACGAGGAAGAAGGTGTGTTTGTCTCTGAGTATACCAAGACATTTGGACATATATATCTGAGTTTGGGCCTGACTTCAGGGCCGTTGGATGGCCTGTGATCAAAGGCTATGATGATTCGCCCCCAAAACGGTGTTGTTTTGGGGCGTCTCTTTTGGATTGGGTTAGGGGTCAATTGTTGGGCTGGGTATTGGTCATTTTTCAGGGTTTAATGATTTGGGCCACCCAGGTCTGGCCCAATTTTGTCTAGCCTGGGTGATTTATTAAAGAATCTCCTTTTTTGTTTTGTTTTTCTTATTTATTTTTAAGTCCTAATTGTATCTTAGAAATTCTAATTGAACTAAACAACCATATAACTACCTATTGTGCAAAATAAATAAAAATGCTACAAATGAAATGTAAACACAAAAAAAAGCAAAACAATTTAAAATGCCGGAAATACTACTTGATTTTGTGATTTTGTATTTAAGAAAATAGACCTAATTACCAAATTAATCTAGCAAAATTATGAAATTAAGTCCTAAATGCTTGTGCAATTCTCTACTTATTATTATTATTCTTTTTATATGATTTTATGCATGCATTAATGAAAACACACTGGTATGCACAATTAAATCCTAAAAATTAAATTCTAAAAATAAATATTTAAGAGAAAACATCCTAAACTTGAGAAACCTGTAGGAGTCATCTCAACGGGGTAAAATTCACATGCTCAGAGCTGCCCCTTTTTCTCGGAAACACGAAGAGTATTCGTGCAGAGCAAGTGAGCAAACATGAGCGATTTTTATCCGACTAAATAGTCCATGTGAAAAATTTTGAAAATTTTCTGACCGAACCTTGCTTCGAAGGTTGCCTGCATATTCTTGGCGATAAAGAAATCAGGTCAGTATACTTTTTGAAGTTTTGGTAGGTGGGACTACCGTGGCTCTGATTTCGCTGCTGTTGTTGCTGCTACCGATTACCGACTCTTTGTTACACAAAAGAAAAACCAAGCTAAGCTGGCTAGGTCTATCATCTATGGGTTACAAAATTTCTATTCATGAGTATGTTGAAAGTTGATCTCGAGTCTTGGCTAGCTCTTGTAAGAGGCTTTGATATGAACCTTGATGCTCGTTAGATACAACTGCTGGTTTATTCTTCAATTTTAAAACAAAGCAGGACAAGTGGGTCTCATTTGTTATTTTCCTCTTTTCATTATTTTAGATTGAAACTCCCTCTTCCGCTAATCTCGAATTCTGTGCGTTGGAGTACAACCTGCATCGGACACCAAAACAAACAAACGAACGAAATTTTGTTCCTTAGTTTTCACTAGGAAATTTCGTGAATTAGCTGCAACACAAATCTAAGCTATTTTCAATGAAAATAATACAGGTTAAGATAGTGCATCCTTTGGATTGATTGCCACGTTATGCTGGGAAGGAAAAAGGGTCCTCACGAGGAATAGGAGGAGGGTCCATAGGTTATACCAGGATAGGAGAAGTCCTTGCTGGGGCAAGAAAAAGATCCACGGGTTATGCCGGGATGGGATTGAAAAGTCCCTGCTAGGGATGGAAGGAAAACCAAGGATTATGCCTGGATTTGAATGGGGTATTCCGGGGTTATGCCAAGATTTTGAAGGAAAAGCTCTTAGGTTATGCTAGGGGGGGTTCATTGACAGAAAACTCCTAGGTTATCCTATGGGGATCTGCGGATTATGCCGGGATGAATGGAAAATTCCTGGGTTATTCCAGGGGAAATCCGTGGGTTATGCCGAGACGAATGGAAAATTCATGGGTTGTGCCAGGGGGAAATCTGCCGGTTATGCTGGGATGAAAAGAAAATTCTTGGGTTTTCCATAGGGATCCACGGGTTATGCTGGGATAAATGCAAATTCCCGGGTTCTGCCAGGGATATCAATGGGTTATGCCGGGATTGAGAGAGAATTCCTAGGTTATGATAGGAAAATCCACGGGTTATGTCTGGATGAATTGAAAATTACTTGGTTATGCTAGGGGAAATCCGCGGGTTATGCCGGGATGAAAAGGAAATTCCTGGGTTATGCCATGGGTATCCACGGGTTATGCCGGGATTGAATGAGAATCCCTAGGTTATGCTAGGAAAATCAACGGGTTATGCCGGGATGAACGGAAAATTCCTGGGTTCTACAAGGGAAAAGTCCATGGGTTATGCCTGGATGAATGGAAAATTCCTGGGTTATGCCAGGGGAATCCATGGGTTATGCTGGGATTGAGAGAAAATACCTAGGTTATGCTAGGGAGTTACAGGGAAGTGGAGGACAATAGAGATCCTTTTGACTGTGCTGGGAATAAAGAATTGAAGGAGAAACCCTTAGGTTATTCTAAGGGCAGAGAAGTGTTAGCTTTTGGACTATGATGGGGAGTAAAAAGTGGGTGAAAAGGGGTCCTCATGTTATGCTGGGGATGTAAAAAGGAACTTCCCGTGTTACGCCGGGTAGCGAAGGAAGGAAATTTCTTGGTATATGCTGTGTGTAATGCAATCCTTGGGTCATGCCGAGGAAATCCACAAACTTCGCAAGGGGAAACTAGGGATTGGAGTCCCATGCTATCATGCTTATTTATGAGTTTGGAGGAAAAGAATGAAAAGGAAAACTTCCCTTTTGTTATTGATGCAACACCATTCTTGATCCTTGCGCCATTCCTTTGGTTGTGTTTGCCCTGTGTTCCTTTTGTTTTTCTAGATTACCCCTGTGTCTATTTTACTTCAAAACAAAATAAATTGTTAGTTTGAACAATGATTGGGTTTGCGGCCTTGTTATGTTTAATTTCAGCTTCCTTTCTGTCAGAGCACAAACCCTTGACTTCCGATCTTTGCCTCGCAGGTTGGCTGTGGGTTCCTCATTTCGGGTTGGTTTTTGTTTTCCAGTCATTTGGTTATGAGTTTTTTCCGATTATGATTTGAGGGCTTGCCTTTAGGACCTTTGATAAAAACCATTGTCCTGCTTGGCTTTATACCTTCTGATTATTCTTCACCTTTATGGACTTTTTAATTTTGAATTTCCTTCTTATATTTCCCTGTTTTTTAGGGGTTAGCCATCATGATTAGCCGGGATTGACTAAGCACGCTTGACGATGCCGGGCATTCCCTTAGTTCTTGCCAGGAGAAACCCGTGAGACTAGCGCTGCTACCTTTCTTAAGGAATGGTTAGTGTATCAAAGTTATATTAGAAAGGAATGAAACATGGGTTTTAGAGGGGTATGTTCCTTTTAGAGAGAAAAAAAGGGACTTATATGGAAATATGAGCCGGCTTTATATGGCAACGACATGCTTCTTTGACTGAATACCCGGCCCAGATCCATTTATGCTTTCTTGTTTCAACTCTTTCAAAACCAAATAAACTTATTCAGACTTGAGCAAAAATATTTCCTCTTTTCGTCCGACAGTTCCCTTTTCGGGTTTTCGCCAATCAACCTCTCTCACTTCTCTTCTCCCATCGCCCGATAGCGCTCTTTGCGAGTTTTTGCCTAACGGACTCTCTCATTTTGTTTTTCTCTACTCGCCGTCACCTTATGGTGCCCGGGGGTTTTCACCGATAAGACTCTATCATTTTATTTGTCCCAAAAGTTTTAGTTGTGTCGAATCCCAACAAAGGTGCTTTTCACATCTCCGTGTTGGTCAACAGATCGAGCGGACTTGGACTAGGCTTTTTGAATAAAGGAAGTTGGACGGGAATCTACAACTTTTGAACAATTCGTAAGGATTTGTAACCGAACCAATACATTTCTGCCCCAGTTTTGGTTTTCTTGGGTAAATGGGGTTTTTATTTTGATATGACTGAACCTCAGGGAGTGGCTGCCTACGTATCCTCTCGGAATCAAGTAAGACGTAGTTCATGAAGTATTTTCCTAAACTAATTTGTTTGTGTTTCTTCTTCTTTTTTTTTTCATTTTTTGTTTCATTTTTCTTTTCTTTTCTTCTTTCTTTTTTTTGTTTTGAATAGCTTTTCTGGGTTCCAAAGAGGGTGATCAAAGAAATGTAACCGGCTCAAAGGGTTTGCGAGTGATTAATAATGTTTGTGGTAGCGGGAAAGAAAAGCCTTCGTCATTTCAATCAACCGGGGTCATTGCTGCAGGGAGTTCAAACGTAGTACCTTTTTACTGCAGCTGCATTTATTTCTTCCTCCGGCTCGTCTCCTTCAACGTCGCCCAGGTACAATGCTCCTTTAGGCAGTATCTTTCTGATAATGTATTGACCTTTCCAGTTTGGACCGAACATTACTTTGGCTTACTGATTGTGAGGAAGTATACGCCTTAATACCAGCTTCCCGACTTCAAAATTCCTAGGGCACACTTTCTTGTTGTAAGCGTGGGTCATTGTTTCTTGGTACAACTGCCCGTGGCACACCACGGCCATTAAATTTTCATCAATTAATGCCAGCTGCTCCAAACAAGTTTTAACCCATTCAATATCTTCAATTTTTGCTTCGACAATCACTCCGAGCGAAGGGATTTCTACCTCGGCGGGTATGACAGCTTCAATCTCATAGAAAAGTAAATATGGAGTTGCTCCTACCGATGTGCATACCATGGTACGATATCACATCAATGCAAAAGGAAACTTTTTGTGCCATTTCCTCGAGCTTTGAATCATTTTCCTCAAGATCTTCTTGATGTTCTTGTTAGCTGCATCGACGACACCATTAGCTTTGGGCCGGTAAGGAGTGGAGTTTCTATGTGTTATCTTGAATTGTTAACATATTTCCCCCATCAGTCGACTTTTTAGATTAGTTGCGTTGTGTGTAATGATAATAGGGGGAATCCTAAAATGACAAATGATGTTGTAATGCACAAAATCCACCACTGCCTTCTTGTAAAGTGATGGCCTCAACCCATTTTGTGAAGTAATCACTAGCCACCAATACGAATCTGTGTCCATTTGAGGCTTTTGGTTCAATCGGCCCAATGATATCCATACCCTAGGCAACAAATGGCCAAGGTGCTGACATAGGATGCAATTCATTTCTGGTGCATGAATCAAATCACCGTGCACCTGGAATTGATGACATTTCCGAACGAAGCTGAAGCAATCTTTCTCCATGGTCATCCAGTAATAGCTAGCTCGGAGCATCTTCCTTGCCAGTACATAGCCGTTCATATGGGGTCCACACACTCCCGCATGTACTCTGTGCATAATTCTTCCGGCTTCCTCGGTGTCAACACATCTCAGCAAGTTAAGATCTGGAGTCCTTTTGTACAAAGTATCACCACTAAAGAAGAAATTGCTTGCATGTCGTCGGATGGTTTTCGTTTGTTCCCCGGTGGCTTGTTCGGGACACTCCTGTGTTTTTATGAATCTCTTGATGTCATAATACCAGGGTTGGATGCTAGACTCTACTTCGGTCACATTACAATACCCATGTCTTTCTTTGATTTGGTTTGTAAAGGATCAACATAGGCGTTTCCAGGGTAAGGTAACATGGATGCCAAGGTTGCGAGTGCGTCAACAAACTCATTGTGACGGTGATTAATGTATTTTAATTGTATCGACTTGAACCGTTTGCCGAGGTCCTCCACATGCTGTCTATACGGGATGTGTTTAACGTATCTTGTTTCACACTCTCCTTGAGCCTGTCGTATGATCAGGTCGGAATCTCCCATGATTAATAATTCCTCAACACCTTGGTTAATGGCCATGCACATGCCCATGATGCAGGCCTCATATTCAGCTGTATTATTGGTGCAGAAGAATCGGAGCCTGGCGGTAGTTGGATAATGTTTCCCTGTGGGTGAGATTAAAATTGCACCAATCCCTGCGCCTTTTACGTATACTGCTCCATCGAAGAACATTTTCCAGACGGGGATGTCTTCAGCTGTTACTTCCACCGAATTCACTTCTTCTTAAGTGAATTAGGTATTTAAGGCTGGTATTCATCATCAACGGGATTTTCAGCCAGATGATCTGCCAATGCTTGAGCCTTCATTGCAGTACAAGTGACATAAACTATGTCGAACTCGGTGAGTAAGATTTTCCATTTGGCCAGTTGTCCTGTGGGCATTGGTTTTTGTATTATGTACCTTAGTAGATCAAGCATGGTTATGAGGTGAGTGGTATGAGCTTGCAAATAATGCCTTAACTTCAAAGCCACCCACGTCAAGGGGCAACAAGTTCTTTCAATCAGTGTGTACTTTGCCTCGTAACTGGTAAACTTTTTGCTTAGATAATAAATGGTTTTCTATTTCTTTCCTGGGGCGTCATGCTACCCGAGAATACAACAAAACGAGTTTTCCAAGACTTTCAGATAGAGAAATAGTGGCCTTCCTAGTTCTTGAGGAACCAATACTGGAGGGTTAGACAAGTAGAGCTTGATTTTGTCAAAACCTTCTTGGAACTCGATAGTCCATTTAACCGCCGCATCCTTTTTCAATAGCTTGAATATGGGTTTTCATGTAGAAGTCAACCGCGCGATGAATCAGCTGATGTAATTCAATCTTCCCAATAAAATCATCACATCCTTCTTGGTCTTTGGAGGAGGTAGCTCTTGGATAGATTTTATCTTGGTCGGATCCAACTCGATACCTCTTCGGCTGACAATAAACCCCAAAAGTTTGCCTGACGGGACCCCAAATGCACACTTGGCTGGATTCAATTTCAAATCATATTTGCGAAGCCTTTCGAAGAACTTCCTCAAGTCCTTCACATGATCACACTGAGTCTTCGACTTGATAATCACATCATCCATATATACTTCTATTTGTTGATGCATCATGTCGTGGAAAATGGTGGTCATGGCTCTCATGTATGTTGCCTCAACGTTTTTCAATCCAAAAGGCATAGCTCTGTAACAATAAGTTCCCCAAGGTGTGGTGAAGGCGGTTTTCTCAGCATCTTCCTCATCCATCAACACTTGGTGGTATCCTGCGTAACAATCTACAAAGGACTGAATTTCGTGCTTGGCACAATTATCGACAAGGATGTGGATATTGGGTAGAGGGAAGTAGTCCTTGGGACTCGCCTTGTTTAATTCTTTGTAATCCATAGACACTCGAGTTTTTCCGTCTTTCTTCGATACCAAGACCACATTTGCAGCCATGTGGCCTACCAAACCACTCGGATTACCCCCGCCTCTAGCTATTTTGTGATATCCTCTTTGATTTTATCACTAACATCAGGCTTGAACTTTCTTTGTTTTTGTTAGACCGGAGGGCATTCTGGGTTTGTGGGCAACTTACGAACAACCAGGTCAATACTTAATCCCGGCATATCATCGTAAGACCAAGAAAATACATCTCTAAATCAAAAAGGAGTTGAACCAATGAATCTCGTATTTCTTTATTCACATGGATGCTTTTTTTAGTTTCTTTGATTTCAGCGGGATCGCACAAGTTAACCAGTTCAGTATTGTTTAAATTTGACTTAGGTTTGTTTTCAAAATATTTTAAATCTCGGTTGATTTCCATAAAAGACTCTTCTTCATCGTATTCTAGTTCTTTGTTCATTATTTCACAAATGCGCACCATGTTTGGGTCGTGGCATGAAGTCCGCGAGCATGTCGTTTTATTTAAAGCCGAATTATTGGGACTGAAAGAAAAGATGAAAAAAATAAAAGAAAGACAAAATCAGAGAAAGACAAAGAAGTGCAAATGATGAAATATTGATTTCATTTCTTTGAACTTGTAAGATAACATGGTTTACAACTGGAATTGAAAGGACAAAATGCTAAAGAAAAACAACCGAGCTACACCCTGAAATAGCTCGTCATGCAAAAAAGGTAGAGAGGCGGGAATATTGGGCCTCCCGCCTGACAGGGAAAGGCGTGGCCTTCCAGTTTTGCAGCTTGGCATCCGATCCCATATAGAGCACTTCAGCAGTGCTTCAGCCTTCTCCCAGCTGGACCACGTTGGCTTCGTACAATAACTGCCTCACAGCTCCACATATCTCATCAATTTCTTCTGCTGTGAAGTTCTCTTCTTCCTCTTCCTCACTGTACTTTGGTTTTACAAATGTTTTGTACTAGTGGGGTAGGGGTTGTGGCAAAGCCCATCCATGACGCTTTCTACGATTGGATCAGGTAATATCTTCTGATGTTTGATGAAAGTCCATCCCAAAGAACGTTTCTGCGGCAGGCAAAGCGACCGGCTCAGTTATATCTTGTAGGGATCTTCCAAGTCCCTTGCCTGGCTTAAAACCTTGGCGTGTCATCTCCCTTGCCACCATGATTGAAGCATTTGGGAGGAAAGGCTGGGGGAGTGGCTTGCCTTCTTCGTGTTGATCAACTACCACAATTTCAATAAATTGGTAAACTATGTGCTCACTTACCTCGTTTGCTTTTAGGCACGGAACAAAGGGGTCCCGATAAAATGATAGTTCGTCTTCTCCGTGAACTACAATCTCCTGGTTTTCATGTTCGAACTTAAGCATTTAATGCGAAGTAGAAGGCACCGCTCCTGCTGCGTGAATCCACGGTCTTCCTAGGAGGTAGTTATAGGATGTGTCCATGTCCAATACTTGAAATGTTACTTCAAAGTCAACTGGACCAATGGTCAGCACTAAGTCAATTTCCCCTGTGGTGTCTCTCTTGATTCCATCAAAGGCTCGGACACACACGTTGTTAGGACGGATCCTCTCTGTCCCAATCTCCATTCTGTGATATATCTACCTGAGAACCTATATTTATCATCACTCTTTTTACATAATAGCCATCGCATTTGATGGTGAGGTTCAAGGCTTTGTGATGGGGGCTCCCTCTAGAGGTAAGTCATTTTTGCTGAACGTAACCTGATTAATGGCATGGAATATTTCCACCATTTTGTCAAGTTGCTCCACGGAGGTTCCAGCAGGTACATAAGCTTCATTCAGGGTTTTGGTCAACACTTGCTGGTGTTTGGGAGATTTCATCAAGAGTGACAATAAAGAGACCGGTTACCATGGGCTCATTCAGCACCGGCGGTTCAATTGGTCCCCATACCACATAAGCTTTCTTGGGTACATACATGGTTTTGTTCAGCTCAAACCTTTTTGGGGGACTCAAAGTGGGCTGTTTTTCTTGACGCCCTCGTGGGATGTAAAGTATTGTTTCCTTGGTAGAGGTCGTCTCAGGTTTTATTTCAGGCTTCTATTCTACTCCTGGATGCTTGGCATCACCTATTTTCTTTTCTTCTACCTTCTCGGAGAAAACTTTTTCTTTTTTGTCTGCCTCAGTGATGACTATTATGGCTATCAAGGCAGGGTCAAATTCTTTTCCGCACAAATCATTCTGATGACTAGCCCGTTGTTATTAGCCGGCAATGGGTTATTGGTTACGTTTGGGACGTCTTCACCTCTCAGTACTATTTTCTTTTGTCCTATCAAAATCCTCCACCGCTTGTTTCAGAGTCCAGCAGTTTTCGGTGTCTTGTCCTTCTTCCCCGGAATGATGAGCACAACTTACGCTCCTTTGATGGGAAGGCGATTCAGGATTTTGCCTGTTCGGGGGAAGAGGCTGCAGAAGACCCATATGGGCCAATTCTTGGAATAGGCTTGCATAATATTCCTCTATTGGAGTAAAAATCTATCTACTAGGTGGTTCCCTGGGGCGGTAATTATTTTGTGGAGGGCGGGGATCATAGTGATTCTGGGGAGGCCGATTTATTGGGGCTTGGTTTCTGTTGCCCTGTAATTCTGGTCGAGCAAAGGGCTGGGAATTAATGATTGCATAAGGTTGAGGAACATAATGCATCTCTTGGTGGGGGTAGTAAAGTTGAGAGGCCCTTTCTGAGAATGCAGGTTTGTGAGCATTATGTCTTTTTATTCCGGAGGCTACCATTGACACTTCCTCCTTCTTTTTGTTTTTTTGTGATACCTCCTACCCCACCTTATATGGCCTGGGAGGTTGCTCTTATGGCATAATAGCTCAGAATTCTTCCTGTCTTCTGGCCATTTTCTACCATCTCACCGATCTTAATTGCCTCTGCAAAAGGTTTGCCCAATGCTGACATCATATTTTTGAAAATAATATGGCTCTTGCTTTTGTAGGAAGACGATGACCATATCCGTCTCATCCATGGGTGGCTTTACTCTCGATGCTTGCTTGCGCCACTTAACAGCATATTCTCTGAAGCTTTTCGAAGGTTTCATTTTCAAGTTGGTTAAGGAGTTCCTGTCCGGGGCAATGTCAATGTTATACTGAAATTGCCTTACAAAATCCGGGCTAGGTCATCCAAGATATTCCATCTGGTAATATCCCGGTCCATGTACTATTTAGAAGCAATGCCCACTAATCTCTCCCCAAAATATTCCATCAAGAGTTCTTCTTTTCCCCCTACTCCACGCAGTTGATTGTAGTACTTTTTTTCGAATGAGCGATGGGGTTGCCGTGGCCATCGTGCTTTTCAAACTTCAGCGTTTTGAACCCCATGGGGAGGTTTACATTTGGGAACATGCATAGGTATGAGTAAGATACACTCTTCTGCCCGCTTAATCCTTTTGATTTTTGTCACACTTTGTTCGAGGCTTTTCATTCTTCTTGTTATTTCATCTTGTTCGGATGTTTTCAACATTTTATCTTGCACAAGTGTAAATTCATATACTGGTTGAGGGTAGTTGTATGTGGGGTATGGGGTAGGCTCGGTTTGATAGTTTGAGGTTTGAAATGTGAAAGCTGTAGGGTCAAACATGGGACTCGGCACCGCATGCTGTGTGGTGTCTGCGCATGGAGGATCCGTAAAAATGTTGGGAACTGGATCAGATGTGAACATCGGAGGGCAGGTACAAGAAGGTGCTCCGACAAAGTTGGTTGACATGGTGCGCTGCCCAAGGAGGATATTTGGGTGACTGATAGGGATGGTGGAGGTACCCCCTGACCTTGGTAAAAGCTCGGGAAATCCGGGGATAGCACTTGGGGGTTCTTTCGCATTTGTCTAGGCATCCCACATATCCATAAATTGGAGATGAAGGATCATATTCTCTTCAGTCGCCACATATTCAGAGTCTGGGATTCCAGTAATTGGGTTGTCCTATAAGATAGGGACTGCTGGTAGAGTCATTTTGGTCGATATCTCTGCGCTCCCTTTTGATCTAGTAAAGTATCAGTGCAAAGCCAGATTACCACAAACCAACCACTGTTCTTAAAACACCTGGACTAGAAACTGGAGTTTCAAACGGTTAGGTTGAGGTAGATAATAAATAGGAGATCGCATGTTGGGTATGATGCACCTGTACATTTAATGAGTTTCTATGTGCTTGCAATGGTCGCATGTGTCATCCCGACATTTATTTAGAATTCCCTTTGTTTTTTTCTTCTTATTTCCTTGTTAGCTTTTCCCTTTTTTAGAATACGGTCGAATCCTATAGAGATTGCCTACGTATCATGACATTGCATGAATCAGAGTGAGTGTAGTTCATGGAAAAATGTTATGTACACAACAGAATATATAATGTTTTTTTGTGGATTTTCAATTTTTTCATAAAGACATAGACTTTGATTACAAAATCCCGAAAGGAAACTACCAAACTGGGACTCAATAATCTTACAGACTCATACAGACAGACCCCTTTAAGAAAAATAAAAATTTATGAGTACATTAAAACTTCAAATTTTTTTTGGAGCTAGCGAGGCATCGTCTGGCCTTGTCGAAGGCTTGCGTGCTAAACTTTCCTAGAGGTAGTGGAGATTTTCCATCACTTGATGGACAAATGTCATGGCAGCAGCAAAGAACATAGATTCTGTCATGTCCTTACAGTGGTTGCACTTTGTTGTAATATATTCTGCGATTGCCCGCACCCTTTCCCTGATAACCCCTTTTTCTTGTACTAGACGCCCAAATTGCCCGGCCCTAGCTTTTAGAGTCCGTTCGGCTACTTAATTCAACTTTTGGATTTTTGGCAAATCCCTTTCTAATCATGCTATTACCGCATAGCAATGCTCTCTTTCAGCTTCAAATCCTTGGCTTATTTGGCCAGTTTGTTTTCAGCTATGACAACCCTCTGTTTTAAACCGACGATCTCATTGCCATTTACTTCTTTTAATTGCTCCAGTATGCAGGCTCATTCCTCTGCACTTTTAATTAATTGCTTCCGAACCCTAGACAGTTCACCCTACACCATATTCAGATCGAACCCGTATTCGGTTACTTTCCACTGCAGCTTTTCTATGAGCTTTTCATATTTTGTACTCCTAGGATGATTTTCTGTGGCTACCTTCATTTTCTAGATTTGCGCTCATAGGGCTTCGTTTTCTTTGATTAATACCTTCTTTTCCACCTCACTGGCTGCAGCTTGCAAACTGTTCTAGAATTGCAATTCTTGAATTGTTCGTACCGGCCTTCGAATAGTAGCCCGATATTCATTTTTCTTTGCTAACTAATCCCACTTCTCTTGTGATGTCTCCGCAAATACTGGAGATGGGGTCTCTTTTTCGGCTTCCAAGGCTCTATATCTCTCATGTACCAAGAAACATACCCCGGTGCAACATCACCCTTAGACACGTCACGTACTCGAGAATCGACTGTCAAGTGTTGACATTCACTCCAGATTTGCGTACAACAGCTTTCATGAATTGACCATTCGGGCTTATCTCAACCACATGACAGCTACTATCCTTGTCTCTGGGGATCATTTGGCATCTACCCGATTGTCTCCGTACTCTATACGACGCATAGGGCTGGATTCTTCGAATGCCCATTAAAAGGAAATGAGGTGCAGTGGTGGGAATATACACAACTTCGTCCACAGAGAGCCAACCAAATGTCCATTCTATTTGATTTGCAGTGATGACCCGTGTTGAAACACGTTCTCAAGTCGCTAAACTAAACGTGTGTTCATATTTGTAGGTTTTGATAAATGACAAACCGACGTGAATGGAACATTGACATATGCCGAAGTCCAAGCTCAAGAGAAACAAAGATCAAGATTAAGTAAAGCAACTAAGTTATACATGAGTCGTTCTATAATTATGATCTTGATCCGATAATTGATTCAAGACTTGGCTTCTCTTGTAAAATCATTTTTATCAAACCATGCATCTTTAATTTAAAGCAAAATGATTTTCAAACATTTCATTTTTAACCAAAATGAATTCTAAACATGTCTTTCAAATCTGGACAAAGATAATCGATTATGTACTTTATGATAATCGATTATGTTGAAGAAGTGTACACCAGATTTTACAAAGCTGTAAGATAATCGATTATGTACCTTATGATAATCGATTATGTTAAGGCAGTGTACACCAAATTTTACAAAGCTGCAAGATAATCGATTATGTACCTTATGATAATCGATTATGTCAAGGCAGTGTTCACCAGATTTTTCAAAGCTACAAGATAATCGATTATGTGCCTTAGACTAATCGATTATGTTGAGGCAGTGAGCATAAGATTTTACAAAGTAGCAAAATAATCGATTATGGCTTTACTGGTAATCGATTATATTAAAGACCGTTGCCAAAGTATTTTCAAACATTGAAGGATAATCGATTATGTACAATCAGACAATCGATTATGTTAAGCATAAAATCGGGGATTGATTTTTGAATGTTGTCAGGTAATCGATTATGCGATTTGGATAATCAATTATTCTGCTTAAAATCTGGGATTGATTTTTGAACGTTGGCAGATAATCGATTATGCAGAATCAGATAATCGATTATCCTAACACAAAATCAGCAATTTGTGATTGGCAATTAAGCAACGGTTTTGGGTGTTTTGAGCACTATAAATACAACTCAAATTCACTCTTCTAAGCACAACAACTGAATACATTCTTTCTAAAGCTTACATACTCTCTTTGCAATCATTTTATATTCATTTCATAAGTTTTTGAGAGCCAAACTCTTGACGAAATTGTTCTGTTCTTGAGCGTATTGTTTTTACTCATATCTACTCTATAAAGAGAGTCTTGTCTTGAGTGCTAAGTATTTGTACACACTTGAAGGGATATTCTAATCCCTTGTTGTAAGAAGGAAAAGTAGTTCCTTGGTTTGAAGTCTTGAGGTGCGGTATCCTCGAGTAGGTTGAAGTCTTGTAGAGCGTATATCTACGAGCAAGTGTAAGGGGTTGTTAGGAACCCGTAAGCTTAACAAAGTTAGTGTAAAACTCGAGAGAGTCTCTCGGGGACTGGACTAACCACGTGTTGTGGTGAACCTGGATAAAATTTGGTGTGTTCTCTCCTTATCTTTTTAATTACTGCACTTACGTTATTCCTGCAATTTTTAATTCCGCAAATCTACATTGTTTTTTATTATAACGCTATTCACCCCCCCTCTAGCGTTAAGCGTATATTCTAACAATTGGAAACAATTTGAGAGAAACTTTCCATGGCTTCTACTCGTAGTGTTTATGCAGGACTAGGTGAAGGACAATGCTTCACAAGGCCACCACTTTTCGATGGCACCAACTACACTTACTGGAAGGAGAGAATGAGGATTTTTATACAATCATACAACTTCCAATTGTGGAAAATTATCAAAAATGGAGAACTAAAACCTACCAAAAAGGTTGGAGAAGAATTCGTTCCAAAAACGGAAGACGAATACGACGCCGATGATATCAGAAAAGTAGAGAACAACGCAAAGGCAATCACATGATGTATTGTGCAGTGAACCCCGATGACTATCGAAAAATATCATGTTGCACCACTGCCAAGCAAATGTGGGACAAATTAGAAATCACCTACGAAGGTACGGACCAGGTAAGGGAAGCTAAGATTGATTTCCTAACCCACGAATATGAACTGTTTCGCATGAAGGAAAACGAGAAGATAGATGACATGTTCGAACGATTTTCAAAAATTGTCAATGACCTACACGCCCTCAAAAAGACATTCACGGATAAGGAGCTTGTCCGGAAAATTCTACGAAGCCTCACTCCGGAATGACGTTCCAAAGCCGACGCTATCCAAGAATCAATCGGCATCACAAACGTCACCATCGACGGACTACGAGGTAATCTTAAAACTTATGAATCAACTATTCTTAACTCTCCTTTGGATGATCAAAGGAAAAGAAAGATTGCGCTCAAAGCATCAACTACTCAACCTCAAAACGATGAGGAGTCAAGTGATGAAGATGTCGAGCTTGGACTCGTTATTAAGAAATTTCACAAGTTCATGCAAAAGAAGTATGAACGAAAAGGTAAGCAACAAGGTGACCAATTGAAGTGCTATGGATGCGGAGAAATCGGGCATATCAAATCAAATTTTCCAAATATCAAAAAGGAGAAGAAACCATTCAAGAAACAAAGAGCATACATCTCTTGGGGAGGCGACTCCGGAGACGAATCAAGTGATGGAGAAGGAAACGAGACCGCAAACTTGTGTGTTATGGCACACGAAGAAACGCAAAATGAGGTATGTACTACTTCTAAGAACTACTTCACATTAGAAGAAATGCAAGATGCATTTGACGAGTTGTATAAAGAGTTTATTAGCGCTTCTAAATCTATAAAAGATTTAAGAAAACAATTTTCTTCAAAAGAAAAGGATTTTGAAAAACTTACTCTTGAAAATGAGAAATTAAAAGAGGAAAACAAGTTTTATGGCAAAAGAAGCGCCGATAAACCCGAAAGCTCAAATAAGGATTGTGCTTCTTGCAAATCTCTAAAGGAAGAAGTAGAAAGTCTTAGAAGTACTTTGCACAAATTCAATTCTTCACACAAAAATCTCAATGAAGTGCTTGTAAATTTGAAATCCACGAAGCACGGTATAGGCTTCAAACACGAGCCAAAAGAAAAAGTTGAGTCCATTCCTAAACCACCTAAGACTCAACTTAGGCCAAACAAAATAAATGTCATCGCTCAACCTAGAAATTTTAATCCTAGAATTGCAACTCATCCTAGAACAAATGCTAGAAGAAATATTGGAATGTATAGACCACCTAGACAAGATTTTCGAAAACCACACAAAACTATTTTCCTAAAAATAGAGTGGATGCTAGAAGAAATGTTGGCATGTATAGACCACCTAGACAAGATTTTCGAAAACTACATCAAAACTATGTTCCTAATAATAGAGTGAATAAATTTAGACCCCCAAATTACTATCATCCTAGAAGAATGCACAATCCGAATGTCATTTGTCATTATTGCAATAAAATTGGACATATTGCTCCCGCATGCTTTACTAGACATAGACATTTCACTGCAGGACAATCACACCAATATGTTGCACCTAACACACAAGGACCCAAAATGGCTTGGGTACCAAAATCTCATTAATTTGTTTTGTAGGTGTGTTTGAAGGGATCAAGTGCACTTTGGTATCTTGATAGTGGATGCTCCAAACATATGAGCGGGGATGCATCAAAATTCCTTCAACTAAAACCCAAGGAAGGAGGAAATGTCATTCTTGGAGACAATAACAAAGGAAAGATTATCGGCATTGGATCGGTCGGTAAGGACGAATCCTCCTCCATTAAGCATATTTTGCTTGTTAAAGGTCTTAAACATAATCTCTTGAGCATAAGTCAATTATGTGACAAGGGAAATCTTGTATTGTTTGACTCCGAAGAATGCTTAGTTATCCGTCGTAGTGATTTTAATATTATTCTTCGTGGTATTAGAATGGATAATATCTATATGGTTGATCTTGAAAATTCTTCATCAAGTTATGTGAATTGTCTTTTGAGTAAAGAAGACGACATGTGGTTATGGCATCGTAGAGTAGCTCATGTAAATATGAATCTTTTAAACAAACTAGTTTCACAAGAATTAGTAATTGGTCTTCCAAACATGAAATTTGAAAAAGATTCTACTTGTGATTCATGTCAAAAAGGGAAAAAAAGAAAAGCCTCTTTTAAATCCAAAAATGTTGTTTCAACTACTAGACCCTTACAACTTCTTCACATGGATCTTTTTGGACCATCTCGTGTCGAAAGTCTTGGTGGAAATCTTTATGCGTTTGTAATTGTTGATGACTACTCTAGATTCACATGGACATTATTTCTTGCTCATAAAAGTGATGCCTTTCATGCTTTCAAAAGTTTTCTTAAACGTGTTCAAAATGAAAAGAACACAACCATCACTTCCATAAGAAGTGATCATGGGGGGGGGGGGGGAGTTCGATCACAATCTCTTCGCGGATTTTTGTGACGAACTCGCTATTGAACATACCTTTTCGGCTCCACGTACACCACAACAAAATGGAGTGGTAGAACGTATAAATCGATGTCTCGAAGAGATGGCTAGAACCATGCTCAATGAGGCCGAAATTCCCAAATATTATTGGGCGGATGCCGTGAGTACCGCAAGCTATGTTTTAAACAGAGCTATCATTAGACCGATACTCATGAAAACTCCCTATGAACTCTATAAGGGAAGGAAACCAAATCTTTCCCATCTTAGAGTCTTCGGTTGTAAATGTTTTATTCACAACAACGGAAAAGATAACTTGGGAAAATTTGATGCGAAATCTGATGAAGGAATTTTTCTTGGTTACTCATCACGTAGCAAAGCATATAGAGTGTTTAATAATCGAACCAAAACTGTTGAGGAATCTCCTCATGTAGTATTTTGTGAAAATGATGCTCGCTTGGCGAGAAAGGATTCTTGTGTTGATCTTGCAGATGCTTTAAAGAAAATCAATCTTCAAGACGAGGTACAAAAGGAGCATCCAAAGGAAGTTCAAGATGAAGTCATGGAACAACCTTCGGAAGAAGTACCACCACAAGAAGAAGAATCGATGATGCCTAAGGCTTGGAGGACGTCTAAAGACCATCCTCTTGACAAGGTAATTGGCAACATCGAGAAAGGGGTAAGTACACGAAACCTTCTTAAAGATACTGTAGGACATATGGCTTTTGTTTCACAAATAGAACCTAAAACCATTTCTGAAGCAATTGGGGATGAGCATTGGACCTTGGCAATGCAAGAGGAGCTTAACCAATTCAAACGTAATGATGTATGGGAATTGGTGCGAAGACCCGATAATCACACCATAATTGGTACGAAATGGGTTTTTCGGAATAAATTAGATGAAAATGGTATAATCACTAGAAACAAAGCTAGGCTAGTTGCTAAGGGATATAATCAAGAAGAAGGCATTGACTATGAAGAAAACTATGCACCTGTTGCACGCCTAGAAGCCATTCGTTTATTACTTGCTTTTTCATCATCTATGAATTTCAAATTATTTCAAATGGATGTCAAAAGTGCCTTCCTCAATGGGTTTATTCAAGAGGAAGTGTATGTTGAACGACCCCCGGGCTTTGATGATTTTAAATCTCCCGACCATGTCTTCAAGCTTAAGAAAGCTTTATATGGTCTTAAACAAGCTCCTCGAGCTTGGTATGAGCGTCTAAGCAAATTTCTCTTAGACAATGAGTTTGAAAGGGGGAAAGTCGACACTACGTTGTTTATCAAAAATAAAAACAATGACTTTCTATTAGTTCAAATTTATGTCGATGATATTATTTTTGGTGCCACTAATGATTTTCTATGCGAGGAATTCTCTAAGTTAATGACTAGCGAATTCGAAATGTCAATGATGGGTGAGCTAAACTTCTTCTTGGGCTGCAAGTGAAACAAATGAAAGAGGGAACTTTCATTTCCCAATCCAAATATTGCAAGGAGTTGCTAAATCATTTTGAAATGAGCAACGCCAAAGAAATGGCCACCCCAATGAGTACATCCGACCATCTTGACAAAGATGAGAAAGGTAAGGAAGTTGACACCAAGAAGTATCGAGGTATGATAGGATCTCTTCTCTATCTTACTGCTAGTAGACCGGACATCATGTTCAGCGTGTGTTTATGCGCTCGATATCAATCATGTCCGAAGGAGTCACATTTAACTGCAGTAAAACGGATTATGAAGTATCTTGTTGGAACAATAAATGTGGGACTATGGTATCCCAAAGATTCTTCATGCCAACTTGTTGGCTATTCCGATTCCGATTTTGCAGGTTGCAAATTGGACCGCAAGAGCACTAGTGGCACTTTCCATTTGCTCGATAGCTCCTTAGTTTCTTGGTTTAGCAAGAAGCAAGTTAGTGTTGCGTTTTCCACAACCGAGGCTGAATATGTAGCCACGGGGAGTTATTGCGCTCAAATCCTTTGGATGAAACAACAACTCTCGGACTATGGCCTTAGTATCGATCATGTTCCTCTTCGATGTGACAATACTAGCGCCATAAGCTTGACGAAGAATCCTATTCTTCACTCAAGAATGAAACATATAGAAATTAGACATCACTTTATAAGAGATCACGTTCTCAAGGGCGATGTCCAAATTGAATTTGTTGAAACCAAAAATCAATTGGCCGACATCTTCACAAAGCCTTTAGAGAAAGAGTCCTTCCGAATTCGTAGTGAACTCGGGATTCTTGACTCCACATTGATCTAATTCATGCATTGCATTTTTATATTTTAACGATTACTAACTTGAGCGTCGGAGGCGCCTAACTCTTTTTTGCAGGTATCGCCCCAAAGACAGGGGGAATTATGAGATACTGGTGCAGAATAATCGATTTCTCTAAAGTCAATAATCGATTATTTCCCATTTACGTGTTATGTTTAGTATGCTGGAAAATTGACATTATCGATTATACAACACTACAATCGATTATCTAACAGTTTTGGCTTTGCAGGATTTTAGCTGTTAAATATAAAAATCGATTATCACATATCCCTAATCGATTATGCTGACATTTATTTTCAGGTGTTAAGTCACTGTGTGACAATAATCGATTAGTTAAAACAGTGTAATCGATTTTCCTATTCCGTCTCGGATGTCCTTTACTACATTTCCTGAAATAATCGATTTTCTCAAAAGCACAATCGATTATCCCCCGAGTCAGAAAATCACTGGGCACACTGTGTCAGAATAATCGATTACCATAGTTCCATAATCGATTATTCTCAGCCTGCATTTCAAAATAGTTACCGTTTCTGACCGTTTGCTCCTTACATTTTTGCAGATTTCTTCACTTTAATGCTATTTCATTCTTCACATTATAAATAGGTGCATTATATCTTCAATGTCTTCACTCAAACATCAATCTTAGCTCCGAAATTCTCAAAAATCTCTCAAAACTCTTCAAAGGCTATTACTATTTATTCAAAATGACGGGCAAAACTTCCAAACGATCTCGTTCCGGCAAAAATGTTGCCTCCTCTTCCGTCACTCGTCCACTAGTTCATTGTTATAAAGATTGTTCTTATTTACGATTCAATAGTGAAGCCGAACTTATGCGCTTCATGGAAAATTTGAAAATCGAGAAATCCTTCCTCCTCGATTTTCCACGGATCGTTTCCTTAATCAAAGCGCCCCTCCATCCACAGCAAATATGCTTATACAAAGCCAACTCCTTGAATTCCTATATCTTCACACTCTTACATTCACCCTCCTCTAATCCGGGCCTTCTATTCAAATCTCGAGAAGGACGAAGATGGTGAAATTGTCTCGAACGTCAATGGAATTTCAATCTCTCTATCTGAGGCAAATATTCAAGCCCTCACTAAACTCCCACGCAATGGGGAAGACATTTCTCTCTATACTAGGGAAGAAGGCGCGTTATTTGATGAACAACTTCTCTTCACCCAAATTGGCATCGGTGAATTTATTGCAACTCCGGACCATCGTCGTCCAACCATTACAAACATGCTCCCGGAATATCGCCTAATTTTTTATTTCATCACTCGCGTTCTAAAACCGCGAAAATTCAATCACACAACTATCTCTCATGAGGATTCTAAACTCATGCATGCCATTATCACCGGGGCTCGCATCAATTGGTGCAAGTTCGTCATGACTCACTTATATGATGCAATTGGGGAAGACAAGCCACTCCCCTATGCTTTTGTCGTTATGACCATTCTTGTTGCTTCCGGTATCGACACCTCTGTTGGTCCTCACAAAAAGGCGACAAAACATTGGGAGATTCAAGAATCTTCATTTCCCAATATCGGTGAGCATCCTCCTCCTCCACCTCAAAGACGTCGTCATCCGGCCCCGTCCGATGTATCCCTCCAATCTATTTCCGAGCAACTTGCCTCCAAGTCCACATCCATATATCGTATTGATATGAATGTCAATCGATTGACTCACGAGCTCCATGAATATTTTGATCACGTGAATTATCCGTATGCCCAAATTGTCCTTCGGGAAGATGTACCGGATGTCGAGACGGAAGTCAATGATGATAATGAATAATGTCTTGTCTCTTTGTTTTTTCTAGTTTGCATAATATTCTGTCTTTTATTTATTTGCAATATTGTTTAATCAATAAAGAGTTAGTTATTTTTTTGGTAATGTCAAAAGGGGGAAGATATGGGCTATGCACATATATACATATTGGCATAAATTGAGGGGAAATTCATAACTTGAGGGGAAACTCGTTGCATATCTATATACTTGTCTTGGATCGTCATTATGAATTAATTAATATGCATATCCCGATATTGGTTTGCCATTATCAAAAAGGGGGAAATTGTTGAAACACGTTCTCAAGTCGCTAAACTAAACGTGTGTTCATATTTGTAGGTTTTGATAAATGACAAACCGACGTGAGCGGAACATTGACATATGCCGAAGTCCAAGCTCAAGAGAAACAAAGATCAAGATTAAGTAAAGCAACAAAGTTATACATGAGTCGTTCTATAATTGTGATCTTGATCCAACAATTGATTCAAGACTTGGCTTCTCTCGTAAAATCATTTTTATCAAACCATGCATCTTTAATTTAAAGCAAAATGATTTTCAAACATTTCATTTTTAACCAAAATGAATTCTAAACATGTCTTTCAAATCTGGACAAAGATAATCGATTATGTACTTCATGATAATCGATTATGTTGAAGAAGTGTACACCAGATTTTACAAAGCTGTAAGATAATCGATTATGTACCTTATGATAATCGATTATGTTAAGACAGTGTACACCAGATTATACAAAGCTGCAAGATAATCGATTATGTACCTAATGATAATCGATTATGTTAAGGCAGTGTTCACCAGATTTTTCAAAGCTACAAGATAATCGATTATGTGCCTTAGACTAATCGATTATGTTGAGGCAGTGAGCATCAGATTTTACAAAGTAGCAAAATAATCGATTATGGCTTTTCTGGTAATCGATTATAATAAAGACCGTTGCCAAGGTATTTTCAAACATTGAAAGATAATCGATTATGTACAATCAGACAATCGATTATGTTAAGCATAAAATCGGGGATTGATTTTTGAACGTTGTCAGGTAATCGATTATGCGATTTGGATAATCGATTATTCTGCTTAAAATCTGGGATTGATTTTTGAACGTTGGCAGATAATCGATTATGTAGAATCAGATAATTGATTATCCTAACACAAAATCAGCAATTTGTGATTGGCAATTAAGCAACGGTTTTGGGTGTTTTGAGCACTATAAATACAACTCAAATTCACTCTTCTAAGCATAACAACTGAATACATTCTTGCTAAAGCTTACATACTCTCTTTGCAATCATTTTATATTCATTTCATAAGCTTTTGAGAGCCAAACTCTTGACGAAATTGTTGTGTTCTTGAGCGTATTGTTTTTACTCATATCTACTCTATAAAGAGAGTCTTGTCTTGAGTGCTAAGCGTTTGTACACACTTGAAGGGATATTCTAATCCCTTGTTGTAAGAAGGAAAAGTAGTTCCTTGGTTTGAAGTCTTGAGGTGCGGTCCTCGAGCAGGTTGAAGTCTTGTAGAGTGTATATCTACGAGCAAGTGTAATGGTTTGTTTGGCACCAGTAAGCTTAACAAAGTTAGTGTAAAACTCGAGAGAGTCTCTCGGGGGACTGGACTAACCACGTGTTGTGGTGAACCAGGATAAAATTTAGTGTGTTCTCTCCTTATCTTTTTAATTACCGCACTTACGTTATTCCTGCAATTTTTAATTCCGCAAATCTACATTGTTTTTTATAATAACGCTATTCACCCCCCCTCTAGCGTTAAGCGTATATTCGAACAAACCGGAAATGCAATACCCATTCTGTTGGAAAATTCTTCTATGCAGCTCTTTGTTGGCGACCCGTAATACATGAGCCGAGGCCTATGGCATATGTGCTCAATCATCCAGATTCGTAGCAGCAAGTTACAACTCTCGAAGAAATCTCCTCCTACTTTACAGACAGTGAGAGCATGGAAGATGTCGGACAAGTTCATTGGAGCAAGAGTACTTTTAGCTTGGGTCATTAATGTGCTAACGACCCAAGAAAGACACCATGAACGCAAAACATCGATGCTCCTCCCACTTGAGCCGATTACCATTGCTACAAATAAGATTTTCAGGGTTGTAGAATCCTCAAATTTGGCCATACCTCAGATATATTAATTGCAGGGTGCAAAAGCCAACTGATAAGTTGGGATTGTGAACTTTTCTGCTGATTTTCAAGGAATCTTGAAATTTGTGCACACCGAAGGCTCTAGGTGCGATCAAGTATTGATGGCTCAAATGGATTGTATGGGTCTCGATTATCCAGTCATTTCCTCTAAGGTCAGGGTGAGCTTAAAGTCCGAGAAGTGGAAGACATTATGGGCCGCGTCCCATAATGTTAATAGGGCCTTTATGATGTCTCCCCTTGGGTTAATTTCAATAAACCAGTGAGGCCTCCCAGATGTGCGTTGACCCTTTTCTGCCCTGCTTCCCCGAGACCATTCAACCATAGTCGCTACTCCAAGGGAGTTTTGTTCATTATCGTGCTCATTCTGCACATTTATTAGGCGAATCAGTATTCTCAAAACATTAAAACCGACATTTTATGAAATTTATTTTATAACAAAGACCGGCTTTGAGAATACAGCCTTTCAACACTTCGGAGAGAAGGTTTTTCAGGCTGTGCTTGCTTACCAGTCAGAATAAAATTAAGAGGTGGCCATTTGTGCAAGATCATCCTTCCGGTGTCCCTTTCGATAACGTTCAGCTATTACCGGCTGTAATGGCATCAACTGATTTATTTCGAAACAAGTGAATAAACTCGAACTTTTTTTTGGCATTTTTGTAAAAGGGGCTGGACTTGGCAAAATAATTTATCAAAACCGGAAAATACTATTGAAAAACTCCTAAATTCTTTTCCTTTTATTTGTTTGTTTTTGTTTGAAAAATCGGGCAACATTTCGGTGCTATTTTAAGCTTCGGTTTTACAAGTGATCACCCCAGCACTGCTATTTTTCTCAGTTTATTCTCCTTGTTCACAAGCCGGTCAACATGCGAATCCAAGGAAAATAAATGCACAAGTAGAACGTAAAATGCGTCAGGATGGTCTTTTATCTCAGGGCACCTGTCCTAGACGGACCCAACCCCTGTGTTGAGTCTCCTAAATCAAATGCATGATGCAAAAAAATGTTACTACTAGGGATCCGGCATAAGGTTATGGTATCTTAATTTTAGAACCTCGGTATAGGGTCTATACTGTGCACCCGAGCGGACAACTCGGGTCAAGGAGGGGGCTACGTACCGGGAACCGAAACGATATCCGACTTAGTAACTTGTCCGGCCTCTTTCTTATTTTAGTGTAAGACGCTAACAGAATAGGGAGTCTCAACCAGTACGCACGTCCCCGGAGGTGAGAAGTGAAGGGTTTCGTAGTAGTTTATATGTATAATTCATCCAATATAAAAGCAGTAAAACATTTATCACTTATCACAGAACATGCAATCAAATCAGAATCTGCCAAATATAACAGTTATTCTAAGCTCGAATTCTTGAACCCTGAACTAGAGATTCTGGGTTCCTACTCCCCAGCAGAGCTGCCAGAGCTGTCACACCTCCTTTTTTACACGGCTACCCCGAAGGATAAAATGTATAAGGGAGTTTTTCTAATTAAAGTGACATTATTCTAAATGGGATCATTTATTTATTAGAGTCTCCACTTGGGATATGTTTAACTTTTGGTGTCCCAAGTTACCGGTTTAATTTGAATCCTAAATCGAGGAACTTTTCGACTACCCAAATGGAGTCTACGAACCAAAAATTCTTGGGTAAGGAATTCTGTTGACCCGAAGGAAGGTGTTAGGCACCCTCGGATCCCATGGTTCTAGCACGGTCACTTAAACTATTATAAGTGGCTAAAAATTTGATTTGTTATACATGTTCAAACCAATAATACAATTTCAAAACTATTAACCTCTTTATGTAATTTTAAGAACATTTACAACGTCATTAAAAAACACCTCAAACTACATCACATAAGTGCACCCGGATTCTCGACAAGTTTTAATATCGCTGAGACTTGGATTTTGGTCACATAAATGCCCACCCGAGTTTAGGAAGATATTTTTATCAATAAATTCGTGCCTATGGCAACTAGGCCTTTGGAAATTCGTGGAAGGCCGTGAAATTCGCTAAACAAAACATTCAATTTTCTATGTATTTTATTAAGTTAAGGAGCCTCGCGTGGTGCTTGATTATGTTAACGTGGCTTGCTTTATTTTATAAAGGAACTTCTAAAGCATACTAAGTTTTCTATTATGCTTGTATCTAAAAATATACTAATAATTTTATACATGAGTAATATATTTGGAGGAACTTAGTACTTGCATTTTTCAGCCTCATTCCTGGCGGATTATGCGCGTTGGGCTTCATTTTTATAGCAAGCCCAGAGAATATGTATTGTTTATGCTACATCTGACAACTGTTGGGCCTTCCAATTAGGCTCAGAAGCGTTTGACTAATGAGTCCATTATAGGAAAATAATAGCAGCCCTTATTTCGATTGTACCACAGTCATTAAGACCATCAACATGATTAATATAAAGTATACTAAAGGTATTTTAAATAAGGAAGATACTGAGAAGGATTTCATGTGTATTTGAAGGAAAAAATTGAAGTACTCATCATCCAGAGTATTTACGTATTCAGTTGTCAAAAATCTACCATAACTCAAGTTACAAACTCTAAGTAAATTTGACCAGACTATCTTTAAATATATTGAAACTTAAACGAAGTAAAAGCACAGTCCTAATACAATCCATAGTTAGTACATGCTCATGTTCATTACAACGCCAAAAATAATACTAATAATAAATTACAGTCATCGTATGAAATTGAAACAAAGTGTTATTGTCTTCATGAGAAGCTACAAACTCGAATGTACAGGGCTATAACTTCAGATTTTTTAGTAAGGATAAGTACATGGAGTGTCAATATGAAAGAAAGCGTATGAGCAAAATGAATCAAGCAGCAAGTAAGCAATAGCCAGTCAACCAGTAAACACCCATAAATTAGGAGGTTTTGAGAAAAAGCGAATAGTACGAATTGCTCTCTAGAGCAACTCAATATGCACATTTAGTTGATTGTCAACTTGTTATCAAGGAAAATTCAATCAGAAGAGGACAACACCAAAGGATTTCTGAAGAATGTATAAGAGACTAATATGAATTTTATATATTCTAATTCACTAAGAGCTTTGAAGGAAAAATATGCTCGAAAAATCCAAAAGTCAAGCCCCTTGAAATGATCAGATTGTTTTCTTTTATAATTGAAGCCTTAGGGCAACATCAATTTCTTTGTTTTCCTTTTAGTCCCTTATCCAATTTTATGTTTTGCCTAAATAGTCCTTGATTTTCTGACTTGTGCCTGAAGTTTGAGGTAGAAGTTATACTTAGACCCCTCACTAGAATGTTCTAGGAGTTTGTTACAAGATTCACTAAATTCAAATACCCTTAATACCCCTGTCCCTTTTTCTAATTACTTCCTAAGGGTTTTTAACCTTGGTTCTCATTTGCTTAGTCATATCTGACCATAGTTATTTGCATTCAGGTTATAGGTCAAACTAGAGATCTGAACTACATACTAAATTATGTAAAAGTAAACAACCAAAGAGTTTATGAATTAATCAATGAAACTCATGGATTCAAGCCAGCATCTCAATGTGGATTTTACACTATTCAATAATAAGGGATGAAATCAATTATCACAACCTTCAGGATCATATGAATATTCATGAAAACTAAACACGTGATAGGTGGGCATGCATGTTTTTATTTATCAAACCCAGTGAACCAAAACAATCAGAAAAGGAACCCAATCAACAAAGCAGTACTTATACAAATGACCAATACTCATCGGAGAACTAAAAGGCAAGTAATGGGTAACGAAGATTAACTACTCATGATATACGTGAATAAAAACCCAAGAAATTAACAAGAGTAGTATCAGAAGTTAGAATATTCAGAAAACTTAGCCTAAAAAATACCATTTCATAAATTTTATAGATGAACAAACAAAAGTAAGGAGACAAGGATAAGCATGAGATCAGACTACTCAGAAGATCTTGAAGGTAAAACATAGATGGCAAATGTTTTCGAGCTAGTAACACTAAAGGGAACCAAGAGAATAGCAAGCAAGGATGACTACTAAAAACAATTTTGGACGAGAATATAGAAAACAAGTAAAATTTAAAGAAACAAAGCAATTAAACAAGAAATATGTACAGAAACACAAGCATTAACAGCAATTCGAGCACATGACACTTAGCTATCGTGCATGCAACCCTAACTTGGAACTCTTCCTGTTCCACTATTATCTGACCCCTTTTGAGAGGTCTTTTAATCTTCTAAGGCTTTCGCCTTGCGTATTGAAGAGGGAAAAAGGGTTCCGGGGGGGGGGTGTTCGTTGATTTTCATAAAAGGTGAGGTCTCAGATTTGGTGTTTCACTGTTTCCAGTTGCGTTTGAGGGTTTTGGTGGTAGGGCTGTGGAAGGGAATATGATATGGTCATCTGGGACCCATTTGACGGGGTTCTGCTGAATTTTAGGGTTTAGGGTTAGTTTTGATTTGATATTCGAGCCGGTCCGTTAAGATTCGAAGGGTGTGGTTTAAACGGTTGGAAAGAGGGAGGGGAGGTGGTTCAGGGGTGTTGTTTTATGTTGGTTTGGGGTTGGGTCACCGGTGACAGTGGTGCCGGCGGTCCTTCTTTCGAACATTTGAGGAGTTAGGCGCTTGTTCGAAGAAAACTGACAACGGGAAGGGAAAGAGGGGGTCGAGGTGGTCCGGTGGTGTAAATCGGAGGTTGTTTGGTGACCGGTCTGGCGACGGAGTTAGGGTGGTTTATGGGTGGTCAACGGTGGTATTATGGCGCTAGTGAGGTGGTGATACACCGGATATATATGTACGAGGAAGAAGGTGTGTCTGTCTCTGAGTATACAAAGACGTTTCGACATATATATCTGAGTTTGGGCCTGGCTTCAGGGCCGTTGGATGGCCTGTGATCAAGGGCTATGATGATTCTCCTCCAAAAAGGTGTCGTTTGGGGCTTCTCTTTTAGAGTGGGTCAGGGTCAATTGTTGGGCTGGGTATGGGTCATTTTTCAAGATTTAATGATTTCGGGCACCCAGGTCTGGCCCAATTTTTACTAGCCTAGGTGATTTATTAGAGAATCCCTTTTTTTGTTTTGTTTTTCTTATTTATTTTTAATTCCTAACTGTATCTTAAAAATTCTAATTGAGCTATACAAACTAATAACTACCTATTGTGCAAAATAAATAAAAATGCAACAAATGAAAATTAAACACAAAAAAATGCAAAATAATTAAAATGCCGGAAATACTACTGATTTTGTGATTTTGTATTTGCAAAAATAGACCTAATTACACAATTAATCTAGCCAAATTATGAAATTAATTCCTAAATGCTTGTGCAATTTTGTACTTATTATTATTTATATATATATATTTTTATGCATGCATTAATGAAAACACACAGATATGCGCAATTAAATTCTAAAAATAAATATTTAAGAGAAAACATCCTAAACTTTAGAAACATGTAGGACTCATCTCAACGGGGTAAAAAATAACACGCTCAACACTCAAAATTGGACCTATCCAGACTTGTACAATTTCAACCCCCTTAATTTCATGTGTTTTATGTCATCTTCCTCTGAATGATTCATATTAATGGCTATATATTGAAATTAACCCAAGGGAATATTCAAATAAAAAAAAGCCGAGTTCCAGAACTTTTGAACCTATGGGAACTTTGGATTTCTGGAAATTTTTTTTTGGAATTTTTAGGATTTTTAGGCTTCAAAACTTTATGGGAATTTTAGAGGTTTCAGATTGTGCCCCCGAAAACTTGTGAATGAAGGCACTAGGGTGCCCTTTTATAGCCAAAGCTTAGGGTAACCCTTTAATTTTGTTTTAACCATTAGTCCCTTTTTTAACTTTCAAATTTTACTCAACTAGTCCCTCATTTCTTAGCTTGTTGGCCAAGTTATATCATTGTAGTTTTAAAATCTGATTAAGGCCCCTATTTCAAAAGATTATAGACGGTCCTAGTTTTAACTACAACATTCTTTTGAAATTCTAAAAAACATAAATTACCCCTGGACTTAACATGAAATTACTAAGCTAAACCACAACCCCTTTTACTTACCCGGGTTAACTAAAGTCTAAATTAATCAGATATAACCAAAATTATACTAAGCAGACTCAAAATTACTTCTAATTATTCTAAAACAAAACAAAAATCAGGTTCAATTAAGCAGATTAAAGAAATGTATAATCAGATATTTTAGAACTAAACATAGACAAAAATTTCTAAAAAAAAATAAAAAAGAATCAAACAATGATGTAAAAACATAATCATTCAAAGAGAAAATGAAAATATAATCGTCCAAGAAGTAAAACACTACAAGCAAAGAATCAAATCAAATTTAATTAGGCCAATTAAATGCAAAATGAACCACTCAAGGCTCAGAAACTAAACATCTAAGCCTTCAACTAAACTAAAAATCAAAATTATGCAAAAATAAACAATTAAACATAATTGAATAAAGGCAGGACACACCGATCTTAGTCTTCAACTAAACTGATTTAGAAATTAATTTTTCAATTAATGTTATATATTTATTTTGTCCGAAAGAAACATATAACATTAATTTTAAATTTTCCCAAACACTCGAAAACCCAAACGAATTGAAGTTCTTCAGAGCTTATTTTTAAGTTTCGTGGGATTCCACTTGGATTTGAAGGATTCCGTCTTGGAATTCGGAAAAAGGAAGTCGAGGAGAACTTGGGGTATGATTTTGGGGCTGTTTGGAGGCATTAGAGTTTTAGGTTGGAGCTTCGATCTAAAATTTGAGGAGAATCAGGGTTGTTCGAAGAAATCCAGTTAGGTATCGGGGATGAGGGAGGTTAGGGTAGTATAAGGTGTGTTCTTGGTAGCCATTGGAGCCGGCACCGCCATAGACGGAGGAGGAGTCGCTCCTTTGAACAGATATTCGAATAGTTTGGACGGGATCCGGGGTTGATCTTTGGGGGGTTGGAAAGAGGAGAAGACGGGGAGAAGATGGTGTTACTTTGTGTGGATTTGGGGCTACACCACAGGCGATGGTGATTTCCGGCTGGCAGTGGACGGTGGAGGGACGGTGGTTTGACGGCGGCGTTACACCGGTGAATAATCTCTAGGAGAAGGTGGACTTTGTCTCTGAGGTTGTGAATAGTTTCAGACCATTTTATTGCAATGTGAGGTTAAGTTTGGGCTATTGGATCAAGGTGGATGTATGGCTGAGATTGATTGCTATTTCATGACTCAAAATGGCATAGTATGCTTCCTATACTACGTCGTTTCATTGGTCTCCAAGGTATGGACGTTTGGACAGGGTAGGGGATTTTGGGTTGGGTTAATTTGGCTGGGTTTAAGGGTTTTGGGCTAGATTTTATTGCAAGAAATGACCCAAATCATGCGTTTTCAATAAGAGACCCAAATTTTATATATATATAATTTTTTTCTTTTTATATTTTCAGATTTGAATACGTACACAAAATAAAATAAACAAAACCAATTTTAAATTCTTCAAACAAAACTAATTAACTTCTAACAATAACCTAAATACCAAATTATAAAAAGAAAATTAACAAAATGCAAAATGATCATTTTTGTTATTTTCCTTTATTTTACAATATTAATTAACTAATATACCAAAAAATATAAAAATTAAGTCCTAAATGCAAACATGCTAGTTTTGTATTTTTATTAGTTATATTAATTAAAAATACACAAAAATGCAAATAAACACAAAATGACACAATTAATTCCTAAAAATTCAATTAATAAAAGAAAAATCCTAATTTTGAGGATTCTATAGGAACATTTCGAGCAAGGCAAAAATCACATGCTCACGGCTACCCCACTTTGCTCGGAGACAAGAAGGGTTTCCGGGAAAAGATAAATGAGCAACTGAGAGATTTTTGCCTGCTTTTCATTACATGCGAAACATTTTGAAACCTGCATCACTGAACCTTGCTTTAAAGGTTGCCTACATATCCGTGGCTACAAAGGAATCAGGTAAGTGTAGTTCTAGAGTGTTTGATAGCTGGGACTACCATGAGCTATGATTTCACTGCTGATGCTGCTGCTACCGCTTGCTGACCTCCTTATTACACCAAAAGGAAAATCAGAAACTAAGCTAGCTATGCCTATCAACTATGAGTTACAAGATTCCTATCTATAATTCTCTTGAAGCTTGATCTTGAGTCTTAGCTGGATTCGCCGCGGAATCCCATCTGGATCTTGATGCTCGTAAGCTGCAGGTGCCGGTTCTTTCTTCAGCATTGAAAAAAAATGGGACATGCGTGACTTGTTTCTGAATCAAATTTGGGCAATCCACATATTTATTTTCAACCATTCTGGATTTGTTTCCTTTTTGTTCTTTTCTTATTTTCCTCTATTCTTAATTGAGACTCGCTCTTTTGGTCATCTCAAATCTTGCGCCTTGAGGAATAACGGGATGGGAAGAAAAGACTCCTAGGTTTTTCTGGGAGATACAGGATTATACACGGATTTTAGAGGAAAAGACTCATGGGTTATGCCAGGGGGATTCGCGGGTAATGCCGGGATAGGAAGAAAAAGGCTCCTGGCTTATGCCAGGGGGATCCGCGAGTTATGTCTGGATTGAAAGAAAAGACTCCTGGGTTATGCCAGGGGGATCCGCGGGTTATGACGGGATAGGAAGAAAAAGGCTCATGGGTTATACTGGGGGATCCGCGGGTTTTGCCGGATAGGAAGAAATAGGCTCCTGGGTTATGCAAGGGGGATCCGGGGGTTATGCCGTGATAGGAAGAAAAAGGCTCCTGGGTTATGCAAGGGGGATCCGTGGGTTATGCTGGGATAGGAAGAAGAGGCTCCTAGGTTATGCCAGGGAATCCGTGGGTTATGCCATGATAGGAAGAAGAGGCTCCTGAGTTATGCCAGGCAAATCCGCGGGGTATGCCGGGATTGAAAAAAAGAAATCTTGGGTTATGCTTGGGGAATCAAAGGGTTATGCTGAGGTTTGGAGGAAATAGACTCGTGCTGGCGAGGAAAAGAGAAAGATCCTCATGTTATGATGGGGAACGCTGGGGAATGACAGAAAGAAAAGCCCTTCAGGTTATGCTGGGGATAGAGAGAAAGGAACCCTCGTGTTATGCCGGGGAACGAAGAAAAGGAATCCTCAGGTTATGCTGAGGAATGAAAGAAAGAAAAGACCCTCAGGCTATGCTGGGGATAGAAGGAAATTGGTCCTCAGGTTATGTTGGGGAATGAAAGAAAGAAAGGTCCCTTAGGTTATGCTGGGGTAGAGAGAAAGGAACCCTCGGGTTATGCCGGGGAATGAAGGAAACGAATTCTCAGGTTATGCTGGGGATAGAAGGAAATTGGTTCTCAGGTTATTCTGGGGAATGAAAGAAAGAAAGGTTCCTCCGATTATGCTGGGGTAGAGAGAAAGGAACCCTCGGGTTATGCCAAGGAATGAAGGTAAGAATCCTCAGGTTATGTTGGGGAGAACGGAGCATGATCCTCGGGATATGCCGGGGAGGTCCAGAGTTTATGTTGGGGATATAGGGGAATGAACCTCGGGTTATGTCGGGGAGGTCCACAGGTTATACAGGGGACAACTAGGGGATATGGTCCTAGATTTGGAGGAATTGAGTTAAGGATTGGGGATCCTATGCTACCGGGGTTTGTGATTCTCTTTTTCTTCTTTGCTTATATTAAAAATTTGGGAAGGGTTGTAAAGAAAACTTCCCTTTTGGTTGATCATTGCTGCAAGGCTATTCTTAACTCCTTTGCATTTCCTTTGGTCGCATCTGTTATTTATCACATTGCTTTGGATTACACATGTTTCGGATTTTCAAACAAAGCATGATTGTTAGTTTGAAACGGTGGTCGGTTTTGTTGCCTTGATTTGCTTGATCCCGGCCTAACTTCTATTAAGAAGACCTTTGCCTTTCCAGACTTTGCTTTGTTGGTTGGTCGGGAGATCTCATCTTTCAGATTTATTTCGCCTTCATAGGCCTTTCGGTTATGATTTCTTTTCAGAACCTTTTGGTGTCTTGCCTTTTTAAATTTTGTGGTGAAAATTAGCCCTCTCGGGCTTAACCTTTCTAATCTTCATATTGCCTTCGTGGGCATTTGACTTCTATTTTCCTTCTTTCTAACCCTTTCTGCTTCTCAAGCGTCAGCCATCATGGCCAGCCAGATCGGCTAGATGCACCGGCTAAGGTTGGGTATTTTCTTTAGTCTTTGCTAAGCGATCCCTTTTAAACCCGCCTTACCACCTTTTCTTGTACAATAGTCATGAAATTAAAGTTAATCCGAAAGAGATTCAAGGAAGCGGTATACAAAAGCAAACATATGGGTTTAAAGAGAAGCGTCCCTTTCGAGGAGAAGGGAAGGACTTATCTGGGGATGCATGCCGACTTAAAATGGACATGACATGATTCTCGGAACCAGGGAAACTTACCCAGACCTTTGATGATGATATATTTTCTTTTCGGCCGACACTGCCATTTGTTGGTCTTCGCAAATCGATCGCTCTCATTTCTCTTCTCCCATCGCCCGATAGTGCTCGTTACGAGTTTTCACTAAAAGGACTCTCTCATTTTTATTTTCTATACTCACCATCACCTTATAGTGCCCAAACTTTTTCACCGATAATACTCTCTCGTTTTATTTCTCTCAACTTGAAATTTGCCAAACCCCAACAATGACATTGGTCATTTCCTTGCCTTTATCAATCGATCAGAAGGACTTGGTCCAGGTTTTTTGGGCAAAGGAAATCAGATGGAATTACAACTTTGGAACCATTTTGGCGGGTCCATGGCCGAACCATTACATCATCGGCCATAGTTTCAGTTTCGGGGAATTGGGGTTTTTATTTTGATAGGACAGAACCTCAAGGAGAGGCTGCCTACGTATCCTTTCGGAATTGAGTCATATGTAGTTCATGAAGTGTTTCCTAAACTAATTTTGTTTTGTTGTTTATTTCTTTTTTTCATCATTTACTTTCATTTTTATTTTGTTTTCTTTTTCCTTTTTTTGATTTTTTTAAATAGCACTTCCGCGTTCCAAAGAGCGTGGTCAAAGAAATGTAACATGCTCAAAGAGTTTGCGAAGTGTTGATAGTGTTTAGGGTAGCGGTAAAGAAAAACCTTCGTCGTTTTAACCAGACTGAATCATTGTTGCAAGGAGTTCAAACATAATAACTTTTTACTGCATCTGCATTCACTGGTGTTTTGGGATCGTCTTCTTCGCCGTCATCCAGGCGCAATGCTCCTTTGGGAAATATCTTTCTAATAATGTATGGACATTTCAAGTTAGGAGCAAACTTTCCTTTCGCTTCCTAATGGTGAGGGAGAATATGCCTCAGTACAAGCTGTCCGACTTCGAAATCCTTGGGGCACACTTTCTTGTTGTAAGCGCAGGCCATTCTTTGTTGGTACAACTGCCGGTGACAAACCACAGCCATTTGTTTTTTGTCAATTAATGACCACTGCGTTAGCCGAGTCTCAACCCACTCACTATACTCAATTTCTGCTTCGACAATTATCCGGAACGAAGGGATATCTGCCTCTGAGGGTATAACAGCTTTAGTTCCATAGACCAATAAGTATGGAGTTGCCCCCACCGATGTGCGCACCGTGGTGCAATATCCCATCAATGCAAAAGGTAGCTTTTCATGCCATTGTCTTGAGCTTTGAATTATTTTTCTCAAAATCTTGTTGATGTTCTTGTTAGCTTCTTCTCCAGCACCATTGGCTTTGGGCCAGTACGGAGTGGAGTTCAATGTGTTATCATTAGTTGTTCACATATTTCTCCCATCAGACGACTATTCAGGTTGGCAGCATTGTCTGTAATGATGGTTGCAAGAAACCGAAGCGGCAAATGAGGTTGGAATGCACAAAGTTTACCACACCTTTCTTGGTGACTGAATTAAGAGTGATGGCTTCGACAAACTTTGTGAAGTAGTTAATAGCAATCAATATGAATCTATGTCCATTGGAGGCTTTTGGTTCGATCGGCCTAATGACGTCCACGCCCCAGGCAGCGAATGGACAATGTGTCGGCATAGGATGTAATGCAGTTGGCGGTGCACGAATCAAATCACCGTGCACCTGACATTGATGAAATTTCTGAACGAAGATGAAGTAGTCTTTCTCCATGGTCATCTAATAATACCCCGCCCGACGTATTTTCTTTGCCAACACATACCCGTTCATATAAGGTCCATACACTCCTGCGTGTACTTCGTGCATAATCATTCCAACTTCCTCGGAATCAACACATCTTAGTAAGTTCAGATCCGGGGTCCTCTTATATAAGATATCACCACTCAAGAAGAAACTACTCGCATACCGTCGGATGGTTCTCTTTTGATCCCCAGTGGCTTGCTCGGGATACTCTTGTAATTTTAGAAATTTCTTGATATCATAATACCATGGCTGAGTGCTAGAATCTACCTCGGTCACATTACAATACCCATGCCTTTCCCTGATTTGGATTTCTAAAGGATCGATGTAGGCGTTTTCGGTGTAAGGCAACATGGAGGCCAAAGTAGTGATTGCGTCTGCTAACTCATTGTGACAGTGAGAAATCTACCTAAACTGTACCAACCTGAACCATTTGCTGAGATCCTCCACATGCTGTCGATAAGGGATGAGATTGACATCTCTCCTTTCCCACTCTCCTTGGGCTCATTGGATAATCAGATTTGAATCCCCCATGATCAATAATTCGTCCACGTCTTGGTCAATAGCCATATTCATGCCTATGATGCAGGCCTCGTACTCAGCTGTGTTGTTTGTGTAGGAAAACCGAAGCCGTATTGTGGCTAGGTAGTGTTGACCAGTGGGTCAGAGTAGGATTTCCCCAATTCCTACGCCTTTTGCATTTACTGCTCCATCGAAGAACATTTTCCAAACGCTGAAGTCTTCAGATGTTACCTCCACCGAATTCACCTCTTCATCAAGGAAATAGGTATTCAAGGGTTGATAATCATCATCAACCGGTTTCTCGGCTATATGATCTACAAATGCTTGGGCCTTTACCACGATGCGAGTGACATACACTATGTCAAACTTGGAGAGCGGGATTTGCCATTTCGCTAATCTCCCTGCGGGCATCGGTTATTGGAATATGTATTTCAAAGGATCCAGCCTGGTTATGAGGTAGGTGGTGTGGGCTTACAGTTAATGCCTCAGCTTCTGGGCCACCCAAGTTAAGGCACAACAGGTTCTTTCTAGCAGGGTGTATTTTGCCTCGTAACTGGTAAACTTGTTGCTCAGGTAATAGATGGCCTGCTCCTTCTTTCCGGTGACATCATGCTGCCCGAGAATGAAACAAAATAGCTTTCTAGGACCGTCAGACATAGAAATAATGGTCTTCTCGGTTTTGGAAGGACCAAGACTGGTGGATTAGACAGGCAATCTTTAATTTTGTCAAAAGCCTCATGACACTCATTAGTCCATTTAACTGATTCACCCTTTTTTAATAACCTAAATATGGGCTCACAGATAAAAGTCAACTGGGTGATGAATCGGCTAATATAATTCAGTCTTCCGAAAAGTCTCATTACATACTGCTTGGTTTTCGGAGGAGGTAGCTCTCGAATGGAATTTATCTTTGTTGGATCCAGCTCAATACCTCTCCGACTGACGATGAACCCCAGGAGCTTGCCCGACGGGACCCCGAATGCACACTTGGCTGGGGTTAATTTAAAATAATACTTGCGAAGCCTTTCGAAGAACTTTCTCAGGTCCCGTACATGATCACTTTGAGTCTTGGATTTGATAATCACGTCGTCTACACACACTTCTATCTCCTGATGCATCATGTCGTGGAAGATAGTGGTCATAGCACTCATATATGTTGCCCTAGCATTCTTTAAACCAAAAGGCATAACCCTGTAGTAATAAGTACTCCAAGGTGTGGTGAAGGAAGTTTTCTCGGCATCTTTCTCATCCATCAACACCTGGTGATATCATGCGTAGCAATCCACGAAAGAGCGTATCTCGTTTTTGGCACAATTATCAACAAGGGTGTGGATATTGGGCAAAAGGAAATTGTCTGTGGGACTGGCCTTGTTCAGATCGCTGTAGTCTACACGCACTCGAGTTTTCCCGTATTTCTTTGTCACCGGGACTACATTGGCCATCCACATTGTTTACCGAACAACTCGGATTACTCCTTCCCCTAACTCCTTTCTGATTTCTTCTTTGATCTTATCACTGACATCAGGTTTGAACTTTCTCTATTTTTGTTGGACTGGAGGGCATTCAGGGTATGTAAGAAACTTATGAACCACCAAAACAACGCTCAATCTTGGCATATCTCTCTAGGACAAAGCAAACACTTATTTGAATTCAGAAAGAAGTTGAATCAGTGAGTCCCAGATTTCCTCATTTATATTGATGCTTATTTTGGTTTCCCTGATTTTGCCGGGACCACCCAAGGTAACCAGTTAGGTATTATTTAGATTTGTCTTATGTTTATTTTCAAAATGTTCCAGTTCTCGATTTATTTCCCAACAATCCTCTTCTTCATCATACCCTAGTTCTTGGTTCATTATTTCACAACTAGGCGTCATGTTTGTATCAGGGCATGAAGTCCGCGAGCATGTCATATTATTTAAAGCCGCATTATTGGAACTGAAAGAATGATTAAAAAGAAAACAACAAAATAAGAAAGAATAAAGGAACATAGACGATGAAATATTGATTTCATTTCTTTGAAATTTTAAGATAACAGGGTTTACATTTGGAAATTAAACAGACAAAACACTAAAGAAAAACATCTGAGTTACACCCTGAAATAACTCGTGATGCAAGAAATGGTGGCAAGACGGGACTATCGGGTCTCCCGCCTGACTGGGAAAGGCGTAGCCATCCAATTTTGCATATTGGCGTCCGGTCCCATGTAGAGCACCTCATCAGTGCTCGAGCCTTCTCCAAGCTGGACCATGTTAGCTTCATACAATAGTTTCCTCATGGCCCCACATATGTCTTCGATTTCTTCCGCTGTGAAGGTCCCCTCTTCTTCCTTATCACTGTACTTTGGCTTCACAAATGTTTCGTACAAGTGGGCTAAAGGCTGATGTAAATCCCATCCATTACACTTACTACGATTCGCCCATGTTATATCCTCGGGTGTTGGATTGAAGCCTAACCTGAAAAACTTCTCTATAGTGGCCAAAGAAATCGGCTCAACTGTCCCTTGTAAAGAACTTCTGAGTCCCTTCCCTGGTTTGAATCCTTGGCATATCATCTCTCTAGCCACCATGATTGAGGCATTGGAGAAGAAAGGCTTGGGACATGGTTTGTCTTCTTCATGTTGATCAGCTACCACGATTTTGAAAGCCTGATAGACTATATGCTCCCTTCCTTTATAAGCTTCGAGGCAAGGGACAGAGGGATCGCAGTAAAATGACTGTTCATCTTCACCATGGACCACAATTTCCTAGTGCTCATATTAAAATTTCAACATCTTGTGCAGAGTAGAAGGCACAACTCCAGCTACGTAAATCTCTTGCCTTCCCAGGAGGTAATTGTAGGATATTTCTATTCTAACACTTGAAATGTTACCTCAAAATCAACAGGACCAATGGTCAAAACCAGATGAATCTCTCTGATTATGTCTCTTTTAATTCCATCGAAATCCCGGACACACACATTATTGGGGCGGATCCTCTCCGTCCCCCCCATTTCCATTCTTTGTAATGTTAAGAGTGGGCATATGTCCACTCAAGAGCCTCTATCAACCATTACTCTTTTTACGTAATAGCCTTCGCATTTGACGGTGATATGCATGGCTTTTTTATGAGTGGCTCACTCTAGAGGCAAATCATTCTTGCTTAATGTGATCTGATTAACAGCGAAGAATATTTCCGCCATTCTATCAAATTGTTCCACGGAGGATTAAGCCGGCACGTAAGCCTCATTGAGCGTTTTGGCTAACACCTTTTAGTGCTGCGGATAATCCATCGGCAAGGATAATATAGGGAATTGCTCAGGGGACTTCCGGAGCTGGTCCACCACTTCATAGTCCTGTATTTTCATCTTTCAAAAGAAGTACTCTGCCTCTTCGGCGCTTACTAGCTTCTTTGTTGGCAATCGCCTTTTGGTAGAACTGTTCACTTCCTCGAAATTAAAATATATGTTTACAGGGTGGCTTTCTTGAGCTTCTCTAGTGACTTCTTTGCCTTTATATGTCACCACTAATTCTTGTTTGTTCCAAGGGACTGCAGAAGGGTCTATCATAGGCCTCTAAGGTGTGCGACCAACTACCATAGGCTCATTCAGCCATGGCAGTTTAGTTGGTCCCCGAACCACATAGGTTCCTTTGGGTACGTACATAATCCTGTTTACCTCAAATCTCTTTGGGGGACTCAGAGTCGGCTAATTTTCCTGACGACCCCATGGGACATAAACGACAGTTTCTTTGGCAAGTGCAACCTCAGTTTTAGCCTTAACCTTTTTTTTAGCTTCTGGGAGCGTGGTTTTATTCTTCTTCTCCTCCTCGGCTTTCATATAGGCATCCTTTAACTTTTATATACGTCAGTAATAGCTATTATGGCTTTCAAAGCAGGGTTGAATTGTTTGTCTTCGCAGATCATTCTAAATACAGGTGCGTTGTTGTGGGTTGGCAATAGGTTGTTAGTCACATTCGGAACATCTTCATCTCTCAACACTATTTTCCTTTGTTCTATTAGATCTTCCACAGCTCGATTTAGAGTAAAACAATATTCTGTGTCGTGCCCTTTATCCCCTGAATGATAAGCACACTGGACATCCCATTGGTAAGAAGGTGACTTTGGGTTTTGTCTGGTCGGAGGCACAAGCTGCAAGAGACCAAACTAGACAAGCTTTGGGAAAGGGCTAGAATAAGATTCCCCAATTGGTGTAAAGTTTTGCCTTCTGGGTGGCTCCCTGGGACGGAAATTGTTTTGAGGAGGCTGGTTTCTTGAGGCCTGGTTCCTATTGACCTACTGGTGCGATGGTGCAAATGATTGAGCATTCATAACGGCATAAGGTTGGGAAGCATAATGCATGTCTTGATGGGAATAATAGTGTTGAGAGGTTTTTTCCGAGAACATGGGCCTATGCACATCATTTCTTCTCATACCGGAGGCTGCCATCGAAGCTTCTTATTTCTTTTTGTTCCTTGCGACTCCTCCGCCCCGCCTTGGATGGCTTGGGAGGTTACTCTGATGGCTGACTGACTTAAAATTATTCCCGTTTTCAAACCATTTTCTACCATCTCGCCAATCTTGATTGCTTCCGCAAAAGGCTTGCCCAAGGCTGACATCATGTTTTGAAAGTAACCTGCTTCTTGGGCCTGGAGAAAAATAGTAACCATAGGCAGCTTCACCCTTGACACCTGTTCACGCCACTTAATAGCATATTCTCTCAAACTCTCTGAAGGTTTGTTCTTCAAATTAGCCAAGGAGTTCCTGTCTGGCGCAATGTCAATGTTGTACTGAAATTGCCTTACAAAATCTCTGGCAAGATTGTCCAAAATATGCCATCGTGAGACATCTTGGTCCATATACCATTCTGAAGCAATGCCTACTAGACTCTCTCCGAAGTATGCCATCAACAGTTCTTCTTTTCCGCCTGACCCACACAATTGGTTGCTATACTTTTTTAGGTGAGCGATGGGGTCGCCATAACCATCATACTTTTCCAAATTTTGCATTATAAGTCCTATGGGAATATTTACATGTGGGAACATGTACAAGTCTGTGTATGAAACACTCTTTTGCCTACTCAAGCCATGCATGTTCTTTAAGCTCTGCTCAAGACTCCTCATTCTTTTTGGTATCTCATCTTGTTCAGGCACTTTAGGAGTTTTATCCTACATTGGTGTAAGCTCATATGGTTGTTGAGGATAAGTGTTATTGGGGTATGGAGGAGGCTCAGTTTGGTAATTAGGAGGTTGAAAAGTAAAACCCATTAGATCAAATATGGGTCTTGGCACTGCGGGCTGTGTGGTGGCTGCATATGGGGGAGCCATAAAAATATTGGGGACTGTGCTAGAGGCTACCAAAGACTCTAAAGCCGGGATGCCTGTAATCGGGCTATTTTTTGAGATGGGAATTGCTGGAAGTCATTTCAGATGACATTTCTTTGCTTCCTTTGGATATGGTGAAATACGATGTGATGCCAGTTTACAACAAACCCACAACCGTTTCTAAAACCCGGACTGGTATTTTAACAGCAACAGATAGTTAGTTTGAGATAGATAACAGATAGGGAATCGCACATTGGGGTATGATGCACCTATACAGTTAACAGATGCTTACATGTTTGTGATGGTTGCATGTGTCATCCACGCTTTTATTCCAGTCTTCTCCCTTTTGATTTCCACTCTTTATTTTCTTGCTTTCCCCCTTTTGTATTCTTTTTAATCTCTGGTTTTCCTTTTATTTTGAGTTTTCTCCCTTTCTTTCATTTCATTCCACCCTCCTCCTTTTGTGGCTTTTTGTTTTCATTTTTAAGAATACGGTCGAATCCTCTGAAGATTGCCTACGTATCATGCCACCGGTCTTTGAATGGATCAGCTAGCAGTAGTTATAATAGCCACGCCAGTTAGTGAAAAGCATAAAAGCTGCAACCTTATTAGATGTGGGGCTTTAGTCAGAGTAGCAAAAGCAAGAGGTAGCCCCGGTCAGGTAGTTAGGGAATGAGCAGTAGTCCAAGTGATAATGTGAGATAATAAAGTAGGCCAGACAGTAATCATAGGCAAGGATCCCAATCTTTGAAAAGAATCAATAAAGGCGAAAGATATGTACAGCTGCACAAGAAGTGGTAGAGATTGGGGGGGGGGGGGTAAGGTGCAAGCATATAGGTCAGAAGACGGGTTAGAGCAGGAAGTGGTAGTCCGATGACTCTCGATATTCATTGGCTTGTTGCGCCTGTAGCTGCGAACTCAACTGTCTGCTTGGTCTGTCTTTTGCCAAGTGAATTAGAGAATGCTAGAAAAAATGATTTTGCATCGCGGGTCTATCACCCCAATTGGTTTAGATAGGAAATTTTTTAAATGAGTATGCCCCTATCCCGTAAGCCTTCCATCGTTGCAAGCCCCTTCCACTCGGCCCAAGATTTCTTTGCAGATCTTGAGGATCTGGAGATAGACCTATGCGTGAATTCGTCTCTTAGAAGCACGCCTAATCGACCAATTACCTCCTCAACTTAACGCTGGGGGATACGAAGCCTTGGTGAGAAGCTTGTTGAATGAAACGCAGTTGCGAACCTGTGCACTCCTATCCTATTGTTGCTTCTATCACGATAGGTAATCGTGTGATTCTTTCTATCCCCGTACATTCTCGCTCTTATGGAGTTGTATTCCCTAGGTTATGCAGCGTTGTACCTACCACTCCGGGGCAGAGGGTCATGATACTGAAAATTGCTGGACTTTATAACCAGGAGTGTAGGACTTGATAGACCAAAGAAGATAGTACTAAGAGATGAACATGTGCCGAATGTAACGGATAATCCGTTAGCGGCTTATAACAATGGGCCGGTCAACGGAATGATTTGCAAGGACAAAGAATTTGATCCCGCTCTGAAAGCCATCATAGCCATCGCCGAGGCAGACAGAAATACAAAAGCCACCCCAAATAAGATAGAAGAAAAGAAAATGAATGAAGCCAAACGCCCAGAAGTAGAAAAGAGGGCTGAGGTCGAAGTTGAGACGACCCCTACCAAGGAAACAATACTCTACATCCCACGAGGACACAAAGAAAAGCAGCCCACTTTAAGCCCTCCAGAAAGGTTTGAGCTGAACAAAACCGTGTATGTACCCAATAAATCCTATGTGGTACGGGGATTGATTAAACCACCGGTGCTGAATAAGCCTGTGGTATCGGTCGCGCGCCATAGATGCCCATGACTAACCGCTCAGCCATCCCTTGGAAGTATCAGGAAACCATCATTACATACAAGGGCAAAGAAGTCCTCTGAGAAGCCCAAAAGGGGTGTCCGACAAAGAAATACTCAGACATGGAAGAGGTGAACGCCACTACCAAACGGCGATTTTTGCTAAAGAGGCCAGTGAATGCTGAGGAAGCAGAAGCTTTCTTCCAGAAAATGAAAATGTCGAAGTACGAAGTGGCAGATCTGCTCTGAAAATACCCTGAGCAGATTTCTTTATTGTCACTCTTGATGAAATCTCCCGAGCATCAGCAGGTGTTGGCCAAAACTCTGAACGAAGCATATGTACCGGCTGAGACCTCTGTAGAGCAACTAGAGAAAATGGCGGAGAGATTCTTCGCTGTTAACCTTGTATCGTTCAGTAAGAATGACTTACCCCCATAGGGAGCTACTCACAACAAGTCTTTGCACCTCACTGTCAAGTGTGAGGGATATTATGTCAAGAGAGTGATGGTCGACGGAGGTTTCGGAGTACAAATATGCCCACTGTCTACCTTGCAGAGAATGGAAATTGGGACAGGGAGGATCCATCCTAACAACGTATGTGTTCGAGCCTTCGATGGAATAAAAAGGGACACCATAGGTGAAAGTTATTTGGTGCTCACTATTGGTCCTGTCGACTTCGAAGTAACATTCCAGGTGTCGGACATGGACACCCCCTACAACTACCTCATAAGAAGGCCCTGGATTCATGCAGCAGGGGCAGTGCCTTCCACCCTGCACCAAATACTGAAATTTGAGCATGAAATCTAGGAGATTGTAGTTCATGAAGAGGATGAACAATAAATTTACCGGGACCCCTCTGTTCCCTGTCTAGAAGCTAAGGAAGGGAGTAAACATATAGTCTATCAAGCTTTTGAAGTCGTAGTAGCCGATCAGCATGAAGAGTGCAAGCTGCTCCCCCAGTCTTTCCTGGAAAACGGTTCAATTATGGTGGCGAAGGATATGATGCGCCAAGGCTTCAAACCATGCAAGGGACTCGGAAGCTCCCTACAAGGCATAACCGAGCCAGTCGCCTTCCTTGCCACAGAAAAGTTCTTTGGACTGGGCTTTCATCAAACCTCAGAAGATATCACCTGGGCTAGTCATAGAAAGCGCTAGTGATGGGACCTACCACGAACCTACCCCACTTGTACAAAACATTTATAAAACCAAAGTACAATTAGGAGGAGGAAGAAGAAACCTTCATGGAAGAAGAAATTGATGAGATCTGCGGAGCTATGAAGGAGTTTCTCTACGAAGTAAACATGGTCCAACAAGGAAAAGGTTCAAGTGCCGTAGAAGTACTTTATATGGGTCAGATGCCAAACTTTAAAATTGGAAGGCCACACCTTTTCCGGTCAGGCGGGAGACCCGGTAGTCTCGCTTTGCTTCCTCTTCCCACATCACGAGCTATTTCAAGGTGTAGCTCGGTTGTTTGTTTTCCTTTTTAGCACTTTAAATCTAAATTGTAAACTCTGTTATCTTTTAAGTTCGAAGAAGTAAAATCAATAATTGGTCATTCACACCTCTTTGTCTTTCTCTGATTTTGTCTTTCTTTTAATTTTTATCTTTTCTTTCGGTCCCAATAATGCAGCTTTAAATAAAATGATATGCTTGCAGACTTCATGCCACAACCCAAACCCGCCGCCCATTTGTGAAATAATAAACCAGGAACCGGAATATGATGAAGAAGAGGCTATTAGGGAAATCAACCGAGAGTTTGAACACTTTGAAAACAAAACTAAGCCTAACTTAAATGATACTGAACCAATTAAACTGGGAAATCTCAATGAAATCAAAGAAACTAAAATAAGCATCCACGTGAATAAAGAAATACAGGATTCATTAGTTCAACTCCTACTGTAGTTCAATGATGTATTTGCGTGGTCCTACGACGACATGCTTGGTTTGAGTATGGATATGGTGGTTCATAAGTTGCCTACATACCCCGAATGTCCTCCAGTCCAACAGAAGAAAAGAACATTCAAGCTTGATGTCAGTGATAAAATCAAAGAGAGATTACAAAACAGCTGGAAGCGGGGGTGATCCGGGTAGTTCGGTATGCCACGTGGCTGGCCAATGTGGTCCCGGTGTCGAACAAAGACGGGAAAACTCGGGTGTGTGTAGATAATAGAGATTTGAACAAGGCGAGTCCTAAGGATAATTTCTCTCTGCCCAACATCAAAATCCTTGTCGATAACTGTGCCGAGCATGAGATCCAATCCTTCGTAGATTTCTATGCAGGATACCACCAAGTGTTGATGGATGAGGAAGATGCTGAGAAAACCACCTTTACCACACCATGGGGAACGTATTGTTATAAAGTTATGACTTTTGGATTGAAAAACGATGGGGAAACATACATGAGGGCTATGACCACCATCTTCCACGACATGGTGCATCAAGAGATAGAGGTGTTTGTCGATGACGTGATTATCAAATCCAAGACGCAGGGCGATCATGTAAAGGATCTGAGGAAATTATTCGAAAGGCTCTGCAAATGTTATTTGAAACTAAATCCAGCAAAATGCGCATTTGGAGTCCCGTCGAGCAGAATTTTGGGGTTCATCATCAGCCGAAGAGAAATTGACTTGGATCCAACCAATATCAAATCCATTCGGGTGCTACCCCCGCCAAGGACCAAAAAAGATGTAATGAGTCTATTGGGAAGATTGAATTACATCAGCCGATTCATCGCCCAATTGACTTCAACATGTGAGCCCATATTTAAGCTACTAAAGAAGGATGCGGCTGTTAAGTGGACGGTCGAGTGTCAGGAAGCTATTGATAGAATCAAACAATACTTGTCCAATCCACCAGTTTTGGTTCCGCCAGAACCAGGAAGGACACTATTTCTCTATCTAACAGTCTTGGAAGGTTCTTTCGGCTGTATTCTCGGGCAGAATGACGCCACGGAAAGAAAGAGCATGCTATATATTGTCTAAGCAAAACGTTTACCAGTTACGAGGCCAAGTACACATTGTTAGAAAGAACGTTTTATGCCTTGACATGGGTAGCTCAGAAGCTAAGGCATTATCTGCAAGCCCATTCCATGTACCTAAAAACCACGATGGATCCACTAAGGTACATATTCCAAAAACCAATGCCCACAGGGCGACTTGCTAAATGGCAGATCTTGCTCACCGAGTTCGACATTGTCTATGTCACTTCTACCACGATGAAATCTCAAGTATTAGCAGATCATCTGGCACAGAACCCCGTTGATGATGAATATCAACCTTTAAGCACCTACTTCCATGATGAAGAAGTGAACTCATTGGAAATAGCAGTTGAGAACACCCTCATCTGGAAAATGTTCTTCGACGGAGTATTAAACGCAAAGGGTGTAAGGATTGGGGAAATTTTAATTTCACCCACAGGCCAACATTATCCAGCAACAGCCAGACTTCCGTTCTTCTGCACCAGTAATACAGCTGAATATGAGGATTGCATATTGGGCATGAACATGGCTATTAACCAAGATGTCGAAGAGCTGCTAATAATGGGTGATTCCGACCTAATCATCCAACAAGCTCAAGGAGAATGGGAGACAAGGGATATTAAGCTCCTCCCGTATAGACAACATGTCGAAGAACTCAGCAAATAGTTCAGGTTGGTACAGATTAGGTACATTCCCCGTTGCCATAATGAGTTAGCAGATGCACTTGCAACCTTAGCATCCATGTTACCATACCCTGGGAATGCCTACGTTAATCCTTTACAAATCCAAATTAAAGAAAGGCATGGGTATAGTAATGCGACCGAAGCAGAGCCCACCCCACAGCCTTGGAATTACGACATCTTGAGATTCCTAAAAACATAGGAGTACCATGAGAAAGCCACCGGAGAATGAAAGAAAACCATCCGACGTCATGCGAGCAATTTCTTCTTAAGTGATGACTCTTTGAATAAAAAGGACTCCAGATCTTAATTTGTTGAGATGTGTGGATGCCGAAGAAGCCGGGAGAATTATGCACGAAGTACATGCGGGTGTGTGTGGGCCCCATATGAATGGCTATGTAGTGGCAAAGAAGATACTCCGAGCTAGCTATTATTGGATGACCATGGAGAAAGATTGCTTCGGATTTGTTCGAAAATGTCATCAATGCCAGGTGCAAGGTGATCTGATTCATGCAACAACAAATGAGTTGCATCCTATGTACGCACCCTGGCCATTTGCTGCCTGGGGTGTGGACGTCATTAGGCTGATCGAGAAAAAAGCCTCAAATGGATACAAATTTATATTGGTCGCTATTGATTATTTCACAAAATGGGTTGAGGCGATAAACCTCAAGTTTGTTACCAAGAAAGCGGTAGTGGATTTTGTGAACTCCAACATCATTTGCCGCTTCGGGATTCTCGCTACCATCATTATTAACAATGCAGCTAATCTAAACAGTCGGCTGAAGGGAGAGATATGTGAATAATTCAAGATAACACATAGAAACTCCAGTCCTTACCGGCCCAAAGCTAATGGTGCGGTCGAAGCAGCCAACAAGAACATCAAGAAGATCTTGAGGTAAATGAGTCAAAGCTCCAGGCAATGGCACAAAACTGACTTTTGCACTAATAGGATATTGTACCAGAGTGCGTACATCGATAGGATCAACCCCCTATTTGCTTGTCTATGGAACTAAGGTTATCATACCCGTCGAGGTAGAAATCTTTTTGCTCCGCATGATTGTCGAAGCGGAAATTGAGGATAGTGAATGGGTCAAAACCCGGTTGGAGTAGTTGGCATTAATTATTGAAAAACGAATGGCCGCGGTATGCCACGGGAAGTTGTACCAACTAAACACATATACTATCCGGAGCTCAATGCTTTTGCAAAACAAATCCATGATTATGTTACTATGCTGAATACTTGAAGTAGTATGCTCAAATTATTTATATGTGTTAAATCTTTTTATCTTGTTTTATATTTGATCTACTTTGTGTGAGGTACTTATTTCTCTCTAAGTGTGTGAGGTATCCGAGTAATCTCTGGAGCATACGTTGGTAAGCCTGTCCCTGTGGTCCTTGTAAGCCGAGTTAGGCGTTTTTGTTGAGACCTTTAGGTGTTCCCGTAGCCAAGATAACTCTAGAGAGAAAAGAGGTAAAGCCGAGAGAACATGTAGATCCATATAAACCTTTGATAATTAGATCTAAAACTTATTAATAATTTGGCTTTTGTAATTCTTATATTTGCATAATATGGATATATTGCTTGGATACGTGGTTTTGCATTAGCATTGGTTCCAGGACAGTAATTTTTTAAATGAATCAAAATATTTTGAATACTGTTAACTTAACATCTCCTGCATCTCAGATTGCATTAACTGAGTCTAATTTGGATAACTGGAGTATCCCTGAAGAACCTTTTCATAAGATCTACCAGATAGGTCATTTTAATTTTATTAAGAAACATAATATTAAAATATGTGAATCAACTGTTGCTATTAATAACTCTTTAGAAGTTATAAAATTGTTAAATGAGCAAGATATAATTAGATATAAATCTAATTTTAATTACTTGCATATTGGTCTTGTTCAAGTTGCTGTTAAGCCTTTGTTTAGAAAAGGACTTAATATTCCTGTTTGTGCACTGTTACGTGATGCACGTTTTCTTAATTTTGATGATTCTTTATTGGGAGCTCTTGAAAGTAATTTAGCAGGTGGCCCTGTTTATTCAATTGCTATCCTAATTTATCTGTTGATATTAATGATCCAAATGTGTTAGATACATTAACTCTTAATATTAAAACTATAAATATGAACAGCAAATCTGAATCTCATGAGTTAGCTGTTATATATCGAGCCTATTACAGGTTGATGGCAACTACCCTTGCTCCTAGAGCTAGGATAGGGAGTACCAAAGGTGTGACTATGTTAATGGAAGCTAACCATGAACATAGTACCATCTTTGTTCCTCGCCTTCTCAAGTGGAATGACCTCTTTGCCAATACAGATTGGCATTTCGAGGCTACTACCCAATCTGTTTCCACTCACACTGAGAAACGTCAGATTGAGCGTATCATTCAAAACTCCGATGGTTCTATTGATCTTAAATTTCTGGACTCCAGACCTCGCAGAAGTTTCACCACTTGTTCTACTTCTTCAAAACCCCCGGAGGGAGTATTTAATCGTTCTTATTCTTTTAGGTCAGCTGACCAAAGTCAAGTTGATGGTGTAGATTTTTCGGGAGAAATCCCAAAAGTGTTTTATAAACCTCAGGTTCAGGAACCTTCTAGTCCCACAGCGTCTGATATGGAGCCTCCAAGGCAATATTCAGACCCTGGATTGGGTGTTATTACTACAGATGAGGATTATACCCATGATCTTGCTTCTTTGAAAAAACTCTGGCTTGACCCTAAAAATAGGTTAAAAGTCAAATGGTATGGTGCTACCTATTCCAAGAGTCAGCAGGCTCTTTTTGGAAAACAGTTGATTTCAGACATGAAGCGTTTAAAGTGTGATATCGAATTCTTCAGATGGTTTGAGATCATTGGAACGTTAGGTGACCAAAATGAGTCATTACAAGTTCTTGTTAGTAAGTGGTATACTCAGTCCTGCAAGGTCGTTGAGTCTGTCACTCCCCCGCCCGAGGGAATTAAAATTCCTCATTCCAATATTCTTGTTCCTGCGTCTCCTTTCAAACTCAAAAACAGTAATCCTCAGAGTTTGCCCTCTAATGCAGATATTGATAAGATTGTCGAACAGAACAATTACACCAATAAATTGTTGCACACTGTTTCTTTACATATTGAAGAAACAAATCCTAAGTTGGTTTTTCCGGCCCCTAGTTTAAGTGCCCCTAGGCCCAGTACTAGTAGTACGATAGAGCCTAATCCTATATTCAAACCCCCTGAATTCCGTCGTGAATTGTTCCCCAAGCTCAGCAATGATATTGCCGTCTCGGGTAAGCTAGTTGAACAAATCAATTAAAAATTAGCCCAGTTTGACATCTCTGACAAAAGTAAGGCTAAAGCATCGTCAGGTTCTGATTCTCCCTCAACCAAGGAAAATAAAGCATCTACTTCCGAGAGTGTCCACACTCCTTCTGGTAAATCTTTTCCTGATTTTCTAACCCGTGAATTTCTTCAGGGTCATGAGGCCAGCCAAGACTAACTCTCCGTTCAAAAATGTTAAACCCGAAAGGCAGCTTTCGTCCGCTAGACCTTTCGTCCCTACAGGCCTAGCCCAGCTAAGGCCTTCTTTCCCGCCTTTACATAGTCCGGCCCAAAGCCCATGTCAAAACAAATTTACTGTCCTTGGAGACATCCCCAAACTTACTGGCCCAAAACCTGAATCCTCGTCTGGATCTACTTCCAAGGTCCAAAGTAAACAGAGCTACGAGATGAAGACCCCTGAGTCCTTCGCCCAGGCTGTGGACCCAATGATCCAGACCCAAAGTCCTTCTTCTCAGGCATAAGAGCCTTTTGAGTACCTAACCACTAGAGTTTTCCCTATTTTGGCCCTCGATAAAGAATTCGAAACTGGTAGAGTCCAAGACTTAGTAAAACCTTGCTACAACAATTCAAACTACGTAGATAGTCCTGATCCTTTACACACTCGCCTTTATTTTCAGGAAATTCTAGTTGATACCGATTCTATTGAAATCAAACATGTTTATTCTGAAAGAAATTCATATTTTATCCTAGAATCCCAATTCACCATTAAGAAGATCCTCTCACCGTTTGAATGGCATGTGGACCATCTACTCACTCCTGTACCTCTAAGCATGAGTCACAAGCCTCAGACATATAACTAGTACATCTACAAGAAACCATGGTACAATTTCATGTATCTCAGGCCGAGTCACAATTGGTTTGTTAAATATAGCCCTGAGCTAGTAAAGGCCACTATTCCTAGGTGGTTTTACGATTGGTTGAAAGCTTTCGGAGGAAAATTGGAAAACCTCCCTCAACATTTTCTTCAAAAGTTTTACGATTTCCAAACCAAGCAGGAGATCAATATGTTGCCAACTCATATTAAAGTGTGTAAATATTATGTCCAAAAAAGGATATCGTATATTATCAGCTGGGACTTTAAGATCGCAGAATTTGACCGTATCAGATATCTATCCAAAGAGATAAAGGTTAAAGGTTGGGTTCCAAAACCCAAAACTCCTACGCAGAAGAAGGAGAAAGCTACTGCTCAGCCCTCTTCGTCAAAGTTATCCAAAGTCGAGATCAAGAAGAAGCTTCAACAAGCCCTTCAAGATATCGAACATCAGGATGAAGCCACTTTGCTGCAGCTCATTGAAGAAGCCGCCTCCTCAACCGAATCAAGTAATGACGATATGTGTTGTCCTAAAGGCATAGCACAGGCTTACCTAGATACCTACTACGAATAGGAATTCTGGCCCTTGAAGAAAAGTACAGGTTCAAAGAACTGGAATTACTTTTCTCCAAAGGATGTTTTACTATTCCTAAAAGGAATCCGAGTAGGGCAAGCACATGGCCTTGTCTTAAATTAATTATAGTGGGAATGCCCACTTTTGTCTTGTATACGCTTACTTTATTAAAGAAAAGATAAGCATGAGTAATAAGTCAAAAAGTATGCCTTCCACTCAGATGGAATCTTTGCTGTACGAGTCTAGTCTTAATCAGTAGGGACCCACTACTTTGACGGCAAAATAATAGTCGTCCACTTATAAGCACAAGATGCTTTTACTTTATCTGAGGTCTATAAAAGACTCTCACTTGTATTTTAGGAGGGTAGTCGCAATTTTAGTCTCTCTCTAAAATTCTCTTTACCTCTAAATCTTGTAATCTTCCAGCCTTGCCTTCTCCTTTTTAATAAAAAGCTGGTTTTGAGACACAAGTATTTGGTTACTCCAAGAGTTGTAGCTGTGCATAAATTCTTAGACACCGAAAAAATAAGCAGAGTGGTACACAACTCGAACCTGGCGGTAGGGTTTTGCACCTTTTCATTCCTGTATACAAGATATGGTCACATAGGGGGGTTCAACAATCCAGAAACCACAATATGCAGCAAAGGAAACTTCATCAAATGAGAAGAGCATAGACGTTTCCCATTTATGTTGGCTTTCCTAGGGCTTTTGGTGTTTCCTAGTAAAGATGGGAACATCGACATAAAAATAGCAGGGGTTGTCAGCACTCTGCGCACCTAAGCCCAGTGCACACTCGCACCTATGATAGTAGCTGAGATCCTTCACGCTCTCACAGCTTGCAAGGCCGGGAAAGATTTCTTTGGGGGTGCAATCTGTTATTGCAAATGTGGATGACCGAGCACCTATGCCACCGTTCACAATTTATGAGCTATGGGTCCGCAGAGAAAACTTGCATCGAAGAGTTTACACAAGAATTGAAGGGCTAAGTTTGCCCGGAGGGGTAACAAGATGGATATCATACTTTCACTCCCTCACTCCCAGTCAAATAGAGTGGATGATGGGATGGTTTTCGGTGGGCGATATCATATACATGCTGGCAACAGAACCTCATTTCCTCTTGATGTGTCTTAGGAGTATACAGCCATATGCCTCGCAGCGGGTCTTGAGACAACTTGGAAGGTGCTAGATAGTGCCAAAGGACGAAGATATCATTGCCGGGTAGTCGAGACTGAACCTGATGGTCAGTTCCCCGAGGCAACAGTCCGTAAAACATGGAATATATGCCAATATCTAACGGCAAACACTTGTGTACGGGATCAGTCCAAAGGCAACGTGTCGCAAAGATACCTTGCTTGGTACAGGAGAGAAATTGAGTTTGAAAGGCCGGACAAAAGGCCCCATCTCAAGGAATTCGTTGAAGCATCGCAAAAGCAGTGGGACTGGTTTGCTAAAGAACACGAGTACAGGGCTACAATAAGCAAACTGGAGAAGCAGTTCATGAATTTGCAATTCGAGAAAGAATTGTAGCCCACCGCAGATAAGGGAGAAAAGAAGAAACTGGTCAAGGAAAATGAAGGCCTTCGGGCCCAAATTCAGAAGATGAAAGTAGCAGCGGAAAACCCCATCGGAAGAGCCAAGGATGCAAAACTTATAGATGGCTTGAGACAGAAGGTGGATGAATACAGTTTGATTTGGACAAAGCATAAAAGGAACTAGTCAGGGCTCGAAAATAATTGGCTGAAAATGCGATAGAACGAGCACGTCTAGTTAGGTAATTAAAATAAGATTTCGACGGGGAGGTGGCAAAGATAAAGAAAATGGTCGTAATCGCAGAAAACAGAATGCAACAACAAGCAAAAGATTTCAAAATTAAAACGGAATATTGTTACACAACATTGGCACAATTAGAATTGGATTTGCAATAGCTTCAAAAGCAGAATCAAGTAGCCGAACAAATTTTGGGAGCCAGAACAAAGCAGATTGTGCATTTATTGCAGAAGAAAGGTGTCATATGAGAAATAATTAAAGGAATCTCTCACTATATCACAATGAAATGTAACCGCTATGAGGGCATGCCTAGATCTATGTTCTTTGCCACTGCGATGCTTTTACTTGCCGTGTAATGAAAGATATTCATCACCTTGAAGGGGATTTAGCTAGTCGACATGCGGTAAGGCCGAACGATACCTCGCTAGTCCAAGGAGAAATTGAATCCTTAAGGTATTCGTGATTTCTTGAGAGTGTATTTTTCTTAAAGTTTGTTTTGGAGTTTGTATTTTCCTTCGCGCATGGTAAGTTGTTCTTCGAGTCAGTAGTTTTTCTTATATTAGAGTCTGCTAGTTTTCCTATTTAAATCCATCGGTCTTTGTAATCAATGTTTGTTAGTATGAAATTGAAAATTCCAAAATATTTCATTGCTTCACTTTCATTTTTCAAGAACTACGCTTGGCCTGATTTATGCGGGGAACACTTTGTCGCGTCTCTTCGATACGAATATAGTAACGATCATAGCGATCTGCTCAGGTACCTACTGGTATGTCAGGATCCAATTGGTCATGAACATCGTAAGGTGCTTCTTTTCACAAATCCTAGCATACCCCAGAACCCCGGATGATCGTGTTGGGTGAATTGTGACCTCGTATGATCTTGTCGGGTGAGTGCTTAAGTAAGGTAGTCGCTTTTTTTCTGTATACTGCTCCGCTCGCAGAGTGAATGAACATAAGTCAAACCGAATATGAGGAGGAAAGTGAGATCGTTGTCCGATCTTTATCGTCGAATCCCCAAATGTGCATCTTCGAGTGTTTCAGCCGATCCCCAATCTCCCAGTATCAATATTTCGACTGCTCAAGCCGGTACACGTACAGAAGTGGCTACAACGGAGCAGCTTACTCCTGAGATGGATTTACCGATTGAACTAGATTTACCCGCCATTTTCGCCCAAGCGGATTTCCCCATACTACCAAGTTTTAAGCAGACTACGGATCCATTCGACGATCTTTTTGATATACATGTGAACAAATAATAGCAATAGTCCAACCATTTCCCGAATTTCAACGGTGGGATTTGTATTTTTTGGACGAAGTTATTTCATTGTCCCTTTTCTCCCTGATGGATGAATATTATTTTTCCATTGAATGCCTCCAATATTTTTTTCCGGGGGTCCAGAAGGCTAAAAGGTGGGGGAGAATGAAGCCAAACCTCTAATCGACCTAGACACATAAATAATTCTCAGCGTAGAGAGATTTGAAATTCCTATGTAACTCAGTGAGTGCTTTCTAAGAAGGGCTTGGAAGAAGAAAATGAAATAGGAACAACCGCGCTGGTCGTAATAGATCGACTTTCATACTAGTTCTTGCTCCAGCATGAAAGATCCACTTCAGGGAAGGACGACATACTATGATGCTTTCTGTTTTGTCGAGCCCTACTTTGGTCTCTGGTTTGATGGTAGATCCCATCCTTCGAGTTAGAGTTTCTTTTGTCCAATTAAGGCTGATTAGATCACTGAACATGGTTCACTGAGTCTAAAACTCTGGGATAGACGAAACCCTTAGAATACGAATAGTGAATGCCCCGAGGCGAGGATTTTCCGTTAGTGTGCTCCGGAAAGAAGGAACAAAGGCGAAAAAGCTCAAGTGATTTTCCCTTGACTACTGTCACGCCAGGGAAGATACGCTCCTTTGGTAAGAAGGTGATTCGGAGTTCTGTCTGTTTGGTGTTCAGGCTGGAGTAGACCATGTGGACCAGCTTCGGGAACACGCTGGCGTAGAATTATTCTATCGGGTGAATTTCTGTCTCCTGGGTGACTCCCTGGGACGATAATTATTTTGCTGAGGGCGAGGAATGTAATGGTTCTGAGGAAATTGATTTCTTGGAGCTTGATTTCTATTGTTCTGCTGTTGAGGTCAGGTAAAGGGCTAAGTGTTCATAACTACGTAGGGTTTAGGGACATAGTGCATGTCTTGGTGAGGACAATAATGTTGAGGTGCTCTTTCAGAGAATGTATGCATGTGAGTATATTATTTACTCATCCCGGAGGCTGCCATGGATGCTTCCTCTATTTCTTGTTCCTTGGGATTCCTACCACCCCTCCTTGTATGGCCTGGGAAGTGGCTTTTATGGCAGATTGACTTAGAATCCTCCCTGTTTTGAGGCCATTCTCGACCATCTCCCAAATCTTTATTGCCTCTGCGAATGGTTTGCCCATGGCGGACATCATGTTCAGAAAATAGCCGGCCGCTTGTGCTTGCAAAAAGATGGTGACCATCTCTGTTTCGTCCATAGGAGGCTTCACTCTCGATGCTTGCTCTATCCATTTAGTAGCATATTCTCTGAAGCTTTCAGCAAGTTTCTTCTTCAAGTTGGCTAGGGAATTCCTATCATGAGTGATGCCGATGTTGTATTGGAATTGTTTTACAAATTCCTGGGCAAGGTCATCCCATATGTGCCATCGGGTAATGCCTTGATCTACGTACCATTCGGATGCAATACCCACTAAGCACTCCCCAAAGTATGCCATCAGGAGTTCTTCCTTTCCGACGGCTCCACGTAGTTGATTGTAAAACTTTTTCAAATGGGCGATGGGGTCGCCGTGGCCATCGTATTTTTCGAATTTCCGAATTCGAAACCCCAAGGGAAGATGTACGTGGGGGAAACATGCACTAGTCTTAATAAGATACACTTTTTTGTCCACTTAGTCCTTGCATGTTCTTCAGGCTTTGCTCAAGACTCTTCATTCTCATTGTGATTTAATCCTGTTCGGATGTTTTGGAAGTTTTATCTTGCACGGGGATAAGTTCATATGTTGGCTGTGAGTAGTTCTATGTAGGGTATGGGAAGGCTCATTTTGGTAGTTAGGAGTTTGAAATGTAAAGGATGTGGGGTAAAAACGGGCCTCGGTTTTGCAGGTTGTGTAGTAGCTGCACACGGAGGGGCCGTAAAGATGTTGGCAACTGGCCTGGATGAAAACATTGGAGGGTGAGTTTCAGAAAAAGCCCCAAAAAAATTTGTTGATATGGTGGGCTTCCCCAGGAGAACATTAGGGTGACTGATAGGGATGGTGGAGGTACCCCCTGACCTTGGAAATAGCTCGGGAAATCTAGGGATAGCACTGGGAGGTTCTTTCCCATTGGTCCAGGAATCCAACATTTACATGACTCGGACCCGCAGGATCATGTTCTTTTCAGCCGCTGCAGATTCAGAGGTTGATACTCTTGTTATTGGGTTGTCCTCTTGAATAGGGATGGCTGGTAGAGTCATTTCAGTCGACATCTCTGCATTTCCCTTTGACCGGGTGAAGTATCCGTGTGAAGCCAATTTACCGCACACCAACCACAGTTCTTAAATACCTGAACTGTACACTGGAAAATGTAGTTAGTTCGGAGTAGATATCAAACAGGAAATCACACATTGGGCATGATGCACCTACGCAGATAACGGATTTCTATATACTTTCCATGGTCGTATGTGTCATCTTGGTATTTATTGCAATTTCTGTTTGTTTCTTTCCACTTATTTCCCCCCTTTTTCTTTATTTTTAAAGAATACGGTCGAACCTATACAGATTGCCTACGTATCATGACTTTGCATGAATCAGACCGAGCGTATTTCGTGGAAAAAGGTTAAGTGCACAGTAAAATATTTTTGGGATTTTCAATTTTGATATAAACTTTGATTACAAAGGCTGATAGAATGAAAAGCAACTACCAGACTCGGACTTAATAACGTTACAGACTCGAAAGGACATACATGCAGACTCTTTTTTTCTTTTCTTTTTTTTTTAGAAAAATATAAATTTATGAGTACATTAAAACTTCAAATGTCTTTGGAGCTTATGGGGCACGGCTTTGCCGCAGGTTTGCGCGCCAAACTTCTCTGGAGATAGTGGAGATCTTCCATCACCTGACGGACAAATGTCATAGCAGCAGTGAAAAACATAGATTTGGTCATGTCTTCAAAGTGATTGCATTTAGTGGTAATATATACTGCAATTACCCGCACCTTCTCCTGATAAACCCTTTTTCTTGTAGTAGACGCCCTATTTGTTCGGCCCGTGCTTACAAAGTCTGTTCAGCTGCCTGATTCAGCTTTTGAAACTCCCTCAAATATATTTCCAACCCCACTATTAACGCATTGCAATGTTCTCTCTCAGCATTGAAATCCTTGGCTTATTTTGCCATTTTATATTCAGCTATAAAAACCCTCTATTTTAAGCCAGTGCTTTCATTGCCGCTTCCCTCTTTTAACTATTCCACTATGCGGGCCCTTTGTTCTACAATTTTGATTAATTGCTTTCGAGCTCTAGACAGTTCACCCTTTGCCTTATTTAGGTCAAAACCGTATTCAGTTTCTTTTCGACGCAGGTTCTCTATGAGCTTTTCATCTTTTATACTCATCGGAAGATTTTCTGTGGCTGTCTTCAATTTCAGAATTGGGCTCGCAGGGCTCCATTTTCTTAATCAATACCTTCTTTTCTCCTTCGCTAGTTGCGGTTCGCAGACTGCTTTTGAATTGCAATTCCTGAATTTTTTTGTCCAGCCTTCCTATAGTAGCCCGGTATTCATTTTCTTTTGCAAACCAATCCCACTGCTCTTCTGATTTCTCAGTAATTCCTGGAGATGGGGTCTTTTTCTCGGTCTCCAGGCTCTATATCCCTCTTGTACCAAGTAACATACCTCGATGCAACCTCACCCTTAGATACGTCACGTACTCGAGTGTCAGCAGTCAAGTATTGGCATTCGTTCCAAATTTGGCGTACAACAGCTTCAGGGAATTGACCATTCGGGCTTATCTCAACTGCATGGCAGCTGATATCCTCGTCTCTGGGAATCATTTGGCATCTACCCAATTGCCTGAGTACTCTATACGACGCATAGGGTTGGATGCTTCGGATGCCCATCAAAAGGAAATGAGGTCCGGTGAGGGGCATATATACAATCGTCCATAGAGAGCAAATTGAATGTCCATTCTATTTGATTTGCAGAAATAACCCAGAAATGCAATACCCACTCTGCGACAACCTGAGATAATTTAAGCCCATTCACCCTATTGTCAAATTCATCTATGCAACCTTTTGTTGGCAGCCCATAATTCGTGAACAGAGGACTGTGACATAAATGCTCAATCAGCCAGATTTGTAGCAGCAAGTTACAGCCTTCAAAGAAATACCCTCCTACTTTACAGATGGTAAGGGCTCGGAATATATCTGACAGGATCATTTGAGCAACAGTACTCTATACTTGGGTCATCAAAGTACTAACGACCCCTGCTATCTGTATGTCGATGTTCCCGTCATTCCGCGGGAATGCTAAAAGACCCAGGAAAGACACCATGAACGCGAAACATTGATGCTCCTCCCACTTGAGCCGATTACCCTTGCTACAGATAAGATTTTCAGAGTTGTAGAATCCTCTGATGTGGCAATATCTTATGTATATAACTTGCAAGGTGCAAAATCCATCCAATAAATCGGGATTGTGAACTTTTCTACTAATTTTCAAAGAGTCCAAGAATTTATTCACAGTGAGGGCTCTGGGTGCAATGAAGTAGTGATGTCTCAAAAGGATTGTATGAGTCCCGATATATCAAGTCATTTCTTCTAAAGTCGGGGTTAGCTCAAAATCTGAGAAGTGGAAGACGTTGTGGGCCGGATACCAGAAAGTGATTAAGGCCTTTATGATGTCTCCCTTGGGGTTAATTTTCAATAAACCAGTGAGGCCTCCCAGATGTGTGTTGACCTTTTTCTGTCCTGCTTCCCCAAGGTAATTCCACCATAGCCGCAGCTCCAGGTGAATTTTGTTCATTATCGTGCTCATTTTGCACATTTATTAGGCCAAATTATTATTCTCAAAACATTAACACTGACATTTTATGAAATTCATTTTCTTTTAAATTAGGACCGGCTTTGCGACGACACTTCGGCAAGAAGGTTTCTCAAGCTGTGCTTGCTTACCAATCAGAATAAAATTCAAAGGTGGCCATTTGCGCAAGATCAGCCTTTCGGCATCCCTTGTAGCAACATTCAGCTATTATCGCAATAACGGCACCATCCGACTTATTTCAAAACAAGTGAATAAACTCGGCATTTTTGACAGTTTTGGAAAAGAGGTTAGACCCGGCCAAAAGGATTTATCAAAACCCTGAGGCATTATTAAAAAACTCCAAAATTTGGTGCCTTTTCTTGTTTTTTATTGTTTTTGTGTTTTTTTTAAAACAGAACTCTGGCACTATTTGAGCATTGGGTTTCAAAGTGACTATCCCAGCACTGCTCTCTTTCTCAATTTATTACCTTTGTTTACAAGCCGGTCAACATGCGAATCCAAGGCAACTAAATGTGCAAGTGCCACGTAAAAATACATTAGGATGGTCTTTTATTTCAGGGCACCTGTCCTAGACGGACCCAACCCGTGTGTTGAGTCCCCTAAGCCAAAATGCATGATGCAGATAAACGTTCCAACTAGGGATCCGACATGAGGTTTTGTTATACTAAGTTTAGAATCCCGGTACAGGGTCTAGACTGTGTACCAGAGCGGACAACTCGAGTCGAGGACGGGGCTACGTACCAGGAACCAAATGGCTATCAGGCTTAGCAACTTGTCCGGCTTCTTTCTCATTTCAGGGTAAGACACTATTAGAATAGGGAGTCTCAACCAGTAAGCACATCCCCGAAGGTAAGAAGTGAAAGGTTTCGTAGCAGTTCATATATACAATTAAGATAATATCAAAGCGGTAAACCATGCGACATTTAGATCAGAACATGTAAGCAAATCAGAAGAATCCAAATATAACAGTTATTGTAAGCTCGAATTCTTGAACCCTGATCCAGACATTCTAGGTTCGTATGTCCAGCAGAGTCGCCAAACCTGTCACACCTCCCTTTTTTACACGGCTACCCTGAAGGATGACATGTATAATGGAGTTTTTCCAATTAAAGTGACATTATTCAATATGGGATTAATTATTTATTTCAATAGTCGCCACTTGGGATTGGTTTGGCTATTGGTGTCCCAAGTCACAGATTTATTTAAAATCCCAAATCGAGGAGATTTCGGCTGCCTGATTGGAGCGTGCGAACTAGAAATATCTGAGTAACGAATTCCGTTGACCTGAGGGAAGGTGTTAGGCACCATCGTATCCCATGGTTCTACCACGGTCACTTAAACTCATTATAAGTGGCTAAAATTCTGATTTGCTATACCTGTTTAGACCTATAATGCAATATTGAATTATTAACCGCATTTTATATCTATTAGGAAGTTTGCAATGTCGTTAATATACGTCGCGAACCACGTCACATAAATGCGCACGCAATTTTCGACATATTCTAACTCCATTGAGATTTGAATTTGGGTCACATAAATGCGCACCCGAGATTAGGAAGGTTTTTTGTTAGCAAACTCGCGCCAACAGAAGCTACGTCTTCTAAATTCATGGAAATCCGTGAAATTTTCTAGACGGCACTTCCGATTTTCTTATTATTTTTTATCAATTTATGGAGCCTAGTGGTGTTTGATTAGATGAACGCAGCTCATTTATTTTAGAAGAATATCCTAAAGTGTATTAAATTTTCCACTATTGCTGATGGCTAAATACACTAATCAATTATGTGTGGGTAGCGTATTTTTGGAAATTAATCCATGCACTTCAACCTCATTCATGGCTGATTATACACATTGGGTTTCCAGTTTTGGTCAGTCTAGGAACACACATTGTTTATGCTGCGACTAGCAGCTATTGGGCCATGTTCGTGACTAGCTTGGCCCTTTTATTCACTCAGCCTAGAAACATGTAGTGTTACAATACCCCTGGTGCATACACGACCTCTCAATTGGGCTCAGCTTTGATTTGGACTAATGATTCCATTATGAACAAATCTCAATAATGTTTCTTTGGTTTGAAATTATACACATTATTAACTATCTAGACATTCACAAAGAAGATACTAACAATCATTTTATATCAGTTTTTAGTATTATATCTGAACTAAATGATTCATATACTCGTCAGTCGTAGTATACAAATTCAGTTTCCAAAATTCAATTGTGATTCTGATTACAACATGTTAAATAGATCTTAATAAAATCATTGCTAAATGTACTGAAACTTAAATGAATTAAAACGGTACACAATGTTTGGATTTTAAATAATTACTAAGCTAACATTTCCTGAATCCCTTATTTCTAAACAAAGCAAGAAATAAACACCTAAAACAACCACATCACCAGCTAACCTTACTATCAGTTGTACATACTAAAATAATAGCTCGAATGTCCAGATATTACAGGATAAATCAGTCCCTATTGTTCAGTTATTACAAAGTGAACCAGTTCAAATGTCTAATTACATCAAGGTGAGTATAATAAAACTAACGGAGGGGAAAACAAGGTGAGGATTCAAAACAAAAAAAATAGAAGCAGATCTTCATACTTAAGAATACATTCTACTTGAGCTTCAATACATCAATGAACATCGAATGTACCTGTAATTCAGCATAGAATTAAAGCCTATGAGTAAATGAAATTAATCAGCCAAGCAAAACAGTAGCCAATCAAACAGTACACCCAGGATTTCAGCAGATTTTTGAGAGAATTAAAATCTCAAAATGATAAGAACAACACTGATCTTTTATCAACGATGTCGGAAGAACTAATATGTATTTTTCTCTTCTATAATTCAAAAGAAAGGTTCCGAATCCTTCAAAAAGATGCTCAGATGGTTTCTTTTGTAATGGAGCCTTAGGGCATCAGTTTTCCTTGTTTTTTCTTATTTAGTCCCTTACTCAGATTTCAGCTTTTTCTAAATGATCCTTCATTTCCTGACTTGTGCCTCAAGTTTGAGGCAGAAATTATGTTTAACCCCTCACTAGAATGTTCTGGGTGTTTACTATCAGATTTTCAAAGTTCAAATACCCCTTATGCCCCTATTTCTTTTCCTAAATAACCAACCTGAAGTTTTAACCTCAATTATTCCTTGACCTTGGTCGATTATGTTTTGGGTTATGGGCCAAGGTTTGGTTTGGATTAATAGGTCCATTGGATCCATACAACTATGTATCCTAATATGGATTGGCTTATCAGTTATTATAACATAGGATCATAAACATTCAAGTATCTTTGTATTAAAGCCAATGGATAACTATCAACCAGAAAACCAATCTACGAAAATCATAATTAAATTACTCAATAAAAGCTTGAAGCAGGGATTGAACACTTAGTTCATGAACAAAATTAGGAAGCAATTAAAGGTTCAACCAATCAAATCAGCCTAAACTATGCCAGTACTAAAGAAAAAAAATAGTATGAAAATCAAACACTTTGTAGCATAAATGCCTAACCAAACTAATTAGAATATCAGGGAATAAAACAAATCAAGATCATGAGATGGAGGTCAACAAAACATAGGAATCACACTACTGATAAATTAACAAACTAGGCTTTCAGGGTCAGGATTCTAAAACTAACATATATCATAACTACTCAAGAGGGGAAGAAATTTCAGATTATTGACAACCAAAGGCATATGACAATTTAGACCTATTTCAGATGAGATTGTGGACAAACAAACAAGAAATCAAAATATCTAACAATTAACATGAATGAAGCAAATATATACAAACAAAGGCAGAGTACTTAGCTTCTTTTTAGACATGCAAATCCACTTGAGACCATTTCTTTGGTTCCTTCCCTCTTTTGTAGAGGTTGTTAACCTCCGAGGACAACTGGTATGGTGGATAATAGGTTCAGGAGTTCAGGAAGAGGCATTTGTGGTTCTAAGACCCCCATGAGGTCTCTGATCTGAATTTCTTCAGTGATTGGTGGTGTTTGGGAGTTGTGGGGGGTATGGTTGGGGAGAGAAATGGCTAAGGATTGCCTGAGACGAGTTTGGCCAAATTTCGACAGGGTTTGATTTTTAGGGTTAGGCTTCAAATTAATATTCAAAAGATCTCAGGCAGATTTGAATGGTGTAACACACATGGTTGGAAAGAGGGGGTTGAGTTGTTTCAGGGGTGTAAGTTTGGAGGGGTTTGGAGTTGAGTCGCTGGAGATGGGGGTTCCGACGGCCTTTTTGTGAAGATTTGAGACGATGGGGGGTCGTTTGAAATAAACGGATTGCATGATACGGAAGGGGAGGTTTGGAACTCGGCCGTCGCTGTTAGGCGATTTCCGGGGGCGACGTTAGGGTGGTAGACTGGTGGTCAGCGGTGGTCAAGGGGTGGTCAAGGGTGGTGTTACATCGGGTGTAGATGGTACGAGCAAGAACATGGGTTTGGTCTCTAAGTGTATAGAGGTGTTTGGACATATGTATATGTTTTTAGGGGGAAGCTTCATGGCCGTTGGATGATAAAATGATCAATACTGGGATGCATGGTCTTTGAACGGTGTCGTTTGGGTTGGTGTTTAGTGTGGACTGGATCATTGTTGATTTTGGGCTGAGTCTGTGGGTTTTAAGGGGTCAATTTTTTTGGGCCACTCAGGTCTGGCCCAATTGTGGCCAGCCTGAGTAGCTATGTCTATATGTATATATTTTTGTCTTTTTCTTTTTATTTTAATTAACAAGAATATCTAATTAACACAAATAAAATGCATCAACTTGAAATTAAACAAAAATAATTAGAAACGCCAGAATTATTACTTGCACTCATATATATATATATATATATATATATATATATATATATATATATATATATATTGCATTTTAATTTGTAAAAAAAACTTATTAACAATTAAATCGTAAATAATTTTAAACATGCATTAATGAACACACACTGGCACACGATTAAATTTAAAAAATCATAAAAATAAATATTTAAAGAAAATCATAAACTTTGAGAGTCCTGTAGGATCCGTTTCAACAGGGTAAAAATCATATGCTCACAGTGTATAATACCATCCCTAAGGAGACATATAGCAAAATAAGCCACAAACTCAAGCACAATTGAGGTGTGATATATGTTCTGAAAATAAAGAGCCATCCTGCTCACATAACACCATCACTACGCGGAATCTTAAAACATAAGACAATTATCGAGTTGTTCACAACTCACACGGCACACTATAGCACTACATGAAACAAGCGTACATCCAACGTCCGAATACTCCTCTATTAGGAGCGCTATCCCAAAATGAACATATTTGGCCTGATATAGAGCCCATATTCGTACTGAAATCCATTCCCAGACCTCAACTCGATTCTGATTGTACCTAACTAAGTACATAATCTTTCTTGGGTCCATAATAACCCTCTTTTTCCCATGCACACAGGAACAACCATCATAACCAGAGTAATCCTCCATAGTACACAACCCAATAAATCGAGTGCCCTCCCTCAAATTAACAATATCACCACAATCTTCATATTTGGTCTAATCCTTCAATCAATTAAAAGACTACATGCCACACTTACATAACCTACCCGTCGGGCATGCTCCCACGACCTTCTATAACAGATAACAGGTTTGTACATCCATTCCACTAGCTGCAATAACGTTGAAAAGCGATCAAGAATCCTTAACCAGGATGCGAAGCCCTTTTTCACAAATCATCGATCTTAGGCAACCTTGGAGACAATGCCAGCATACTCTGAAATATTCAAAACCCCTTTCCTAATCATCCGAGCTAGTGATGTCCTTTTCAACGCCGAATCGCAACCTTCACCCTCACTTCCAAATTTCATACCACGCACTACACCCAACATGCCAATATGCGATAGCACAGGATCTTTATCATAACTATTGAACCACTAATATGGTAAACACTTCCTCACCTGGAAACTTTTTACTTAACTCATTCCAAGAGGACCATAGCAACACACGAGTGAATTCTCATAACCATTGAACATTCATATCCTCAAGTAGTGGCCTAAGACATCACAACACTTGCGGGATTTTCCTATACATAAGATTCCATAATACTTAATACATCCAAACAATATCAATTACATCTGCTGTCAAGCCTTGCATGCACCGCCATTACTATGCTAATTCAACCTTGGCTAACCAATCTACCTTCTTCTAGTTCATCCTTAACTTGCCTTAGAGATAATGATTGCTTCATTCCGTACATTACCATCCAGAATCCGTACTCACCTTGAGTGACCCCATTCCACGAGTCCACCATATCTCCAAACCTATGAATCGTCTCATACACCCTTTGCACACACATTCACATCTTCAACTGATACACCCATTGTAATAACTCCTTTACAAAACCAAAGTCTTTTTCTCTTTTCCTCCAAATGCTACACTGCAAGTCAAAAACATCATAGAAAATTCAGAGCCCCTTATCATAAGCTGCTACAAAAGCTTAATTCTTAACCATACTTATAGGCTCGAAATCATTAGGCACCACATTTTAACTTTTGGATCCACTAGGATCATTGTGGAGAGCCATCCACTATGACTTGGACCTGAATATAATCAACTCCCTGAATCTTCTAGCACATGAATACCCTCTCGATGAAGCACCCAGCTAAATCACTTTCCTTGAAACTCATGTATATACAAGGCATAAATCCTGAATCCTTACCTACGTCCGAACATGAACCCATAAGGCCAACCATAGCAATCCCTTTAACAATTCCTTTACTCAAATACCTCTTATGTTCTTTTCCCTTAGCTGAAATAGCTCATTAATATGCTAATAATCGAAAATCTCATAAATAGACGACCATGCAATCCAATTGTAGGTGGTGGGACTCTTCTACTTAGCTTGAAGCTATCATTACACAACACTGGAACCCAACGAGATTCTTTATTTCATTATTGACATGATCTAGCAAAACCAACCCACTGAGTTCCTCGACTCTTTCTGTAAAACCATTTATGAATACCCTAAAATAATAACCATATTCACATGTCTGACCTCTTTACCAGATAGCTAGTAGGATTCTTTGCAAAAGCTTCGCCAACCACGCGACCGCTGATCTGCTCAACCACCCGTGGCGATTACGCGCCGACATCTTTCAACTCTGCTATACGAGGTACAATCATTGTGACACCTATAACTCTTCATGATCCCGTGCTTATCTACCAACTGTACTAATCCATTCATTTCTTAGGGACATCAACTAAATGTGCAATGGTACCTTCAAATCCTAGGTCATGTTATATCCTTCTTTATATTGAGCAACTCTTTTATATTGTATTAAATCTCCTGCCGTATTATAGCCAATATTTCAAATTAAGTCCATAGACCCATCCATTAAACCCACATACTACTCCGCCACTCTCCTACTTTGGGCAAACTCACTTCTTTAAGAAACTACTCGACCTCAACTTTTTACACCTAGCCTTCTAGAAGTTTAACCACCACATGACACTTCCCACACATCTATGCTCATCCTTTGCTGCTCAGTTGATGCCTTAGATCCAAATCTATCTTGGTAGCACTTGAACCAATAAACCTCTACTATCATTTAAACCTTTTCAAATATCGTCTCTCTCGAGCTGTCAACATTAAAAATACACATTCAAGCCTGAACTACCGTACCCCGCGATCTCTAAAAATCATTTCTCCTATACTATCTTACAATATCCTACCTAAGGGAGAATCGTAGAAGGTCTTAACACCAATGAACTTAGTGCATTCAATTATGATAACAACACATCATCACAGATGAAAATTCCAACGCAAATATCAAGGCCCGTTGCTCCATAAAACCAAATCTGAATATTCTTAGCCTAATTGCCTTTCCCCCGCCGGGAATAAAATACCGAATCTCTAAATCGTGCACTAAGTAAACCTCCCTTCAAGTCATTCCCTGCCCCGACATGTAGGCTAGCATCCTACCATCACATCAATATTTTGCAACTGTTCATAAGCATCATGGCAACTTGTTCCTAGTCTTAGAGATCTCATAAACATAGCTACTAAGCTGAAAGGACAGAATATCCTTCTGCAAGGCGATGACAATAGTCAAATCAACTACGCAGGGAGAACCATCATGCACCACCTATATAGTACCTTAAACATTTCTCAATTGATTATTTATAATAAGCGCTTTGCGTCGTATAAGATCGATTGAGAAGGGAACAAAGGCATAAGCCTCAAGAGAATCAAATCGCACGATAAACAAATCAAGAAGGGAAGTGCTCCAAACAACCATGTAGCCTCCCGAAGATAAGTAAAGACGTCTCTGTACCAATCCGCGAGACTCTACTAAACTTGCTCATGACTCGTGACACCTAAGGGAACCTAGGGTGTGTTTGGTGTGAAGGAAAACATTTTTCGGAAAATATTTTTCAATTTTCCCATGTTTGGTTGGATTAAATATTTTGTAAAACATTTTCCTCATGAACTCATTTTCCTCCAACTGGAGGAAAATATTTTCCTTATCAAGAGAAGGGAAAATATTTTCCAAAACTCTTTCTCAACCTTCCCCACCCTCAGCAACCCACTCCACCCCCTCTTCAAAAAGGCTTTTCTTTTATAAATTTTAGTATTTCCGTTACCATCCACCCTACTACCCTTCCATCCTCACCCACAACCCTTCTCTCGCGGAAAAAAAATATTTTTTAACCTTAATCTTTTTCTTTCAATTTTAATTTTCTATCTTTTTCTTTTTTCTGCACCACCCAACCTAACCCCCTCCACCCCCTCCCCCACCGGACACTTTTTTTTTAATAATTTAAATTTCTATTTTTTATTTTACTATCCCCACCTCTACCCAACCCCCTACCCCCACACCCTCCTGAAAAAATATATTTTTAAAATATATTTTTAGTTTTAATTTTTTATTTATCAGTTTAAAAATTAAAATTTTTACAAGTTCAAAAATTATGAATTTGGAGGTTTATCTGTTTGGAAGTTTACGGGTTCGAAATTTTGTGGTTTTAAAAGTTTAGTGGTTCGAAAGTTTTATGAAATTTTTGGATTTGAAAGATTGTTGATTCGAAAGTTTATGGATTCATGTTTATTATATCTAAGTTATTTCCGAATGCTCTTGAGAAGTCATTTTCTTTAATTTGCATACCAAATACCGAAAAATAATAAGACTACTACTTTTTTCAAGAAAATATTTTCCACGAAAAAATATTTTTCTTTATACCAAACACACACACACTCCTAATGCTCTGATACCATGTTTTCATGATCCAAAATCCATTAAAGGTCGTGATAGCGCCGGACAACACTGTCAAGAAACCAACACCAAGAAGTTAATTAAATTCTCAATTTAGTATTTTAAAATCATTTATTTTCCTTACATTAAACAATATATAACAAACTTCACTGACTAAATAACGATGGCTTTAACAAATGAAATACTAAAAAGATGCCATAGTCATCCCAGAACCCAGTGTCACAAGTGCATGAGCAATTTCTAGGAATTTAAAAAGTAATACAATAATTATCCGGAATACAATTGGATAGAAAAGAAAATACAGTACAATACTCTGAAAGAAAATCTGCTGGTTGCGGATCATCTCTAGAGTTGTAGCTCGCCTGAGTCCCAGTATCAACCATGCCGCTGCACCAAACTAGGCCACTAGACTTACATGCGCTTGTGCAATAAAAATATACAACGAGTGTAGTATGAGTACGAAAATATTGTGTACCCAGTGAGTATCACATCTAATCTCGAAGAGGTAGAGATGATAGGTTGACTTCGACACTTACTATTGGTCGAATAGTAATTTATCGACAATACGAATAATCATGGATTTATTAAAAACGACAGTAAATTTAAGTGAATAAAAAAACAAATAAACATTCCTTTTATATTATGAAGTCTCCAAATTTATAACCTAATATTTATTGATTTATCTCAGACCAGTGAGGCAGTATCAGTTTATAAATCTCAAGCAAGCACTACAAGCACGCGAAAAACATGCCGAGGTCGTACGGTCCGGTCAATAGGTATTTAAATTGTGCACTACCAGAGGGTCGAAAGGTGCGAACAATACCTCTGCCCATTCCAAAATTAAAAACACACATAGATAGTCAGTTAAGAAATCATCTAGGAACAATTATCCAAACAATAGCTAATTCTCTTTTAACAATTCAAGAAAATGAAGTTCAATCTTTTTAGAAATTCCTTTGCTAATTCGATGTGATTTAAGCAATTCAAACTGTCAATAAGATTACAAATATTTCAAGTATAACATCATTTTGGGTCCTATACTACCTGGACTTAAACATAATAGTAGCTACGCATAGACTCTCATCACCTCATGTGTATGTAGCCCCCACAAATAGAAGCACAAATCCAACAAATTTACCTATAGAGACAATTGCCCCTTACAAGGTTAGAAAGGAAACTCACCTCGGTCCGAAGATCCATCACCGACATGCCACATCCTTCCGAAGACTCAAATTGACGCACAACGCTGCAAGACTAGCGAATAGTTATGTAAACCCATTAATACATGTTAAATTACTCATTATAATCCAATTTATAAAAATTCCTAACCTTGATCGAAAAGTTGACAAAAACGCCTTTGGGACCACGTGCCTAGATTCAAAAAAAATTTTGAAGATAATATTTATCAATAATCTCTCGAACTCAAATATATAATTTCCTCTCAATTTCAAGTCCAATATCGTTGTCAAAATCCAAGAATACTATTTTCTAGATTTTTCCTCAATCCCCAAGTTTTCCATTAGTTTTCATGCTCGAATCCATATACATTCATGTATTTAACTCAAAACTAACATAAACCACTTACCTCATACTTGGTGGTGAAAATGGCACCTCAAAGTTGCTCCAAAATTGGCTCCAATGGAATAAATGGGGTTGAAATGAACCCAACCCCTGATTTAAAAGAACCTCACGACCTCTAGCAGTTTTGTATTATGATCGTCTCACCGCTTCTACATTTGCACAGGTGTGACCCACTAACCGTTATACAGTCCTCCTCCAGCCCCCAACTTCTGAATCTGCGTCCTTCCTTCCACAGGTGCGGTCCCGCTTCTATGCTAAGATGACCGCATTTGCAGTCCTAGCCTAGCCTAGCCCAGCCACTTCTTCTCCTGTGGCACGTAGGCTGCTCCTCCGGGTCCGCACCTGTGGCCATAACCTTGCAGGTGCGGTTACACTAGATACCAACTAATTCAGTCCTTTTTAAAATACAAAATTTGATCAGTTAACTATCTGGAATCCACCCGAGCCCCCCCAAGAACCCAACCAATCATACGAACCAGTCCCATAACATACTGCAAACCTGTTAAGGCCTCAAATCATATCATACAATGCTAAAATCATGAATCGACCTCCAATCCAAGCTTAATGAACTTTCGAATTTCAAAATTCTATATTCGATGCCGAAATCTATTAAATCACGTCTGATTGACCCCAAAATTTGTTGACAAGTAATATTTGACATAGCAAACCTACTCCAACTTCTGGAATTGGAATCCGGCCCTGATATCAAAAAGTCCATTTCCGGTCAAACTTCTCAAAACCTTCAAATTTATATCTTTAGCCAAATTACTCCAAAGACGACCTACAAACCTCAGAATTCACTTCTAATCGCGCTCCCAATACCTGAATCAACATGCGGAGCTATTCCCATACTCGGAATTCTAAACCGATATCGATAACACTTAAAGGCACTACAACCCAAATTATGAAATTCTTCCAAAAATTCTAACTTCAACAATACGTGCCAAAAATTCATTGGTCTTACAAAACCTGATCTGGATATACCCCAGTCTGAAATCATCATACGGAGCTGGTGGAACCTTCAAATCCCGATTCCGAGGTCGTTTACTCAAAAATCCAATCTTAGTCAATTCTTCTATCATAAAGTTTTCGAAATAGAAATTCTCTTTACAAATAAACTCCATACTTTGCGAAATTTAATTTCGACCATGCGCACAAGTCATAATACCCGATGTTAAGCTGCTCATGGCCTCAAAGTATCGAACGACTTACTAGAGACCAAAATGAACGGTTATGTAATTACACCCACTTTCCACAACCATGTTTCCTTCTTGCTCGCACGAAGCATCCAGTGAGAACTCGTAAACCATCTACGACAAAAACCTTGTATACATCCGGACTTGACTCTTGTACCATCATCTCACGACACTATCTTGCGTTGTATATTTTACAAGCCATGGATAGGCGAGATTTATCAGGAAAAAATATGCCCTTTGCCGGTACTTTTTTGTCTAGACCATCCCACATTGCTGACAAAATTTCGTCACAATCCCTTGTGAGGGCATCCACATCTGGCATATGTCGTGAATTATCAAGGTAGGGACTATGCCTTGAATTAAACGATACGTGGTACTTGTACCTTATTGGTCTAACAGGAGTTGGAGCATGCTTCCTCATCAGCTCAGGTTAAACATTTACTTCCTGCTCGTCATCACCCTCGTCAGGGAATGGTCTATCATTGCCAGACTCATCGACATTTTTGTCATAGTCACTATTATCTTCTTGACTCTGCGCATCTCTCAGATCCCGAGTAAATATGTCATCTACGGGTAACTGAGTAAGGTCGGGACAATCAGGTTGCTCATTTTCACCGATAAACAACAAAATGATAAGCTACTAAAATTGATAAATACTTTACATATTGATGTATCACTTCACTTACAAGTTGTAATTGTTAACATTCCATGATGGACATTATCTTGTTGGTGATGACTCCCAGATGACCACTGTCATCCAACTAACCAAAACTACGAATATTTCAACTAGGTGTGGGGTCATGACTTGTAAAATTTATCTCTGGATGGTACTCCTGTGGAATATATGAGTATTAATATAAAATCAATACAATAAAAAATAACTATCGTAACATAAAGGAAAATTGAAGTTTACTATCGTCTTGTGGATTATGTAAAGTAAGAGAGATATTATTTCCTCGCTCCTCGTTCGCCCGAAGAGATAAGTTCAAATCTGGCAAAACTCTTTTAGCCGGAGCCTGCTGGGCTACAACTGCTCCAGAATAATCACCTGATAATTGAGGGTTATCACCGATCTGCGCAACATCATTAATGCGAACGTCTTCATGCTTCACGTACATTTCCATCATTCTTATCAAAAGAAGTTCCCGGTATTTATCCGGAGTTCTCAAAAAATATCTCAGGGTTTTATCATCCTCTATGTTAAAATCACTGTAACAAGCACCCTTTGCGGAGTCCTACAATATAGATATCTTTCAGTTATTTTAAGATTCACCGAATGCTTGTTTAACCCCATTTTATTGCATAACAACGATATCGGTCTATCGTACTACATTGTAAGTAGTAACTTAACCCCTCAAATATAATGAAACCCTTACTTTTTTCTTTCCAGACATTATGAAAAAATGTTGAGAATTTAACAACAAAAAAAATTTATCATGAAATTTGAGTATTTCTCAATGATTTTTCTCAAAACTCTAAAAGCCTTTAGATAAGGCAATACCCAATCCGGGAAAATCAAATTTTTGGAAGTAAAATGTGGTTTAAAAGAGCGTTTTATATATTTGAATTATTGTTATGTCCGTTAAGCATCTAAGAGTTATTGGTGGGCCCATAAAATACATAAAACGCAGTTTAATATCACGTTTTATATAAAATACAGTACTGAACCATGTTTTATATAAAATGTGGTACTGAACTGCATTTTATATAGTTATCTTTTCAGGTACTAGATAAAACGCGATAGGCCAAGGTGTTTTATATAACACGTTTTTATGAACCGCGTTTTACCTTAACGTTCCAAATAACTGTTGAGGTAGAATGCGAGTTATAACCGTATTTTATATAAAAATATTTTTTACTCAAAAAAACATTTTGAGCCTAAAAGAATCACGTTTAAGTTTGGGACACGATACTCAGTCAATATGTTGAATTGTTAATGGTTGACACTGTCAACAGTGACAAATGCCTTTTTACATTTCAAAGCGAGTGAGTGTGTATATTTTGACAGCAAAGCAAGCAATACCTGGTCACTGAGCCATAAAAGAAAGGAAATTCCATTTCACGCGTCGTTTTCCATGAAAATAAAAGAGCGCGTTTCTTATCAATTGTCTGACCGAAAGAAGACAAGCGAGACCCATGAATCTATAAAATAAAGAAGCAAGTTGACCCAAAGGCAAATTATAGCCACTTCTCTTTCTGTAAATGTCATGACCCGTTACATTATTAAGTCACGTAGATATCACTTAGTATATATTTTTGTTATATAAAATAATTATATCAATTAGGAATAAAATATGGTAAAACATTTTAAAATTGTGAATTTTTTTTTATAAATATTCTAGATATTTATGCACTTATAAAAAGATTCTAGAGAAATATAGAGATCTGCTTAGAAAGACACTAGAAGCCTATAAAATTATTAGAAAAGTTCTTAGAAAACTCTAGATAAATAGAATATTCTAGAAAATGAACTTATTTATAAATACATAATGACTTGTAGAATAATTATTATTTACATATTAACCAATAAGTAATTAGTATAAATAGGAGGTATTCATTTGTAATTCATCAATCAAGAAAAACAATCAAGTTCTCTCTACTACAAAACTTCATTTAGCAATTCTCATGTGTTCTAACATTTTTAGCGATCTTGAGTGTAGTAAGATTGACTTGGCATAGCAAATGTGAGCACGTTGTTCAAGTTCGTGAGTGAATTGTCAAATATCTCACGTGCGCTTCGTTTAAGACTAAGGACGTGATACATATCTCTCTTTTTGCAACAAGTAGAAATTTAAAAAGGGTCATTCACCGATAAGGTATCTTGCGTTTATATAAAAAAAATTTTAAAAAATAATACTTTAAAAATATGATGTGAATGATCTATCCTATTAGTAGTATTAAGTGTGGCTCATGAAATCGTGTGTTTTCTTCTTAATTTCTCTGTAATTCAAAAATTAAATGATGTTAAAGCACTAATGAAAAGGCTAAGCAGGTCCCACGTGGGGATTTGATTATAATTTTGCTTTCGGAAAAAGGCCTAAACTACCTTTACTTTTGATAAATAATTTATGAATATCCAAATTGTCGTTTAAATTCTTTTCAAAGCACTTTTAAATTGCTATTTGGATCAGGTAAATAGATAGAAATAAGTCCCAGGTTTGATTTTTGTTAGTTTTGTACAACAATGTCATGTGGCCCAATGAAAAATCAATATATCATTAAATAAAAGATCTATTAATTCTCCAGTTAGATGTGGGATATTTTTGTTAATAGAATTAATGTCGTGTGCTTTTGTAGACGAATAGATGATCGAAGGGTATTTGTAAACTATTTAACAGACAATAAGGATAATTTATGCCCTTTTTCGTTTTGCTATTGACTATTTCTTATTTTATCTATCATAATTTATGTGAGAGAGCTCAAATTTCGAGAGTTATATTTGTTAAGTTTAACCATAAAATCATATATAGAATCTTTAAATATTTTAAAGTAAAATTTGCATATTTAATAACAACGTACAAAGTATTATAAATAATTATAATGACCAATTCAAAATATTGAAAATCATACTGCCATTCATGGAATGGAGGGAGTATTTATTTTGTGGTAGTCCAAAATTCTATTATTTCTGGAACCAAAATTTAACGCTTTTACATTATTTTCAACAACTGCTTGCTATTGTTTTTTTAAGTTTTGTTAAAATGAACTTTAACTTATCGTATGTGAAAATATTTATATAAAATGGAGACATTCTATGGAATATCCTAAGTGCACGCCTTGCAAAGTCATTACCATTGGAGAGGTTTGGTACCCCTGTGGACCGGATATTGTATGGAATTAGTTAGTCCATATTTTATATGCGATAACTAATTTCACCATTTTAACGTAAAAATTATCTCGAAAATAATTAATACCTAAAACTAAATATAGGATAAAATTAATTTAAAATTTTATCCTAAAATTATTATTCTTATCTCATTTACTAAATGACCCCGATCATAATTAACGAGGAGTTCAATTAAATTCCTTTACTTGCAAAATTGTATTTTCTAAAGAGGATTAAGATAATTTATATTTTTTACTATAAAATTTTGGATTCCTATGGATAAGGAATTCTTTTCTGAGGTTTTTAGGTAAATTCTACGTAATGGTGGTTAGATCTATTATGTTATATGGAGCGAATTGTTGGTCAGTCAAGAACCCATGTTCATATGATGAAAATAACAGAAATGAGAACGCAGAGAAGGATATGCGGGCATACTAGGACATTTACGATTGAGAACGGTGATATTTGGGACAAGGTGAGTATAACCCTCATAGAGGAAAAGATGCGAGAAGAAAGACTTAGATGGTTCGGATATATTAAGCAGTGAGACGCAGATGCACTAATAAGAAGGTGTGAGGTGAGTTAGAGGTAGGCTAGAAAAACTATTATAGAGAGGTGATTAGGCAAAATATGGAAATGCTTAGTATTACTAAGTACATGACCCCTAATAGGAGGAAGGAAGTCGAGAATTACGATTAAGATTAATAGGTAGTCGAGCGTTTTTCTTTTTATTACTAGTAATATTAGTATTAATTTTGTATTTTTATTCGTTGATTTTTTTATTACCTGATATTTATTTTACTATCTTGTTGTTATTATTGCTAGAACTTTTTTTTAGAAGAAACAATTTTTTCTTAAGCTAATAATCTATTAAAAATAATCTTTTAACCTTGTTAAGGTAGGTTTCATATATAATGCTCTCTTTAAACCCACGTTTGAGATTACAGTGAGCTTATTATTGTTGTTGTTTGTTAAAATTCTTTGTTCAGTGCGTGGTCCCATTAACACAATAAATTAAATTCATTATGAAAGTTCCTGAAGGACCTGAACCACTAAAGCAAACCGAAATCAGAGCTTTTCAACAATTTCATTTTGCTTGTAAAATATTATACTTGATCAAATACAAAATCAAATTCCAATAACATGTTATTGCAATTAACTTGCTTAAACTTCAACATGTGCGCTTTATCTAACAAAACAAATATAATCGCTAACTTCAATTTGAAAATAATCTCTTCCAAGACTTTGCTGATAAGAGCATCTCAATAACAGATAACTGCCGAGTGGGCGGAGCTGGCCGTGGAGATGGCGGAGCCAACTGAGGACGTCTTCCAAAACCACTTCTTTGGGGAGGAGCGAGAATCTGATAACCAGTCACGAAAAATTCTCCGTACGCCCCTGAAGAGCGATAGTAACTCAATGAGTTGCAAAACCACGTGTATTTGCATGAGTTGTCTCTCGTACTAGCAGTGTCTATATCAAACAAAAAGCTAATCAATTTGTTTTTCAACAGGAATATCCAATTAGGATAGGCCTCTGAGATTTGCGTGGAAGCTGGTGATGAAATTGAGGGCCTTTCAAAATATTTCTTTGTCATAAAGATTTCAGGGTAAAGGATTTTCGTGACGTGATGATTATTTGGTAAAATTCTAGCTTCAGTGCTTTGTAGAAATATAAGGAATATTATGAGAATGAATATTGTTGAAGTAGTAATAAATGTGGGAATCTGCATGTTTTTCAATCTAAGTGATAACACTATTTAGTTATATGAGTCCACTGAAGAAGTGCAATAGGTATTTGTAGATGTACTTCGAAGGGGAAGTACGTGTAGTAGGTGCAGTGTGAAATTAGTGAACATTCAAAGTCATCCTTTAGATAAAGAATTGGGCATGCTCAAGAAAGGAGGCAATAAGTACTCCCTTCGTATTAATTTATGTGGTGGTGTTGAAAACTAAACTAAATCAAATAAATATTTTTAAATTATTTAGGATTTGATATTTGGTAGTTTATTTGATTTATCTCTAATTAGATTTTATTTATCTATTTTATATTGGAATAAGTTTTTGAATTTGTAGTATTATAAGTAAGTGTGTTATTACCTATTTTCTATTATGGAGAGGTAACTACACTGTAGAAAGATTCTAAGAGTTTGAGTTGTGAAAAAGTCTCCTACCAAGTTTTATCCGTTAGTTTAGTAAATTTTTTCTATATAGCTTTTTGCTAATTTTTTGCTTGTGTCGGAATAGGTTCTTCGGGGGTTTCAATCCTTTAAATTAGTATCATAGCCTGTGTGAGATTCTGTCGGAGTCGGTGGAGATCCTAAAAAAAAAAAATACTCCATATTACATGATTGCTAAGTTTTCAAGTTTGATGGCAAAAATAATTCTGAAGATTGCATCAATATATGAAATATTTTTTCAATGTTGTTGGATTATGGTCCATTGTTAAAACAGGATTTGATAAACCCTTAGAAGGTAAAATATTGATAGGTCATACAGTTAAGCAGTTAGAGAAAAATAGACAATTGGATAATAAGGCACATTACTATCTCACTAACAAGGTTGAATTGCGTGTATCTAAAAAACATTTGCATGCAAAATCAACTAAGGAGGCCTGGAAAATCTTGGTGAATTCATATCGAGGTTCTGCCGAAGTAAAGAAAGTCAAATTGCAAGAGCTAAGGAGACAGTACGAATTGACCCAAATGAAACCATCAGAGTCCGTTAAATAATTCATTACAACAATTACTAATATTGTCAACGACATGAGGACCAATGGAGAAGTACTAGATGAAGATAAAGTGGTTGGAAAAATATTACGGTCCTTGAGTATAAAATTTCACTCAAAGAAGGTGGTTCTTGAGCTACCAAAGATCTTAGAAATTTTATACTTGATGATTTAGAAGGTGAATTGGTGACATATGAAATGTCCCTAACTCAAGACACAACCAAATTAGTGGAGGGGGCGTTACAATCAAAGATGAATCAAGCAAAAGAAGCGACATGTTATCTTAAAAAAACAAGACTTTATTGTTTTCTAATTATGGGGTTGAAGAAACTACAGAGAATGAATGGTTTATATATTCGGGTTACAACAATCATATGAGTGGAAATACGAAATTATTTATTGATCTCGGTGAAACAAATAAGGGTACAGTGAGACTTGAAAATAACGCAAAGGTGCATGATGTTGGAAAGGGAAAAGTTCACATGTCACGACCCTAAATCTGAACCCCATCATGATGGCACCTCTCGTGAATACAAGACCAACTAACACTTCCCATTTTTAAATTTATTAACAGTTAAGCATTATAAAATAGATTAAACATGATAAAATAAATCCGATATAGCAGGTAATATCATAAATATGCGGAAGAATACCAATACACATTGCGATATCGGGGTATCGCTAGTCATGAAGATCTATAAGTCATAATACAAGCCTACTAAGTATGTAAACTAGTACAACTATCTGAAATGAGGTAGAAATGATAAAGGAGGAGAGACACGGGAATGCGGACGCCAGGCATCTACCTCGTGAACTCCGAATGTCCGCCTTAAGCTGGAAGGATTAACACTCGGGAGAGGAACCAGCTACTCCTAAATCTGCATACATGGTGCAGTGAGTAAAGTGAGTACTCAAATCAGTGAATAACAAACATAAATAACGACTGAAATCATGAAAATACGTAAGGCATAAAGCATTTTATAATGAAGCAGTAAAACCCATTTAAAAACACTAAACCCGTTAAGAGATAGGTAAAAGTCCTTTTCCAACAAGTAAGCATATAATAATAAACACGTAAAGGTTCGCCCTTCGTGCACTGTATCAACAAAATCGCCCCTCGGACAACATCTCAGAATAATACGAGCCCCTCGGGCTCAATCTCACAACAATAGGTACTCTCGGCTCACTGGAGGTTTGTGGACTCTTGGAGAAGCTTTTTACGGCCCAAGCGCAATATCAAGCTATCTCGTGGCGTCATCACTAGGCTCTCAGCCTCATATCAATTAAACTACCTCGTGGCATACATATCTCAGGCCCTCGGCCTCAAATCAATATCATTGTTTCCTCACAACATAGGCCCTCAGCCTTATTCAGTAAAAAACTCGCACAAGCCACTCGGGCATTTGTAAATAGTGTTTTCAGGTTAAACATCATTTGAAATATCATTTAAGTATTAAAACTGAGTAAACATGGTTGAGTGTAAAAACATCGAAAAACAGCATGATTGCGTTCAGGCATAAAATAAAAACAATGATTAAATACTAATAATAATCCCCGAAGGGTTCCAAATAGTTGGCACGACACCCTAATATGGCATTCAGCCCAAATAATGATGATATCAAATAGATTTAATTCAAAAACGCAATGAAATCATCAATCTGGACTGACCAAATGAGAATCTCCAATAGTGCACGACTCCACGCTCCTCATCAAGTGTGTACCTCACCTTGATATTGTCATACCTTATTTTTTCATTACACCTCCGGAAGGGTGTATAAGGGGGTTTTTCTTATTTAAGTGATAATCGAAACAGGATTAATTATTTATTAAAAATTCAATGTTGCCACTTGAGATATTTTGTGGTGTCTCAAGTCACCGGTTCAAATTTCGAATCGAGTAAAAGATTGACGCTGTATTGCAGTTCGCGAACATAGAAATCTGCAAAGGAATTCTGTTAACCCGGGAGAAGGTGTTACGCATTCCCGAGTTCCGTGGTTCTAGCACGGTCGCTCAACTATTAGAATTGGCCTATTATCTGATTTTTAATACATGTTTTTGCCTATGGTTCAGTTTTAACTTTATAACATCTTTAATTATTTATTTTTTAGGAAGATTTCAACGTCACATAAAACGCGTCTTGAACCACGTCACATATATGCACCTGCAATCCGCAACATACTTTATCTAACATTGTCGAGATTTATATTTGAGTCACATAAATGCATACCCAAGTTTAGGAAGGTAAATTTTTTTTAATAGCGCGCCTAAAATAACAACACACTTACAAGTACGTGAGGGTCATAAAAATTCAATTAAATGGTACGACTCAATTTCTAAGAATTAAAATTAATTAACATGAAAGTCATGTGAATTTAATTATGAATGACACACTCGACCTAGAGAACTACATTTGATTGTACATTAAACATGTCTTATCGAATTGTCAAAATATTACCTCCAAAGACGTATGAGCAAATGAAAGGAGAAAAGATCCAAACAAATTAAAATCGAGACAGAAGACTAAATCCGAGCAGTGGGGCATCGCCACCAAATTGCCAGAAATATTAATTTAAAAAAAGCATCATTTTTTTCTTTATTATTTATGTAGTAGCAGAAGCACGCTTAGAAAATTTGCTAACTATACAAATATTAATGAATCTCAGCAGCTAAAACCACAAAACAAACCATACGAAAGAAAAAATATCTTGGCCCCATTTTAACGAATCAAATCTGAAATACATATACTAAGTTGCCCATATGAAACAAAAATTTCACATAAAGCACCATCAAAGTATACAGAAAATAAAGTCAAGAAAAATAGACATACAAAGCAAAATTTAAAATGTCAGGCGCATCAAATATCACAAGCTGCTAGAAATACTTATGGCTTCTACTCTGCTAATTAGAGTTTGCCGGATAAGTATATATATACATATTTCCTTGAAGAACACTTTCTTTCTTTTAATACCCCACATAGTTGAAAGTTAATTTCCGGAACCGTGGAAACAAACACTGCATACAAAAGGCATAAAAATTGTCACATAATAAATTTCACAAAAAAAAAAAAAAAAAACATGTACCTACTAACATACTAACAGAATAAAGTGAGAATGCGATAAAGGAGCCTTAAGCAAAGCAATTTCAGATGTGGACATATAGCATTACGAGGTGCAATTTGCGGTTTTAAATTCTTATAACATTGACAATCATTACTCACTTCAAATCGGTCAAATTTCTAGCTCGCGACGCCGTTGCCCCTAGAATCGGACTCCAATCCCGTCGAATCTATTCAAAATTAGAATGAGAACGTCAAAACAGGCCAAGGGAACGAAGCCCAAGAAAAAACAATCGATAATTGATACAAATCCCAAGATTACCAAAACCCGACCCCCGGCCCACATCTCAAAATTCGATAATTTTTACATCAATATATTCCTCATCTCCTTACGAGTTCATACATATCAAATGTTCAAAAATCCGGTCTCAAATGGTCCACCAAATCGTCAATCACAAGTCTAAATTTTCAAGCCCTAGTTCTTCACCCTTTGGCTTGTTTTCTATGATTTACTAGGTAAAATTAACATAATAATTGTGTTTTAAGACCAATAATCTACCTCCAGGTGATTCCCCTTGAATCCCTCTCAATCATCGTCAAAAAGCTTCAATATCGACCAAGAATAGAGGAACTTAGCCTCAAATTCGGGGAAATGAGCTTTTAAAACATTCTGCTCAGCTATTAAATTTCCTTCATCGTGATCACGGGATAAACTTCGCAATCGCGAAGCACAATTCCTCAGCTCCCAAAATTTACTCTATGCAAACTCGTGAAATACCATGCGAACGCGATGCTCAAACCTTTTACGCTACGCGACTGCAGGCCCACTACCGCGTTCGTGAAGAACAACCTCCAAGCCAACACCCTAGTCCGCTTAAATCTACGAGAACGCGACCTTCACTATGCATTTGTGATGAACAACTCCTATTCCTTTATACGATTGCGACCCTCCTTCTTGGAACGAGAATAACAACTGGACTTCCCCCTCAAAACCTTATACGCAATCGCGAGAAATCCTACGCACGCAAAAAGTAAAGCTCTGCAACATCTCCAAGGCACGAAATGGTCTGATTGATCTTCCAAAACTCACCCGAGGTGCCCGGGACATCAACCAAAGGCACCAACATATCCTATTATCTTATTTAAACTTGTACCAATCTTCAAAATACCTCAAACAACGTCTATTCAACCAAAACACATCGGATTCAAGGCTAAGTTTCTAAAATCTTCCGAGTTCTGCTTCTGATAAAAAACTCAACCAAATCACACCGAATAACTTGAAAAGATGCACACACATCCCAAATGACATAACAAAGCTATTGAAACTCTCAAAATTCCATTCTGACCCCCATATCCAAATCTCGCCTACCAATTGGTAATCGCTAAAATATCAACTTCACCAATTCAAGACTAAATCCACTACGAACCTCTAAAAGTCATTCTGATCACACTTCTAAGTAAAAGATCACCTCCCGAAGCTCACCGAAATAGCGGAACTCGCATCCGAGCCCTCTAACACTAAGTCAACATTCGGTTGGCTTATCCAACTTAAACTTCCTTAAAAGAAACTAAGTATTTCAAACCTTACCAAAATCATTCCAGATTCTATCCGACCAAACAGATTCCACAAAATAGGGATAAACAATGCATAAAGAAGCATAAATAAGGGAAACAGAGTGGTAACTCAGGAGACGACTAGCCGGGTCATCACATCCGCCCAAACTTAAACAAACTTTCGTCCTCAAACAAGTTAAAAACATATATGAAGGCTCAAATGGTGAGGATATCTTCTCTGTATCTCTCGCTCGATCTCCCAGGTAGCCTCCTCCACAGACCAACCTCTCCACCGCACCTTCACTTAAGCTATATCCTTCGATCTTAACTTCCGAACCTGACGATCCAAAATAGCTACTGGCTCCACATCATAGGTCAAATCATCATCCAACTGAACCGTGCTAAAATCCAGAACATGAGACAGATCCCTAATATACTTCCAGAGTATAGAAACACCTCCAAAGTATAGAAACATGGAATACTTCGAGAGTATACTTCCAGATTATAGAAACATGGAATCCCCAATATACTTCTAGAGTATAGAAAGACTCGACAAGCTGGGTGGCAAAGAAAGCTCAAAAGCACCCTCCCCAATCTTCTAAAGCACCTCAAAAGGCCCAATGAACCACAGACTCAACTTCCCTTTCTTCCTAAATCTCATAGCACCTGTCATGGGGGAAACCATCAACAGTACCTTCTCACTAACCATGTAGGACACATCTCGAACCTTCCTCCAGCATAACTATTTTGCCTCGACTACGCTGTACAAAGCCTCTCCTTAATCACCTTCATCTTCTCCAACGCATCCTATACAAAATCTGTCCCCAATAACCTAACCTCACAGGGCTCAAACCAACCTACTGGAGATCTACACCGCCTCCCATACAAAGCCTCATATGGAGCCATATGAATACTCGACTAGTAGATGTTGTTATAAGAACACTCTGTAAGCGGTAGAAACTGATCCCATGACCCTCTAAAATCAATGACACAAACACAGAACATGTCATCCAGTATCTAAATAGTATGCTCGGACTGCCCATCTATTTGAGGATGAAAAGTTGTGCTCAATTCAACCTAAGTACCCAACTCTCCCTGCATAGACATCCAAAACTGTGATGTAAATTGAGTGCCCCTATCTAAAATGATGGAAACCAGGACACCATGCAAATGAATGATCTCCTGGATATAGATCTCTACCAACCTCTCTGAAGAATATGTAGTACACATAGGAATGAAAAGCGTGAATTTCGTCAGCCGATCCACAATGACCTAAATAGCATCAACATCCTCAAAGTCTGTAGAAGTCCAACAACAAAATCCATAGTGATCCTCTCCCACTTCTATTCTTGAATATCCATCTGTTGAAGCAAGCCACCCGGTCTCTAATGCTCATATTTCACTTGTCAACAACTAAGACACCAAACTACAAATCCCACAATATCTTTCTTCCACCTTTTCCACCAATAATGTTGCCTTAAATTTTGATAAATCTTCGCGGCATTCCGATGAGTGAAATACCATGAGCTATGGGCTTCCTCCAGAATCAACTCCCGAAGCCCATCCATATTGGCCACACAAATCCCCCATGCATCTTTAATACCCCATCTTCGCCAATGGTCACATCTCTAGCATTATCATGAAACTCTATCTCTAAGGACAAGCAAATGCGGATCATCATACTGGTGCTCTCTGATGTGATCATATAAGGAAGACTGACAAACCACACAAGCTAATACCTGACTGGGCTCTGAAATATCCAACCTCACAAACCGATTGGCCAAGGCTTAAATATCAACAACAAGAGGTCTATCCTCAACTAGAATATATGCCAACTCACCATCTTTCAGCTCAAAGCATCGGCCACCACATTGGCCTTTACCGGATGGTACAATATAGTGATTTCATAATCCTTAAGAAACTCCAACCATCTCTACTGCCTCATATTAAGATCATTTTAATTGAAAAAAGCTGAAGATTGTGATAAACACTAAGCACCTCACAAGATACGCAATACAAGTAACGCCTCCAAATCTTCAGTGCGTGAACTATGGCAGCCAACTATAAATCATGAATGGAGTAGTTCTTCTTATGGGGCTTCAACTGACGAGAAGCATAAGAAATAACTCTACCCTCCTTCATCAACACAACCAATCCTAACCCTCGAAGCATCATAATACAGGGTATATGAACCTGAAGCGGATGGAAAGACCAACACTACAGTTGTGGTCAAGCTATCTTGAGCTTCTGAAAGCTCTCCTCGCACTCTTCCGACCATACAAATGAAGCACCTTTCTGAGTCTACTTGGACAAGAGTGATGCGACAGATGAGAATTCTTGAAAACATCGGGTATAATAGCCTGCCAAACCAAGAAAGCTATGAATCTTTGTGGCTGAGGACATTCTAGGCCAACTTTGGGCCGCCTCTATCTTCTTCGGATAAATCTAAATACCCTCGCTGGACACTAAGCACCCCAAGAAAGCCACTAAACCAAACCAAAACTTACACTTGGAGAAATTTGCATAAATCTTCTCCTCCACCAATCTCTGCAAAACAAACATCGAATGCTCTACGTGCTCCTCCAGGCTATGCGAATATACAAAAATATCATCAATGAAGACTATGACAAAGGAGTCGAGATAAGGCTGGAACACGCTGTTCATCAAATGTATGAACGATGTTGGGGCATTGGTTAGCCCGAAAGACATAGCAAGGAACTCATAATGACCATATCTGGTCCTGAAGACTGTCTTAAGGATATCTGAATCTCTGATCTTCAATTGGTGATAGCCTTAACGAAGATCAATCTTGGCGAACATTCTCACTCGCTGAAGCTAGTCGAATAAATCATCAATGCGAGGCAGTGCATACTTGTTCTTAATTGTTAACTTGTTCAATTGCCTATAATCAATGCACATTCTCATAGTGCCATCCTTATTCTTCAAAAATAGAATCGACACACCCCAATGTGATACACTAGGCCGAATGAACCCTTACCAAGGAATTCCTGAAGCTGCTGCTTCAACTTCCTCAACTCCGCTGATGCTATACGATACAACAGAATAGAAATATGCTGAGTGCTTGGCACCAAATCAATACCAAAATCAATATCCTTGTCCGGTAGCATGCTTGGCAGGTCTATAGGAAATACCTCAAGAAAATCCCTCACAATGGGAATATAATCACTCCTAGGTGTATTAGCTTAAAAATCCTTTACCAAGGCTAGATGCGAAAGAAAACCCTTCCCATCCATATGTAGGATCTTCAAGAAAGAGATCACTTTACTAGGAACATGGTCAGTCACATCCCGCTACTCGAACCGTGGCAGACTTGGTATATCCAATGTGATTGTCTTAGCATGACAGTCTAGAATATCATGATATAGAGATAACCAATACACGCCCAAAATGACATCGAAATCCACCATGTTCAATAAAAATAGATCCACTCGTGTCTCTAGATCCCCGGTAGTCACCACACACGATCGATACACATGCTCTACAACAAAAGCATTGCCCACGAGGTAGATATATGAGTAGGTAAAGAAAGAAACTTATGAGGCGTAACCAAATAACAAGAAAAGTATGATAACACATAAGAAAAGGTAGAACCAGGATCAAATAATACAGAGGCATCTATGTGGCAAACTTAAATAATACCCGTAATAATAGCATCTGTAGAAATATCATCGGGTCTACCTGGAAGAGCATAGAAATGGGCCTGAATGCCCCTAATCGACCTCCCCTTCTAGGGTGACCCCTAGCTGACTAACCTCTGCCCCTAGCTGGCTGAGGGAGTGGTGGTGAAGCAACTAGCATTGAAATCGATGACTGACCCCTCTGCTGGGATGAACTAGTAGATCTATGAGGACATTGACTCCATATATGACCCATCTCTCCACACTCATAACAACTCCCATGTGCTAGAGAAGGGATTGAAAGGAACCCCTCACATCGGAGTGACTAGCAAATGAACTCGACATAGAAGAGCCATGAACTAATAGGGCACATGATGACTTTGAGCTGGACGTGCACTAAATAATGGCTGGAGCTGATGAGAACTATGAGAACAATACCCCGATAATGCTCTACGATAACCTGGGCGTGCTGGTAAGCGGGCCTGAATGAACAGCTTCTGCCGTGCTGAAACTAACCTCTCGAAAGAGCACCAGAGTAATTAGCAGATCCTCGAGGCCCCTTCGCCTCCCCCTTCTCTCGCTTCTAGTGATGGACCGAATTGATCTAATGGGCAATATCCACAACCTCCTCGAAATTAGCACTAGTCACCCTCTCCTTGGTCATGAGAATACGAAGCTAATAAGTAAGACCATCAACAAACCTCCCGATCCTCTCTCAATTTATCGGAACCAACCAGATGGCATGGAGAGTCAACTCGGAGAACCTCAACTCATACTGCGATACGGTCATATCCATCTAATGCAACTACGCAAACTACCTATACAACTCCTTTCTGTGAGACTGCGACACATACTTCTCCATAAAGAGAATGGGGAACTGCTACCAGGTAAGGGTGTTGCACTAATGGGCCTACTCCTCTTAAAATCCTCCCTCCAAGTGAAAGCAGCTCCTGAAAATTAATAAGTCGTGAAAGTGACCCAACTGGTCTCCAAAATACTGGTTATATGAAGAATCCTCTGACACTTGTCCAAAAAGCCCAGATCATCCTCGCCCTCTACATCACTGAATGTCGGAGGCTGAAGTCTACCGAACCTCTGCAACCTACACTGCTCATCCTCTAGCATGGCAGGAACTACATAGTCATGAGCAGCTGTAATCTACTAGGCTGGATGTGCCCCCCGACATCTGAAGTCCCTACATGACCTGCTCAGGTGTGCGAACTACGAGATTCTGACTGCCTCCCGCGGATTGAGAAATAGCTGCGGCTGTAGTGGCTGAAACCACCTGAGCTAGGCTAGTGTAAACTGATTAGATTTGAGCTAAGGCCTCATGAAGACCCGGAATCACAATAGGCATAGCTGGTGCTGCTAGAGTGTCAACAACCGGGACTTGATCCTGAACTAGGACAGCGTGTAGATATACAGGTGCTGCCCTCGCTACTCTACCTCTACCACGACCACGACCACGTCCTCGGCCTCTAGTGGCCACAATTGGTGGTACTAGTGGTTGTCCATCGTGACTGGTAGCATGTGTCCTCACCATATGTTAGAGAATAGAATAACCAAAGTTAAATACTTGGATCAACAAATTCGAATGACAAGATTTTCAAGAATATGAAGTTTTCTGAAAGGTTCTGCAGCCTTCCGAGGACAAATACATACGTCTTCATACCGATTTGCGAGACTCTACTAAACCTAATCATGACTCATTAGACCTATGTAACCTAGGCTCTGATACCAACGTTTCACGACCCTAAATCTGAATCCGGTCATGACGTTGTCTCTCGTGAAGACAAGACCAGCTGACACTTCCCATTTTCCTATTTATTAACAATTAAGCATTAAGAAATAGTCTAAATATGGTAAAGAATAAATATGATATAGCAGATAATATTATAAATACGCAAAAGAACACTCATACATTATAAAGTAGTACAACTATCTAAAATGAGGTAGAAATAATAAAGGAGGTGAAACATGGGACTTCAGACAACAGGAAACTACCTCGTAAACTCCAAATGTCCACCTGAAGCTGGAAGGATCATCACTCGGGAGCGAAACAATCTACACTGGATTCTGCACACAAGGAACAAGGAGTAATGTGAGTACTCCAATTGAATGAGTAGAAAATGTAAATAACAACTGAAAGCATGAAAATACGTAAGGCACACGACATTCTATAATAAAGCAGTAAAAATTATTTAAAAGAGTAAACCCATTAATAGATAAGTAACACTCCTTTTCCAACATGTAAGCATATAATTGATAAGCAATTAAGGAAAAATAAACGCATAAAGGTTCGCCCCTCAGGCACTATATCAACAAAACCACCCCTCAGGCAATATCTTAGATTACCAACCCCTCGGTCTTAATCTCACATCACAATGACCAACCGCATTCATTGGGGGTGTGCAGACTCCTGGGGGGGGGGGGCTTACGGGCCCCAAGCGTAATATCAAGCCATCTCGTGGCATCATCACTAGGATCTCAACGTTATATCAATCAAGACACCTTGTGGCATACATATCTCAGGCCCTCAGCCTCAATATCTATGATTCTTCACAACATAGGCCCTCAACCTTAGTCAATCAAAAATCCTCACAAGCAACTCGAGAATTAGTAAAACAATGTTTCTTAGACCAAACATCATTTGTAATATCAGTTAAGTATTAAAAATGAGTAAACATAGATGAGCATAAAAACAATAGAAAGCAGCATGATTGAGTTCAATTATAAAATCAAAACAACGAGAAAATATCAATTAAAAGTCCCCGAAGGGTTCCAAATAGTTGACACGATACCCAAATATGGCATTCAACCCAAATAATGACGATATCAAATAGATTTCAGTCAAATACGCGGTAATATCATCAATATGGATGGCCAAAGTCACAATCCCCAATCGCATACGATCTAACGCTCCTTTTCGATCGTCTGACTCACCTCAATATAGCACTATGATGTGCGATCCATGGTTTCAAACCTTCAGAACATCATTTACAATCATTACTCCAATTGAAATGGTCAAACATCTAGCTCGCAACGAATTCTCCCCTCGGCTAAGCCTCCACTCGCATCTAATCTAACATAAATTAGAACAAGGACGTCAAAATAGTCTAAGGGAACGAAGCCCAAGCAAAAACAATCGATAATTGACATAAAATCCTGAAAATACAAAAACCCGACCTCCGGGCCCACATCTCAGAATTCAATAATTTTTACATCAATAGATTCTTCATCTCCCCACGAGTTCATACATATCAAAATTTCAGAAATCTGACCTCAAATGGTCCATCAAATTCTCAATCAAAAGTCTAAATTTCCAAGCCCTAGTTCTTCATCTTTTGGCTTAATTTCCATGATTACTAGGTGGAAATCACATAATAATCGAGTTTTATAAACAATAATATTACCTCCAAGTGATTCCCCTTGAAACCCTCTTCAATCCTCTTTAAAAAGCTTTAACCAATAATGGAGGAACTTAGCCTCAATTTCGCAGAATATTTCTGCCCACCTATTACATTTCCTTCATCACGATCACGGGACACAATTCCTAAGGTTCCAAAATTTACTCTATCAGAACACGATGCTCAGACTCATTACACTAGGCAACCCGAACCCATTACTGCGTTCCCGAAGAACAACCTCTAAGCCAACACCTCTAGATTAACTCTACACGAATGCGACCTTTACTAAGCGTTCGCGACGAACAACGCCTTTAGTTCTATGAGATCATGACCCTACTTCTGTAAATGTGAAGAATAACATGACTTCCCCCTCAAAACCTTCTATGGGATCGCGGGAACTCCTATGTAATCGCGAAGAGTAAAACTCTTATTGAACCTTCAAATTTGCAACATCTCCAAGACATGAAATGGTTCGATTGACCATCTGCAACTCACCTGAGATCCCCGAGACTTCAAACGAAGGCACCAACATATCCTAATACCTTATTCAAACTAGTACCAATCTTCAAAACACCTCAAACAACATCACATCAACCAAAACACATCGGATTGAAGCCTAGGTTTCTAAAAACTTTCTAATTCCACTTTTGATAAAAAAAACAACCAAACCACGTTCAAATAACCTGAAATTTTGCAAACACATCTCAAATGACATAACAAACCTACTGAAGCTCTCAGAGTTCTACTCCAAACTTATAAAACTCATTTCAATCATGCTCCTAAGCCAAAAATCACCTCTCGAAGCTAATTGAACAACCCGAACACACATCCGAGCCCTCTAACAGATAAGTCAATATCCGGTTAACTTTTCCTACTTTAACTTCCTTAAAAGAGACTAAGTGTCTCAAACCTTACAAAAATCATTCCGGATTCGCTTCGACCAAACTAATACCAAAAAAATACGAATAAAAAATGCATAAATAAGTATTAATGGGGAAAATGGAGTGGTAACTCAGGAGATGACTGGCCGGATCGTCACATCATATTACTGTGAAAGATGGTTCTTCCAATTTTATATTAGATGTGTTTGATGTCCCGAGTCTTCATCATAATTCATTGAGCTTGGGACAACTATTAGAAAAAGGGTATGATTTTCATATTAAGTATAAGATTGGTACAATTAGTGATGATAAATTTGGACTAATTGCAAAGTTTAACATGAACAATAGTCGTTTGTGGCCTATTTATCTCAATAGTGATGATTTACCTTTGTTTAGTTGTATAAAATGTGATGATACTTTTGTTGTGGCATCTACTTGTTGGGCATTGGAATTTTTGGATTTTGAAATTTCTTGCAAGAAAGAATTTTGTTGATGGTTTACCTTCTATTGGTTTTCCTGACAAGAAGTGTGAGTCGTGTATTTTTGGACAGAAGTACAAAGAACGTTTTCTGAAAGGCAAGGCTTGGAGAGATAATGCACCATTATAGTTAATTCAGCTAGATTTGTGCTTAGGTTAAGTTTCTTCTAATGGTGGTAGTAAGTATTTTAGTATTCTCATTGATGATTTCAGCTAAACGATTTGGGTATCTTTTTTGAAAAATAAATCTGATGCGTGTGATATTTTTAAGAGCTTCAAAGTTTATGTGGAGAAACAAAGTGGATGTTTTATTAAAATATTGAGGACTGATAAAGGCACTGAATTTCTTATTTGTGATGATTATTTGATGAAGTGTGATATTAAGCATCAATTAATAACTGGATATACACCTTAACAAACTAGTATCGCTGAAAGAAAAAATAGAACAGTGATGGATATGGTGAGATAAATGATGCAATGTTTCTCGGGCAGAAGTTTTCTCTTATGCAATTTATGTGCTAAACAGGTGTCCTACACGGTCTAATTTTAGAAAAACTCTTCAAGAGGTCTGGATAGGTAAGAAACCAAATGTTTCTCATGTAAAAGTATTTGGTTGTCTTGCTTATGCTCATGTTCCATATGCTTTGAGAAAGAAATTTGATGATAAATCTGAAAAATGTATTTTTATTGGTTATATTAATGAGACAAAGGGTTGCAAGTTGTTTAATACAGATACAAGAAAAGTAATTATTAGCAAAGATGTTACTTTTCATGAGCAGAGTTCTTGGGATTGGTCAAAGAAGGATCCTGAACCATCTAGGTCTCAGCCAATAATTCCACTCACAGAGGAAGGAAGTTGTAGCAGACATCAAGAGGAATATGTAGTAGATATTGTTCAAGAAGAGACGTCCAGTCGCCCACAAAGACAATACTTATAACCTACTATTGTTAGTATGATAATTTCTATTTCTGTCAACTATTGCTAGAAATTTTTTTAAATGAATGTGAAATCTGCTTTCTTAAATGGTGCACTTGAAGAAGAAGTATTTGTTGAGCAGGCTGCTGGTTATGTCAAAATGGGTCAAGAAAATAAAATGTATAGGCTGAAGAAGGCAATATATGGATTGAATTAAGCACCTAGAGATTGACACACCCGTATTGATTCTTATTTTATTGGACATAAATTTCAGAGATGTCCATATGAACATGCTTTATATATCAAATACAAGACGGCGAAGATATTTTCATTGTGTGATTATACGTGGATGATTTAATTTTTACTGGAAATAATCCTAAATAAATTTATGAGTTTATGGAGGAAATGATTAGCTAGTTTGAGATGACAAATCTTTGTGCAATGTCATATTTTCTTGGCATTGAGGTATCTCAATTATATAATAGAATATTTATCTCTCAGAACAAATATGCTTGTGATATTCGAAATAGATTTAGTATGGATAAAGCCAAACCAGTTTGACCCCCGTTGAAGAAAAATTAAAGTTTGTCAGAGATGGGATCAGTAACTTTGTCGATCCTACATATTTTAGAAAATTGGTAGGGAGTCTAATGTACTTGACTTCTACAAGGCTTGATATTTTGGTTTCTTCTCTTTGATCCAAACTAATAGCATAAGCCTGTTAATTGATACATTTGATTCTTGAATTTTAGTTGATTAACAATGGATAATAAGTAGTTTGACTATGATTTTCTAAGTTTGAAATTAGAATATTCGACTTTGCATGTCAATCTATTGATATTTGTTCTTTTCACTGAATAAAATTTAACCCCTTGGTAATTAATCCGGGTCAGCTTTGACCAATTTAAAGGGGTCGGGTATAGTCAGAATTTGTTTTTGCCCAGGCTAGTAATATAGACTTAGTCCAAGGGTATTTGGGGTATTTCAAAGTAGAGAATAATGCAATAAGTAACCTGGAACCCACTAGAATCTTCTAGATGAGGTTTTAATCTAACATTTAGGACTTAATTGATTTGACTTGAGTTACAAGCAAGAATTCTAGGGACTAAATAGTATAAAACTAAAGGGACATAGGATAAAAATGAAATCTTAAAGGGTTGCCCTAAGCTGTGCCTATAAAAAGGCATATCCCTGCCTTGTTTCACAAGTTTTTTGGAAGAGAAAGTTTTGAACTGAAGAACTCTGCACCATTACAGAAACAAAACCTCCAAAATTAATATTCCATTTATTTCTTTTAGGGTGATCTTGAAGCTTGGAGTCTTTTAACTGAATCCCTAGCTTACTTAAGGTTGAGAATGGGTTAGACATTGAGATAGTTCATATATCTAAGATTTTAGAGGGCATTGGGGTTATTTCGAGTCTGTTCTAGCCCTCTATTTGGGGTTTGATAACTTTCCTTGTTTAAAACTACTCCAAGCCTATTGTGGCACAGTATTGGGGTTTAAAATTGCTGCTATTACTGTTGTGTGCTGCTGATTACCACCTGTTGATCTTGCTAATCCAAATTTACCCTTGTGGTATTATGTAGGTATTCACTTGAGCCATGTACAAGGATTATTTTATGCACATGTAAATGATTAAAAATCATACAAATGAAGGAAATGTTGAAGTGAAATTGATGTTGAACATGCTGCAATTATCGCATTATGGCTTTGGACCCTATCTAGAGTTATAGTTCCCAATGATATTTGTGGTAGCTTCATTATTATAGTTTAGTTTTAATTTGTACTTAAATAAACAATAGATTGTGATCATTTAGATTCCTGTTTAAATTTGGTTTCGAGTTAGTTGAATTCGAATGCATGTTTGCCTATTAGTTCAATTTGTGAATGTGTAAGTTTATCTTGGAAGCAGCCTCTCTGCCCTTTTGGGTAGGGGTAAGGCTGTCTACATATTACCTTCCCCAGACCCCACCTGGTGGGAGTATACTGGGTAGTTGTTGTTGTTGTTGTTGCATTGAACAGGTATTAGATCCAATAAATGTCATTAGTCAGCTGATTCGGAATTGAAAGGTAGTAATATTGGAAACTTAGGAACTTAGTAGCCTTTTATGGATTACATGTTATAGATGATCTATTTTCCATAAGAAAAATCAGTAGATCAATGAGTTTAGTTTTTTTCTATATTCTCAATCTGTTGCCAATCTAGGCTATCCAATTGTTAATAATTAAAATCAAGGCGGAATAGTCAGCCTATAAATCAGATTATTATTATTTGGTGTTAAAATTTGCTAAATTGATAACTCTAGACTCAATTAATGTTGGTTAGTTAGTTTACTATCTAGACTATTGGGCCATAAGGAATTGGGTTCAATATGGTCAACCTGAATAATACTAGGCCAAGTACTTTCAGCCTAATAATTAATACAGTTAAGGGTCAAATATAACCTTGTACTATTCAAAATAGGTCATCTTTATCCTCCGTTTGAATTCTTTAACAAATATATCCCCACCGTTATACATTAGGGCCATATATATCCCTCAGCCGTTAAAACTTGTTTCCACATAATTTTTTAACACGTGGCAGTCAACAATTGGATCAGATTACCCACCCATTCTATTTATTAAACCCGCCCGACCCACTGTTCAAACCCGCCCCGACCCCATTTCTTTATACACTCCATCGACTTCATTTCTAATTGTAGTGAGATAGGCAACTGTTCATCGCTGATTCGATTTCGGGTAAGTGATAACAAGATAACGGGGTCGGTGCTGCTGCAGATTGGGAATTGAAGAAATTGAATTTCCTCGACCTCGGATCCAATCGCCTCACTGGAATCATTCCTTCAAAGATCTCTGGATGCCGGAATCTGATTTTTCTAGACTTGCATTCCAACTCAATCACTGGTAATTTACCGGTGAATTTGAATCAGCTTGGTATCCTCAAGTTCCTTGATGTTTCTGATAATTTAATTGAAGGCACTTTGAATCCAAGTCTCGGCTCATTGAGTTCACTCACCAAACTTGTTCTCGGGAAGAACAGGTTTTCTAGTCCGATTCCAACTCAACTCGGTTCCTGTATGAAGCTTCAATTGATTGACTTGAGTAGTAACCAACTTTCCGGCGAGATTCCGGCTAGTGTTGGTAAAATTCCTGGCTTGGAAATTGCACTGAACCTCAGCTGGAATAACCTTTTCGCTGAAATTCCGACAGAGTTTGCAACGAAATGGGGTCGGGGCGGGTTTGAACGGTGGGTCGGGCGGGATTAATAAATAGAATGGGTAGGTAATCTGATCCAATCGTTGATTTCCATGTGTTAAAAATTATGTGGAAAAAAGTTTTAACGGCTGAGGGATATATATGGCCCTAATGTATAACGGTGGGATATATTTGTTAAAGAATTCAAACGGAGGATAAATATGGCCTATTTTGAATAGTACAAGGATATATTTGACCCTTAAACGTAATTAATATTACGTAATTAGTCCCATGGGACTTGATTTCGAGTTCTAGGTCTAGCTGTACGACGGTTTTGGTCAGCTCTAAGGTCCATGTTTTTAGACCACTTTACAAAAAATAAAAAATAAAGATGCACAATCCAGCTTTCTTTTGGGCTGAATTCGTAGCCCAAATGCTAGAAGCCTGAAGTCATATTAAAAGTCATTGGTTTAGTTCACCATATAATTTTGGGACTTCCAAGTTAAGTAGCATATTTTTATTAAGAGGTTTTACTCTTGTTCAAATATGGACTTGAGCTTGAGGCCCAAATTTCTTGGATATTTTTAATAAAAAATTAACAACCCAATCAACTAGGCCTTTTAGAGTCAATACCTAATAGAAAATAATAGTTCCTTTGGGAAGGCCTTTAAAATAATTTAAAGTGTGCCGCACAAAATAAAATCACAAATTGCGTTGCCCTATTACTTATATCTTTTAAAATCCTCAGAACTCGGGACATGCCTTTTAGTGAATTTTCATGGCCTCCCGCGAATTTAACAACGTGGTTAGTTGCTTTAGCACATTATTTAATAATATTATCTTCCAAAACTCGGGTGCACATTTCATATAATCCAAATCCAAATCCCAAAACGTCGAATAGAATTTGTTTTGGATCCGGGTGCATTTCATGTGACGTGATTCAAAAATACGTTTTAAACTATGTTCACATTCTTTAAAATTAATTAAAAGCAGTAAAAAATGTTTAAATTGGTACTATAAGATAAACATGTTAAAAATCAAATACGTAGCCTATTATGATAGTATTAGCGACTGTGCTAGAACCACGGAATCCGAGTATACCTAACACATTCCCTCGGGTTAACAGAGTTCCTTACTCAAGAATTTTTGGTTCGCAGACTTTATTTGGAAAGTCGAAAACTTCCTTGATTGTGGGTTCAAGATAAAGTTGTTAGAAACTACGCTTTACGCTAGAGGGGGGGTGAATAGCGTATTAATAGAATTTAGCGTTTTCTTGCGGAATTTAAACTTTGCAGGGAGTAAAATAAATGCAGAAAAATAAACTTACACAAAGATGTATACTGGTTGGCCACCAACGTGGTTAGTCCAGTCCCCGAGAGACTCTCTCGAGATTTTTCACTATCTTGTTAAGCTTAAGGGTGCTCAACAAACCGTTACACACTTGAGGACACAAGCCTCAAACAGTTGCTCGGAGATCGCAATCTCAAAGACTTCACCCAAGGAAACGCAAGTTCCTTGAAACAAGAGAATCGCAATTCTCTTACAAGTATATCAAATACTTGGACACTCACTTAACTAAAGTACTCCTTATTGAGTAGATATGAGTAAAAGAATATGTTCAAGATCACAACAACTTTAAGCAATAATATGGCTCTCAAAAGCTTTATGAAATGAGTAGAAAATGAAGAACAATTGAATGAAAGCTTATAGCAATGTAATGATCAGTTTGTGTATGTTGTTGTTGTTAAAACACTGAAATGAAGCTGTATTTATAGTTGAAAAACTTGGCATTACCGTTGCCTAATTGCCAATTAAGAGTTGCTGATTTTACTCACTGACAATCGATTGTCAAACCCCAACAATCGATTGTCTGCCAGTCAGATCAAAATTCAATCCCAGATTTTACGCTTGATAATCGATTACTTACAATCCATAATCGATTACTGGCAACGTTCAAAAAATCCTTTCCAGATTTTACCACAAACAATCGATTGTCCAGAATCAAAAATCGATTACTCAGAAACGTTCAAAAAATCTTTTCCGGATTTTAATCAAAACAATCGATTATACAGAATCAATAATCGATTACCTGACGGTATTTGAAAACTTTACGACAACGGTCAGCTTCACAATCGATTGCACAAAGTCAACAATCGATTACTTATCAGTTTTTGAAAAACATTTTAGACACTGTCTCTTTGACAATCGATTGTCCAATGTAACAATCGATTATTTGTTATTTTCTGAAAATCATAAAACTTACTGTCTCAGTGATAATCGATTATCTAAAGACATAATCGATTACTTAATTAAATTTAAAATCACTGGAAGACATCAACTCAACACAATCGATCACCATTAGTTCATAATCGATTATTTTGAGTATTGAAAAACTTTACCTCAACAACAATCGATTGTCATTTGTTCACAATCGATTATCATGCAGATTTGGAAAAACCTGATGTTCACTGTCTTACTCACAATCGATTACCATTAATTCATAATCGATTGTCATGCAGTCTTGGCTCAGAAACAATCGATTATCATAAGTACATAATCGATTATTTTAGCCCAGATTTTTGAGGCATGTTTAGAAAACATTTTGTCTAATGTAAATATGCATGATTTAAAATCTTTTTGACACAGAATTAAATATGCATGATTTTGGAAAATAATTTTATGAGAGAGGCCATACTATGAGTCAAGTTATAGGATCGAGATTACAATTTAGAACAACTCAATAACAATTAAAAGCTATATCTTGAACTTCAATCTTATTCGCAACCATTGTGCGCTTGTACTTGAATTCCGTCATATATCAATTTTTGCTTCGTTTGTCATTCATCAAAACCTACAAAAGAGTACACGTTTAGTATATTGCATTGAGAACGTGTTTCTAACAATTTCCCCCTTTTTGATAATGGCAAACATTAAGCGGGATATGCAATTTAGGCAAAAGATATTGACAATTCAAGACAAGTAACAATTATGCAATTTGTTCTTGTTCCCCCTCAATTTAAGAGTTCCCCCTCAATTTTAGCTTATAAGCAATCAATGAATTAAGAGGTGGTGCATACCCGATATCCCGTTTTCTTCCCCCTTTTGCCATTAGCAAAAAGATAGTAAGGAAAGATGCAAAAAGATGAAATAAACAAGGTTCATTTATTGGAAAAAAAGTTAGAGGGTAGTCGATTATTGATACGGGATAATCGATTTTTATAGGGACATTGCTGCAGATTCGCGGTTTTCTTAAGAATTGCTCTTAGCTCTAGGGTGATACCTGCAAAAAGAAGTTAGACGCCTCCGACGCTCAAGTTAGAAATCATGTAGGAAAGAAAATGCAATGCATGACTTAGATCAAAGTGGAGTCAAGGATCCCGAGTTCACTGAGAATTCGGAAGAAGGACTCTTTCTCTAAAGGCTTGGTAAAGATGTCTGCCAATTGGCTTTTGGTTTCAACAAATTCAATTTCGACATCGCCTTTGAGTACATGATCTCTAATAAAATGATGTCTAATTTCGATGTGTTTTGTTCGCGAATGAAGAACGGGGTTCTTCGTCAAGCATATGGCGCTAGTGTTATCACATCTAAGAGGAATGTGATCAAGACTTAGGCCATAGTCCAAGAGTTGTTGTTTCATCCATAGGATTTGAGCACAGCAACTCCCCGCGGCTACATATTCAGCCTCGGTGGTAGACAACGCAACACTTACTTGTTTCTTACTAAACCAAGAGACAAGAGAGCTACCGAGAAAATGGCAAGTGCCACTTGTGCTCTTGCGGTCCAATTTGCATCCAGCAAAATCGGAATCGGAATATCCAATAAGTTGGCATGAAGAGCCTTTGGGGTACCATAGACCCACATTTGTAGTACCAATGAGATACCTTAATATCCGTTTCACCGCAGTAAGGTGAGACTCCTTCGGACATGACTAATAGCGAGCACATAAACACACGCTAAACATGATGTCCGGACGACTAGCGGTAAGATAAAGAAGAGAGCCAATCATACCTCGATACTTTTTAGTGTCGATTTCCTTACCTTTTTCATCTTTGTCTAGATGATCGGATGTGCTCATGGGAGTAGCCATTTCTTTTGCATTGTTCATCTCAAAGCGTTTTAGTAGTTCTTTGCAATATTTGGCTTGGCATATGAATGTACCTTCTTTCATTTGTTTCACTTGTAACCCCAAAAAGAATGTTAACTCGCCCATCATAGACATTTCAAATTCGCTAGTCATTAGATCGGAAAATTTCTTGCATAAAACATTGTTAGTAGCACCAAATATAATATCGTCTACATATATTTGAACTAATAAAATATCATTGTTTTTATGCTTGACAAAGAGGGTTGTGTCAACTTTTCCCCTAATGAAATCATTTTTCCAAAAGAAATTTACTCAACCTTTCATACCAAGCTCGAGGAGCTTGTTTTAAACCATAAAGAGCCTTTTTGAGTTTGAAAACATGATCGGGATATTTAAAATCTTGAAAGCCGGGGGGTTGTTTGACATAAACTTCTTCTTCAATAAAACCATTTAGAAAAGAACTTTTCACATCCATTTGATATAGAATAAAATTCATTGAAGAGGCGAAAGCAAGTAATAGACGAATAGCTTCTAATCTAGCTACGGGAGCATAGGTTTCCTCATAATCAATACCTTCTTCTTGACTATAGCCTTTTGCCACAAGCCTAGCTTTGTTTCTAGTGATTACACCATTTTCATCTAGTTTATTGCGAAAAACCCATTTCGTACCAATTATAGAATGACCTTCGGGTCTTGGCACCAAATCCCAAACGTTATTGCGTTCGAATTGGTTAAGCTCCTCTTGCATTGCCAAGGTCCAAAATTCATCCCCAATTGCTTCGGAGATGGTTTTAGGTTCAATTTGAGAAACAAAATCAGTAAGTTCTAAAGTGTTTTTGAGGGAGTTTCGGGTACTTACCTTTTCTCCAACATCGCCGATTACCTGTTCGAGAGGATGATCCTTGATCGTTCTCCACTCGTTAGGCGTATTTATTCCTTTTTCTAATTGTGGCGCTTCTTCCGTTGGTTGTTCCCCAATTTCATTTTTGTTTTCCTTTGAAGGTTCTTCTTGGATTTTATCTTTCAAGCTATCCAAGATACCTGCAAGATCAAAACCGGATTTCTTTCTCGCCAAGCGAGTATTATCTTCGGAAAACACAATATGAGGGGATTCCTCCACAATTTGGGTTCTTTTGCTAAAGATCCTATATGCTTTGCTACGTGAGGAATAACCAATGAAAATACCTTCATCCGATTTAGCATCAAACTTACCCAATTGGTCCTTCCCATTATTATGAACAAAACATTTACAACCAAAAACACGTAAATGAGAAATGTTGGGTTTTCTACCCTTATAAAGTTCATATGGGGTTTTCATGAGTATCGGCCGAATTGCTACTCTATTTAAAACATAGCAAGCGGTACTCACGGCGTCCGCCCAAAAATATTTGGGAATCTTAGCTTCGTCGAGCATGGTTCTTGCCATCTCTTCGAGACACCTATTTTTCCTTTCCACCACCCCATTTTGTTGTGGTGTCCGTGGAGCGGAAAAGGTGTGTTCGATTCCGAGTTCGTCACAAAAATCCGCAAAGAGATTGTGATCAAACTCTCCCCCATGATCACTTCTAATCGAAGTGACGGTCGATTCCTTTTCGTTTTGAACACGCTTAAGGAAATACTTGAAATTTTGAAAAGCATCACTTTTATTTGCAAGAAATAGAGTCCAAGTAAATCTAGAAAAGTCATCAACAATTACAAAAACATATTTATTTTTACCAAGACTTTCAATACGAGAGGGACCAAATAAATCCATGTGAAGTAATTGCAAAGGTCTAGACGTTGAAACAATATTCTTGGATTTAAAAGATGCTTTGGTTTGCTTCCCTTTTTGACAAGAATCGCAAATAGAGTCATTTTCAAACTTTAAACTGGGAAGACCAACTACTAAGTTTTGAGAAAGAAGCTTGTTCAAAAGATGCATGTTCATGTGTGCTACTCTACGATGCCATAGCCAAGAGTTATCCTCTTTGCTTACTAAACAATCAACATATTCGGGTGAGGAGTTTGCAAGATCAACCATATAGATATTATCAATTCTAAAACCACGAAGTATGATCTTGAAATCACTACGTCTAAATACAAGACATTCATCCGAATCAAATAGAGCAAGATTTCCTTTGTCACATAATTGGCTTATGCTCAAGAGATTATGCTTCAAACCTTTCACAAGTAGTATATGTTTAATAGAGGAGTTTTCGTCCTTACCGACCGAACCAATGCCGATGATTTTTCCTTTATTGTTATGACACTTCCTCCTTCTTTGTGCTCTAGTTGAAGGAATTTGGATTCATCTCCCATCATGTGTTTGGAGCATCCACTATCAAGGTACCATAGTACACTTGATCCCTTCAAGCACACCTACAAAACAAATTAATGTTCTTTAGATACCCATGCCATCTTGGGTCCTTGAGGGTTAGGCATGTTATAATGATGCAATTGATTTATATGTCTATGACGAGTAAAGCAAGCGGGAGCAATATGACCAATACGTCTACAATAATGACAAGTCACGTTGGGATTATGCATTTTTCTAGGTACATAGTAACTAGACGAATGAAGGTTGCTTACTCTACTTTGAACACCATTGTTTCTCCTATTATGAGCTCTAGGAGGTTCACAAGTTTGTCTAAAATATGCATCATTTCTAGAATATCTATTTCTAGGTGGAGGGTCATTTCTTGGTCTTCTAAATTGTTCAAGGTTTGGCCTAAAATATGCATCATTTCTAGGTCTTCTAGCATTTTCACTATTTGGTCTAACATGCAAGTTATTTCTAGGATTTCTACTTCTAGGATAAGCATTTTGGTTATTAGTCCTAGGTTGAGCTCTGGGTTGTTGTGGTTTAGCACAAACCTTTTCTTCATTCTTGAATCCTATTCCATGTTTAGTTGATTTTAGATTAACAAGCACATCATTCAAGTTTTTATGCGAAGAATTAAACTTATCTAATGTGCCTTTAAGTCTAGCTACTTCATTCTTAAGAAGCACACAAGAAGAACAGTTTCTAGTAGGACCTTCAGGTTTATCAGCACTTCTTTTTCCATAAAACTTGTTTTCCTCTTTTAGCTTCTCATTTTCGAAAACCAGTTTTTCTAATTCTTTTTCTTTTAATGAAAGCTGTGTTTGAAAATCTTTTTCTTTTAGAGAAGCGCTTTCTTTAACACTTTTGACAGTTTTTGAAGCTTTGATAAATTCAGCATATAGTTCATCAAAAGCATTTCTCATTTCATCAAGAGTAAAGAAATTTTGAGAAGAGATTTGACTTACCTCGTCTTTGCCGTCTTCTTGAGCCATGAGACATAAATTTGCTGCTTCATCGTCTTCTTCTTCGCTTGCTTCATCTCCGGAATCTCCTCCCCAAGAGATGTATGCACGTTGCTTTTTGAAGGGTTTCTTCTCCTTTTTGATGTTAGGGCAATTTGATTTTATGTGCCCGGTTTCTCCGCATTCATAGCATTTTAGTTGATCGCCTTGCTTTTTGTTCTTGCGTTCATACTCTTTGCGCATGAATTTTTGAAACCTTTTGATAACGAGTCCAAACTCGTTGTCACCTTCCTCATCAATTTGTGGTTGGCTAGCCTTTAGAGCAATCCTTTGCCTTCTTTGATCATCAACAAACGGGTTAAGTATAGTTGATTCATAGGTTTTGAGATTACCTCTTAATGCGTCAATTGTGACATTTGTGATGCCAATGGATTCTTGGATTGCATCGGCCTTTGATCGCCATGCCGGAGTGAGACTTCTGAGGATCTTCCGGACAAGTTCTCTATCCGTAAACGTCTTTTTGAGGGCGTGTAGATCATTCACGATCATTGAGAATCGCTCAAACATTTCGTCTACTTTCTCTCCTTCCTTCATGTGGAATAGTTCATAAGAGTGAGTTAGGAAATCAATTTTAGCTTCTCGTACCTGGTCGGTTCCTTCGTATGTCACTTCAAGCTTATCCCACATTTCTTTTGCTGTTTTGCAACATGATATCTTCCTGTAGTCGTTAGCATTAACAGCACAATATAATAAATTTATAGCTTTGGCATTATTTTGATCCTTACGAATATCCTCCGCGGTATATTCCTCTTCGGTCTTTGGAACCCATTCGTCTTCCACCTTCTTGGTTGGAATTTGGTTTCCATTGGTGAATACTTTCCACAAATGAAAGCTATTTGATTGCACAAAGATTTGCATCCTCTCCTTCCAGTATGAGTAGTTTGTGCCGTTGAATAGAGGAGGTCGCGTAGAGCATTGTCCTTCTTCAATTCCTGCAAAAGAGTCAAGAGTAGAAGCCATGGATGGTTCTCTCAAACGGTTATGTTTTCAGAGAGTTGGGCTCTGATACCAATTGTTAGAAACTACGCTTTACGCTAGAGGGGGGGTGAATAGCGTATTAATAGAATTTAGCGTTTTCTTGCGGAATTTAAACTTTGCAGGGAGTAAAATAAATGCAGAAAAATAAACTTACACAAAGATGTATACTGGTTGGCCACCAACGTGGTTAGTCCAGTCCCCGAGAGACTCTCTCGAGATTTTTCACTATCTTGTTAAGCTTAAGGGTGCTCAACAAACCGTTACACACTTGAGGACACAAGCCTCAAACAGTTGCTCGGAGATCGCAATCTCAAAGACTTCACCCAAGGAAACGCAAGTTCCTTGAAACAAGAGAATCGCAATTCTCTTACAAGTATATCAAATACTTGGACACTCACTTAACTAAAGTACTCCTTATTGAGTAGATATGAGTAAAAGAATATGTTCAAGATCACAACAACTTTAAGCAATAATATGGCTCTCAAAAGCTTTATGAAATGAGTAGAAAATGAAGAACAATTGAATGAAAGCTTATAGCAATGTAATGATCAGTTTGTGTATGTTGTTGTTGTTAAAACACTGAAATGAAGCTGTATTTATAGTTGAAAAACTTGGCATTACCGTTGCCTAATTGCCAATTAAGAGTTGCTGATTTTACTCACTGACAATCGATTGTCAAACCCCAACAATCGATTGTCTGCTAGTCAGATCAAAATTCAATCCCAGATTTTACGCTTGATAATCGATTACTTACAATCCATAATCGATTACTGGCAACGTTCAAGAAATCCTTTCCAGATTTTACCACAAACAATCGATTGTCCAGAATAAACAATCGATTACTCAGCAACGTTCAAAAAATCTTTTCCGGATTTTAATCAAAACAATCGATTATACAGAATCAATAATCGATTACCTGACGGTATTTGAAAACTTTACGACAACGGTCAGCTTCACAATCGATTGCACAAAGTCAACAATCGATTACTTATCAGTTTTTGAAAAACATTTTAGACACTGTCTCTTTGACAATCGATTGTCCAATGTAACAATCGATTATTTGTTATTTTCTGAAAATCATAAAACTTACTGTCTCAGTGATAATCGATTATCTAAAGACATAATCGATGACTTAATTAAATTTAAAATCACTGGAAGACATCAACTCAACACAATCGATCACCATTAGTTCATAATCGATTATTTTGAGTATTGAAAAACTTTACCTCAACAACAATCGATTGTCATTTATTCACAATCGATTATCATGCAGATTTGGAAAAACCTGATGTTCACTGTCTTACTCACAATCGATTACCATTAATTCACAATCGATTGTCATGCAGTCTTGGCTCAGAAACAATCGATTATCATAAGTACATAATCGATTATTTTAGCCTAGATTTTTGAGGCATGTTTAGAAAACATTTTGTCTAATGTAAATATGCATGATTTAAAATCTTTTTGACACAGAATTAAATATGCATGATTTTGGAAAATAATTTTATGAGAGAGGCCATACTATGAGTCAAGTTATAGGATCGAGATTACAATTTAGAACAACTCAATAACAATTAAAAGCTATATCTTGAACTTCAATCTTATTCGCAACCATTGTGCGCTTGTACTTGAGTTCCGTCATATATCAATTTTTGCTTCGTTTGTCATTCATCAAAACCTACAAAAGAGTACACGTTTAGTATATTGCATTGAGAACGTGTTTCTAACAAAAGTGACTTGGGATACCAAAAGCCGAACCTATCCCAAGTGGAGACTCTGAAATAAATAAACAATCCCATTTCGAATAATGTCACTTTAAATGAAAAAAATCCCTTATTCATTTATCCTTCGGCATAGGTGCTGAGGAACCAATCCAGAATCTCTTGTTCAGGGTTCAAGAATTCGGACATAGAATAACTGTTATATTTGGCTCTACCTGATTTTCCTAGATATTTCATGCCTAATGTGCTAAATGCTCTACCGCTTTGATATTTGGTGAAATGTCAATAAATTGCTACAAAACCCTTCATTTCTCTGAGTCTTCTAAATCATTGAGAAGGGTTCCCATCGTGTGACTTCTCTTCTTTTTCAGTTTTATCCCAATTTAGAACGAGGTTCGGACAAGCTGCTAAGTCGGCAGAGCTTCTGTATCCCCGCTACGCTTCCCCTCTTGGCTCGAGTTGTCCACTCTGGTAAGCCATATCTAGAACAATAAAACTAGGTTTTTAAATCTTGTATAACAAAGCCTCATGCTGGATCCCAAGTAGGAACGTTGTTTGCATCATGTGAATTTGACTTAGGGGACTCAACACAGGGGTTGTGTCCGTCTAGGACGGGTGACCTGAAATGAAAAGACCTTCATGATGCATCCTACGTGCTACTTGTGCATTTATTTGCTTGCCATTGCATGTTGACCGGCTTATAAATAACAGGAGAGTGTTGGAAGAAAACCGCAGTGTTAATAGGTAACTCATTTGAAAAACCAAATAGTACCGAAACTCTGCCAGATTTTTGAAAAAAAAACGACAAAAGGAGTTTTTTCTTGCAAAAAAAAAAGAATAGAATTTTTTTTGGTTTTGACATATTTGCCCGAACTATGCCAATTTGATTCCCACCGGATATGGGATACGTAGGAAACCCTCATCGGGTCCAACTCCCGTTTTGCAAAAATAGGCAAAAGAAAATAGCAAACTAAATATTTAATTTTTTGTCACAAATGAGGAGGTGATGCCATTTTTGCCTCATCTAAGCCGAATGTCCCTAAAAATACGCCGGAAGGATGTTTTGCAAGAACAGCCACCTTGGGTAATTTTCAACAGTTAGCAGGCACAACCTTAAAATCTTCCCCGAAATGATAAAAAGGCCGTATCTGCAAAGCCGAAGTCTTGTTATTGAAATGGAAATTTGAGAAATTTTTCAAAAAAAGTGATATTTTGGTTTTCTTCAGGGTCATAATAAGTTCTTAAATCACCCTTAATAAATGTGCAGGATGAGCACAGATGAAATTGAACCCTTCACAACCCTTAAAGAGATCCCCTTAAAGACCCATATGTGGTGGAATGCCTTATGAATGGGCAACAAAGAACTAGTGACAAGAGTTTTGGGAGGCCTCGTCGATTTATTTAAAGTCAAGCCAAGTTTGGACATAGTTGAGGCTTTGATACCTCTCTGGGACCCCACACGCAATGTATTTTGTTTCTCTGTCTTTGAGCTCATGCCTACACAGGAGGAGTCGCAGGTTACGCAAGCCTCAATGGAAATCATAGAAGCCAATATATCCGTTGGTACTATGGCCGGTAACTCCCCACAGGTTCCTAGACTTATTAAGCATTAGTCATGATGTTCGGGACGGAAATATATCGGAAGGGTATTGTACACTTCATTTCTTGTATCATCGATATGGCAACCCACGAGGTTTTGAAGAGCCGAACACTGGTCTAACCCATGCTGGAAATATAGATAGGTGGGAGGCAAGGCGGGGCTTAGTTTACATGGTAACTTTCATGGGAGTTGTAGCCTGTCCCCGAAGAGATTGTCATATATAGATCAGACTTGTATTAATGATGGATGTCGCAATCAAAAAGCCAACAGTACCGTGGTTCCGCTAATCATGTCTGAAATCTATCGAGCCTTGACGATATGCCGAGAAGGGGGAGATTCTCCCAAGGTTACAATTTGTTGCTACAACTATGGATACAAGAGCATCTCAATCACAGGACTGGGTACATGGACTATTATTTGACCGGGTGGAGCTGTATTGAAGAATTTAAAACCCAGGTAACAAGTATTGAATTCCCTGAGGGAACCGAGGCTTGCTATCATGTTTGAGATCTTTGACCGTTGACAAAACTGAGTGAGCTTTCGGATGGCTTCCCATTACTGAGGCAGTATATACATCACCTGGAGTACCTTATATTCTCTTGATGGGCATCCAGAGCATCCAACCTTGTGCTCCTTACAGGGATTTGCGCCAATTGGGAAGATTTCAAGCCGACCACGGTGATGAAGATATGAGTAAACAAGTCATCGAACTAGGCCAAAAAGCTATATTCCCAGAAGGAAAGATTCGCAAAATATGGAATGAGTGTAGGTTTCTTGAGCTAAGACCATAGTGCGAGATCAGGCGAGGGGCGAAGTAGACTCTAAGTATATGGCTTGGTTCGGCGAAATGTTCCAGATTCCTCAAAGGCCCGTAATGAGGCCACATGTCCAACAATTCTCTAATGGGTCCTAGGTGCAATCGGATTGGTTAGCCAAAGAGAGTGAATACAAGATCATAGTAGGAGAGTTGGAAAAGTAGGTTCGGGACTCCAGTTTGAAATACTTGCAAGCCGCAACTGATGAAGGTGAAAATAAGAAACTGATCCAAGAAAAAGAGGCTTTCAGGGCTTAAATCCGACAAATAGTTGCTAGCAACTAAGAAATAAGCCGGGCCGATGAAAGGTTGATAAGCAGATTGAAAAGACAAGTCTTATAGTGCTAGGAAGACTTGGAAAAATCCAAAGAGAATATAGCAAAAATCCATGCGCAGTGCAAAGAAAGCAGAAGAATGGGCCCAATTTGTGTGACAAATGAAGAGAAATTATGAAGGGAATATTACTAATCTCAGAAGAAAAGTGACTACCCTTGAGGACAAGGCAACTAAGAAAGCCAAAGAGTTCAAAGCTGATAGGGAACATTGCTATGACTTGATGGCCCAAATGGAGGAGGAACTACAACAGTTACAAAATCAACACTTTCGTGACTTTTAAGTTTTGGAAGCCAATGCCTAACGGATAGGGCGGTTGCTTCGAGAAAAGGGTAGAATTAGATAGAGGGTCCTGACCATTGCTCTCTACATTACTAGGAAATGCCAAGCATGCGACAACATGACTCGCACCACCTTTTTTTGTAGCAATGATGACGTTTATTAAATAGATAATGAGTGACTTGGACAGACTTCAAAGGGATCTTGCATATAGGCTCGCGGCGATACCGAACGATGTCCCACAGGCACCAAGAACTTTAATGTATTCCTAATTTTTTTGAGTCTGTATTTTCTTTTCCACTAGAGTCTGTCAGTTGCTTGGGTATGTATTTCCTTTCTTCTAGAGTTTGTCAAGTTATTCGAGTCTGTATTTTCTTTTGAAATAGGATAATTGATTTTGGAGTCTGTATTTCTTCTGTTCATCATATCTTGTTTGATGTTTTAATCTGTCAGCTTTGAGTCTTTGTAATCAAAGTATTTGCTATCTATGAAAATCGAAAATCTCAAAACATTTTTCTTCTATTCACATTTGTTTTTCATGAACTATGCTCGGTCTGATTCATGCAGGTTCATGATACGTAGGCAATATCCATAGTATTCGACTGTAACCCTAGAGAAAAGAGAAAAGATAGGAAAAAAATAAGAAAGGAAAGTGAAAGAAAGAGAAAACGAAGATTGGGAGAGAGAGATGGTTGAAAAATCAAAGGCAAGAATGAAAGAAAAGAAACGAGAGTTAAGATCAAATGTATGAGGAAAGTCGGGATGAAGCATGCAACGGTGCAAATCATGTAGAAATCCATTTAACTATATAGGTGCATCACACCCCTACGTGCGGTTACCTATCTGTTATTTGTCTCAAACTAATTGTTTGCTGATGTCAGTTCCAGTCTAGGTTTGATAGAAATGGTGGTTGGTTCTTGGTACAATGTCTTCATATCCCTACTTCACCAGATCAAAGGATAGCACAGAAATGTGTTCATAAGTCACCTTGCCAGCAATTCCTATCATGGACGAAAGCCCAACCTCGGGCATCCCGGCATAAAATCAGCAACTGTCTAGGTAAACCGGGTATTGCGTCTCCGCATAATGGAGATATTGGATGCTTTGTCAAATGGAAAACACACGGCTAGTGCAAATCTCGGATTTCCCGAGCTTTTCCAAGAATGATGGGAACTTCTACTGTCCCAATCAGTCATCCCAGCATCTTACTAGGACACCTAACTATCTCAGTGCATTTTGTGGGAGAACCTTCGGAGGTTCACCCCCAGATGGCTATATCCAATGCAATCCCAAACATCTTCACTGCTCCACCATGTACAGCTATAACACAGCCCGCATTGCCAAGGGCTTCATTTGATCCTTCAACTTTAACATTCCAAACACTCACTCCCCAAATGGAGCCTCTTTTGTATCCCACCTATGCTTATTCGCAGCCACATCCAGTTGAGCTCACAACGGGACATGAAAAGACTACAAAAACTCAAAAATAGGATGAAATGGCATAGAAGATGAGAAGCCTGGAGGAAAGCCTCAAAAACATGCAGGGGTAAGACAGAAAAGCATGTCATACACTGATTTATGGATGTTCCGTCATGTGCATTTTCTTGTGGGATTCAAAACTCCGATGTTCGAAAAGTACGATACGCATGGTGACCCTATTGCCCATATTAAGAGATACTGTAATCAATTGTCCAGAGCTGGAGGAAAAGAAGAATTACTTATGGCTTACATAGGGGAAAGCTTGGTGGGCATCGCCTCCAAATGGTATATGGATCAAGATATTTCTCGGTGGCACATCTGGATGATCTTGCAAGAGACTTCGTTCGAAAGTTCCAATACAATGTCGATATTACTCCAGACTAGAACTCTTTGGCAAATCTATTCAAGAACCCATCAAAATATTTTCGCGAGTATGCGATCAAATGGCGGGAACAGGAATCAAGGTTAAAAACTCCAATGGATGAAGTGAAATGGTCAATGTATTTCTTTAGGCTCAGGAGGGTGATTATTTCCAAAATATGATTTCATCAATGGGAAAACCATTCACAGAGGCCATTAATATTGTGAGATTGTAGAGAATGGACTAAAAAAAGGCAGAGTATTGAACCAATAGGCTATTATAGAAACCTCCCAAGCCATAAGGGGGGTCTGGAGGAATAGCCAAAAATACGAAGAAAGAAGAAATAGCCATGGCTGCTTCAGATACAAAGCGACACCGTGCTCCTAGACCCATGTTCTCAAATAGATTCCCCCAACATTATTACCCTCATCAAGATACGACATATGCTTCTCAATCGTATGCGATTATGAATGCCCAACCCTTTGTATGACCACAACAGCATAGCAATAAAAACCAAGTCCCATATCTAAGAAACCAACATTCTCCACAAAATCACTATAATCCCTGTCATTTATAGAATAATCCTCCCCCTCGTGAGCCACCCATGAGGCAAACTTTTACTCCAATTGGTGAGTCTTACTCCAATCTATTTCCAAAACTTGTCTAAATAGATTTGTTGCAACCAGTTCCCCAAACAAGACAAAACCCATCATCGCCCACCTATAGAGTCAGTGTGAGATGTGCCTATCATTCAGGAGCTGAAGGGCACGATACAGATAATTTCTGGACCCTAAAAATAGCGGTGGAAACTTGATAGAGCAAGGAAAAATAGTTCTAAGGGATGAGGATGTCCCAAACGTAACTAATAATCTATTGCCAGCCACAACAATGGGCCAGTGACTGGGATGATTTGTGAAGATAAAGAATTTGATCTGGCACTAAATGCCATAATTTCCATCACAGATGCAGAGAAAAAGCCAAAGCATCCCCAAAGCAAGATAAAGAGGAAAAGAAGAACAAAAGTCACCAAGACAAAACTAGAAAAGAAAGTTAGAATAAGCACAGAGGTGATGCCTCCAAAGATGGGGTTCTCTATGTCCCACGAGGCCGAAAAGAGAAGTAGCAGACTTTGAGCCCTCCAAATAGGCTTGAACTGAAGAAGGCAACCAAAATGTACATACCCGAAGGGCTTATGTGGTACGGGGGACAATTAAGCCATCGAGGCCGAACGAGCTGTTGGTTATTGGACGAGTAAAATAGCAGTCCATGATAGATCCTACTGCTGTACCGTGGAATTATCATAAAACAATGGTTACGTGCAAAGGCAAAGAGATCTTAGGAGACCCTCAAGAAAACCATCTCGTTGAGAAGTACTCCAACATAGAAGAAGTAAAAAATGCCACTAGAAAGCGTTTCCCGTCCAAGAAACCTATAAGTCTAGAGGAGGCAGAAGCTTTCTTACAGAAAATGAAGATGGCAGACTATGAAGTGGTTGATCAACTGTGAAAATGTCCAAAACAAGTGTCCTTGCTGTCATTGCTGATGAAGTCTCCTGAACTCCAAAAGGTTTTAATGAAGACCCTGAATGAAGCCTATGTACCAGCTGAAACGTCGATTTAACAGTTAGAAAGAATAGCAGAAAAATTATTTACCATGAATCAAATTTCAATCAGCAAAAATGACTTGCCCCCGGAAGGGGCTTCTCAAAACAAAGCGTTTCATTTAACAGCCAAATGTGACGGATATTTTGTGAAGAGGGTCATGGTAGACGGAGGCTCGAGGGTAGACATTTGCCCACTCTCTACACTCCAGCGAATAGAAATTGGGCCTAGAAGGATTCATCCCAACAATGTCTATGTGTGAGCTTTCGATGGTATTAAGAGGGATACAGTTTCGGAAATCGATTTGATTTTGACCATTGGCCTGGTGGGCTTTGAGGTAACCTTCCAAGTGCTGGACATGGACACATCTTATAACTACCTTCTGGGGAGGCCATGGATCCATGCAGCAGGAGCTATACCCTCTACTCTCCATCAAAATGTGAAATTTGAGCATGAAGATCAAGAAATCGTAGTCCACGAAGAGGATGAACAATCGATCTATTGGGACCTGTCTTTCCCATGTCTTGAAATGAGGGAAAGGAGTGAACACATAGTGTATCAGGCTTTCGAGGTTGTGGTAGCCAATTAGTATGAAGAGGGAATAACCTGCCCCCAACGCTTCCTTTCCAATGCATCCATTATGGCAGCCAAATAGCAGATACAACATGGACATAAGCCAGGAAAAAGGTTGGGAAAGTCTCTGCAAGGGATGGCCAAGCCAATTGCCTTGCCTACCGGTGAGAAATTATTCAGGTTAGGTTTTAACCTAACACCAGATGATAGGAAATGGGCAAAAGACAGACAACGTAAGGGATGAGTCTTTCCTCAACCATTGCCACGTTTGCATGAAACCTCTCTCAAATTGAAGTACCGTGAAGAAGAGGAGGAGGAGGCCTTCACGACTGAAGAAATTGAAGAAATACGTGGGGCGATGAGAGAGATGCTATACGAATCCCCCGCGGTTCAGCTAGGAGAGGGCACAAGCACCGCTGAGGTGATATACATGGGACCAAGCGCTAAGCTCCAAAATTGGAAGGCTACGTTGTTTCCAATCAGGCAGGAGTCCCTGGTAGACTTGCCCTGCTACTTTTTTCTGCATCCCAAGTTATTCCAGGATCTAACTATGATGTTTTTCTCTAGTTTCTTTTTTTTGAACTTCCACATGTAAACCCTGTTATCTTAAAATTCGAAGAAATGAAAATATTATTTTATCGTTTATTCTTCTTTATTCCTTCTAATTTTGCTAGTTTTCTCTTTCATTTCTTTCTTTCAGTTCTAATAATGTGGCTATAAATAACGTGACATGCTTACGGAATTCATGCCTAGATCCAAACATGTTGTCTAATTGTGAAATAATGAACTAAGAACTATAATATGATGAAGAAAAGGCATTTAGGGAAATCAATCGAAAATTAGAACAATTTGAGAATAAACCTAAGCCAAACTTGAACGATGTCGAGCCGGTTAAAATGGTAACCTCTGAAGAAATCTAGGAAACAAAGATAAGCATCCACGCATACAAGAAAACCTGAGATTCCATAATCCAACTCCTGTTTGAGTTTAAAGATGTGTTTGACTGGTCGTATGACAACATGCCTGGATTAAGCGTTGATCTGGTAGTGCACAAATTGCCAACTTATCCTCGGTGCTCCTCGATCCAACAAAAATTGAGAAAATTCAAAACTAATATCAGTGATTAAATCAAAGAAGAGATCTCAAAACAGTTGGGAGTATGAGTAATCCACGTGGTCCGGTACACCGCATGGCTAGCCAACACAGTTACAGTTCCGAAGAAGGATGGAAAAACCTGAGTATGCATGGACTACAGAGATTTGAACAAAGAAAGCTCAAAAGACATTTTCCCATTGCCCAATATCCACATCCTTGTTGATAACTGCGCCAAACCTCAGTACAATCTTTTTTGAACTGCTATGCAAAATATCACCAGATGTTAATGGATGAAGAGGATGCAGAGAAAAATGACTTTACCACACCTTGGGGAACCTATTGCTACAGGGTCATGCCTTTCAGACTGAAGAACGTTGGGGCAACCAATATGAGATCTATGACTACCATCTTTCATAGTATGATGCATCAGGATATAGAGGTGTACATGGAAACGTGGTCATCACGTCCAAATCTCAACATGATCTTGTGCGAGATCTAAGGAAGTTCTTCGAATGGCTGCGTATTTGAAATTAAAACCAGCCAAATGTGCGTGTGGGGTCCCGTCAGGCAAACTTCTGGATTCATAGTTAGTCGGAGGGGTATTGAGTTAGATCCGACTAAGATAAAGTCTATTCAAGATTTACCTCCTCCGAAGACCAAAAAGGATGTAATGAGCTTTTTGGGAAGATTAAATTATATTAGTTGATTCATCGCTCAGCTGACTTCCACATGTGAGCCCATATTCAAATTACTAAAGAAAGATGCAGCGGTCAAATGGACGGATGAGTGTTAAAAGGCTTTCGATAAGAAAGACTACTTGTCAAACTCACCAAAACCAGGGAGACCATTATTTCTATAACTGATCATCTTGGAAAGTTCATTCGGTTGCATTCTAGGGAAACACGACATCACTGGAAAGAAAGAGCAAGCCATATACTACCTAAGTAAGAAATTCACCACCTGTGAGGCCAAGTACAATTTTTTGGAAAGAACTTGCTGCGCTCTAACATGGGTTGCTCACAAATTGAGGCATTACCTGCAGGCCTACTCCACCTACCTCATAGCCAGGATGGATCCTCTAAAGTACATATTTCAAAAGCCAATGCCCACATGGAGGGTAGAAAAATGGCACATCTTGCTTTTCGAGTATTATATAGTCTATGTCACTCATACATCAATGAAGGCCCAGCCCTTAGCGGACCTTTTAGCCAAAAACCCAGTTTATGATGAGTACCAACCCCTTACCTTTTATTTCCCAAACGAAGAGGTGAACTCGGTGGAAGAAATATTTGAAGATACCGCTGCCTGGAAATTGTTCTATGATGGAGCACTCAACTCAAAAGGTGTGGGGAATTGGCACAATTTTAATTTCACCCACTAGTCAGCACTATCCAGCCACCGCTCGACTTCGGGTCTTCTGCACGAACAATACAACTGAGTACGAAGCTTGCATCATGGGTATGAGCATGGCGTTGACCGAAATGTCGAAGAATTGTTAATCATGGGAGATTTAGATTTAATCATCCGGCAAGCCAAAGGAGAATGGGAAACTTGAGATGTAAAACTCATTCTTTATCGGCAACATATGGAAGATCTTAGTAGACGGTTCAAGACAATAGAGTTCAGGTACATCCCTCGCTATCACAATGAGCTAGCTGACGCACTTGCCACTTTGGCCTCGATGTTGTCCTACCCAGGAAATGCCAACATCGATTCCTTGGAAATCCAAATTAGGGAAAGGCATGGGTACTGTAATGCAGCTGAGTCAGAACCAATCATCCAGCCATTTTACCATGATATCAAGATGTTTCAGAAAAACCAAGAATATCCCGAGCAAGCCACTAGGGACCAAAAGAGAACTATGAGATGGAAAGCAGGTGGTTTCTTATTAAGAGGATATGTTTTGAATAAAAGGACCCAAGGCCTTAATTTATTAAGATGCGTGGACGCCGAAGAGGCTGAACGGATCATGCATGAAGTACACACACGAGTTTGCGGACGACACATGAATAGGTATGTTTTTGCAATGAAAATCATCCAAGCGGACTATGATTGGATCACCATGGAAAGGGATTGTTTTAGCTTTGTCCGAAAATGTTATGAGTGTCAGGTGCACGGTGATTTGATTCATGCTCCTTCCACAGAACTACATCCCATGTCAGAACCTTGGCCATTCGTACCTTGGGGCATGGATGTCATTAGGCCGATAGAGCCAAAAGCCTCAAATGGGGACAGATTCATACTGATTGCCATTGATTACTTCATAAAATTGGTTGAAGTCATCACACTTGAATTGGTTACCCAGAAAGCCATGGTGGATTTTGTGCATTCCTATCTAATTTGCTGTTTTGGCATCCCGGCAACTATCATCACGGACAACGCTGCAAATTTGTAAAGCCAAATGATGGGACAGATATGCGAACAATTTAAAATAATGAATCGGAACTCTACACCCTACCGGCCCAAAGCCAATGGTGCCGTCGAAGCAGCAAACAAAAATATCAAGAAAATTATGAGAAAGATAATTCAAAGCTCCAGGCAATGGCATGAGAAGCTACCTTTCGCATTATTGGGGTATCACACAACAGTGCGCACATTAATCAGAGAAACTCCCTATCTTTTGGTCTACAGAGCTGAGGCAGTAATACGTGCAGAGACGGAAATCCCGTCTCTCCGAATTATAGTTGAAGCTGATATTGAAGACACTGAGTAGGTCAGGACTCGTCTAGAACAATTGGCTTTAATTGATGAAAAATGAATGGTTGCGGTCTGCCACAGGAAGTTGTACCAACAAAGAATGGCCCGTACTTATAACAAGGAAGTATGCCCCAGGAATTTTGATGTGGGACAACTTGTATTAAGGCACATTCTTCCTCACCATCAGGAAGGAAAAGGAAAATTTGCTCCTAATTGTAAAGGCCCCTACATCATCAGAAAGATATTTCAAAAAGGAGCATTGTATATGGGCGACATCGAAGGGGATGATCCTGAAGTAGCAGTGAACGCAGACGCAGTAAAAATGTACTATGTATAGGCTCCCTATAGTAATGATTCACTCTATTTGAGATGACGAAGACTTTCATTTCCGCTACCCAAACACTATCAACCCCTGGGTAAACCCATTTGAGCTGGTTTCTTTTATTTGACCACTCTCTTTGGAACATGGAAATGTTATTAAAAAAAAAAGAAGAAAAAAAAAAGAATGAAAAAAAGAAAGAAAAAAAATGAAAAAATGAGAATAAAAATAAAAATAGTTAGGAAACACTCCTGAACTATGTCTGACTTGATTTCGAAAGAATACATAGGTAGCCTCTTTCTGGGGTTCAGTCACAATAAAATAAAAATCCAAAGTCCCCCAAAAACTAAAACGGGGGCAGATGATTTATTAGCTTAGCCATGAGCCCACCAAAATGGTTCCAAATTCAGTCCAAAATGATTTTTACCTAAAAAAACTGTCCAAGTACTTCCGATCAATTGGTGAAGGTGTGGGAGCTTGAAAACATCATCGTTGGAATCTGATGTAGTCTAAATTGAGAGAAATAAAATAAGAGAGTCTTATTGGTGAAAACCTACGGGTACCATAAGGCTATGGTGAGTAGAGAAATTGAAAATGAGAGAGTCCATTTGGTGAAAACTTTTAAAGAGTTCCTTGGGGAGACGGTGTGAAGAGGTCGACTGGGATAACCTGCAAAGGGAACCGTCGCCGAAAAGAGGACATTTCCCATCACTAAAAGAGTTCTGCCAAGGTTCCCTGGTTTTGAAATGAGGGTCAATGAGCTTGCGAGAGGTTTATGAAGATTATGCGGGTCGGGAATACAGTCTGATAAGCTTGTCACGTCCATTGGAATCTTGCATGCATTCCCCATATAAGTCCTTCTTTTTCCTCGAAAGGGATGCTTCTATTTTAATTCAGCCTCTTGCTCTGTATTTACGTTTTCCTTAAATGTCGTTTGGTCTAACTCTTATTCTGAAACTATTACAAAGAAAAGGTAGCAGGAATGGTTAACAGGTCCCTGCCGAGTAAGAGCTAAAGAAAGGTACCCAGCCTCAGCGAGTGCATAAAGCCAATCCCGAATGGCCATGATAGTTGATGCTTTGAAAGAAAGGATATGGAAAGGAAAGAATGTCCAAAGATAAAGGTCCTAAGACATGAATAAAGTGAAAAGCTAGAGGCCTACACAGGCAAGTTGCCATGAAATCCAAAGGTTGAGGCCCTTTACTCGAACGAAAGGATGATCTTAAAAACAAACAAGCTGCAGAGGCTCTCAACAAAATTTTGGCTGGATCAAGCAATCAAGGCAACAAGACCAACCACTTCTTCAAACTAACAATTTTTCGTTGTTGAAAATAAGGACAGGTGCAATACAAGCAGTCGTACGAAAGGCAAGTGCTGTCAAAAGAAAGATGCGCAAATGCTGAAATCACCTCGCCACAAATAATCAATGCGAAAAGGAAGTTTCCTCCAAGTTCTTTCCAACATCTTACTGAAATAAAAGGGAGAAAGAAGATAAAAAAGGAGGAAAAAACCCAAAAGAGGATAGTTTATACTTCCAAATACCAATATTTAGCCAACATTAGGGCTCCAATCCCTTAGTTGAGCATTTTTCCCTTTAGCCAACATTCGAGCTCCAATCCCTAAGTTGAGCGTTTTCCTTAGCAAACATTAGGGCTCCAATCCCTGAGTTGAGCATTTATCCTTAGCCAACAATAGGGCTCCAATCCCTGTGTTGAGCATTTTTCCTTAGCCAACATTAAGGCCCCGATCCCTTAGTTAGGCATTTTTCCTTAGACAACATTTAACTCCAATCCCTGACTTGAGCGTTTTTCCTTAGCCAACATTTGGGCTCCAATCCCTGAGTTGAACATTTTTCCTTAGCTAACTCTGGGGCTCCAATCCATGCGTTGAGAGTTTTTCCTTTAGACAACATTAGGGAACCAATCTCTGAGTTGAACATTTTTCCTTAGCCAACACTAGGGCTCCAATCCCCAATCTGAGCATTTTTCCTTAGCCAAACATTAGGGCTCAAATCCCTGCTTTGAGCGTTTTTTTAACCAACATTAGGGCTCCAATCCCCGAGTTTGGCGATTCCTCATTAGCAAACATTAGGGCACCAATCCCTGAGTTAAGCACTTTTCCCTTTAAAACCCATTAGGGCTCCAATACCTGAATTGAGAGTTTTTCCTTAGCCAACATGATGGATCTAATACCTGAGTTCAGAGTTTTTCTCAGCCAACATTTGGTCTCTAATCCCTAAGTTGATCTTTATTCCTTAGCCAACATTAGTGCTCTAATCCCTGAGTTGAGCGTTTTTCCTTTAGCCAACATTAGGGCTCCAATCCTTTTGTTGAGCTTTTTCCATTAGCCAACATTAGGTCTTTAATCCTTGAGTTGACCATTTTTCTGTAGCCAAAAAATAGGGCTCCAATCTTTGAATTGAGCGTTTTTCTTATGCCAATATTAGGCTCCAATTCCTGACTTGAGCATTTCCTCCTTAGCCATTAGGGCTCCAATCCCTAAGTTGAGCCCTTTTCCTTTTAACAATCGTTGGGGATCCAATCCCTAAGTTTATCTTTTTATCTTAGACAACATTAGGTCTCCAATCCATGAGTTGAGCATTTTTCCGTTAAGCCAACATTAGGTCTCCAACCCCTGAGTGTAGCTTTTTCCTTAGCTGACATTACGGCTCCAACCCCTAAGTTGATTATTTTTTCCTTAGCCAACATTAGGGCTCCAATCCCTGAGTTGAGTGCTTTTCCCTTTAGCCAACATTGGGGCCCCAATCCTTGAGTTGAGCATTTTTCCTTAGCCACCATTTGGGCTGCAATCCCTGATTGGAGCATCTTTCCATTTAGCTAACATTAGGGCTTCAATACATGAGTTTAGCGTTTCTCCTTCAGCCAATATTAGGGCTCCAATCCCTGAGTTGAGCATTTTTAGTTTGGCCAATATTAGGTCTCCAATACCTGAGTCGACATTTCAGGATAGGAGATTGCCCCAATTTATCCTATCATATACTAATATAGCTCTTGAGAATGAAAAGCAAAGAAAAATAAAAAGTTCAGATTTTGCAAAATTGGGGATGAAAATTTCGTTTGTTTTTTTATTTTTGAGCAGTTTTGACCTCAATGCACAGGTTCTGAGATAACTGAAATGATAAGTCTCAATTCGGAATAGCGGAAAGAAGAAAAAGAACAAAAGAAATTAAATTGCAGAAGCGAACATGGATGTGAGCTGATCAAAATGTGATCGAAATCACAAGCTCCGCCGGTCCCGCTCTGCTCAAATGCTGAACAAAGAACCAACACATACAAATTACCTGCATTAAGATTCAGATCGGAGTCCACAGCAATCCCAATTAAGACTCAAGATAAAGCTTCAAGAGATTTATAGATAGGAATCTTCTAACTCATAGTTGACAAGCATACCTAGATTAGCTTTTTGATTTTCCTTTATGTGTAATAAGGAGGTCAGCAAGCAGTAGCATCAGCATCAGCAATGAGAATACAAGTTCGATAGTCCTAGCTATCAAACAGTCCTGAACTACACTAACCTGATTCCTCTTTTGCTGAGGATATGTAGGCAATATCTGAAGTAGGGTACGGTCAAACTTTTCAAAATTGCTTCTCGTGAAGAGTCAAGCAGGATAAAATCATTCATGATTGCTCATTTATCTTTGCCCGTAAACTAGCCGTGTCTCCGAGCAAAGAGGGGCCGCTGTGAGCATGTGCTTTTTGCCTATGATAAATTACTCTCATAAAATTCTTAAAATTAGGATTTTTCTTTATCTGTGTGATTTTTAGAATTTAATTGCATAATTGTATGTTTGTTTGCATTTTGAGTGCATTTTAATTCATAAAAAAAAACAAAAATAGCATGTTCCTATTACCAGCTTAATATTTTAGGTTCACTAATTGGCTAATATAACAAAAAATGAATGAAAATAATAAAAATAGTCCTCTTTGCATTTCTACTTTTTAAGTTTTGAGTTTACCTTAAATTTTCTTTTAAATTAGGGTTTAATTAATTTTGAAATTAATTAGCTTAATTCTAGATTTGAAATCAGGTCTTTGTTCATTTCTATTTTTGTATATAATAATATCAAAAGATATATAAAGTAAATAAGAGAAAAGGGAAAGAAATTAAAAAAAATATTTGGCCTTGATCAAAAGATATATCGAAAGACCCTTCAAAACAACGAAGATTAGGCAGTCGTCAATCACAACGGTCCATCTCTTTTGATGCAACAGTGTTGAAGCTGCGGTGTGATAAATATATAATTTTTTCCAAACCCCCTACCCAAACGAGACGTGGTATATTGTCCAATTACCAAACCCTAATCTCAATGTCTGTCCACCGTCCGCACCAGTTGGAGATCGCCGCTGCCGGCGAGAATATTCTGATGACCTCCAAAAGAACACCAACCTACATCCTCGGCCTCCTCTTTCCATCCCTGCCATCAGTGTCCCTTGAATGTCAACCAGTGTTGTTGAATATTGGTTTGAACTGACGACTTCTCTGCCGCCCACGCCGGCGCTGATGCCAATAAACTCCAAACTAACACCCTAAATTCTCCTAGCCTCCCTCTACCAAGAACTGTAAGTCTCATTCCTCGAATGCATGCCTAGCTATTCAAATATTTAAATGAAAAACCGCGGAATAGTGTCGCCGCCACCAAACTACACAAAACACACTACCTCCGGTCCCTTCATCTCTCCCACTTTGAAACCACCATCAAAATACGTTAACTGTCTCATCAACTCTTCAAATGTGAAGCTATGGTTCCGGGGTTATACATGGAGGTCCCCAAAGTCCGAACTAAAAGCTATTTCTCTTCTTAAATTCATCTCGCTTCTATTTGGTTGGTTAAGGTTCAATTCCAAGTTTTAGATTAGGCTCTAGTTTAATTAAACCACAGTTACCTTGCCTGATAGTTCACTCTTCGTGCTTGACTTTTGAGTAAAGACAGTTGGGATTTTCATAATAATGGGAATTAGCATGGTTTAGAAAGATGCATGCTTAAATATGCTTGTCAAGCTTTTGAACTAATCTAGTTTTTGTTTTATCAACTGATGCCTCGTTTTGGTTTCTTCTCTTAACTAGCATTAATAGCATAATTTTTTTAATTGATACATTTGATTCTTGAATTTTAGTTGATTAATAATGGATAATAAGTAGTTTGACTCTGATTTTCTTAGTTTAGAATTAGAATTGTCAACTTTGCATGTCATTCTGTTGATATTTGTTCTTTTTGCTGAATAATGTAACCCTTTGGTAATTAATCCTGGTCAGCTTTGACCAATTTAAAGGGGTCGGGTTTTGTCAAAATTTGTTTTTGCCTACGCTAGTAATATAGACTTATTCTAGGGGTATTTTGTGTATTTCAAAGTAGAGAACAATGCAGTAAGTATTTGGTGTTTGATAATTTTCCTGCGCTGTTGTGACACAATTTTGGGGTTCAAAATTGCTCTTGTTGTTGCTGTGTGCTGCTGATTACCACCTGCTGATCTTGCTAATCCAAATTTACCTTTTGTGGTATTATTCAGGTATTAACTTGAGCCATGCACGAGGATTATTTTTATGGACATGTAAAGGATTCAAAATCATACAAATGAAGGAAATGATGAAGTTAAATTGATGTTGAACATACTGCAGTTATCTGATTATGACTCTGGACCCAATCTAGAGTTATAGATCCCAATGATATTTATGGTAGTTTATTTAGTATAGTTTTGTTTTAATTTGTTTTTAAATGAAGAATGGACTGTGATCATTTGGATGCCTGTTTAAATTTTGTTTTGAGTTAGCTGAATTTGAATGCATGTTAGTGTATTAAGTCAATTTGTTAGATTTGTGAATGTGTAAGTTTAGAACAGGTGTTAGATCTAATAACTGTCATTTATTAGTCAGTTGGTTCGGAGTTGAAAGCTGGTAATTTGGGAAACATAGGAACTTAGCATCCTTGTATGGATTACATGTTATAGATGATTTATTTTCCATAAGAAAATCAGTAGATCAATGAGTTTGGTTTGTTTCTATATTTTGAATCTGTTGCTAATCAAGGTTACCCAATGGTTAATAATTGAAATCAAGGAAGAAGAGTCAGCCAATAAATAAGATTATCATTATTTGGTGTTAAAATTGGATAAATTGATAAGTCATGACTAAACTAATGCTGGTTCATTAGTTATCGACTATGAGGCCATAGGGAATTGGGTTCAATATGACCCAAGTGCATAATACCTGGCCAAGTACTTTCAGTCTAGTAATTAATATTACCCAATTAGGCCCATGGGACTTGATTTCGAGTTCCAGGTCTAGTTGGACGACGGTTTGGGCTTACTCTAAGGTCCAGGTTTTCAGGCGACTTGACAAAAAAAATAAAGCTACACAATTTGGCTATCTTTTGGTAATTAGAAGCCCAAATGCTAGAAGCCTAAATTCATATTCGAAGTCATTGGTTTAATTCGCCATATAACTTTGGGCATTACTAGCTAAGAAGCACTTTTAAATTAAGAGGTTTTACTCTTGTTCAAGTTTGCACTTGAGCTTGAGGCCTGAATTCCTTGGATACGTTTAATAAATAGTTAACAATGCCTATCAATTAGGCCTTTTAGAGAAAATAACTAATAGAAAATTATAGTTTCTCTATGACGGCCTTTAAAATAATTTGAAGTGTGCCATCACAAGTTGTGCGGCCCTCTTACTTATATCTTTTAAAATCTTTTGACATTGGGACGTACCATTTAGCGAATTTTACTGGCCTCCCGCGAAGTTGAAAACATGTTAGTTGCTAGAGGTGCGTTATTTAAAAGTCTTATCTTCCTAAACTTGGGTGCACATTTCATGTGACCCAAATCCAAATCACAAAACGTCGAATAGAATGTGTTTTAGACCCGTGTGCATTTCATGTGACGTGATTCAAAAATAGTTTTTAAATGAGGTTCACATTATTTAAAATTAATTAAAAGCGGTAAATAATATTTTAATATGACAATATAGGATAAACATGTTAAAAATCAGATAAGTAGCCAATTAGGATATTTTAAGCGACTGTGCTACAACCACGGAATCCGAGGGTGCCTAATCCCTTCCCTCAGGTAAACAAAAATCCTTATTCAAGAATTTCTAGTTCGCAGACTTCATATGGAAAGTCGAAAACTTCCTCGATTTGGGATTTAAGAGAAACCGGTGACTTGGGACACCAAAAGCCAAACCTATCCCAAGTGGCGACTCTGAAATAAATAAACAATCCAATTTCGAATAATGTCACTTTAAATGGAAAAGCTCCCTTATATATTTATCCTTCGGAGTAGGTGTGTAAAATGGAGGTGTGACACTTTCTATGTGTTTTCCTCAACTTTTTGATTCCTCCATGAAATATGTGTCTTCCTCAACTTTCTGATTCCGCCATAACACTTTCACAGATGCAATTCCCTTATTTCGCATTTATGATCTTGCCTATCAATAATGGACACTTGGACTTCTTCATACGACAACTCCTTATTAACCTCGATAGTCTCAACTTGAACGATGGTAGATAGATCTTTAACCACTTTCTTTATCATAGACACATGGAACATTGTGTGCACTAAGAACATTTTAGGGGGCAATTCCAGCCTATAAGCCACCATTCCAATCCTTTTAGCGACCCGGTACGGCCCGACATATCTCGCACTAAAATTCCATTTCATCCCAAATTGCATGACCTCCCTTCATAGGAGATACCTTCAAGAACACCCAATCATCTACTTGGAATTCTAATTCTCTTCGACGATTGTCCGCATAGGATTTCTAGTGACTCTAAGTAGCTTTCATCCTCTCCTGAATGACTATAACTTTTTCCATATACTGGTGCACGAGATCCGGCCTTATCAATTCTACTTCACCTATTTTGAACCATCCAATCAGAGACCTACACCCTTTTCCATACAATGCCTCAAATGGGGCCATACTATCATGAAAGCTGTTATTGTAAGCAAATTCTATAAATGACAAGTGATCATGCCAATTTCCTTCGAAATCCAACATACATGCCTGTAACATATCCTCAAGCATCTGAATAGTCCGCTCCGTTTGAAAACCAGTTTAGGGGTGAAAAGCTTTCGTAAGATTCACCTGAGTACCCAAACCTTGCTAAATTACTTCAAAAAGTTAGCAGTGAATTGGGCCCCTTGATCATAGATAATAGAAAGTGGAGTGCCATAGAGCCTTACTATTTCCTTTATATACAAGTGAGCATACTGTTATGCGGTATCGGTGGACTTGACGTTAAAGAATGAACTGATTTCATTCGTCGATCCACTATTGTGTTGAACTTGCAATGACTGCGTGGTAACCCTACCATGAAATCCATATTGATCGTCTCTGATTTCCACATTGGTATTTCCATGAGTTGAGTTAACCCACCGGGCCACTGATGCTCAGTTTTTACTGGCTGATAGTTTGAAAATTTAGATACAAAGTCTAGCACACCCTTTTTCATACCGCCCCACCAATAAATTTTCTTGAGATCATGATACATTTTTGTAGAACCTAGGTGTTAAGAATACCTAGAATTATGAGCCTCCTCCATTACGCTTTCCTGAAGATTACCCACATCTGTAACACATAGCTTACCTTGGCATCGCAATACACTATTATTGTCGCCGAGTGAAAATACCAAAGTATTGTTATTTAAAACTGCCTCCATCATCTGTGCCAATGCTTGATCAATAAACTGATTTTCCTTGACTTCCGCTACATTGGACGATTCTGGTCCACTGTGCACCATAACATTTCCCTCGTCTGAGGTTAAAATACAAACCCCCAAATTGGTAAATTGATGAACCTCCCAACACAAGGGCCTCTGATCCGCTCCCAAATAAGCAAAACTACTCATAGACTTCTAATTGAGAGCGTTGGCCACCACATTCGCCTTCACTGGATGGTACAAAATGTTCATATCATCATCCTTGAGCAATTCTAACCACCGTCGGTGCCTTAAATTCAACTCATTCTTCTTGACCAAATATTGGAGACTCTTTTGGTCTGAGAACATATCAACATGTACCCACAGAAAGATAATGTCGCCATATTTTCAAGGGAAATACTACTACTGCAAGGTCCAAATCATGCATCAGATAATTCTTCTCGTGATACTTGAGTTGCCTTGACGCATACGCTATATCCTTCCCATTTTGTATCAACACACATCCCAATCCAACCCTGGAGGCATCACAAAAAACCATAAATCTTTTTCTGCCTTCTGGCAAGGTTAATACTGGGGCCAAGGTCAACCTCGACTTTAATTCCTGAAAATATTTTTCACAAGTGTCGGACCATTGGAACTTAACTGCTTTTTGCGTCAACTTAGTCAATGGGGAGGCGAGGGTAGATAATCCCTCCACAAACCTCCAATAATACCCTACTAAACACAAGAAGTTATGGATCTCTGTTGGGGTCGTGGGTCTAGGTCAATCTTTCACTGCTGCAATCTTATGGGGATCCACCTGAATCCCTTCACTGGAAATAATATGACCCAGAAAGATAAGGGGCTCCAACCAAAATTCACATTTCGAAAATTTAGCATACAACATGTGCTGATGAAGAGTCTGCAGAACTACCCTGAGATAATGAACATGATCCTCCCGGCTCTGAGAATAAACAAGGATATCATTACTAAAAACAATCATGAAGGAGTCTAGATGTGGCTTGAAGACCCGATTCATAAGATCCACGAAAGCTACCAGAGAGTTGGTTAGCCTAAAAAACATGACCAAGAATTCAAAGTGACCATCTCGAGTTGTGAAAGCGGTCCTATGAATATCGTGCTCTCTAATCTTCAATTAGTGATACCCGGATCGTATATCAATTTTGGAGAAGAACCTTGCACCTTGCAATTGGTCGAAAAATCATCTATCTGAGGAGAAGGATATTTATTCTTGATAGTGATTTTGTTGAGATGCCGATAATTAATACACATCCATAGCGATCTATCCTACTTTTTGACAAAAAGAACCGGAGTATCCCATGGTGACACACTCGGCCATATGAACCCCTTTTCAAATAAATCTTTCAACTACTCCTTTAACTCCCTTAACTCTGCTGGCGCCATTCTATATGGTGGAATAGATATTGGCTACTTATCCGGCAATAAATCAATCTCGAAGTCAATCTCCCTATCTGGTGTAATCCCTAGAAGCTCATTTAGAAACACTTCAAGAAACTCATTCACGACTTGCATGGACTCGGGGATAGACACTTCTGAAGTGGTGTCCGTCACGTGAACCAAATGATAGATACACCCCTTTTTAATCATCTTCGAATCCATAAGTTAAGAAATAAACCTACCCTTCCGCACCACAACATTTCCATTTCACTCAATAACCGACTCATTAGGGAACTCAAGCCTTTTGACTCTCGTTCCATAGTCAAGCTTAGCAAAGCACGAATAAACCCAGTCCATTCCCATAATCACATCAATATCCACCATTCCAAGCTTGATAAGGTCGATTGTTGTAACACGACCACATAACGTGAAAACACAATTCCTATAAACCCTCACGGCTGTAATACAATCACCAATCGAAGTATACAGAGAACTACTCATGAATCTGTTCTGGTTCTATCCCAAAACTTTTAAAAATGAATGGGGTGGCATAAGGAAGAGAGGACCCCAGATCAATAAGAGCATAACAATCGATGACATGAATAGATAAGATACCTATATCAGCATCTGGAGAAGACTCTGCACTCTGGCGACCACTCAAAGCATAAAACCAGCTGGGTCTACCTCTACCACGAGCCCCACCCCTAACTGCACCACGCCTTGCGGGAGTTGGAGGACGCACGGATGATATGGCGGCTGAAGAACTGGATAACTGAGCAAATCCACTACCAATGCCCTGAGTGGGCACACGATTGTCTTGCTGGATATGACCTCTCACCCCGAATCTATAGCACACTAGGATATTTAAATAAGAAGTCTCGAAATGGAACCTCCCACACTTAGGGCATAGAGCCGTCACCTGATGCTGTGATCTCCGTCCTGGACGACCAGACTGATGGGGTCTCCTACTTTCTGAACCTAGTCTCAAGTTGCTGCTCTGCTAATAACTGTGAATAGATGGCAGTGTGCTCGCTGAATATTGAGCATATGACTGGATGGCTTTGATGGCCCTCTCCCTTGAACTGGTCTCCTTGAGTAACCATTGATTGGGCCCTGCTGCTACTCCCCCTTTTCACCCGTATCTTCAGCTTTCTAGCCTCTATGGCCTGGGTGAATCCATAATCTTTCCATAATTCATATCCAAGTGTAAGGCCGCTGTAGCAGCCTTATTCACCACCAAAGGGCTAAGGCCCTGAACGAATCGCCAAACTCGAGCATCTATGGTCGACACTAACTGAATAGCATACTTGGACAATCTCACAAACTCCATGCGGTACATGCAAACACTCATGCTGCACAGCTTGAGGACCTCAAGCTCAGTGGTACGAGTTGACATTTCCTCGGTAGGCAAGAAGTGGTCCATAAATGCATCTACAAATTTAGCCCATCTAGCCGGAGTTCTTCCCTCCCCAGGGAATCCTCCCACGTCTCGAACAACAAATACACTGCTCCCCTCAACCTGTATGAAGCAAACTCAACTCCCTCCATATTATACGCCGGGTCTTCTACATTTCATCAAAGAACTCATGCGGATCGGCCTCTGGGTCTATTCCTGTGAACTTTGGAGGGGCCAACCGGAGAAACTCATTAACTTTAGAGCTGGCAAAATCTTCCTGTCCGTTGGAGGACGCAAGGGCTTCATCAGATCTCTAGGCCTAAGCGGCCACTAACAGGGTCAATATATGGATGGCTCATCTAAGTTCCCAATCAGAAACCTCGGAACCGGAAGCTAGAACTGCATCAAGATTAGGAATATCGGTGGGAGGGATAGTATCACCCTCTACTACAGCAGGAACATGAATACTTTGATCTGGAATAGATGTTTCATGTAGATTCAAGACTGGTGAGTCACTCTCACCCACGGTATCAGGTACATGGTTCATAGCAACACTTGGGGTGGCATTCACTCAACTTCCCCTTTTTCAAAATCTCACAACACCCCTCGTGGATGAAACCTTCAGCAAAACCTTCTTGCCTACATATGTAAGAACATCTCAAACCTTCCTGTCAGTATAACTCCTTTGTCTGGACTGTGCTGTACAAAGTCTCTCCTTAATTACCTTCACTTTATCTAAAGGCATAATGAACCAAATCTGTCCCCAATAACCTAGCCTCACCAGGCTCAAACCAACCAACCAGAGATCTACATCATCTCCCGTACAAAGTCTCATATGGAGCCATCTGAATACTACTGGTAGCTATTGTTATAATCAATTTTTTCAAACTCTAGAAACTGATCCCATGACCCTCTAAATTCAATAACATAAGAACGTAACATGTCCACCAATATTTGAATAGTACGCTCGGACTGCCACTCTATCTGAGGATGAAAAGATGTGCTCAACTGCACCTGAGTACCCAACTATCGCTGAATGGACTTCCAAAACTAGGAAGTAAACCAAGTGACCCAATATGTAATGATGGAAACTTGGACACCGTGCAACCGAACAATCTCCCGAACATATATCACTGCCAACTGCTCTAAAGAATAAGTAGTACAAATAGGAATGAAGTGCACGGACTTGTTCAGCTTATCCAAAATCACCCAAATAGAAATAAACTTCTTTAATGTTTGAGGAAGTCCAACAGCAAATACTATAGTGTTCCTCTCCCACTTCAACTCAGGAATAACTATCAGCTGAAGCAAGCCACCTGGTTTCTGATGCTTATATTTCACCTGCTGACAATTGAGACATCGAGCTAGAAACCCCAAAATGTCTTTCTTCGTTCTCCACACCCAGTAATGCTGCCTAAGGTCCTGCTACATCTTCGCGGCTCTTGGATGAATAGAATACTGTAAGCTATGGGCCTCCTCAAGAATCAACTCCCGAAGCCCATCTACATTGGCACACAATGCGGACCTACACCCTCAACACTCCATATCACCAATGGTCACATCTCAAGCATCATCATGCTGAACTCTGTCTCGAAGGAGCAGCAAGCGGATCATCATACTGACGCTCTCATTTGCGATCATATATAGAAAAATGAGATACCACACAAGCCAATACACGTATGGACTCAGAAATATCCAACCCCCGAACCGATTGGCCAAGGCCTGAACATAAACCACAAGAGGCCTCTCCCTAACTAGAATATAGGCCAAACTTCACATACTCACTGCCTTTTGGCTATAACCATCGGCCACCACATTTGCCTTTTCCGGATGTTACAATATGGTGATATCATAATCCTTAAGAAACTACAACCATCTCCGCTGTCTCAAATTATGATCCTTCTTCTTCGACAAATTCTTAAGATTGCGATGATTAGTGAATACCTCACAAGACACGCCATATAAGTAATGCCTCCAAGTCTTCAATGCATTAACTGTGGCAGCCAACTACAAATCATGAACGAGGTACTCCTTCTTCTAGGGGTTCAATTGACGAGATATGGAATAACTCTACCCTCGTACAGCAACACAAAACAAATCCTTACACTCAAAGAATCATAATACATGGTAAGTGAACAGAAAGCAGATGGCAAAACCAACATTAGAGCTGTAGTTAAAGCTGTCTCGAGCTTCTGAAATCTCTCATCACACTCGTATGACCATACAAATGAAGCACCCTTCTGAGTCAACTAGGTCAAGGGTGATCCGATAGATGAGAATCCCCAAACAAACCGTCGATAATAGCTTGCCAAACCAAGAAAACTACGAATCTCAGTAGCTAAGGATGGTCTGGGCCAACTCTGCACCGCCTCTATCCTCTTTGGATAAACTTGTATACCCTTACTGGACACCATGTGTCCCAAGAATGCCACTTAACTAAGCCACAGCTTGCACTTGGAGAACTTCGCATACAACTTTTCCTCCCTCAATCTCTTCAGTACAACTCTCAAATGCTCTGCATACTCCTCTTGACTATGCGAATATAAAAGAATATCATCAATGAAGACTATAACAAACAAATCAAGATAAGGCCGAAACACGATGTTCATCAAATGCATGAATGGTGTGGGGGCATTCGTCAGACAAAAAGACATAACCCGAAAGTGATAATGACCATATCTAGTTCTCAAGTTTTTCTTAAGAATATCTTAATCCCTGATCTTAAAATGGTAATAACCCGAATGGAGATTAATCTCGGAGAACACCCTCGCTCACAGAAGCTGGTCGAATAGATCATCAATGCGAGGCAAAGGATACTTGTTCTTATTGGTTACCTTGTTCAATTGCCTACAATCAATGCACGTCGCCATTGTGACATCCCTTTTCTTCACAAACAGAACTGGCGCACCCCAACGTGACATACTATGCCAGATGAATCCCTTATCTAGGAGTTCCCGAAGCTGATCCTTTAACTTCTTCAACTATACTGATGCCATACAATACGAAATAATAGAAATGGGTTGTGTGCCTAGCACCATGTCAATACCAAAATAAATATCCCTATTCGACGGCATGCTCGGTAGATTTGCAGGAAATACATATGGGAAGTCCCTCACAAGTTGAACCGAATCAATACTGGAAACCTTAGTTCTGACACCCATCACAAATGCAAGATACGAGAGACAACCCTTCCCAACCATACACTTGGCTTTCAAGAAAGAGATCACTCTACTAGGAACATAATCAGTCACACTATGCCACTCGATCTGCGGCAATCCCGACATAGCCAAAGTGACTTTCTTAGCGTGATAGTCTAGAATAGCACGAGACAGAGATAATCAATCCATGCAGAATTACATCAAGATTCACCATATTTAGTATTAAAAGATTAAATTGAGTCTCCAGACCCCCAATAGTTACCACACATCATAGGTATATAAGGTCTACAATAACAGTATCACCCACCGGGTTAGATACATGAACAGGTAAAGCAAGAATCTCACGGGGTGTATCCAAATAATGAGCAAAGTATGATGATACATAAGAAAAGGTGGATCTGAGATCAAATAATATAGAGAAATCACTGTAGCAGACTAAAATAATACCTGAAGTGACAGCATCAAAGGCAATGAAATAGGATCTTCCTATAATAGCATAGAAATGGGCCTGATCGCCCCCCGGATCAACCTCTCTTTGTGGGGCTACCCCTGGCTTACTGATCCCTACCCCTAGCTTCCTGGGCAGGTGATGGAGGAACAACTAGAGTCGGAGCTGATGACTGGCCCCTCTGCTGGGATGTACTAGAACCACGGCAGGGGCACTGCCTCCTCATATGTCCTAACTCCTCACACTCATAGCAACAACACTACAGTGCTGGAGATGGGGACTGAAAGGAACCCCTCACACCAAAGTGACCAACAAAAGAACTCGGCATAGAAGAGACTTGAACAAATGGAGCACGCGATGAGATCTGAGTTGGAAGGGCACTAAGTGATGAATGACCATGGTTTGAACTGTGGGAACCATGACCTGATGACGCCCCTCAATAACCTGAGTGATAACACTGACCCTGACGAAACTATCGGCCTTTGTTGTGTTGAAACTAGCCCCTCGAATGAGCACCACTAAAACTATCAGATCCTCGAGGCCTCTTGGCCTCCTTCTCCTCTCGCTCTTGGCGATGGACAGACTCTATTTCCCTGGAAATATCCACAACCTCCTCAAATGTACCACCAGTCACCGCCTCCTTGGTCTTGAGAATACGGAGCTTGTGTGAGAGACCATCAACTAACACCTGATCCTCTGTCGAACGGTGGGAACCAACAAAATTGCATGTCGGGATGACATAGAGAATCGCATCTCATACTGCATCACCGTCATATCCCCTGTAACGCATCTACCTAGCTACCCGAGTAAGTCCTTTCGGTGTGATTCTAATACATACTTCTCCATGAAGAGATTAGAGGACTGCTGCCCCGTAAGGGGCATATACCAGTAGCCCTACGCCTCTCATGTGCCTCCTACCAAGTGAAGGCAACGCCAGAAAACTGAAAGGTGGTAAATGCCACACCACTAGTCTCAAGAATCCCTGCTGTACGAACAATCCGCTAGCACTTATCCAAGAAACCCTAGCATCCTTACCCTCTACACCGCTGAATGTCAAAGGCTGGAGTCTACCAAACATCTCCACTCCATGCTGCACATCATCTGGCATAAATGGTACTACAAACTCTTAAACTCGTGCAACCGGCTGGGCTGGAGGTGCGGTGTCTAGAGTCCACACACAACCTGATCAGGTGTGGGGACAATGGGGCACTGGATCCCTTCCCTGGTCTCTGAAGTAAATGCGATCGTAATAGCTGAAATTGCCTTAGCCAAATTAGTACACACTGAGAAGATCTGAGCTACAGCCTCTTGAAGGTCTTTAATCACAATAGGAACAACTAGTGCCTAAACTGGTGCTACTGGAGCATCTATAGCTCGAGCTTGATCCTGAGCCGGGGTAGCTGGTGGATCAAAAGCTAGTGATACTGGTGGTCGTCCACCCCATCCGGTAGCTCGTGCTCTTAGCATCTGTGAGAGAATAGAATAATAGGTATTTAGTACTCGGATCAATAACTCGCACGATAAGAATTTCAAGAATGTGAATATTCCTAAAGGATTGACAGCCTCTTAAGGATAAGTACAGACGTCTCTATACAGATCTGCGAGATTCTACTAAACTGGCTCATGACTCGTGAGACCAATGTAACCTAGGCTCTATTACCAACTTGTCACGATCCAATTATCGGTCGTAAAAATCACATTACTAGGAAAGTGGACAGAAACCATAACCACAACCCATTTTCTATTAACATAAATCCATTTCTAGAGCAAGTTTTAAATGCACCATTCATTATAATTACCATAATGAAGAAAATACGCGAAAAATTGTAACAACAAATACTACACAGCCCCAACAATCTTGTGTCACGAATGTAGAGCCTCAAATAAATAACTGAACATCTAGTACATCAAGTCTAGGAAATACGATAAATAAACTTGATAAAAAGGAGAAGAAAGGATGGCGGACACCATGTAGCTACCTCGTAATCTCCGGCGAATACTAAATTATAGAGAGCCCTCACTCTGCTCAGGCACCTTGATATGCACACAAGGTGCAGAGAGTAACGTGAGTACGCCAAATCAGTAAGTAACTAAAGTAAACAATGGACTGAAAGTAGTGATGAGCAGTTAAAAATATATAACTAAAAATAGTAATAGGATTATAGCTCAACTTTACAATTTAAATCTAGTTTTCGTCAAAAGATCCACACTTTCAGTTTAAAACTTGAAATGATATACTTAGCAGTATTTAACAATAGAGGATTAGTTTTAAAGGAAGAGTGAAATAGTGAAAATAGCATAGTAGGGCCCCTCGGGCAAAGAATCACTTAGAATACAACCCCTTGTGCAGCCTCTCAGTCACTCATCACTCAACTCTCATTACGCAGTACTCGCTCTCAGCACTCGCTCATTTATAATCTCGAATTATTAGAATCATAGTAACTGCTACGGCGTGTATACCAATCTATATATTTATAGTCGACTACTATTGCTGGGGGTCTGCAGATTCCGGAGGGGCTCCTACAGCCCAAACATTATATCGCTTTGGGTTTCAACCTAATCAAATATATATATATGGCGTGCCTCCAAATCCACATAAGTATCGCTATGGCTTGCAGCCAGATCAATAACATATACATATAATGGCCTTACCATAAGGTCCTCACAATAGGAGTAGAATGATGAAACCGGTTTTAAACATCTAACAGGTAAAAACATGATTCATGATATGTATTTAACAAGTAAAGTGAGAAAAACAGTTAAATACCCCTAAGGGTTTTTACATATCAGCATGAGGCCCCAAACATAGCATAAAGCCCATAATAAAGTATAAGAAATCAAAAATCCAAAACTTAGCCTATAGTCCAATTATCCATACTCGTCCAACCAAAAACCAATCCTGAATACCCATTTAATTAAAGACGCCCCACCTAAACATTTAATTATGGCCGTTGATCTTAGAAGATAAACGACCCTAAATCAACCGACTCATTTTAATATATCAAAAACCCTTAACCCTACCCATTCTTCCAAACACGTGACCCTCATATGATCTCGTCTCTCGCCCTCTCTAACGCTAGTGCTGTCACTTACTATCTCCTCTTATTCCGACCCAAAATGGAATCAATTATGGATTCCATTACATTATCAGTCTCTCTTATCTACTGGTCACTCGTCTACAAATCTATTTAGTTGCTTCCTAAAATGGAAAAGCAAAGATGGCCAAGCTTGAGCCAGATTTGGTTCAAAATCTTTCATATATTGACTATTTCCGTCTATGTTCATCCCAATATCTTTGTATTTTAAGGTTTCAAACCTCTGGTTTAAACCAAATTTGATTCAACTTCTGTTTATTTTAAAAATATGGCCAATTTTTGGTTGAATCTCTTTAGATGTTCTCATATCTGCAATGATTTCATGTTTATTTTGGTATTTCTTCTTTAAATTTTTTCGTACTTTCACCTCAATATTTTCTGACCTTTCCCTACTATTTTTCTTAACTAATTTTGGTTAACCCTTCACTGAAACCATTTTACTACTTCTGTCCTATTGTCTTATATTCTATCGACTAATTGTTACTTTATCTCATTTACCTAAATAGGGCTTGAAATTGGGCTTTCCTTTAATACTAGTGTTTCCTTATTAGATTTTACCTTTCCTTACCTTATGTGTGATTAATAATTGGCATTACTGGCCTGATTTTATGCTTTTATTTTCAGAACCCACTTCTAATTTATTTCGGAGTAAGTTCATACCTTATTTAACCTAGCCCTTAATTAATGATTTCCTCCAGACACAATTTTCCTTAAATCAAGTAGTACTAGACTGATTTTACTGCTAATTTGTTCATGACCGACTTTACTTGATTGATTGTTTGACTATTTCTTGCCTTATTTTTGCAATGACAATATGCCATGCCTTACTTACCAATACTATTCGACTCATATATATGTGTGCATTCTCATTCTACAAACACACATCAGTTCATAACACACACACTAATACTCTTCTCCTTCCTGGGTACTTGTGTTATCTGTGTAATTGTGGGTGTATCCAAGGATAGATAGTGAGACTACTTGCTCTATATTCTGCACTCCTTTTCCTCAATTGGTATGTCTCTAGTTACAATTGAAATCCAAACACTATGTGTTTCATTCATACATTAGTTCATTATGAATATGACTTCTTTGTTCAGGCATGCCTAAATTGCATCCTATTAAATGTAAAACTAGGTATGTTTACACTTTACATGCTTATCTGATGCTTAACAAGCTTATGTTTTGATTAATACATTAGCTAAGGGATCATGCTATGACCCTACTTATGTGTCTGATTGTGTCTTCTACATATATGCTCCATGTTTTAGTTACCTGGTCTCCTAGTTAATTTATAAAAGCTATAAAGCTCCTACGTGTTCTATGTTGTCTACTTTCCTTTCTGCCCATATTTATGTACCCTGAATAAGATTTCTATATGTTTCGAATCCCTTTTACCCTTTTGTGCAAACCTAGCTTCTAAAGTACCTATTAATATGAATCTTCTATGATTGACTGATTACTTACTGAATTTTGCTATCTTCTAAACTGTTTTAATAAATGTTATCTTTGATCTTCTAAAACTGACTTTTATTCCTAGTAGTTTCCTATAATTGGTCTATTCCAGAAAATCTTTTTCACTCCTAAGGAGTTATCTCCACATTGTTTTCACTAAAACTTTTCAATCACTCTCACTTACTCTTAGATTATTAAGTTATGCCCTCTGGTATGTGTACTAATTAGGGATCCTTCAGATCTCTTTGAACTTTGATTGACATATCAGGGCTGAATTTTTCCAAAATGCAGATAACCAGTCCCTACGTGAGAGAAGTATTGGTGTGAGCACTGCCCGAGATCCTTGAGGTCCTTATAGAACTCTGACACACCTACATACTTGTTGGCCATGAGATTTCTGAGCGTTTGGGACTACATTGAAGGCCTGATGCTCTCAGGTTTATTTTGGGCCTGCTTCAGGCTCCCTATACTATTACTTTACATTTTGCACAATTATATTATCCATAAATAGAATGACTTTTTATATTTTTACAATATTAAATAAGTATTTTAAAGCATTTTCATGCATAAATCACATTTTTATCACTTAAAAATTATTTTATAAAATTATTTTATTAAATTAATTGGGTATTTATAACCTACCCCCCTAAAAAACACACAATTTTAAACCTAGCCCAGTCCAACGACTCATACTCTTCCAACCGAAACCCAAACCTAAGCCGAAATACCCTTTAAATTAAACCCGACCTAGACCTCTCTGATCTTGGACATTAATCTCTAAGATCAACTGTCCATATTTGTTCTTACCATTTTTATCTCTAAATGACCTAACCTAAATCATTTCTCCACCACACCCCATCATCACCCATTTCCCTATCTCTCGAATGCTTTCAACCTAACCCTAATCATCAAGCACCGTCACCGGCTTAGCTCTCCGTTCTACGATATTTCTCCGACATCCCAAGCCTATATTGGCCTCCTACTTGAGACGGTATCTCCATCTCCTGTATCCTTGTGGATATTCTCAAGGGACAATGCAAAGTCTGCTTTACACCTTCAGGTTTCTTGCCTATTTCAAGCCATCTAGGTTGACCTAGAGTAAGATCTTTCTCATTTTCGTCTTAAATCCATGGATTCCTAAGTGTATGCTCATTTTTGCTGCCTTTCTGAAAACCCTAATTTTTATCCTTTGACCTTTTTAGATTTTTCCAGGTATAAGATGAATCCAACCTACTTCACATGTTTCACGAAAGTATTATGGTTTTTCAATTGATTCTCCATTTTTCAATTGATCAAGTGTGATATTTACAGTCTGTTTACCCCTAATTCCTCACTTGATTTTATTTCCTTAAAAAAATCATTTACCATTGGGTAATTACTCTTAACTAAGGGAAGACTACACTGATTTGGCTTGTGAATTGATTAGTGATTTCCTTAATTGCTGAGTGATTGATCTCCTTTACCTTATTCTTTTTTCTCTTAACTACTATATATACTCTTCTCTATTCTCACTTCAGGACACGAACATTAGTTCGCCACTACACTTAGACTCTCAAAGCTATATGTTCTTCTGTGCTACTTGTGATATTCTTTTGTCTGGCCGACTGAAAGCCAAGGCTAACCATTGACAACCTTTCCTCAACATTCTGTGTTTTCATTCCTAACTGGTATGTCCCTGATTAATTTTGAAATCTCTACCTTATTTTCTCTAGGTCATCAATTTTGAGTTCCATTCTTATTCTCGTTTACTACTTTGTTTAAAATGCCTAATCATGTCTTGTTCAGTATGTGATAATTTCATGTCTATTGCCTTAAATCGCATGTCTCAATCTTGTTTGCTCTATATGTAATTGGAATATCTAAACTACATTTCCTGTTTATTGTTTCACCTAGCATGTCTGATCCTTGTTCTATTCAATATGTGATTAGTGTGTCTAAGCTATATCTACTGCTTTATCTAGCATGCCTAAATTCTACCCTTTAAAATGTATAATCGTCATGTCTACACTTCACCCGTTATCCGATATTTGCCTGTTTGCAATTCATGTTTAATCCCTCAACAATGTGATTATCCCTTATGTGTCTGATTCAGTCTTCTACATCTTTTCTCCATGTCCTAATAGTCTACTATCTTTGTTAATTAGTAAGATTATGAATATCCTATGTTTTCTAAGGTGTCTACATGCCTCCCTGCCCCTATTCATGTACCTTGATAACAATCTTATATGTTTCCAATCCTGTTTTATCCCCGTGTGCAAGCATTTACGCAATAGTACTTGTGAATCTCAACCTTCTGACCGGCTGTCTACTTAATTTGCTCTCTTCTGGACTGTTTTCAAATGTTGTTAGTAGTTTATTGAAAAATTGGTTATTTTATTTCATAAAACTGGTCAATTCTACAAAAACATTTTCAGTCCTATATTGTTTTCACTCAGTCTTTCAAACTATGTCAATTACTCTCACTTACTCTTAGATTTTTAAGTTCCGCCCTCTGATATGTGTACTACTTAGAGATCTTTGATGTCTCTCTGAACTCTGTCATATCAGGGCTGAGTCTTCAACACTAAACATTTTCACTCTTTATTTGAGGAATGTCTGGGTGTGCACATCACCCGCGATCTTTGAGTTCTTTAGGGAACTTTGATACACTTGGACACAAATTTGGCAATCAAACTTTGTGCATTTGAGACTACTGAAGGCCTGGTACCCTAGGTTTGCTTTGTGCCTTCATCAGGCTCCTGATAGTTTAGTCTATTGCATTTGAATTTATTCAATCCCGGTCTTTAATAATTCTTTGTAGACACATGTTGGGATAACTAGTGAAATGGGAGGGTAGTTGCATGATACTGTTGGTAAAACTAGGTAGAAAACCTATTATAGGCTTTATTTTCTGCAAATCTGCATTAGAAGCCATGTTATAGGATTATTGTTTCTATTTCCATTTAAACCATGTTGAACTTGTGCATTAAAAACCTGTTTTTACGGCTTTCATGCCTACTACTTCAGCATGTTGCATAATTGATTTTTCGTAATTACTGTTACTTAAACATCCTGCTATTAAATAATCTTAATAAATCTATCATTCTTGTATGCATTAGATACCATTTTCTTAGGAATATTTTTTGCCTCTGTTTGAACCACGTCTACTTAGATTAAATAAATAGTTATCCATGAAAAAGTCTAAAGCGGACTCACGCATTGGCATCATGTCTCTAAATAAAAATTGATATAGAGCACCGGTTATAACTTGTAACACCTAGATCTGCATGCTTATAGGTTAAACAATCTCCAACAATCCAAATACTTCTTGTAATTGCGATTACGTATAGTCCCCACACCTAAGCCTTAGGTGATTAATTTCCTTGTATAATACTAGAAACTACATTTTAATTAAGTATAAACTGCTTAAGTCTTACAGATTTTAAATCAGTAGGAAAACTGATTTGGACCCTGCCATTGAGTTTTGAAATATCGCTGCAAGATCTATGTATTAATTTTAACCTACATATCATGTCCTTTGATTCTTTATAGAAATTATCTGAATTTGTGTTTTGGATGTGCTATTTATTTGCCTATATACATGCGGAGGTAAACATGAGCCTTTTAACTGCTTTTTCCTTATTTGCTTATCCTACATGTTATTTGTTTGCAACCAGATTTTTTGTCTTATAAATACCTTAGGTTTGTCTAGAACTACTTAGATTGAACTATCCTAAGCTCCTCAAGGACCATAAGGTAGGGATGGGTAATAGCACGCTTAGGGGTTGTTAATCAAATTTGTTTATATAACCGTTAAGGGGAAGGTAATGGTAGTAAATGACTATGATTACCCGCGCGCTAATGTCACGTGTAGCCCCTCTAGTTGAGGAGGATTACCGGGCATTGCACACCTTGATCATGCACGCTAATCAACTTAGAACTTCCCTTTCCCAATTCCTATATGTGTTTAAATTATTCAAACTTTGTTTTCCTTTACATATATGCGTATTTAAGCTATCCAAACATCTACTACCATCATTCTCTAAATTTCCATGATCATATACGTATTTAGCCTATGAAAACTACCTTTATTTGCAAATATGTGTTAAAATTGTGTACTTGTTAAAATGAATAATTCACATAGTTTAGGTTTGACCGGGACCTACCATTGTGGACAACGAGGGGTTCCTAACACCTTCCCCTTAAGGTTATTTCTAGCCCTTACCCTAATTGTGGTAATGCAAACTAGTTATATGAGTTAATCGCTCTAGGTGCCCTAACGCACCTTAATTCGTTAAGTGATGACTCTTCAAATTCGAATACCTAATTCCCAAAAGGAAACGAGTTGTTCCCTTATGAATGTCAATACCCGAACTTCCGCAAGGAAAAGGGGGTGTGATAGCATGGAGACTTTGCTTGGGATATTTTAGGTTCTTTTACCGTAAAAAACTTATTTTACTGAATAAGTCTAAGCATGAATTAGTCGAAGCATGATTTATCCTGAAACTGATTTGTCTCTTCGTTTTCTTTTTCCTTAATTCCTTTAAATTATTTAAATACTGCATTTATCATTTTTTATGTGCAAATACATTACGGTATGCTATTTATTGTTGCATAAATAATGCTCAACATTATATCCCACTTGTGCGTAATCAATCCTATAACAACACTTCATAAGTATATGCACTCTTCCTATATATCACCCTTTAAATGCGAAAAAGCATATTTTTGGTAAACTAGTCGATAAGCGGTGCGTTCTGTGGTTCCGTGCCTTTCCCCCTCTAGTTGTTCGCTTGAGGGTCCAAGTCTAGACATGTATAGCAGCCTTACTCTAATTAATTGTACATGTATCATGGTCAAACCTAGCCGAGTTAATACGTTATCTGCATAATAACCCTTTACGACAAGCCTCGTGCAAAAGTCCATCGGATTTTCCACAATCCTAACAAACGTAATCACAATTATGTGCATTAATGTGGAGAAATAAGTGTACATGCACTAATAATTACTATATAAATAGGCAAAGCTTGAGGGGGAAGGGCCTAACTATCTTTTGTTTTGCAGAAAATAAGGCACAAAGTCCTCAGATTTGATATGATCGGTAGCATACCTTCTTTTTTGATATATTGAGGGAGGGACCTTCTCTCAAGTGACCAAAATCATGTAAAAAGAGTATTAGGGAATTTTCTATCACTATTGGATCTTTAACCAAACAAAACGTTGATCGAGGTCGCCACTCTGTTTTGAGATAAGGAAAGGGTTGTATTCCACTATGGGGATATGGAAATGACTCCCGTCCAAGATGAAATACAAGGATTTGCAGGGCTGCCATGGGATAGCCTTGGTTTGTTGGCACCTGAAAATTACACCACCAGAGGTTCCTTAAGATGTTGGGGCTAATGAAAAATGATGATTTGGAGTGCTTGAAAAACTCCGACGTACCTTTTGAATTCCTCTATGAAAGATATGGTTACAGCAGCTTTTAGTATATTTTTGATGATGAATTTTCATCATAGGGTCTTCATGTTCATTATGTGCCTCTTGGGCATGTTGGTATTACCAATCCAAGGGGATAAAATCCTTACTAGGCTGGCCATGCTGGCCAAAACTCTGATTGATGGGATCGAGGGGCAGATATATACTATTGTCCCTCTAATTATTGCAGATATGTACTGGGATTTGGAATGCTATTAGAGAGGATCCATATTCTTTGTCGATTGCAATTCACTATTACAAGTGTAAGTGTTCGAACATCTCCAAAGGGATCAATACCACTAAGGGTTTTCACAAAGGCTGTGGAATGACCACATAAATTTCCATCACCCCAAGAGAATGACTTACATTCCGGACATGTTCGCTCAACCTAAGGATTATGTAGGATTAGTGAAGTTTTTGAACAAGCTAACTGAGGACCAGGTTCAGTGAATGTTCAAGTGGTTCTCCACCAATGAGTTCATCATAAGATCCAGAGATGTCCCACATTTGGTTTTGATTGGGTTAAGAGGGATATACCCTTATGCACCCCTCAGGGTTATGAGATAGGCAGGAAGGAGACATGTCATACCGCGGGTTGCTAAGATAGGTCACTTAATATCCTATTTCCAGGGTGAAGCCATCCCATATAAGAATGAAGCATAACACATGTGGACTTTGAAGAGTATTGTGGAGAAGGATGCCATCGAGCTAAACCGATATCATGCGGGCCATTAATACTTTTACGCCTCATTGTGGGATAATAGTCTATCAGGAGTCTTTAAGCCAAGGGTTGGTCCAGGAAACAGGGTCATATATGAGTTTGCCGAAGCAGAGGTGAAGCACAATAAGTTGCGCAAAAGATTTCAAGAGTCTGAAGTTGACCATATGGCGCAACAAAAGGCCAACATGGAAGTGAACAATGAGTGGAAAGAGACGACTATTTAAATCCAGCGAAATCTATAGCAAAATCTCAAAGAACAGGAAGGGAAAATGAGAAAGAGAGTTACCGATTGCTAGAATGCCGAAGGAAAGGAATGAGGAAATTTGGCAAGGGCATTCTGCATGCTGATCCTACGTGAACTAGGGGAATTGATCGACACTAGCATCTAGTTTCGAGAGGGTCCTCTTGGGGTATAGTAGATTAGATTTACTTGCTTTACTTTAAAATGTAATAAGGCCAAGTGCCACTAGCAATATTATCTTACTTAATGTCATTTTGGGTCATTTATTTTAACACTAATGAAATTAGGAAATTATCTGCGCCGAATTTATCCAAATTTATTTGTCGATAGGCCTACCCTGGGCACAACGAGATTCCCAAATAAGGACACGAATTTACATTCCCACAATATGTGTTTAAATACTGCAAATATTTCAGGACCCTTACTGACTTGTTTACTATTGTTTTTCTTTATTCTTTATTCCCATCCCCTAAGGTTAGTTCGCACATACTGGAATCATCATCATATAACACCAAATTTAGAGGCTCTCCAACTCTTCCTCTTCCATGTAATATAAAGATCAAAGAGAATGTTAATATGGACAACTTAAGTGGTATTCCAAAGGAGAATATGGAAAATGCAGAAACTTTAGACGGTCAAAGTAGTCTTGCACCAAAAGACTTAGTTTTGAGGTAGGAACAAAAGATACTAGTGTTACAGGGAGAGCTTGAGCAGGTCCGCTACTTGGAATACCTATCCCTCACCTTGAATTTACCCAATGTCAACTAACAAAACACCAAAAACGCAGCACCTTCTCAGAGTACACTGAACTAACATCCCAAAACCCTCTTGCACTGCATAAATATGCAATCACTACTAAAAATCTCAATCCCTTACCGATACCAATTCCACCACGACACAACTATCAACTAATCTAGTACGTACCAACCGCCATTTATCACACTCTCCAGAACACACCAAAACCCGTTCGGAATTATCAAAACTCAACTAATGACCATCACTACACCTGGGCTTCAGGCACTTACCAAAATAAACCTATATACGTGAAAATCGTACCTCACTATATCCAACCAACTTATTATACACCAGAAGCCCCTATGAAGGACCTGCTTATCAAGAACATGGTTGAAGAACTCAAGAACTTGACAAGTCGAGTTCGGGGTGTCGAAGGAGGCAAAAGGATAAAAGGTTTGAAATATTAGGACCTACGAATACAGCAAGATCTAGAATTGCTAGATGGGTACAAACCTCCCAAGTTTGAATTGTTTAACGCTGCATGTGACTAGGGTTCATACAAGGACCTAGTACGACAAACTTGTCGGGGTTAGAAAGGATGAAAATATAAAGATCAAGTTTTTCATAAGGAGTCTTATGGGAGACGCTTTGTCCTGGTACATCAGCCAGGATCCTTAGAAATAGTCCAACTGTTTAAGTATGGTGTTTGATTTCATGGACCGATTCAGGTTTAACATAGAAAATGCACCTGATGTTTTATACATTCAGAAACTCAATAATAAACCCGCCGAGACTATTTGTAAGTATGCTACACATTGGAGGTTAGAAGTAGCCAAGGACAGGCCATCTTTGGACAAGGAACAAATTAACAATTTTTTTTTTCAGTGCATAGGATCTATAAACATGAAAGTTTGATGTTTATTGAAACCATAATTTCTCTAATATCATCAAACTTGTGGAAAGAATCGAAGAAGGCATCAAGAGCGAGATGGTAGCAAACTTTGAGGCACTACAGGCCACGAACAAGGCATTACACTCAGGCCGCATATCAAAGAAGACAGATGTTCGGGCAGTAATGGTGGCTTAAGGCCGATATCTTAACTCATATATCAAACAAACCCACCCACATACCATGCATCACAACCTACATATCAACCCTCATCTGCTAGATATTCCCAATGAGACATTGTTTATCATACCAATTATTACCAACTATCTCATTTTGAGTAACCTCTACCTCGCCAAAATTATCAAAGACCATGACCCAATTTTTACCGCAAGCCACCCAATCAATACACTGCTATTGCTAAACCCATCGACTAACTATATGAAAGGTTGAAGGCCGCTTCGATTCTCTCTGTGGCAGTAGAAAACCCATCCTAATGGGTCAGCCGAAACAAAACATGTTCATACCATTTGGGTATGAAGGGGAACACTATTTAGGAGTTCCGAACATTGAAAGACAAAATCTCGATGCTGACTATGTCAAACCTTCTTTTGGCTACTACATCCCGACGAAGGGCGTAGATAAGGGAGTTTTTCCAATTAAAGGACAATCGAAACGGGATTCAATTATATAAGAGAATTTTGGAGTCACTACTTAGGAGATATATAGTGTTCCAAGTCATGATTTAGAATCCCGAATCGAGGTAAGAATGACTCTGTTTAACAGTCCGTGAACCAGAAATTCGAGTAAGGAATTCTGTTATCCCGGGAGAAGGTGTTGGTCATTACCGAATTCCGTGGTTTTAGCATGGTTGCTAACATGGTATATTTGGCTTAAATTACCTAATTTTAGACAATGTTTTAGCTTATGTGCTTTTTAATCCTCAAATAGTTTTATTATTATTCTTAAGGAGAATTGAAACGTTGTTAAAACATGCCTCGAACAACGTCACATAAATGGACCCGTGGAATTTGACACATTCCAACTTCCTTGAGATTTGGATTCAGGTCACATAAATGTGCATCTGCATTTAGGAAAGGTAAATTATTAAACTAATGCGCCTAAAGTAATTTTGCATTCGCAATTAACGAGGGCCATGGAACTTACTAATGGCACGCCTCGGAATCTGAGGATCAATATAAGGCTAAATCAAAGATCATGCCACTAGTTATTTAATTACGTACTAACTATTGAGACCCATCCCTATTCTAAAACTAAATATAATAAATCAATGAACATTGATTTTCAAGGCCCTGTGGATCAAGAAACTAGGTCCAAAATCAACCAAAGCGATCTCATTACAGGTGAAGGATCCCCATTTAACAACTTAATTAATTCATAATTCTTGGGCATAAACAGAGGCCCAATTCTGCTGTACCACAACCTGCTTCGGAGGTATGGCATGTTAACAAAGCAAAGGCGATCTCTTGTAACTTCTGAAGATCAATCCAGCTTTGATTGAATTAATAACAATATTTATGGTTGTCAAATATTGATATACTAATGCCAGCTCGGACAAATCCATTTGAGTCAGCTCTAAGCACACACAAGTCATGAATATGAAAACTAAATTAACAACTATATTGATTATCACCACACTAGTGTTTTAATAGACCAAAACAAACAACCCTTTTACCTAGAATGCAATCATATAAAAGTTAATTAAAAGCTGACCTGCAACTTACTAAATATTTCAGAATTTACACAAGAACTAAAAGGTGAAATTGAAAGTCTATTTATTACATTACAATAACAGACTACTGGAATGAATTTAAACCATGAGAATCCTAGTTAACCATAATGTAAATGGTATGCAGAACTTTAACATAAACAAAATTTAACAGCTAGAAATGAGACAAAGGGAAGAAAATTCGAAGCTATTAATCCGTTGCATTCCAGAATTATGAGTTCAATGTTACACTCGTATGGTATCCATAAGGTCCAAAATATACCTGTAAAATGGAAAGAAAGTGAAATGGTTCAGCAAATGCACAGCAAAGTATCCGCACCACATCCAATCCAAACATTCTCAAATCCCAGGTCGTTAAAACTAAATAACACGATGCTTTTTATCTAAAGAAAGAGGGTAAAAAGGAGTTCATAAAATAATATGAAAAACTCAGATAAAAAGTTGCAAAATAGCTAAAAGGCTCATCAGAATGGGAAGCTTTTAAAATCAGTGATAGATAATGTAACAGGATAAAATTTGACTACTTGTATATATATTTTTCTAATGATTGAGCCTTCTTATCATTGTAGAAATGGTTGCCTGCATAGGCAAGACCATAGGGCAACTTCATTTTTTTTTCTTTAAGACCTTGATTTTAAGAATTGCTAGCCACGTCACAGCTAAAGTTTTTTGCTAATAGACCCCTACTGGAAGCTTCTTGTTTGTTATTCAATATTCTCCAATCCTTAGATGCCTAAATTACCCCACCCCAGCACCTTGTTTTTAACCTGACTTGCCTGGGCCAACTGGCTCAGCTAATTGGATCATAAAGCCTGAATTAACTCCACAAATGGGCATGCTATTGCCAATCAGGCCTAAAAGCTTTACAAAAACTCAAGAAACAATCATAATAAACACAAAACATGATGTCCCAAACCAACTACACCATCAAATCATTAATTTAAGACCCATACAATACGATGCTCAAATTATATATGTAGAGTTTAAACAATCTGAAGCTTAAGGTTAGAGGGTTTATTATTGATCCAAACTAAACACATAATCAAAAGCTAATAAATAAAGAAATAGCAATCCTAAGTCAGTATTAACCATTATACTAACATGACTCAATTGGATCAAGATAAACAAGCATGTAGAAAACCTGCTAGCAATTTAAACCAATATAATTGTGGATAGCACAACCAGCTTTCCACTGTTATTTAGACTCATCCTACAAATGAGGACTTAATTACATACTTGTTGCAATTAAACTAAGCAACAATTAAAATGTTGCAGACCTAGGCTAATTAACTTGAAATGAACACCCAAAGACTGAAACCTATGCGATGGATTTAACAGGATGAACAAAATTTTAATTTGAGCCTTGACGTATGAATCAAAAGAAAAGAAGATGAGTAGGAGAACGACAAGGAAATGAAAAAGATTTACCTAATTGAGAATGCCTTGAGGCGAAAATTAGTCACAACTTCAGATAGAACCCCCAAACAATATGTTCGATATTTGACCTCAGGAACCCTATATTCAGAATATGTATAGTCCTGGGTGGTTTTGAAGGAGTCCAGTGACATATTGGACATGAGGGAGGCAAAAGGGGTTATGGGGTGTTGACAAGGTGGTGTTTGACGGCATTGTATGGCAGGCACCGCCGTGCATGGCGGAGCTGCCATCTTCAGGCGAGTATTTGGAGAGTTGTGGTTATGTTTGACGGGAATCACTGGCAAGGTTGGGGGTAAGGGTGGTGAGGAGATTTATTGGTGTTGATTTGGAGTTGGTTTTCCACCTGCTGCCGCCGTAGACGGCGGAGCTGCCATATTTTGATAGAATATTTGAGCACATCGGCGGTGATTCAAGGGATGATCTTCATAGGGTTGGGAAGAGGAGGATGAGGTGCTTTTGGTGTAAATTTTTGAGGCATTGGGGTTACGCTGCCACCGCCGACGATTTCCGGCCAGCAACAGATGGTGGTGTTAGGGTGGCTCATTGGTGGCATTACACCGATGTTGAACTGTACGTGGATGGAACATTTGGTCTCTGATGTTACGTCACAGGGTTTGGACACTTTTATTTGGTTTGGAGGGAAGTTTTAGGGTAGTTAGATGATTTGCAATGAATGGCTAAGATGAAAAGGGAACCAAATGACGTGGTTTGGCACCCCTGGGGCTGGAGCGGGTTAGTGGACGGATGGACTGGGTTGGGCTGACCAGATTTGAATTGAAATCGCTAAATGGCCAATTGAATATTTATTTTAATTGCATTTTCAAGCCTTCTTTATATCTTTTTCTTTATTTTATTTTCAATTAAAAAATTATTTTAACACCTAAAACCAATCTTAATTAATCTATAAAACCCTAATTAGCCATACAATAATTATTACCACATAATTATAAAGATCAGAAGAAAAAATTACTTAATAGGCAATTTAAATGCAAATTAAGCCATTTTTAATTTTCTGTTTCCAATTGCTAATTAATTTATAAAAATGCAAAATTACTCCTATGTGCACATGGCTTATGTATTTTTTTGTATTTTTATTATTTAAAAATGCACAAAATGCGAACAATTAACTTAATAATGCCGCAAAAAATCAAAATTGCCAATAAACAAATGAAATTATTTTGTTTTGAATTTATTGAAGTAATTCGTATAGGGCAAAAATCACATGCTCATAGCTGCCCCACTTTGTACGGAAACACAAAGATCTTTCGTACAAAGATAAGTGAGCGAACATGAGAGATATTTGCCCGGTTGAACCTTTCGTGAGAAGAATTTTTTAAAATTTTTGCTGCACTGTGCTTCAGAGGTTGCCTACATGTCCTCGGCTGAAGAGGAATAAGGTCAGTGTAGTTCAAGAGTGTTTTGTAGCTGGGACAACCGAGGCTGTGATTTTACTTCTATTGCTGCTGCAACTGATGGACCGCTTTATTACACCATTGTGAGAAATAAAGAAGCTAGACTAATCTACGAACTACTGATTACAAGGAAACCTATCTATATCTTCCGTCTTGATCTGAATCCTTGTTGCTTTTGTTGTTTTGTATTTCTTTCTGGGGACCCCTTGTTGCTTTATTGCCTGGTACTTTTTCTTGTGGAACTTCTTGCTGCCTTGTTGACATATATTTCTTCCTGTAAACTCCCTATTGCCTTGTTGACTTCTTTTTTTCTCTTATTTTGTGTTTGATGCGGAATCGCTGGACTTGAGATGTTTTCCGTTGATAGCATTCCCTTATTTTACAGCTGGGCGCCTGACTACTTGAACATGAAATTCGAAAGATATTCCCTTGTTCTACAAGTGGGCGCCTGATCATCAAGACTTGACTTCTAAAGATTATTCCCCTGTTTTCCAGGTGGTTACCTGATTTCCAAAACTCAAAATTGTGAAATGTATTCCCTTGTTCTATAGGTGGGTGCGCGATTACCGAAATAAAACTTCAAATTTGAAAAATATTCCCTTGTTCTACAGGTGGGTACCTAATTACTTATCTTTGAATTTTGAAAAATACTCCCTTGCTCTACAGGTGGGTGCCAGATTGCAAATACCTGGCATTTTGAAAATATTCCTTTGTTCTGCAGGGGGGCACCCTGATTGCAAGACTTGTAATTTTGAAAAACATTAATTTGTTCTACAAGTGGGCGCCTGATTGCTGAAACATGAATATTTTAAAAATATTCCCTTGTTCTACAGGTGAACGCCTGATTGCAAAACTTGATATTTGTATAATATTCCCTAGTTCTACAGGTGGGTGCCTGATTGCAAAAGCTTGAAATTTTGAAAATATCCCTTGTTTTACAGGTAGGCGCCTGATTGCAAATGCTTGAAATTTTGAAAAATATTCCTTGTTCTATAGGTGGGAGCTTGATAAAAAAACTTAAAGTTTTGAAAAGTATTCCCTTGTTGTACAGGTGGGAAGCTGATTACAAACATCGCCTTGTGAAAGACATTTCCTTGTTTTACAAGTGAGCGCCTGATTATCAAATTTTGACACTTGAAAGATATTCCCTTGTTCTACAGGTGGCGCCTGATTACACAGCTTACAATTTTGTAAAATATTCCCTTATTCTCTAGGTGGGCGCCTGATTTCATAATGCTGTGTTTCTGAAAAAGGTATTATTTTCCACGATGTATTGCTATGAGCTATATCTGGTGGTGATTTGCTGATGACTAATGATTAAAGCTACCTCCCATTATCGAGGCGGGTCCTGACAACTCCTAATTCGATGACAAAAAGTGACAGCTAAGGGTTAGTATTTAGGGCTACATCCCATAACTCGGGAGGGGAGGGAGGGGTCCTGATAACCCTTGTTGACTCTTGCTAGGGCAATATCTAATCTAAGTCCTATTTTTCATGAGGGTCTTGATGACTCTTGCTGAATCAGATGGGAAATTTCAAATTTTCCTTCTAAATTCCATTTTTCAACGGAGTCATGATGACTATTCTTGGTTCTTATTGACCCTAGTAGGGGGAATGATTGCTATAAGTCCCATTATTCATGAGGGTCCTGATGACTTTTATCGACTCTTTTTGACTCTTGCTGGGGATATTTTTTGGCTTTAAATTCCATTTTTCAGGAGGGTCCTGATGACTATTATCGACTCTTGTTGGGGAAATATCTAATGCATATCATATTTTTCAGGAGGGTCCGATGAATCTTATTGACTTTGACTGGGGAAGTATTTGGATTTGACCATGCCACCCAACTATTTTGTGTTCTGAGTTAGGTCCCATTTTTCAGGAGGGTCCTAACAACTCTAACTAAATTCTACCTTGACATACAAGTCGTTTCTGTGCGACTTGTTATTCGTGATTACTCCTAATTTTGAAATGAGTCCCATTCTCTAGCAGGGTCCTGAGGGTTCTAACCTAAATGCCAGTTCTAATTTCTGGTTGTTTCTGCGACTCTTACTGGGGAGGTGTTGATACCTGCCCATGTTACATGCATGTGTTTGAGTTTAAGACTTTAATCCATCCCAACTTCTATGCCTATTTTTAACCCTCGGTTGTTTCTTTTGGGTTTTACTAGTCAAAGATTATCCCATTGTGCTCTTGCTGGGGAGGGTGTTTATGATTGCCTATATCCCTTTTGAACTTTAACTAAATCCTACTTCCAGGTGGGTTATGAGATTTTGATCATACCTGCTGCATGCCGGCCTTTTCCTATGTACAGCCCCCCTTAGGCTCTTCTGGAATTTTTTGCCCCTGTATTAATCAAAGAAAACTTGTCAGTTTGAAAAATTGTGGTTGGCTCGCGGAATTCTTGTTTGGAAGCGGTCTCCTCTCCGTCATGCTTTGTTGTATTCAAATTTCCATGTTTATGATGAGTTGCCTGAGCTGATTGGCTTACCCCTCGAACCTTTACAACTTTACTGCACTCCCCATGATTGTGTTGCATTTCTAGCCGCTCTGTCAAAATCCTTGCACCTTTCTCAAGATTGCCAAGTCAATGTAGTACGCTTGGCTGACCCTCTGACCCTTGTGGTTTTGTTTTATCATCTTCATGTTACAATTCCAAGCCTTTTGCTGAAATCCTTAAGCCCTTTCTTACTATCACCCGGTCCATTTATAATATTTGACCGGCCCCTGACCTTTGCGCCCTCCTTTAGCTTCCCACCTTGTGTTTCTCTCTCGGTCCATCACCGAAATTCCTTATGTTCTTCCCTAATGACTGATGCATTATGCTTGGTTGATTATTTGATCCACGTGTCTTTGTTTTACTTCTCATCTTGGTTGTACATTTCCGAGCCCCCGCCAAAAACCCTTATCCCTTTCCTGAGACCACCTGGTCCAGTTGGGATGCTCGACTGACTCTTGACCATTATGCCCTTACTTTGCTTCTCACCCTATGTTGCACTCTCGACCTTCACCAGAATTATTTATGTCTTTTCCTAACGACTGACATATTACGCTTGACAAAACCCTGCGACCTTGTGACCTTTCCTGTTTTCGTGTTCTGCCAACTTTACGTTCCATCTGAGATGGAAAAATCGTTGTATGACACTCGGTTGACCCCCGAATCTTTGTGGTTTCATTTGCATACCCTTTTCTGCGTAGTACGCCATCACTTTGCCGATTCTTGTATCTTCCATCACTTATAATTCTTATGAATATTTCCCTTTATTGTTCCTCACTTGTTATCTTTGTTGTGCCTTTGGGCGGCATGCGCCTTGTTCCTTTGGGAGTTTGATAATCGGCTTTGACGCTCCTTTCAACGGCTTAAATAAAAGTTTTTAGACTTTAAAGAAAATGAGATGCAAAAACTCCAAACGGTATTTAGGGTAAAGAAATCCAGACTCGCTGACTATTGAAAAAGAAAGAAGACTTATCTGAAGAGGAACAACTGGTTTTCATTATCATGACACGCACTTCGGCTTAGTCGCCCCAATCCGTTTCGATGACCGGCCTTCCGTTGCCATGCTTTTGCCGTTGTGACCTTTCCGAACCCATCCTTTTAAGCAAATGCTAACTAGTCTTGCCCTGCAGTGTTCATCAATCAATAGCCCCTTTCTGAGTTTTTCTTTTTCCTTACCTTTTCCTCACGGTGACTGTATGATTTTTCACCGATATGACTCTCTCATTTTATTTTCTATCAAAATTTCGCCGCCTTATGGTGCCCGTGAGTGTTTTCACCGATACGACTCTATCATTTTAATATCTCTCTTGTCTGGCTTTGAGTGATGTCCCTGACATGAATACCCTCTATTGGCTCAACTCGGAATTTTTAAAGACTAATCAAAAGGTCTTTCTTTGGACCGTAACGTAGGATTTTGGATAGGGTTAGCAAGAAAGGGTGTTAAAGACTCAAAATAACTCAATAGGTTTAAAATTACAACTCTCAGAATTACATTCTTATAACAAACACAACTTCTGCCCTAGTTTCTTGCTTGGGGACTTCTGGATTTTAATTTTGATGAGACCGAACCGTGAGACTACCTACATATCCTTTTAAAAAGGAATCAGTTCAAACGTAGTTCATGCCGATTCCTTATTTTTGTTGTCGTTTTTCTTCTCCCTTTCTTTGTTTTTCCTTTCCATTTTTTCTTTGTTTTGTTTTCTTTTCTTTTTTTTTCCTTTTCTCTTTTATTTTTTTCCCTTTTCTCTGTTCTTTTATTGTTTTTCTTTTCTCTTTTCTCTTTCCTCTTTCCTTGTCTTGTTTTTTTATTTTTCCTTTTCTTTTCTTTTCTTTTGTTTTCATTCTTTTCATTCTTTCCATTCTTTTCTTTTTGCTGCCTTCTCACACTTGTGTTTCTGCCTTTGTTATTCATTCCAAAAGAGGGGTACAAAAGATAACAATTAAGCTCAACGGGTTAACAAAGGATAATGTGTTTAGGTCGCAGAAAAAAAATGCCATCGTCATTTAAATCTTCAAAATTTTCCAAGTACAAACAGATGTCAAGTATAACCAATGTTCTAATGAAAATCATACATAATATCTTTTGACAACATCCACATTGATAGCCATTTCCGCACATTTCCCTACTACATCCGTCAGATTCAATGCACCACTGGAAAACACTCTTGATACTATTAATGGCCCTTCCTAGTTTTGAGTGAACACGCCTTTTGCCTCGGCCTGGTGAGGATGGATGCGGATTAGTACCAACTGACCTACTTCGAACTTTCTGGGGCAGACCATCTTATTATATGCCCTGCCCATTCATTGTTGATACAACTGGCCATGACAGACAGCTGCCAATGTCTTCTCGTCAATCAGACTCAATTGTTGCAAAGGAGCTTTGACCCATTCTTCATCGTCAATTCCTCTTTCGGCCACGATTTGAAGAGAGGGGATTTCAATCTCGGCAGAGATCACCGCCTCCGTGCCATATACCAATAAGTATGGAGTGGCCCCCACTAAAGTGGGGATAGTGGTGCGATAACCTAACAATGCAAAAGGAAGCTTCTCATGCCAGTGCCTGGATCCTTGCACAATTTACGAAGTATATTCTTTCTGTTTTTATTGGCTGCCTCGACCACTCCGTTTGCCTTGGGACGGTACGGGGTAGAGTTTCGATGCGCGATCTTGAAATGCTGGCATACTTCCCTCATTAGGTGACTGTTAATGTTTTCCCCATTATCAGTGATAAGTGTTTTGGGGATCCCGAACCAACAAAAAATGTTTGTGTGCACAAAATCGACTACAGCCTTCTTGGTCACTGCCTTGAAGTTTTTAGCTTCAACCCATTTGGTGAAATAGTAAATAGCAACCAGGATAAATCTATGTCTATTAGAAGCTGTGGCTCGATAGGCCCAATAATGTCCATGACCCAAGCAACGAAGGACCATGGTGCCGACATCGTATGCAATTCAGACGGATGAGAGTGAATTAGGTCTCCGTGTACCTGACACTGGTGGCATTTGCGCACAAAGCTGATACAATCTCGCTCCATGTTTAGCCAATAATACCCTACCCGGGGAATCTTCTATGCCAAAACATATCCACTCATGTGCGGCCCCCAGACACCAGCATGCAACTCATTCATGATGACTGCCGCCTGCCCAGAATCTTTGCATCTTAGCAAACCAAGATATGGCGTTCTTTTGTATAATGCTCCTCCACTGAAGAAAAACCCACTTGACGAATGACATATTGTTCTCTTCTGGTCACTCGTGGCTTGTACCGGATACACACCTCTCCATATATATTCGTCGATGTCGTAAACAAAGGCTCAGTGTTGAGCATTCTTCCACCATGTTGCAATAAGGATTTTGATTGCAGACCCAGATGAGTATCGGGTCAACAGAGCCTTGTCCAGGTGATGTAACATAGACTTCAAAGTAGCCAGAGCATCGGGAACCTCATTGTGAATTCTGGGAATGTGCCTGAACTCTACTGACCGGAATCGTTGACAAAGATCATGCAAGCATTACCGGTAAGGTATGAGTCTTAGATCTCTCATCTCCCACTCCCCTTGAATCTGGTGTACCAGAAGGTTTGAATTTCCCAAGACCAAGACTTCCTGGACACCCATGTCTACTGCCAATCTCAATCCCAGAATGCACGCCTCACATTCAGCCATGCTATTGGTGCAATAGAAGCGGAGTTGAGCTGTAAGTGGGTAATGATGCCCTTCTTCAGAAATGAGTACTTCTCCTATCCCAACGCCTTTCTTATTGGCAGCCCCATCAAAGAACAATTTCCATCCGACTTCTCACCCTTTTCCATTTCATTGATGTGCATCACTTTATCTTTCGGAAAACATGTGTTCAAGGCTTCATATTCTTCATCTATGGGATTCTCTACTAAATGGTCCACCAATACTTGTGCCTTCATTGCAGTCCTAGTCATGTATATAATGTCAAACTCAATAAGCAAGATTTTCCACTTTGCGAGCCTCCCCGTGGGCATGGGCTTCTGAAAAATGTATTTCAATGGGTCCAATCGTGAGATGAGATAAGTGGTATATGACGACATATAATGTTTAAACTTTTGGGCTACCCACGTCAGGGCGCAGCATGTCCTTTCAAGATGAGTATACTTATCCTCATAGGCTGTAAATTTCATGATGAGGTAGTTTATGGCCTGCTCTTTTCTCTTAGCGACATCGTGCTGACCCAACACGCACCCAATTGAGTTGTCCAGGACCGTCAAATATAAGATCAAAGGCCTTCCTGGTTCTGGCTGGACAAATACAGGCGGGTTTGAAAAATATTCCATTATCTTATTAAAAGCTTCCCGGCACTCTCCCGTCCATTTTACCGCAGCATCCTTCTTCAACGACTTAAGGATGGTCTAGTAGATGGTTGTGAGTTGGGCGTTGAACCCACTGATGTAATTCAGTCTTCCCAATAGACTCATTACTTCTGCTTTGTTTTTGGGTGGCGTCAAATCCTGTATTTCTTTGCGTTTTCACGGGTCTAGCTCGATGCCTTGGCGGCTGAGTATGAACCCTAAAAACTTTCCCGAGGGGACCCCGAACGCACATTTTGTTGGGTTGAGTTTGAGCTCATACCTGCAAAGCCTCTGGAAGAATTTCCTCAGGTCTTTAGCAAGATCAGACTGCTTCCTAGACTTGATTATTACATCATCCACACAAACCTCAATTTCCTTATGTATCATATTACGGAAAATTGTTGTCATAGCCCTCATGTATGTGGCCCCACAATTTTTCAATCCAAAAGGCATGACTCTAATCTAGTACGTCGCCCACGACGTGATGAATGTCGTCTTCTCTGTATCTTCTTCGTCCATTAAAATCTCATGGTGCCCAGCGTATCAATCCACGAATGACCCGATCTCATGATTCACGAAATTGTCAATTAATATGTGGATATTCGGCAAGGGGAAGTTGTCCTTGACTTGCTTTGTCGAGATCGCGAAATCAAAACACACCCGGTTTTTTCCATCCTTTTTCGGTACAGGCACAACATTAGCTAACCCCGAAAGACATACTTGATGAGTTTCCTTATGAGTGAGTTCGTAGGTGCCTTTAAGTCGAGTGTAGCGAAGGGATTCTCCTAAGAGAAGCTTTAGCCCTTGAACCTGAAACGACTTTTATGAGCTTTCTCAGTAGTGACCGACATTATTTTTATTAGCTGTATGATTTGTGGCTTAGCTGTTAGCTATCTAAAAGCTACGGTAAATATACCAAGTGGGGTATCGTGTGACGCGAATGACATTTTCCCCAAACCGCTTGGTCACTTCTTCTTTGATTTTCACACTCACATCAGTTTTGAATTTCCTCAACATTTGCTTACTTGGCGGGCAAGCTGGGTAAGTAGTCACTTGTGGACTACAAAAATAGTGATAACTCGGGGCATGTCGTCGTAGGACCATACGAAGACATCTTTGTACTCAAGGAGTACTTCAATTTTTTCTTCCCTAAGTGTTGGCTCCAGATGGATACTTATTTTTGTTTTCTCTGATATTATCCAGACTTCCTAGATTGGTTGCCTCTGTATCATTCAGATTTGGTTAGGGTTTCTCTTCGAATTGGGTCATCTCTTTACTAACCTCGTCCCATGCCCCTTCCTTATAATACCCTAGTTCATCCTTGTGTTCTATTTCCTGAATTATTATTTTCGGCCTAGATGTATTTTAATGATTGGGCTGAGGAGTCCGTATGCATCTCAGATCACTGGAACCAGCAAAAAAACAACTGTACAAATGAGAAAAGAAAGAAAAGTAAAGAGAAATGGAAACTATCTATATTTCTAATGGGTAATTTCATTTCATTAGAATCCAAGATGACAGAGTCTGCACATCCAAATGGACAGAAATAAAAATTGAGTTGACAACTTGACGCTAATATAAACTAGACTTAAAGGAAAATCAAAACCGACTACCACGACTCCCTCCGAGTGGGAAGAAGAGCGGCTTCCCAGTCATTTATTTTTGTGCGTGCTCCCACAAACTGCACATCTGCCCCGCTCGATCCTTCTCCCCCCTCGACCATATTCACCTCATTGAACAGCCTTTATAACCTCTTATGAAGATCTCCGTTCGCGTCGATCAGCGGGGCAGGAGTCTTGGATATGGGGCCATTACTGGATTTGACAAATGATTTGAACAACCTTGGGATAGGATTTGGGAGAACCTAGGCTTTCTATCTCAACTTCCTGGCTCGCCTTATGTCCACGGCTGTGGGCTTGCACCCTAAGACAAATGTGTCTTGATTCTTGGTAAGGGACACTGGTTCCACAATGCCTTGCAGGGAAGTGCCCAACCCTTTGTCGGGTATAAAAGCGTTTCTTAAAATATCTGATGATACCATGACAGATGCGGTTGATATATTTGGGGTTGCAACATACTTCACCTTCTGGGATCTTCTGTACTGACACCACATCAAACACCTGGTAAACCCATGTTCCTTTGTTGTCCTGAGATTCAATGAAAGGCAGGATTACATCACCTGGGGTACACTAATTATCTTCTCCATGTACGACAATCTCTTGCCTGTCTCATTCAAATTTTACCATCTAGTGCATTGTAGATGGCACTGCTTTGGCTGTATAAATCCATGGCCTGCCCAATAACAGATTATAGGAGACTGATACATCCAGCACTTCGAATTCCAAAATCAACTCGACAAGCCCTATTGTTACTTCCAGAACTATATCCCCTACAGTGTCTTTTCCTCCGCCATTGAAGCCTCGAACGCAGATATTATTCTTGCGGACCCTCTCATTTTCCATCTTCAGGTTGGTCAATGTGGATAGTGGACAAATGTTTGTGCTGGACCTGTCGTTAACTAAAACTCGGGTGACCACGGCTTCTTCACACTTCACAGTCAGATAAAGAGCCCGGCTGTGGTACTTGTCCTCCATAGGCAACTCATCGTCAGAAAATGTGACCCGGTTTACCTTGAATATCTTGTATGCAATCTTTTCCAAATGCTTTACAGTTATCTTATCTGGGACATTAGCTTCATTCAGAATCTTCATCAATGCCTAGCAGTGCTCATTTGAGTGGATAAGTAAGGATAACAAAGAGATCTGGACTGGTGTTTTCCTCCACTGTTCTATCATGGTGTAATCCTGCATTTTCATTTTCTTTAAGAATTCTTCTTCCTCTTCTTCTGATACAGCTTTCTTCACTAGTTGAGGGTTATCTTTAGAGATTCTTCCCTTTATCAACTCTTCTGGGGCAAAGTACCTTCCTGATCGAGTTAAGCCTCGCGCCTCACACACTTTCTCTCTATCTTCCTTTCCTTTGTACATCACTATGGCTTGTTCATATCTCCAAGGCGCGGCTTTATTGTTGATGATTGGGGGCTGGACTACTTGTTTCAAAATAACTGGCTCTATGCCGACACCTTCCACAACCACGACGGGTTCCCTAGCTGCCCCATGTGCTGTTACCTTTGTTTGTTCTCGCTTCGGCGCAATCGCGCATGCTGAGCTCCCCTGAATTACAACAGTTTTACTGCTTTCTTTTTCCCTAGTTACCAGTTTCTTGGTGCTTGCAATCTTGATCAGCTCACTGGCTTTGATCATCATTACTGTTTGTCAAGGTCTTCTGAACTCTCCTCTTCTCTCCTCAATTTCAATCATATTGGCTTCCTGGTGAGTCGGCAGTGGGTGTTGGTTAATATTGGACACCTCCGATGTCTTCTCCTCGGTCATGTGGGAGTCAATAAGTTCTTGGATGGCGATTTTCAAATGACAACATTATTGGTGTCATGCCCAGGTGCACCAGAACAGTACTCACAGCTGATCGAATAATCTAAATGTTTTGGAGGAGGATTTGGCAATTTCGGCTCAACTGGTCTCTACATGTCCAGCTGTCGCAGCCTGTGGAACAAGCTAGTGTAAGATTCTCCTAATAGATTGAAATTTTTCTTTTTCTGTACCCTCTCATTCTCAAGGCCGGATTGCCTCGGAAGCCGGGCCTCGGGGGTTGCTGGTAAGGTCGTGTAGGCGGGTAAATATTTTGTGGATTTGGGCAAGTGTTTTAGGAGGGTGGCGCACGCCATTGTGCGTGAGCGGGAGGTTGGGTGTATGCTTCCGCATGATGGGCTGCAAAGTGTGTTTATTGTGGTTGAAAGTAATGTTGTGACGAGCCATATATGGTGGATAGGTATGTCTGGGGGTGAGGACGGGGCTGGCCGTAATGAGACGGGGCCCGTGGCTGGAACTAAGTTCCTGACTCCACTTTCGCTACTTCCTCTTTCTTCTTTTTCCCGAAAGCTCCTCCAGCTCCACCCTAGATGGCTTGAGTAGTTACCTTGATTGTAGAGTAACTCATGATTTTATTGGATTTGAGGCCTTCCTCAACCATTCTTCCCATCTTTACCACTTTGTTGAAAGACTTCCATACCGCTGATACTAAATGCCCAAAGTAGGTAGGTTCCAAAGCTTGTAGAAAATAATCATCAATCTCACTCTTCTTCATAGGAGGGTCAACTCTGGCTGCTTGTTCCCTCCACCGAAAACCATACTCCCTGAAACTCTCGTTGTGTTTCTTCTCCAACTTTGTCAGAGATAGACGATACGGGACAATCTCGAGATTATATTAAAAGTGGCCTGCAAATGCTTGCGCTAAATTATTCTTGGTATACCATCGATTGGGATCCTTTTGAGTGTACCAATCCATCGCCGATCCACTCAAACTCTGGCTAAAGTACGCCATTAGCAATTCATCTTTTCCCCATGCTCCCCTCATTTTACTGCAAAACACACTCAAACGTGCGACTGGATCGCCATGACCATCATATATGTAAAATTTAGCCATTTTGAAACTTGGAGGCAAGTGTACATCCGGGAATAAGCAAAGATCCTTTAATTCCACGCTCAACTGGCCACCTAACCCCTGCATGTTCCTGAATGATTGTTCTAGACTCTGAACCTTTCTAAGAATTTATTCCTGCTTGGAATTTTTGATTGGATTTTCAGCTCTCATTGGGATTTCAGGACGAGGAGCATAGGATTAATGCTCCTAGGCCTTGTAGTCAGGTTATAGGGGATAGGATTGAGGGTCATAACCTTGAAGAAATGGTTCACTGGACGACCTATGCAATGTAGTATGCGAATGTGCCACATAGATAGGAGCGATTGACGGGGGAGGGTGAGGAGTGAATTTGGGTAGTGGGGCTAGTGGATGAGAGTTCGCACCCTAATTTTGTGAGTATATAGGAAAACATGGAGGCAGATTAGTGATGGACTGGTCAGGCGCTTGGGCCAGTGGCGGGATGATGGTTGGGTTGGCAGGATAGGTCAGGGGCGGCTGTCCTCCTGCCCATGCCTGGTACATCTCGTCCATTTGGTGGTTAAGCTAATACATTTACTCCTTCATAGAATTAAAGTCCAATTCCTCTGCCTCATTCGAGGGGTCAATAATGATGGCATCAGCTTCTTGGTTGGCCATGACTTGTTTACTTTTCCACTGCGTGTTTTAGGAGTGAGTTGCCAGAATGCCATGAGTACTAGTCACCTGTCTATTTTGAAACTAGAAAATCAAAACACAAAAGACTCATTAGTGGTTAGGATCTTAACACATAAGTGGCCACATATTGGGTATGTATGTACATAAACGACAATTGGTCCCTATATGCATTGGTTGCTTACGCTATCCCCACATTTATTTGCGAAGCTCCGTTTTGTTTTATCCTTATTCACTCTCTCTCTCTCACATGTTCATTCAATTTCCAATTTTATTAAATTATGGTTGTATCCTATGTAGATTGCCTACGTATCATGTCCCCTCATGAATGTGACCGAACGTAGTTCTTGCAAACACAAGCGGAACATAACATGTTTGGGAAAATTTCTATGACAACATACTTTTATTACAAAGACTAAAAAGGTGACAAATTAAAAAAATGCTGATAAATGAACTACAGACTCGGAAGTCAACTAACTATGCTTAAAGAAAACACAGACTCGATTAAACAGTTAGACTTTGAAAACTAATTAACTAACAACGCAATCTTTAGGAGTACATTAATGCCTCAAGTTCTCCGGGGCTTGCGAGGAATTGTTCGGCCTTGCCGCTAGCCTACGTGCTAAACTCCCTTGGAGGTGGTGGAGGTCTTCCATCACTTTTCGAACAAAAATCCTGGCGGTGGCAAAGAACATGGATTTTGTCATATCCTTGCAACAGCTGCACCTTGTGGTGATGTAGTCTGCGATTGCCCGTACTCTTTCCCTAATAAACCCTTTTCTTGCAGCAAAAGCCCAATTTGTTCCACCTTCGCCTCTAGAGTTCACTCGGCTGCCTAATTTAGTTCCTTGAATTGCCTCAAATCCCTCTCCAACCTTGATATCGCTGCATAAACGTTCTCTCTCGGTTTTGAGATCCCCAACTTGCTTGGCTACCCTAACCTCAACCATGATGCCCTCCGTTTTATCCTAGCATCTTCATCGTCATGCTTTTCCTTTAATTGCTCAATGATTCGGCCCCATTCCTCCATACTTTTTTGCCTTATTCAGGTCAAACCCATATTCGATTACTTTTTTTCTTCAAATTATCTATGAATTTTTCATCCATTAATCTCTTGGGAGGATCTTCCGCGGCTTCTTTCATCATTTGGAATTGGGCTCGCAGCGTCTCATTTTTTTGGTTAATTATTTTTTTACTCCCTCATCTGCTGCGGCTTGCAAGCCATTTTCAAATTGGAATTCTCGGACTTGCCATTCCAATTTTCCTATGGTGGCCTTGTACTCATTTTCCTTGGCTTGCCAGTACCACTTTTCATGTGACGTATGAATGAACTCCTGGAGGTGAGGCCTTTTGGGCGGTCTCTCAAACTCAATTTCTCTCCTGTACCAGGCAAGGTATCCCGGTGACAGTTCGCCTCTGGCCCAATCTTGTACGCAAGTGATGGCTATTAGGTATTGGCATTCATTCCAAATCTTGCGGAGCATTTCCTCGGGGAACTGACCATCGGGCCCAATCTCAACTAACCGGATGCTAAGATCTTCATCTTTTGACACTATCTGGCATCTTCCGAGTTGTCTCAGGACCCGATGCGGGGCATAGGGCTGGATACTCCTACGACCCATCAATTGAAAATGTTGTTTTGTTGTCGGCATGTACATAATCTCATCCATAGACAACCATCCTAATGTCCATTCTATTTGACTGGCAGTGAGGGACTGGAGGTAAGAAGTCCATTTTTCTGCACCTTCGGGTAAGCTGAGCTTTTCAATTCTCGTGTGAATTCCTCTATGCAAGTTTTATCAGTGGCCCCATAAATCATGAATCAACGATGGTAACATAGATGCTCTGTCATCCACATTTTCAATAAGAGATTACACCCCTCAAAGAAATCGTTTCCGGCCTTGCAAGCTGTGAGAGCAAGAAAGATCTCGGCCATTATCATGGGTGCGAGTGCGAACTTGGCTTGCGTGCGTAGGGTGCTGGCGACCCCTGCTATCTTTATGTCAATGTTCCCATCCTTTCTTGTAAATGTTACAATCCCCAGAAAAGCTACCATAAAAGAGAAGCGTCTGTGGTCTTTCCATTTGACATGGTTTTCCTTATTATATATGTTGTTCTAAGGATTTTTAAATCCCTCTATGTGACCATATATGGAATACAGGAATGATGAAGTGCAGAACCATGCCGCCCAGTTTGAATCATCTACCAGTCTGCTTATCTTCAAGGTGCCTAAGAATTTATGCACCATTACCACTCTTGGAGCAACTAGATACTTGTGTCTCAGAGGAAGCTCCAGATTACCAATATATCCCACTATTTCTTCCAATGTTGGGGTGAGTTTAGAGTCTGATAAGTGAAACACATTGTGTGCTGGGTCCCAGTATGTAACTAATGCTCATATGATATCTCCTCGGGCCACAATATCCAATAACCTGGGTAGGTAACCCAAATTCTTCTTCATCTCATCTTGTCCATCCCTGCCTTAATCATTCCACCATAACCGCAACTCCAAAGGGATTCTTCTTATAAATGAAAAAGGTCTGGTTTGGATTGTGCTTATCCTGCACATTTATTAAGGTGAATTAGTGACTAGTAAATTTATTCTTGTTTGACTTCAACATAAAAAAGAATTTCTTTTGAAATTTATTATCTAGAACCATAAGCCCTGTTTTGCGAACACGACCTTTTAGCACTTTTGGAGGAAGCTTTCAAGGCTGTGTCCGATAGGCGGCCAAAATACAATAAAGACCCAAAGGTGGCCATTTGTGAAAAATTACCCTTCCGGCGACCCATTTGGGAGCATTGGGCTTTTTCTGACAATAACAGCGTCACCTGATTTATTCACGATGGCAAATGAACATTTAAAATTTATTTAGGGCATTTTTGCATATGGGAGGTTGGAACCGATGGGGGTTGCCTACGTATCCCACACTCGGTGAGAATTATACCGGCATAGTTCGGGCAAAACAATTTGTCAAAACAAAAAACTTTGTTGAAAAGCCTCTTTTTCTTTTATTTTTCCTTTTTCCCTTTTTTTCAAAATACGACAGCGTTTCGGTACTTCTTGAGCATTGGTTTTACAAGACAAATGATTAATCTCAGTCAGCCTAGTAGCACTTATTTTTTAAGCCTTATTCACAAGTCTATCAGCATGCAAATCCAAAACACTAAGTACAAATGGCACATAATACGCATCAGGATGGTCTTTACATTTCGAGTCACCTGTCCTCGACTGACATAACCCCTATGTTGAGTCCCCTAAGTCAAATGCATGATGCAGATTAGCGTTCCTACTAGGTATCTGGCATGGGGTTTTGTTATACTAAGTTCAGCACCTGGGTATTTGTTCTAGACTATGTACCTGAGCGGAAAACTCAAGTCGAGGATGGGGTTACATACGGGGGACCCGCAAGATCGTCCGGCTTTGTAACTTGTCCGAGCCTCTTTCTTATTTTAAGGTTTTTTATGACCCTATCAGAATAGGGAGTCTCGACGAGCGAGCACATCCCTGAAGATAAAGAGAGAAGGGTTTCGCAAGAGTTTATATACAATTCAAATAATATACACATGTAAAATCAGATAATAAACAAACCAAATACAACAATTATCTTAAGCTCGAATTCTTGAACCCTGAACCAGAGATTCTGGGTTCGTCCTCAGCAGAGTCGCCAAAGCTGTCACACCAATTTTTGGCGGCGTAGATAAGGGAGTTTTACCAATTAAAGGACAATCGAAACAAGATTGAATTATTTAAGAGAATTTCAGGGTCCCCATTTAGGATATTTATGGTGTCCTAAGTCACATATTAGAATCCCAAATCGAGGAAAGAATGACTCTGTTTAACAGTCCACGAACCAGAGATCTGAGTAAGGAATTCTGTTAACCCGGGATAAGGTGTTAGGCATTACCGGGTTCCGTTTTTTTAGCATGGTCGTGTTAGAAAATACACTTAACGCTAGGGGGGGGGGTGAATAGCGTTATAATAAAAAATAGCGTAAACTTGCGGAATTTAAAAATTGCAGGAATTAAATAAGTGCGATAAGTAAATAAATAGGAACGAACGCACTGATGTATCCTGGTTCACTACAACCCGTGGCAAGTCCAGTCCCCGAGAGACTCTCTCGAGATTTCCACTAACACTGTTAAGCTTACAGGTGCTCAACAAACCTTTACAAACTGAGGACACAAGCCTCAACAACCTTTGCTCGAAGATACAACACTTCAAGACTTCAACCAAAGGAATCACAAGTTCCTTCTTACAATACAAGGGAACAATTTTCCCTTCAAGTGTATAAAAACACTTTGCACTCAAAACAAGACTCTCTTTAAGAGTAGATATGAGTAAAATAAATACGCTCAAGAACGCAACAACTTTCGTCAACAATTTGGCTCTCAAAAACTTATGTAATGAATAGAAAATGATGAATAAGAGAGTATGCAAGCTTTAGCAATAATATTGTCAGTTGTTGTGTTTGGAAGACTGATTTGAAGATGTATTTTATAGTGTCAAAACCATGCATTACCGTTGCCTAATTGCCAATTAAGAATTGCTGATTTTGTGCTGTGACAATCGATTGTCAAGATGATACAATCGATTGTTTTCCAATCGTTCCAAAAATCATTCCCAGATTTTACGCAGCACAATCGATTATCAAAGACATATAATCGATTACTGGCAACGTTCAAAAAATCCTTTCCAGATTTTACTTAAAACAATCGATTGTCGGAAATATACAATCGATTACTTGGCAACGTTCAAAAAATCTTTTCCAGATTTTACTTAAAACAATCGATTATCAGAAATATTCAATCGATTACTTGGCAACGTTCAAAAAAATATTTTCCAGATTTTACTTAAAACAATCGATTATGAAAAACATACAATCGATTACTTGACGGTGTTTGAAAATATTTTGACAACGGTCAGTTACATAATCGATTATACTATATGGACAATCGATTATTTATCAGTCTTTGAAAAATCAAATAGACACTGCCTCAATACAATCGATTGCCATAGGTTCACAATCAATTATTTTGCAGCTTTGAAAAATATGTTTGGACACTGCCTCAACACAATCGATTGTCATAAGTTCACAATCGATTGTCATGCAGATTTCAAAAATTGATGCATACTGCCTTAACACAATCGATTGTCATAAGGTTCACAATCAATTGTCATGCAGCTGACTTAACATAATCGATTATCATAAGTACATTATCGATTATCTTAGTCCAGATTTTGGAGGCATGTTTAAAAATCATTTTGCTAAAATACATATGCATGATTTAAAATCATTTTGCTCTAAATTAAATATGCATGATTTGATAAAAATGATTTTACGAGAGAAGCCAAGTCTTGAGTTAAGTTGTCGGATCAAGATCACAATTAAAGAACGACTCATGTATAACTTTATTTCTTGGTCTTGTGCTTGAATCTCGTTATGTATCAATTTCGCGCTTGTGCTTGGACCTCGTCATATGTCAATTGCGCATAGTTTGTCATTGATCAAAACCTACAAATATGAACACACGTTTAGTATAGTGCCTTGAGAACGTGTTTCAACAATTTCCCCCTTTTTGATAATGGCAAACCTTAAGCGGGATATGCATATTAGATAATTCATAATGACGATCCAAGACAAGTATAGATATGCAACGAGTATATAGATATGCAATTGGTTCCCCCTCAACATATGAATTCCCTCTCAATTTATGCCAATAAATATTAAGTGCATAGCCCTTATTCTTCCCCCTTTTGACATTAGCAAAAATGGAAAAAGTAAAATACATAATAAAGCAAATAATCGATTATTGATACTAGATAATCGATTATATACTAAAGAGAAATCGATTATCCTTAGGAGAAATCGATTATTCTGCATCAATCTTTATAATTCCCCCTGCCTTTAGGGCGATACCTGCAAAAATTCGTTAGACGTCTCCGACGCTCAAGTTAGAAATCATGTGAAAGGGAAAATGCAATGCATGACTTAGATCAACGTGGAGTCAAGAATCCCGAGTTCATTACGAATTCGGAAGAAGGACACTTTCTCTAAGGGTTTTGTAAAGATGTCGGCCAATTGATCTTTGGTTTCACCAAATTCAATTTCGACATCCCCTTTGAGAACGTGATCTCTTATAAAATGATGCCTAATTTCAATGTGTTTTGTTCTTGAATGAAGAACGGGGTTCTTCGTCAAGCATATGGCACTAGTATTATCACATCTAAGAGGGATATGATCAAGACTTAGGCCATAGTCCAAGAGTTGTTGTTTCATCCAAAGGATTTGCGCGCAACAACTCCCCGCGGCTACATATTCAGCCTCGGTTGTGGACAACGCAACGCTTACTTGTTTCTTGCTAAACCAACAAACTAGAGAGCTACCGAGCAAATGGCAAGTGCCACTAGTGCTCTTGCGGTCCAATTTGCATCCAGCAAAATCGGAATCGGAATAGCCAACAAGTTGGCATGAAGAACCTTTGGGGTACCATAGACCCACATTTACAGTACCAACAAGATACTTCAATATCCGTTTCACCGCAGTAAGGTGAGACTCCTTCGGACATAATTGATAACGAGCGCATAAACACACGCTAAACATGATGTCCGGTCTACTAGCAGTAAGATAAAGGAGAGATCCAATCATACCTCGATACTTTTTGGTGTCGACTTCCTTACCTTTCTCATCTTTGTCTAGATGATCGGATGTGCTCATAGGAGTGGCCATTGCTTTTGCATTGCTCATTTCAAATCGTTTTAGCAATTCTTTGCAATATTTAGCTTGACAAATGAAAGTTCCTTCTTTCATTTGCTTTACTTGCAGCCCCAAAAAGAATGTTAGCTCACCCATCACAGACATCTCAAATTCGCTTGTCATCAAATCAGAAAATTCCTTGCACAAAGCATTGTTAGTAGCACCAAAGATAATATCATCCACATAGATTTGAACTAATAAAATATCATTGTTTCTATCCTTAATAAAAAGAGTGGTGTCAACTTTCCCCCTAATGAAATCATTTTCCAAAAGAAATTTGCTCAATCTTTCATACCAAGCTCGGGGAGTTTGTTTAAGGCCATAAAGGGCTTTCTTTAGGTTGAAAACATGATCGGGAAATTTAAAATCTTCAACCCGGGGGTTGAGCAACATAAACTTCTTCTTGAATAAAACCATTTAAAAAAGCACTTTTTACATCCATTTGATATAAATTGAAATTCATAGAAGAGGCAAAAGCAAGCAATAAACGAATAGCTTCTAACCTTGCTACGGGGGCATATGATTCTTCATAGTCAATACCCTCTTCTTGATTATAGCCTTTTGCTACAAGCCTAGCTTTGTTTCTAGTGATTACACCATTTTCATCGAATTTGTTTCGAAAAACCCATTTCGTACCAATTATGGTATGATTTTCGGGTCTTGGCACCAAATCCCAAACGTCATTCCGTTTGAATTGGTTAAGCTCCTCTTGCATTGCCAAGGTCCAAAATTTATCCTCAATTGCTTCGGAGATGGTTGTGGGTTCAATTTGAGAAACAAAAGCAGTATGTCCTAAGGTGTTCTTAAGAGAGTTTCGGGTACTTACCTGTTGTTCAATGTCGCCAATTACTTGTTCGAGAGGATGGTCTTTGATTGTCCTCCATGCGTTAGGTAGTTTCGTTTCTTTTTCCAATTGTGGCGCTTCCTCCGATAATTGATCCAAGATTTCATCTTGAATTTCCTTAGGAGTTTCCTCTTGTACTTCGTCTTGAGGACTTATTGAGTTTAAGATACCTGCAGGATCAAAACCAGAATCCTTTCTCGCCAAGCGAGCATTATTTTCGGAAAACACAATATGAGGGGATTCCTCCACAGTTCCGGTTCTATAATTGAATACTCTATATGCTTTGCTACGTGAAGAATAACCAATAAAAATTCCTTCATCGGATTTGGCATCAAATTTTCCCAATTGATCTTTTCCATTGTTATGAATAAAGCATTTGCAACCGAATACTCTAAAATGGGAGATATTTGGTTTCCTTCCCTTATAGAGTTCATAGGGGGTTTTCATGAGTATTGGCCTTTTGACTACTCTATTTAGAATGTAGCATGCGGTACTCACGGCATCCGCCAAAAAATGTTTGGGAATCTTAGCCTCATCGAGCATGGTTCTAGCCATCTCTTCGAGACACCTATTTTTCCTTTCCACAACCCCATTTTGTTGTGGTGTACGTGGAGCATAGAAGGTGTGCTCGATACCGAGTTCGTCACAAAAGTCCGCAAAGAGATTGTGATCAAACTCTCCCCCATGATCACTTCTTATTGAAGTGACGGTTGTGTCCTTTTCGTTTTGAACACGTTTAAGAAAATATTTAAAATTATGAAAAGCTTCACTTTTATGAGCAAGAAATAGAGTCCATGTAAATCTAGAATAATCATCAACAATAACAAAAGCATAACGATTTCTACCAAGACTTTCAATGCGAGATGGTCCAAAAAGGTCCATATGAAGAAGTTGCAATGGTCTAGTAGTTGAAACAATATTTTTCGATTTATGAGTCTTTGGTACCCAAGCTGTTTTGGGTCCTTGAGAGTTAGGTGTAACATGCTGTTGTGCTTGACATACATTTAAGTGTCAATGTCTAGTGAAACAGGCAGGAGCAATATGTCCAATTCGATTGCAATAATGACACACAACATTAGGATTATGCATTCGTCTAGGTTGATAGTAATTGGACGGACGAAATTCATTTACTCTATTCTTGACAATATGACTATTGCGCAATTTATGAAAATCATTTCTCCTACTATTTGTTCTAGGATATGCAGCATTTCTAGAATAGTTATTTCTAGGTTGAAAGCCATTTCAAGGTGTTCTAAAAGGTTCAAAGTTCCTTCTAGTGTTTGGCCTAGAATATGCGTTATTTCTAGAATGATTATTTCTAGGTTGCGATTGTTGAAAGCCATTTCTAGGTTTGTTATATCTAGGATGAGCGTTTGTTTTATTAATCCTAGGTTGAGCCTTAGGTTGTTGGGGGTTGGCTTCAACCTTTTCTTTAGGCTCATTTTTAAAACCTATGCCATGCTTGGTCGACTTCAAATTAACAAGGACTTCATTCAAATTTTTATGAGAAGAATTAAACTTATCTAGGGTGCCCTTAAGTCTTTCTACCTCATTTTTGAGATGCATGCAAGAAGTACAACTTTTACTAGAACTCTCGGGTTTGTCGGCGCTTCTCTTGCCGAAAAATTTGTTTTCTTCTTTCAACTTCTCATTTTTTAAAATCAGTTTTTCCAAATCTTTTTCTTTCGAAGAGAGTTGTTTTTCAAAATCTTTTTCTTTTAAAGAAGCATTTTCCTTTATGCTTTTAACAGTTTTGGAAGCTTTAATAAATTCACCATACAACTCATCAAAAGCATTTTGCATTTCCTCAAGAGAAAAGAAATTTTTGGAAGAAATTTTACATACCTCTTCTTGGTTGTCTTCTTGTGCCATAAGACAAAGATTTGCGGCTTCGTCTTCTTCTTCCTCACTCGACTCGTCTCCGGAGTCGCCTCCCCAAGATATGTATGCTCGTTGTTTCTTGAAGGGTTTCTTCTCCTTTTTGATATTTGGGCAATTTGATTAATGTGCCCGGTTTCTCCGCACTCATAGCACTTTATTTGATCTCCTTGCTTTTTTGCCTTTTCGTTCATACTCTTTTCGCATGAACTTTTGAAATCTCTTGATAACGAGTCCGAACTCGTTGTCTCCGTCCTCATAATTTTGAGGTTGGCTTGTGCTTGCCTTGAGGGCGATTCTTTGTTTCCTTTGATCATTAACAAGAGGGTTAAGTATAGTAGATTCATAAGTCTTAAGGTTACCTCTTTGTCCGTCGATGGTGACATTTGAAGTGCTAATAGACTCTTGAATCGCGTCGGCCTTGGAGCGCCATTCCGGAGTGAGACTTCGGAGAATCTTTCGGACAAGTTCCTTATTCTTGAAGGTCGTCTTAAGAGCATGTAAGTCATTTACGATTTTTGAAAATCGTTTGAACATCTCATCGACCTTTTCGCCTTCCTTCATGTGAAACAGTTCATATGCATGGGTTAGAAAATCAACCTTAGCCTCTCTTACCTGGTCCGTACCTTTGTACGTGATTTCCAGCTTGTCCCACATTTGCTTCGCCGTTGTGCAACATGATATTTTCCTGTGATCATCAGCATTTGTAGAACAATATAATAAGTCAATTGCTTTAGCGTTGTTTTGCACTTTTCGGATATCATCCGCATCGTATTCCTCTTCGGATTTTGGAACCCATTCGTTTTCAACCTTTTTGGTTGGAATTTGTTCTCCTTTCATAATAGCCTTCCACAGATGAAAATTATTTGATTGAATAAATATTCTCATCCTCTCCTTCCAGTATGTATAGTTTGTACCGTCGAATAGTGGTGGTCGGGTGGAGCATTATCCTTCACCTATTCCTGCAAAAAAAAGTCATGAGTAGAAGCCATGGATTGTTTCTCTCAAACGTTTAAGTCTTCAGAGAGTTGGGCTTTGATACCAATTGTTAGAAAATACACTTAACGCTAGAGGGGGGGTGAATAGCGTTATAATAAAAAATAGCGTAAACTTGCGGAATTTAAAAATTGCAAGAATTAAATAAGTGCGATAAGTAAATAAATAGGAACGAACGCACCGATGTATCCTGGTTCACCACAACCCGTGGCTAGTCCAGTCCCCGAGAGACTCTCTCGAGATTTCCACTAACACTGTTAAGCTTACGGGTGCTCAACAAACCTTTACAAACTGAGAGCACAAGCCTCAACAACCTTTGCTCGAAGATACAACACTTCAAGACTTCAACCAAAGGAATCACAAGTTCCTTCTTACAATACAAGGGAACAACTTTCCCTTCAAGTGTATAAAAACGCTTTGCACTCAAAACAAGACTCTCCTTAAGAGTAGATATGAGTAAAATAAATACGCTCAAGAACGCAACAACTGTCGTCAACAATTTGGCTCTCAAAAACTTATGTAATGAATAGAAAATGATGAATAAGAGAGTATGCAAGCTTTAGCAATAATATTGTCAGTTGTTGTGTTTAGAAGACTAATTTGAAGATGTATTGATAGTGTCAAAACCATGCATTACCGTTGCCTAATTGCCAATTAAGAATTGCTGATTTTGTGCTGCGACAATCGATTGTCAAGATGATACAATCGATTGTTTTCCAATCGTTCCAAAAGTCATTCCCAGATTTTACGCAGCACAATCGATTATCAAATACATATAATCGATTACTGGCAACGTTCAAAAAATCCTTTCTAGATTTTACTTAAAACAATCGATTGTTGGAAATATACAATCGATTACTTGGCAACGTTCAAAAAATCTTTTCCAGATTTTACTTAAAACAATCGATTATCAAAAATATACAATCGATTACTTGGCAACGTTCAAAAATCTTTTCCAGATTTTACTTAAAACAATCGATTACGAAAAACATACAATCGACTACTTGACGGTATTTGAAAATATTTTGACAACGGTCAGTTACATAATCGATTATACTATATGGACAATCGATTCTTTATCAGTCTTTGAAAAATCAAATAGACACTGCCTCAATACAATCGATTGTCATAGGTTCACAATCGATTATTTTGCAGCTTTGAAAAATATGTTTGGACACTGCCTCAACACAATCGATTGTCATAAGATCACAATCGATTGTCATGCAGATTTGAAAAATCTGATGGACACTGCCTTAACACAATCGATTGTCATAAGGTTCACAATCGATTGTCATGCAGCTGACTTAACATAATCGATTATCATAAGTACATAATCGATTATCTTAGTCCAGATTTTAGAGGCATGTTTAAAAATTATTTTGCTAAAATACATATGCATGACTTAAAATCATTTTGCTCTAAATTAAATATGCATGATTTGATAAAAATGATTTTACGAGAGAAGCCAAGTCTTGAGTTAAGTTGTCGGATCAAGATCACAATTAAAGAACGACTCATGTATAACTTTATTTCTTGGTCTTGTGCTTGAATCTCGTTATGTATCAATTTCGTGCTTGTGCTTGGACCTCGTCATATGTCAATTGCGCATAGTTTGTCATTGATCAAAACCTACAAATATGAACACACGTTTAGTATAGTGCCATGGGAACGTGTTTCAACAGGTCGGTCAACTTTTAAGGAGAATTGCAACGTCGTTAAAACATGCCTCGAACCACCTCACATAAATGCACCCATGAATTTTGACACATTCCAATTTCGTTGAGATTTGGATTCGGGTCACATAAATGTGCACCTGCATTTAGGAAAGGTAAATTATTAAACTAACGCGCCTAAAATAATTTCAAATTCGCAATTTTCGAGGGCCATGGAATTTACTAATGGCATGCCTCGGAATCTAAGGATCAATTTAAGGCTAAATAAAGGTCACGCAACTAGCTATAGGTACTAACCATTGAGACTCATCCCTATTCTAAAACTTAATATTATAGATCAATGAACAATTGTTTTCAAGGTCCTGTGGACCTAGAACCTAGGTCTAAAATCAGCCGCAGCAATCCTCATTACTGAGGAAGGATCCCAGTTAATAGGTAAATTAATGTCATAAATATTGGGCCTAAGCAGTGGCCCAATTCTGCTGTAGCACATCCTCTTTTGGAGGTATGGCATGTTAACAAAGCAAGGGCAATCCCTTGTGCCTTCTGAAGATCAATCCAGGTTTGACTAAAATTGTAACTGTATTTATGCTTGTTAAATATTGATATACGAATTCCAACTCGGACAAAGCCATTTGAGTCAGTTCTAAGCACACACAAGTCATATTAATATGAAAACTTAATTAACAACAATACAGACTATACCACACTAGTGTTTTAATAAACAAAAAAACAACCATTTTACCTGGAATGCTCATATAAAAGTTAGTTAAAAGCTGACTTGCAATTTAGTAAATATTTCAGAATTTACACCAGACCTAAAAGGTGAAATTGAAAGTCTATTTATTACATTACAATAACAGAGTAAAATGAATTAAAACCATGAGAATCCTAGTTAAATATTATGTAAATGGGATGCACAACTATAACCTAAACAAAGTTTAACAGCTAGAAATGAGACAAAGGGAAGAAGATTCGAAGCTATTAATCCTTTGCATTCCAGAATGAGGTCTTCAATGTTACACTCGTATGGTATCCATAAGGGCCAAAATATACCTGGAAAATGGAAAGAAAGTGAGGGTGACGGTTCAGAAAATACATAGAAAAGTATCAGCACCACAACCAATCCTAACAATCTCAAATCCTAGTTCATTGAAACTAAATAACAAGATTCTTTATAACTAAAGAAGGTGGTAAAAAGGAGCCCAGAAAATCATATGACCAACTCAAATAAAATGGTACAAAATAGTTACAGGATTCATCAGAATGGGAAGCTTTGAAAATCAGTGATAGAGCAATGTAACAGTAAAATTGACTAGTTGTATATTTATTTTTCTAATGAGTCATCCACCTCATCATTGAAGAAAAGGTTGCCTTTACAGGCAAGGCCATAGGGTAACTTCAGATTTTTTTTCTTTAAGTCCTTGATTTTATGACTTGCTAGCCAAGACACAACTAAAGGTTTTTGCTAATAGAACCCTACCAGAAGCTTCTTATTTGTTATCCAAGATTCTCTAATCCTTAGATGCCTAAATAACCCCCCCCCCCAGCACCTTGTTTTTACCCTGACCTCCCCGGGCCAACTAGCTCAGCTAATTATGTCATAAACCCTAAATTAACTTTACAAATGGGCCTGCTGTTTCCAAACAGACCCAAACTCTTTACAAAAACTCAAGCAACAATCGTAAAAGACACAAAACATGATGTCCCAAACAACCTACACCATCACAGCATTAATTTAAGACTCATTACAATCCGATGCTCAATTAAAATATATAGAGTTTAAACAATCTGAACCTTAAGGTTACATGGTTTATTATTGAAACGAACTAAACACATAATCAAAAGCTTATAAATAAAGAAATGGAAATCCTATGTCAGTATTAACCATTAAATTAACATGACTCAATGGGATCAAGATAAACAAGCATGCATAAAACCTGTTAGCAATTTAAACGAACACAATCGTGGATAACACAACCAGCATTTCTAATGTTATTTACACAAATCCTACTAACGAGAACTTAATTACATACTTGTTGCAATTAAACTAAGCAACGATTAAACAGTTCTGAACCTGGGCTAATTAACTTGAAACGAACACACAAAGAATGAAACCTATGCGATTGATTCAATAAGATGAACAAAATTTTAATTTGAGCCTTGACGTCTAAATCAAAGGAAAAGAAGATGAGGATGATAACGACAAGAATATGAAAAAGTATTACCTAATTTAGAATGCCTTGAGATGGAATTCAGTCACAACTCGAGATTGACCCCCCAAAATATCCGTTCGAGATTTGACCTCATAAACCCTAGATTCAAGAAATGTATTGTCCTGGGTGGTTTTGAAGGAGTGCAGTGACATATTGGACATGAGGGAGGAAAAAAGGGTTATGGGGTGTTTACAAGGTGGTGTTTGACGGTATTGGATGGCAGCCACTGCCGTACATGGCGGAGCTACCATCTTCATGTGAGTATTTGGCGAGTTGTGCTTACGTTTGAGGGCAATCACTTGCAAGTTTGGGGTAAGGGTGGTGAGGAGATTTATTGGTGTTTATTTCAAGGTGGTTTGCCACCGACCTTCGCCATAGAAGGCGGAGCTGCCATATTTTGACCGAATATTTGAGCACATCGGCAGCTATTCGAGGGATGATCTTCATAGGATTGGGAAGAGGAGGATGAGGTGCTTCTATGGTGTATATTTGGGAGGCATTGGGGTTACGCCGTCACCGCCGGCGGATAGTGGTGTTAGGATTGCGTATTAATGGCGTTACACTAGTGTTGAACTGTACGTTGAAGGAGAATTGGGTCTCTAATGTTATGTCTTAGGGTTTGGACACTTTTATTTAGTTTTGGGGGAAGTGTTAGGGTCGTTGGATGATTTGCAATGAAGGGCTGAGGTGAAAGGAGAACCAAACGATGTCGTTTGGCACCCCAGGGGCTGGACCGGGTTGGTGGACGAGTGGACTGGTTTGTGCTGACCAGATTGGAATTAAAATGGCTAAGTGGCCCAATTGAATATATATTTCATTTCATTTTCAGGTCTTCATAAAATCTTTTTCTTAATTTTTTTTTTCAATTCCAAAATTATTTTAAGACCTAAAAAAAAATCCTAATTAATCCATTAAACCGTCATTAGCCATACAATAATTATTACCACATAATTAAAAATATTAAAAGAAAAATTACTTAAGAGTCAATCTTTAATGCAAACTAAGCCATTTTTTATTTTTTTCAATTACTAATTAATTTCTAAAAATGCAAAATTACTCCTAAGTGAACATGACTCATGTATTTTTGTATTTTTATTATTTAAAAATGCACAAAAAGTGAACAATTAAAAGAATAATGCCACAAAAAATCAAAATTGCCAATAATCAAACTATTATTTTGTTTTGAATTTATGGGAGTAATTCGTATAGGGCAAAAATGACATGCTCACAGACTAACAACAAGGTCATACAGGCGAAAGAAATTGCACCCAATGTCCTCAATCATCCTCACCCAGATCATAGGTGTGGCAGGATACATGTGATAGAGATGCATGAAGAATGGGAACCTAAAGGGTCAATCCGGCTAATTCGAGAAGGTGATGATTTTAAGCCCACAGTAACACGTCCTCATATTATAATATAGACTAAGTCAAACATCAAAGTTGAGGTAAGTATATCAGTTCCGTTTGAGGTAGATGTAGCTCCACCTGCGGCCACCCCTATTTTATTTGAAGTGTAAGTGGCCACACATCACACAGTGACAGTATCAACCACCCCTCCTTTCAATTCAAAATCAATACCCTAGGATTATATTTCTAAAGCCACGCGAAATGGAAAGGCAAAAATTGAGGAATCTAATATTGTACAAGGAATGACTAGGATCGGAAGAAACTATACACATGAACACTTGGGAAGACCAAGTAAGGATGCCACTACCAAGCAGCCTGCTATTGGAATAGGGCCAAATGACCATCAGAGGAAAGTAACAGCAAGGAAATATTTTGTCATTGATCATTTGAACAAAACCCCAGCTTAGATATCCATCCTATCACTGTTGTAAAATCAGAGACACACAAGAATGCTTTGATGAAGGCATTGAGTGAAGCGTACGTGTCCAACAATATCACCAGTGGAGAGATGGCCAATATGGTAGATCAGGTGCTGGAAAGTCATATAGTAATCTTCCATAAGGATAAGCTACCACCTGAAGGGTTGAATTACCACTGGGCATTGCATATCATTGTGCAATTTGAAGACAAAATCATTGCCATATTTGTCTGTTGGATACTCTAGAAAGATTGAAAAAGGATTCCATGAAATACGGTTAGGAAACATGAACGTGAAAGCCTTCGATGGGTCTCGAAGGGCCACAATTGGGGAAATTAATCTTGTCTTTTTATGGGGCCAACTTAGTTCGACATAGAATTCCAAGTTCTTGATATATCAGCTTCATACAATCTTCTATTGGGCCGACCATGGATACATGTCACTAGGGCTATGACTTCCACACTACACCAAGCAATGAAATTTGAATGGAACCATCAGGAAATGATCATTCCCGAGGATATGTAGTAACTCCATTTACACCAGTCAAACTATCCCGGTCACCGGGAACATAAAACGGCTAGGAGGGGAAGCTTATCGTCACATCGAACGTGTCAATGTAATTGAGAAAGAAAAATGGTAGAGTAATAAGATAGAAAGCATACTGTCATGGTCTAGGTATGAACCCGAGAAAGGGCTTGGGAAGAATATCCAAGGTATTTCTAAACCGATACACTAAAATGTCATGGTACTACCTTTGTGATTAGATACTAGTATACATGGAAGGACTATCATGATTGGTCCCCTCTATGGCATGGACCTTATTACCCTCTCAAACAACCTGTACCACATCTGGGTCAAACTTTATACCAAGATGACACAATATGTGGAACTGCAGAAGAAGAAGCATTAGCTAGGTTGCGGAATTTATTCCTTGAGGACGAAGATATGAGTTGTAGTGCAATAGCCGAAGAGGGGGAGAAAGAAGGCCTCATAACTCATATTGTGGAGAAGATAGATGTTTTTAGGAACTAGACTGCCACAACATCCCTGGCCCACCGAGCCCCTGAATAACTTGGCAGATTTTATTTCTATAGCGTTCTATGAATCAAAGATTTTCAGTAATTTTATTTTAAAGACTTATTTGTTTCAATGATAAATGCTTGATTCATCGAACTATAATTTTTTTAATGTTTTAGGTTTAGTCAAAAGCATCGGTATTTAATATTCTTTATTATCTTCCACACTTTTTCTTTCTACAACGCTATTATTACTTTTCCTAATGAACTGGTGACTGTGATATGTAATGAGGCAACGCAATATGAGGATAATGATTTTGTTGAAGAAGATGAAATACCTGAGGAACTTGTAAGGGATGTTGAAAACTTTGAGAATAAGCTTAAATCCAACATGGACGAAACCGAAGCAGTAAATTGTGGGGACACCGAGACCGTAAATGAGACTCGCACCAGCATTCACTTATCACCTATAGAGAATCATGAGTACATTTTTTCTTAAGGGAGTATGAGGACAATTTTTATGGTCATATGATGACATGACTAGTTTGAGCACGTCCATAGTGGCTCACAAGTTTCCTACAAATCCCATGTGTCCGCCAGTGAAGTAGAAACTCAGAATATTAAAACTAGATATGAGCCTAAAAATCAAGGAGGATGTTACTGAGAGGATCGAATCCAAAGTCCTCAAAGTGGTTGAACACCCAACAAGATTAGCTAACATTGTAGCAGTTCTAAAAAAAGATGGGAAAGTTAGAATATGTGTATACAATAGAGATATAGACAGAGCAAGTCCCAAGGAGTACTTCCCACTAAATAATATACCAATCTTGATCGACAATTATGCCAAGCATGAGCTCCAATCCTTTGTATATTGCTTCGCGGGTTATCACTAGATCTGTATAGATAAAGAAGACGCAGAGAAAATAGCTTTTATTATACCATGAGGGGTATATTGCTACAAGATGATTCAATTTGGTCTAAAGAATATTGGGGCTACTTACATGAGATCCATGACAACCATCTTCCATGATATGATACACAAAGAAATAGAGGTGTATTGGATGATGTCATTATCAAATCTAAGAGGGTCTGGTACAACTTGAAACTTAATCCCGCAAAGTTGTGCATTGGGGGTTCCCGCAGGAAAGTCACTGGATTCATTGTCAATCGTCGAGGGATCGAACTTGACCCGTCCAAACTTAAGGCTATTCAGGAGTTACCGGCGCATAAGAGTAAAAAGAAAGGGGTGAGATTCCTAGGATGTCTCAACTATATCCGTCGCTTTATAACACAGTCCACATTCATATGTGAACCCATCTTTAAAATGCTGAGGAAAAATGCCGAAACACGCTGGACTGAGGATTTTGAGAAAGCTCTCGACAAAATAAAGGAGTACCTATCCCCACTAGTAGTCATGGTCCCACCAGATCATATATGACCTTTGCTACTCTATGCATATGTATTGGATGGAGCCTTCAGATGTGTTTTGGGATAACATGACGAGACAAGGAGAAAGTAGCAAGCCGTGTACTACCTAAGTAAGAAGTTCACACCTTATCAACCACGATACTGTTTGCTGGAACGCACCTACTATGCTACGACCTGGATGGACTAGAAATTAAGGCATTACTTATGCGACTATACCACGTACCTTGTATACATGATGGACCCCCTGAAGTACATATTTCAATAACCTATGCCAATCGAAAAGTTAGCCAAGTGGCAGATACTATTAAGTGAGTTAGATATCATCTATGTAACTGAAAAGGTGGTCAAAGGACAAGCATTGGTAGAACATCTTGCTGAAAATCCTTAGGGAGGAGAATATGACCCTTGAAAACTTATTTCCCCAATGAAGAGGTATCCTTCGTAGGAGAGGACAGTACTAATGCATACGACAGATGGAGGATGTTCTTCGATGGAGCTGAAAATTTCAAGGAGTCGGCATTGGAGCAGTTTTGGGATTAGAAATAGGTCAACATTATTCAGTATCTGCTAAACTCATACTTTCTCGCACCAACAATATCGTAAAGTATGAAGCCTATATACTAGGACTCAACATGGCAATCAACGTGAATATTCAAGAGCTATTAGTAATAGGTGATTCAAATTTACTTCTACGCCAGGTAAAATGAGAGTGGAATACCAAAAATTCGAAGATATTGCCATATCTGCACCATGTACCGGAATTTACAAGGAGTTTCATGAAGATAGAGTTTCGGTATTTGCCCAAAATTCAGAATGAGATCGCCGATGCATTGGACACCTTGTCATCTGTGATACTACATCCTGGCAAGAATTTCATTAATCCCATCCCAGTGAGAATTCATAATAAACCGGCATATTGTGCCCATGTTAAAGACGAAATAGATGGAGAAACTTGGTTCATGACATCAAAGAGTATTTAGCACAAGGAGAATATCCAGAGCATGCGAATCACACTCAAAATGCGCACTTTGGAGATTGTCCAATCATTTTTTCCACAATAGAGAAAAATTGTAAAGAAGAACTCCCGATTTGGGATTTCTAAGATGTGTCGATGAAAAAAGGCTTCTAAACTTCTTGAGGAGATATATTATGGGACCTGTGGCTTACATATGAATTGTTTTGTCTTGGACAAGAAGATACTTGGGACAAGTAACTTTTGGATGACTATGGAGACAGATTGCATCCAACATGTTTGCAAATGCTACCAATGTCAAATGCATGGCGATATGATAAACGTGCCACCAAATGAGCTCAATGCCACAAGCTGGCACGCTTGAGGAATGGATGCCAACGGTCCTATCAAGACCACCGCTTCAAACGGGCAAAAGTTTATTCTAGTAGCCATTGACTACTTCACAAAATAGGTAAACGTTGTATCCTACAAAGCCGTAACGAAGAAAGTCATCGCTGAATTTGTCAAAGATTGTATTGTTTACTAATTTGGAATTATGGAGTCTATTATCACTGATAATGCCGCCAAAATCAATAATGGCTGACAAAAGCAATTTGTTAACATTTCAAAATCAAGCACATGAACTCCACGGCGTACAGACCTCAGATGAAGAGAGCAATAAAAGCCGCAAATAAAAACATCAAGAAGATATTAAGGAAAATGGTAGAAAACCATAAGCCATGGCATAAGAAGCTACCATTAGCTTTGTTGGGATACTGCAATATAGTTCGTTCTTCAACAGGGGAAACTTCCTACCTATTGGTTTATGGTACCGAAGCTATCATCCAAATCGAGGTAGTTGTGTCTTCTTTAAGGATTATACAAGAAGCTGAACTAGCGATGTAGAATGTCATAGTCAACTTTTCCAGAATAAAATGTCCAGGGCTTTCAATAAGAGGTTCAAACCAAGACATTTTGCACCACGACAACTTGTACTGAAGAAGATCTTCCAACATCAAGATAAAGCCAAATGAAAATTCTCTCCCAACAGGCGAGCTCCTTGCATGGTTCACTAGGTGTTAATAGGAGGAGCTCTCATACATGTAGAAATGGACGCATAAGTCTTATAAAAACTAATAAATTCAGATGACGTCTAGAGATAGTATGTTTAGACTACTTACATTTCTTGATTTGATGTAATTGAACTACGCTTCACCTTATTCCCCATTTAAATGGGGATACATAGGCAGCCATGTGCGTTCGGTCATATCATAATAAAATTTCCATTTTCCCCAAGATCAGAAACTGGGGTGGAATTTTGAGGAGGACCCTCAAAATTCTAGAGCAAGTCCAACTGACGCCACCATATGCCAGACAATAAGAAATTGGTTAAGAAATTGGGGCAGAATTTTGAGAAGAGGTCTCAAATTCCGAAGAAAGTTCAACAAGTTTTGTTACTTATAAGCGGCTAAAGTAACATCTACCGAACTGGATAGAATTTACAGAAGGACTGTCAAAATTCTAGCACGAGAAAGCTGCAGTGTCTCTGAGATGTGTTATAGTCATTGGTCCCTCCGAAAAATATTTTAAAATTTCACTATGTTTCAAACAAATAACTCTATTTTTATGAATAGTTACATATTTTCGATACGTTATTTCCGTAATAGCTAGGTGTTACCCAGAGAAACTCAGAAAGGTCTATAGGCCGGAGCAAATAAAAGACAATAGACAAAAGAATGAACCATCCTCCCCTTTACAAAACATACAATCTTTGTTTGAATACAAACACATCTGATGTAGCAATAACATATGCAAATATATATACACAAATCAAATCTCAAAACGGGCCACCAAATAAAAAATATATCCCCATCTAAGAAATATTCTATTCTTATTTGTGACTCGTTCTTTACATAGGAGTAAGCCCTATCCTGCATTTTGTATGAGGCCTTGCCATTCCTTCACATTTGAACAAGACTAATCTCTACCTTCTATTTGTATTGAACCAAGCCCGATCCCGGATCTTGCATGAGGCTAAGCCCTACCTCTATATTTGCCTAAGGCTAATTTCTGCCTTCTATTTGCATGGGACTAATCGTTGTTGTTCATCTTGCATGAGGCTAATTCCTACCTCCATATTAACATAAGGCTAAGCACTGCTTTAAATTTTCATGGGACTAAGCCTTGTCCCTCATCTTGTATGAGGCTAAGACCTGCCTATATATTTTCACAAGGCTATGCACTGCCTTCCATTTGCATAGGACTAAGCGCTGTCCCACATCTTGTATGCGGCTAGGCCTTACATCCATATTTGCATAAGGATTAGAACTACCTTTCATTTGCATGGGACAAAGCCCTGTCCCGAATCTTGCATGAGGCTAAGCCCTGCCTTCATATTCTTATAAGGCTATGCACTACCTTTCTATTGCATGGGACTAAGCCATGTCTCGCATCTTATATGAGGCTAAGTTATACCTCTAAATTCGCATAAAGCTAATACCTGCCTTCATTTGCATGAGACTAAGCTCTGTCTCCATACCTACAAAAGCCTAAACTCAACCTTCGATTTTCATTCATTCACCTAGACTAAACGTTGTCTCTCTGACACTATCTATTTGCTCCTCTTTCGGGCTAAACTCTACCCTCAACCTCACAAAACTAACCTTTGTCTTGTTAAACATCATATTACTGTATTTCATGGGCTGAAATATCACAAATCTATCCAAAGGAATCATCGTCTAAAGGCATCATCCTCATAGCCAGAAGTCATCGTGCCATGGCCTGAGTATCTCTCAAATTTACATATCATTATTCACATGCATCATGGTTCAGAGGCACCATTTTCATGGCTCGAGAACATATTTTCATGGCATGTGAATCCCTCAGTAAAACATTCATGACCCAGGACATCATGGTCTAAGGACACCATTCGCTCTATCCAAAGATAACTTTTATGGTCCGAAGGGAATCTGCATCACGTTTAAATTTCCGCACAAATAAATGATCCTAGCATCTCTTCATCTACAGGTGACTAGTATGTAGCCGCTATCCCAGTAGGAGAAACCTCGCTCTAGCCCCTTTAACTATCCCAAACTTGAAGGCTCACCATAACAGTTCTTATTCCCATCACGAAATTTGGGCCTGTTCTTGTAATGACTTCATCGGTACATTCCACCGATGGATATGGGACTAACACGACGTGATTCTTACAAAATTAGGGATATGGAGGTAGCTCGAAGACCAAAGTTCAGGCCTTTATCATTTAAAACATCCCATTCGGTCAAAATTGGCCATCATTTGTTTACACAAAAACTCTTTCATCCTTCCCGCGTAAAGATACACAGTTGTTGATTCTCGATTTTTTCTTCATATATACTTAAATATTCCTACATACTTTATAAATATTGCATACGCATTTACGAACATGCATAAGTATTTTTATAATTTTTCTATAATTTTAAAGGCTTTAATTTGATTTATTTCTACATTTTATTTATATAAATATAAAATAATTATTCCTCATATTACTTTTATGAATATTTAATCATCTAAATGCATCATTTATGTATATATAACTCTTAAATATCTTAATTATATTTTTTACAATCACACTTGTATTTTTAGGTTAGAATTGCATATTTTGCAACAATAGCCTATATATATGAACAATTATATTATCCACACAGAAAATGACTTTTCATATTTTTAAAATATTAATTAAGTATTTTAAAGCATATTGATGCACAAATCACATTTTATTATTTATAAATTATTTTATAAAATTATTTTACTAAATTAATTAGGTATTTAAAATCTAGTCCCTAGCAAATACCCAATTCTAAACCCATCCTAGTCGAATTACCCATACCCGTCCAACCCAAACCCAAACCCAAATACCTGTTTAATTAAACCCGACCTACATCCCTCTAATTTTGGCCGTTAATCTCGGAGATCAACGGCTCACATTAGGTCTTACCTTTTTAACTTAAAAGATCCCCCCAAACTAAGTAGTTTCTCCACCATACCCTTTCGGCACCCCTCCCCTTCTCTCTCAAATGCTCTCAACCTAAAACATTATCTTTAGGCACTGTCACTGGCTTAACCCTTCGTTCAGCGATGTTTCTCAGTTGTCTCGGGCCTATATTGGCCTCGTGCTTGCTATGGTATCTCGATTTCCTAAATCCTTAAGGAGATTCTCAAGGGACCTGAGCATGTCTGCTTTAAACCTTTGGGCTTCTTGCCTATTTAAGGCCATTTCGCTCGACCTTGAGTAAGATCTTTTTCATTTTTGTATTTAATCCATGGATTGCTACGTCTATGATCGTCTCTGTTGCCTTTCTGAAAATCCTAAATTTTATGAATCGAACCTATTTCACCTGTTTTCACGAAAGTCTTATGGTTTTTCAATTGATTCTCCATTTTTCCTAAAACTAGGGATTATTGATCTCACATTCGGAAAGCTTTTCTGTTTTTTGAGTGTTTAATCATTGTTCTTAAGTGTTACTGATTGATTTATGTAGATATTGTTTGGACCTAAATTGATTTACATGACAGCCCTAGGTTTCTTACAATTTTCTTTCACTCTGAGCCTGTCCTACTTATTACATTGTTTTGTTCAATGTCTTGTAATTTTTCACCCAAGTTCATCTCAATAAAGTTTCTTGTTCGACTTCTCAACTAATATCCGCTTGATTATGAAATAGTATTCTTAGCCTATTTTTTCATTTGTGGAAATCTATTTTCTTCTACCTTAAATCAATATTGTTTTGAAATTTTGATTCACTAATTTGCTCTGCTAAAACCTATGTGCCGATTCCTAATTATTTCCTTTACTGGCGACCTTATTTAGTTTTCTCACCTTATTTGATTAACTGTGATATTGGCTGATTATTCTCTAATTGTTTCCTTAATTGAACTCATGTCTGTTTACCCCTAATTGCTCACTTGCTTTTCTTTTCTTAAAAAAAATTCTTTACCATTGGGTAATTACTCTTAATTAAGGGAAGACTACACTGATTTGGTGTGTGAATTGATTCAGTGATTTCCTTAATTGCTGAGTGGTTGATCTCATTTACCTTATTCTTTTTGCTCTTAACTACTATAACTCTTCTCTATTCTCACTTCTGGACAAGAACATTAGTTCACCTCTACACTTATACTCTCAAAGATCTCTGTTGTTGTCTGCTACTTGTGATATTCATTGGCCTAGCTGGCTGAAAGCCAAGGCCAACAATTGCACAACCTTTGCTCAACATTATGTGTTTTTCTTCCTAACTGGTATGTCCCTGATTAATTTTGAAATCTAAACCTTATGTGCCCTAGTTTATCAATTTTGAGTTCCATTCTTATTCTTGTCTACTATTTTGTTTAACATGCATAATCATATCTTGTTCAATATGTGATAGTTGTTTGTCTACCACCTTACATAGAATGTCTCAATCTTATTTGCTCGTTATGTAATTGCCATGTCTAAACTACATTGCCTATTGAATATTTCACCTAGCATGTCTGAACCTTGTTCTATTCAATCTGTGATTAGTATGTCTAAGCTATATCTACTACTTTATCTAGCGTGCCAAAATTCTGCCCTGTCCAAATGTATAATCAACATGTCTACACTTAACCTGTTATCTGATGTTTTCCTGTTTCAACTAATGTTTAAGACCTCAACAATGTGATCATCCTGCTTGTGTGTCTAATTCTGTCTTCTATGTGTTTTCTTCATGTTCTAATTGCCTACTATCTCGGTTAGTTTAGTAAGACTATGAATATATTAAGTGTTCTATGTTATTAACATGCCTCACTGCCCCTATTCATGTACCTTGATAACATTCTTATATGTGTCCAATCCTCTTTTACCCCCGTGTGCAAGCATGCATGCTATAGTACTTGTGAATCTGAACCTTCTGACTGGTTGTCTACTTAATTTGCTCTCTTCTGGACTGTTTTTAAATGTTGTCACTCTTCATTTAAAAAAACTTTCTTTCATTGTATTTCTCAGATCCGGTCTATTATAGAAAAACCTTTTCACTCCTAAACTGTTTCCACATAATCTTTCAAACTATGTCAAGCACTCTCACTTACTCTTAGGTTTTTAAGTTTTCCCCTCTAGTATGTGTACTGCTTAGAGATCCTTGAGATCTCTCCGAACTCTTGAATATCAGGGTTTGATTTTCCACACGGCACATAATAACTCTTTATTTGAGGAAAGTCTGGGTGTGAGCACTGCCCGGGATCCTTGAATTCTCTCCGAACTCTGTCATATCAGGATTGGCTCTTCCACACTACACATTATCAGTCTTTATTTGAGGAATGTCGGGATGTGTGCACTACCTGGGATCCTTGAGTTCCTTAAGGAACTCTAATACACCTGGACATAAATTTGGCAATAAATCCTTTGGCATTTGAGACTACTGAAGGCGTGGTAACATAGGTTTGCTTTGGACCTTCATCAGCGTCCCTATAGTTTAGTTTATATTGCACTTTTGTAATTTATTCAGTCCTAGTCTATAATAACTATTTGTAAATAGATATTGGGGTAACTAGTGAAATGGGAGGGTAGTTGTATCATATTGTTGGTAAAACTAGGTGAAAACCATCTATTGGCTTTATATTCTGCAAATCTGCATTAGAAGCCATATTCTTGGATTACTGTGACTATTTGCATTTAAACCATGTTGAACTTGTGCGTTGAAAAACATGTTTTTAGGGCTTTCACGCCTACTGCTTCAGCATGTTGCATAATTGTTTTTTCGTAAGTACTGTCACCTAAACATCCTGCTATTAAATAATCTTAATAAAACTGTCATTCTTGTATATATTAGATACCATGTTCTTAGATATTTTGTTTTGCATCTGTTTGAACCACGTCGATTTTGATTAAATCAATAGCTTTCCAGGAAAAGGTCTAAAACAGACTCACACATTGGCATCATGTCTCTAAATACAAATTGATACAGAGCACTGGTTATAACTGGTATAACCTATATCTGCATGCTCATAGGTTAAATAATCTCTAACTATGCAAATAATTCCTGTATTTTTGATTACGTATAGTCCCCACACCTATGCCTTAGGTGATTAATGTCCTTATATAAAACTAGAAGCTACATTTTAATTGTGTATGAACTGCTTAAGTCTTACAGATTTAAAATTAGTAGGCAAACTGATTTGGACCCTTCCATTGAGTTTTGAAATATCGCTGCAAGATCTATGTATTAATGTTCACATAGATATCATGTCCTTGGATTCTTTCTAGAAATAATCTGAATTTGTGTCTTGGACGTGTTGTTTATTTGCCTATATATATGCGGAGGTGAACATGAGCCTTTTAATTACTTTTCCCTATTTGTTTTTCCTACATGTTATTTATTTGTCCCAAAGATTTTTTGCCTATTAAATACCTTAGGTTTTTATAAAAATGCCCAGATTTAGCTGTCTTATGCTCCTCGAGAACCGTAAGGAAGGGATGGGTAATATCACGTTTAGAGGTCGTTAATTAAATTCGTTTCTATAACGGTTATGGGGATGGTAATAGGTAGAAATAGGATATGATGACCTGCACGCTAATGTCATGTGTAGCCCCTCTAGGTGAGGAGGATTACGTGGCATTGCATAGATTGATAATCTAGGCTAATCAATTTGGGACTTCCCTATTCCCTATTCCTATATGTATTTAAATTATCTAAACTTCATTCTCTAAATATATGTGTGTTTAAGCTGTCCAAACCTCTTTATCTAAATTTCCTTGATCATACATGTATTTAGACTGTGGAAACTACTATTTTTGCAAATACGTGCTAAGACTGTTTATATGATAAATTACTAATTCAAAAAGATTAAGTTCGGCCGGTACCCACCGTCATGGACCACGAGGGGTGCCTAATATCTTCCCCTCAAGGTCATTTCAAGCCCTTAGCCTAATCTCTAGTATTGCAAACTAGTTATATGAGATAATCGCTCTAGGTGTCCTAATGCACCTTAATCAATTAGGTGGCGACTGCTCTAATTTTAATACCCAATTCCCAAAAGGTAACGAGTTATTCCACCATGAATGTTGAAACCCATATTCTGCAAGGAAAAAGGGAGCGCGGCAATGTTAACATAGATATCTTGTCTAAAAATAACCTGAATCTATATTCTAGGTGTGCTGTTTATTTTCCTATGTGCATGTTGAGGTAAACATGAGCCTTTTAACTTATTTTTCCATATTTTCTTTTCCTGCATTTTATTCGTTGTCGCCTAGACCTTTCCCTTTTAAACACCTTATGGTTTTCTAAAACTGCATAAGTTTAGAGGTCCTAAATTCCTCCTGTGCCACAAGGAAGGGATAGGTAGTAGCACGCTAAGAGGTCGTAAATCAAATTCGCTTATATAATCATTAAGGGGAGGGTGATAGGTAGTAAAAGGAAATGATGACCTGCGCGCCAATGTCACGTGTAGACCCTCTAGTTGGGAAGGGTTATCGGGCATTGCACAAATTGATCTTGTTGGCTAATCAACTTAGGAGTTCCCTTTCCCATTTCCTATATGTGTTTAAATTGTAAAAACTTCCTTTTCCTTTAGATATATGTGTGTTTAACTTGTCCAAACCTCTTTTACCATCAGTGTCATACTTTCCTTAATCATATATGTATTTAGATAGCGGAAACTACCTTTGCTTGCAAATATATGTTAAAACTATGTTCTTGTTAAAATGACTAATTCACATAGTTTAAGTTCGGTCGAGACCCACTGTTGTGGACCACGAGGGTCGCCTAACACCTTCCCCTCAAGGCTATTTCGAGCTCTTACCCTAATCTCTGGAAATGTGAACTATTTATATGAGTTAATTGCTTTACGTGCCCTAACGCATCTTAATCCATTAGGTGGCGACTCTTTAAATTAAAATACTCAATTCCAAAAAGTAAATGAGTTGATCCCCCGTGAATGGCTAAACCAGGCTTCTGCAAGGAAAAAGGAGGCGTAACAACACCCGGTAGCATTTAATGAGGAATATTCTGCATCATTAAGAGAAATGGCCAATTACAGGGAATTTTGTATTTATCTCTATCGTTACGTCTTCATCAATTGCCTTCTGAATTGACATTAAAAGAGGGCATGATCCTAAGACTTCCTTCCTTACAGGCAGCTATAAATAATAAGCTTAGTTATCATTATAAAGGACATGAATTGTTTGGCTCATTTACCCTATATTATGTACAAAGCTTAATATAATTTTACTTCTTCGCTTTTAATATCATCATTGTTGTGCCCAGAAACCTTATTTCTGGATTCGTCAACTCTGTTATTATATATACATTTTAGGGATACCTATTGTATATCTCTTCAATAATTTTTTCAATTTCAGAATCAAATTAGTTCAGTTATCAAAAAACTACATATAAATTTAACAGTATCATTTTACGGGTAAAAAATTTGGCACCCGCAGTGGGGCCTAGACATCAGTGCAATTAAATTGGTCCTGGCCTTTTTACTAATGTGTTTCTATTGTTTATCTTAGAAAAAATCACAAAAAAGGCAGACAACATTGTTAACAACACGTACAATCCTGATATTCAAGAGGATAAACCTCATTTTGAGGATTCAATAAGTGACACCCACAGCGAGGGGTATGATGCCACCTCGGTGCGTGACATGTAGTATCCTTGACATGTTCGGGAGGAAAATTCCAATGATTATGATGAGGAGCACGTCATTGAAATGATATTCTGAGGGAATGAAATTAATGGGTTCACCTATTCTGCAACAAAGTAGATGAAAGTATCAAAAACTCATAGCAAAATGCTCTGGGATGACGATATCACTTTTATGGAGAAAGATTCAAACAGATTGCTACTACCTCATAATGATGCATTGGTAATTTTTTTAAATGTTGTTACAAGCCATATCCACACGTGTTTGTTAATGCCATACGTCAATTAACATAAATCCAACAACGAATTATCCTTCAGATGATAAGAAGTTAATCCTATTGAACTTAAGTGAAACAAGGGCATATAAGGGTTATTAACAAGTATTAGAAGTTAAACGAATCAAGGATGTTGTAACTCGTATTTTCGGGTAAAACTAGGTGCTTATTTAATGCAAGAGGTCATGTTTCATGGTATTTGAATCATATAATATCCGTTTCATAGCTTTGAAGTCAAACGAGTTATGAAACAAAAGTCGACAAAAGGTGTCACAACTTAGGTTCATGGTTTTACTTAAACTTTAGGTCAAATGTCAATAAGTTTTTCTACCAATATACTTGGAATTACGGGTTCATTTACCCACCAAATATAATATCTATAAGTCTAGTTTCCAACTTATTAAATATTTTATCAATACGACATTGGAGTAGAGAGATATAGGCATTTTAGTGAGACTGTGTATGTTGCTAGGTGACAAGTAGGTGTATCGCCTACTTGGTTAAATGATAGCCCAAAAATAAAAAGAAATTTCAGGTCGGCTATTCAGCCCATTTAAAGGGTTATATCCTGCAATTTAACCCTCAGCATATCTCACTAATAGTTAGACCTAAACATCTGCAAACCTCTTCCCAAAAATCCCACACAAACCCTAATCTATTTTCCCTCTCTTTCAAGTTCTAATTGAGGGTAAAATCAAGAGTTTGAAGAACCAAGGGAAGGGTTGAGTTATCCAAAGAGTAAGGTACATTTACTTCTGTACTTCATACATTTTTTTGTACTGTAAAATCATTGTAATTCATTCTATACAAGTAAGAACTCACGGGACTGTGATCGAAAGCCGTGAGTTCGAGTTATTCACTTGTAGTAGACTATTTTGTGGACTGTTTTGTGTTGCTGTTTGGCTGTGTATTACTACCGTGTTGTGGAGTTTTGAAGGAGTAATGGCGTTAAGAAACACCATATGGATTTAGTTTTGTGAGCTGGTAGTTCTTCGTAATATTTCCGGGTCGTTTGACACAACTATGGTGGCCGTCATATGTAGGAAGTGATTAGGTGTTTTGTAGATTGTTTTGGGAGGCTCAATGTGATTATTATTGATGTTGTTTTGGATGTTTGGTGATTGTTTGGAATTGTGTGAAGTCATATATATAGGGGAGATTCTGTCCGTTTCATCGTAAAATAGGTTGTTGGCGATACATAATAGTTATGACGCTTAAATGGTAACGATAGTATCGTTTCTCTTATTGTATGTTAAGGAGTTATAAAAATTGCATAGCTTGATATTGGGGTAGTATATACAAGGTATGTGAGGCTATCTCTTTCCTTCTTTGCACGACTCCTATTGTACATAATGTAATGACCGAGCTTTTAAAGATACTTTACTCTTACAAGCTAGCAGTACTTACATTGTTTCCCGTCTTATGGAACGATTGATGTGATGTTGCTTATTTTATTCTTATGTTATCAATATTTTTGGTACTTCCTGATTCTTATAAGGTTCATAGAGAAGAGTTAGTCCTAATAACATGTACAGAGGATACCAAGCATACGTCAACAAAAAGGTCTAGAAATTGTTTCCATGAGTCGAGCGTGCATTATCTATATGTATCTATTTTACTCTATCGAGCCATGTTAGTCGTCCGGGTATGGAACCTATTGTGCAACCACTGATCAGTTGGGTTTTACCGAGCTCCTCGTGGCCGGGTATGATACTACCAAGCCTTATGATGGCCGGGTATGTTTTTTGATACCGAGCCTATTACGGTCGAGTACGATATGATGATGATGATGTCCACAGAGGCATATGCTTAAAAAGTTTATGTAGTATACATGTATATCATGCATTTCTTGTCAGTAGCCCTCAGAGGTACTCATATGTACAAGTTGTATATTCTCTATCCCTGGTTACATTACTGTTCGTATTTATGGTTCCCTGCCTTACATACTACATTCAGTACTTTATTTGTGCTGACATCCTTTTGTTTATGGACGCTGCATGTTGTGCTGCAGGTCCGAATAGACGGGCAGATGCATCTCCCATACAACAGTAGGCTATCCAGTTCAGCGATGATTGGCGAGTTCCCTTCTTCGGACTTACCATGGTCTTGGTATACATTTTTTGTTATAGACATTATAGGTATGTCGGAGCCCTGTTCCAGCTATATTGCAGCACTTATGTTCCTTTAGAGGCTCATAGACATGTGTCAACTCATGTATAGTTTGGTATGCCTTGTCAGCAGGTTTTTGTTGAATAGTCTTTCATGGTAGCGTGGTAGCTCATACCGTTTATATAGTTTCTTGATTGTCTAGTGACCCCCTTTTATGAATGTTCATGCCATCATCTTTTATGGTTGATTGCCTGTGATCCATGCATACCATTTATATTGATCTCGCTAGCCCTAAAAAATAATAAATAAGGTTAGGTAAAATGTACGTTGGTGCGCATCAGGTATGACTAGGTGCTAGTCATGGACCTCCAGTTTGGGTCGTAACAAAGATGGTATCAGAGCCTGTCTATTCTAGGGATGTTCTATGAGCCGTGTGTAGTAGTCTTAATTATGGATGTGCAGCGTGCCACATTTATAATCAGGAGGCTACAGGACATCTAGGTTTGTTACCTTCTTCACAAATCTAGATCGCGCGTAGACATGAGTTGTAAGTGTTCGTCTCTAATTTACCTTGTTTTCTTTCAACGATGCCTTCGATTATGAAGAAAACAATTAGTAGACGGCTTGATACTTCATCGGGAGAGGGTACCAGTCAGGTGCCTCAAGCCAGGGTAGGCCAAAGTGAGGCTCAGTACTTCATCTACTCCGTCTCCTCCAGAGGATATTAGGAGGAACCCAGTACCTCCAGTTCCTCCATCTGGCACTACAGATCAGAATATGCGGAGTGCTTTGCAGTTATTGACTAGCTTGGTAGCTGCTCAAGCTCAGAAGTAGAATATAGGTGCTGCTGATAAACCATTTAATACGAGAGTTTGTGATTTTATTAATTTAGACCCCACAGTGTTTACTGGATCAGACCCAAAGGAGGACCCGCAGACGTTTATTGACCAGGTTCATGGTACACTACGGGTTATGCATGTTAGTGATTTAGAGGCTATAGAGTTGGCTTCTTATCAGCTACGGGATTTAGCGATTCTCTTTCATGACAGTTGGGAGAGATATGAGGGTCTGAACGCTCCTCCAGATGTGTGGAAGGAATTGAATTTTCTAAGGCCTTTCTTCGTCACTACGTTCCAGGTGAGATACGATGAGCTAGAGCTAATAAATTTTTGAATCTTAGACAAGGTAATATGTGTGTGCGATAGTATAGTATGCAGTTTGATTCTTTAGCAAGGTATTCTCCCCATATGGTGGTCGAGATGAGTGATAGGGTGCATTTGTTCGTGAACGGGTTGAAAAACACATCTGATAATTGAGTGTACGACAGCCTCCTTGGTCAAAGGCATGGATATTTCTCGTATTTAGGCTTATGCGTAGACCGTAGAGGATTGTAAACGCCAACAAAGGGCAGCTATGGAGAAGGACAGGGGCCAGTATAAGAGGGAAAGATTTTCACGGTATTCTGATGACTTTAGAGGCAGTGTCAGGCCCCAGTCTTCTAGGAGTTCGGCGCCATCTGTAGCTAGTACTCCTACACAGTTTCTGAGGCGTTGATGTGATTGATTTACCTATTTTGGTTTAGGTCAGAGTTCACGGGCATCAGTCTTGCAACATCACAGGGATACTAGTTAGATGATACCCATAACACCACATTATAATCAGTGAGGCAAGGCCCACATTGGACGGTGCCGTCGAGGTTGTGATGTAAGTTATTCTTGCAGACAACTTGGCCATATGATGCGGGATTTTCCTAACAAGGGAGGTGATAGTATGGCTCACTGAACTAGATCTGTGTCTGGCTCTATCTTATCAGTTCGACCCCAAGCACGGGGCAGCAGTCAACTGGTCACGGTAGAGGTAGAGGTGTAGTGCTGAGTTCAAGTGGTGGTCAAAATCTAACCTATGCTCTAGTAGGTCGACAGGATCTCGAGTCGTCTCCAGATGTTGTTACAAGTATTTTGTCTTTTTTTTCTTATGATGTATATGCACTGATTGATCCGGGATCTACATTATCATAGGTTACATCCTTTGTGGCTAATAGGTTTGGCATTGAACCTAAATTGATAAGTAAATCCCTTGTGTTATCTACTCCGATAGGAGATTATGTGATTGCTAGAAGGGTATATAGAGGTTGCACTGTGAGGATTTGTAGTCGTCAAACCTCGGCAAATTTATTTGAGTTAGAAATGGTTGATTTTGATGTGATAAAGGGAATGGACTGGTTGGCCTCATGCTATGCAAATGTTTACTTTCATACAAAGATGGTTAGGTTAAAGTTTCTCGGTGAACCTGTTATTGAATGGAAGGGGAATATTTCTATTCCGAAAGCTAGGTTTCCTATATTAAGGCAAGGAAAATGATCTCAAAAGAATACATTTTTCATCTCGTTCGCGTTAGGTATGCGGAGGCGAAGCCGCCTACTCTGCAATTAATCCTCGTGGTCAATGAATTTCCAGATGTTTTCCTAGATGAACTCCCAGGACTTCCTCCTGAAATGGAGATTGAGTTTAGCATTGATGTGTTGCAAAAAACTCAACCTATATCTATCCCTCCATAGAGAATATCCCCAACAGAGTTGCGAGAGTTGAAGGTGCAATTGAAGGACTTGTTGGATAAGGGCTTCATTAGGCCTAGCACTTTACCTTGGGGTGCGTCAGTTCTATTCGTGCGGAAGAAAGACGAGTCCTTACGGATGTGTATCGACTATTGACAGTTGAATAAGTTTAATATATAGAACAAGTATCCACTTACAAGAATTGATAACTTGTTTGACCAACTCAAGGGTGCCAAGTATTTCTCCACGTTTGACATATGTTCAGGGTATCATCATGTGAGGGTTAAGGAGAAGGATATTCTAAAGACGGCCTTCCGGACTAGATATGGGCACTTTGAGTTATTGGTGATGTAGTTGGGGCCAACAAATGCCCCGGCAAGGTATTGGTAACATTTCCGGGTCGTTTTACACGATTACAGAGGTCGTCGTATGTAGGATGTGATTAGGTTGTGCGTGGACTATTTTGGGAGGCTCAATATGATTATGATTGATGTTGTTTTGGCTGTTTGGTGATTTTTTGGAATTGTGTGAAGTCATATATATAGGGGATGTTCTATCCGTTTTATCAAAAAATAGGTTGTTGTCGATATATAATAGTTATGACGCTTAAATGATAACGATAGTATCGTTTCTCTTATTGTAGACTAAGGAGTTGTGACAATTGCATAGCTTGATATTGGTGCAGTATATGCAAGGTATGTAAGGCTATCCCTTTCCTTACTTTGCACGACTCTGATTGTACATAATGTAATGAACGAGCTTCCAAAGATACTCTACTCTTAGAAGCTAGTAGTATTTACATTGTTTCCTCTCTTATGGAAATATTGATGTGGCGTTGCTTCTCTTATTCTTATGTTATCAATGTTGTTGGTACTTCTTGATTCGTATAAGGTTCATAGTGAAGAGTTAGTCCTAGTAATGTGTATAGAGGATACCAATTTTACATCACTTCAAAAGGTCTAGAAAGTAATTGTACAACAACTGATCAGTTGGGTTTTACCGAGCTCCAAGTGGTTGGGTATGATTCAACCGAGCCATATGATGGCCGGGTACGTTTGTTTTTTACCGAGCCTATTATGGACGCGTACGATATGATGATGTTGATACCCATAGGGGTGTATGTTTTAAAATTTTATGCATTTCATGTCAGTATCCCTCATAGGTACTAAAATGTACCGGTTGTATATTCTCTATCCCTGCTTACATTACAATTCGTATCTATGGTTCCCTTCCATACATACTCAGTACTTTATTCATACTAATGTCCTTTTGTTTGTGAATGTTGCATGTCATGCTGCAGGTCCTGATAGACAGGAAGGTGCAGCTCCCCCACCATAGTAGGTTGTCCAGTTCAGTGGTGATTGACGATATCCCTTCTCTAGACTTGACGTGGTCCTGGTATGCATTTTTTGTTATAGACATTATGGGTATGTCAGGGCTCTGTTCTGGCTAAAATGCAGCACTTATGTTCCTTTATAGGCTCATAGACATATGTCGACTCATACATAGTTTTGTATGCCATGTTGGCTGATTTTTGTTGTATAATCTTTCATGGTAGCATGGTAAATCGTACCTTATATATAGTTTCTTTATTGTCTCGTCACCCCATGTTATGTATGTTTCTGACATCATATATTATGGTTGGTCTTCCGTGATCCCTGAATACCATTTATATTGATCTCGTTATACCTATACGATAATAAAGAAGATTAGGTAAAATGTATGTTGGTGTGCGGCAAGTATGGACGGGTGCTAGTCATGGCCCTCCAGTTTGGGTCATGACAAATGTACTGGTTTTTTAGATTAAATGTGTTCTAGTAGATCCATAAAGTTCATATAATATCATACAACAGATATTATTGGAGCAAGATAAACACACCAAAAGTATTATCCCGACAACAAAGCTCATCGTTGGATTCAAACTCACGAGCATAACAATTTGGGGAGAAATTTCGCTGCTCAAAAATTCTGAAAAAGTTATGAAAAAAACTATCTTCAAAGTTACAGACAGAGACATATAATACAATATCATCCTGGGAAGGCCATTGTTTTACGATATAAATGATGTTCCTTCAACGCGTCATCAATTGTTGAAATTTCTAAAACCTGAGGGATCAAGTAGAAAATTAGTGATCAACCGGCAACAAGGAAATGAATGTGATTTCGGTCTCCAATAGCAAAGGAAAGGAGCATGTGGCATAGAAATTATAGGAACCACCATGTACCCCCAAGCAAGATATTAGCTCGCGGACAGAAGAATCTTAGCAATACCAGGTGCGAAGGTAATTCCAAGTTCCATAAGAAGCAGACGCAATGAAGTCCACGGCGAAAGAACTAGAGAAAGTTACGTTGTTCAAAAAATTCCCAGAAAGGAAATTCCATTCGCGAACAGGACTGCACCTAGATCTCAAATCTGCTTTTATTGCATTTCTTAAAGTTAACACCGATTGTTTTGCATGGTCGCACGAGGATATGCCAAGTATCCCAATGGAGGTAACCATGCAAAAGTTAACTTGGATGCCAATATACCTCTGGTAAGACAAAAGAAGCACACTATTGCTGAGGCCAGGACTAAATTTGTCAAAGAATAGGTAACTTACTTTCTCAACATTGGTTCAATATGAGAGGTAAGATATCTGAACTGGATAGCTAATGTAGTAGTAGTTCTTGAGAAAAATAATAAATTTCTCGTGTGCATAGACTATAAGTATCTTAATACGGTGTGTCCGAAAGACTCATTCCTGTGGCGAAATATGTCATGTGATTGATGCTATGGTCGGACACGAGTTAAAGAGTTTTCTCAATGCTTACTCTAGGTACAGTCAAAGCAAGATAAACTCGAATGATCAAGAAAAGACTTCATTTATAATGAAATTTCATATATTGTTACAATGTAATGTCAATCGGGTTGAAAAATGCCTGAGCCACTTATCAGTGGCTCGGGAATAAGATGTTAATAAAGAAAATAGGAAATTCTATGGTCGTATATATAGACAATATGCTCATTAAGTATTTGAATGCAGGAGACCACCTTAAGAATTTGCAAGAAACATTCAATATCCCGAGGAAGCATAACAAAAAACTTAATCCCGACAAGTGCGCGTTCGAGGTCAGCTCTTGTAAGTTCCTAGGGTTCCTAATCTCATAAAGGGGAATTGAGGTAAACCCCATCAAAATCAAGGAGATAGAGGATAATCAATTGTCAAATGTAAAAGAAGTCCAAAGGTTCATAGAGAGATTATCAACATTAGAAGGTTCATTTCCCGATTGTCAAAATGATTCTTTGCACTGCTCAAAAAGAAGAAGAATTTCTAATGGACACCAGAATGTCAGAAAGACTTGAATGACTTGAAGATGTACTTGTCAAGCCATCCATTGCTTTCAAAGCCAAAAGAAGGTGAAATAATATTAGTCTACCTCGCAGTTTCAGAAGTTGCAGTAAGTGCAATTTTAGTCTGAATAGACGAAGGTATGCAATCTCCCATTTATTACGTTAGAAAAATTTTAACCAGAGCCGAAAATCGCTACCCACGTTTGGAAAAACAGGCCTTAGCACTCGTAGTTGCCCCTAGAAGCTCAGGCCTTACTTCCAATATCACCTGATAGTTGTTGTGACTACTTTCCCTTTGTGGATCATCCTTCATAAACTCGAGCTCTCACATAAGTTCGCCCAAATGGGCCGTCGAAATGAGCAATTTTGACATAGAATATAAATCAAGGACTGTAATTAAGTCACAAGTCTTGGCTGGCATCATGGCCGATTTCAGTCCGGGCTCGAACTGGCCTGGTGACTTGACTCCAGGGTTTTCACTACCCATTTTCTAAACAAGCCGAGACCGACACTCGACCACTAAACATGACCGAGCGAACCATCTATGCTTATCAAATACATTATAACTACAAACTTTATATGCAACAACGCAATACTCTAACCAAATACTTTTATTTAATTTAAACATTTCAATAAATCAACTCCAAAACTTTATTCATAGTAACCAATGAAATAATGCTAGTTATTATCATCCATTCTTTAAGTCCTTGAACCTCTTAAATTTTCTTGGCTCTAACCACTTTTCCAAGAGACTCACCATGTAAACTGGACTATCTTAAAAAAAATTCCTCTCATAAATACCACAACTACACTGACAACAACCAAAGATACCATAACAGGCTATTCATAGGAACCATATACTACTCAAAATTAATTATTCACACTCCGGCAAGGAGGTACCAAAATTGTTGGAAATCATTGATATCTTTGATATGTGTGCTTTTGTTGTATTAACATGATTTCCAGGTATAAGTTTTGATGAATGACAAACAATGAAGTCAACTATCAAATAACGTTATAGTATGACAAACAATGAATATGCATTAGCAAACAATCGAGATGGTTGACAAATCAATGATGATGAATCAAACAATGAAGATTGGATGCGTAGAAGAATATTGATGAAGGGATTGCATAGACAAGCCAAGACGAGCTCAAGAGTTCAAGACCGAAGACCCAAGGCGTAGGTCGTTAGGTAGAACCAATGTAAGAGCAACATTTAAGTTATCTCGTCTTTTGGCTCAACATAGGTCATCATTAATATGCATAAAATTTATTTTATCAAATCATAAATATCATAAACATTTTTTATATACTTCAAACAAAATGATTTTTAACGTTTTCATTTTAACCAAAATGGTTTTTGAAGTAAGTTTTCACTTCTGGACAGATTGGCCAGATAATCGATTATCCTAGGATGATAATCGATTACCCTGAAATTTCCAGCAAAACTGGAAATTCCAGAGAGCCAAGATAATCGATTATCATCCTGCGATAATCGATTATCTGGGCAAAATCCAGCTTAAACCTTTAAGTCCAAAGAAGTAAGATAATCGATTATGCTATCTGTGATAATCGATTATCCTACAGATAATCGATTATCATATTAGTATAATCGATTATCCAACTATCCGTTGCCATCCAACGACTAGTTTTTTGAACGTTTGAAAAGAGATAATCGATTATGTGATTAGGATAATCGATTATTCTGTCAGAAATCAGATTTATTGTTTAACTATTGAGCAACGGACATAACACCTCTAAACTCTATAAATAGAGGTCTTTGGAACTCATTTGGGAACAACAACATCTCTCAATTCTTATAAACATATTGATAATATTTGTGCATCATATTTAGAGCATTTGTTGAGCCATTTGAGAGACAACTTTGTGTTGTTCATAGATCTTATATTGTATCTCTTTATCTATTCTTCTTAGAGAGTCATTGTTGTAAAAGAGAGAAGTTCTTGAGAAGACCAATTCTTCTCATTGAGCGTTGGGTTTACTGAGTACCCTCAATCATAGTGTGTGAAGTCTTGAGGTGAGGTATCTTTGAGCGGAAGTCTTGTGGTGCGGTATCCACGAGCAAAGTGAAGTCTTGAGGTGAGGTATCCTTGAGCAAGAAGTCTTGTGGTGCGGTATCCACGAGCAAGGTGAAGTCTTGTAGAGCGTACATCTACGAGCAAGTGTAACGGTTTGTTAGGCACCCGCAAGCTTAACGGGGTTAGTGTAAACTCGAGAGAGTCTCTCGGGAGACTGGACAAACCACACTTTGTGGCGAACCAGTATAAATTCGGTGTGTCCTCTCCTTACTCTTTTACTTACCTGCAATTTTAATTCCGCAAAATTTACTGACATTCTCGTGCCTCACTATTCACACACCCCCCCCCCCCTCTAGTGATGGGCATGAATCCTAACAGTTGGTATCAGAGCCTAACTCTCTAAAAGCCTTAACCGGTTGAGAGAAAATTCTATATATTTGTTGAGAATGTTGAACGCAGGAATGATGAGCGAAGGCCACTCCACCACTATGCCTCCACTATTTGATCGAACAAATTACACATATTGGAAAGAGCGGATGAGAATCTTCATCCAATCAAATAATTTTCGCTTGTGGCAAATCATTAAGAACGGTATGCTGACAAAGAAAGCTGGGGAAGCCATGGTTCCAAAGGAGGAGAATGAATATAATTCCAAGGCTATCAATATGTTGTATTGTGCAGTGAACCCGGATGACTATCGGAAAATTTCCTGTTGCACAACCGCCAAAGGAATGTGGGATAATCTTGAAGTCACTTATGAAGGTACGCCTCAAGTCCAAAAACGTGTGACATGGGACTCGGATAGCTCGTGCGATGAAACGACTGCCCTATGCTTCATGGCTGACGAAGAAGAAGAGGTAAGCACTTCTAATTCTTACTCTTTGAAGAATTACAAGAAGATTTCAAAGAATTATATGGTGAATTGAAAAGGACTTCAAAAATCGCCAAAGAGGCCAAGGCTAAAATTAAAGTATTAGAAGAAGAAAATAATTTTTTAGAAAATGATTATATTGTTCTTAAAAATAAAATTAAGGAGATGAATGAAGCCTCTTCAATTGATCAAAGTTCTAATTGTTCTTCTTGTGATTCTTTGAAAATAGAGAACATAGAACTTAGGAACACACTAGAAAAACGTAGTGTAGACGATCCTAAAACAGTTGAAGAAATTAAAAAGAATAAGCCCAGGAAAAATAAAAGGCGTAGGAAGAATAAGAATAATGTTAGAAAGGATGATAGAAATAAGGTTGGACCACCTATAAATAATTCTAGGATTTTTGTCAATGAGTCTAGAATTAATCATTTTAGACCACCTAGAAATGACTCTAGGAATTTTAACACTTCTAGGGATTATGTGTCTAGAATTAATCATTTTAGACCACCTAGAAATGACTCTAGTAATTTTAACACTTTTAGGGATAATGACTTTTGATCACCTAGAACGTTTTTGGCTCAAACTAGGCACATGTACAACCCGAACGTAGTATGTCATTATTGCAATCGGGTAGGACACATAGCACCCGTATGTTTTACAAAACATAGGGATTTATCTTTTGGCTATGATTATTTCTTGCCTAACCCCCAAGGACCCAAAAGTGTTTGGGTACCTAAAAATTAGTTTAAGGTGCATTTGCAGGTGTGCTTGAAGATTACAATATTGTAGTAGATGCACCAAGCACGAAACCTTATTGCATCAAGGGGGAAGTTCGGTTAGCTATCATTTTTATATAAAACCCTAATAGGTTATATATGTAACAGTTGGTATATTTTAGTTCTTGTTTTTGATGAATAAAACTCTTGGTTTGTTAAACTAACAGTTGATATAGAAATAAGTAATATGTTTTGCTAAAAATAACAATTAGTATCATTTTGATAGAAATAACATGTTACATGTTTATTATGTTTTTCTAACAATTGGTATGATTTTTAAATTGTTTGAAAATCTTCATCATTGTCTTTCCTATTCTATTTTCACATTTGTATGCCTAAAAGGGGGAAGTGTCGAAAGGGGGAAGTAGCCTTAGTATACTCTCTTTTTGCTAGTGCCAAAAGGGGGAAGAGATTAGGCGATATGCATCTAATAAGGGGGAATGTCTCTACCTTCTAGTATGCCTTATTTGAGGGGGAATACTCAATTAAGGGGGAATAATTTGCATGACTTATGTGTTGAGATATAGCATGGCTTTAGGGGAAATCTGATATGCATATCTCCTATTGTTTGTCATTATCAAAAAGGGGGAAATTGTTGGAAATCATTGATATCTTTGATATGTGTGCTTTGGTTGTATTAGCATGATTTCCAGGCATAAGTTTTGATGAATGACAAACAATGAAGTCAACTGTCAAACAACGTTATTGTATGACAAACAATGAAGATGCATTAGCAAACAATCGAGATGGTTGAAAAATCAATGATGATGAATCAAACAATGAAGATTGGATGCCAAGAAGCATATTGATGAAGGATTGCATAGACAAGCCAAGACGAGCTCAAGAGTTCAAGACCGAAGACCCAAGGCGTAGGTCGTTAGGTAGAACCAATGTAAGAGCAACGTTTAAGTTATCTCGTCTTTTGGCTCAACATAGGTCATCATTAATATGCATAAAATTATTTTATCAAATCATAAATATCATAAACATTTTTGATATACTTCAAACAAAATGATTTTTTACGTTTTCATTTTAACCAAAATGATTTTTGAAGTAAGTTTTCACTTTTGGACAGATTGGCCAGATAACCGATTATCCTAGGATGATAATCGATTACCCTGAAATTTCCAGCAAAACTGGAAATTCCAGAGAGCCAAGATAATCGATTATCATCCTGCGATAATCGATTATCTGGGCAAAATCCAGCTTAAACCTTTAAGTCCAGAGAAGTAAGATAATCGATTATGCTATCTGTGATAATCGATTATCCTACAGATAATCGATTATCATATTAGTATAATCGATTATCCAACTATCCGTTGCCATCCAACGACTAGTTTTTTGAACGTTTGAAAAGAAATAATCGATTATGTGATTAGGATAATCGATTATTTTGTCAGAAATCAGATTTATTGTTTAACTATTGAGCAACGGACATAACACCTCTAAACTCTATAAATAGAGGTCTTTGGAACTCATTTGGGAACAACAACATCTCTCAATTCTTATAAACATATTGATAATATTTGTGCATCATATTTAGAGCTTTTGTTGAGCCATTTGAGAGACAACTTTGTGTTGTTCATAGAGCTTATATTGTATCTCTTTATCTACTCTTATTAGAGAGTCATTGTTGCAAAAGAGAGAAGTTCTTGAGAAGACCAATTCTTCCTATTGAGCGTTGGGTTTACTGAGTACCCTCAATCTTAGTGTGTGAAGTCTTGAGGTGAGGTATCCTTGAGCGGAAGTCTTGTGGTGCGGTATCCACGAGCAAAGTGAAGTCTTGAGGTGAGGTATCCTTGAGCAAGAAGTCTAGTGGTGCAGTATCCACGAGCAAGGTGAAGTCTTGTAGAGTGTACATCTACGAGCAAGTGTAACGGTTTGTTAGTCACTGCAAGCTTAACGGAGTTAGTGTAAACTCAAGAGAGTCTCTCAGGAGACTGGAATAACCACACTTTGTGGCGAACCAGTATAAATTCGGTGTGTCCTCTCCTTACTCTTTTAATTACTGCATTTACTATGATCCTGCAATTTTAATTCCGCAAAATTTACCAACATTTTCGTGCCTCACTATTCACCCCCCCCCCCCATTCTAGTGACGGGCATAAATACTAACAAAAATAACCAACAATACTCTAAAGCACAACAACTTTAGCACAGGTAAATCACTTTAATGAATTAAAATATACTACGAAATAAACTAAATCACTACAACAACTAATTATAATCTAGGAAAGATAGAAAAGCTTGTTAACTTATATTTAATTAATGAAATATAAATATATAACCAAACTTAGGTTCACATACCTTTTTCCTCAAATAAATATGGGTATTTCTTTCTCACATCTTCCTCGAATTCCCACGTAGCCTCTTTTGAATCATGGTTACTCCACAAAATATTTATCGATGCTAAGTCTTTTGTTCTCAACTTCCTTACTTGCCTATCGATAATTTCTATAGGTACCTCTTCATAAGTCAAACATTCTTTAATTTCTATCGTATCGGCAGGAATTATATGGGACTTATCATGAATGTACTTTCTAAGCATAGACACATGACAGACACGATGAACAGAGAACAACTCAGCAGGTAGTGCTAGCTTATAATCCACGTTTCCTTGCTTTTCTACAATTTCATAAGGTCCGATAAATCTAGGGCTAAGTTTTTCTTTCATACCAATCCTCATAACACTTTTTATTGGTGAAACTTTCAAAAACACCTTATCTCCAACCATGAACTCTAATCACGATGGCTCTTGTCAGAAGAACACTTTTGATGACTCTGAGCCGCTTTAAGTCTTTCTCTAATTAGCTGAACTTTCTCCAAGCCCTCACAAACAAACTCTGCACCAATCAACGACACCTCTATTGGTTCAAACCAACCCACTAGAAACCTAATTCTCCGCCCATACAACACTTCATAAGGAGCCATACCAATGATGGTCTAATAGTTGTTATTGTAAGAAAATTATATAAGTGGCAAGTGATCATCCCAATTACCTCCAAACTCAAAAACACATGCACGAAACATATGAGTCTGAATAGTCCTTTTTCCCTGGCCATCTGTCTGTGGATGGAAAACGATGCTTAAATTAACCTTGGTACCTAATATTTTTTGAAGTGCCTGCCAAAAACGTGTCGTGAACTGAGGGCCTCTATCAGGTATGATTAAAAGTGGAGTACCACGCAAACAGACTATTTCTTTGATGTACAACTGTGCATATTGCTTTGCGCAATCTATCGTCTTTACTGGTAGGAAATGCACGAACTTTGTCAGTCAGTCCACAATAACCCAAATTGAATCATATTTACGGTATGTGCGAGGTATACCTACTACTAAATCCATATTTATCATCTCCCACTTCCACTGTGGTATCTCTATGTCTTGAGCTAGGCCACCAGGCCTCTGATGCTCGGCTTTGACTTGCTGGCATTTTAAACATTTAGCCATATGATCTGCTACTTGTTTCTTCCTGACTTTCCACAAATACAACTCTTTCAAATCTCCATACATTTTGATAGCACCTGGGTGGATAGAGTACCTCGAACTGTGAGCTTCCTCCATTATGGCCTTCCTTAGACCATCTACATCAGGCATACATACCCAATAATTCAACTTCAAAACTCTGCCACTTCCTAGAGTGAAAGCAGTGATTTCTTTACTTCTAACTCCTTCATTTAATTTCACTAAGTACGGATCTTCGTCTTGCTTAGCCTTAACATGCGCAACAAGCGAGGATTGCACTAAGGCATAAGCAGTTATATCTCTTTCTTCGGTCTCATCAAATCTAATTCCATCATCTGCAAGTTTTTTAATTTCTCGACCCAAATATCGCCTTTGTACTGCAAGATGGGCCAACACACCCATTGAATTCCTACTAAGTGCATCTACTACCATATTAGATTTGCCTGAGTGAAAAAGGATATTGATGTCATAATCTTTCAATAGCTCGAGCCACCTTTTCTACTCAAATTTAGTTATTTTAGCTTGAAAATGTATTGGAGGCTTTTGTAGTCTGTAAACACTTCAGAATGCTCACCATAAAGGTAATGTCGCCATATGTTTAATGCAAACACCACTGTTTCATGCTCCAAGTCGTGTGTGGGGTAGTTTTTTTTATGATTCTTTATCTGCCTGGAAGCATAAGCAATAACTTTTCCGCTTTGCATCATAACACAACCAAGGCCCACTCTGAAAGCATCACAATACACTGTGAAACCACTCGAACCTGTTGTCAAAGTTAACACAGGTGCAGTGGCAACCTCTGCTTTAACTCTTGAAAACTCTGCTCACAAGTATCTGACCATTGAAACTTAACTGCTTTCTGAGTCAACTTAGTTAATAGAGCAGCAAGTGAGGGAAACCCCTCCAAAAACCTTATATAGTAGCTAGCTAACCCCAAGAAACTCTTGATTTCTCGGCCTAGGCCAGTTCTTGATTGCTTATGTCTTCCGAGAGTCTACTTTTATTCCTTCACTAGATACCACGTGGCTTAAGGAAGCCGTTGACTATAACCAGAAATCACATTTTGAAAACTTGGCATAAATCTCATTCTCCTTCAAGGTCTGCAATGCTATTCTAAGTTGTTCTGCATGATCTTCCTTTCTTTTAAAGTACCTCATAATATCGTCTATAAACACAATAATAAAGGTATCCAAAATGGCTTTAAAACTCTTCTCAACAGGTCCATGAATGCAGCTGGAGCATTTATTAACCCAAAGGACATCACTAAGAATTCATAGTGTCGTAGCGAGTTCTAAAGGTTGTTTTAGATATATCCTCTTTTCTGATTCTCAACTGATGGTATCCCAACCTTATGTCTATTTTTGAAAAGTACTTTGCACCCTGAAATTAATCAAAGAAAACATCAATTCTTGGCAGTGGGTACTTGTTCTTAGTGGTAACTTTATTCATTTGGCGATAGTCGACAGACATTCAGAGCGACCCATCTTTTTTCTTGACAAACAAGACCGAGGGCACCCACAGTGAAATAGTCGGCCTGATGAAGCCCTTGCAAAGAAGGTCTTTCAACTATTCTTTCTACTCATTAAGTTCTGTTGGAGCCATCCAATAAGGAGGTATAGACATGGGCTGAGTGCCCGGCATGAGATCAATGCCAAAGTCTATGATTCTTTTGGGAGAAATTCCAAGAGGGTCATCTGGGAAAACTTCTGGAAATTCTATAACAATTGGCACTAACAGGTGAACTATTTGTTTTGATTTTGGATTAATGATATGAGCCAAATATGCGAGACAACCCTACCAATCATTCGTTGTGCCTAAAGGAAAGAAATAAATACCTACAAGTGATGCTGAACTACCCTTCAACTCTAAGACCTCTTCATTTGGAAATTAGAACCTGACTATCTTTGCATGACAATCTAACATGGCATAGCAGGAAGACAACCAATCCATACCCATGATCCTATCAAAATCCACCATTTCTAACTCTATGAGATCATCTTTGGTGTTGCGACCTTGGACTGAAACTATACAACCTCAATAGACTCTGATGAGTTTGACTGACTCGCCAACTGGAGTATATACTATGAATGGCTCACTACTTTTTCAGGTTCTATTATGAGGTTAATTGCAAAGTATAGAGTTACATAAGAAAACGTTGAACCTGGATCCATTATGGCATAAGCATTATGTGAGAAGACTAAAAGTATACCTGTAATAACATTTGTACATGCCTCTACACTCTGATGAGCAAGTGTAGCAAAAAGACGGGGTTGTCCCTCTCCCTAAGTAACTCGGTCTGAACCTTTGCCTGCTCCATGCCCGGTCTGATTATGACAACCACGAGCTTGAGGTGTTGCCACTAGATGAGGAACTAGAAAGACGAGTTGATCCACCACTGAAATTACGTCGCAACTCTGGGCAGTTGGCCTTTATTTGACCAATGTCTCCACAATGGTAGCAACCATAAAACCCGAGCTTGCACTGACTTGAATGTTTCCGCTTACATGTTCCACATATACCTTGCAGGTGTGTATGTTACTAAGCATTACTCTGGCTATGTGAGGATGATTTCCTAAAATTTTTATTCTGGCGAAACTGATTTCCATAACTCTGAGTACGTCTGAATGAAGACCCACCACCTGACTGATTACTGGATTGAACTGGTGCTAATGACTCTTTATTTAAGGAATCCCTTCCACCTCCGCTGATTAAACTTGACTGTTGTCCAGGATTTCTTGTTGTGCTTTTCCTCTTCTCTCTTTTGTTCTTTGTCTTTTTCTTAGTGCTTGGTGAACCCGACAACAGATGATAAATATGTTATTCCTACCACTGCAGCAAATTTCGTATCATTAATATGGTAAGCCAAACCGCCAATAAACCTGCAAATCTTTGCTTTTTCTGTCTTAACCATGTGAGGAGCATGCTTAGGTAACCTTATGAATTCCATGTAGTACTCTTGCACACTTGTATTCTCTTGCTTGAGCAGTTTAACTCTGCAGCCTTAGCTGCAATATCCTCTTTTGGATAAAGTTAGCTATGAAGGCCTCTTCAAATTATTCCCAAGTAGGTGGATCATCATCTTCATCTCACTCCTTTTCCCACATCTCAAACCAAGCGCTAGCCACAACTCTAAGTTGGTAAGCAACCAGCTCCACAGCTTTGTCATCAAATGCTTTCATCACTCGGAGGGTTTTATTAACACCCTCCATCCATAACATTGGATATTCATCAACTATAGAACCATGGGACACTGGAGGACTCAACTTCAAAAATTCATTCACTCTTGAGGCCTCAGAATTGTTCTGTCTATTTGATTCAGGTGGAATCTTTTCTCTTCTCTCATTCTTGCTGGCCATAAAGGCTTTAAACATCTCCATAGCACTATTGACTACATTGAACATCTGACCCACCTCTGGGATATAGTTGTTTGAGTCGGAGCTATTGTTACCCCTTCTTCATGTTCATCTTGGGGTACTTTAACCCCTATTGTGGATTTACCCTTCATTTTCTGAGTTGGATACTTTATAGTTTTGCCTTGAGCCACAATAGTAGCAATAGTTTCCTGAGCAGCATCCTCAGTGTCGATGTTAGATTTGCAAGTACGAGCCATTTCTATGAGTTTCGAAGAATGAATACATTAGAAAATTTCATAGAGGTGGGATCTACTGCACGATCTAAAGTATAACACAAAAAATGAGATTTTTCCTAAATGCTTGTTGCCTCATGTTTATTAGTATGGCGCCTTTCATACTCATAAACAAGACTCTACTAACACGGCTTTATATACCCCTAGGACTTCGTAAACCTGGCTCTTATACCAAGTTTGTCACGACCTATTTTCTTAACAAGCTGAGACCAGCACTCTATCAGTAAACATGACCGAACGAACCATCTCTACATATCAAATATATTCAAACTCCAAAGTTTGTATGCAACAAGGTAATACTCTAACCAAATACTATTGTTTAATTTGAATATTTCAATAAATCAAGTCAAAAACATTATTCATAGTAACCAAACAAATAATGCTAAGTTATTATCAAAAATATCTTAATCTTAACAAAACAACTATGTCTATGAAGCCTCCATTGATAACTGACGCACTAATAAAGAACTAAGTAAAAAAAGAAATAACTAAATAATGATGACTCAAAGGAATCCTCCACGAAAAATAGCAGAGCTCACCAATAGCGCTGGAAGAGAAGGAAGTCCTAACTCGTAGCCTGCTCGCCTGCAAATCTGGTTCCTACATTGTAACATAGACCTACGTAGGTTCCTAAAAGAGAACGTCAGTACCATCCATTGTACTTAGTGAGTCTCAAAAACAGGGGGAAAAAATTAATAACATATATATTATGAGCAAAGTTTCTAAATGCATGTAAAACATAAAGCTTATAAGAATAATTCTAAATAATTGCATAATAGCAGTTTATGAATATTCTAAAAGAAATTCTTTTCTTTTTTCATTCTTAAAAAAATACTTCACTTTATACTTTGGGAGTTCCAACTATCCTGACGTAATTCTGTCTCAGTCACCATGTGATCGGCATGGGTTCGATCGTAACCTGATCAAATAGGCCCTGTCCACTAGGTACCACTCGCTTCATGGTTCTCAGCGCTTATGTATCATACCTTAGCATGGCTAAGTAATTTCTTAGCAACTAGACCCTTCGCTTGTGTGCTTTCTACCTTGGCACAAGTAGTTTCAGGAAGTCAACACCTTGGTCAGGATCCTCGGCCTGCACGATGACCCCTTCTTAGAATAAAGGGCACTCCCAAAAATCTTTTCTTTCTAAAACTTCTTCTTGTTATTTTTCAAGTCTAAATCCTTTACAAACTCATACTGGTATCCTTAAATGTAAGGCATAACATAAGAATGAAATAAACATTCAAAAGTATTTATAAAGATTTTGATTCTTCATGAATTTTTAACATTAAAATGGCATATACGAATAACATAAAATCTGTACTTTATGCACATATATCCAAATAATCCTCTAAACTTTAGCTAAAAAATAATTCTAATCTAATAGGTACTTACTACTCCAATTAAGTACAAAGAATAACATAAAAATCTAAAATTTATGCACATATATCTAAATAATCATTCAAACATTAGCTAGAAAATAATTCTAAGCTAATGGGTACTTACTACTCCAATTAAGTATATATTAACTTTTGTATGCAATTCATCAAATACTATATGTGTGTGCTTTTGTGAATTAAACCACTTTAGTAAAGGGTCATATCAACTCACCTCAATACTCCTTGACCAAAATAGGTAGACCCCAGTCCAATTTATACTCGTCAAACAATCGATTCTACAACAACCAGTATATTTTAATCAATTTTAAAGTGTCACACCTAAACTTGCAATTTACTACTAATATAGAGGAAGAAGAGAATTAACTATTTCATTATTACCTGTTACTACTTTAGGATAATTGATAATAGAAAATTTTACATACCTGAGTTCAAGAATAAGTGAGTTATAATGAACCCTAAAATTTTCCATGTGTGAGCAATGCTTGGCTGCCTTTGTTCATTTTCTAAGCCTGGCGTGAATAAGCAGAACTTTTGTTCTATATTTCTTTAAGGCTTTAATCCTTTATATTTTTTATTTTTTTTAAGTGCAACACGTTTCTTACTCTTTTCAAGGCTTTAAGCCTTTTTTTTAATTATTATTTTAGTCTTTTTGTTTTGTTTTTCCTTAACTAATACTTATTTATACCCACTTTTAAATATTACTAATAGTAAAATTATAAATATTCCTCTAATTGTATATTCAATTATTTAAGTGTTCACAATAGGCAAGATAAAAATAATAGAAATAATAATACTTCAGCCTTATGATTAGTGTATTTTGAAATATTTATAAATATGAGGAGTGTTATAACGGTCATCGAAATCAATTGTGTTTCGCAATTGGAGGTAAATCAGATATGTGAGATCCTTCACACCAAAGATGAGCGTATGCAAAAATACGGGGTAAGGTTCCAAGCTTTGTTGGCATGATTTTGGTAGTGGACAATCACTCATATCATAAGGGAGGATAACACCGAGGCAGATGTATTGAAAAACTTGGGCTCATCGATAGGAATCAAGGGATCAAAATCAAGGATGGAAATACAACCGATGGATTCAGTCCTGGATACAGATGCTTACTATGAGGTTAATTTAACTAGTTTGTCCTTGGACTAGAGAAATAAATTAGTTGATTATCTCGAGCATGGGAAGTTTCCTGAAGACCCCAAAGTATCACGGGTGTTATGTGCCAAAGATGCATGTTATATTTTCAAGAAAGGCCAATAATATAGAAAATCCTTCCGAGGCCTATTGGCCCGGTTCTTAGGAGCTTCTTAAGCTAATTACGTCATGAGAAACGTCCATGAAGGGATATGCAGTAACCACTCAGTCACAAACTCTTTGGTGTTGATAATAGTTCGGGCAGGATATTATTTCCCCACATGGAACAAGACGCCAAAGACTTCGTACGAAAATGTGACAAGAGCCAATGCTGCTCACCACTAGTACATCAACCGGCAGAACCCTTACATTCAGTTCTGTCAGCATGGTCATTCATGAAATAGGGGATGGTCATCGTCGAACTGCTACCATCTTCCCCAGGAAAGTCAATGTTTCTTTTAATTTTGACTAGCTATATTTCTAAATGGGTGGAAGCGGGTGCGTATCAGAAGATCAAAAAACGCAAAGTCATTGACTTCCTGTGGAAAAATATAATTTACAGGTTTGGAATGCTAAAGAAGATAGCATTTGATAATGGCTCACAATTTGTCGATGCAAAAATTATAAAGTTCCTTCAAATTTGAAGATAGAAAAGGATCACCTCTTCACCTTATCATCCGAGCGCAAATAGTCAAGTAGATTCAACAAGAAACGTGATTATTCAAAACCTAAAGAAATGTTTGGAAGGGGCAAAAGGTAATTGACCATAGAATTACCCGAAGTTCTATGGGCCTACAGAACAACGAGCAAGTCAAGCACAGGTGAGAATCCTTTTTCCCTTGTGTACGCTATTGAAGCTCTAATCCTGATGGAAGTAGGGGAACCCACCTTGAGATATTGCTAGGAAGATGAAAAGTGGAATAACGAAGCAATGTTAATCAACTTGAAATTGCTCGAGGAATGCAGGGGCTAGGAACATGTAAGAATGGCAGCTCACAAGAAAAGAATGAAATGATATTACAATCAAAGAGCCAATTTTCTGGCAAGGTTTTTAATAGGCAGCAATTGAAAGAATATTAATAAGACAACAACATTAAGATCCTCGATAGCAAGTCAAACAAACGAGCTTCCACTTGGGGATGGTTAGATAATCCTTAGCTCACTAGCAAATTCCCACTAGGAAGTTAAGTTTGCTATCGGACAGAGCTTATGTGACAGTTCACAAGCACAAAGCACTAGGGGAGTGTTAGATAATCTTTTTCTACATTGCATGGATTCCTAAGGGGAAGTGAGATGTGTTGCGAGTTAAGGATTATCTATAAATTCGTTGGTGAGATCTTTGAAAGCACAAGACATCTAGTGTTCCAATCGCATCATTCGTATTCGAACATTGGGGAAATGATATAAGGATACAGCAACACTAACTGCCACGTCGACCTGGAAAGAAAATTCTTAAACATAAAATGTGTCATCAGGACCATGGACTGCATAACCAGCCCCATATAAACAAGTTCTACAAGATATCCAAAAGCAATGACAGTTTATTTTGAGCATTAACAAATGCTTTTATACTTTTGAAATTAGAAGGAATTAAATAAAATGAAATCCTTTTGTTTTTATCTTGTTTCATGTTTGAACAATGAACTAACTTTGTCATTTCAAAGTTAAACAAGTACTTTAAATGCTAGTACCATAATGAATAGAAGTCATACTTTTTAAGAGCACCATAAATATTAGAGGGTCCTGTCTTATGAAAACCCTCGCGGTAAAGGGTTGGTTTTGGATGAATTTATGCCTGAAATCAAAATGCATTCGGGTAAAATGCACCTAGATACATACACAAAAGGACGCAAAAAGTTAACCTGCAGAAATACTTATAGAAACACTCATGTATTGTTGAAACCAAAGTACTTTAAAAAGAGTGTATCTGAGACTACACATAGCAAAGCGCAAAATGAAAATGTGCGCAAAATTCTAAAGGAGATGAAGAAAACTTGCATGGATACTCAAACAAAAAGACTCAAACAATATTTGAGCAATTATATATCTTCATTTACAAAAACATGCCAAAAATGGCAAATACAAGAATGGGAAAAAAAAGCTAAACTACGGCATCTCTAGAACAATGAGGAAGAGAAGTATTTGTACCCCCAGAAAAAGCAGGTAGATCCGTTGATGGCCCGACATTTTTCCTAGTTTGGTATTTAACATCATCATCCTCTAATTCCTCTTTAGTTCCCGAATACTCTGAACTAGGACCGGAAGAACTAGAACCATCAGACTGTGTCGGGAGTCAGGCTCTTCGGCCTTAGAAATTTAGGTATCAAAGTCAAGGAGGCCTAGTTTGGCCTTCCTTGGCCTCATCAAATCTAGCCCTTGGCGAGCCAATTTCTTGGCTAAGGGATACCATTTCTTGCCCACTTTACTGCAAACGAGCCTCTAAAATAACGGGCTTTAGTTTCTATTTCTGAGAAGCGAAGGACAGTTTGGTCTGGTTCCACTAAAAGATGATTCTACTATGAATTATGTTCCTCTTTCTCGCGAATCAACTTTTGAATGCCATAAAAAGTAAGAAATTTGGCCTACAAAGTAAGAGAATCAAAGCTACGAATATATTCAAGGAAAAGTAGAAGAAATTATGAAGGAAGAAAAGAACGTACAGTTGCAGTATTATACATGGAATTGTTTAATAGACACTCTCCCAAGAGTGCCTAAACCATTTCCCAATCTATTTCTGAAGCCAAAGGCTTCAGATAGTTAGCAAGCTCCACCGGCCGGGATACCCCTGGTAGAGACCGAAAGAGTAACATTGCTCCTCCTTTATGAATCTTCAGAAGGGGCAGCATAATTTTGTCCCAAATTCCTATAAACTAGGGACTAGGGAGGAAGAGCATCTCCTTCGTGATCAAATGTGGCCAGTAAAGATGATGTAGCAATTGATGGTGGAGGGGTGTGTGAAGATGGAAATGATGTTGCAATTTTTGGTGGAGAGAGAAATGAAGCTAATGGAGTTGAAGGATGTGAAGAACTTACATCAAGTGTAGTACTCGTAGGGTGCTCACCAACCAAAGACGGCAGGGACTCAGTACTCGGCCTCGCAATATCGGGCATAGTAGTTGGGATCCTATAGAGGGAGTTGGTATTATATACCAAATCAAACTTTCTTCGTAGTGATGAGACGACGTCCAGAGTTGGATTAGTTAACTTAACAGATGGAGCATTCTGTTGAGATGATGTCGAACGTCACCTTCTTTGCAGAGAAGCCCCATCATCATTGGCTTCTCTATCAGTGTCAATCATCACAGTGTCTTTGACCAGTCCGGGAGGAGGGCTAGTGATCAGAACTTTGGGAGATCACATAATGGCAGTACTTTTTTCCTTCTTATTCTTTTCCCCAGCTACAAAGGAATGATTACTCGTTGGTTGTTTGTTCTCCATTAGAGGACTCCATAATGAATCACATGTGCCCAAAGTAGGCTTAGAAACACCTGCTCGAGTAAGCTCCTCCTGAAGCAGCGTCACCAAATCAGCATGATCGGCCAAAGCATCCTCTTCGAGGACAAAAAACTAAAGCCTGCAGGTAGACCAGATTTCAAGAAAAAGATAAAAGAAATTAGTCAAGTTTTTTGCATGAAAAATTGAAATAGGGTGAATTTGAAATACCATGATTTTTGACCTTCCGCACATACTTAAGGGTTAGTTCTTTTCACAAACGAGTTTCTGGCGTCGTAACATCTAAGATCTTAAACTTATCGATCCAGGTCTTCCACTGCTGGTGGGGTACATTGAGCTGCTGAAACATACAAAGGATGGAGAATCAATACATGAATAGAAGAATATTTAGCAAAAAAAAGTATGCGAAATTGAGGTCGTAAGAGTACGGTTCCAAGTGGCCGGAAAGGATTATGTCGTTGACGAAAAATATTATTGGTGGAAATTGCAGCAAATCATTCCATCCACCCATAGTCGTTATCACCATCCGTGCTAGTTAACAGAGCATGGTATATTTGCATATGTTTATCATACCCCACACCCCCCCCCCAAATATTGGGGGAGTAAAGATTCATTATAAGAACTAATGATAGCTCTTCTCCAGTTTACTGGCCTAGGCGTCGAAAGCAGCAAATGTCCTTCACATCGAAGGCCTCACCTATGCCAAGCATACTTGATAGCAAAGGAAAAACTCTGCAATCATGGAATCAACCTCTCTGCATAAAGATAACGCACCCAAAGTAAAGGGATATGTGCAAAAATATGTAAAACCGTCCCTGTGAAGGGTCACTCATTGTGATAGATCAAGAGCAATGATGTCCAACTCATGGTAGCGGTAGTATTCCTTCACAGTAGGAATATTAGAAGGGTGAATTGAAGAACGCTACCTACTGACAGCCTATTAATGAGGGTTAGTAGTAGGAAACTTATATTCAAAGTCTTTTGTGGTGTTAAGACTTTAGGGGATGATGAAACCTACCGTTGGACAGCACAGTCCTCGGCCTTATTCTTGTTGTTTTAAAGGCTGACGCATTTGGAACAACAAGCCATTGAATAATAAGAAGGAAAAAGGTTTTGGTTCGAAGAGAATTATGGAAAAGATGGAGAACAAAGATGCAAGTTAGAAGTTAAAGAAGTTATGAAGTGCATAGGAGAAGGATGATGTGCATAAGTAAAAGTTTGGGTGCTAAATTCATGACCATGATTACCTCGATAATTGGTAAAGGTTGTGCTGAATCATGGGATAATGCGTGTTCGGGGTATTAAATATGGAGAGACATGCATTTAGTTAATCGTCAGAGGCCTGTAAAGAGAATTGTAGCAATTCGCCAAAAAGGAATATTTTTACCAACTTTCCGGTAACATAAGATTGTGCATCGAACAGCATGGGGAATGTTTGTAGAGGAAAAAAATGATATGACGTGAAATCACCTAAAGTAGGGAAAAGGTAAGCCCAAGACGGAGATGGTTGTCGAACGCAGATATTCTGCTCGTCACCGAAAGGGATTACATTCATAAAAAGGTGTATTATATGTTCTGTGCCTGATAGCATTTAATGAGGAATATTCTACAATATTAAGAGCAACGGTCCATTACAGAGAATTTGTTACTTATGTATACCGTTACATCTTCATCAATATCCATCATAATTGACATTAAACGAGAGCACGATCCAAGGACCTCCTTTCCTAGAAACGGCTATAAATAGTGAGCTTAGTTATCATTATAAAGGACATGAACTTTTTGACTAACTTAAAATACATTCTGTACAGAGCTTAATATAATTTTACTTTCTTGTTTTTGATCTCATCATTGTTGTGCTTGAAAATCTTGTTCTCTGATTCGTCAACTCTGCTATTTTATTTATATTTTAAGACTGAGTATTGTATATTTCTTTAATTATTTCTTTGTTTCAGGATCAAATTAGTTCACTTGTGTAGAAATTATGTATAGATTCAACTATACCATTTTACATATAAACAGGTAGGTTACTTATTTGGCTATAATAAATGAGAACAAATCTTACCATATGAGAAGCACTAGTGTCTAAAGATAAAGATATTCCTATCTTATAGTAGCTTTAATTATGTTTATGAGTCTTGAAACAAAATAATAGCATGATCAGATTACTTTTATGATATAATAATATAGACATAGATTATCTTTATGAAATAAAAGTATTCATCTACCAAATATGTGCCATTTGTACCAAGGGTGCCCCGGATGTTGCTATTTTGTAGACCAAGTGGGGGCAATGTACTCTTTAAAATTTATTCTAACATTGTGTTGCTGCCCACATATATCCAATTATTTACTTCTATAATTATATGGAAAAAAGTTAAAGATAGAAATATTACCTGTAAATTGAATTGTTGTGTGCTTGGGAACTTTCTTAGCAAAATCAGCATAATAAAAGAGAACTCATAATGACAGCTTGCAACCTTAAATAACCTGAACTGAGATGTTGACGCCACAACCTTTACTTATTTTTAACGCTTAGCATTTTTGGTATTCAAACTTCGATTCATCTTTATAAATGTTTCGGCGTACTAATAAAATTTTATATTTGTGTGAAAAAAGGAATTTATATATAAGGTATAGGAATAATTTAATAGTACGAGATATTTTTGGGAAAATCATGGGGGCTTGACCTAAAATAAACAATAGCACATTATGTTAAGAGTACTTTTGGGTTGATTTTGCCCAACAACGGATATCATAACCCAGGTTTGACGAGACGCGCATCTCGATTTACTTACATTTACCAGCTTGGAGACGCTCACACAACAAGAACTAGTTAAAGGCTTTGATAGTCATAAAACTCTGACAGTGTTGGATGGTACACAATGAATTTCGAAGATTGATCCGTGGATCGTGGTAATAGGATACATTAAACGTAGTTCGAAAGGGAAATTATATAGGGATATTTTAATAGTGAAAGACTGTCACACCTCCTTTTTTTCACACTATCCCAAAGAATAGTGTATAAGGGAGCTTTTCCAATTAAGTGACGTTATTCGAAATGGGATTATTTATTTGCTTTTGTTCAGAGTCGCCACTTGGGATAGGTTTGTTTTCTGGTGTCTCAAGTCACCGATTTATTTTAAATCCCAAATCGAGAAAAATTCGACTTTCCTTGTGAAGTCTGCGAACCAGAAATACTGAGTAACAAATTTTGTTAACCCGAGGGAAGGAGTTAGGAGCCCCCGTATTCCGTGGTTCTTGCACTTTCGCTTAAACTATATGATTGGCCAATTATTTGATTTTAATACAAGTTCAAACCTATTGTGCAATTTTAAATTATTTACCGCTTTTAATTATTTTTATGAAAAACTGAACGTCATTTAAGACGTGTCTTTGGATTGTGTCACATTAAATACACCTGCAACCCGAAACGCATTTTATTCAACATTTTAAGATTTGGATTTGGGCAAGATGAAATGCACACTGGAGTTTTGGAGTATAACATTATCAAAGAATCGCCTAAAGAAACTACGCATTGTCAGCTTTGCAAGGGCAATGAAAATTAGCTAAACGGTACGCCTCAAGTTCTTAATATTTTAAAGAAATAATTAAAGAGGTCCATGTAATTTATTTTCTTATTTGCAGCGACACACCTCGATTTCATTTTTAAAGGATATTCGTACTAAAATTCGGAGAGCCAATGAGTTATTATTGTCTATTATGGTTCAACTCTTACTCCAATTAAAGGACTTAAATAATTAACACCAGATATAGTTAAAATTCAAATTAATTACTTAAAAGACCTGCATGGAAAAGCTCAATTATTTTTAATCAAAAGGGAGGCCAGGCCCAAGACAGATATGCTATAACCTGATGAGAAAGAAAAATAGTTTTAAAACACGGAAGGTTTGGGCCTCCAAGATCAAGCCCAAACTCGAACAAGGACTACTTCAATTATTTAAGAAGTCCTTAATTCGAATCTGATGCGTAGCTTGGAAAGCTCAATACAACAACAACAACAACAACAATCCAGTATATTCCCGCAGGTGGGTCTAGGGAGGGTAATATATATATAGACCTTACCTCTACCCCGAGGGGCAGAGAGGTTGTTTCCAGGAGACCCTCGGCTCAAGAAGGACCTTGGAAAGCCCAGTGCTCATATTTTGTTTTAGAACTATTAATTACAAAAAACGGATCGAGGACTTTTGACTCGTTGGGGTCTAAGCGATCCCAGTCCTGGATGAAGGGAAGTTTTTGACAATTGGCCCATGGAAAGGAATACAGTTCTAGTTCCATTTGTAAAAAAAATGTCCAATTTTAGGCTCAAAGATGAGCCCAATTCCCATTGAGCCTAGACTTGAGCCCAATTGGAGGCTCTATTCTTGAAAACAAGCAGGCTCCAAATTAAAGGTATTATAACTAAGAGACTCAATATCAATTCCCTAGAGGTATCCAATTAATGATTAATTCAATTGTTAATAACTGACTGCTGAAAATAACAACTATCAGTAAGAAATAACGCTTAATTCAAAGCTGTTTAACCATCTAAAACACAACACATGATGCCCAGAATTCAAATCTAAACTTCATACATGATAACAAATCCTTTAAATCACCAGAACACATGCTCAACAACCAATATTCGTGTTGGAATTTTGACTTAGGCTGAGCTCACACTGTATAAAACCACAAACCAAACTAGATATTTCTCAAGCCAAACAATAATAAAATCAAGGGCATTAATCAGTATCAAGAAATCCGAATGAGTACATATGCATCTATAGAGCATGTTAGAGATATGAAACAATATAAATATTGAACACAATCAACAGGAACCCATTATACTTAAACAAACACTGTCTATATTTAATTAACACCATCCTTCGATCAATATACCAATCAAAATTCAAAGTTACATAACAATTATAAAAGTTAAAGGACAAGTGGTCTACAAAAGATTTCATATACTACACTATATTTAACTCACACTACAGTTTGTATATCAAGTGATAACCACAAAGGACTTATAAATACCTAGAATAGAAAGAGTGAGGTCAACAATCATCAATAACAAGGACAAGAACCAAAAATAGTGTACCAGCCTAGAAATGAACAAGGGAAAGCAATTTTGAAGCAATTTGAACCAATAACAGTGTTAATAACACCCATCAATTAAAAATCCAATTAAAAACTTACCCAAACACTTGAATACCCAATAAAACTTAACTCATCTTAACCTTTTTCAGCTAGGCAAGAATCATTTTAGAGTAGAGGTCTTTAAAATTTCAAGAATTTTCCAATGGAACAGTATTTCTACTGAAATTTTTAGCTGTTTTTTGTTTTATGATTTTTTTATCTCTTCGAACAAAAAATCTCCTCCTTGCAAGGCAAGGATACAATGTTTTTATAGGCCAGCAAGTAGGGTAAGCTTCAGATTCTTGTTTTAGCTTTTTGCTCCCTTTTTAATTTCATTCTTTTTCCTTTTAATCCCTCACTTTCTGACTTGCTACCCAAGTTAATACCCTATGCAACTTCTAGGAAGTTTAATAAGCTGCTAAACCTAAGATTCCCTTAGCCAAATACCTGACCTACCCATGTATTAACCCTAGAAACATCCAGGTCAACTGTTCAAGCTAAAATGGGTTATAGACCCCAAATGGGTTCAAAGTCTTAATAGACACGGATTAATGACACAAATGAACCCCTGAGAATGACTTCAAACCCAAGCATCAACAAAATGAGACTGATCCAAACAACAAAGGACATATTTAATAGTTTCGAGTTTTAAACCTACACTTTATGAAATATCATTAAACAAAAATAAACAAGAAATTGACCTAGTTATTAACTAAGCAACCAAAAGATGGATCAGAATATTAATTAAGTTAATGACCAAATTTGTCAAACAAAGAAAATTAGGGATAATCTCTAATACTGAAAAGAAAGCCATTTAAAACTTAATCAGGTTGGTCGAAATTAATAGAATACAAAACAAAACAATACAAAACAAAAAAAAAGGGAACTAAGGATAGGTTAATAAAAGAAAGGATGAAGAATAAATGCAAGGGACTTGCCAAAAGAATCTGAGAGTTCAAAAAGAGATGGACAATTCAACAAACTAGTGTCGACCAGTCACGAACAAATGAGCAACATCAATTTATTGACTCGAAACCTCACAACCAGAAAAGAAAAGAAATCTCCAGACCATGCATGCCATCGGATTCCATAAAACTCAATTTTTGATTTTAGGGCTTCAAACTTAGATTCAATACTCAAAAAGTTCTAGATATGTTCGTGGGAAAATGATTACGGGTTGGAAATAGGTGAGTAAGGAGGTAACAAGGTGTTATTTTGGCGGTGGTTGGTGGTGGCCTCGCCACCGAAGGGCGGTGGGGAACCATGGCGGCGGCTAGGGTTTGAATTTTTAATTTGCCATTCGAGCAATTGGAGTTTCATTTGAGGGAAACGGGTTTTCGATTTTAAAAGAGGAGAATGAGGAGAAGCGGTGGTTTGGGAACTCGCCGACGCCGTGAAGCGATTTTCGGTGGCGGCAGACAGCAGAAACGGTAGGGTTACAAGGTTGGTCTCTAATGGTTGACGAAGGAGAGAGGTGAGTCAGGTAGGGGTGCTGTTAGGACATGTGTATACTTAAGAACCCAAGCTTTCCAGTCGTTAGATCATAAAACCTCGACGGTTAGGATTAATTCTCGATCATACATCATCGTTCTGGGAAAGGGGGACCGGGTTGGGTATTGAAATGGGTTTGGGCCAGAATAGGTGCGGTTTGGGACGGGTTGGGAAGGTTTTTGTTGGGCTTGGACGAATATGGTTTAAATTTGGGCATGTTCTTTTGAAACCAAATTTTTTGATTTTCTTTTCTTCTTTTAAAAAATTAAAATTAAAATTAAAAATAAAACTGAATTAAACCCTAAAAATTAAATTAACCTACCTAATTATGTAAAGCTTAAATTAATAATAAACAAAATAAATTAAATACCACTTTAAAGAAAATTAACTAAATTGAAAGCTAAAAATTTGTATTTTTTTAAAAATCCTAATTTGTAATTAATCTAAAATCTAATCCTAAATGCAAATGAAATATTTTTGTGTTTTATATAAATTTTCAAAATTAAAAACACACAAAAATGCAAACTGACACGAAAATTATGCAATTAATCCTAAAAATAATATAATTAAAAGAAAAAATCCTAAATCTATGAATTTTGTAGGAGTAATTCACGCGAGCCAAAAGTCACGAGCTCACGACTACACCTCTTTACTCGGAGACATGAAGGTCTTTCCAGCAAAGATAAATAAGCAATTATGAGAGATTTTTGCCCGTTTGCCACTCCATGAGAAGCAATTTCGAAAAGTGTCCAACCGAACCATCTTCTGAGGTTGCCTACATATCCTTGGCTGTAAAGGAATTAGATCAATGTAGTTCTGGAAGGTTTGGTAGCTGGGACTATCAGGAGTTGTGCTTTCACTGTTGATGCTGCTAGTATTGCTTGCTGACTTCCTCATTACACCAAAAAGGAAAATCAAAAGATAATCTAACTATGCCTATCAACTACAAGTTATAAGATTCATATCTACATTTTTCTTTGAAGCTTGATATTGAGTCTTAGCTGAGTTTGTTGTGGACCACGATATGAATCTTGATGCTCGCAAGCTGTAGGTGCTGGTTCTTTCTTTGGCATTTGGATCCGAGCGGGACATGCGAAGCTTGTGACTTCGATCAAATTTTGAGCAGTCCGCATCCTTCTCCACTTCAAACACTTCTTTTTCTTTATTATGGATTGAGACTCACTCTTTCGATATTCTCAAATCATGTGCTTTGAGGTAAAACCTATTCGTACACTAAAACAAACAAACAAATTGTTTCTGCCCCGGTTTTCACTAGGAAAATTTCGTGACTTATTTACAACACAAAATCTAAACTACTTTTCATTGAAAGCAATAAATATCAGGATTGTGTATCCTTGGGAATAAAGCCTTAAATTGAGAGGCTTACCAGGTTATGCTGAAAATGACAGGGTTATGCCAGAAAAGGAAAAGTTCCTCGAGTTATGCCGAGATAAACGAAAAGGGCTCCTTGGGTTATTCTAGGGAGGTCCACAGGTTAAAGAAAAAGGGCTCCTTGGGTTATGCCGGGGAGATTTGCGAGTTATGCCAGGATAAAAGTAAAAAGGGTCATTGGGTTATGCCACGGAGATCCGCGAGTTATGACGGGATAAAAGAAAATGGTCCCTGGGTTATGCCACGGAGAACAATGAGTTATGCAAGGATAAAAGAAAAAAAGGTTCTGGGTTATGCCAGGGATGTCCACGGGATATGTCGGGATAAAAGAAAAATGGCCCTAGGGTTATGCTAGATATATGCACGGGTCATGCCGAAATAAAAGAAAAAATTCCTTGGGTAATTCCAGGGAGATCCGCGGGTTATTCCAGGGAGATCCACGGGTTATGCCGGGAAAAAACGAAAAGGTTCATAGATTATGCAAGGGAGATCCATGGCTTATGCTGGGATAAAAGAAAAATGTCCTTGGGTTATGCACGGGATATCCACGGGTTATGCCGGGATAAAAGAAAAAAGTCCTTGGGTTATGCTAGGGAGATCAACGGGTTATGTCAAGATAAAAGAAAAAAGTCTTTGATTTATGCCAGGAAGATCCGTAGTTTATGCCCGGATAAAAGAAAAAGGTCCTTGGGTTATGCTAGGGAGATCAACGGGTTATGCCAGGATAAAAGAAAAAAGGTCATTCGGTTATGATAGGGAGATACAGGGGTTATGCCGAGATAAAAGAAAAAGATCCTCAAGTTATGCTAGAGAGAAAAAGGAAAATGATCCTCGAGTTATGCCAGGGAGAAAAAGAAAAAGATCCTTAGATTATGCTGGGGAGAAAAGGAAAAATGATCCTCGGGTTATGCTGGGAGAAAAAGAAATAGATCCTCATGTTATGCTGGGGAGAAAAAGGAAAATGATCCTTCGGTTATGCCGAGGAGAAAAAGAAAAATATCCTCAGGTTATGCTGGGGAGAAAAGCAAAAATGGTTCTCGGGTTATGCTAGGGAGAAAAAGAAAAGATCCTCAGTTTATTCTATGGAGAAAAAGAAAACGACCTCGGGTTATGCCGGAGGAGAAAAGGAAAAATGATCCTCAAGTTATATCGGGGTAGAAAAGGGAAAATGATCCTCGGTTTATGCTGGGGAGAAAAAGAAACAAATCCTCAAGTTATGCTGGGCCGAAAAAGGAAAATTATCCTCGGGTATGCCGGACAGAAAGAAAGGTATCCTTAGGTTATGCTGGGGAGAAAAATGAAAATGATCCTCGGTTTATGCCGGGGAGAAAAAGAAAAAGATCCTTAGGTTATGCTGGGGAGAAAAAGGAAAATGATCATTGGGTTATGCCGGGGCAGAAAAGGAAAAATAATCCTCGGGTTATGCCGGAGGAAAAGGAAAAATAATCCTCGAATTGTGCCGGGGAGGTCCGCAGGTTATGCCGGGGACAATAAGGGAATGTGGTCCTAGGTTAGAAAGGATACAGCTAGAGATTGGAGGTCCTATGCTACTATGATTTTTTGGGATTTTTCTTTTTTTTCTTTCTTTTCTTTACAAAATATAGGAATGCATTTGGAGGAAACTTCCCTTATTAATTGATTATTGCTACGAAGATGTTCATAGCTCTTGCGCATTTCCCTTTTTGGTTGCACCTGCTTCTTGCATGGCTGCTTTGGATTACACATGTTTCAAATTTTCCGAACAAAAAACAATTGTTAGTTTAGAACGGTGGTTGGTTTTGTGGCCTTGATTGTTCGATAACTGGATCTTGGCCCAACTTTTGGTGAGAACCTCCACTGCTTGCTAGCTTTTTTGATGATTGATCTCTCTCCTAAAATTGAGGAACTCAGCTTTTTGGAATTTCTTACGAAGGCTAGCCTATGTGGGGCTTCGATCCTTTAACTTTATTCTGCCGTTAGGACCTTTATCTTTGGATTTATTTTGATTTCAGAGCATCGGGATCCCTTGGCTTCTCAGATCCTTGACAAGATGGTTAGCCACATGGGACTCAATCCTTTTAACTTTGATTTCCTTTCTTTTTAGGAGCTTTTAAATTTCAAAACATCAACCACCATGGCCAATCGATATCGGCTTGATGCACCCGCTGAGGCTGGGTACGTTTCTTCAGTTTTTGTTAAGCAAAGCCTGTAAAGCCAGTCATGCCACCTTTTCTTAGTTTCGGGAACAGACATAGACCAAAAGGGATTCACCGAAAAAGTAACCAAAAGGCAAGAAAATGAATTTAAATAGAAGTGTCCATTTTGGGAAGAAAAAAAGGACATTTTTGGGGTGTACGCAGGCTTCGAATAAACATGACATGCTTTTTGGACTGGGTTCCTGACCCACACAAACTTCTCGATATTCTCATAGCTCATTGACCGTCTTTCAAAACCAAGGAATCTTTTCAGGACTCTATCAGTGATGGGAAATGCTTTATTTTTGATCGACGGTGCCCTTTGTGGGTATTCGCCAATCGACAACTCATATTTCTCTTCTCACAGTCTAATGATAGTGCCTTTTATGAGTTTTCACTAAACGGACTCTATCATTTTAAATTTCTCTACTCATTGTCGCCTTTTGGTGCCCGTAGGCTTTCACCAATAAGACTCTCTCATTTTATTTCTCTATGTTTGACTGCATCGAGTTCCAACAATGGTGATTTCTGATTCTGATGCCTTTGCCAATTGATAAGAAGGACTTTGACAAGGTTTGGGTAAAAGAATCTGGATGGAATTACAACTTTGGGACAATTTTGGTGAGCTCATTGCCGAGCCATTATATCATCTGCCCAGTTTTACTTTTTTGGGGAATTGGGATTTCTGTTCTAGTGTGACTGAACCCAGAGAGAGGCTGCCTACGTATCCTTTCAGAATAATGTCAGACGTAGTTCAGGAAAGTTTTGGTTTTTGTTTTCTTTTTATTGTTTTGTTTTTCTGTTTGTTATTTTTTCTCTTTTTTTCTTTTATTTTTTATATTTTTCTTTTTGTTCACTTTATTTTTCAATAACACTTTCAGGTTCCAAACAGGGTAATCAACTAATGGGTAACCGGCTCAAATGGGTATGAAAAAGGGTTGAAAGTGTTTGAATAATAAGAATGAAAGCCTTCGTCATCCCAATTGAACAAAGTCATTTCTGTAGAAAACCTAGACATTGTAAATTTTTACTGCGTCTGCATTCACAGCTGTTTCGGAATCATTACCCTCGATAACGCCCAGAAACAATGTTCCTATCGGAAATGTCTTTCTGATGATGTATAGGCCATTCCAACTAGGAGCAAATTTTCCTTTTGCTTCTTGTTGATGAGGAATAATGCGCCTTAGCACAAGTTGTCCCCCTTCAAAATTTTTGGGCCGTACTTTCTTGTTATAAGCACGGGCTATTCTTTGTTGGTACAACTGCCCGTGGCAGAGCGCAACCATTAATTTTTCATCGATAAAGGTTAGCTATTTCAGTTGAGTCTTGACCCATTCAGTGTCATCAATCTCAGCTTCAACGATGGTTTGGAGAGAAGTGATTTCCACCTCCGCGGGTATCAAAGCCTCAGTTCCAAAGACTAAGAGGTATGGGGTTGCTCCCACTAACGTGTGCACCATGGTGCGATATCCCAGTAATGTAAAAGGTAACTTTTCATGCCATTGCCTCGAACTCTGAATCATCCTTCTAAAAATCTTTTTGATGTTTTTATTTGCTGCTTTGATGGCACCATTAGCTTTGGGTTGATAAGGAGTAGATTTCCTATGCGTTATTTTGAATTGTTCGCATATCTCCTACATCAAACGACTATTCCGGTTCGCCGTATTATCTGTGATGATTGTTGCAGGAATACCAAATCGACAGATGAGATTGGAGTGCACGAAATCTATTACAGCTTTCTTAGTGACAGATTTGAGAGAGATGGCTTTGACCCACTCTGTGAAATAACCAGTGGCAACCAGTATGAATATGTTCCCGTTTGAGGCTTTCGGCTCGATCGGCCCAATGACGTCCATGCCCCAAGCTACAAATGGCCAAGGTGCTGACGTGGGATGTAGTTCTGTGGGAGGTGCATGAATCAAATCACCATGCACCTGACACTGATGGCACTTCCGGAAAAAGATAAAGCAATCCTTTTCCATGGTTATCCAATAATAGCCTGGTCGAAGGACTTTATTTGCTAAAACATACCCGTTCATGTGGAGTCCGCACATTCCTGCGTGTACTTCATGCATGATCCTTCCGGCCTCTTCTGCGTCAACACATCTTAAAAAATTGAGATCTGGGGTCCTTTTGTTCAAGACATCACCACTTTGAAAGAAATCACTTGCATGCCGTCTAATGGTTCTCTATTGGTCTCCACTGGCTTACTCGGGGTATTCTTGTGTTTTTCAAAAATCTTTTGATGTCATGGTACCATGGCTGAATATTTTATTTTGCCTTAACTGTATTACAATAATCGTGCCTTTCCCTGAATTGGATTTCCAAGGGATCAATGTGGGCATTGCTTGGGTAGGGCAACATCGAGCCCAGAGTGTCGAGTGCATCATCTAGTTCATTGTGACAATGAGGGATGTACCTGGACTATATTGATTTGAACCTCTTGCTAAGGTCTTCCACATGCTGCTGATAGAGAATAAGTTTAACATCTCGGGTTTCCCATTCTCCTTGAGCTTGCCGAATAATCAAATCTAAATCTCCCATAATAAACAACTTTTCGACATCTTGGTCGATTACCATGTTCATACCTATGATGCATGCTTCATAATCAGTTGTGTTGTTTGTGCAGAAAAAATAAAGCCTGGCTATGGCCGGATAGTTCTTACTAGTGGGTGACATCAAGATTGCCCTATTTCCCACACCTTTTGCATTTACTGCTCCATCAAACAACATTTTCCAAGTAGTCGTATCCTCAGATATTGCCCCAACTGAGTTTACCTCTTCATCTGTGAAATAAGTGTTGAGAGGTTGGATTCATCATCAACCGGGTTTTCAGCCAAATGATCTGCTAATGCCTGGGCTTTCATTGTCGTACGAGTGACATAGATTATGTCAAATTTACTGAGTAGGATCTGCCATTAGCTAATATTCTGGTGGGCATTAGCTTCTGGAATATGTATTTTAGTGGATCCAACCTGGTTATGAGGTAAGTGGTATAGGTTTACAGATCATGTCTCAACTTCTAAGTGACTCATGTTAAAGAACAATAGGTATTTTCTAGCAAAGTATATTTAGCTTCGTGGCTGGTAAACTGTTTACTCAAATAAAATATTGTTGGAAACACGTTTCAAATGCAATATACTAAACGTGTGTTCTTTTGTAGGTTTTGATGAATGTCAAACAAAGCAATAAGCGATATATAGCAGTGCTCAAGGACAAGCACAAAATGGATGCATTACAAGAAGCTCAAGACAAAGTTTAGAAATGTTATAATTGAGTCAATATTAATTGTGATCTTGATTCCTCAATCTTGGCTCATAACATGGCTTCTCTACTAAAATTATTTTTCCAAAATCATGCATATCTAACTTAAGTGTCAAATGATTTTAAACTATGCATATTTATATTTGTTAAAATGTTTTTCAAACATGCCTCAAAAATCTGGGCTAAGATAATCGATTATGTACTTATGATAATCGAGTATCTCTAAGTCAAGACTGCATGACAATCGATTGTGAATTAATGATAATCGATTGTGAGTAAGTCAGTTAACATCAGGTTTTTGCAAACTGCATAACAATCGATTGTGTACTTTTGATAATCGATTGTTAACTGAGGCAAAGTTTTCAAAACTCAGAAAAATCGATTATGAACTAATGGTAATCGATTAGAATGAGAAAAATGTCTCCCAGTGTTTTTAAATAAATTAATAATCGATTGTGGCTTTTGATAATCGATTATATATGAGACAGAAAGTTTTGAAATTAATTAATAATCGATTGTGGCTTTTGATAATCGATTATATATGAGACAGTAAGTTTTGAAATTAATTTATAATCGATTGTTCTATTTGATAATCGATTGTTGGAACTAACCGTTGTCATACATTTTCAAATTACCTTCAGGTAATCGATTGTTGATATTTAAAAATCGATGTTGTGCGTAAAATCTGGAAAAGATTTTCTGAACGTTGTTAAAATAATCGATTGTTGATTTCCTGATAATCGATGTTTTATGCCAAAAATTGGAAAGGATTTTTTAACGTTATAAATAATCGATTATTGATTTGAAGTAATCGATTGTTGACGTAAAATCTGGGATTGAATTTTTGATCTGATAGGCAAACAATCGATTGTTTAGTCTTGACAATCGATTGTCACTGAGTAATTTCAGCAATCCTTAATTGGCAATTAGACAACGGTAAGACTGAGTTTTTCACCTCTAAATACAGGCTTAACTCAGTGTTTTCACAACAACAACATATACAATTTAAGTATTTTCATTGCTAAAAGCTTTCTTACATTGATCATCATTTTCATTCATCCATAAAGCTTTTTGAAGAGCCATTATATTGAGCTAAGTTGTTGTGATCTTGAGCGTACTATTTCTACTCATATCTACTCATTGAGGAGTACTTTGTAAAGTGAGTTTGTTTTGTGTTTGTAAGAGAATTGCGATTCTCGTTTGTTGAGGAACTTGTGATTCCTCAGTTGAAGTCTTTGGGATTGTTATCCCCGAGCAGTTGAAGTCTTTGGGATTGTTATCCCCGAGCAATTGAAGTCTTTGGGATTGTTATCCCCGAGCAGTTGAAGTCTTTGGGATTGTTATCCCCGAGCAGTTGAAGTCTTTGGGATTGTTATCCCCGAGCAGTTGAAGTCTTTGGGATTGTTATCCCCGAGCAGTTGAAGTCTTTGGGATTGTTATCCCCGAGCAATTGAAGTCTTTGGGATTGGTATCCCCGAGCAATTGAAGTCTTTGGGATTGTGATCCCCGAGCACCTAGGTGAGGCTTGTGTCCTCAGCTGTAACGGTTTGTTAAGCACCCGTAAGCTTGACAAGTTTAGTGGAAATCTCGAGAGAAGTCTCTCGGGGACTGGACTAACCACGTTTGTGGCCAACCAGGATACATCATTGTGTAAGTTTATTTTACTGCACTTGTTTTAATTTCTGCAAAGTTTTTAAATTCCGCACTAAAACGCTTAATATTTTTAAAACGCTATTCACCCCCCCCTCTAGCGTAAAGCGTTATTTCCAACAATTGGTATCAGAGCCATACTCTCTGAAAGACTTAACCGTTTGAGAGAATCTTTCCATGGCTTCTACTCTAGACTCTTTTGCAGGTATTGATGAAGGACAGTGCCCCACAAGACCTCCTTTGTTCAACGGGACTAATTATTCATATTGGAAAGAAAGGATGCAGATATTCGTCAGATCAAACAGCCCTTACTTGTGGAAGGTGTACACAAAAGGAAATGAGGTTCCTGTCAAACAGGTGGAAGGAATATGGGTGCCAAAAACAGAAGAGGAATTCAACGCCGAGGATAATCGAATGGTCCAAAATAATTTTAAAGCTATTAATTTATTACTCTGTGCTGTTAATGCTAATGATTACAGGAAGATCTCCTGCTGCAAAACAGCGAAAGAAATGTGGGACAAGCTTGAGGTCACTTACGAAGGGACTGACCAGGTAAGAGAAGCTAAAATTGATTTTTTAACTCATGCTTACGAATTGTTCCATATGAAGGAAGGCGAAAAGGTAGACGAGATGTTTGAGCGGTTCTCATCAATAGTGAATGATCTCCACGCACTCAAGAAGACGTTCACAGACAAAGAACTAGTTCGAAAAATCCTTAGGAGCCTAACACCGGCATGGCGATCAAAGGCCGATGCGATTCAAGAGTCAATTGGAATCACGAACGTCACCATAGACGCTCTTAGAGGTAATCTTAAGACTTATGAATCCACTATTCTTAACCCTGTTGTTGACGAACAAAGAAGGCAAAAGATTGCTCTAAAGGCGAGCACAAGTCAATCACCAATTGAAGAGGATGGAGATAGCGAATTTGGACTCATCATCAAAAAGTTCCAAAAATTCATGCGAAAAGAATATGACCGCAAAGGGAAAAAGCAAGGTGAGCAAGTTAAATGTTATGAATGTGGTGAAACAGGGCATATCAAAACAAACTGCCCAAATCTTAAAAAGGAGAAGAAACCCTTCAAGAAGCAACGAGCATACATATCTTGGGGAGGAGATTCCGGAGACGAATCCAGTGAAGAAGAAAATGAAGAAGCGGCAAATCTCTGCCTCATGGCACAGGAAGAAAATCAAAGTGAGGTAAGTCAAATCTCTTCTCAAAATTTTTATACTCTTGATGACATGAGAAATGCCTTTGATGAATTGTATGCTGAATTTCTCAAAGTTACAAAAACCGTCACTAGTTTAAGAGAAAATGCTTCTCTAAAAGAACAAGATTTTCAAAAACAGTTTTCATTAAAAGAAAAAGAATTAGAAAAATTGGTTTTGGAAAATGAGAAGCTACTAGAACAAAACAAGTTTTATGGGAAAAGAAGTTCTGACAAGCCCGAGAGTTCTACAAAAAATTGTGCTTCTTGTGTAGACCTTAAGAATGAAGTAGGTAGATTAAAAGGCACACTAGATAAATTCAACTCCTCTCATAAAAACTTGAATGTGGTGCTTGATAACTTGAAATCAACCAAGCATGGAATAGGCTTCATAAATGAAGAAGAGGTTGATGCAAAAACCCAACCACCTAGAGCTCAACCTAGGATTAATAACAAAAATGCCTTTCCTAAAACAAACATGCATATTAGGAGACCTAGACATGACCTTCCGCCTAGCAATCGTCACCATAGACATGATGCATATTTTAGGCACAACAATGATCATGCTAGAAGATCCCGAAATGTTCAACCTAGAAATGACTATAGTGTTCTAATTAGGAGAAATGAAAATAGAGTAAACAATGTGCATTATTCTAGCTACTATGAGCCTAGACGCATGCATAATCCAAATGTGACATGTCATTATTTTAGACGAATTGGTCATATTGCTCCCGCATGCTTTACTAGACATAGACATGCTACTCAAACATATCATTATAGTATGCATAACCCTCAAGGACCCAAAATGGCATGGGTACCAAAAGAGCATTAATTCGTTTTGCAGGTGTGCTTGAAGGAATCAAGTGTAGTGGATGCTCCAAACACTTGACGAGAGACGAATTCAAAATTCCTTCAATTAAAGCACAAAGAAGGAGGAAGAGACGGAAAAGTCGACTTATGTTTTTTTAAATCGGAAGTATTTTCGGAAAAATTCAAAAGGCAAAATTGTGGAAAAAGCTTCGTAAATTGGAGAATGAGCCAAAAGACCAAAATGAACGGAGGATGTTCAAAATCAGGTAATTGGCAAAGTCGAAGGGAAGGTAAGTACCCTAAACCCTCTTAAGAACATCCTAGGACAAAATTCTTAAGAGTTCATTTTTTTTACCCGACTACACGAGTTTCAAAGTTATTATTTCATTTATAGATTACTGACTTGAGCGTCGGAGATGTTTAATTCTATTATGCAGGCATCCCCCAAAAGGTAAGAGGAAAGTATGAATTATCTTGATACAAGAAAAAAAATTCGATCATAATCGATTATTTATGCTTACAATCGATTATCAGTATCAATAATCGATTATTTGTTGATTCAATTTTTTTTCCATGAAATCTTGTTAAATGTTTACATTGCCTGATAGAATTAAGTCTCATCATTTCAGCATCCCCCTTCCAAACAATCGATTGTTTGTTCTGCCAATCGATTATTTGCCAAAATTCAAACTCTCTGTGAGTGAAACAATCGATTACTATATATTGACAATCGATTATCTGTTTTAAACTTATGTTACCGTTTTGGCTCCATAATCGATTCCTGACAGGTCATAAATATGAAAAACAATCGATTACCAAGTTTGACAATCGACTATCTTTTTCAAATTATCTTACCGTTCTGGCGTGTAATCGATGTGTCAGATCATTTTCATTAATGACAATCGATTATTCCATTCAAACAATCGATTGTTGAACGGTCAGTGAATTTATTTTTTACCGTTTCAGACTTCAAATCTCTTCAAATCATTTCCAATAAATGTAAGATTCATTCCTTCTCTATATATAGGCTGCACATATGCTCTTGTATACTCACTCAAGCCTCCCTAGCATCAAATTCTCTTGTTTTCTTTGAAAAATCCTAGCACATCCTTTCAAAAAAAAAATGTCAAGCCGCAACTCAAAACGTGCTCGTTCCAAACAAGGTGCTTCTTCTTCTCGCCATCCATATCAAGATGGATCGGTTCTATTCTTTGAATCCAATGAAGAGCTCACCCGTTTCTTAACCAAATTTGAGAAACGCCTTATTCTCCCTCCTCGCTTTTCAACAAACGCTCTTGTTGCACCATTCATTCCAGCCGCAAATATGCTAAGAGAGTGCAACCTTTTCAATTTCCTACTCCTTACTCACCCCTACTACAACATTTCTTTGGTTGAAGCTTTTTACTCCAACCTTCACAAAGATGATGAGGGTGAACTTGTTACCAATGTTAACGGCATTCCCATTCTAATTTCTGAAGATAACCTCCACCTCATTGCCGGCATTCCGCATGATGGTGAAGACATCTACCAGTACATAAATGATGCCGGGGTCATGATTGATGAAGCTAATCTCTTCCGCCAAGCCGGAGTAGCCTATGATGAGTCCTCTTCCCGTCGTCCCACCATAAAGGGTATGGACCCGAATTATCGTTTCATTCTCTATTTCATCACTCGTGTTCTCAAACCCCGTAAACTCAATCACACCACCATTTCCCAAGAGGATGCCAAATTTCTTCATGCCATTGTCACCGGTGTTAAAATAAATTGGTGCAAGCTTATTCTATCTCATATGTTCAATGCCACCTGAGATGACATACCTCTCCCCTATGCCCTCTTAATAATGAAATTTCTTGAAGCTTCCGGAGTCAATATTGCTAATGGTCCTCTCAAAAAGAGCACCAAAATCTGGGAAATTTCGGAGTCTTCCTTTCATCATGATGGTGATCATGCTCCCGCTCCTCCTCAAAATCGACAAGCCCGTCGTGCTCATCCTCCCCAGGAGCCTACCCTCCGGACCATTTCTGACCAAATTACTCAACTAACCCGTGAGGTCCATGGTTACTTTGATCACGTGCATTATGCCTATGCTCAGATGGTGCCATATCAAGCGCCTACCAATGATGATGAAGGGGATGGGGGTGATGAATGATGAAATTGTTGTTGTTATGAGATATTGTTGTTTTTGGTCTGTTTGTTCTTGATTGGTTAGTTATGTTTGGTTTCACCCTTGTAATGTTATCTTAATTTTCCAATAAATAAACTTGTGTTTATTTCACATTTTTCTCATATTCTTCCCTTGTGTAAATTTTTGCTAATGGCAAAAGGGGGAAGAAACGGGATATCAAGAAGTATGCTATATCACTCTCAACTTCATTCATGCTTAAAGTGAGGGGGAACATGAATTGAGGGGGAACATCAAATTGCATACTTTACTCTTGTCTTGGATTATCAAAATAATTATTGCATATATCCCGCTTATGTTTGCCATTATCAAAAAGGGGGAAATTGTTGGAAACACGTTTCAAATGCAATATACTAAACTTGTGTTCTTTTGTAGGTTTTGATGAATGTCAAACAAAGCAATAAGCGATATATAGCAGTGCTCAAGGACAAGCACAAAATGGATGCATTACAAGAAGCTCAAGACAAAGTTTAGAAATGTTATAATTGAGTCAATATTAATTGTGATCTTGATTCCTCAATCTTGGCTCATAACATGGCTTCTCTACTAAAATTATTTTTCCAAAATCATGCATATCTAACTTAAGTGTCAAATGATTTTAAACTATGCATATTTATATTTGTTAAAATGTTTTTCAAACATGCCTCAAAAATCTGGGCTAAGATAATCGATTATGTACTTATGATAATCGAGTATCTCTAAGTCAAGACTGCATGACAATCGATTGTGAATTAATGATAATCGATTGTGAGTAAGTCAGTTAACATCAGGTTTTTGCAAACTGCATAACAATCGATTGTGTACTTTTGATAATCGATTGTTAACTGAGGCAAAGTTTTCAAAACTCAGAAAAATCGATTATGAACTAATGGTAATCGATTAGAATGAGAAAAATGTCTCCCAGTGTTTTTAAATAAATTAATAATCGATTGTGGCTTTTGATAATCGATTATATATGAGACAGAAAGTTTTGAAATTAATTAATAATCGATTGTGACTTTTGATAATCGATTATATATGAGACAGTAAGTTTTGAAATTAATTTATAATCGATTGTTCTATTTGATAATCGATTGTTGGAACTAACCGTTGTCATACATTTTCAAATTACCTTCAGGTAATCGATTGTTGATATTTAACAATCGATGTTGTGCGTAAAATCTGGAAAAGATTTTCTGAACGTTGTTAAAATAATCGATTGTTGATTTCCTGATAATCGATGTTTTATGCCAAAAATTGGAAAGGATTTTTTAACGTTATAAATAATCGATTATTGATTTGAAGTAATCGATTGTTGACGTAAAATCTGGGATTGAATTTTTGATCTGATAGGCAAACAATCGATTGTTTAGTCTTGACAATCGATTGTCACTGAGTAATTTCAGCAATCCTTAATTGGCAATTAGACAACGGTAAGACTGAGTTTTTCACCTATAAATACAGGCTTAACTCAGTGTTTTCACAACAACAACATATACAATTTAAGTATTTTCATTGCTAAAAGCTTTCTTACATTGATCATCATTTTCATTCATCCATAAAGCTTTTTGAAGAGCCATTCTATTGAGCTAAGTTGTTGTGATCTTGAGCGTACTATTTCTACTCATATCTACTCATTCAGGAGTACTTTGTAAAGTGAGTTTGTTTTGTGTTTGTAAGAGAATTGCGATTCTCGTTTGTTGAGGAACTTGTGATTCCTCAGTTGAAGTCTTTGGGATTGTTATCCCCGAGCAGTTGAAGTCTTTGGGATTGTTATCCCCGAGCAATTGAAGTCTTTGGGATTGTTATCCCCGAGCAGTTGAAGTCTTTGGGATTGTTATCCCCGAGCAGTTGAAGTCTTTGGGATTGTTATCCCCGAGCAGTTGAAGTCTTTGGGATTGTTATCCCCGAGCAGTTGAAGTCTTTGGGATTGTTATCCCCGAGCAATTGAAGTCTTTGGGATTGGTATCCCCGAGCAATTGAAGTCTTTGGGATTGTGATCCCCGAGCACCTAGGTGAGGCTTGTGTCCTCAGCTGTAACGGTTTGTTAAGCACCCGTAAGCTTGACAAGTTTAGTGGAAATCTCGAGAGAAGTCTCTCGGGGACTGGACTAACCACGTTTGTGGCCAACCAGGATACATCATTGTGTAAGTTTATTTTACTGCACTTGTTTTAATTTCTGCAAAGTTTTTAAATTCCGCACTAAAACGCTTAATATTTTTAAAACGCTATTCACCCCCCCCCCTCTAGCGTAAAGCGTTATTTCCAACAAATATTGCCCACTCTTTCATTCTGGTAATATCATAATTCCTGAGGACTCAACCAAAGGAATTTTCCAAGACCGTCAGGTACAAGAACAGAGGACTCCCTGGTTCAGGTGGTACCAAAACTGGTAGGTTGGACACAACCAAAGCTCAATGATCATATTTAATATTAGAACTATTAAATACAAAAAAATGATCCAGACTTTTGACCTGTTGGGCTCGAAATGAAACCAGTCCTGGATGAAGGGAAGATGGTGCAATTGGCCAATGAAAAGGAATACACTTCCAGTTCCATTTATAAAATACTGTCCAATTTTAGGCTCAAAGATGAGCCCAATTTCCATTCCTATAACCAGTGCCATGCCAATAAAATGATGGCATCAAAATTTATTGGGCTTGGACTTGAGCCCAATTGCAAGCTCTGTTGTTCAAAATAAACAGGCTCCAATTAATTCCATTGCTAATAACTGATTGCTGAAAACAACAACTATCAGTAAGAAATAACGCTCAATTAAAAGTTGTTTAACCATCTTAAACACAACACATGATGCCAATAATTCAAATCTAGAATTCATACATGATAACAAAACCTTAAAATCACCAGAACACGTGCTCAACTTAGGCGGAGCTCACGTGGTATAAAACCTCAAACCAAACTAGATCTCTCTCAATGTCGTGTGATAATTAAATCAAGGGCATTAGTTAGTATCCAGAAATCCTAATGAGTACATATGCATATATAAAGCATGTTAGAGACATGAAACAATATAAATATTGAACACAATCAACAGGAACCCATTATGCATAAACTAACACTATCTAACTTTAATTACAACCATTCTTCGACCAATACACAAATAAAAATTCAAAATTACACAATAATTATAGAACTTATGGGACAAGAGGTCAAATGTACAAATGATTTTTATATACTATGCCGTCTTTAACTCACACTGCAGTTTGTACATCAAGTAATACCCACAAAGGACTGATACATACTTGGAACAGAAAGATATGAATAGAAAGTGTGAGGTCAACAATCAGCAGTAATAAGGACAAGAACCAGCAACAATGTATCAGCCCAGAAATGAACAACGGAAACAAATTTTGAAGCAATTTTGAACCAGTAATAGTGTTGGTAACACCAAACAATAAAAAATCCAATTAGAAACTTACCCAAACACTTGAATACCTAATAAAACTCAACTCATTTTAACTCTTTTTAGCTATGCAGGAATCATTTTAGAGTAGAGCTTTTTAAAATTTTAGGATTTTTCCAATCGAACAATATTTCTGCTGAAATTTTCAGTTGTTTTTCTTTTATGATTTTTTTATCTCTTCGAAAAAAAATCTGCTCTTTGCAAGGGAAAGATACAATGCCTTTATAGGCGAGCAAGTAGGGTAAACTTCATATTCTTGTTTTATCTTTTTGGTCCTATTTAATTTTGTTTTTTGCCAATTAACCCCTCACTCTCTAACTTGCTACTCAAGTTAATGCCCTATGCAGCTTCTAGGAAGTTTCCGAAGCTGTTAAACCTAAGATTTCTTTAATCAAATACCTAAACTACCCCTGACTATCTCTGTATTTACACTAGAAATATTCGGGTCAACTGGTCAAGCTAAAATGAGTTATAGACCCTAAATGGGCTCAAAGTCATAATAGACACAGCTTAATGACACAAATGAACCCCTGCAAATGACTTTAAAACCCAAGCATCAATAAAATGAGAGTGATCCAAACAATAAAGGACAATATTTAATAGTTTTGAGTATTAAACCTATACTAATTGAAATGTCATTAAACAAAATTAAACAAGGAATGATCTAGTTATTAAACTAAACAACTAAAAGAGGGATCAGAATTTTAATTAAGTTAATGACCAAATTTATCAAACCAAGAAAATTGGGGAGCAATCTCTAATAGTGAAAAGAAAGCCATTTAAAACTTAATCAGGCTGGTTAAAAGTAATAGAAAAGAAAAAAATAAAAAACAATAGAAAGGGAGGGGGGAACTAAGGATAGGTTAATAAAAGAAAGGATGAAGAATGAATGCAAGGGACTTACTAAAAGAATCTGAGAGTTCAAAAAGAGACGGACGACTCAACAAACCAGTGTCGACCATTTGTTCTTGGTCAAGAACAAATAAGCTACATCAACTTGTTGACTCGAAACCTTACAACTTGCAAAGAAAAGAAATCTCTAGACTATGCATCCCATCGGACTCCATGAAAGACAATTTTGGATTTTAGGGCTTCAAACTTAGATACGATATTTAAAGAGTTCTGGGTATGTTCGAGGGAAGATGATTACAGATTTGGAAAAAGGTGAGTAAGGAGTTCACAATGTGTTATTTTGGTTGTGGTTGATGGTGGCGCCATCACCGGAGGGCGGTGGGGAATCATTGTGGTGACTAGGGTTTAACTTTTCAATTTATTTGAGCAATTGGTGTTAAATTTGAGGCAAATGTGGTTTAGATTTGAAAAGAGGAGAAGGAGGAGAAGCGGTGGTGTATTTTTGGGGTGGTTTGGGAACTCGCCGCCGCCGTGAGAAAAATTTTCAGTGGCGGCAGACGGTGATGTTACAAATGGTTGATGGATGAGAGATGTAAGTGGGGTGGGCGTGTTGATAGGACATGATATACTTAGGAACCCTACCTTCCCAGTCATTGGATCATCAAACCTCGACGGCTGGGATTAATTCTCGATCGCACGACATCGTTTTGGGTAAAGAGGACCGGGTTGGGCATTGCCACGGCTTTGTGCCGATGCTGGGGTGGTTTGGGACGGGTTGGGAAGGTTTTTATTGGGCTTGGAAGAATTTGGCCCAAATTTGGGCATCTCTAATTGAACCCAATTTTTTGATTTTCTTTTCTTTTCTTTTCAAAAATGAATATAAAAAATATAAATAAAACTGAATTAAATGCTAAAAATTAAATTAACATATCTAATTATATTATATCTAATTAATAAGCAACACAATTAATTAAACACCAATGAAAAGGAAACTAACAAAATTCAAAGCTAAAAATTAAACAAAGCAAAAATAAATTAAACTTTTTTGATTTTTGTATTTTTTGTAAAATCCTAATTCCTACTTAATCTAAAAATATGTAAAATCAAATCCTAAATGCAAATGCAATATTTTTGTATTTTTTATGAATTATCGAAATTAAAAATGCATGCAAAAATTAAAACGAACATGAAAATTATGCTATTAATCCTAATAATTAAATAATTAAAAGAAATAAATCCAAAATCAAAGAATTTTGTAAAAACAATTCACGCGAGGCAAAAATTACGTGCTCAAAAAACAAATATTTGAAAAACTATACATATTTAACCTAAAACTAACAAATCACATTACGTTAAAAATATTTTTGGGACGATAGAGCCTAACAATCTTTTACTTGAAATCTAATAGAGATATTTAGATTTAAACAAACAGTATCTTTACTTTCTCAGTAAAGTTAGTGGCTTGTTAGGCCCACTCTCCATAAATTTTATCAATGTTGGTTTTATAATCATTTACTAGTTTATTCTGTGGCTCTTTAATTTCGGAATTAATTTTGAATTAAGTAGCACACATTCATGAATTTGATGCCTTCTTTGAGATGTACCTATCCCACCATCAATTGTGCCTTCAACCCAAAACAGCCGTGGGACAGCCAGCACAAAGCTTCTGATCCCTCTCAGCAAAAAGAAAAAAAAATTTATGCGCACCCAATATTTTGATACCAAATTAATTTATAAATAGCTTATCTTGATTCATCGATACAATCAATGCAGAACTGCATATTGATTATTTATGACTTAAGACTAAGTGATAACATCGAATACAAAAGAAGACCATGCAAACACTATCTTTATTATTATGCACCCCCCCAAACCCAACGTAAGAGTTTGTTTGGATATAAGATTTTTTTCATCTTTTCAAAAAAAATTTATTTTTTTACAAAATCAATGTTTTACCATAGAATTTTCAATTTTCACTTAAAGATGAATTTTAGATTTTTTTCGAGAAAAATGTTAATTTCATGTCTGCGGGTCCTAATAGGCAGCTGGATAGATCTTCCTAGTAGACAGAGTCAACCATCATCTTGGTTGGTACGCTCCACTTTCTCGGAGTTATCAGGTCTATACCTTGAAGACTATTATATATATATATATGTTTGATAGGTAGGTCGATGCCCTGTCCCGATCATGATACAATTTAGTTATCTCTAGAGGCTTGCAGACGAGTCCTGTATATTTTGGTCTATCAGTAGACGTTCATGGCTGTCTCATTAGGCTACACAAATATATATATATTTATATATACACGAGCTTTTGGGTATGTTTACCCGTCAGATAAGAGAGATGATATTTTAAGATGATTCATGGTATGGCCTCATCGACCTAAGTTAAGGGTTAGTCCTCCAGAGTTTATCGTTACAGGGTGGTACGCTCGGATCGAGTATAGCATTGAGTGCTCGTGGTAGCCCATCACTTTGGGTTGTGACAAACTCATATCACTTACAAAATTTTAAAAACGACCTAAAATTATATGTATGTACAAATATAACTCTAATTTTCAAATATTATTTTTACTTTAGAAAAAATTCACATTTTTTGAAATTTCTTATTTCCAAACACCCACTAAGAATAAACGTTTTCATTCTTTGTTCTTTTAGATTCTCTTGGACTGAGCTATCTATCATCATCCTCCACACAAGGGACTACAAAAAAAAAAAAGAATCGACTCCAATTCTAAAAAGGTGATCATATAAGATTAGTGGAATACAAGAATCATTATTGACGTTGCTCAATCTTCTGTATATTATTATAGTTGCACCAAATATAATAAATTTTTTATTATGGTAAAGTAGCAATTTATTATGATTAAGGCTTACAATAGCAACTATAAAAAACGCATCATGTTATTATTGGGTTAGTATAGGCATTGGGGAAGGGTTGAAATTGCATATCCTCATTATATAATTAATGATAATAGATATTTCGTTTTTCAATGAATTCATAATAAATGCTCTGAAACCATCACTCATCCAATTCATTTACTACGTACATAGTTATATTACACAAGACTGACTGTATATAGAGCATGCACGTAGCCTGCAGGATATATAGAACAACACCAATTAAGTTACATTAACTGACAAACCTGTATAGCTAGTTAACTGACGTTATTAGTCCATCATCATATTTGACAATATATATAGGGAACTAAAAGCAGGTTATAAGAAGTACTAAACTAAATACTACTATAGTATAATTAATAGGAAGCCTGAAGAGGTAAGGAAGAAATTGGAGATTTGAGAGGTGTAATTCCTTGCTTACGTCCATGCCTAGCTGCTTGAGAGTTGACCGATGGGTGCATCATGGTGGGGTGAGGGAGGTGGTAGTTCTTGTTCCTCTCGTCCACTATAGTTACTTGCATCTTCACAATTAGAGGAAGTGACAATTATCTGATGCTCTTCATCAGCTGGTTTCGGTGGTGGTAGTGGTATACCATGCTTCCCAAATCTTTCTTGGTTGTCTGATGAAGTACTCGGAAGCAAAATTAGCAGCTCATTATCACTAATAACATCGCCTGTAATTGTCATTAACAGCTCATTGCTTTCCCTACCATGCCTGTTGCTTGTGATTTGATCGATTTTCGGACCATGTTTGGGAGCAGGAGGTGGAAGATTAGCGTGTCTTCCAAGTCTTTCTGGGTTACTTGGTGAAGCTGATTCTGGTGCTGGAGGTAGTGGAGCTCGCTCCTTTCCATAACCGGATTTTACCTTCTGCTCCTGTTGCTTTTCTGTAGCATCACCAAACATAAAGTTAGTCCACGTGATTCACTTATAACTACACAAGCTAATGAATTAAGTGCATGCAGAAGAAAATTAAACCAACACACATATTACTCAACACCAGAGTCCTGCTAGGAAGGCCACCAGAGTACAACGACAACAATATGTCCAATATATTCATAATTGGGCTTTGAGAAGAATAGTATATACACAGACCTTACCCCTACCTTGTGCAGGCGAATCTTAGCTCAGGTGAGTACATTAAACATCACTAAAGATAAACCACATATAAAAATGAACAGCTTATGCGAATGGAACATAGTCAAAAGCGATAGCTAAACGAAAAAACCAAAAGCAATATCAGATAATAAGCAACGGGTGCACCACAACTAGCGTAAACCTAGAGCTACTTGCAGGAAAGGAACGCAAGTTATACTACCTACTAATCTTCTAATTTAATCCTCGACTTCCATAATTTTCTATCTAAAGCTATCAAAGGCGACGAGAATATACAGTGTATATAAATCAAATATGTACTAGATTTTAAACACTCAACTACGTAAATTCCTAATTTTGCCACGGCAGTCAACACCATAGATGGTTTAGAGGAAAAACAACTCTGTAAGAGGTTGAGATTTCTCCCACAGCCACCCATGTATTATATAGGAACACTTATAGCTGGTCAAAGGGTTAATAAACGAATCTCTGCTTTTGGATTAAACTATGTATACATGCGTAAAAATAATCTTAAATATATATGTAATCAATAACAATTAAAAGGTGTTTGACTAAGCTTATAAGTCGGTCAAACTAGTTTATAAGTACTTTTTTAGCTTATCTACGCGTTTGGTAAAATTAAAAGTGCTTATAAGTTAAGTGCTTATAAATCTAAAATAAGCCAAAAGCAATAAGTTGGTCTCATCCAACTTATTAAATTTCAGCTTATAATAGGTTTGGCAAAAATATTTACCATTATACCCCTAAAATACTCCTTTTTAAATCAAAACTTTCGTATGTCAAGTTCTTAAGCTGCTTATTATTAATTTCAGCACTTTTATCCAACTACGTAACTGGTTATTTTTTAAATCAACTTTAGCTCTTAAGAGTGTTTTTCAGCACGTAATACTTATCAGCTACTCTAAATCAGCTAAGCCAAACGGCCTCCTTGCTTGAGCGCAACAATTCTAATTTTTAAATCTCTCTCTGCCCGAAACAAGGATAATTACAAAATGCAAGCAGCAATATTACATCATCTGCTCCAGATAACTTGAATAGGCTTTATCACCGCGTTTCTAAATAACAATAATAACAATAACTACCCAGCAAAATCTCATAGAGTAGGGTCTAGGAAGGGTAATGTGTACGCAGACCTTATTCCTACTCCGATACGACAATGAAACTGTTTCCGATAGACCTTCAGCTTTATCACCACGTTTCTAAATTAAAAAAAAAATCTCCTGTTTCAGAACACCCAGGAAATAGGAAACTGAGGAAAAAACGAGAAGACTGGCCAGCTCCACAAAGGAAATATAAGTACTATAAATAAATTTGGAGTAGCATACTATCAGTATTGTTATGTTAATATATTAGGTAGATTAACTGAAGAAATGATACTAAAGTTAAGTGGAAAAAAAAATAGAGTAGAACTGCAGTTCCCGTTGGTGCTTTGGCAAGAATATTAGTTGAATAAATAAAGGAGTAGCCAAAGAAGAAAAAAAAAAAAAAAGATTAGTACCTAGCAAAGTTCTTGCTTCAGAACTTATGAAAACAAGGAAGTAAAGAACAAAGTAATTAGCTTTAATGGAGAGAATCATTTTAGTCATCGTTGTTTTGTTTCTTAATACTGACCTCTTTCAAGTCTGTATTTATATACAAAAAGGAGAAAAGCTCAAGTGGGAAGTGCATTAGCACCAAACTTTCTTATTGAACTGATGTTAACTGTCATTTAATAGAATAATAATTTTAAATTGAACAATCTATGAGAGGACCTAATTCTGCAAAAACCACATTTTTAATTCGTCCTATTGCAATTTGCATATAGATTGTGAATGTGTAAGATTTTATTTTAAGAAATATGACGAATATATACCTGAAATTAAGTGGAATTTAAATTTGGGACAGAGGAAGTAATAGACAAGGATAGTGCTAATACGGTAAGTTTGCTTATCAACTACTATCTCTTTTGCTTTTTCTCTTTTTATATTCTGTAAGGATTTAAATTTATATTTGAAGTGTAAAAAACTTTTATACGATCAATTAAACCTCACCACGATCAACTTAATATTGTATTTTTAAGTTGAAAGCAATTAAGAATATACATTTTGAGTGCACAAAAATAAAAGCATGCTTGAAAACAGCCACCACTCGAGTCAATTAGCACGTGACAATTTCGAGCATGCTTCCTCATATTGGAACATACGAATGGTAAGGAGGGAGTAATAAGTTAGGATAAATGCTAGTATGCTGATCAATTCTCCCATTTTATTCTCTTTCTTTCTATTTCTGACAAGAATTTAACTTTTATATTAATCGTGTAAATTAAATAAAAATTTAACTACATATATCAAGTTATTAACTGTATTTTTAAATTAGTATATAAGCATTTAACAGTATACATTGTCAGCGCACGAAAGTTAAATTCATTAGTCGTCACTGACTCATTAGTCGTCGGTCTTCCTCACTCGTTTCTGAGTTGTGACTGAATATACTGTGCGAGCAATGCATGAAAACAGCCACCATCGAGTCAATTAGCACGTGAAACTTACTTGTTTTTACCCTGTGATTCACTTTTGTATATCATGAATAACTAACCTCGAGCGCTTCAGGTGAATCAAAACATACGTACAAATATTCATTGTTGTTTATCAATAATTAATCTCAAGCGCTTTAGGTCAATTAAAACATCCGTACAATGTTCTGTCGATTTTCTCTCATTACACCGATGTTAGGTCTAATTCAATCGACCTACCTTCTGAACAGCAAATTTGGTAAAAGTTATTAAAATTCATGAATCAATACACTGGGCCTTGGTGAGGCAACTTTAAAATATATTTTTAGACGAAAAAAAGTCATAAATTCCACCAAAACTTGTCTGTAAATCTCTGTTACACACACTTAATTTTGGCGAACGATCTTCAAAGTTAAGGATATTTCTTGAATAATATATTTAACCAAAAATGTTAGTATATCTCAGTTACACACACTATTCATAACTGTTGATCTCAGTTTTTACTTAAGTTTCGGATATATATACATAGCTTAGTAAAGGACACTCAATATACAAAGTATTTCGCATTATTATATATAGGATCCGAGAAAGAATAGTATTTCTAAGGGTGTAATGTAGACAACACATTTCAATGCATGTATCGGTAGCCAATTTACGGTTCGACGTAAGCAATAGCTCAAATTTCCGCAATATAGCTCAATGTTTCAATCAAAATTTAAGCCCTTTTTTTTTCCTTTTTTTTCCCTGAAAGACATGGCATCAAAGATTAGAACAAAAATTCAATTAATGGAGATCTCCCATGCTCCGCATATATAGGCGCTTAAAGTAGTAAATGAAAAGTTGTAGCACTAAATCTTAAAAAGAGATATGACATGCAATTAAGGATTAGCATGACCCTAATTATATTACTCCCTCATTAATTTTTACTTGGCACATTTTAATTTTTCATGCTCTTTAAAAATATTAAATAAACTGTATAATTTACCATAATATCCATATTAACTGAGACATATTATTGTATTTGAGAAAATGATTTAAAATGATCAGTGATAAATACAATGGGTAAAACAGGAAAAAGTTTGTTGTCTTCGCTTGATGTGCTTAAAATGCCAATTAAAAAAGAACATCTATTTTTAGTATACATGACAAGTAAAAATGATCGAAGAAAATAATATTTTAGGTCAAAGACTAATACTATGATGATAAAATCTAAGATACAAGCATTAATTAACTATTAATTTTTGTGGTCATTCGTGGGATACCTGCAAATGAAATGCTAACATGCAAATAATTAGCATGTCTCACTACAATCAAAGTGATACTGCAATTAGTAGTAGATACCAACTCCGCTGCAGCATAAAATGGGACGTAAATAATAAATTTACTCTGAGGGTTAATTTCCCCACCAAACCATTTGCAAAAGCATATGTAATCACCACTTTCAAAGAGTTAATTCCAAATGTGGAAGAAATACTCAAGTAAACGCTGCCTTGTGGAATTCCCTTTTCCGTTGAATGTCTGTGTTGAAAATAAAATTAAAATAAACTTGATTTTGTTATAATTATTTGGGCTTAAGAATTATGAAAAATAAAGAGCCCAATTAGCCTATTTTCTAGAATGTGAGCCCATTTGGCCCATGTTCTAGAAATGTGCTCTAGAAATATCTTTAGAATAGTAGAACGATATAGATAAGTATGGAGTGATCTAGAGAGCGGATATTTTTGTAGAATTGTGTAGAAGGTGATTTTTTTCCATTAGATTAAAGTTGTGTTGGATAAATCTTGGCCATTGATTGAGGAAGTGGCCAAGTATAAATAAGTGTAGGATTGCTCATTTTGTATTAAGCCAAAAAAAAAAAAACAAGTTTGAGTAATAAAAATTTCTCTTCTCCAAAATCTTTCTACTCTTTCAAAATTTCCTTAGCCTAAAAACCTCCCTCCAAATATTAATAGAAATCCTCTTCCAACAAAGTGGTATCAGAGCCACAAGATTCTAACCAAAAATTTTTAATCATGGCAAATGGTGTTGCATCCTTCCAAGTTCCTATGCTCAACAAGAGCAACTATGATAATTGGAGTATCAAGATGAAGGCTCTCCTAGGTGCACATGATGTTTGGGATATTGTAGAGAAAGGCTACAATGAGCCCCGAGATGAATCTACATTATCCCAAACTCAAAAGGATGGTTTGAAGGATTCAAGAAAGAGAGACAAGAAAGCTCTCTACCTCATCTACCAAGCATTGGATGATGATGGGTTCGAGAAGATCTCAAGTGCAACCACCACAAAGGAATCGTTGGAGAAACTCCAAACGTCTTACAAAGGTGCCGAGCAAGTAAAAAAGGTACGTCTCCAAACATTAAGAGGAGAATTTGAGTCTTTACATATGAAAGAAGGGGAGTCCATTTCCGACTATTTTTCAAGAGTTTTGGTGGTTTCAAATCAAATGAAAAGGAATGGTGAAAAATTGGAAGATGTTAGAATTATTGAGAAGATGCTCCGGTCATTAACTTCCAAATTCGAGCATATTGTCATAACAATTGAAGAAACTAATATTTGGAGGAGAAGTCAATTGATCAATTAATGGGATCCTTACACGCATATGAAGAAAAGCATAAGAAAAACAAGATATAGTGGAGCAATTATTAAAGATGCAAGTAAAAGATAAGGAAGAAAATATCGGAAATGGACGAGTTCAATATGGAAGAGGTCGTGGTCGTGGACGAGGTCGAGGCCATGGACGTGGACGAGGAGGTTTCAACAACAATGAAGAAAGAAGAGAATACCCAAGTCGTGGGAGAGGCAACCAAGGTGCAAGGTACGATAAATCTCAAATCAAATGTTATTCTTGTCAAAAATATGGACACTATGCTTCACAATGTAGAAGGTCTCAAACCAAAGTCGAAGAGACCGCCAACCTTGTGGAGGATAAGGGACAAAAAGACCTGACCCTACTTCTAGCATTCAAAGGAGAAGAAGGGAGACAAGACAACACTTGGTACCTTGACACCGGGGCGAGCAACCATATGTGTGGAAAGAGGAGCATGTTCGTGGAGCTCGACGAATCGGTGAGTGGTAATGTTTCTTTTGGTGATGAATCCAAAATACCAGTGAAAGGCAAAGGTAACATCCTAATCCGCTTGAAGAATGGAAATCACCAATTTATCTCAAATGTCTACTATGTGCCCAACATGAAAAATAATATATTGAGTTTGGGGCAACTCTTACAGAAGGGCTATGACATTCACATGAAAGATCATAGTCTTTCCATAAGAGATAATAAAAATAATTTAATCACTAAGGTGCCTATGTCCAAAAATAGAATGTTCTTGTTGAACATTCAAAATAATGTTGCAAAGTGTCTTAAAGCTTGCTACAAAGATGTATCTTTGATTTGGCATCTTCGATTTGGGCACGTGAATTTTGGAGTCTTGGAGCTACTATCCAAAAAGGACATGGTGTGAGGACTACCATCCATTAGCCACCCCGATCAATTGTGCGAAGGATGCCTACCCGGAAAGCAATTTCGGAAGAGTTTTCCAAAGGAGTCAAGCTCGAGAGCCCAAAAGTCATTGGAGCTCATACATACCGACATATGTGGTCCTATCAAGCCAAGCTCCCTCGGTAAAAGCAACTACTTTCTTCTATTTATTGATGATTTTTCTAGAAAGATATGGGTGTATTTCTTGAAGCAAAAATCGGAGGCATTTGAAGTATTCAAGAAATTCAAAGCGGTAGTGGAGAAAGAAAGTGGACTACACATAAAAGCCATGAGATCCGATCGTGGAGGCGAGTTCACTCCTAGAGAGTTCCTGAATTTTTGCGAGGAGCATGGAATAAGGCGTCCACTAACGGTACCAAGGTCCCCCCATCAAAATGGAGTGGCGGAAAGGAAGAACCGGACAATTCTAGACATGGCGCGGAGTATGCTAAAGAGCAAGAAGCTACCAATGGAATTCTGGGCCAAAGCAGTAGCGTGTGCAGTCTATCAACTCAACCGATCACCAACAAGGAGCGTGTGAGGAAAGACACCACAAGAAGCTTGGAGTGGAAGGAAGCCAGGAATCTCCCATCTAAGAGTCTTTGGAAGCAAAGCATACGCACATGTACCTGAAGAGACACGGAGCAAGCTCGATGAAAAAAGTAAGGCGTTCATATTTATCGGGTATGATTCAACCTCCAAAGGCTACAAATTATATAATCCAGATACTAACAAGCTTGTGATAAGTCGGGATGTGGAGTTTGATGAAGAAGGAGAATGGAATTTTGGTTCTCACGAGGACTTTAATTCCATTATTCCAATCGAAAAGGAAGAACAAAGATCTACAGCAGAGGATGCCCAGCGAGAGCTAACTACTCCACCTACCTCGCCAACAGCAGTTCAAGATGACTCGCCACCATCGCATCTGAATGAAAGGAGCGAGGAACGCGCAAGGAGTTTGGAAGACATTTATGAAGACACTGAAAGGTTAGATGGCCTAACTTTTCTTTGTCTATTTGCTGATTGTGAACCAGTTACCTTTGAAGAAGCCGTACAAAGTAAGAAATGGCGAGATGCAATGGATGAGGAGATCCAGTCCATCAAAAAGACGACACCTGGGAGCTGACTTCACTTCCAAAAGGGCAAAAGGCGATCGACGTCAAGTGGGTGTACAAGGCAAAGAAAAACTGTAAGGGAGAAATCGAAAGATACAAGGCGAGGCTTGTTGCAAAAGGATACAGTCAAAGAGCCGGCATCGACTATGACGAGGTATTTGCCCGTGTAGCCCGTTTAGAAACTGTAAGACTAATCATTTCTCTGGCAGCTCAAAATAAATGGAAGATACACCAAATGGATGTAAAGTCGGCGTTCTTGAATGGAGTCCTTGAGGAAGAAGTTTACATCCGACAACCTATGGGCTATGAGGTGAAGACGCAGGAAGACAAAGTCTTAAGATTGAAGAAGGCGTTATATGGACTAAAGAAAGCACCAAGGACGTGGAACAGTAGGATCGACAAGTACTAGCAAGAAAATGACTTCGCCAAATGCCCACATGAGCATGCGCTCTATGCCAAGATGAAAGATGAAGATATCTTGATCGTTTGCTTGTACGTGGATGATTTAATCTTTGCAGGAAATAACCAAAGGATGATCGATGAGTTCAAGCAAGCGATGGCTAAAGAGTTCGAGATGACCGACAATGGGCTTATGACGTACTATCTTGGCATTGAAGTCAAACAACTTGAGGATGGAATTTTTCATCTCACAGGAGGGCTATGCGAAGGAGATCCTAAAGAAGTTCAAGATGGATGATTGTAACCCAGTCAACACACCGGTGGAGTGCGGGATCAAGTTGTCGAAGCATGATGAAGCTGAGAAAGTGGACACGACGATGTTCAAGAGCTTAGTTGGGAGCTTACGATATTTGACTTGCACGAGACCCGACATTCTCTATGCCACCAGCCTCATAAGTCGCTACATGGAGAATCCAACTACTACACACTTGAAGGCTGCAAGAAGAATTCTCCGCTACCTCAAAGGTACAATCAACTTTGGCTTGTTCTATTCAACTTCTAATGATTATAAGCTTGTTGGTTATAGCGATAGCGATTGGGCGGAGACATTGATGATAGAAAAAGTACCACGGGCTTCGTGTTCTTCATGGGAGACACCGCCTTCACTTGGATGTCCAAGAAACAACCAATTGTCACTCTATCCACATGTGAAGCTGAGTACGTTGCCGCTACCTCCTGTGTATGTCATGCAATTTGGATGCGAAGTTTGCTAAAGGAGCTCGGATGGCTACAAGAAGATCCAACTACAATTTGCGTGGATAATAAGTCGACGTTGGTGTTGGCGAAAAATCCGGTGTTCCATGATCGAAGCAAGCATATTGACACACGTTATCACTACATAAGAGAGTGCATCACAAGAAAGGATGTACAAGTAGAGTACGTGAACTCCAAAGACCAAGTTGCGGATATCTTCACCAAGCCACTCAAGCAAGAGGACTTCATCAAGTTAAGAAGTTTGCTTGGAATGACAAATCAAGTTTAAGGGGGGGGGGGTGTTGAAAATAAAATTAAAATAAACTTCATTTTGTAATAATTATTTGGGGCTTAAGAAATTATGAAAAATAAAGAGCCCAATTAGCCTATTTTCTAGAATGTGAGCCCATTTGGCCCATGTTCTAGAAATGTGCTCTAGAAATATCTTTAGAATAGTAGAATGATATAGATAAGTATGGAGTGATCTAGAGAGTGGATATTTTTGTAGAATTGTGCAGAAGGTGATTTTTAGCCATTAGACTAAAGTCGTGTTGGATAAATCTTGGCCATTGATTGAGGAAGTGGCCAAGTATAAATAGGTGTAGGATTGCTCATTTTGTATTAAGCTAAAAAAAACAAGTTTGAGTAATAAAAGTTTCTCTTCTCCAAAATCTTTCTACTCTTCCAAAATTACCATAGCCTAAAAACCTCCCTCCAAATATTAATAGAAATCCTCTTCCAACACTGTGGTCCTTCTACACTATACAATAACTTTGGAGAAGAAATATTATTGCCTTCATTTTCCAGTCAAAAAGATACACAACAACTAGCTAGCTAGCTAGTAATCAATAATGTATTTTCCTTAAAAGTTTTCCCAAAGGAAATGATTGGATATATACACTACCAGAAATTGGGCCAAAACCAACTTAGGCCGACTGACCGATTTCGGTCGGTCAAAAAACCGACAAAAAATCAATTGAATGTAACAATTCGACCAGCCTCTTTATGTAATTGTACCACATTTTCCTTTTTGATGATTCACACATGTGTGTTTATAATTTTATGACTTATGAGGTTTATTAGTCTTGTCTTGGAAAGATTTTGGGTTGATTTGGACCCTTTGGTTCTTGGCTTAGAATATCAAACTTTGACTTATGTCAAAACGACCCCTTAACGATGTTTTGATGGCTCTGATATCATTGTATCGTGATTTTGGACTTGGACGGTTGGCCGGAATCAAATTCGAAAGTCCGCAGGTTGATTTATGTAGTTTTGCTGAAATTTGGCAATTTGAAGTTAAAAAGTTTGATCATAGGTTGACTTTTAACTATCGGGACCGGAATTTGATTTTAGGGCTTTGGAATAGGTACCTTATGCTATTTCGAGTTTATTCGCAAATTTTGATATCATTTGAGTTTAATTAATAGGATATTTGTAAAGTAAATCCACTGGGCAATATATATATATATATATATATATATATATATATATATATATATATATATATATATATATATATATATATATATATATATAATGTAAAATTGATCATATTCGCACGCTTAATTGTAATCTTGAATGTTCTTGAAATTTACTTTGAAACTTATGTGCTTTAGTATTCGATTCACAGTTTTAGATATTATTTTGGTATTTTGATTGCCTGAATGAGTTCGTACGATATTTTTAGACTTGTGTGAGCGTTTGGTTTGGAGTCCCGAGAGATCACATGACTTTCGGACATGATACAGAATGTTTTGGACTGAAAAATAGGATGTTGTGTGTTGATGCCTCTGGTGTCGCATTTGCGAACAACACGTTCACAATTGCGAGCTTAGCATGCGATACCTAGCTCGCAATTACGAAGTAGCTCAAGAAGATGGGTAGTTCGCATTTGTGACAAAATAGTTGTACTTGCAATGGAGACACGCTTTGCATAGGAAAGCTAGAATTGCATTTGCAACCTCCTCTTAGAACTGTCAGTAGACGCATTTGCGAGGAATACTTCGCAATTACAAGGGTTCACAACTGCGAACCCATGTAACAATTATAACACTTGCAGCTGATCAAAAAGGTTGGGACTCAGAATTTTTCAAAATATTCTTTTATTTTAGAACACCCAAACTCGGTTGGAGGCGATTTGGAGAGGGGATATTATCTACAAACATTGGGTAATGGATTTTAATTAATATTCTTGTATTGTTTGATGATATTAAGGCAAATTTGGTTATATTTGAGCCTTGTGGAGGTAAATTTTAGGGGGAAAGCTATTTTCGATAGTTGAGTTAGCCTTATTGATGTAAGTATTTTGGGTAACTTTATGTGGGAGACTAATCATTAGGATTTGTAATTTATTATGTCATTTGTACTAAGTAAAAGTCGTGTACGCAATGTGACAAGTGGTTATACAGATTACATGTTGTATTTTACAGGTTTGGCTACTTAGAATCTTTTTAGTACTTTAATTAAATTATCATATCATGTTCTAAATTCTCAAGTCAATCTAGTCCTACTTTTGTAGTCTATTTTTACATGCCTTAAATAAGTAAGTCAAAACTTGTTCTGCATCTTGATATTTTTCTCTTATGCTTTAATTGAGACAAATCATATATATGAACTCGTGGGCTTGGTCCACCACTTGGAATTGACAACTATTATTTATGCGTTGAAGATTTGGCAGCATTATATGTACAATGTTCCTTGTAGGATCTATATCAACTATCGGAGTCTGCAACATCAGTTCAAATAGAAAGATCGTAACTTACGACAGCGAATATGGTTAGAGTTTCATAAACACTATGATATCATATTATATCATTCCAAGAAGGCCAATATTCTGTCTTATGAATTGAGTTGAAAGGCGTAGTGTTTGGGCAGCTTAGCATATCTACTGGTTGCGGAGAGGCTACTAGCCATATATGTTCAGGCCTTGGCTGACTAGTTTGTTAGACTGGATATTTCGAAGCCCTGTCAAGATTTTGCTTGTGTGGTTTCTCGGACATTTTTATATGATTCAATCACAGAGCATCAGTTTGACCACCCCCATTTGCTTGTCCTTAAGGAAACGATTTAGCACGTCGATGCCAAGAAAGTTTCTATCCGAGATGGTGTGTTGCAGATGCATATCTGATTATGTGTGCCCAATATGGACGGGTTACGCGAGACGATCCTTTAGGAGTCCTACAGTTCATGGTACTCCATTAACCCAGGTGCCACTAAGATGTATCAGGATTTGAAGCAGCATTATGTGTGGAGGATAATGAAGAAAGACATAGTAGAGTATGTAGCTCAGTTCCAAAATTATCAGCACGTAAAGTATGAACATTAGAGGCCAGTCGATTAGCTCGAGAGACTTGAGATTCCCGAGTAAAAAGGGTAGTGTGTTACCATGGACATCGTTGATAGAATCCCACAAACTTAGAAGAAATTTGACGTTGTATGGGTGATTGTCGATAGGTTTACCAAGTCAACTCATTTCATTCCAGTGGTGACCATCTATTATTTAGAGCAGCTAGATCATATCTATATTGTATCGACCCGTAAAGTTATTTCATGAGGTACAACCCCATTACCCTTATTTATACTTCTTTATGTGTTTTTCAACTATATTTCATCTTATCGTGTTGCTTGGTTCTGGTTCGGAGTGATCATGGAGTGGAATGAGACACTTAGTCTTCCATTTATGAGCTTTAGTTGGAAAAGTCAATTAGATGTTGACGGATGCATGGAAGGTCTCGGATGTAAATTCTGATGGTTCAAATAGCTCTGTTAGGTGATTTCGGACTTATGTGAGTCTTTGGAATTTATTTTGGAGGTCAGTGATAGGCTTAGGCTTGAATTAGTGAAATTTGAAATTTGGCATTTTTCGGTCAGTAGAGAAAATCTTGATATTGGGGTCAGAATGGAATTTCGAAAAATGGAGTAGGTCCATTGTGTCATTATTGATATTGCAAAATTTCAGGTAATTCGGATGAGTTTTAATGGGTTTTTGTGTCGTTTGTAGAATTCAGAATTTTGAAAATCCTTAGGCTCGAATTCGAGGGTGATTTAGTATTTTGATATTGTTTTGAGTATTTTGAAAGTTAGAATGAGTTTGAATGGTGATATAATACTTGTTCAGATTTTTGGTTGAGGTCCAGAGGGCCTCGGGATGATTTCAAATAGTTTTCGGAAAGTTTCAACTTTGAGAAATTGCAGCCGATGTTGCTGCTTTTGTCATATCTTCACCTGCGGATTGGGGAAAACAAGTGCGAGCTTTGCAGGAGGATAAAGAGGCACATGTGCATGAACAACCGCAGGTAGGGCTTGGTAAATTGCATCTGCGATGGCGGATGAGCGATAAGGCGACCGCAGATGCGAAGGCTACCAACATTAAGTGAATTCTGCAGAAGCGGATATTTTTCCGCGGTAGCAGAAGTGCAGGTGCGCATATGGGGTCACAGGTGCGGAATCCCTAGGGCAGAAACAATAAAAGCGCCACTTCGCGGATTTTAGTCATTCTTCTACCATTTTTGGACATTTTGGAGTTCCAAGCTGTGATTTCAAGAGAGAATCAAGTGTTTTCAAAGAGGTATGCTACTTGGGATTTGTATCTTGTATTTATGGAGATTATTCCATTATTTAATCATGATATTAGTGGGAAAATTTAAGAAGAAATTAGGAGATTAGGGCTTGAAATTGGAGAGTTGAGATTGGGGATTTAAGGGGCCATGTGAGGTCCGATTTTGATGTCCTTGTATGTATAGACTCATGAGAGGATAAGGATTGTAGTGTTGTAATTTTTATTACTTTCCAAAATATGGGCCCGGGGGTTGGGTTGGGCTAATTTCGGGAGTATTAATTTAATTAAATAATTTTCGGGTAGGCTTTGTTCCTTTGAAATGTATTGAAGATATGATTCTGATTTTGGATAGATTCAGGGTGATATGAGGCCGAGGCGAGAGGCAAGGGAATTGCAGAGCAGATTTTCTTCCTGTTCAAGGTAAGTAATGTGTCACGACCCAAATCAATGGGCCACGACGGGCACCCGGTACCATACTCAACCAAGTACCAATATAACGTATCTTTTCATGCCATACTAACATAGATGACAGAGCCAGATGGTTGCCATAAGATAAGTAGAATACAATAAGTGATACTAACTTATACATAAGAACTACAGGCCTATAAGACCAAAATAACTGCTCTTATAATGAACATAGGCCGACAAGGCCAGACAATTATTGACGTACATGGCATCTGTCGACAAGCCTCTAAGAATACATATATCACATAAAGGCTAGGATAGAGTCCCACTATACAAAACAAAATGCTTCTTAATCATACTAACCAAGCAAGCAACTTCGAAGCAAATGGAGCGCATGTAACAACCTGATAAGTCATTCCGAGAGTTTTAGCACTATTTTCCCATTTCTACTTCATTTTGTATGGTTCAACTCTTTCATGGTGTGTTGAGTTGGTTGGCTCAGGTTCAGAATGATTGTAGAGAGAAATGAGATACTTAGTCTCTTAAGTTGATTATAAAGTTAGAAAAAGTCAACTGGAAATTTTACTTGTTTTTATGGTTTCGATAGTTTCATTAGGTGATTTGGGACATAGGAGCGTGTTCGGAATGTAATTCTGAGTACCATGGTAGATTAAGGCTTGAATTGGCGAAATTAGAATATTGGAGATTTCCGGTTGGTATTGGAATATTGATAACAAGGTTGGAATGGAATTCCATAAATTTTCATAAGTCTGTAGTATCATTTATGACGCGTGTGCAAAATTTTAGGTCATTCGGAGTTGATTTGATCGGTTTCGGTGTCGTTTAAGGAATTTAACGTTTTTAAGATTTTAGGCTTGAATCCGAAGTTGATTTTGTGTTTCGGTGTTTTTTTAAGTGATTTGCAGGCTCGATGAAGTTTGAATGATGTTATGGGATGTGTTGGCATGTTTGGTTGAGGTCCCGGGGGCATCGGGTGAGTTTCGGGTGGTTAAAGAATCAAATTCTTGTTTTTGGAAGTTGCAGATTATCTTGTTTTGGTTGCAGAAGAATTTGTTGTTCGCGTTCGCAAAGATAGTCCCGCGTTCGCGAAAAAGAGATGGGCCTAAAGGAGAGAATATTCTTTGTGTTTGCGAGTCTAGGTTCGTGCTCAGGTACGTTTGGATTCCGGTGTATCGCGAACGCGTGAGAGGAGTCGCGTTCGTGTAGGGTAATTGGAGTAGCCGGGACTCCAGGAGTTTTTTGCTTCACGTTCCCGTAGGTAAGGTCACATTTGCGAAGGCTTGGACAGTTGAAGATTCATGTTCTTATGGAGGATGTCGCATTCGTGGTGGAGGAATAGTTGGTCATGGAATTTTGTGCTTCGCGAACACGAGGAGGCTACCATGTTTGCGAAGAACAAAATAATCCCCTGGGCAGAATGTTTAAATAGCTTCCTTCGCGATTTTTCTCCCATTTTCCACCATTGTTGAGCGGTTTTGAAGCTTTTTGAAAGGGATTGAAAAGGGTATCAAAGGGAAACACTTGGAGGTAATATTTTTGAACTTAATACTCCATTCTATGGTGATTTCTACCTAATTATACATGAAATTAGAGGGATTTAAAGCCTAATATTGGTGAATTAGGGCATGAAATATGAGAGTGTAAATTCGGTATTTGAGGGGCCATTTAAGGCCCACTTTTGATGTTCATGGTAAGTATGGACTTGTCGGAGGATGAGGATTCTATTGATTTGATTTTTTCAGATTACATAATGTGGACTCGGGTGTCGGGTTTGGCCAATTTTAACATTTTTGAGTTAATTTGATAATTTTCGCTCTGGTTTTGTTCCTTTAGCGTGTATTAGTGGAATGAGACTGATTTTGATTAGATTTGGAGCAATTGGAGGCCGTTTGAGGGGAAAAGACATCGTGGGCTAGTGTTTGAACCAGATTGAGATAATCAATGATTGTAGTCCTGAGGGTATGAAACCTCGGATTTCACATAGTTGTGCAATTTAGATGTGATGTACATGCTGGATGACGAGCGTGGGGTCGTGCACTATTGGGGATTGTGGCATTATCCGTCCCGTACGACTTCTAAGTCGCATGTTTGAAAATTATTTCACATTATTGTGTTTTGGAAAGTATTACCCTATTTTGGGCTAAATGCCATCTTTGGACCTAATGACAACTATTTTGGACCCTTAGGGGCTTTTTACTACTATTCCTCACTATTTTAATTTATTATCTATACTCAGTCATGCTGTATTTTACTGATTTTATAACTCAACCAGATTTACTCACTTTTCATACTTTTAATAATATTTTGAGCTGAGTTTCCTATTTTACTGTTGCCGGAATTGCTTGATAGGTTTCTGAATGAGTGAGACCGAGGGTCTGTGTTGTGAAGTTGTTATGGGTCGGGCTGCACGCCATAGCAGGTTGTTATTGATTTATGATATTTGTAAGGCCAATGGCTTGATTGATTTATGCCACGAGGTGGCTTGTTGTTAGGTGAGCCCAAGGGCCTGATTGATTGTTCCACAAGATGGCTTATTATAGTGCCTGGACAATAGGAGCCCCTTCGGAGTCTGTACACACCCAGTAAGCGCGGGTACCGAATATGAGTGATGTGATGTAGCCCGAAGGGCTATTGTTGATTTATGTTGTTGCCTGAGGGGTTGTTCTTGATCCATGTTTTGATAGAGGGGCAGTTCTTGATTAATGTTATGCCCAATGAGCTGATTACGAATGGTTGAGGTAGCCTGAGGAGCTGCTTCCTATGATATTATGCCGGGGGGGGGGGGGGGGTTTATAGTACATGCTTTGCTTGAGGGTCTGTTTACATTTCTACTCTTTTTCACTGTTTTCATCACTCGTTTAAAACTATTAAAAGATGTTTTCATCACTCGTTCAAAACTATTCAAGGATGTTTTAAAAGGAAATATTTTACCAAAATTGAGTTATTTTACGAGAAAATGGTTCCTGTCCTATTTTGCGAAATGTACGGTATTTATTGTAAAGTTATGACGCGAAATTATGTGTTTTCTTACTGCTCAGCTTTCATTTTCTTTTATTACTTACTGAGTTGGCATACTGACATTACTCCCTGCACCTTGGGTGCAGATTCGGGTATTTCTAATTCCGGTAACAGATATTGATTACAAAGTGGCAGGTTCATTAGAGTCGACAATGTAGATGCATGGTGTTCGTAGCCCTATTCTTCTTTGTCATATCTTCCCTAAATTTATTTAGTATCGTCTTCCATACTTGTTTAGACTTGATTGAATTAAGATAGAATTGTAGTTACTCGTGACTGGTGACACCCTGATGTCAGGCATGTGTAATTATGCCGCACTGGTTATTTAAACTTATATTACGAGATTTCTTGTAATTAATGGCTTAAAAATGACTTTTATAGAATAATTGTTTGATTTGGAAATTGTGTAGACTGGCCTAGTTTCACTATAGGCGCCATTGCGACCTAGTCAGTTTTAGGGTCGTTACAAATTGGTATAAGAGCCTTGGTTACATAGGTCTCACAAGTCATGAGAAGGTTTAGTAGAGTCATCGTGGATCGATATGGAGACGTCTGTGCTTATCTTTGAGAGGTTGCAGAACCTTTAGGAAATCACACATTCTTGAATTCTAATATTGTGTCATTGATTCAACTCAAAATGTAACTCTTGATATTCCTTCCACGCATTCGTATGCTAGCATGAGCGCCCAGTATGAAATGTGCATTGATGACTTGTGGTTCCCTGATCGAGGGGTGAGATCTGAACTTAGTGTGTTGATGTTAGGCCAGTGTGGAGGACTTGAGGCCGGGTTTTTCCTTTAGCCTGAGCACTGAGGCGTTGACTATGTGAGCATGTGCCATTGAATTTATATGTTCGATAGTGTCCTTATTAGTGGGAGGGATGACTGGATAGGTATGTGATAAGTATGATGTGACTGCAAGATGTGCTCATATGATTTGAATGTGACGAGTAGGGGGTCTCTTGAAGGTAGCAAGATCTATCTGGTGCTTGATTCCCAACGTGATTTGATGTATTGCCCGAGTTATGAGCCTGTTGAAATATCTTTTCATGTTGTCTAGTTGGGGAATGGAGTAGATCATGTTACGATATGAGTTCAGACTCAAGAAGATTAAGTAATTTCATGATGTTCATGCCCGTGGAAAGGTATAAAGAGATATAAGTTGAGGCGAAGCAGGTGGATTATTTCCTGCAGAGTGTTCTGGAGTTGTGTGATGCCTACATTGTTTGTTGAAAGTCCTCTTTTACTAGTGAACTATACATACTGCAGTTTGAGTTCTGATCGCGTATGAAAGTTTTCTTGATTGCTACGGTAATGAATATGAGATTTGCAGATGATTTGAAGTACTAGAGAGTTTGTATTGCACGAGCTTATGAAGGATTTAGTTTAACCTCATCACAGTAATATGACAGTAGTAAAGTATGTGCATCGTGAGTTCTGTATGTTTTGGCCTTTGGCTTTGAGCCAAGTGGGGAAGCCGTCTATTGATTAGTTCATGGCATGGTTATGTGTTGTATTGATTTCTATTTAAGGTATACTAGTGAATCAGTTGTTGCTTGCAGGGGTTAAGATCGAGGATGGTTCCAGTAAAAGAAATTTTAATAAAGGTTATATTATGCCTTATGGGTGTATGAGAATCACGGAATAACTTGAGTTGTTATTGATGAAGGATGTACGATTCCTAGAACAAGAATTTGTTTGGTTGTATTAAGGTGGGGTTACTTCCCTTGGTGTTTCTATTCTAATAAGGCACAGGTCGTTCGGTTCATTTGATTAGTCTAATTGAATACTGAGTAGAATGGATCACTCCCAAGAATAGTTTTGAATGATTCAAGGTTTACATGTAGTAAATAGAAATTATCCAGATATATTGGACTAGGAGTAGGGGTTTACATTAGAAGGTGTTAAGACTTATGATATTTCTATTTCATTATTTATTTTATACATCGGTGTCAGGAAAGTGAATGTAATGGCTGTTGATTCGCAGGAATGTTTCTTCAGGGTAAGTATTATTAATATGGTGCTTTGGGATAATTGAGAGAGGAGTCAGTGACTTATGAGTCTTAGGATGGTGTGGTTTTATGCTTGGATTTTGGGTGGTGAGTCTGGGTCGAGGATTGTAGTGTTATAGCAAAAAGAAGTGTCAAGTTGAAGGTGAATCAGAAGGAACTTGGATAGATGGGATAGCTTGGTAGTAGGTCGGATCGTCTTGGTAAAGTATATGATTAGTTCCTTAGGTGTTTATGAGGTAATAAGTTTCTATAGGTGTTTCGCGGCAATGCTCTTGGGTTTTAGTGAAATGTGTATCTTGTTTAAGTTAGAAGGATTCATTCCTAATGGTTTGGACTTGTGCAAATGGAATTCAAAGATTTCTTGAAAGTTTCTACTACGATTAGAGATGTGTATTTTCAAGGGACGTGAGGAGCATGTGATGTATAGTGATTTTCTTTTAGATGGGATCAAATTTAAAGTTCTTGGCTAGTTGAGTACGTAGCTAATTGTGGCTTGGGAGAGATTATGAAGTTCTCATATTTATTATAGGATGGCATGGTATATGCAGTATGTTTTATAAGGTTGAAATTTACATGTATAAGGTCACGGTTCAGTTCTGAAAGGAAAGGGAATAAGTTTTTATGCAACATGGACAGTTTCAGATGACTAGGTTAATGATATCACATAGTGGTATGGCTTGATGAGGGTATGCATTTTCATAATGGGCAAGTTGTCGAGTTAAGGATACTTAATTAGTATTGCGGCACTCTCTTGTTGGATTGACTGCTGATATTCAAGTTTGTTTGGTAGAACAGAAGAATTATAGAAGTATCCCTTGTGGAATGGTCGAGTATCAAATGTGTGTTAGATGTTTGGGTAGTGGAGTTGGGATCAGATATGTTAATTTGTGTGCCTTATGGACTTTAATACTGGGAATTCTCATAGACAGGTTACGTCATCGTTGTAGACCGCTTGTATTGGACTTGTGTGGTGACTATCGAGGGTTGGGAGATCCAAGTGAATCCTTTGTTGCTTTCTATGTTACATATTGATATGATATTAAGAATAGACTAGTTGTCTCCGTGTCATGTTATTATGGACTATCGCGCTAAGATGTCGACATTGGCTATGCTGAGAATGCCACGATTGAGTGGCGAGATTTGGACAAATTATGTTCATAGTAGGGTGATTTCATTTTGAAGACCTAGATGATCATTGGGAAGGGTTTTCTTTTTTATTTGGCCTTCGTGAAGGATGTCAGTGTAGATGCTCCTTCCATTGATCCAGTCCGGAGGTGAGGGATTTTCCCGATGTGTTTCCTGCTACTGGTATTCTACCGGGCAGGGTTGTTAGTATTGGTATTAGTCTCATCACCGAGCACCGTATCGTATGGCACCTGCAGAGTTAAAGGAGTTTGAGGAGCAACTTCTGGAACTCCTTAATAAGGGGTTTATGGGTAGGCCAATATGGATGTGTGTTCTACATCGAGTCGGCTTATTGACTCGGAGTTTCTATTTGGGGTGATTTATGAGACACTTTTCTATGTTGCGAGGCGTTATGATTTGTTGGTTATAGGCACATATGGTGCATTTCTTTCTAGGTCTCATAGTAGAATTCGAGCGGGAACAGTTTTAGGTATTGCTCGGTAGATGGCTTATTTGTTATGTCCTTTCGAGTTTGTGTGGTGTTATGTCATTTGCTTCACCATGGTTAGGATGATTTGCTTTTGGTACTAGACATCGAATTGCGCGTGGTTGTTGATTTTGATCATAGTGACTTGAGGTGTTTCATGGGGGCCAATGTTTGGATATGGTTTCGCATTGTAGGGAAATTATGTTGAGGTATGATAATTAGGGTTGGATTTGTGTTCTTGTTGTACGATGTGTAATGGGTTCTCAGCATAGTGTTGTGGTGGTACTAGCGAGCTTGTGGTATAAATTTCTAAATTGACTCACTTTTCCATGATTTGAGTACATTTGGACAGTTGCTTATTGGTGCGCGTGTGGCATGGGTTGTGGTTGTAGATTGTATTGATCTTTCATGCCACTAGAGTAGTCGTGTTAGATGGGATAAGGTCATTGAGATCTAGAATGAATAATATGAGATTCTATTTCAACATGTTTGAAGGATAATATCGGTATTCAGCTTTGAAATTTACTATGGTTCTTGCCAAAGGAGAGTGAGCTTCATGAATGGTTGATTTGAGGAATGACTATGATTCTGTGTGTTTTTTTCCATCATTGGCAGTACATAAAAGGGCCAGAATGAGACTTTATTTGATAAAAGGTTAATTATCGGTATTCCATTATAGTGTGCAGCTGGAGTAAGTTGAAGTTATCGGTATGAGTGATTAAGTTATGTGGTATACCATGTAATTGTATTTAGGGTTTAGATATGGTTTGTTGCAGCTTGTTTCGACGTATCTAGAATATAGATGAGAGACTTTGATATTATAGACAAGTTTGGAAATGGAAATTCTGTTCTAAGGTTCGTGGGCATGGTTGGATTGTGAAATTTAAGCTATGTTATGTTATCGAACATATATGGGATAGCTTGACGTAGGATCACCACCGAGTATATGCAGGGTAAGGTTATACAGTGATTTTTTGGCTTCTCGAAGAACTCTGGGCACGTTCAAGGATGAACGTATGGTTAAGTCGGGAATTGTAACGACTCGATTGGTCTTTTCGAGAGTTTTATCTTTGTTTCCCACATTTCTACTTTTTTTTGTGTGGTTAAGCTCTTTCATTTTGTGTTGAGTTGGTTGGCTCGGGTTCAGAATGAGTGTAGAGAGACATGAGACACTTAGTCTCTAAAGTTGATTATAAAGTTAGTAAAAGTTAACCAGAAATTTAACTTGTAAGTAAATGCTCGGAACTTGATTTTTATGGTTCCGATATCTTTGATAGGTGATTTGGAACTTAGAAGCGTGTTCGGATAGTAATTTGGAGGTCCGTGGCAGATTTAGGATTGAATTGGCGAAATTAAAATTTTAGCGCTTCTCGGTTGGTAGTGTAAATCTTTTTATCGGGGTCGGAATGGAACTCTGAAAATTGGAGTAGTTCGTAGTTTCATTTGTGACATTTTTGAAAAACTACAAGTCATTTGGAGTTGATTTGATAGATTTCGGCATCGTTTGTGGAATTTCAAAGTTTCTATGTTATTAGGCTTGAATCCGATGTTGATTTGGTGTGTTGTTGTTTTCTTGAGTGATTTGAAGGCTTGACTAAGTTTGAAGAATATTATGGGATATGTTGTCAAGTTTGGTTGAAATCTCGGGGGCCTCGGATGGTTAACAGATCAAATTCTTATTTTGGGAAGTTGCAGATTTTCTGGTTTTTGCTGTAGAAGAAATTGTTCTTCGCGTTAGTGAAGATAGTCCTGCGATCGCGAAGAAGAGCTGGGCCTAGAGGAGAAAATATTCTTTGTATTCGCAAGTCTGGGGTCACGTTCATGTAGGTTTGGATTCTTATTGTATCGTGAATGCGTGAGAGGAGTCGCGTTCGCGTGAGTATTTTTGAGCAGCTGGGACCCTAGGAGTTTTATGCTTCGCATTCCCGTAGGTAAGGTCATGTTCGTGAAGGCTTGGATTGTTGAAGCTTCGCGTTCTCATAGAGGATGTCACGCTCGCAAGGGAGGAATAATTGGTCAGTGGAATTTTATGCTTCACGAATGCGAGGGGGTTATAGAATAAGAAGGAAATAATCCCCGAGCTGAATGTTTAAATAGTTGCCTTCGTGATTTTTAGCCCATTTTCCACTATTGTTGAGCATTTTTGAAGCTTTTTGAGAGGGACTGAAGTGCGAATCGAAGGAAACACATGGAGGTAAGATTTTTGAACGCAATACTCGATTCTATGGTTATTTCTAACTAATTATACATGAAATTAGTGGGATTTAAAGCCTAAAATTGGAGAATTAGGGCTTGGTTTTAGAGTATAAATTTAGGATTTGAGAGGCCTTTTGAGGCCCTATTTTGATATCCATGGTATGTATGGACTCGTTGGAGGATTGATTCTATTGATGTGATATTTATCGGATTTTGAGACATAGGCTTGGGGGTCGGGTTTGGCAATTTTAGGTTTTTGAGTTAATTTAATAATTTTCGCTTGGGTTTTGTTCCTTTAGCGTGTATTAATTGTATGATACTGATTTTTGTTAGATTTGGAGAATCGGAGGCTGATTTAAGGGGCAAAGGCATTGCGGGGTGGAGTTTGGACAAGATTGAGGCAATTAATGATTATAAATATTATCTTGAGAGTATTAAACCCCGGATTTCACATAGTTGTGCTACATTGAGGAGATGCACATGCTAGATGATGAGCGTGGAGTCGTCCACCATTGGGGATTGTGACTTGGTCCGTCTTGTACGACTGTTAAGTTGTGTATTTGATTGAAAACCATTTGATATCATTGTTTTTTGGAAAGTATTACCATGCTTTGTGTTGAATACCATAGTTGGGCCTCGTCTAACTGTTTTGGACACTTAAGGGCTTTTTACTACTATTCCTTATTGTTTTGAATTATTATCTATACTCCGTCATCCTGTATTTTAATGATTTCATAACTCAACCATATTTTCCCTATTTTTATACTTTAAATGATATTTTGGGCTGAGTTTCCTGTTTTGTTGTTGCCCGAGTGGCTTGAGAGGTTATTGATTGAGTGAGGCCGAGTGCCTATGTTATGAAGATATTATGGGATCAGGCTGCACCCTGCAGCAACTTCTAATTCATGATATTGTGAGGCCGATGGTATAATTGATTTATGCCACGAGGTGGCTTGTTGTTATGTGAGGCCGAGTGCCCGATTGATTATGCCGCAAGATGGCTTGTTATAGCGCTTGGGGTATAGGAGCCCCTCCAGAGTCTGTACACCCCCAGTGAGCGTGAGTACCTACTGTGAGTGATGTGATGTGGCCCGAGGGGCTGTTGTTGATTCATGTTGTTGCTCGAGGGTCTGCTCTTGATCCATGTTTAACCCGAGGGGCTGTTCTTGATTCATGTTGTGCCCAATGAGTTGATTACGAGCGATTGTGAGGTAGCCCGATTGGCTGGTTCTGTTGATATTATGCCCGAGGGACGATTTATAGTACATTCTTTTTCGAGGGCCATTTATGTTTCTACTCTTTTCTCACTGTTTTCATCGCTCGTTTGAAACAATTGAAAGATGTTATAAAAGGAAAGCTTTTACTTATAGTGAGTTATTTTACAAGAAAAATGGTTCCTGTCCTTTTTTGAGCAATGTACGGTATTTGTTGTAGAAGTATGACGTGAAATTATGCGTTTTCTTACTGCTCAGCTTTCATTTACTTCTATTACTTACTCAGTTGGCGTACTCACATTACTTCCTGCACCTTGTGTGCAGATTCATATATTTTTGAATCCGATAGTGGATGTTGATTACTTAATGGCAGGTTCATTGAAGTCAACAAGGTAGTTGCATGGCGTTTGCAACCCTTTTCTTCTCCCTCATATCTTCCCTAAATTTATTTAGTATGGTCTTCTAGATTTGATTAGACTTTATTGTATTGAGATAGAATTTTATCTCGTGTCTTGTGACACCTCGATGTCGGGCTTGTGTATATTTTCTTCACTTGTTATTTTAATTTGTATTATGAGATTTCTTGTTAATTAATGGCTCAAAATGACTTTTATTGAATAACGGTTTAGTTCGGAAATTGTGTCGGTGGCCTAGTTTCACGATAGGCGCCATTATGACCCGGTTAGTTTTAAGATCGTGACAGCGCACCAACATCTTTTGCTGAGCTGATATCCTATTTGAAGGGATCTCGACCGGTTTATCGGTACCTACGGGCATGAAATGGAAAGTTTCCAGGAAAAAGGAACTTCAGTATAAATAATGTACCGATATGTTAGGAATAAATATAAGTAAATAATAGACATGAGAGAAACATGGAGTAAAAGACTCGACATGTACGTTTGCATAGCTCTGTGAATCATTTTATTTTTATCATGTTATGCATATGCGTATATATGCCATTCCATGTATAGGTATATGCGTTCATAACATGATCAATTCTCTGAGAGCATCCCATCATATTATTTCGGCCATTGTGGGCAAATCATCAACCTATACCAACCGATCTGGTGGTGCATATATAACGCCATAACCTTTTTCCATATCCCATATACATATAAGATATATGTATGTATATATATATATGTGTGTGTGTGGGGGGGTGTGTGTGTGTATGTATAACTCCATCTAGTCATTGGTCAATGTATGAGTCAATATAATGAATGCAATGCATGAGGAGTATCAATAAAATCTTTCGAAGTGTAATTAGACCATTATGCCTCTGATTAATATCAAATAAATTTACGTATTTTCGGAGATCCATAGACGCATGGGAATTCAAGAACACAGGAAATTATTATACTTCTATGAATTGAGCCATTTATGAAAGCTGTGCATTTGCTCATTTTTTTGTACAATTTGGATCACGTTTGGATCACGTCAAAAATAAAGAAGGAATAGCCTTATAATACCTTAATTGCTTAAAAGAGATCGAGAAGGTCGTAGATGAATCAATCAAACTTGGATAATTTTTTTTCATGAATTTCCAAAAATTTATTATTAACAAAGGGAATCTGAACGTGTTTTTGTTCCTTCTTCACACCAAAATAATGTGCGAGTGTTATATGTATATCTTCCATAACGTGAGGGGAACGAAGGAGATATACCTTTTATATTTCCATAGTTTTAAGTACTGCACTGCCCCTTCTTTCTTAATGACTCACTTTGAATTTATGCATGGATTCATGCCACTTATCTAATAAATATAAGAGTCACAATACAACGACAACGACAACCCAGTATAATCCCACTTAATGGGGTCTGGGGAGGGTAATATGTACGCAGACCTTACCCCTACCCTGAGGTAGAGAAGTTGTTTCCAAATAGACCCCCGGCATCCTTCCCTCCAAGAACTTCCCACCTTGCTCTTGGGGAGACTCGAACTCACAACCTCTCTATTGGAAGTGGAGGTTGCTTTCCATCAGAGCAACATATCTAATAAAATATAAGAGTCACAATATATCCTGGAAAAAGATGCCACGTCGGGGGTGAGGTCCTAATTATCTCAAACTTATTAGTTAATTAAGTAATATTCCTGTATCTGGTTGTTAATATCCAATTTTTTTCGATAATATTTTTAAATTGCATATATACCTTTAGAATTACACATTAGCATCAATTGGTATTTTTCTATAATTTTTACATTTGAAATTAATTTATGTCAATATTTTATTCATATAAATTAACGACGATTTTCTTAAATCTCTTGATTTGATATTACCATTATGCTCCAATTAAGTCTTAATTATCTCACAAATGGACAAATTTATATCTTTTGGTCAAAACTGCAATAATTTTGTAACTATAACCCATGCATACATCACAGCATTATTTTTACAAGAAATTAGCTTGCTATATTTTAAAAATATTTAATAATTAATTTACAGTATCCCCATGCATGAAATTTTTTTTTTCTCATTATTAATTATTTTATAAAATAATTTTTATTCAAATAGCTGGGTATTTAACAAATAGCCCTCTAATTTCGGATTTTTATCCAAATTGCACAACCCAATTTAAATAGCTAACATTCTAAGATCAAGCCCAAATCGGTCAAACCCAAGCCTAATTAATCTTGACCCAATCCAAGCCTCCCATAATCCTAGCTGTTGACCTTTGAGATCAATGACCCATATCTGTCCTTACCATAGTTGACCTAACGACCCTCCTCCTAACCTAACTTATTTCCACCACACCCCTTCGTCATCCTTTCCCCTCTCTCTCAAATTCACTCTATCTGAACACTAATCCAGGCGCCGTCACTGGCTTAACCCTGCATTCTATGATGTTTTTATGTCGTCACAAGCCTATATTGGCCTCCTACTTGCTATGGCTTCTCCATTTCTTGGATCCTTGAGAAGATTCTCAATGGACCTAGGCAGTCTGTTTACACCTTGTTTTTTCTTTCCTATTTGAGGCTATTTGGCTTGACCGTGAGTAAGATCTTTCTCATTTTCTTTTCACGAATTCCTAAGTCTATGCTCGTCTTTGTTGCCTTTATGAAAACCTTAATTTTTATCATTTGACCTTCTCGGATGTGTCCATAATTTTGATGAATCGATCCTATTTTACATGTCTTCACAAAAGTATTGTAGTTTTTTTCAATTGATTCTCCTTTTTTCCTAGAACTAGGGTTCACTGAACTCACCTTCTCAAAGCTTTTATGAATTTTGAGTGTTTAATCGATGTCTTTAAGTGTTACTGATTGATTCATGCTGAGATTCCATAGATTCTAGTTGATTTATGTTAAAGCCCTAATTTTCTTTGACTCTGAGCTTGCCCGTGTTACTTGGTACTTTGTCTTGTTTAATGTCTTGTAATTTCTTACCATTGTTCAACTCTATAAGGTTTCTAGTTCGAATTCTCGGCTGATTTATGTGTGTATTTATGAAATTGTGTTTCAGCCTATTTGTCAATTTGTTGAAAACTTATATTTTCTCCCTTAAATCACTACTATTTTGAATTTTGAATTCACTGATTGGCTTTATTAAAAACTATGTGCTTATTCTGGATTATTTCCTTTATTTGTGACCTTATTTAGTTTTCTTACCTTATTCAATTAACTGTAATATTTACTGATTCTTCACTAACTATTTTCTTTATTGAAGTTCTGTCTATTTATACCCCTAATTGCTCACTTTGTTTTCTTGCCTTAAATGTATTTTGCCTTTTCCCGTTGGGTGATTACCCTTAATTTAAGAAAAAACTACACTAATTTATGTGTAATTTATTCCGTGGCTAATTGCTGAATGATTGATCTCAATTACTTTATTCTCTTTGCACTTAACTATTATATATTCTCTCATATATTCTCACTTCTGACACACGAACATTTGGTTCAAAAACACACTTTCACCTAAAAGCTCTCTGTTTTTCTCTGTTTCTTGCAATCTTCACTAATCTAGCCGGTTGTAAGCCAAGGCTAGCTATTGCACAACATCCATTATACACTTTTTGTGTTTCTCTCCTAACTAGTATGTCCTATTTCAATTTCAAAGTTTAATCTCTATGTATTTCATTGCTATTTTTAGTTCATTGATTTTGAGTTGTAATCCCGTTTTCTTGTTTACTATCATGTTGCTTAACATGTAACCAGCATGTTTAAAGAACATTACCAAGTTACTATTTCAACTAGCATGTATGAATTTGATTCTGTTAAACCTGTGATTAGTATATCCAATTCTGCATACTACTTTATCCAGCATGTTTCAATCAACTTGTTAGGTATGCCATCATATATAAACTAGGAGTACTTATGATACTTTCCTAATCTATTTACTTAGGTTCTTGCTTATTCTGCTTTGCTAAGTCGTCCAATATCCCAAAGTAACTCTCGTTGTGTGCTTAGCTTGTCTAATGATTTCAGCATAGTTGTTTTGTGATCCTTGCTCTATATCTCTACCACCTATTTGATAAGTAACTTATTAATCCTATTAGACCCTTGACATCTTTGTGCATATTGTTGTTATATGCTCTGTGTATCCTGATAATAGGCTATATAGATGAAATTTACACCGTACATATACCATGCTTTATTGTTTTTTGAAAGGCTAAATAATAATAGAATGCTCTAATTGGTGTACTTTTACTTCGTAAGGATTAGTCCAAGTTAGGGAGAACTATGGAGTATTTTGGAGTCAATAATGTGGAAAACTGGTCAATCAGGAAGCACCAGAGTGTAAAGAAGAAAAAAAGAGGACTGGGCTAAAGCCATCGGGACCACGATAATTTAATGAAGCAAGGCAGAATGATAAGCTCTAACCGAGGTCGCGCAGCGTGTCGCTGTGGCCGTGGTGAACTGTGCAGATGCCCAAAACTTTTGGGACCAAGGTGGAAATCGGGGAAAACTTATTCGAAACCCTTCTAAACTCAAGAAGCTTGCCCAAGAAAGTATCAAGCTTGTTTTTAGACTACTTTGGAGGAAAGAACCAGTGTGAGAAGAGCAACCAAACATTAAATTTTTTTATCTTCTCTTTGTTATTGCAATTACACATTATGAAAAATTTAGGAGTTTTATCTTATTTTGTTATAAGTACCTAATTCCATAGTCTAGGGCTTTGATGGAACCTATTGATTGATGAACTTCTTGTTATGTTAATATACTTTTGTCCAGTTTGATCTCTATTTGTTCAACTACGTTCTTATTGTTGTTAAATTGATAGGATTCCTTATTACTTGTGCCTATTTAGTGTGCATAACTCGGGAAAGAATACACATTTAGGCTTGTTGAACAACACCACTCCCAATGTATTTGAGGGATAATAACTAAGGTTTTAAAGGCGAGATTAGGGAGAGCGAAGCCTTGGGTGCAATCTAAAGTGAGTTGTAATAAACAAAGTCAACTAGCGTAACTCGGGAGAGTGCGTCAAGTAAATTGTCTTCATTACTCGGGAGTTATTTACGGTAATAAGAGTGCTCATGATTGAGAGAGACGGTTAGGAAATTCTATATGAAACATAATCGGAAGGAGTTCCATCAATATGGGAAATCATAACCTTAGATCCTTCTCTTAACTATTTATACCTTAATCATAGTTAGTCATTATTTGATTAGTTGCATTCAATCTTAGTTAGTAGAAACATCCTCAATTGTTATTCAAAACGTTTGGGAAGTTGATTACGTAGAATTTCGTAAGTCTAATGAGAGAAATTGATAGGTTAATTCCTTATGAGTTCGACTCTATGCTAAATACTCAGATTAAATTTGCAACTTTCGCTTAGTCCTTTTTATATGGCATAGTTGGGCATGATCAAATTTTTACCCCGTTTCCATGGGAATAATGGTGCTATCAATTAAATATGGAAGAAATACAAAAATTCTTAGTGTAGTAAGGTTTCTATATACCCAACATATACATTGAAATTTTAATGTTTGTTGACTTGGTTATACAGGTGCATGCCTAGAAACTCATCGAGAACTGGTGAAGTATTTGAAGCATTATCAGATCCCAAGAAAGTTTTCAAGGCCTCTAATCAGGATTTGGAAAAGAAAATAACAACAAACAATTGAACAATTCTAACCAGGCATGGGGGACCACGTAGTAGACCCAACTGCACCATTAGCACCAGTGGCACATCTTATGCCAGAGCCTGCTCTATATGACTGGGCACAACTTACAACAGAGAACTCGCCCGCAACGTTTTAGTCACGTAGATACAGTCTGAATTATTTCAAATCACGAACAACATACTACACTTGTTGCAAAATAAGGGACTATTTGTTGGGTCATTGATCGAAGATCCTTTGCAACACTTGAAGAATTTCATGTTTATATGCAAAACTCAAAGGTAGCCCAATGTAACTCAGGAAGCAATCAACCTGTTGTTGTTTCCATTCTTAGTGATAGGAGCAGCCCTGACCAAGCTAAACTCATTCCCCATTAATTCCATCACAACTTGGGAGGAGTTAGTAAAACAATTTGTGAACAAGTATTATCCACCCAACAAGACTTCTCAATAAATTAATGATATTTTGAGTTTCAGAAAGAAACCAATATAGACAGTGCGAGAAAAATGGGAACAGTTTTGAAGGGATGTTGGTTATATGTCCACACCACAGTATTCCAAATCAGATGTTGAGGCAAAAGTTCTACGTGAGTTTGGTAGATGCGTGAAGGGTAATGGTGATGCTTTAGCTACTGGAGCATTGTTGGTATAAACATGGAGGAAAAGCCAGAGTCTATGTTATAATGTGGCACAAAATTTAGAGTGGACAATCAAGAACTGACCTATCACTCCAGTGATTCACTCAGTGCCCTTAGATCCATCCAACACACATTATAAAAATATGGCCACGTTAATGACACAAATAAGTATACTCACAAAAAAAGGTTGAAGAGTCAGGGAAGAAGCAGCAGGTACACATTGTAGATACTACCAATTGGGGTTTATGCACATCTTGCATTAGTTAGCCAATTCGAAACAAGTGGAATACAGAAAATGATCATCATCACTACCTTGAGGACATGAATTATGTGTCTAATTGTGGAGGCCTGAGCTAGGGTTTCAAAATTGGGGCCAACAAAATCAGCCATAAAGTCCAGTCCAACCACAATTCAATAATGGAAACATGGGGGGTATGAGACCTCACAATAATATGGCGCCTTATCAATAGCCATGTGCATACAAAAATTAAAATCAACAGTAGAGGTATCATCCTCCTCACCAGCAGCATGGTAGACAACAAGAATATGGGTTTTCTAGACTCGAGGCAGTAATGCAGCAAGTTATCAGGTCAAATGCAAAAATTAGTGAAAGAGTAGTTGCACATGATTCACCTATCAAGAATATTGAAGTGCAGAAGGGCCAGATTTTGATGTCTTTAAACAATTGTCCTCATGAGACATTACCTGCAGACACTCAAATAAATCCAAAAGATCAAGTCCCGAAGCAGCTGATGGTAGTGAGTCTACGTAACGGAAGGGACTTAGACTTGGAGTAGAAGAGGGCTTGAGAAAGCAGACATGCTAAGACACATGTACCAGTGCCCATTAAGCAAGATGCATCAACGAAACTGACCGAGGTGATAGTACAGCCTACCTAGGAAGACCAAAATACATGATCAAGGCTGAGAGAAAAGTTGAGACAGCCCAAGAATCGGTAATTGAGGTGGTAGCTAACAAAGAGAATACCCAAATCATTAGGAAGAAGAGAACCCCCGCACCATTCCCGAAAAGGCTAGCCATGTACCAATAAGAGGAACAATATAGGAAATTCTTGGAGATAGTGAAATATATCCCGGTAAATATGTCATTGATAGATGCTTTGAAGGAGAAATCGGGTTATGCAAAAATAATCAAGGACTTGATGTCCTGAAAGTTTGATTTCGAAGACTTGGCCACGGTGACACTGGCTCAAACCTGTAGTGTAGTGGTGACGAGACCAATTGTTGAGAGCGTATCTGATCTGGGGAGTCTCACAATTCCATGCACCATTGGTAATTTTTCTTTTACCAAAGCACTGTGTGATTTGCGGGCCAACCTAAATCTTATTCCAATGGTGATCAATTCGAGTTTGGGGATTGGAAGAGCGAGACCCACTTCTATGTTGTTGCAGCTACCTGACATGACCATGAAAAAATACTCTGGTATCGTGGTTGATGTTTTGATTCATGTAGGGAAATTTGTGTTCTCTGTAAATTTTGTGATTCTAGATTGCAAGGTGGATGAAGAGATTCCCATAATATTGGGAAGACCATTCTTGGCCACTGGGAGAGGTCTCATTGATTTGGAGACTGGGGAGCTCAAGATGAGGTTGTACGATGAAGAGATGACATTCAATGTTAAGAAATCTATGAGGTGACCAAGTGAATCCGCCAATTATTCTCTTATTGATGCCATGGATGTAATTGTAGAAGCTGACGATGAGATGCTTATTATTGAGGACCCTCTTGCTGCATGTCTGGAAAATTTAGATGAGGTCAGTGGGAAAAAGCTGGTGGAATGGGAATTGGCTTTACAGGGCAGAGGGTTTTGGGATAGAACTCTTGAATTTAAGCCCCATCACATAGAAAATAGAGAAAATTCTCCAGCCAAGCCATCCATTGAACAACCACCAAAGCTGGAGTTTAAGCCATTGCCCGCCCATCTTAAGTATGAGTCCTTGGACCTAACTCCACATTACCTGTTATTATCTTATCTTTTTGTTCGATGTGCAGGCACAATTCTTTTGCAGGTACTCAAGGAGAGTAAGCGTGCCATTTGGTGGACCATGGAAGACATTTAAAGGGATCAACCCAGTCGATTGTATGCATAAAATTCTGCTGGAAGAGGGACACAAACCTTCCAAGGAACACAAAAGAAGGCTGAACCCCAACATGAAGGAAGTGGTGAGGAAAGAATTGATAAAGTGGTTGGATATGGGATTCACTTTCCCAATCTTTGACAACAGGTGGGTTAGCCCAGTGCAATGTCTGCCTAAGAAAGGTTGCATGACAGTGGTAAAAAATGATAACAATGAACTGATCTCTACAAGAACCGATACGTGCTGGAGAATTTGTATGGACAATAGAAAGTTAAATTTGGCCACCCGGAAAGGCCACTTCACACTTCCCTTCATTGATCAGATGCTAGATAGATTGGTAGGGAGGTCTCACTTTCGATTTTTGGATGGGTACTCAGGATACAATCAAATCTCTATTGAACCAAAGGACAAGGAAAAGACCTCTTTCACTGCCCATATGGCATTTATGTTTTTCAGAGGATGCCGTTTGGCCTATACAATGCAACCGCCATATTCCATAGGTGCATGATGTCCATATTCACTTACATGTTACAGGACATAATGGAGGTATTCATGTATGATTTCTCTCTTATGGGGAGCTAATTCGATGAGTGCCTTATAAATCTGACTTGTGTGCTGAAACGATGTATTGAGACTAACCTGGTTCTTAATTAGGAGAAGTGCCATTTCATGGTACAAGAAGGCATAGTATTGGAACACCGGGTATCAAGTAAAGGAATCTAGGTGGATCATACTAAAGTTGACGTAACTGCAAAGCTGTCACCTCCAACTTCAGTCAAGGCAATCAGAAGCTTCCTAGGGCATGCCGTCTTCTATTGGAGATTCATAAGAGACTTTTCAAACATTGTCAACCCTCTCTGTAAGTTATTAGAAAAAGACCGGCCGTTCTTGTATTTTGATGATTGTTGGGTAGTATTCGAGCACTTCAAAAAATGGCTGGTTGCAACACCCATCATTGTTGCCACCGACTGGGAGCAACCATTCAAACTTATGTGTTTTGCAAGTGACTATGCAATTGGAGCAGTGCTGGGACAACGGAAAAACAAGCTAATGCATCGAATCTACTATGCCAGTAGAACACTAAGTGGACCCCAACTAATCTACACTATTAATCAGAAGGAGATATTGGCTGCGGTGTTCGCTTTAGACAAATTTACATCAGACCTGATTTGCTCTATGGTAGTTGTATACACTGATCATGCTTCTCTCAAGTACTTGATGAAGAAAAAGGAGCCTAAACCGCGCCTAATTCGTTAGGTGTTGTTGTTGCAAGAGTTCGACCTCAAATTTGTTACCGTAAGGGCATAGATAACCAAGTCGCTGACCATCTATCATGACTTAAGGGAGTTGAAAACGTAGTTGAGGTTGAGGATATTCTGGAATCTTTCCAGATGAGCAACTGCTGGCTGAAAGTCTCGTTGAAGTGCCATGGTATACAGACTTTGCAAATTACCTAGCCAGTGGTATAGTTCCCTATGACCTTTCCTCTATACCAAAGAAAAAGTTTTATCGTGACTATCGTTTGTATTATTGGGATGAACCTCATCTGCTTCGAATATGTGGTTACAATATGATCTAGAGGTGGCGTCCTGAGATAGAGCAATCTTCTATTTAGTAGGCATGTCATGGATTTGTCTATAGAGGGCATTTCGGAGAAGTCAAGACAGCTGCAAAAGTGCTAGATGCCGGTTTCTTTTGGCCAATAGTTTTTAAGGATGCAAATAAATGGGTTAAGGGCTGTAATGAATGTCAGCGAAGCATAAAATATTTCCCGTCGCCATATGCCCATGAATCCAATTCAAGAGGTTGAAACGTTCGATGTCTAGGGGATTGATTTCGTCAGCTCCTCTAGCAATAAGTACATAGTTTTTGCTGTAGATTACGTGTCCAAATGGGTAGGATCTGCAGCATTTTCCATTAATGATGAAAGAGTGGTGGTTGGATATTTGAAGAAGAACATATTTACTCATTTTGGGACCCCGAAAGCTATTATCAGTGATAGAGGCACCCATTTCTGTAATCGAGCATTCGAGAAGTTGCTAGCGAAGTATGATATACGCCAGAAAGTGGAGACACCATATCTTCCATAGACCAATAGACGGGTGGAAGTGTCAAATAGAGAGATAAAGAGTGTATTGAACAAGATGGTAAACTCCACAAGAACTTATTAAGCAAAAGCTAGATGATGCACTCTGGGCTTATAGAACTTCATTAAAAACATTGATTCGTATATCACCATATAAATTGGTGTTCGGGAAGGCCTGCCACTTGGTAGCGGAAATTGAACATAAATGTTGGTGGGCACTGAAACAGCTGAACCTAGACATTGAGGATGCGGGAAAAACGAGAATTACTTAAATGCATGAGCTTGATGAGTTAAGATATCTGGATTTTGAGAGCACGATGTTCTACAAGGAAAGAAGGAAGAGGTTTCATGACCGGAACATTATTGAGCAACATTTCAACCTTGGGGACAAGGTATTACTCTATATCTCAAGATTAGGGCTATTCGCGAGTAAGCTCAAGTCACGATGGTCTGGTCCATTTTCGAGTGGTTGAAGTATTTCCTTCAGGGGTAGTAGAGACTGCCTGAGAGAAAGGCTCTCCCACGTTTAGAGTCAATGGGCGTAGATTGAGCTATCTGTAGGCATGAATTAACCAAAATAATTGATAGGGATCCACTTAACAGAACCTCTGAGGTCGAGCGAATCGTAAATGTCCTTATCAGTCTCTACTCATTCCAGGTATGGCATGCTTCTCTTCTATTGTATTTTTGTTTTAGTTTTTAATGTTAGTCCATGTTTTAATTGTGTAGTATTTCTTGTAGATTGTCTTGTTTTTTCTTTTGATTTTCGTTTTTGTTGTTACTTACTAATGTGTTATGTGAAAAATGTTGCCAAGTGGTGTGTGCACAATGTTGTTGAGATGTATATGTTTGTGGGTGTTAGACAATTGTTGTGGGGTGAATTGGATAAGTACGAATTGTTGATTTTGGGGATGGATTGAAGTATCCATGATGTCTAATGTATTAGGATGGTGCCTTGCTCACAAGATGTTTGTGGAATTGTCCCAATGGAGTCCTAAGGGCTTATGTGACCATGGTAGCAATGATGTTTGAGTAACCACCCTTGGTTCACACAACTCACACCCTCACTAATAGGAGATTCTGTATTTGACAAGTACAATTCAACCATCTAGGAAGAAACGCACAATAGGGTCCTCCGCTAGTGGACTCGACAGTTCTTCACGAGATCAGGGTCAGCTTAGTGCGGAACAGTTTGACCACCCTAGGTTTGTTTCTAATCAAGTTGAGGACCGGTATAATGACAAGACGTTAATGAAATTTTTACCGGAGGTATATATTGATCGGGCAGTTTGTAAGTGGAATGCCTGAATAATTTTGCTGAGTTGAGGAGGTGTCAGTTGGACATCTTCTTTGAGGAACCGGAGCAAGCGAATGTACAGGTTGTGAAGGAATTTTATGCTAACTACCCGAAACATGAGAATGGGGTTGTCACAATGTGCAATAACCAGGTAAATACATCCCTCGAGGCCATCCGACGGGTGTACATGCTACCAGTTTTCACGGGGGAGATAGATACTTACATTGCTTATCATCACCCAATGGTCAATTGGGCAACAATTCTTGATGTCATATGTGTGCCTGACAGGGAGTTTATATGGATATATCGTCTGATAACATTGAACTCACAGTAGGCTAAGTGTTGGCTCACCATTGTCAACAACTGCTTGCTATCCTCCAGCAACATTATTGATGTTAATGGGCCACGGGCAGTGGCTATGTACAATCTTATGACCCACCGGAATAGTGATGTCTCCCAGCTCCTCTATGATGAGATATTTGTTTGGTCACCTGAGATACTCAAAGGTTTTTACATTCCTTCCCTGGTCACCAAGCTGTGCCGTGTTGTTAGAGTACCAGAAAACCTTAGAGTTGATGGGAAATTGCCATAAATAGCCCTGTTCTGGGCGAGCAAAATCACTATTGGAAGAGAGTCAGCTGATAGTTGAGAATGATGATGAAGCTAATGATGAGTCTGAGATTGTTGCGGTCCTACCACCTACGAGAACTGATGAGGTGGGCCCATCAAAGCCCTACCGAAGTTCCTACTTGACTGCCTTGGAGCAAGAAATGGCTAGTCTGCGCAATTCTTAAATTGACCTGGCAACAGAGTTGACACTCTAACCACTCAACAGGCTAAGTCGAAGAAAATGATTATGCGATAGCTTCGAGTGCTAGGACGAGCATGGCACCTTGATCCTGGCACCATCTCTGATCAAGATTGAGCTTCAGAGAAGTCCCTTTACCTTACTGTACTTGATAATTTTTGACATGGGGACATGCCAATATTTTAATTGTGGGGTGAGGGATGGTTGTTGTTTTAAAATGATTGTATAACTTTGTATTGTTGCTTTTATTTTTATTATTTGGTATTATAGTGTCATGTTAGTTAAATTTAACTTGGCCCGAAGACGGACGCCTTTTGACAGGTTTCTTGAGGGACATCGATTAAAAAAAGGGAATATAAGGACTATTTATGATGACAAATCCTTTAGACAATTTATTGAGGAAAGAAAGACAGATCCTTTAGACAATTTCTTGAGGAAAGCAAGTCTAGAGAAAAGATCAAAAAGATTTTTGTTAATTTTAGATAGTGTAATAACACCCCCTTGGTTTTTTGTTGGGCCACGGTTCTTTTCCTAGGGCTTAGCATGACTGGGTGCAGGTAGTTTTTATTTAGTTTTTTGTTAATATTGATGGGCTACGAGCTGAAATAGAAAGAGAAACCTTTGGCGTTAATACACCAAAACATAGTTGACACTAGAGTGTAACCCTTAGTCCCAGGGATTGGCTCTTGCTAAAGTGCCTTAAATTTATATGTTTGTAACTAACTTGAACACTCAAAATAGAGTGTCTTGATAAACCAATCTGGAGTAAGTCACGTGCCATGTGTGTGTGAGTTGTACTTTATTCTACGCTATACATTTGATGCCTACAACTTGCCCTGTGTGTCTACAAAGCAAAATAGTAGATTCATTGAGTCTTAGAAATGATATAGGCATTTCCTTGTTAAGCAAGATATATAAAGTAGACCCACCTAAATGTAATACATTGTAGTTAATCCCGTTGAGCCTATAAATGGCAACCACATTGCAAACCTTACCCAATTGCCTGAACATCCATCTATTTGAACCTTTTTTTTCCTCTAATGAGCACTTGAATGACCTTGAAATATGCAAAAGAAGTGTGGGGTGATGGTTTTGTTTTTAAGTGGAACCATTGAAACATAAGAAAAGTGCATTTTTTGAAAAAGTAATAGAAGAAGAACCACTTAAACGAAAAAAGAAGAATGAATAAATATAGTAGTTGATAAGTGGTGGCTTGATACAAATTCAACGAAAGGACTAGAATGTTATAAATAAAAATAGGGTGGAATGCCTGTTTGACATAAATATGATTTTTGAGGTTAATATGAGCGTATTAAAATTGCTTGGAGAGGTTAGTAACTATATCCAAATATATCCTACACATCCCTTAGATTACATTACAACTAAGTGAAGTCCTAATTGATCTTAGACTTAATTGGCTCTATTAGTAGAGTAGTATACTATGGGCAAGGTATGGTGGATCTTTGTGGCATGTGAATGTTCTTTTTGAGAGTGAGCGAATTTTATCTACCCGAGTTTCTAATTGTTCTTAATAATATTCTTTGTAGAACTGCACTTTTGAGTGACGTGATGGCATGTGATTCACGAAGGAAAGGTAATTCTTGACCTCTACATACAGTAGTTTGAGTAAGTATGAACATTTCAGAATTCGACTATTGAGGCAAAGGTTGTTCACTATTAGGCGAAACTTTGGTGAATTGTTCTTGGTATGATACATTAAGGAAAAAAGCATGGGAAGGAACTTTGATAGACTCTGGTGGATTGCTCGAGGATTAGCAACGATTTAAGTGTGGGGTGTTGATAATAGCATATATAGCTAATATGTACACCCTAAATGTACCTTGCTTTATTGTTTTTTGAAAGGCTAAATGATAACAAACTTCTCTAATTGGTGTTATTTTGATTCGTAAGGATTAATCCAAGTTAGGAAGAACTATGTAGTGTTTTGGAGTCAATAATGTGGAAAAAAGGCCAATCAGTAAGGACCCGAGCGGAAAGAAGTAATATAAAGGACTGGGCTTGAGCCATCACGATTGCAGTCAACCGCTGCCGTACCGCAACAAGTTAATTAAGCGAGGAAGAATGCTAGACTCTCAACGTGGTGGCACCACGTTTTGCCACGGCTGCAGTGAATTGTGCAGATGACAAGAACTTTTTGGACCAAAGTGGAAATCGGGGAAAACTTATCCTAAACCCTAATAAACTCAAGAACCTCTCCCAAGATAGTATCAAGCTTGTATTTAAACTTCTTCAGAGGCAAGAACAAGTGTGAGAAGAGTAACAAAATATTATAAATTTTCTATCTTCTCTTTATTATTGCAATTACACAATATGAACAATTTAGTAGTTTGTATTATTTTTTTATGAGTAGCTAATTCCTTAGTCTTGCGTTTTGATGGAACCTATTGAAGGATGAACTTCTTGTTATGTTAATATACTTTTCCCAGTGTAATCTCTATTAGTTTAACTATGTTCTTGTTATAGCTAATTGATAGGATCCTCAATTAGCCATGCCTATTTGGTGTGCATAACTCGGGAGAGAATGCATATTTAGGTAATTGTTGAACAAAGCCACTCCCAAAGTATTTAGGATTTTTCCTTTAAATTATTTGATTTTAGGACTAATTGCATAATTTTCGTGTTTCTTTGCATTTTTGTGTGCATTTGTAATTTGGATAAATCATAAAAGTACAAAAATATTGCGTTTGCATTTATGATTTGGTTTTGCATATTTTTAAATTAAGTGGTAATTAGGATTTTACAAAAACCAATCAATCAAAATTTTGATTTACTTTTGCTTTGTTAGTTTCTTTTAAATTGATGTTTGATTATATGTGTTAATTATCAATTAGGGCTTAATATAATTAGGGAAATTAATTTAAGTTTAGGATTTTGATTCAATTTTAATTTTAATTTTGGAAAAAAGAAAAGAAAAGAAATAAAATTGGGTTCAATAACTAATGCCCAAATTTGGGCCAAAATACGTAGCCCAACCAAATCAAACACCAAACCTGGTCAAAATTTACGTACAACTAGCCTAAAACCCATGCCCCGACCCTGTCTCTCAGTAACGCAGCCAAACGACGTCGTTCCTAGACAAAAGATCTAAGCCATCGAGGTCTCATGATCTAACAGCCAAGAAGCCTAGGTCCACTAATATATTAGTATCCAAATGGACCCTACCCCCTCGGAACCCCTTACCCCGTCAAAACCCCCTACCCCCTCATCTCCTATCTCAAAACAATAAAACCCTAGAGACCACCCCATCTCCGCCGCCTGCCGCCGTGTACCGTCGACTAAAAATCGCCCAAGGCGGCGGCGAGGCTCCGATGGCCACAAAATTAACACCTTATATTCCTCTCCTTCCCCTCTTTCAAAATCCCCAAACCCCATTCCTTGAATCTCGCCCAACTCCTCGAATATCACTCAGAAACTCCGACTCTCCGCCGTGACCAGCGGCGCCATCCAACTACCCCCAAATTCACACAAAACAATCATCACATCTTCCCCTTCTCAAATCTCCATTCCACTTGTTTAAAAGCCCTATGAATCTTCTCGAATATGGATTCGAAAGAGACTGTCAAAATCTCACCACCACCAAATCATCCAAAAATCATGCCATATAACCCTCACCACTCCATCTCCACTAATCTGTGTTCCATTGCTCTCAAAAGCCCCAAAAATTAGTCGAATTTTAGATCTAAGGTTCAAGACCCATACCCTGTTGCATGAAGTTGGTTCGAGGTTTTCATTGATACGTCCATCGACAATGCTATCTACTTGTTTTCATTGAGAGAAATTGGATGACATTATTGATGACGAAATTAAATGATTCAAGGTTCATTTCAATTCTATCCAAATAGGTAAACATTTCTGCACTTCTTCAGTGTTCTTTTTATTTTTTCTTCCTCATCCCTTTTCTTGATCTGAAATTCATGGATTCGAAATGTTTGAATCAAATTTATGACAATCGAATTGATTTTATTTTAATGGTTAATAAGTCTGAATGCCTTTTTTTCTTTAGTTTAAAGTTTAGGATTGTTAATTATCCATTAAATAAACCCATGAGTGTTGTGTGCCATGAGTTAGTTTGACCTTCTGCGTTGTTTCTTTTTTTGTTTTTGTTTTTTTTGAACTGGTCACAATTTGATATGTTTGAATCCCTAGCTGTTTAATTAGTCTTACTTGTTGTATTTCGAAGGTTTAGGGTCTAATTATCCATCTAAAACTAAATGGGTAGAAGGTAAGTAGCAGGTTGTCTCAAGGGTAAATCAGGAAATGGCCTTAGGGAATATTTAGTGACAGCCTTCGAAATTTATAGGTTGGGGTTTAAATTTTAATTAGTGATTTTTGCTGAGTCAACAAGTGAAGGGTCTCGAAGCTAAAAAAAAAATTCAAAAGTCTCAAAATGCAAAAAGAACCTGAAAGGTACCCTAATTCATTGACTATAAAGGCATGCTATTCTTACCTTGCAAGACAAGTTTGGACAACCTTAAAAAGAGTTTGGAGAGCCAAAATTAAAAAAATTTAGAAAGTCTGCAGATTTCTTTTAAGTTTAGAGGGGAGCCTAAAGGCTTAAGAGGGATCATTTCTTTTTGGGCATGGGACAGAATTTCTAAGAACTAAAAAAAAGAGAGGTCCGAAAATATAGGCAGCTAAAAGAACTATAAGGATTTTTACTCTAATTGGAATATCCTTGAAACTCCTGAAATCCCATTCCAAAATAATCCCTGAATAAGCTTAAATACAAAAATGAGTTGAATCTATTCGTGTTTTTGAGTTTTTTGGTTCATTCATGGCTTGATTCGATTGCGGAGTGTTAGTAACACTATTACTGGTTCAAAGTAGCTTAAAGGCTGGTTTCCATTGGTCATTTTGGGTTTGGTATATTACTGCTGAAATACTGTCCCTGTTATTGTTATTGCTGAACTTGTTGCCTCTTACTCCTTCCCTCTTTCCTTCTTCTTCCAGGTATATCCTCAAAATGTAGTGGAATGAAGTCTTTTGAACAAGATTGTATGAAGACCTAGATTCAGATTGAAGATTAAATTGAACTAATGGCTTCTATTCCATTTGTAATCATTTTGATCATTATGTGTGCTTGAATGATTTATTTCTTGCGTAAATCGAGTTTGGATTGTACTGGAATATTAGACTGTGAATCGTTATTTATCATTGTAAATTCATTACTTAATGGTTAATGATATAGCAACGCTTGGTTTCTGTTTGTATAAATTAACTATAGTTTGGTCGAATAATTTGGGAGATGAGAAATCACAATGTAGATGAACATAAGTCCATGAACATATCATTTTCTTGTGCATGAAATCGAAATAGCATGTCCAGTAAGTCAGTAATAGAGTTTTAATATTCCAAGTAGCAATTTATCGAGATAAATCATTAAAGATCAATATCAGTGTATAGGGTAACCTCAGGGCAAAATGTTATGACCAGTTATGTTGATGTAGGTTTAATACTGTTGAATTCCATTGTCATTGTTAGTCTTCAAAAAATGAAGTCACGATTGCTTTAATTATTTGATCAAATAATGTTAAGATAAAAATAATTTCCTAGTTCATGTGGAGGGACTTGATGGCGGGTCCTTGATATCGAGACTCAGCATTTGGGCCTATTTCGAAGCCTAGCCCTGAAGGTTCATTTGGGTAAAAATGGACCATCTCCTTAATTGGACCACCAATCCTTTATAGTGGTTCAAGTTTTTATACAATGTATTGATCTCCTTTTAATTGTGTTCAACCATTAGCTAATCAGGTCTTTATCAAATTGAGGTGGGCCATAATAGATAATTACAGCCCATTAGTCCTCCGAATCTTTAGTCCAAATGCCCTTTAAATAAAATTGAGGTGCGCCATGCCAAATAAAATCACAAATTGCGTGGCCATCTTTATTATATCTTTATAATCATTTGAACTACGGACGGGCCACTAAGCAAATTTTCATGGCCTCCTGTAAAGTTAACAACGCGTTAGTCGCTTTAGGTGCGTCATTTAATAATTTTACATTCTTAAACTCACGTGTGCATTTCATGTGTGCCAAAGTCAAAATCCTAAATCTTTGAATAAAATATGTTCCGGATGGCGGGTGCATTTCATGTGACGCGATCCAAATACATGTTTTAAATGACGTTCAATTTCCATAAAAATTAATTAAAAATGATAAATATTAAAATTACACCATATGTTTAAAGCATGTATTAAAATCAGATAACAAGACAATTATGATAGTTTAAGCGACCGTGCTAGAACCACGGAATCCGAGGGTGCCTAACACCTTCCCTCGGGTTAAGAGAATTTCTTATTCTAAATTTCTGGTGCCCAGACTTCACAAGGAAAGTCAAATTTCCTCGATTTTGGATTAAAAATAAACGGGTGACTTGGGACACCAGAAAAAAACCTATCCCAAGTGGTGAATCTTAATAAAAATGAAATAATCTCATTTCGAATAATGACACTTAAATTGGAAAAAACTCCATTATATACTATCCTTTGGGGTAGTGTATAAAAGAGGAGTTGTGATAGCACTGGTTACTCTACTGAAAATAAAAGGGCCCAGAACTTTGGTTCAGAGTTTAAGAATTTGAGCTTAGAATAATTGTTATATTTGGCTTTATCAGTGTTTGCTACATGTTGCATGTCTAATGTGCTAAATGTTTTACCACTTTAATATTCGTTGAATTGTAGGTATAAACTGCTACGAAACCCTTCTTCTCTCTGAGTGTTCTACATCATGGAGAAGGGTGCACTTCATGTGACTTCTCTTCTGTTTAGAGTCTTATCTAATATTAGAACGAGGTTCGTACAAGTATCTAAGCCGACAGAGCTTCTGTATCCCTGGTATGCTGCCCTCCTCGGCTCGAGTTGTCCGCTCGGGTAAGTTAGGTCTAGAACAATAAACGCAGGTATTAAACCTAGTATTGCAAAGCCTCATGACAGATCCCTATGAGGAACGTTTGTTTGCATCACATACATTTGACTTAGGGGACTCAACACAATGGTTGGGTCCATCTAGGACAGGTGACCTGAAATGAAAAGACCATCCTGATGCAACTTACATGCTACTTGTGCATATATTTTCTTCAGATCTGCAATTTGACTGACTTATTAATAATGGGAGAGACTTCAAAAGAGAATAGCAAAGGGTGATCAACTTTTTCGAGAAAAACCAATACCCATATCATACCAATACTCTGCCGATATTTCAAAAATAGAAAAAAAGAGAAAAAAGGGAAAAATGAAAAAAAGAGAAAAAAGGGAAAATGAAATCATAGTAAGCAAGCGCTATCCCCAGTAAGAGCAACATCATTCCAGTTCCTTCAACTATCTCAAACTTAATCATATCCACTCTTTCATCTATCCCGAAATTTCGTGTCCGTTTTCGTAATGACTTTGTCGGTATATCCCGCTGATGGATCTGGAACTACACAAGCCTGATCCCTGTGAAACCAAGGATATGTAGGCAGCTCCAAGACCATGGTTTGACCTTTATTTTTTTAAAACATCTCATTCGGTCAGAATTGGCCATCATTTCTTTACCCGAAAACACTTTCACCCTTTCTCGATAAGTAGGGGTAGTTGTTGATACCTATTTTTTCCATATAATAGTTTGAAAATGCATATATACTATTAAAACTATGCATTAACAAAAATTGGTATTTTTAAATAATTTTTACATTTTTAAATCGATTTATCTCAATATTTTATTCATATAAATAAATATAAAATTTCATTGTAGATAATATTTTTAAAATATTGTTGATTTAATATAACCATTTATGATCCTATTAAGTCCTAATTATCTCACGAATGGCCATATTTACATATTTTAGTTACAATTGCAATATTTTTGCAATTATAGCCCATGCATACATCAGTGCATCATATTTAATAGAAATTAGCCTGATATATTTTCAAAATATTTTAATGTATCCCCTGCATGAAAATTATTTTTTCCCATAATATTTTTTAAAATATGTTTTATTTAAATATCTGCATATTCAACAAATAGCCCTGTTATTTCGGATTTAGCCTAATTGTACTTCCCAATTTCAACCCCTAACCCACTAAGACCAAGTCTAAATCGGTCAAACCCAACCCCAATTAATCTACACCTAATCCAAGCCTCCACCAATACTGGCCGTTGATCTCTGAGATCAACAACCCATGTGTGTCGTTACTATAATTAATCCAACAACTCCCGCCCTAACCAAATACATTTCCACCATACCCCACCGTCACCCTTTCCCCTCTCTTTGAAACATCTCTATCAGAACCTTAATAAAGGTGCCGTCACCGGCTTAGCCCTCCTTTTTACGATGATTCTCTGTCATCTCGGGCCTATATTGGCCTTTTACTTGCCATGGTATCTCCATTTCTTGGATCCTTGAGAAAATTCTCAAGGGAACTAGGTAGTTTGTTTACACCTTGGAGTTTTCTTGCCTATTTTAGGCTATTCTGCTCGACCTTGAGTAAGATATTTCTCATTTTATTTTCATGGATTCCTAAGTCTATGCTCGTCTTTGTTGCCTTTATGGATACCCTTATTTTTATCCTTTGACCTTCTCAGATATGTCCATATCGTATATAAGTTTAATCTATTTTACATGTCTTAGAACATGTCTTATAGTTTTTTTTTTCAATAGATTCTCCGTTTTTCCTAAAACTAGGGTTCACTTAAGTCACCTTCTTACAGATTTTTTTTATTTTCGAGTGTTTAATCGTTGTTCCTAAGTGTTACTGTTTGATTCATGTTGAGATTGTGTATATCGTAGTTGATTTATGCTAAAGCCCTAAGTTTCTTATAGTTGCTTTGACTCTGAGTTTGCCTGTGTTACTTGCTACATTGTTTAGTTTAATGTCTTGTAATTTTTCACCTTAGTTAATCTCAATTGGGTTTCTAGTTCAGGTTTTCAACTGATTTCTTTGTGTGTTTATAAAATTGTGTTTTAGCCTATTTGTCTATTTGTGGAAAACATATATTTTCTCCCTTAAATCAGTACTGTTTTGAATTCTCTGATTGCATCTAGTAAAAATTATGTGCTGATTCTTGATTATTTCCCTTATCTGCAACCTTATTTAGTTTTCTTACCTTATTCGATTAACGGTGGTATTTAGTAATTCTTCACTAATTATTTCCTTAATTGAACTTCTCTCTATTTATATCGCTAATTGCTCAATTGATTTTCTTCCCTTCAATTTTATTCTGCCTTTTCCTGTTGGGTGATTACTGTAAATTAAGGGAAAACTACACTAATTTGTGTAATTGATTCTGTAGCTTCCTTTATTGCTGAATAATTGATCTTATTTACCTTATTCTCTTTGCTCTAAACTACAACAGACGCACTCCAATATTCCCATTTCTGACACACGATCATTTGGTTCAAAAACTCACTTCCCCCTAAAAGCTCTATGTTCTTCTCTGTTACTTTCAATATTCAGTGATCTAGCCGGTTATAAGCCAAAGCTAGCTATTGCATCACAGATTCTCTAACTGGTATGTCCTAATTCAATTGTGAAGTCTAAACTCTATGTGTTTCACTATTGTTTTAGTTTATTGATTATGAGTTCCAATCCCGATTTCTTGTTTACTATCATGTTGCTCAACAGGTGACGAACACGTCTAAATCACATTTCCTAATTATTGTTTCAACTAGCATGTCTGAATTTGATTGTGTTAAACTTGTGATTAGTATGTCAAATTTAGCCTACTGTTTTACCCACAATGGCTCAATCTGCTTATTAGGTATGCCAACATGTTTAAACATGAGTACTTATTATGCTTGCCTAATTTGTTCACTTAGGTTCTTAATTATCTGCTTTGGTAAGTTGTCTAGTATCCCAAAGTAACTCTGGTTGTGTGCTTAGCTTGTCTAGTGATTTCAGCATGGTTGTTCTATGATCCTTGCTCTATGTCTCTACAACCTACTTGATAACTAAGTTATTAATCCTACAAGACCCTTGAAAATATTTGTGCATCTTGTTGTTATATGCTCTATATGTCCCCAATTCTCACAACCCCTTGGCGAAATTTGTTGTTGAATGATGCTAAACCCGTTTGTTCTATAACCAATAGTAATGTTTGCTGATCTTTTTAAAAAGTGTTCACATTGTTTTCAAACTACTTTATAATTAAATTAGTTCTTATTCTTTAAAAAAACCCCTTTACTTATGGAATTATTTCAGTATTGTTTTCTTATCAAAAACTTTTCAAAACTATGTCAAGTACTCTAACTCTAATGTTAAGTCCCTAGGTCCTGGCCCTTTGGTATGTGTACTGCTTCGAGATCCTTGAGGTCTCTCCGAAGTCTGGCATATCAAGACGGGCTCTCGGGCATTTGAGACAACTAAAGGCCGGGCACTCCAAGTTTGCTTTGGGCCTGCATCAGGCTCCCTATAGCTTAATTTCTATTGCATTTATGTAATTTATTCAATTCTTGTTTGTAATAATTGTTTGTATAAAGATATTGGGGATATGGAATCTATTCAATTCTTGTGTGTTCTAATTCAGAGGTAAACCTGAGCCTTTTAACTGCTTTTCCCTATTTCCTTGTCATACATATTATTTGCTTGTTGCCTAGAATTTACCTTTTAAATACATTAGGTTTTTCTATAACAGACAAGATTTATTCTTCCTAAGTTCCTCAGTGGCCAAAATGAAGGGACGGGTAGCAGCCTCTTAGACGTTGTTAATCAAACTCGCTTATATAACCATTAAGGGGAGGGTAATGGGTAGTAAAAGAATATGATGATCTGCGCACTAATGCAACATGTAACCTGTGTAAACTTCCTTTTATATATATATATATATATATATATATATATATATATAAATTTCCTTGATCATATACGTATTTAGACTGCGAAATCTACCTTTATTTGCAAATATGTGCTAAGACTCCTTAATTGTTAATTGACTAATTCACATAGTTCAAATTTAGCTGAGACCCACCATTTTGAACCGCAAGGGGTGTCTAACACCTTTCTCTCAAGGTTATTTTGAGCCTTTACCCTAATCTCTGGTAATACAAGCCGGTTTATGTGTACTTGCTTAAGGTTCCCTAACGCACCTAAATCTGTTATGTGGCGACTCTTCAAGTACCCAATTCTCATAAGGAAATGAGTTATTCAACCGTGAGTATCGAAACCCGGACTCCGCGAAGGAAAAAAGGGGGCGCTATACCGATAAATAAATAATTACCCATATAATTATGAATTATCTCAAATTATTTAAAATTCTATTAACTTTTATCACACCCTATACACCTTACTAGCATGGCCATGTGGTACCTTGGATGGTACGAGCCCACAAATAATGGGTATTTTAGCTCAGCTCGTATTTTATCCCGAGCCGTATTTTATCCCAAGATGTCAAACTTTGATGATATTATTTTTCTTCAATTTTCTTACCTTCTTGCCTTCACGAATTTACTTATTACTTGTCTAGAATAGCATAAAATGCTTATAATCGTAATATACTCTCTTTTTCGAGCTTTCATCAATTTACTTATGACGTACTTTAATGTATGAAAATACAGGGTGTAACATCATCCCCCCCCCCTAGAACATTCATCCTCAAATGTTTACGGGTGAACATAGGCCAAGGCTTTCCCCACTTTAGGCCACTTACTCATACCACGACTTATGGTCGAAATCCTTTTGGCCTCGTAACTATTGCTACCTTCTATGATGCATTATGTACGACTAAAAGCAATTATGTGACTCATTGTTCCTTTTTCCACCGAATTTTAGCCATTACTGAATTTCTTCGCTCGGTATTTTGTTGAACTTATGAATATTACTATATCTTATTTAATAGGCCCGGTTGTCCATCCATATGAATTGCAACTAAGTAGGATATACTACACCATAAATGTTACTTTGATTTCTCATTACTGACGTCTGCTAGAAAATTCCAAGTTACTTTTATTGCTTATCCAATATGTATATATCTACATCTTTAATACTTCCACATTATTGTTCATCTTAAGACTGATGACCTAATCTCTTATCGTACTTTATAACTTTTATCCATCTATTGAATTCACCTTAATATTGATCCATAATCTACTCCAGATAACTTAAGCTTTTATGTAACACTGCTGCTAGGGTTCACGTTTCATCGGGAAGATTTGAAATGATTAGACCAATCGACCTGGGGAGATACCATGCTTTCATAACCCTATCTCACATCATCCCAATGTGATTCACCTAGCATGGGTATTTTAATCTTGTCTAATTCATAAGATGCCATTCATTTCTTCGTCAGTTCATTACTCAATTGAAAGCCCATCATTTATCTATTACAATTACGCCCTCATTTTATTACCAGGGTAGCATTCCATCTCTTCTAAGTGCTATTAGTCTTAGAATCCTTTGAGTTCATTGAAGCAATAGTGAGATTTGTATAACTTAGAGAGATCATACTCTTCTTTTTTTCATGGGCTTAATCCCGAGGACTTATCCATTTTCGTTTACTCTCACTCGCGCGTTCTTATCCATACTCATGTCTGCTAGAACCTTGCCGCTTTATCATACAATAGCTTACGATCTACACATATCTATTTATATTACTTGCAACCTTTCAACTTGCATGCATTATAGCTTTCCTTATGTCATTTTGGAATATCAAGAGAGATATCACATCATCTCTAACTCTTCTTTACTCTCTTAGTCAGGCTTTTTGACACCTACACCATAGGCTGGAAGATATGCTACAGAGGATGTTGCTATTATTCCTAGATATCGAATCCATGCGCTTCTAGACTTTTTTCCGAAATGTGGACCATTCATTATCTTTTGCCTTTGAGTATCTCGTACGTTGTTTACCTTTACCTTAGTTACCTTAAGCTCTCGCATCATATCTTCTATCTTTTTTATGACCTCCCTTTAACCTAGGTGCGATTCACGTCCATAACTTAAAGCTCTTTTATAATACTGGCACCTTGGTGCATACACAATTCGGTGGGAGCTTCATACTGACTTCTTATGAGGCTGGTACTCTTCTCGCATGCATAGTCATATAGCCCTTATAAAATATGGCTAAAGTACTATCTCTCTTCTACCTCTGATACTAAGAGTAATTTTTCAGTGTTCTCAATCATGGTGTCTATAATTTTATAGGTCCAATAATAAGACTCCAAATTTTTTTAGTTCATGTAACTCTTTGGTTTCCTCTTTCTTCTGATCAACCATTATGTAGGCTTAGCTATATCCTGATCTACGGTTCATGGTATTAGTTACTATGTTAAGCTTTCATGGGTGTTATAGAATATCCATGATATAATCCATTAAGAATTCGATCTATGAGCTGGGCTCAATTCTTTCTTTAACTCATAACGGAGTCTTCTATGGCTATGTGATTTCAAAATATATGCTGCATGGACAATACTACCGCAAGGCCCCATAAAAGGTTTTGCTCAACACCCGAGGTCTCATAGTGCCAAGTTAGGAATGTGTGTTAAAAATTGATAAACTTTTTCGTGGCGAGCAAGCTCACCACGGTTTAGACTCTTTAGGACTAAGCTGTGCATTAAAAAGTCAAGAAATTATGTTTTCCAGAAAGTGCTATTATGCGATCCAGAATACTGTCGCAAATCAAGTATGCGGACCGCATTTCTATCACAAAGCGAGTCAGTGGGTTTGTTAAAATTGAGGTCAAAACAGTCCATTATGCGACCACAAAACGGAAATGCAAACCGCTTAGTCATCGGATAATTTCCTTGGGATTTTATGAAAGTAGTTCTGCGGTGTATTATGCGATTGCAGAACATGAATGCGGACCACATTCTTGTTGCAAACTCAGACAGTGTGTCCAGTTGATTGGGACCATTTTTGCAGTCCATTATACAGACCGCATGTCCATTATGCGATCGCAGATTTGTTTCGGGGCTCCAAATTTCAAATTTTTTACCCAACCCCATTTCAATATATTACACACCACCCTTTGTTTTAGTGGTATTTTTTTATGCATTTAGAGAGAGAGAGGGTCCTAAAGGGAGATGCAATCCAATTTGTGGTTCAAACACCTCTCTAATTTGTGGTTCAATTTGTCATGTTCCCCAAAAATTTACGTTGCTAAGAGTCTCGGAAAATAGTAGGACTTAAGGGAAGCTCAATCGAGGTATTTAGGTTAAATTATCTCTCTCTCGAAAGTGAATTCTAGATTGTTTTGTTATGTTTATGTGTGGTAAAGCCTTGAGTCACTTCAAATGAAGGTTGGTATTTTAATTGGCTGAGGGGTTTCAATTTGCTTATGCCCGTAAATGCTCTTATGTGCACTAAATGCCTTGATTGAGTGTGTCTGTTTGTTGATAAATTGTAATGATGGTTGGAAGTGAATCGAATGGGACAATGTGAATCAAATTACGAAATAAGCCTCGACCCAACTGCTATGAACTAGCTTCAAAATAGAATGACCGGAAGACATAGTACCCGAACTAAGCCCATAAGTGGTTGTCCAAGATATTTCCTTTCCTTTTAAATACATAAATTACAATGTGATTCCTTATACATTCTGATGTTGAAATTGTAAAATTGTTAAAACAGGAAAGGAATAATTTAAGGATAACCGTGGTGATTACTTGCTTATAATTTCAATGTGTATTTTAATTGTTGGTTGATATGTCCCTCCTTGGGAAGGATCTTTTGTGATTGATGATTCTATTACTATTAAGTTCGAATATATGCAAAATTTATGGAATACTTGGTACATTGTTATTGGGTTGCAATCCTTGGAAATAAAGGAGATGAAAATGGGGGAAATCATATGCGCCTTCGTGCCATAAGAAAGATAAACCTTGTAAAAGGCCCAAAGTGCCAAAAAGATATTGTTATCGAGATAGATTGAGTATTTAAAGCTATTAATTATGAAAGCAATAGAAATAAGCATGGTTGCATTTATATTATATTTGAATACTTGTATTCATACTACAAATGTGTGAAATATTAAATCGAGTCAAAATGTTTTTGCGAGCATCATGAGCAATACCGAGGAAGGGTGGGTCATAAGGCACACACCTGAAATTACACATGCCGGTGTAGTGGTGGAGAGTGACTATTTCCCCCAAAGTTGGATTAAGCTAATACTTGTGAATTGAAAAAGAAAAGCCAACCCACACGACATATGTGGGAAGGCGGCCTAGCTGATGGGGTGGAGATTAGACTCCATGTTGCACACATGGTTGTTCTATTCTTGTGACAACTTTCTTTCGCACCATATCATCAAACCACATTGTTCAGTGGGGAGATGGCCTAGCCGATTAGGCATGAGCGAACTCTGTCCTAACGAAGACTGTGTTAGATTGGTGCTAGTGATATATAATGTGGTTTATATATTCTCTGTGTTAGCCTTCTCAATTTTCATTAAACTTAAGCTATTACCTTTCATGGTCTTCCTTCCCCTTCGTTGCTTGCATACTTAGCTTATTTTAGCCCTCACGTATGCCGGAATTTTTGTACAACTCAAATGATCTTCGAATATTACTTTCGAGTTTACTTCCCATTCACTAGCGATAGTAGGTTCCTCTTTCTTAAGGTGGACGTACTATGTTGTTGTGAAACTGTTGTTACAAGACCATTTCCTCTGCAGGACATCGTGCTTATGTTGAAGCCTCCTTCCTTATTTCCTCAGCTAGTCTTTCAACTATAGTACTTAGCGAGGACACTCTAACTCCTTTAAACATGCAAGCATATTACATCGTATACCTAATTAAAACCAACTGTGTACTACAATTGAGTAGCAAGAGTGGTCGAAGCATCTTTTACCCGATGAGGATAGGATCAATTTTCATAGTGAGCTAGATATTGGAGTTGCGTTTCTATCTAAAGTGGAGTTGTTTATTTGTTCCTAATTTCACTTTTCCACATTTTTGGATTTGATTTTACTTATACTTTTATAGTACTACGATGCAAATAAGGCTAAATAAATCCATGATTAAACTATTGCAAGTCGTTCGAATGAATAAACGGCACTAGGGCAATGACTTTCTTGTAAGTGGTCAATTAACGGATTATTGAGTCGAAAACTAGATTTTCAGAATTGGGGAGTGCAATATAACCATTGCACGATTCTTCTCACTCTATACCTCTCGGTAGTTTGAGTGATTTTAACCGAATTGACTTTCTCAAGGCCAATTGGGTATGCAGATTAGTGCTAGCAATCATGGTTCAAGTCAGGTATTACTATCTCTAGGTTTAACCCTTTAAGTGGGGCTATCAATCTCTTGAGTACGCCCAAATTCCTTGTTTGACTAATTTCATGGGCTTATGCTCCCTTTCTCCATAACAACCAAAGTCTACTAGGCATAAACTAGTGTTTTCAACCACCAATTCACAATTAAAATCCTAAATTAGCCCAAATATCAAACAATCATAGACAATCAAGAATCAAAACACAAGACCCATCAATTACCCACACTAGGGCTGAGCCACAACCCTAGCTAATAGGTCTAGCTACTCATAATTTGAGAATAAAACAAAGAAATAGATGAAGAAAAACTCATAATAATTAATTGCTAAATAAAACTTGAAGATTCAATGGATAATTTAAGGTAAAATTACTCAAACTGGTAAAAGAAACAAGTTTACGAGTGCATCTCTACGTCCAAAACTATATAATGACCTAAAAATGTGAAAAGAATCTATTTATACCAGGCTGAAAATTCTGGACAAAAATACCCATGCAGGGCTAGTGTGGACCGCAAAAAATCGAGTGCGGCCATAATAAGGCTCTTGGCTTTACTATTCTGCTCTCTGAAGTTGGGCTTTGCAGACCGCACAATGTCGAGTGCGGCTGTGGTGGTTTCTATTACGGTCTTTACAAAAAGGGCTGCTGACCGCATTGGGCTTCATCCTCCAATCTAGCATCTCTTTGAACTTGAGAACTGTGGACCGCATTAAATCGAGTGCATCTGCAATGAACCCAATGCGAACCGCACAAAACCCTTTGAGGATGCATTGCCTTGTGGCCGGAATAGAAACTTCTCTAAACCTTGGCTTTGCGGATAGCACATAATGGTGTGCTACTGCATTGCCACTGCTTGACCGAGCTTGATCTTGCCTTGGTACTTGTGCAAGTTTCAGTCCCTTTTTTGAGTTGGTTTTTAACACCCTTTCTACTTTGTTGATCAAATGTACAATTAAGCACAACTTGCGAGTATTTGGGACTATTTGTGCATATTTCTAATCAAAACTTAAGCAAGGAATGTAAAATGCATCCTAATCCTTAGTTATCAAATCCCCAAAACCTAAGATTTTGCTTGTCCTCAAGCAAACAAAATAAGACCGACTCCTTAAGAGAAAATCTAATAAAACTCAGTTGTCCTAAAGTAGCCTCATCTAGCATCAATTAGGACTAACAATTGCCCTCAATACAAATGAATAATTAACAATATTCACTCTTTTAAACACCATCGATTTATTGCGATGCAGGAGCATCAAGTGTTGACTCATCACATCAAAGAAACTCTTTCTATTACGTTAGTCGTTGTGGAACCCAAACTCACACATCCTCAACTCTCCCTAAGAAAACCTCACCTTTAGGATCGTGGCAATAGGAACGAGGTTAATTAAAATACGCTCATCTTTCTCAAAGAAAAGTTACAAGTCCGATGTTAAGCACCTTATGCTTACCCCTTGTGTAAGTTACCACTAATGTAAGTTTAATTCAACAAAGATCATATAGGGCTTCTATGGAGACATAGTAAAGGGTTGTGGTTCAGGGTAGGAAATGTTTGGTCTTAGTATGTTCCATCTTCCCTTTAGCACTTCTTTTATTTCATTTTGGCATGCATTCACTTGATTATTTAAGTCATTTCACTTCTTTCTAAGGGGTTAGACAGGCACAAAGTCGGTCTTTCTTGGTCCTTTCAAATCTTTTCTCCTTTCTCAGCTTTCTACACCATTCATTCTTTACTTTTCTTGAATCCTTTCATTGATTTCTACATTGAACATTCTCTTTCTCTTTTTTGCTTTTCTTTGTTTTTCATTGTCTTTCCTTTCCTTCATTTTGTGCCTTTTTACCACTTTGTTGAAATCCTCGTCTCTCACCCCAAGCTTATACTTTTTTTATGTGCTAAGGAAAGATTGGGTGGCAAGAGAGAGTATCATTTAGAATGGGTAAAGGCTTGTATCATGGTTCTGGAAGGAAAAAGGTCTAAGGCTCAAAAGATTTGGCTAGGGATGTTATTAATTGTAGGCCATAAAAGTTTTCAATCTATCATTTGTATCAAGGAGACCCTATAGTCATATCTCAAGTCAAAATTCACTTAGTATTTCACTTTGACAAACAATCAGGGCAAGTTCTAGACCAATAGCTGATGACTTGTACTTGCAATGCAATTTCTCACCACACAATATATAGGATCGCAAAAGACACATATTCGGGGGCCCACAACAACCTTAGATAAGATTTGAGCAAACAAGTGTCCTGAAAAACCACTTGATAATTATAGGCCAACACAAGAGCCTCAAGATCACAACTTTTACCATCCTATACACAACGATTTGTTTCTGACCATATGATCAAAGGAAAATGTGCAAGGCCCAAGTGATGCTTTGCTTGAGGCACCGTTAATCACTAACCGCTAAAAAACAATAAAAGAAAAGAAAATAATAGACTCAAACCCTTAAGATGGTTGTCGTGCCATCCATCATCGGGAAGAGCTGCCCAATTCAAACAAAAAATCCACCTTTGGAATGAACTGTGACATTAACAAAACCAAAGGCTTATTGCAAAAATCCAAATGAAGAAGCAATGAACATAAATAAGAAGCTAAAATAGAAAAATTGCGGAAAGTAAAATGAATATTTACAAGAGGGGGTTTAATCGAATATACTATTTTAAGGGATATGAATATGTACAATGTAACATAACTTTTACATACACACCTAAGGTAAAAAAGAATTAAAAATGTAATGAAATGCGGAAATTATATGCATACCAATGATGAAAAAGAAGAAAGAAATAATAAAATCTTTCATATACATATAGTCATCCAAATCACTAGGTCCTACCTCCTCAAATGAAAACTAGCATTGTCCTCAATGCCTACTAAACAAAATAAGCGCCAAATATAGAGGAAAGAGAATACAGAAACTCAATTTGGGCCGTCTGTCTACATGGGGTTCTCTATTTGGGTCTTTTGGTCCTCTCTATACAGAAACCTGAGACTGGCTCCTTGTGACCTGTGGCTCTACTGCTGGGACCTAGGCATGTACATGCTCCTTGGCTGTATCCTGTTGCTAATTGGAGGAAGTCTCGGGTGGGTATGCCAACTGGATAATTGCATCATCGGACTTGGGGATCAGCGTCTTCCTATTGGGAGGCCACTCAGACTACTCTACCTGGGATGGGCTACTGGCACATGGTCACACAGTAGCAAATGAAATGGTAGATGATATGCCTTCAATCTCTCCATCTTGACCTGAAACTCCTTCACGGACTCTTTGGAAGCCTGAGTCTTCCTCATCTTCCTAGCCTCCCTAGCAATCTCCTTGAGAGCCTTTCCACGAGAATCGACAACTTCCGTAAGAACTTTCTGGTTCTCTAAGGTAATCTTTCGGTTGTCCAAAAGATCCTTGAGAGCGTCCTCAATAGACTTTGGAAGCTGTGGAGATGGAGGTGCGTATTGATATTCCATGGTAGTAGATAACACTAACAAGTTAGAAGTAGTTGTCTGCATGCATTTGTTGATGCTGTTATGGGCTTGCCTCAGATGGTGGGTAGTTAATGGATAGGAAGTGGTAGAGGGTATGTCGGGAGCTATGGAGGAGGAGGAACCTGGGGGCATGTCTTCTGCAATGGAAGGATGTTGTTGAGTAGTCACTACCACTATTGGCTCTTTAGATTGGCCAGGTGAAATAGTGGATTTTCCTCTGGAGCTCTTGCCTTTAGGGTTGTCATCACCCTATTGGCTATACTATGCACAGGATGCCATTACCTTCACCTTCACGTCAAATCTGCACTTCTCCAAATTGAGGTCCTCAAATTACATTGTCAAGTAGTTGGGGAATGGGTAAGATCTCTCACCCTCACTCACTACCCGTAAAGTAACTCGGGAAATCACATTCCCGACATTGATCCGGTACGCTGCAATGATGGATGCTACTAAAATGGCCCAGTGAAATGGGAGTGAGTTGTCATAGGTGGTAGGCTCTAGCCTGCTGCAATGAATGTGTCCCACCGTTTTTCCTCAAAGTTCAGAGTCCTTCTTAATATATTCACCCCCATAGTAAGCCACTCGGGGTGGGTACTTGGGATTGCCAAGTACTCCTCCAATCACAGACGGGCTTCTTAACCCAACTTCATCTTGTCAGGTACATGGACTCATCCTCCTCAATAAACCCAAATAGTCCTTGATGGTCTTGCCATCAAACAACACTTTCAAGTTCCGGACATTGGTGACCGTGGTACCCTTTTTGATGTGGGCCACGTTGGTGTAGAATTCTTTCACCAAATGCTCATGGCGTCATCCACATGCCCAAAAAAGTAGTCCCATCTAGCTCTATCTCTAAATTGCCTCAACACATTTTGAATGCGAGGTAAAAAATCCCAAGTAATGATTTTTCTTTCTGCTATCAACCTATTTTCTAGCCAACTCTCTCTAAATTTGTGGTAGACAACCTCACTGACAATCCTGTCTTGCCATGCCTCCGGATTCCTAGTCCGCCCTACGCCACCAACTTGTGGTTCACCCCCTTCTGCTTTATCCTCTTCTTCTGCTACTGCATCCTCTTCGGATAATGAAGCTGTGGAAAAGGTGGAGTACTCATCCCCATTTCTTTCAGCTAAGCCATTAGACGACTGAGAAGATACATGAACTGAAGCTTGGACACTAGGGGATGTATCTCTCAATCGGTTTCTCTTCGGTCAGTCAGGGTAGTATTCTGGCACTGAATCTGATGATGCCTCCCGCAAGGATCAAACTCACTCCTCGACTTGTCAATAGCCTTATCAACAACTCTAATAATTTTCCTTATGTTCTTTATGTTTTGTCGGGCTTGGGGGTCAAGGTATCATATTTTGTTTCCCACCTCGGAAGGACTCTCCTCTATATGGTTGTTTAGCACCCTTGCCTCTTGATTTTCAATTGTCTTCAAACAACTTTCATTAGACCTTGTTAGTATCATCAAAAATCATAAAGTTAACAGTTCAGGAAAAGAAAATGTTGCAGACAATATTAGTTATTGTAGAGTGCGGATTGCATAACACACAGTGCATCCACAAAGAAACCATTGCGGACCACACAAAATCCATTGTGGTACACACAGAAGTGGGTTCCAGACAACTTACTCTCGGAATATATGCACCGTAGACCGCACAAAATGCCAATGTGGTCTGAATTGAGGCACCATGAACCGTGCAAAATGCAATTGGGCCGCGGTCCTCAATGGGTAGGTTTCAAAACTTTATCATTGCGATCTGCACAAAATACCATTGCGGACGGCATAAAATCACTGTGGACCACATAAAATGATCACGGTCCACACTGAATATCCGCGAGACTTTTGGACATGAAGCGCAGTATCCCCAGGAAAAAGGGATATCTGTACATGAAAATCAGTAAATAGTAGATATGAGAGAAACATGGAGTAAAAGACTCGACATGTACGTTTGGATAGCTCCGTGAATCATTTTATTTTTATAATGTAATGAATATGCATATAAATTTCATGTCATGCATAGGTATATGGGTTCATAACATCATCAAGCCTCTGAGCATCCCATCATATCATCTCGACCACTGTGGGCAAATCATCACTGTATACCAGCTGATCAGGTGGTGGTGCATATATATCGTTGTAACCTTTTTTCATATCTTATATACATATAATATTCATATACACGTGTATAAAACACCATCTAGCCATAGGTAAATACATGGATTACTGTAATTAATGCAATGCATGAGAAGTATGAATAAAATATTTGAGAGTGACATAGGACAATTATGCCTCTGATTAATATCATAAATAAATTTACATATTTTCTGAGACCCATGAATAGATGATGGAATAATATGACACATGGAAATTCAAGAACATTACCACTTCTAATACTTCTATGAATAGAGATATTTATGAAAGTTGTGCATTTGATCGTTCCAAAAAGAAAAAAGGGATAGCCTTAACATACCTTAATTGCTCATAAGATCTCGAGAAGGTCGTAGATGAATCATTCAAACTTAGATAGTTTTTTTTGCATGAATTTCCAAAGATTTATCCTTAACTAAGGGAATCTGAACGTTTTTATGTTCCTTCATCACACCAAAATAATATGTGAATGTTATATGTATATCTTCCATAAAGTCAATGGAAGGAACGAGATATAATTCTTATATTTCCGTGGTTTTTAGTACTTCTACCGCTCCTTCTTTCTTAATGACTCCTTTTGGATTAATGCATAGATTCATGCTACTTATCTGAAAATGTAAGAGTCACAATATGTTATGGAAAAAGTTGCCATGTGGGGGGTGGGGTACTAATGTTATCCTAAACTTATTAGTTAATTATGTAATATTCCGAGATATTAACCCATTACCCACCTAAGCAAAAGTAATTTGTTATGCCCCAACCTCGGGAGGTGCAACTGGCATTCAATCAAGTGAACCCAACAGAGCAATCCTTATCAACCACTTCCCACCCGACTCAATGTGAACAGGGGAAACCTTGCTTTCAATTATTTGACAAGTGAATGATAGTACATTCAATAGTGATAGTTCATTCTAAGTTACAAACTTAAACCATAGTTAATTTAGTTTCCGAAATTCCCATAAAGTTAGAATTAATAGATAATATGAGTTCATAATTACAACATAGTTCATGGACTCTTCAATACCCGTACATAACCCACACATGCATCTGCGGAGAATCTAAGGATACAAAAGATAAGTGTGACGATGCCGGCAATAAGTCCCAAGCTATACCTCTAAAATGGATGTCCACAACAACAAAAAATATACAATACAACCCCATGAAGGAGAAAGGGGCTCACCAAGACTTGAGAAGGAGGTAATCCGCTACGCGTACTCATCACTATTTGCAATGGAGCCACCTACATTCATCTAACAATGTAGAGCCCCCGAGAAAAGGGACGTTAGTATCATGGAATAGTACTAGTACGTATAACACAACACCGTTTAATAGAAAGAACTATCAAGCATGAACAAGGAAATAACAAGAGTAATTCAGAGGTTTTAACCGGACACATCATCACCAAATAAACGAACCATATAGTCTTTCACATAATTTCCATGACTTAGTTTGGGGCATTTTTTTCATATGTTCATCAATGTCCTCAATAAAACCGCTATCTTTAGCGGAAATCGATCACGACCCGATCGGTTAGGTTGCCTCATTTGAGGCATATATCTCAATCACCTTTTCATTTCCCTTTTTTCAAAATTAAATGTTAGCACATTACCACCATGTGTGCGGCATTTTGTCCGATCACAGCCCGATCCGCTAGGCGACCTTACCTTAGCATTGTTCCTATTTCATTGATCATCTCATTTGAGTCTTCGTTTCACATAGCTCATAACACTTCATTGGTACTTAGGGACACAATTATCACATCATTCTATTTTCAATACCCATCTTGCAACTTCATAGTCATATGCACACACAAGCAAAAGTTGCAACCACATGTATGTTTCCACATAGTTAGCATGTCAATCTCTGTTTTAATCTTGGCTTATAGCCTAAGCATTTCAACACATGATTTGTATTATTCACACTTCTCTAAATATGAAGAATAGTAAATTGATCACACTGAGGCACATCCTTCATGCATATATGTATATAATTGCAAATCAATTAATGTGAAATGAACAATCAATACATCAACTAATTCTAGTCTTGCCATACTGTGGAAATGCCAACAAAGCTCAAATTCTAATAAAAGGGGTTTTAGCCGTACATACCTCAATATAGATTCCCTTAATCCTTAAAAGATTTTTGGAACTCTTAGCACTTCGATCTATTATGTACGAATTACAAACTGAACCGAGAATTTGAGACGAGATTGAGATTCTAGCTTGTTTGAGTATTTTATGAAGCACTAAAGGTGCATTGTGATCTTAGGTCCTTTTTGAGAGAAATTTCTATCATTTTATACCCCAATTACTTTATTTTAAGTTCTCATCCTCCCCATGTCCCATTACCTCCTATGCATGCAAGATTACTAGCCTTATATCAATGTACCCATATGATAAATACTTATTTCAGCAGAAATTTTTGAATTATTGAGGAGGGTAAAATCCTTACCTCTTTGGTTGAAGACCTAGCAGCTTCAACCGACAGTCTTCAAAGATTTGCGGCAAGGATTTAGAGAGGAGTTGATGGAGATTACTCCTTCTCACTTTATAACTCCCTCTCTCTCTTCAAGTCGGGAAAAATAAAAGAATGTGGTCCGTTGGAGTATTTCTAATGGGATGGGGTCGTGTTAAAAAATTAGATAATAGGAGCCCTGAGTCAGATCTGCGATTGCATTTTCGATCAAAAAGTTGAACCGCGGTCCGCAGAATGGAACGCAAAATGCTCCCCATAAATTGGACACACTGACTGGGTTTGCGGCACAAATGGGGTCCACATTCACGTTCTGCGATTGCAAAATGCACCGGAGAACTGCCATTCACAAAATCCCAAAGAAATTATGGAACGACTATATGGTCCGAATTTTTGTTATTATATCGCATAATTGACTTCATAGTTGGCTTCAAATTTGGCTAGCACACTGACTCACTCTGCGATATAAATGTGGCATGCATACCTGATATACGACCGCATTATTGACTGCAAGATTGCACTTACCCTGAAAAATATAATTTCTTGACTTCTTGATGCTGTGATCAACTCAAAGGGTACAAACTTTTGTAAATTTCTAACACCTGACTCTAACTTTGCCAAACAAGACACGAGTTTTGAGTAAAAAATTTCACGAGGCCTCACATTATCTCAAATTATTTAAAATACTACTTACTTTAGACATACATTACTATCATAGTCATGTGATACCTTGTATGATACAATTCCATAAATACTAGGTATGTTCGCTCGGGCCGTATTTTATCGCGAAACATCAAACTTTGAAGAAATTCATTTTCTTCAATTTACTTACCTTCTTTCCTTCACGAATTTACTCATTTGTTATTTGGAATAGCATTCAATGCTTATAATCTTATAATAATCTCATTTATGAGCTTTCATCAGTTTTCTTAGGTCGTACTTTCATGTATGAAAACACGAGGTGTAACATAACGATTGTAAATCTAGACCTAAGGGTATGAAACCCTAAATTTTTTTACTATTTTGATAAATATGGTGACGCACATGATAGGTTACAGGCGTGTGGGCAGGCATCGGTAGGGATTGTGACTTAGTTCTTCCCGTGGAAATAGTAGAGTTGCATATTTTGATAAACTCTATATAAAATTTATGTGTTTAGAAATAAATATATTAACTTGGGCTGAATACAGTGCTTGAGGCCTTGTGCCATACTATTTTGACCCTCAAGGGTATTTTTCTACTATCCTCACACTATTGTCCTCAATCATGGTTTTTTAACTATTTTTTGTCTGGTTTAATTTCATTACTCTACCTTCAAATATATGAGAACTGTTTGGGCTAAGTTCCCTGATTTTGAACTAAATGATCGAGCAGTTGTATGGTTGATGACTGAAAGAGGCCGAGGGCCTGACGGTGAGGATATTAGATGTGTGTGTGTGTGTGTGCGTGTGTGTATATGGATCGCACTGCACGCTACAGCGATATGTCGGATCGGGCTACACATCACAATGATATAGCACTTGGGTTGTAGGAGCCCCTCCGGAGTATGCACAACCCTAGTGAGTGCAGTCAACTATGTATTTAAGGATCGGGCAGCACACCACATCGGTTATTTTAAGATATCTATTGAGCGGGAGTGGTGAGTGTGAGTGTTAATTTATAAGAGTTGAGTCACAACTGACTAGGAGGTTTACCAGAGGGGCCATATATATATATATATATATATATATATTTATGAGTCATATTTTGCCCGAAGGGCTTATTTTACGAAATTGCTATTTTCACTCTTCTTTTATACTAAGCCTCTACTTGAAATGTTGAATAAATGTTTTAAACAGATTTCATTAAAATTGGAGTTTTCACGAGATGTTGGGAATTTAATTAATGATTTGATCTGGTTATTTCCACTAAGGTTTTTATGTTATGAAATGTATTTGATTTTAAACGCTCATCAGTGCACTCGGCCTTTTATTTATAATTGTTACTTACTGAATTAACGTACTCACGTTACTCCCTGCTCTTTGTGTATAGATTCAGGTGCTAGGCATCCGAGTGAAAGTTGATCCTTCTTTCAAAGAATTTTCAGAGTTAGCAAGGTAGCTGCACAACATCCGTAGCCTGTCTTTCTCCTTCCAATCTGTTATTATTGGTTTTTATCAGACTATACTTGTATTGAGTAGACTGTATCAAATTGTATTTTAGTGGCTCATGCAAGTGACACCGGGATCGGGTAGTGGTTGATGTTTTTTTATATTTGTTTCCACTTGTTTTAAAATGCTTAAAAATAAGATTTTTATAATATCTGATAGTAAATGAATTTAGAAAAATCCCATTTTTGTGTTATGAATGTCGAATCGGCTAGTCTAGTACTGCGATAGGCGCCATCACGACCGGTGTGGTTTGGGGTCGTGTCAAGTTGGTATTAGAGCCTAGGTTACATAGGTCTTACCAATCATGAGCATATTTAGTAGTCTTGCGGATCGGTTCGGAGAGGTCTGTATCTGTCATCGAGAGGCTGCAGAACCTTTCAGAAAAAATTTCAGATTCTTGAATTTCTTTCGTGCGAATATGTTGATTCTGGAAACTAAAATTTTATTATTCTATTATCTCACAGATAGTGAGGAAACGTGCTACTTGTTAAGAGGGTCATGCACTAGTTGGGGCCACTAGAGGCTGATGTCACAGTGAAGGCCATGGTAGGGGCAGAGGTGTAGCCCGCAAAACAGCTAAGGCAGCACATGCAGATCCACTAGCCGCCCTAGTTCACGTTTGTGTCTCAGTTGCGGATGCTCCATCAGGACAAGCTCAAACACTGGCTTTGCAGTTTGTTATTCCACGCCTCTAGGAGGCCCTAGCTCAAATTCTATTAGTGTGCACTGGCCTAGCTCAGAAGGTCTCAGTTACTATAACATCAACTAATTCTCAAGCTGGAAGAGGCACCCATGCTCCCGCCGTTCACACGCCTGACCAGGTTGTGCAGGGACTTTAGACACCGGGGGCACTTCCAGCATAGCCGAATTATAAATAAAGTCTAATAAAATTATATCAGCAGAATTAGAAGAAGAAAATACTTGATTTAACTAATTAATCTTAGACTAATAACGAAAACATATTTAAATACTACCCAAAAACTGGTGTCACAACTTACGAAATTTCTACTAAATAATTCAAGCATTGATATTAAAAAAAAGAATACATATGGCTTGATAATAAATAAAACAGAAATGATGTAAGGATATGAGGGGATGACAGGGTCTGCGAACGCATGCAAGACAATTTTGGGTCTCTTGAGTGTAGTAACAACGACGAACCTCTCGATCAGCCACTAGCTCTGAAATCTACACAAGAAGTGTAGATTAGAGAATCAGTACAACCGACCCCATTTACTAGTAAGTGCCGAGCCTACCCTCGACGAGGTAGTGACAGGGCTACGACGGGGTATGACAACATATATAACCTCCAACGGTTTTCACTGAAATAGAAAAGAAATATTGAATGAAGTATAACAGTAACTTGCATTTAATAAATATGGAACCCAGTCTACTACAAATACTCCGCTATACCTAATCCTTAGGGAAGTTTCAACACTACATTAATAAGCCTCAATAGAAACAAACACATAAACAACAATTGATGAGGTGTGTATCCCAATCCCACCATATAATAATTAATTATATCAATAATCACCCTTATTACTCTTTGTTGTGGCGTGCAATACATTCTCACCAGTTCACCCTTATTACTCCTCAACATGTATCACCCTTATTCCTCTTGTTGCGGTGTGCAACCTGATCCTACCAGTCCATCCTTATTTCTGCTTGTTTCGGCGTGTAACCCGATCCCACCAGTCAACCCTTATTAATCCTTGTTGCGTCATGTAACTCGATCCTACCGGACAAACATATTCACCCTTTTTACCCCATCCCATTGTGGCGTGTAACCCGATCCAATTTTTTTATATATATATATATATATATATATCTATATATATATATATATATATATATATATATATATATATATATATATATATATATATATATATATCAGCACTAATCACAAAATGAAGACAAGTGTTTCACAAGTTAACTCAAATCATCCACAACACTTATACCTTAAACCAACACAAAGAAATATCACTACAATTATGGAACTTCACCAATTAAAACTACATAGAGAGAGCCCAATCAACGTATAGCATGAATTGTCAACCAACCAATCTCAATCACCAAGGTAATGAAATGAAACTACAAAATAGCTAAAACTTTAAATAGAGAAAACAACAGTTTACATGAAGCAACTAGAAATGGAAACATTTACGAGAAAGTAGCAATTAAGACTTGAAATAATATAATAGGAAACGGGGAAGGGAAACAGGCTAAAATGATGATTTTGTGGCGCATATGTACTCATCACTACACTTATGCGCCACATACTTGGAAATTCACATATCAAGTAAGTTAGGAATCTCTAATCCCTTAACTCAAAGTTAGACAAAACACTTGCCTCAAACCAATGGGTATTTCAAAGCTCAATCACCCCTTTACCTCTCGATTGCACCACCAATTCACTCGTATCTAGTCATAATTAACTTTGTAACATCAATAAATGCAAAATAAATCGATTCCAATGCTTAATTATAGGTTTTCTAATATTTTCCCCAAAAAGACAAAACCCGAACCTTGCCCGCGTAGTCAAAACCCGAAGTTCGGACTAAAATCCTATTACCTCTTTCATTGTTGATTTATCGTTATTTGAAGTCATTTTTACTTGTTACCTCTTCCATTGTTGACTTATCTTCATTTGGAGTTATTGTTAAATGTTTTCTCTTCCATTATTGGTCTATTATTATTTTAAGTCATTGTTGTATGTTATCTATTTTATTGTTTAGTATCTTTAATTGAAATCATCGATACATATTATCTCTTACATTATTAGTTATTCTTATTTAGTATCATGGTTACGCATTAGTCTCTCTCATTGTTGAGTTATTCGTACTGAAGTGGTGAAAGCCATTATCGCATTTAGGAGAAGATATTAGTTATTGAGATATCCTTCTTGTTGAGAAATCTAGATTTATCGTTATTGTTGGTATTCTTTTAAACAATATGGTTGATCCATGGGATATTGTTGTGAAAATATTGATGTTGTTGATTATGTGCAAGTTGTGACCCATAGGCACTTGTGGTGGGAGTGGTTATTGCGAAGTGATATTGATATGCATGTGGCGGTATAAGGATAGGGGTTAATGTACGTGTGGCACCATAAGGTGGGACTTATGTTGCATGTTGCTTGTAGGGAATTACTTGAAGCCACGTGTCAAAATATGGGCTAAAGCGTGTGTAGCTATTTTGGAAAAAATATTTTAAAAACTATTTAAATGTAAGGCTTACATATCAGTTTATGTTAAAGATTATGATTGAAATTAAGAAAAGTTAATACGATGCGGTACCTCGGTTGTGATTCTTATTATGTACGAGGCACTACCTCGGTTGTGATTCTTGTTGTATGCGATGCGGTACCTCGTTTGTGATTCTTGTTGTTTAGCCTATGTTGTATAGAGTTATTGGTCAAAGACTTCTTGTTGCCCTTTGTTCTTCCTTATCATTCAGTTTGGATCCCTATATGACTATGGTGGTTCTATTTAATTGCTTCCTTTATGTTATCTCTATGCTTAAAATTTTGACATTCGTATGTTATTAACTTTTTTCATATAAGTTGCTTCTCCATATTCTATTACTTCTTGTTATTATGTTTTCATTCGGCTTATTATGTCCTAGTAGGTGACTTGACCTGACCTCGTCAATACTATATCGCTGTTAGGCTTGATAGTTGTTGCGCTCCTTTTTTTCTTGCGGAACCGGGTTTACAGCATTTTAGTTGGGGCAACTTCCTCCTTTTGGAGAGGGGGTTTGCCTTTTTGAAACTTTGCCACCTAATGATTTAATGTGCGTTGGGGAACCTATAAGGTTCATCTATAACTACGTTTGGTAACAAGAAATAGGGTAAGGGCTTGAAATTATCCTAATGAGAAGGTGTTTGGCACCTCTTATGATCCACTAGTTTGATTCCAAGCCAGACAATTTTTTTTGAATTTCTACTATTAGCAAATAAGCAAGTACGAGTCAAATAGTAGGGGATTTAAAATTAAATATACAACTATTTAAAAATCAATTAGTGAAAAACGAGATTTTGAGAAGAATTTCAATCTAAGCATACTCATGAATGAAAGAGGGTGTCCTACGTTTGTATATAATATATATCACATCAATACCCGGTATGAAACTCCTCAAAGAGGGGCCACACATGGTATTAACACACCGGTTATCATATCTATATCTACCTTTTTTCTTCCACGTGCAGGTAATTAAAGTGAGGGTTGGTCTCGACCCCTATTGCATGTTGTTACCGTTCCATTTCTATCAGTCCCGGAGGAATTTAGGACTCCTATCCTATAAGAAGGCGGTTTCTAGGCAGACCTTTGGTTTAAAGGCAAAATACTAGGCGGCAAATTAGAACACGTAGGACAACATTTAGGAGGAAAACACAAAAATAGATAGAAGGCTCAAATATACCTCCACAAGTGATGCACATAGAGAGCACGATTAATACAAACATAAGGTCCACATTCAGATCCTAACAAGGTATTTAAGTGATAACTTTAGAACCAGATTTATTGCATCTCTTATAAAAGAAGTTTGCATCAGGCTTGCCTAATAAGTTTTACGCATTGACAGTTAAACACTAAGCACAAAGATGGTTTTGATTTTATTTAATGTTGACTTCCTAAGGTATGCCTAGGTGCGGAATACAAATGACTACAAGGCAGGTTGTTAAAGCGGACTCTTGAATCCTTATCGGTATGATATCTAATGACAAATTAAGGCAGTTTTCTAAAGGACTTGTTTTAGAGAACATAAACCATAAAGTAAACTAGTTTCGAAACAAACTAAAACGTGGACAGGGTTGATTTATTTAAATTAAACTAGAGTTATTCCCTATAGGCATGTCATGTAGTTGTTTAACGCGGATTTTAGAAACTTTTCAGGCATGATGACCAATGAAAGAAAACATGTAACACTTGTTATTACATAAAATATGGCATCTATTTGTGAACAAAATTTGAGACCTATTAAACATAATTTCTAACATGATAAGGCAAGCATAGTAAAATCCTATTAAACATGATTTTTAACATGGTAAGGCAACTATAGTAAAATCCTATAGGCATGATTTGTAATATGGTAAGGCAAACATAGTAAAATGTAAAGCCCCATAGGACATATTTTTACCTTCCTTAACCCACAAACATGTAAATACGCGCCCTTTTTACTAGTAACCCTAATATTCATTTACAAATTATTAAAGACATGTGAATGAATTACATATGAAAAGTAAAAATTACACTATAGAGAGCCTGAAAATAGGCCCAAACTTTCAGCACCTGATTAGGACTTCCACCCTGAGTTATGTGATAAATCGCCTCAAGTTCCAAGATCGCTTCATAGCTTTTCCTCGTTTCTGCGTGCGTCAAAATTCCCTAAGGACCACAAGGGATATTAGGCAGTGCTCACACCAAGATTTTATAACCAAGAAAGAGTAAGTCCTGTATTTAAAGGCCAGCTTTCATGTTTCCAAGTTCAGAGGGAGCTCAAGGGTCCCAAGGCAAGGCTCAGACAAAAGGGGTGGAACTTAGTGGTCTAAGAGTGAGGTGAGAGTGTTTGTCATAGTTTTGAAAAGGTTGAATTGGAAATTTTTTTTGAAACAACATGTTTGAAATAAGTTTGAAAAATAATAGAAGATTTACTCAAGAAAAAACTAGTTCTGAAATGAGATGGGATTAGGAGCAACAACAACTTTCAACAAGCCAGCACATGCAGAATAAGTTCAAAGAATAGTATCACTTCAACATTCACAGTAAGGGAAATAAAGGATTGGGAATAGAGAGAGCCCAAATCAGAAGTACATATACATGTATGAGAAGAGAAGCACATAGACCAACAGGAACAAAGAACGAGTGGCAGCTGATTAGCCTCTAGAATACCAAAAATATTGCTTCAAGGCGTTAACAAGGGAATCATGCTCGAAGTTGGAATAGTAATAAGACATAGGGATATGGTATGGGAGTAGTGATGTTGCTTAGGGTTAATCAAGTACCGTAGAGTCTATGATACTACCATGGCATACTAATTTATCGAAATAAACAAGAAATCTAGTGGATATGTTGGCCGAGTATCAAACATGACAAGTGATACCCAGACATGCCGAGTACACACTTGAACAAGAGAGTCAAAACTTAAGCACGCTGACTAAAGCAGTAAATAAGAAAAGCAATTAAATACATAAGCCATTAAATTAGTACAGAAAGAGTCATGGATTAAAGGACATGGAGCACATAGAGTTAAGTTTCAAAATTCAACTTGGAACACACCAGTTAAGGAAGAAAAGTGCAGAAAGTAAAGCAAGTAGAGTTTCATAGTCTAGCCTTGGCTTTCAACCGGCTAGACATGTAGTTAGCATAAGTAGCAAAGAGAGAAGAGAGTATTTTTATGTGTGTGTGCACTTTTTTAAGTAATTGTTCATGTTTTTCAAAAGTCAGAATGAGGATATTATATAGCACTAAGTGGGGAAAATCAAATAAGGCAAAGAATAATTAAAAGTTCCAAATATGGTGTGCAAGTAAAAATAAATAGTTAATTGGAGCTAAACCCAATCAAATCATTCAACAGAATTTGGAAAGCACCCTTTCAATTAGGGAGAATCAATTAACATCAAAGTTATAGGTTCAATACGGTAAACAAATAAATCAGAGACCCTCTAGGAGTTTGCTCAAAGCAATTAAATCTTATAAAGTAGGCTACTAAACCAATTAAGGCAAGTAGTACCAGTTATGAGTTACAAATAAAGAGAGAAATCACACAAAAGTACCAATTGTGGAAAAAATATAATTTGAACCCTAATTAGGCAAATAAAATTAGTGAATCCCTTTTAACTAACGAATAACAGGCAAAATATTGAAATAATAAGTGAAATAAGTAGAAACCCTACGGATTATAACACATATATGAAGAATCAATCGAATTATAGTAAAGAGAAACACCGGCAAAAACTTTAGAACTTTTGCAGAAAACTTAAAGGGATGAAACCCTATTTGAAAATACATAAAGAAGAAAACTTAAAGGCATGTCGAAATATAATGATTCAAACAAACAGAAGTTATATAAGTCCAAAACTAGAAGTATTGTAGTGTTTAAAATCAGTTAGTAGTCAAGGAGTAAAAGAACCTAGAAGAGTAGCCTTGGAAGTTTAAAAAACTGTTTCAGATACCTAGAGGCTCGACCAACAAAATCCTAACATAAAAAAATTTCCAAACATCGATTAACTGGTAAAGAAGCAAAGGAACTTTTAGGAAAATCTACGATGAAGTCACGGTCATTCCAGATCTATGGAGATCTGAACCGATTGAAGTACAAACATTGGGTTTCTTGAAGAAAAGAGAAATGGTAAGAGAATCTAGCCTTTGAATCAAGGATTTAAACTGCAAAACATCGATAGAAAGCACTGACAGACCATGGACATACTCTCGGAGAGTTTTGAACAAGATTTGGACAATATCTCTTCGAGATCCTCCCATGAAATCACATAAATGAACAACCAGGAGACGTTTGAGACAAGTATACATCTCAAACAGCCATAGAAATCCATGGATCAAGTGAGGATTGAAGGGATTATGGCTTGTTTTGGGTGGCATCTAGTGTTTGGTCTAGGTAACAAGCGCGGAGGAGTGTGGTAAGAATGAGTAAGGTTAAAGGGGGTTCGTTTGGAATTTAAAAGGTAAGAAGTGATAATGGCCGTTAATCTCTACGATCAAAGGCCAGATTAGGACAATTTGGGTTGTGTTATGTGTATAAGATCTAGGTCAAGTAGTTTAGGTGTGAAATTAGGCTGGAAGGCGGTCCAATTTTGGCGATAACTAAAAGTCAAATTTGGCTGCTATTTAAATAGCTAATTTTACCTATTTAATTTATCAAAATTTGTAGATTATATACGAAAGATAATTTCAAATGCTAAAATTACTTATAATACATAATTAATAATTTAAAAATACAGAGTCTAATTTTATTCATATAACACATAATTAAATCTTAAAAGGGATAATATTGTAATTATGTGCAATTTTACTTTAAAAATACTAAATGTAATCATAAAAATATAAAAAAATTACCTTAGCCATATTTTAGCATGAATATAGAAATTCAATAGATGAATTATCAATATAATAGTAATGAAAATAATTATTGGGGATTTTATCGATGAAAATTGAGAAAATGAATAAATTAAAAACATTTAACTATGCGAAAAATAATAAAAACTTTGCTCATGATTATATATGTCATTTTTAAGGTATTTTACATATTAAAAATATATAGTAAAAAATTGGGCATCAACTCTTTACCCAGGAAGAATGGAAGAATTTTCAAATAAAGAAATGATGGTCAATTTTTACTGAACGAAACGGTTTGGGAGGATTTAGGCAACACCCTGGCTTTTGAGTTGCATATCCCTTTTTTACATGAATCGGGTCGTATGTAGTTTAGGATCCATCGGTGGAGTATACCAAAGAAGTGATTTCAAGAACGTACGCAAAGTCTAGGGCTCGGTGAGTGGTCGCTTTACGGGAATGGATAGGATTGTAATGACTGAGGGAACTAGTGCAGGATCGCTTCTGATGGGATAGTCAGTGCTCGCCGGCTTACCTAAAAATTAGCAATCCAAGCATATATTGTACATAAATTTAAACAAGATGCGAATTCTTCTCGGACATTGAATGTAGTCTTCAGACGATAAGGATGATGCCCTTAGAACAAGATGTCATGGGCCATGAAGCGTATGATAAGGGATACACAGACCATGAAATGATGTTCTCATGATTTGAGGATGTGGCCTCCGAACTACGATGCCTTTGAATAATGATATACAAAAATATTGAAAGAGATCTTCAAGCCATGACATGGTGGTCTCCGTCTATGAAGATGGTGCCTCTGGCCGTTGACACCATTGGATGAGTTGGCAATATTTCAGCCCATGAAATATGCATTACTATTATGCGGATATCTTAGTCTTGCCTATTGAAGGGCATAGCTTAGCCCGTAGGAGAAGCGAGATAAATAGTATTTGGGATAATGCTTAGTTTCGAAGAAAATTAGTGGTAGAGCTTAGCCTCCAAAGGCAGAATGATAGCCTTATGCAAAGTTCCAAATGCAGATGGAGCTAGATCTTAACATTGGAAGGTAAAATTGTAGCCTTATGCAAATTGTAAGGTAGAATAGTAGCCGTATACAAATTGGAAAGCAAAATGGTAGCCTTATGCAATGAAGATGTAGATCAGAATAGTAGCCTTATTAAAATTGGAAAGAGAAATGGTAGCCTTATGCAATGCAGATGCAGATTGAGGTAAAGCTTAACCTTGGAAGGCAGAATGGTAGCCTTATGCAAGTCAGAAGGATGAACGGTAGCCTTATGCTATGCAGATGCATATGGAGACATAATTTAGTCTTTAAAGGCAGAATGGTAGCCTTATGCAATTGGAAGGCAGAATGGTAGCCTTATGCAATGCTGGTGTAGATGGAGACAACATTTTAGTCTCGGAAGGCAAAATGGTAGACATATGCAATGCAGATGCAAATGGAGACATCGTTTAGTCTGGGAAGGCAGAATGGCAGCCTTATGCAATGCAGATATAGATGGATACTACGTTTAGTCTCAGAAGGCAGAATAAAATAACAAATGACAGTAGAGATTTCTTATCTGATAGCCGATTGCGGCGTTGCGATTACTAGGAGCATTGTGACATAAAGTACATCACTGGTGCGCTGATAACAAGTGCATTGACTATGAGAATCGTATTCTTGGACAATGTTTGTCAATTGGGCGTACGATATGTTTAATGATTTAACATTCCTAGTGCCTATATCCAAAGAAAAATCGTGAGTTTTCTGACGGGGAAGGTTAGTTTGTATCCGCACTTGCCTTGCTTGACTCGTTTGACTTTTGTCTATTGAATCCAATCGTATTATTTGGGTAGGGTTGCTAAACAAAGCAGCTTCAATAATAAACTTGCATGTTTAGATAGACCGACTAACATATGGCTTGGGATATAGCAACCTCTCCCGTAATGGAATTTTGAGGATCCTCCTCAAACTTTTGCTTTGGTTTGATGGGCTGACGTTTCTGACTGTTGCTCATACGTCGATTGGCTGAAATTACTTCGAAATTTTTAATGTCCTCCTCAAAATTCTGCCCCACTTTCCAATTGCAGGGGGAGGGGTGGGTGAAATATTTTTATTGAATTGTGATAAAACCCATTGGTCTCCCGACGTTTTCCCTTTTAAATAGGAATCAGGTCAGGTGTACTTCAATTTACATCATATGAGGAAAGCATAATGATTACACATAGTAACATTCGACTGCATGTGAATTGATTTATTTTTGCCAGACTTCTCCATTTGTTATTCCAAGTATGACGACTCCTTCTGTCAAAACCCGGTGAACCATGTGTGGGCCCTTCCAATTGGGAGAAAACTTCCCTTTGGCTTCATTTTGATGTGGAAAAATTTTCTTTAACACCAGGCATCCCGATGAGAACTGTCTTGGCTTGACTTTTTTGCTGAGAGCTCTGGACATTATGTTCTAGTATTGTTGACCATGGAAACTGCATTCATTCTCTTTCCATCTATACGGTCTAGTTACTCATAACATCTTTTTACCTACTTTGTGTCATCGAGCACAACTTCTTCTATGATCCTTTGGGAAGAAATTTCTACCTCAGTGGGAATGACATCCTCTATACCGTAAACCAGCATATAGGGGGTTGCCCCGGTTGATGTGCGGGTTGTGGTGTGATACCCAAGGAGCAAATGATAACTTCACATGCCATTTTTTATGCTTCTTTATAATTTTCCTCAATATCTTCTTGATATTCTTGTTTGCGGGTTCTACAGATCCATTTATCTAAGTCATATAGGTTGTGGAGTTCTTGTACCTGATCTTGAATGTTTCATACATAACTTTCATCAAGTAATTGTAGATTTGGAGCCATTATGAGTAATGATTTATTCCAAAATTTTGAATTGAAAAACAAGTGATCGTGGACAAAATCTGCCAACTTAGTCACTGCTTTGTAAGATGCCGCTTCGACCCATTTTGTGAAGTAGTCGATGGCCACTATGATAAACTTATGTCCATTAGAGGCGGCAGAACGCAACCGAAAGCCTTATCTAACACTACAAGGTAGAGTAATAAGGGTCTACCTTGCTCGGGCAGCACTAAGAGTGGTGGTTTTGATAAGTACTCCATGATTTTGTGGAAGACCTTCTGGCAGTCATTGATTAATTTGGTGGCCGCTGCCTTCTTTAAAATCTTAAAGATTGGATCCCAGATAACTCTAGACTGTGCTATTAATCAACTGATGTAGATAAGACTTCCAAAGAAACTCAACACATCATTCTTGTTCCTGGGCGGATGTATTTCTTGAATGGCTTCAAGTTTTTTATGGATCCGGTTCTATTCCTTGGCGGCTCACAATAAACCCAAGCAATTTCCCAACAAGAACCCCAAAATGTGCACTTTGCATGGTTTAGTTTCAGATGGTTTCTCCACAATCTACTAAAGAACTTCCTCAGATCTTCTATGTGGTCAGTGGCCTTCTTGGATTTGATAATAACATCATCCACATATACCTCTATTTCCTTGTGTATCATGTCATGGAAAATTGTAGTCATTGCCCTGATATAGATTGCTCCTACATTCTTCAGGCCGAATAACATCATGTTGTAACAGTACATTCCCTACGGAGTAATGAAAGCCATTTTCTCAGTATTTTCCTCATCCATCCAGATCTGATGATAAACATTGAAGCAATATACGAATGACTGTAACTCATGCTTGCCACAATAGTCAATCAGAAAGTGTATATTTTGTAGAGTGAAGTCGTCTTTTGGACTGTCCTGTTGAGATCCCGGTAGTTGACACAGACTCTAACCTTCCTATTCTTCATTTGGTACTGGCACAATGTTGGCTAACCATGTCTGATATTCTACTACCTTGAGAACCTTAGCTTTGATAGGCTTGGTGACATCTTCCTTGACTTTCAAACTCATATAAAGCTTGAACTTTCTGAGGTTTTCCTTTACTGGTGGACACATTGGACGGTTGGAAGTTTGTGAGCCACAATAGACGTACTCAGACCAGTCATATCACTATACGACCAGGCAAATATGTCCTCACACTCCTTTAGAAATTCTATATATTCTTTTTTCTCCAATGACGATAAGTGAATGCTGATTCGCGTTTCCTTGATGTTTTCTGCATCTTCCAGGTTGAAAATTTTTGTATCGTCCAGGTTTGACTTAGGTCTGTCCTCAAATTTTTCAACTTCTTTTATAATTTTGTCAGGTATATCATCTTCCTCTAAATCAATGTTCTTTTGTTGTGTTGTCACTTGGCATGTCATAGTCATTGGTTCATCAAGATAATTAATAGGAATGGTGTATTGGTAAAGTAAGCAGGAGAACAATAGTAATAAATGTTAATTCACAAGAAAATTCAAAAATGCTTTTGATAAATCGAATAACAATTTTTAACACCAAACAGTTTATTGCGGGAATTGAAAAATGCGTAAAGAAAATCATCTAGTAAATAAAATAATAAATAGTGCTTGTTTTAGCCTTGCTAGGCTAAGGCTCGTCGGGCTTTGGTTGTCGTAATGGTCCAATTCTTGAGATGTGCCCCTCTGCTCACAGCCTATATTGAAGGGCCTTCCTCTCCCTCCTCCTTGAGAATGACACACCAATCCATATCATTGTCCTCTAGAAAAAAGTTCTTTATTGTTGCAAGTGCTTCCTCTTCATCTAACCCATAATAATGTCGGCATGTTGGAAGGTCTGTTCCAAATATGGTAGTGGCAGCTCTAGCAGGTAGTAAGGACCATTCCATGGCGGCGACCGGTTGTTGAATTCTTCCCTGGTGTATTCATATCCCAAACCGAATGTAGTGCTATGTTTCTTGAGTTTTTTGGGTTTAGATATTACTTAGAGGTTCTTGCCGAGCAGTTTTCCATGTTCCTACCCACTCCAACTCAGTATACTCTCGATTTTTTCAATCTTACCATTTGTCTTTGTTGATAGCATTAACTCTTTCAATGTGGTGGTAAGCTTCTCCACCCATCTTCCTTCTTCCTTCAGTCGCCGAAATAGTCTGGCGACCATATAAAGGGTTGCTACCATAGCCATGAATGATCAATTCTTGGTGATTCTAATTGAACTTTACTACCTAATGCACCGTTAATGCTACAGCCCCAGTAGCATGAATCCATGGTCGTCCCAGTGGCAAGTTGTAAGAGGTTGGTACATCAATCATCAGGAAATTGAACTCTAACCAGGTTGGTCCTATCTGCAAGCATAGAATAATCTCACTAATGGTGGACCTCTAAGAACCATCGAAGACTTTCACATTTTTTTCTTTATCCTTTATCTCATGCTACCCTTTACCCAACTTCTTGAGGGTTACTAGCAGACAAATGTCATAACTGGAACCTCCATCGATCGGGATTCTAGTGATGAAATAATCTTCCTATTGCACGGTGATGTACAATGCCTTATTGTGCCCCACACTTCAAGCAACATATTAGCCACTTCCCCATTGGTGATGTTACATGGTACATACGCTTCGTTAAGCACCTTTAACAAAGCATTAGTATGTGTCTCAAAATTTTGCAGCAAAGAGAGAAAAGATATTTGTACTGGCATCTTGTTTAACTGGTAAATGACCAAATATTCCTTGGCCTGTATTTTCCTCCAATGGTTGTACGGACGTATCTCAATGAGAGGAGGCCGATTAGCCAACTTGCTTGAGTCAGCTAGATGATTGGGGGTATAGACTCTATCAGTTCTTGTCAAACTCTGTGCTTCGATAGTTTCTTCATTCTTGACCTTTCCATTGCATCTCTCCTTGGCTAAATAGTGTTAGGGTACAACATTTGTATAGAATGATGGCATGGTTCACATTGCTAGAAGGATCGATGAAGCTACACTTGCTTTGAATGGAATATGTGCATTGAGTGGCAAGACTACAACCTCAAATGATACAGGTGCATTCTCCGAAGACAAAAATTCAACCTCAATTGGCGCTGATGTCTTTGCGGGTGGCGCTGCTTCAAACTCAAGAGGTATAAACATACTCACGTAAGGGTCTTAAGACGGTTGGATCTGGATTATGATTGGATTTTGAGTAATTGTTGGTTTCTTCTGGTTTTCACCTTCTGTATCAACCTGACCGATCCCTCGGGATCCTAGTCATCTTCTACTTCAATCATGTGGATACCTCCACCCTCATAGTCTGGCAGAGGGTTGTTGCGGACGTTTCGAGAACGTTCCTTTGCCAAATGATCTTGTTATCAATCAAGAACGACATCTTGTCTTTCAGGGAGCGACACCCATCGATGGTGTGTCCTTTCATATATGAGTGGTATGTACATGACTTGTTTGGGTTAACCCATTGAGAAGGATTCTCAGGGGTTGCAGCTGGGATGGTGGTGATATAACCAGTATCATTGAGCCTCTCATACAGCTGGTCGATGGGTTCAGTGATGGCTGTATATTGTTTTAGAGGTCTACGATCAAAATTAGGTTGGGGTTTAGGGAAATTTTTGCGTGCATGGGGTGATTAAAAATTGGATGGTTGAGCATTATAAGAATTGTAAACATGAGCTGGTTGGGAGTATCTGGGTGAAGTAGGTGGATATGTAGGAGGCGGAGATGACTGATAAGTTAATGGTGGAGCTTTGTATGAAAGTGAGGGTGCTTGGTAGTTTTTAGTTGGCTCGTATTTGAGTGGAGGTGTTGGGCAAGCTTGGTATTTAAGGGGAGACTTGGTCCTTTATGTAACCATCACGGCCCCTACTTCCCTTTTCTTGGACACACCACCGAATTGTAATGTCTTATTCGTAGCATACAAGGCCTCGAAATTTGCAACTATATTACTTTTAATACCCTCTTCAATTCTTTCACCTAATTTGATAATGTCAGAGAACTTGTGGTTCTCAATTATTATCAGTCGTTCATAGTATTGCGGGTCCTGAGCCTGGACAAAGAACTTGTTCATTTGCTCCTCTTCTAAGACGGGTATAACCTTAGCAGCTTCGGACCACCAACAAGTAGCATACTCGCGAAACGTCTATGTGGGCTTCTTCTTTAAATTCAAGATATACAACAAGTCTGGTACATTCTCTGTATTAAATCTGAAATTCTCCATAATGTCAGATGCTATACTTACCTAACTTGACCATTTCTTGGGATCTTGGCTGATGTACCAAGACAATGCATCCCTCTTCAGACTCCTAATGAACAACTTCATACGGATGCTTTTATCCTTTCTTACTCCAACCAGCTTGTCACAATATGTCCTCAAGTGGACCCTTCGATCACCCAGGATCCAATTTTATACATATAAATATAATAAAATCTTAAAAGGCATAATATTGTAATTATTTATAATTTAGCTTTAAAAATATAAAATGTATTAAGAAAATAAATATAAATTTTCTTAGCCATACTTTTGAATAAATATGGAAAACCAATGGATGAATTATCAAAACAATAATTTTGAAAATAATTATTCACGATTTTATGGATAAAGAATAAAGAAAATGAATCAATTTAATAATTTTTAATTACGGAAAAAATAACAAAAACCTTTGCGATGCCTATATATGCATATATATGCTATTTTAAAGGTATTTTGTATATCAAAAACATATAGAGAAAGATTGAGTGTCAACAATACTTAATGAGTACCATTGTGGTGTACTCATACTACACTTTTACACATTTTTATGCAAATCCATGTAAATCTTTCCATGCTTCACATTAGTGTTCATTTTATCTATTTGCTGGAGACTTCAAGGTTTTCCGAGCATGTTGATTGTACCTATTTGCCGGAGACTTCAAGGTATGTCTTCTCGACATCCATAGGCCCGGGGGTCCCATCCTGTTATCCTTATAGTATTGTTGTTTCCTTTATTAGACAGTATTGTAGTATGTGTTTTGGAATTTTAAATAGTAGCTTATAACTCGATCTTACCGAGAATTGGGAGAATTATACTTGTATTTCAGTTATCGAGATATTTACGAGAATTTTTAGTTTATGTCATGGTTTAACATTTATTTCCGTTAGTATCTCTCATTTGTTATTTCAGTCATTCATTTGTTAGGCTTACCTAGTCTTAGAGATTAGATGTTATCACGACATTCTAAGGAGGGAAAATTAGGGTTGTAAAACCGAAGTGAGTCTATTTTAAAATATTTTTCTTTTCAAAATTTTTAACAAAATCAGCCAACTTCGATCGGTTTTTTGGTCAAAAAATACGGAAAACTATTTTTGCATACCACGAAATTTAGTTTTTAAGAAACCGACCGGCTTTGGTCGGTTTTTCATTTAAAATAAAGTAAATTAATATTCATAAAAGTTACTGAAATTTATCTGTTATTTCAGTCAATCGTTTTATTATACCAACCAACTTCGGTCGGTAATTTTATATTTTAAATAAAATCGACTGAAATTGGTCGATTATTTTCACGCTAGAATACAATTAAAGAGTATAAATAAACTAAAATAAAAGTATTAAACCACAATGTACCAATGTTTGGTGGTGGAATACTATCCTGCCAACAGTAATGAACCCAGTTTGCTTCCTAAATGGTGTATTTTTTAATTTCATAATTAAAATTACCAAACAACTTCAGCCGGAAAATACCGACTAACTACGGTCGATTTTTTCTTTTCTGATCAATTTTTTCAATTTTCCTACCAATTTCGGTCAGTATTTCTGTATGGTTTTAGGCCGTTTTCTACTGGTGTTAGCAGTATCATCTCCTAATTAAGCTTCTTCATTTTAGGTTCTTTTCGAGTTTAATTGTTAAATTGTTTACCGGCTGTCTCCCCAAATGAGATATATGTACAAGTGTTAAGAAAATTGGGTCTTATATCTAACTCAAATCTCCATATGTGATAAGAATTTCCTAATAATCATATAAGGAGATAATATATGATCGTGATCTTTTTCAATTGATGCATGTGAGCGCTTTTCTAAAGCTCGGTAACATGAAAAATATAAGATAAGAGTCCAACATTTGTAAATAGACACTAGAGATTGATATAATTTATTGCGATACTATGTTGAAAAGAAAATGAGCATCTGGCATACATAATCTGAAATCTAGCTCACAGAGCGAAGAGTACAGTTAGATCATTTAAGCAGACAAACAATATATTTTGTCAACCAATGTCAATAATCATAATAGTTTTCCCACCGATTATTCTCCAATCTCCAGCTGATCCTATGGAGAAATTTAATTTCTTGTATGATTTGAAGAATAAGCTAGACTTATATGTACACTCATAGTTCAGTTTCTAATATTTTTCTGGAAAGAGTAACTTTATACACAATATCAATGTTGAAACTTAAAAAGGAAAGAACATGGGAAATAAAAACTCTAATTGAACACAAGCATACCAAGCTTAAAATAAAGGCTTATATTTTCTCAACGGGCGAATTCAGCAGTTTTTTACTGCTATTGGAAAATCTATACAGTATAGTCGCTCTCAAAAATATAATATGTGATGACCCGACCGATATGATGACCCAAAAGGTCATCTTGTATATTAGAACTCAATTCTGTTCTTTTAAGCCTTAAAATCTTATTTTTACCCTCTTTGATTTTCATCTGCAGTCTGAACGTGTTTCCGGAAAGTCTGTATGTTAAAAGTTGTTAAAAAAATAAGAAACTTCATTTGAGTTGACTTCGGTCAGTACTTTTTGTAAACAAATCCGAATTCATGATTCGACGGTTCCAGTGAGTTCGTATCAGAATTGGGGCTTGGGCAATCGAAATCAAAAGTTCTTAACCCGAGATATCAGACTTTCTTGAAATATGAAAGTTAAAGGCTTAATGAAATGGAAATGTTTGACTAAGGTTTCACTTTTTGGATGTCAGGTCTGTATATTAGTTTCGAAAGTCGTTATAGGCTCAATACCTTATTTATGATTTGTTTGTAAAATTTTGTGAGAAATTTGACGTGATTCGGGTGTTCGGTTGTGAAAATAAAAATATTAAAGTATTCTTGAAAATTTTATTTGATTTAGTGCTAAATTCGTAGTTCTAGGTGTTATTTTGGCAATTTAATCGTGCGTGCAAGTTCGTATGACGTATTGAGACTTGTAGGCATGCTTGATTTGGAGCTCTGAGAGGTTGGGTTAGTTCCAGATAAGCTACAAAGTGAAAATATGATTTAGAACACTGCTGGTGCATTAGATTTATGTTATGGGCCTCGAACCTCGCAAATGCGAGGTCAAATTTGTGGGTTCCCATCTGCTATCTACTCATCGCATTTACGAAGAGTGGCCGAAAGGCCAGTATTCGCATTTGCAACCTAGGAAAGGGAAGGTAGTGATCGCACTTTCGGAAACATTCAGGCTCACATTTGCGAGGTTTTCTTCGTATTTGCGATGCAAGCAGGAAGAGGAAGACCTTTGAAACTGCGTTAGGCTCTTCGCATTTGTGGGGTTCGCAAGGTCGCAAATGCGAAACCTGCAACTGATCAAAATGATATTTGGATGGAATGTTTCTTCTATTCTTCAAATTTTCAAAACCTAAAACACAAAAGGCGATTTTCCAAACACAATTTCTTTCTCAAAATATTTGTAAGTAATTGTAAACTAGTTTCTTTCAATGTTTCACTTCATTTTACAAGATATTAACCGAAAATCTAAGGTTTTCATGGTAGAAATAGGGAGTTTTGGTTAGAAACTAGGTATTTCGAAATTTTGGGATTTAGACCTCAAATTGAGGTTGGATTCAAAAAGAAATTAATATCAAGGCATGGGCTGAATGGATTATTGGGTTTTGGCCTGAATTTCGGGTTGGACCAGCGGGCCTGGCTATTGACTTTTTTTGAGAATTTCAATAAAAACCTAAATCAAATTTTTGTTACCGTGGGTGATTCTCAATGCTTATTTTGAATATTTTGGTTTGTAATTTGCTAGATATTGTTTGTTCGGAGGCTAGTTTGAAAGACAAAGTCGTGGTTGAGCATTGAGGGGTCCTTGGAGCAAGGTAAGTGTTGTGTCTAACTTTTACTTGAGGTAATTAGGAACCCTTAGACTATTTGATGTGTGATTCTCATGTGAGCGGTATATATGCAAGGTATGAGTGCTTATACGCCGCCAAATTTTCTGTTTTCCTTGATTTACCGCTTTTCCATATTTGTTTCTCTTCATATCTTAATTGTTGCATACTCTACATGCATTCCATGCTTAACAGCTACCTGTTAATCAGTATCTTCTCTCGTTAATGATGTTAGCTCTTTTCACAATTTCATAAATCCCTGCTATTTGCTTAACTTTACTTGATTACACTTTATAATTGTAAATTGCTTATGGGATCGGGTTGCACGCCGCAATAAGTGTAATAAGGGTAGATTTATATGGTGGAATAAGAGTAAATATGTTTATTCGATGGGCTGGAGTTGCATGCAACATGTGAAATAAGGGTAAATTGATCTGCTGAAATAAGGGTAGATTATGATATTGATACTTATATATGGTGGGATCGGGTTATGCACATCAATAAATCTATATTATTTATTGTTATTGATATTGTTACATTGAATAAGGGATGATCATCTATTGTCTTGTGGGATCGGGTTGTGCGTCGCAACAACATATATGTTTCCATTTTCTAAGCTGCATTATTTCCTGGTATTATTATTGGAACTGGTAAAGTTTGGTAATTCTAGATGACACTGGTTTATTTTCAAGGCTATAGTTATCATTTTCTGTTAGTTGTTTACATTATGTTCAGTATTTCCATTGTTCTATTGGTGTATACTGTATACAGGCTATTGTGTAGGTGAGCCACCTTAGCCTCGTCACTACTCCATCAAGGTTAGGCTAGGCATTTACCAGTACATGGGGTCAGTTGTACAGATACTACACTATGTATGTTGTGAAGATTTTAGAGTCAGTCCTGGTGGCAGCTACTAGAGAGCTCGGATCAGACAACTTACTGAGAGTTGAGGTACAGTTGCTTAATGTTCGCTTCTGTTGAAGCCCTCTTCATGTTCTTATTTAGCTGTGTATTTTCTTTTTGGGTAGCTTTAGATTATCGCAGACCTTTTTATGTAGTATTCTAGTTTCTTATGCACTTATGACACCAAATTAAGGGATTGTAATAGACGTTCAGTTATTCTAGTTCTCTCTCATATTTATTTCATCTGATAAAGATGGATAATATATTATATCCTTTGCTTGCCTAGCAAATAAAATGTTAGGTTCCATCATGGTCCCAGTGGTGGGAATTTCGGATAGTGACAAGTTGGTATTAGAGCACTAGGTTACATAAATCTCATGAGTCATGAGCATACTTGGTAGAATCTGTAGGATCAATACGAAGATGTCTGTACTTATCTTCTAGAGGTTATGGAGTTCAGAACGATTTCACTTCTATTCTTCTATATTGTGTGATTTTTATTATATCGTTGCTGATTGAATCCTTCTATTCTATTCTGTCGTAGATGGCAAGAATGTGTACCAAATCTTTATATGAGCACAAGCCAGAATACCTAACAACGGCTCCTACGAGGGGCAGAGGATGAAGCCGAGACCGTGCCAGAGGCCGAGCAGGGGCAAGGCTCAGCCCAGAGCTCGAGTAGCAGCACAAATGACGAAGCCTCAAGGGGAATTTGACGAGGAGGCTCCAGCCTACACCGTTGCATCAGGACCAACTCAAGTCCTAGAAGGGTTGATCGCCACCTAGTATTCTATGATGCTTAGTCGATCTAGTAGACCTTGTGGTGAGTGCAGCCAAGACCGGCGCATTTCCCTGTAGCACTAGCCGTCTATCAAGTTGGGGGAAGAGCACTGAATCTTGCTACTCACACTACGGAACAGATGACTCCTGAATTGCAGACAGCAGCAGCTCAGCCTGTTGGGGTAGTTCAGCCAGGTTTTGTGGCACAGACCGGCACTGGATCAACTATGTCTTCTAAGGCTTTGTGGAGATTGGATAGGTTTACCATGCTCTTTCAACTTCAGATTAGCGGTGTACCATCAGAGGATACCTAGGACTATTTATATGGCTATCAAGAGGTGCTACGGAACATGAGGATAGCGGAGACCAATGGGGTCGACTTTTTCGTATTTAATTTGTAGGGTTCCACCAAGAAATGGTGGAGGGATTATATGTTGACCAGACCAGTTGGGTCGCCTGCTCTCACTTAGGACCAATTCTCTCAACATTTTTTGAGAAGTTCCTTCCAATCATTCAGATAGATGACTATCATCGGTAGTTCAAGCATCTATAGCTGGGTTCTATGGCTATCACTTAGTACGAGACTCAATTTGTTGATTTGGCCCATCGTGCTATTATTCTACTTCCTACTGAGTAAGAGGGTGAGAAGGTTTATTGACGGACTTGCTCAGCCTATCAGATTACAAATGACTGAGGAGTCTTGGAGTGAGATTTCGTTTCAGGCAGCTACAAATGTTGCTAGGCGGGTAGAGATTGTTCTAGCTCAGGGGAGTGTTCATGGATCAACAAGAGACCTCGTTATTCAGGTGGTTTTAGGGGTGTCTCGTCTGGAGGCAGGGATACTTTTGGTAAGAACCATCCTCGTGCCCATATCATTTGTTGCTACAGCCGTCCCACGGTGCTTCAGGGAGTCATGGTCATTATGTGCTTTTTTTTTGTGATGCCAGTCTACAATGTACCGCCAGCTCCTATCAGTGCACTTCATATTCTGTCACGACCAAATTTTCGTACCGTCGGGATCATGATGGCATCTAACATTGTACTCGTTATGCAAGACAACAATTCATAAATATCTTTCCTTTCTCCTTTATCTTTAAAATATTTAAGACTCAACAAAATAAACCACCGGAAATAAGTGCGGGAGAAAACAATTAACATAACTTTATCCAATAACAAAAACAGAAAAAAAAATCCACCCAAAACTTGTGTCACAACTCACGAACTGTTTATGAATACTACAAATAATGGTCTGAAAGAAATGTTTACACGTTTCTCAAAAGTAAATAAAACAGAAATAAATAGGATAGAAGGGGATGCCTGGGCCTGCGAACGCCTGTAGGACAACCTTAGGTCTTTAAAATGCAGTAAGAGCAATCAACCTCTCGATCTGCCACTAGCTCCGAAAACTGCACAAGAAGTGCAGAGTGCAGTATATGAGTATAACCAATCCCGTGTACTTGTAAGTGACGAGCCTAACCTCGACGAAGTACTGAAGAAGCTATGGCGGGGCATACGGCATATATAACCTGCAGTAGTTTAAACTAAACAGAAAGGAACTACATAATGTAATGAAGTAATAACTGGCATTAAATAAATCTGGAACCCAACTATTCTACTAGGATTCAGTTATAATCAATCCTCAAGGGTTTTTCAACATTACAATAATAGATCTCAACAGATATGAACACATAAAACAACTGATGCAGCACGCATCCTATTCCCATCATGTAAACAACAACAATATCAATATTCGCCGTTATTCCTCATTGTTGGGACGTGCAACCCGATCCCACGAGGTAATCACATTTCACCATTTATCCACTTGTTGTGGCATGCAACCTGATCCTAATATACATATATCAGCACCAATCAAAAATGAATAAAGATAAGTATTTAACAGGTTATTTCAAATCGTCTAATATACTCATACCGCAATCCACACAATAAAATATCATTAAGATTAGGAAACTTCACCAGTGTAACCTTCTAAGCGAGACCAACCAAGGCGTACCATAAGTCACAAACAAGGCAATATAAGCCAGCAGTGTAATAAAACAAAACTATGAAAAAATTAAATACTTCAATAAATAGAACAATAGTTAACATAAAGCGATTCAACATGGAAACATATATGGCAAGTAGCAATTAAGAAATGGAAGCAATTATGAGCAAGTAGCAATTAAGGAAAAAAAATAGTATAATAGGAAATAGAGAAGGGAATAAGCTAAAACTGGAATTTGGTGGCGCATAGGTACTCGTTACCACATATGGCACACACATGGAATTTCACATAGAAAATAAGTCGTGGATTCCTATTCCCTTAATTCAATGTTAGACCAAGCACTTTCCTCAAGCCAACAGGTAATTCAACACTCAATCACAACATTACCTATCGATTCCACCACTAATTCACTAGTATCTTATCATAATCAATTTTAATAAAATCAAAATATTCTAATGAATCAGTTCATATGCATAATCATAGATTTTCTAATACTTTCCCCAAAAAGTCAAAAATTAACCCCAAGCCCACGTGGTCTAACCCAAAGTTCGCACCAAAACTTGATTGCCCATTCAACCCTGAGCCCGAATATGCAATTTGTTTTTGAATCCAGCCTCTTTTGCGATCACAGGTTCACAAATGCGAACTCGCAAACGCGACCAATGCATCGAAATACTGAGGATTGGCCTGACCTGCTACCTTAGCAAATGCGAACAATTTTTCACAAATGCGGTCACCATAGAGTGGCAATTTTGACGATGAACTTCGCAAATGCAAAGTTCCCCCTCCTTGCCTTATGATCGCAAATGTGATGAAGCTTCGCAAATGCGCTGCTTGCATTTGTGAGCTCGACTTCAAGGTTGCGAAGTATGCAGATCTATAGCACAACAAAAATATCCTTATGTGTCAAAACAATATGTAGCGTACCCAAAGCTCACCCGAGCCCTCAGGCTCCAAGCTAATCATGCGCATAAGTATTAAAACATCTTACGAACTTGCTCGCGCGATCAAATCGCCAAAATAACATCTAGTATTAAAAATTCAACATCAAAACTCATGAAATTTTCAAGATAGTTTGAAATATAGGACTTTTTCAACCCAAGGTTTGAATCACGTCAAATCACTTCCGTTTCCACTAAATTTCACAAATATGGGCTTTCTTACAAAGATACGGGAGCGATACCAACAAGATCACATCTATTTGAATTTCCAAAAAACTATTATACTTTTAGTTAAACTATTAGATTTCGGGTATATGCCTAAATCCCGTTTTTCACAACGGACCCTTCGAGTCCGTTTAAAAAAGGGTCCTGGTCCGTTTACCTAAAATATTGACTGAAGTAAAGTTAAATCATTTTTTCTTAAATCCTTTTTATAGATAAGCTTTTCAATATTAAGCTCGGATTGTTAAAGCTAATTGTAGAGACATAAATGGATGTTATAAGGTTTTTGAACACAAAAATAGATTCTAAAACAAAAGATGACCTATTGCGTCATCACATTCTCCTCCTCTAAAAAAATTGTTCGTCCTCGAACAAATGTAGAAAAATAACTGAGTTGATAAAAAGATGGGGATTCTGGCTCCGCATATTAGACTCGAACTACTAATTAGTTGTCTCAGCAGGCTGAGCTCTCCATTGCACATGGAGCAAAGGATAATTCTTCGATCTCAACCGATGAACCTACCAGTCTAGAATAGCTATCGATTCATCCTCATAGTTCAAATCCTTGTCAAGCTAGACAGTTCTGAAGTCTAACACGTGGTATGGATCACCGTAATACTTCCAAAGCATTGACACAAGAAAAACTAGATGCACTGCTGATAATCTTTGTGGCAACGTAAGCTCGTAAGCCAACTCTCCCACTCTCCAAAGGATCTCAAAATGTTCAATGAACCTATGGCTTAGCTTGCCCTTCTTCCTAAATCTTAACATGACCTTCATGCGCGACACCAAAAGTTACATTCGCTCTCCTACAATAAATGCCACATCACGAACTTCATGGTTAGCGTAACTCTTTTTCCTTGCTTGAGCTATAGGAGGTCTATTCTGAATTATCTTAGCCTTATCCAAGGCATCCCGTACCAAATCTGTACCCAAGAATTGAGCCTTCCCTATATCAAACCACCCAACCGGCAATTGACATCGTCTACTATATAAAAATTATAAAGAGCCATCCGGATGCTCGACTAATAGCTATTGTTATAGGTAAATTCCGCTAATGGCAAGAACTGATCCCAAGAACCTCCAAAATCAATAACGCAGGTGTGGAGCATATCTTCCAAGATCTAAATAGTGCACTCGGACTGTTTGTTTGTCTAAGGATGAAATGATGTGCTTAACTTGACCCGCGTACCCAACTCAAGCTGTATTGGCCTCTAGAAATGCGAGGTAAACTACATAACCCGATCATAAATGATTGACATGAACACACCATGAAAACGAAAAATCTCTCGAATATGGATTTCAATTAACCACTCTCGAGAATTGGAAACTGCCAATAGAATGAAATGCGCTGACTTTTTCAGCCTACCCACAATAACCCATACTACATCGAACTTCCTTTGAGTTCATGGCAGCCCAATAACAAAATCTATAGTGATATGCTCCCATTTGTACTTAGGAATCTCAATCTTCTGAAGCAAACCACCAGATCTATGATGCTCATACTTTACATGCAAAAAATTGAAGCACCAAGCTACATATGCAACAATATCCTTCTTCATTCTACTCCACCAATAATCCTGCCGCGAATCCTGATACATCTTTGTGGCTCCAACATGGATAGAATACCAGGAACTATGGGCCTTCTCTAGAATCAACTCACAAAATCCATCTACATTAGGCACACAAACACGACCATACATTCTCAAAACCCCATCATCTCAAATTGTAACCTACTCGGCACCATCGTTCCGCACTATGTCCCTAAGGACCAGCAAATGAGGGTCATAATACTGCGGATCTTTGATGCACTCAAATAATGAAGATCAAGCAACTGTACAAGCTAAAACACTTCTAGTCTAAAAACATCCAACCTCATCAACTTATTAACTAAAGCCTGAACATCCAAATCAAGTGGTCTCTCACCGACTAGAATATCCGCAAGGCTGCCCATACTAGCTAACTTCCTTCTTAAAGCATCGTACACATAATGGCCTTCTCGGGATGATATAAGATGGTAATAGCATAGTCTTTCAATTGCTCCAACCACCTTCTCTACCTCAAATTTAGGCCATTTGGCCAGAACAAATATTGCAAACTCTTATGATTGGTGAACACTTCACACGACACGACATATAAATAATTCCTCCAAATATTCAATGCGTGAACAATGACTGCTAGCTCTTAATTATGAAGTGGATAATTCTACTCGTGAATCTTCAGCTGACGCAAATAATATTTAATAACCATGTCGTTCTGCATCAACAGTGCACCAAGTCCAATATGAGATGCATCATAATATATCATGTATTGGCTTGAACTTGTGGGCAATAAAGACACCATCGCAGTAGTCAAAGTTGTCTTGATCTTATGAAAGCTCGACACGCACTAGTACGATCACATAAACTGGTCACCCTTTTGGGTCAACCTGGTCATGGGGCTACTATAGTAATAACACACCAAACATAAGAAACTCGAGATATATGTAGTTGATGTAGGTCTAGGCAAACTTGGCTGCTTCAATCTTCTTAACATCCGCCTAAATACCCTCTCTTGAGACAACCTGACCCAAGAATTCAACCGAACTCAACCAAATCTTGCATTTTGGAAACATATCATATTATTGGCTGTCTCTCAAAGCCTTGAGAATGACTCGAAGATGTTTTTCATGTTCCTCTCGGCTATGGGAGTAGATCAAGATATCATTAATGAAAATGATCACAAATGGAATCCATGTAAGGCTTGAAACACTCGGTTCATCAAATCCGTAAATGTTGCTAGGGCATTTGTCCACCCAAATGACATCACTAGGAACTTATAATGCCCATATCTAGTCTCAAAAGTTGTCTTACGGACATCAGATGCCCTAATCCTCAAGTGATTGTAAGAAGATCTCAAATAATTCTTTGGAAACACTTAGGCACCCTTAAGATGATCATGTAAATCATCAATCCTCAGCAATGGATACTTGCTGTTGATTGTGACCTTTGTTCAATTGCAAATAATATATACACATCCTCATAGATCCATCCTTCTTCTTACCTAATAACACTAACACACCCTAGGGAGAGACACTAGGTCTAATAAAGCCCTTATCAAGCAAATCGAGCAACTGCTCCTTTAACCTTTTCAATGGGACGATCCAAAGGGGTCATCACCTATTTTTAATCAAATTCTGTGACTTCGAGGCCTTGAAAACCTTATTTAGGATTTCCTCAATTTGTGAGGCAGTCCAGGTGCGTAGCAGGAAAGCTTATATGTGTAATTCTATGAAAAATGCTAAATTTTTATATTAAAATGAATAGATTTGACTTTGGTCAATATTTTGGGTAAACAGACCCGGACCCATGATTTGACGGTCCTAGAGGGTCTGTAGGAAAGTATGGAAAATTGGGTGCAGGCTCGTAATCGAATTCTGAGATCCAAGCCCGAGATATGAATTTTTAAGTGAAATTGCTTTTTGAAAATGTTTGAAGAGAATTGAAGTGAAATATTATTTTAAAGTAATGGTATTGGACCCATATTTTTGTTTCGGTGCCCGGTACAAGTCTCATATATATTTTGAATCACTCGTGTAAAGTTTGGTTAAAAACGAACGTCGTTTGAGCGATCAAGACTCTAATTAGGAAATTTATTTTTGAGAAATTTCATTGATCTCGAGGTTCTATTCGATGTTCATGATGTTATATTTGTAATTTGATCACATGAATATGTTTGTAAGATGTTTTCTAAGGTTGTGTGTATACTTGGATTAGAGTTCTGAGGGCTCGGGAGAGCTTCAAGTAGGTTCTACGATGCCTTAGTCTTAAAAAGATCAGATATTGCAGGTTCAGGAATAGGACACGTCTGTGAACCCTCTAATGCAGTCCATGAGAACTCACGTGCGGCCGCGATTGCCTCTGCACGGTCCTCGGTGGGTGCTGCACGGCCGCGGTCGGCTTGGTGAGGTACGCACTGTGCAATGATCTGCATGCCTTTAGCAAGCCTGTATGCCCATGGTCCTTTTGCACGATTCGCACAGAGAACTTAAGAGGGGTATAAATACACGTTAGTTTCAATTATTTTACACATTTCAAAACCCCAAAACATAAGAGGTGATTTATCCAAACAACTCTTCTTCTCCAAAACGACTGGTAAATGATTTATAACTCGTTTTTTCACTCCTTAACATCTTTTAACATGATTTCAACTTACAATTATGGATTTTCATAGGGAAATTAGCTGCTTTGGGAATAACATTGGTTTTCTAAAAATTGGGGAGTCGGACCTCAATTTGAGGTCCGATTTCAAAACAAATCACATATTTTGATTCGTGGGGGAATGGGTAACCAAGTTTTTGTCTGAACCTCTAGTTTCGAACACGTGAGCCCAGGCGAATTTTTGACCCTTCGGGGTAAAACTTATTTTCATGGATCATGGTTGATTCATTTAGCATTTGTTAATGAGATTAAGCAACTTCTGACTAGATTCGAGCAGATTGGTTGTGAAACCAAGGGGTAGAGATATAATTTAGGCTTGAGCCAAATTCAAGGAATTAAAGTAAGTGCTTGGTCGAACCCTAGCTTGAGGAAATAGGTGTTGAGTCTTACTTGCTACTTGTTAATTGTCGAGAGCAATGTTTAGGCATGGTGACGAGTATCTATACATTGGTGTGTAGCATGACCGTGAGTCTTTATATTGCGTATATTATTATCTTCGTAATAACTTCCATGCTTAATTAATAATTTCTATATGTTGTAAAAAGCATGTGAATGGGACTGTGATCTTTAAATTTTGAGGAGCATTGGCTCGAGTTGAAATACAAGTTGTAAAGGTATATGATATAATGAAATCCTTGGAGAATGCTCATGTGATAATGTGGACTCGGAGATTAAAATTCAAGGAAGAGAAAGTGTGACTGTTTTATTCCCTTGCCGGGAGGTTTTGTTGTTTTGCTGGTATTCTCCCTTGCCGGGACATATATACTTGTACTGTTGAGTTCCCTTGCTAGGATAGTATAAATTATGGTTAATTCCCTGCTGAACTATTGTCATGATAAATGTAAGTTTTATATTTAGATATTATATAGGATCGGTTGCACGCCGCAACAGATATTATATTGGATTGGGTTGCACGTCGCAACATATATTATATTAGATCGGGTTGCACGCCGCAATAGATATCATATTTGGATGTGGTTGCACGCGGCAATGGCAGTATGTATATGGATCAGATTGCACACCACAACAAAGTTAATGAATAAGGGATCAGGTTGCATACTACAATAGTGGTTTTATTGAATTGTTATAGATGGTGCACTATGTTTTATATATATCTATTGGGTTTCTGATAGGTTTAGTTGCTTCCCAAAGCATGTAACCCCTTCCTCATAACTGCTCATTACTTGTTTTTTTTCTGTAATATATTACACAACTGCATAGGTTTACATGGTACTCTTGTCTAGCCTCATCACTACTTCGCCGGGGTTAGGCTACGCACTTACCAGCACATAGGGTCGGTTGTATTGATGCTACACTCTATGCTCTTTTGCATCGATCCAAGTGATGGAGCAGCATTTGAACACCAATATTAGATCGAGAGCTAGCCTTCAATCCAACGAGACACTGAGGTAGCCTTGCATGAGTCCGCAGGCCCGGCATCTCCTATATCCTTTATTTTAGTTTGTTATCGCATTGTATCCGAGACAAACAATTATATTTCCTTTCAGACGATTGTATTTAGTAGCCTTATTAGTTCGTGAGTGTTGTGACACCAGTTTTGGGTAGAGGATTATGTTGGATTTTTGCATTTTAACAATTTCCCTTAATTAAAGACTTCCGCTTATTTGTTTATTTATTTCTATTTTTTCATGCTATTTCTGATAGTTGTTAAAAAAGGAGTATATTGTAATGAAAATGTGGTTAAGCAATGGCTTGCCTAGCTCCCATTACTAGGCTCCATCAGGATTCCCGAGGGTGGGATATCCAGGTGCTGACATTCAATTATGGTGGGTCCATACGGTACGAAGGAATATAATTGGACTGAGTGCTCGGAGCCACATCAATGCAAATGTAGATAGCCCCATCAAGTGGCATCCTAGGCGGGTCTACAGGAAATACCTTGAGCAACTCCTAGACAATTTCCACAGAATCCATAGAAGGAACCTCAGCACAAGAATCACGAACAAAAGACAAATGGCCCTTTTATGCCATACAGCGAGCCTCCATTTAAGAGATAACCATACTGATAAAATGATCAGGAGTCCCGTCCACTCCAATTGAGGTAACCCCGGTAAAGCTAAGGTCATAGTCTTGGCGTGACAACCAATTAGCATGATATGGTGACAATCAATCCATTCCCACAATGACATTGAAATCCACCATATCAAGAAGTGGGAGATCTAAACTAGTCTCAAGATCCCCAATAACAACCACGCAAGAATTATGGACACGATCTACCACAATAGAATCACCCACTGGCATAGACATATATACGGGAGCACTCAAATAATGATGAGGCACAACCAAATGTGAAGTAAAATAAGAAGACACATATGAGTATGTAGAACCTGGATGAAACAGAACTGAAGCATCTCTTCTACATATCAAAACAGTACCTGTGATAATAGCATCAAATGACTCAGCCTCGAGCCTGGCTGGGAACCATTCTGAACTATTTCTTTCGGACGACCTCCTGCTGGCTGCCCTCCACCTCTAGCAGCCTGTCCTCCACCTCTGATATCTTGACCTCCACATCCTATGGACTCACCCCTACGTTTAGCACTCTGACCCCTACATTTAGCTGGCTAGGCAACTGGTGCCTGAATTATGGCACGAGAACTCTGCTATTCTGAGTGAACACCCACTAATCTTGGATAAGCCCTCCGGATATAACAATACTCACCACACTCAAAATATCCGTCTAAATAATACGGCTGAGAAAACTAATACTAACCCTAACGAGCCAGCTAATCACGATAATAAATCTAAAGAGGAGGTGCCCTATAAGAGCTGGCAGTACACTATGAGCTGGCTGCACTAAAAGAGGTACTTAAGGACCACGACCCACTGAAGCTCCATGGGATATTTGGACTGCTCAATTAAATGGCCTAGGAGGATGGCCCCTACAAAAAGTTTAAGACATCCAGATGAGGTCCCACTGAATCCACGAGAATGACGTAGCCTCGTGTCCGACCCCTGACCACTCCCCTATCATAGAACCAACGCAACTCGCTTGGCCACATTGGCTGCATCCAAGAAAGGAATCCCACTCTCCATCTCCTTAGGCATCTGTAATTTGATAGGCTAAGCTAGTCCCTCAATAAACCTCCTCCCCCTCTCTCACTCGGCAGGAAATATAAGAAGAGCATGATGGGCCAAGTCAATAAATTTGGTGTTGTATTGATTGATGGTCATAGAACCTTGCTAGACACGCTCAAATTGCCTACGATAGTCCTCCCTCTCACATATAGAATGGAACTTATCTAGAAATAGCTAGGAAAATTGGTCGTAAAAGCAGGAAACCTAGTTAGTCTGGAAAAACAAATAATTCTTGCACTACTTCGTGGCTGAACCTGACAGACAAAAGTAGCAAAGTTGAAACTATAGGTCTGCACTATCCATGTTACGTAGAACCTCAAGACATTTTTACATATAATTCCAGGGATCCTCTGAAGCTGTACCATGATAAGTAGTAGCGAAAATCTCGGTAAACCTGTCCAATCTCAATGAAGCATCAAAAGACATACCTGCTCCATCACCTATCAAAGCTACAACACCCAGCGAAACTACCCCAACTGGCTGAGCTGCTAGAGTCTGAATCTAAGGACCCATCTGCTCCGGATTGCGCATTGCGGGAGTATGTGCTCCTCCCCACCTTGAGAGGTTGCTAGTGTTACAGGAAGTACGGCGGTTTGAGTAACACTCTCCATATGCCCACATGTCAGACCAAAGTTTCTTGAAGTACCGGTGTAGCTATGAACCCCTCTAGAACCTGAGCTAGCCCTACTGGAGCGATCGAGGCAAGAACCTCATAATCAAACTCTACTTGATTCTTCACGACTGGTGTTGCTACTCGATCTCTAGGCTGAGCTCTGCCCCTTCCTCAGCCTCTAGCACGACCCCTACCTCGTCCTCTACCCCATGTAGGAGCTGTTGCTAGGGGCTCAGGCTGCTGATCAATTGATGAAACGGTAAGTATTCTCGCGAGCTATGAAAGAACAGAGTTCAGAGTTCAATTAGCAATGAATGATCAAACTGCATGATAGAGATGAATTGAAATGAAATTGTTCCTAACTCTGCATCCTATAGGGATAAGCACAAACGTCTACGCACTGATCCCTCTGACACTACAAAGCTTGTGTGTGAATTGTGAGATCTAAGCAACCTAGAGCTCTAATACCAACTTGTCACGATGCAAATTTTCCACCGTCGGGACAGCGATGGTGCCTAACATTGTACTTGCTAGAAAAGCAAAAGTTTTAGAATATCTTGCCCTTTTCCTTTATCTTTCAAATATTTAAAACATTTCAAAATAAACTAGCAAAAAGAAGTGCAGGAGAAAATATTTTAAAATCATAACTTTATGCAATTGCAAAAACCGACACAAAATACACCCAAAACTGGTGTCACAACTCACGAACTATATACGAATACGACAAATAATAGTCTGAATGAAATGATTACATATTTTTTTAAAGTAGATAAAATTGAATTGAAATACGATAGAAGGGGATGCCAGGGGTTACGAATGCTTGAAGGAATACATCGGGTCTCCAAAATGCAGCAATAGCCACCAATCTCTCGGCCGGCAACTAGCTCCGAATTTGTCAAAAGAAGTGTAGAGTGCAGTAACAGAGTACCACTGACCATATGTACTTGTAAGTGATGAGCCTAATCTCAACGAAGTAGTAACAAAGCTATGACAGGGCATAAAACATATACAAGTTGCAACAATATATACTAAATTGAAAGGAAATAAAAAGGTAATAAGGCAATAACTGGCATTAAATAATTTTGGAACCCAACTGTTCCACTAGTATTCAGCTATAATCAATCATTAAGGGTGTTTCAAAATCACAATAATAGACCTCAAGAGATATGAACAATAACAAAAATTGATGCGGCATGCATGCCGATCCCATCATGTAAGCAACAACGGTATCAATATTCGCCTTTATTCCTCCTTGTTGCAGCGTGCAACCCTATCCCACATGTCCACTATTGTTACTCCTTAACATATATCAACCTTTTTCCTCCTTGTTGCAGCGTGCAATACGATCCCACCAGATAATCACATTTAGCCCTTATTCCTCCTGTGGCAGTGTACAACCCGATCCTAAAATATATATATCAGCACCAATCACAAATGAATAAAGACAAGTGTTTCACATGTTAATTCGAATCCTCCAATATACTTATACCACAATCCACACAATGAAATATCACCGCGATTACGAAGCTTCACCACTGTAAACTACTCAGTGAGACCACCTAAGGTGTACCATAATGCACCAACAAGCCAATATAAGCAAACAGTGTAATAAAATGAAACCATGAAACAATTAAATACTTCAATAAAGAGAACAATACTTAATATAAAGTGACTAGACATGGAAACACATATGAGCAAATAGCAATTAAGACATGGAAGAAATTTTGAGCAAGTACCAATTAAGGCAAGAAATAATATAATTGGAAACGAGGAAGGGAACAAGCATAAAATGAAAATTTGGTGGCGCATAGGTACTCATCACCACACCCATATGCCACACACATGGAATTTCACATAGCAAATAACTCGAGGATTCCTATTCCCTTAAGTCAAAGTTAGACCAAATACTTATCTCAGGTCAACAAGTAATTCAACACTCATCAACGCTTTACCTCTTGATTCTACTACCAATTCACTCATATCAAGTCATAATTAATTCAATAACATCAATAAATGATAAAGAATATAATTCCAGTGCATAATACTAGATTTTCTAACACTTTCCCATAAAAGTAAAAGACGACCCCGATCCCTCTTAGTCAAACCCAAAGTTCAGACAAAAACCCGATTACACATTCACCCGTGACCCTGAATATGCAATTTGTTTTGGAATCGGACCTCAATTTGAGGTCTAACTCCCCAAAATTTCAAAATTCCCACATTTAAACTAAAAAACCCAATTTCCACTGAAATCCTAAGATTTTATGATTAAATCTTGCAAAAAGAAGAGATGGATTGAAAGAGTTGAGTTAGAAATCACTTACGTATGATTTGGAGAAATTTGGGTCTTTGGGAAATTGCCTTGGAAGGTTTAGGGTTTGATAGAATTAAAAATGGGTGAAAATACCGGCTAAGTTATAATTTACACAATCATAGATATAGAATTTTCGATCACATGTTTGCAAATGCGAACTCGCGAATGCGACCAATACAAAGCAATTTCGAAGCTTGGCCTGACCTACTGCCTTCGCAAATGAAAACAATTGTTCAAAAATGCGGTAATTGTTAGACTCCGTGCCTTCTTGTCACAAGCGTGATGGGACTTCGCAATTGCAAAGTTTGTAGATCTGCAATACAACAGCAAATTCCTTAAGTCTCAAAACGCTATGTAGCATATCCAAAACTCACCCGATCCCCCAAGCTCCAAACTAATTATGCACATAAGCCTAAAAACAACCTGCAGACTTGCTCGCGCGATCAACTTGCCAAAGTAACATCTAGAACTATTAATTCAACATCAAAAGTCATGAAATTTTCAAGATAGTTAAAAATTTCTAACTTTTTAACCAAAGGTCCGAATCGCGTCAAATCGCCTCCATTTTCCACCATATTTCCTAGATTGGGTTTAAATACCATAAAGACTTGTGCCGGTATTCGTAACCAAGATACAGGTCGGATACCAACAAGATAAAATCTATTTAAATTTCCTAATATCATTGTATTTTCAATAAAACAATTTTATTCAAAAACACATTTCTCAAGCTAGGGACCTCGAAATTTGATTTTGGACATATACTTAAGTCCCATGTTTTATTGCAGAACCTCTGGCACCATTGGGACATAGGTCCGGTCCTTTTACCCAAAATATTGATCGAAGTCAACTAAAATCATCTTTTTAAGCCAAATTTTTTTTTTTATCTTTTTCTCACAAAAGCTTTCCAGGATCGCGCCCTCATTGTGCACGCAAATCAAAGACAGGTAAAAGGAGGTTTTCAAGGCCTAAGAACACAAAAATGTATTCTAAAACAAAAGATGACCTTTTCGGTCATCACATTTTAAGATTTATTACTGTGCTCATCCGGCCCATCTGGGTCGGTCTCAGTTTCAATATCCTCGACACTAGGATGGATGTTTTGAGTGTGGTGGTTTTGGGCATATCAGGTTGTCCTGTCCATGATTATTGTGTGGTAAAATACAGTAGTGTTCTCGTGCTATGATTTCGACACCTATCGCATTACCACCCGCTAAGCCAGCTAGAGGTAGGGATCAGAGAGCTAGAGGTAGAGATTAGGCCGCTAAAGGTGGAGGTCAGGCCGTTAGAGGTTGAGGCTACGACGCAAGAGGTGGAGGCGAACCACAAGGAGGCCAGTCCCAAAGCAATGGCTTTCAAACAAGGCTTGAGGCTATGTCATGTCACACGGTTATCACAAGTACGTTATCAGTTTCATGGAGAGATGCCTCAGTTCTATTTGATCTGGGTTCTATTAATTTCTATGTGTCATCCTATTCTGCTTCATATTTGGTTGTGCCTCGTGATTCATTGAGTGCTCCCGTGTATATGTCCACCTATATGGGAGATGGTATTGATGTAGATCATGTTTATTGTTTATGTGTGGTTACTATTAGGAGTCTTGAGACTTGTGTATATGTCCTACTTCTCGATATGGTTGATTTTGACGTCATTTTGGGGATGGATTGGCTGTCACTTTATCATGCTATATTAGATTGTAACGCTAAGACAATGATCTTGACCTTGCTAGTGTCGCCTCAATTGGAGTGGAGAAGGACATCTGGTTATTCTACAAGCAAGGTTATCTCTTATGTGAAGGCTCGACATATGGTCAAAAATGGTTGTTTAGCTTATTTGGATTATGTTCGCGGTTCTAGACGGAGGTCCCTTCCATGGAATTAGTACCTCGTGAATTCCTAGAGGCATTTCCTGCAGACGTGCCCGGAGATGCCACCCGACATAGATATCTACTTCTATATAGATTTGGGTTCGGGCACTCAACCCATTTCTATTTTTCCATACCACATCGCCCTGCTAGAGTTGAAGGAATTGAAGGAGTAGTTGCAGGACTTGCTTGATAAGGGCTTTATTAGACCTAGTGTCTCGCCTTGGGGTGCGCCTGTGTTGTTTGATAAGACAACATTTTGGACTCAGTATCGGCATTAAGAATTTCTAGTGATGTCATTTGGGCTAACAAATGCCCATCAACATTCATGAATTTGATGAACCGGGTTTTCAAGCCCTATCTAGATTCCTATATGATTGTTTTTATTGATAATACTTTGATATGCTCTCACAGCCAAGAGAAGCATGAGCAGTACCTTCAGATCATTCTTTAGACTCTGAGAGACATGCATATGCTTAGTTTTAAAAATGTTTGTTGAGGTGAGTCGCTTTCTTAGTGGACATTGTATTAACAGAGGGTATTCAGGTGGATCCTATGAAGATTGAGACAGTCAAGAACTAAACCAAATCCACATAACCTATAGATATCTAGAGTTTTTTGGAATTTGAGGGTTATTACCGTCGATTTGTGGAGGGGTTCTCATCTACAGTAATCCTGTTGACTAGGTTGAACCAGAAATGTGCACCGTTCAGATGGTAAGACGAGTGTAAGATGAGCTTTCAGAAGCTCAGGACTGTTGTTTGACTACGACGCCGGTGTTGGTATTGCCTAAAGGTTCAGGGCCTTATATAGTATATTGTGACATATTCAATTTATATGAACTCCTCTTGTAGTCACATCACACTCGTTGTATCTATCCAATCGTCACTCCTACTAATAGGGACACTATTGGACATAAAGATCAAAAAGCTCATGCTCACACAATCAACGCCTTAGAGCTCAAGCTATAAAAAAAGTCCGGCCTCAAGTCCTGCAGACCGTCCCAACATCAACGCACGAAAAATCACATCTCACCCCTTGGTAAAAGGAATCACAAGCCATTGATGCACATCTGATATTAAGCGCTTATGTGCGCATACAAATGTGTTGAAGGAATTCAAAGAGTTATATTCTAAGTTGAGTCAATGACGCGCGATATGCATTCAAGAATGTGATATTTTTCCAAAAGGTTCTGCATCTTCCCTAGGACATGTACACACGTCTCTGTACCGATCCGCAAGACTCTAATGAACTTACTCATAACTCGTGAGACCTATGTAACCTAGGCTCTAATACCAACTTCTCACGACCCCAACCGAACTAGGTCGTGATGGAACCTCTTGTGAAAACATTCCCAAATTTATTTTTAACAACATTAATAAGTTAACTTAAGTCATTGATAATAATTAAGTTCCAAATTTAACAAAATAGAACAAGCGCGAAAATAGATACAGCCCGACATCGAGGTGTCACAAGTCACGAGCATTTGCTTAGGTCTAAGTATAATGGAAAGTCAAAAAATGTACTAAATACGGTCGAGAGATCCAGAGAGAGAAAAGAAATGCGGAAAACTTTGCGCAGCTGCCTTGCCAAACTTCGGTGACTCTCCCTCTGGGCAACTAACACCCGCTGTTGGGTTCAGAAATACCTGGATCAGCACGGAAAATGCAGTGAGTAATGTGAGTTTTCCAACTCAATGAGTAATAATAATAAATAATGACTGAGCTCTAAGAATAAAGTAAAGGCATTTCAACATTCTATAAAGAAGTAATATAAGCCCCGTGAAAGAAATGAAATAGTGAAAATATATAAAGTCACCATTATTTAGTTTAAGCTTCTTTAAAAATGCCTTTTTAATAGTTAAGTAAGTGAATGACAAGCATCTAGAAAAGATAAACACATAAAGAATCGCCCTCTAGCACAATATCAACAGAATCCGCTCCTCGGGCATTATAATGGAATAACACCAGCCCCTCGGCCTATTTCTCACATCACAATGGGTATCCACGGTCACTGGGAGAATGCAAACTCCGCGAGGGGCCCTTACGGCCCAAGCATAATATCAAGCCGTCAGTTTAATCATGAATAGGCTCTCGGCCTCTTATTAACAAGCCACCTCCCGGTGTACAATCTCAGGCCCTCGCCTCAAAATCATAATCAGTGTATTAATCTTGCCGCATGCAGTCCATCCCAAAAGTATTATAACATAGGCCCTCGGCCTTACTCAATCAGAATCTCATATGCCACTTGTGCAATAGTAAATCATGACACTTAGCCCAAAATATCATTTAAAACATTTTTAATGTGTTAAAATAGAGTAAACATTGTTGAGTTATGAAAACAGTTGAATATAGCATGACTGAGCAGAAGTATAAAGTCAAAACAGTGAGGAGATATCAGTAAAATCCCCAAAGGGTCGAAATAGTTGGCGCTACCCCAAATATGGCATTCAGCCCAAAATATATTTATAGTAAATAATTTTTAATCAAATATGCGGTAAAACAATCATATGGGATGGACAAAGTTACAATCTCGAGCGGTGCCCGACCCCACGCTCGTAATCTAGCGTGTGTGTCACCTCAATATGGCTCCACGATGAGCAATCTGGGTTTCATACCCTCAGGAAAATATTTAAAATCATTACTAACCTCAATCCAGTCCAAACTCTTCCAGGCGATGCCTTTTCCCCTCGAATCGACCTCAAATCGCGTAAAATCTTTCCAAAATCATAATCATGACAACAAAATATGCTAAGGAACGAATCCCATGCGAAAGTAATCAATTTACAACATAAACCTCGAAATAAAAAAAATCCGACTACCGTGCCCACATTTTAGAATTCAGTAAAATTTACATCAGTAGATTTCTTATCTCATCACGAGCTCATACAGACCCAAAGTCCCGAATTCCGACCACAAGTGGACCCTCCAATCCACAAGTCAAAGTCTCCAATTTCAAGCCCCAATTTTCGAGCTCTTTCTCTAATTTTGTTCCACTAACTTTTCATGATTGAACAATGAAATAATAACCATAAAAAAAGTAAAAAAATGCCTCTTGAAATCACAACTTTGAGCTCCAAAATCACACAAAAATGATGAACAAATGACTTAAAATCACGAAGGAACCTTTATATATATTCTGCCCATTATTTTCGCATCTGGGTCCCCGTTGTGCATTTATGGGGCCACATATGTGTCACAATGACCGCACCTATGGCTTTTAGTTAAGTCACCAGCTCCCGCATCTACGGTCGATATACCGCTTCTACAGTCTGCTTTTGTGATTCATGGCGTCGCTTCTGCAGTACGCAATAAATCCTTAGCTTCCGCATCTACGATGCACATTCTACACTTGCGCCATCACAGATGCGGTTCCTCAACCACTTCTGTGGTTCTTGCCCTCCTAGCCTCTTTCCACATCATCGACTCCCTTTCCATATCTGCCGGGGTCGCACCTACGGCCATTCATAGATGTAGTTATGAGAGCTGACTGTAACTTCAACTGTCATTTCATTCCATTCTTTCCATCAACCACCTGAAATCACCCAGAAGCTCCCGGAACCTCAACAAAAGCATTAAAAAGTCCTATACCACCATCCAAACTTATACCAATCACCAAAATACCTCAAATAATATCGAATCAACGAAAAAAATTCGGATTCAAGCCTAAGTTTTTTAAAATCTTTCGAATTACGCTTTTGATAAAAAATTCTTCGAAACCACGTCCGAAGGATCTGAAATTTTGCAAACATATCCGAAATGATATTACGGACCAAATCATAAAATTCCATTCCGACCACTACATCACAATATCACCTATCAATTGGGAATCGCCAAAATTTCATTTTCACCAATTCAAGCCTAAACCTTTCACAGACCTCCAAATCACATTCTGATCACGCTCCTAAGTCCCAAATTACCTAAAAGAGCTAACTAAATTATAGAAAATTCTAATCCAAGATCATAGCTGCGTTCCGGTTATAGCAGCCTATTGACCTTGGTAGCTTTAGAATTTTAATCTATTCATGTATATTTCAAATAGATGATGTATTTATTTTATAACAGCCTTATAAATTCTAAATCGTAGAAGCTCATAATTTTATTACTAGTCCTTGGAATTTTGTATAAAAGCTCAGTCATTTCATTATTTATTTTCTCATTCAATTTTATTGGAATTGGTTTATTTGTAATTAGATTACCTAGCGAATTGGGTTAGGTGCCATCACGGCTTGATATAGTTTGGATCGTGATATATATATATATATATATTTATATATATATATATATATATATATATATATATATATATATATATATATATATATATATATATATATATATATATATATATATATATATATATATATATTATATGCTAGCATCTATTAACATGCGTTGCACCTTAATAATGACACGTGATGGTTTAAATATTTATTTATATTAACAATAAAATTTCATTGATGAGAAAAAATTATATGTAATAATGCAACAATCATCTAAATACCAAAAAATATTTGCAACATTATCATAATATGTGAATTCAAAATGAAAGGACATTGTTAGAATATACACAAATGATCAATTTTAGTAATGTTAAGCAGATAATTATGTGCTGTAATTTAGAGGTATTTAATGTGATGGCATATTACCGAACACTTCTTTATAGACAACTTTTTTTGTGTATGATTCCTTCTAGTGCTTTGGTTGCTCTACCATAACCAAAACTCTTTTTGTCAATATTGATATATCTCCTGAAAGTGCAACATATAGTTATTCGTGCAAGAACATATACTATTGTGATATTGTCCAATATTTTAGATTTTTGTCCTTGTGCTTTATTTATTATAACAATAAAACATAAATATACTGAAAATTATTTTCACACAAATTTAAAAGAATATTCTTTTATTTGGGAACACGAAAATTGAATTCGGGGATAGACAAATACGTAGAACCACATTGACCAGTATCATAAATTTTACATATATCATGTTATTGTCAAAACTTCTATATGTCATATGTATACTATTACGTAATCTATTCAGCATATCTATGTTTTCAGTAGCACTAAGGGCATATTTTTCTTCAAAATTAACCTATATGCAATGAACAGTCAATTTTAACTTAGTCTACTATATAAATGGTGACACTAACATACGTAAGAAATAATCAACTTGACAACAAATATATATGGTAGAAGGTCATTTGATATTGAAGTATTTAAGTATTCTCCTTGGTAGTAATTGTTGGTATTATCTTCTGCTGAGTCAAAACTAAAAAATATTATATTTTTACCTTAAGAATTAGCAATCAACCTTGTATTTAGTTGATCTGCATATTTCTTTCTGCTATCCTAGATAGCTGTTTAATTTCTATCATTTAATTTGCAAATTGCGTTATCATCTAGTAATCAAAATATTTTACTTATTAAATGCACTACAATTTACAGTGGGGTTGATGACCAAGTGCTCTAGAAGAATCAAATCATCTTTTATTGGACGTTCTTCTTCGTTTTCGATCCGAAGAATGAAGTCACTAAATGTTGGATTTGTTCTTACTTTTATATTTTTCGTCATTTGAATATTTTTCATTTGAGGCCATAAGTATAATTTTGCAAGCTAGCTTTTATAGTTTCTGCTTTCGTCAAGTTTGGAACTACTGATAGTACTTGACAAAAATCACCACTATTACTATTCCACCAAACGGTTCATTAATATCCAATATATATATCTAAAACTCTAGGTAATTATTCTGATAGCTTGATGCTAAGCTAAAAAGCATTTTGTCCCATATCATCACTTTTGTTTTTCTTATTAATTTAGCAGTATTTCCCTATTTTCATATATTTGTGATGGTCATTTTAGTTATTCAAAGATACATATCAAATCTAAAGTGAGTTGTATGATCTCATAATAAAATAATAGATGGTACACAAAGTGTGCTTGTACTGCTAACAATACCATTCCTCTGGATATGGTATTTGCTAATAATTCATGATATATGAATATTATTTTGATTCCATGGGAGGAATCTTGTCACGACCCGGATTTTCCACCATCGGGAGTCTTGATGGCACCTACTAATGAGAGCTAGGCAAGTCAATCCTTGTCTACTTAAACCATTTACACATTGCTTCCCTTTTAACAAATACAAGTCAACAACATGAAAATAGCAGAACTTTGAATAATTAAGCGTAAGATAACGATATATTTTTTTGAACTTGAATTTCTAATACAACCATTTGAATTTAGACTACGCAGAACTACTGTCACGGTTTCACAAAATGTCTAAGAATACTACACGTAAAGGTTTCAAAGAAATAAACTCAACACTGTCTCCAGAAATACATAATAGAAACAGGAATGCAGATGAAAGGAAACGCCAGGGCCTGCAAACACCTGCAAGACTACCTCGGGACACCTGATGAATAAGATCGAGCAATACCACCGCGTTCCGAATCCTACAACACTAGGGTCCTTCACAAAAGAGTGTAGAGTGTAGTATCAGCACAACTGACCCCATGTGCTGGTAAGTGCCTCGCCTGACCCTGGCAAAGTAGGGACGAGGATAGACCGAACTACCACATAAACATGTGTAGTAATATATATATACATCGGGAAAATAATAAGAATAACAATTTTAAATATAGAAATTCAAGAGAATAATAAGGAACATCAATAAATTATCTCCAACACTGATAAGGAAAATAAAAGCAGACTTCACTATCTGTACACATCTTGTTGCATGCGTGCAACCCGATCAACTTTCTCAATGTTTCTATGGTAGGCATACCTCCCGCTACCATTTCATCAAACCTCGTAGTAAGCGTACCACCTGCTCCCATTACATTATATCAACAGTTCTTCCAAAGTAAATTTACTCTAATAAAACAACAATTAAATATGAATGCATAGGACATAAAGTACATTATAATTGTAATTCACTAAGGAAAACAAATAGTGACAAGTAGCAATTATGGCATAAATTCAAGACATGTCGTTGCACAAGGATACCTTCATTCAACAATAACAAGTACCACAATTAAGGGAGATGTCAACACAAAGCATCACAGTCATAGTGGAATAAGTCAATCAAATGCACTTGAATTGATAACAATACGAAATCATAACAAATGGCAATAGGGGCACGACATCACCCTTTGTGCTTTCACTCCCACCCTCACCAAGTAATGATATGATAAAATGTGCACGGCATCACCCTTCGTGCTTTTACTCTCTTCCTCACATATAATCAATAAAATTAGCACGGAGTGGCACATCATACGGCAGGGCATCACCATTCGTGCATTACTCTCTTTCCTCACATATAATCAATTGAATCGTCATGGAATGGTACATCGTGCGGCACGGCATCACCCTTCGTTCTTTACTCTCTTTCCTCACAATAATCAAACAATGCACGACATCACCCTTCGTGCTTTAACACTCTTCCTCACGCAATCAACAATCTCAAACAAGGGTAAGGGACTAATAAAACAATAATGGAAATCCTAACAAGGGAACCCAAACAAACAATTAAAACTCGACGAGGGTACAAAATCGACAATCTCAACGTCCTGGCAAGGGAAAATATTCAACAATCAATAACTCTTTCTCTTTATTTAACTTTCATCTCCTAGTTCACATTATCACTCGAGCCAATGCTCCAAAGAATTACTTATCTCATATACCTTCACAATTTATATTTCAACTCGAGCCAATGCTCCACGAAGTTAAAATATAGAAATTCCTTTCACATATTCTTTACAACATATAGAAGTCGTAAATTAAGCATGGAGGGTACGACAAAATTCAAACTATTAGCAAAATAAGGACTCACGGTCATGCTAGATACCAATGTATAGATACTCGTCTCCATGACTATACATCATACTCGGCAATTAGCAAGTAACATGTAAGACTCAACTCCTATTCCCTCAAGCTCGAGTTAAACCCAAACTTACCTCTATGCCTTGAATTCCGCTCAACACTCAACAATGGCTTTGCCCCTCGGTTCCACCAAAACATCGCTCGAATCTTATCACAAATTACTTAAATACATAAACAAATGCTAAATGAATTAATTTGAATGCATAAAATGAATTTTCCAAAGTTTTACCCAAAAAGTCCCGGTCCCACAGGGTCAAAACCCAAAGGTTCAAATCAATACCCGGTTATTCATTCCCCCACGAATTCATATCTATATCTTATTTTGAAATCGGACCTCAAATTGAGGTCAAAATCCCCAATTTTTGAAAAACCTAGGTTCTATCTGAAACCCCCAATTTTTCCCATGAAAATCCTTGATTTTAAGTGGAAAACATGTTAAATTATGTTAATGATGGAAAATTTGAGTAAAAATCGACTTACAAATGACATAGAATGAAACTTTTTCTTGAAAACCGTCTAAGGAATTTGGGTTTTGAAAGAATGGTGAAAAATGGTTAAAATTCAACTAAGTATAAAAATTTTTAGAGCCTATCAAATGGGAATTGTGGATCTGGGTTCGCAATTACGAACCCTGCTATCATGGGAAATGTGACTTTTTTGTTCGCATTTTCATACTCAGGCCTAACAGGGGACCTTCGCATTTGCGAATATTAGACCTTCGCATTTGTGAAGGGATCATCGCATTTGTGATCAAAGGCAAGCCTGGATAGTTTCGAATTTGCGATCCAGTCTTCACATTTGCAAAGCAGGCTTCGCAAATGCGTAGCTTGCATGCATGTTCATGCCAATACATTTTCCTGAAATTTTTATGTTTAAAATGCAAATCGACACCTATCCAAAACTCACAGAGGACTCGGGGCTCCAACCCAAGCATATACACACCCTCAATAACTTCATACGAACATACCCACGAGATCGAATCGCCAAAATAATATCATATAAACCGAATCAAGCCTAAAAACTCATAATTTCTTCCAAAATTACATATAACATCAAATTTCCATTTTAACTCCGAAACACGTCGAACGACATCCGTTTTTTACCAAATTTTACATAAGTGCTTAAACCACATATAAGACTTGTACCGGACATTGGAAAAAAAATACAGGCCCGATACCAATATGTTCTAATCGAATTTAATTTCTAATTTCCTTAAATGTTTTCAACAAACAATTTCCCACGAAAATTCATTTCTCGGGCTTGGGATCTCAGAATTTGATTTCAGGCATATGACCAACTCCTTTATTTTCCTGCGAAACCTCTGGGACGGTCATCTCAAGGGTTCGGGTCTGTTTACCCAAAATATTGACCGAAGTAAAATTTATTCAATTTAATATCAAAATTTTGCATATTTTTAACAGTATTACCGCAAATCGAGGAACCCCTTAATGGGGTTTTCAAGGCCTCAGAAGTAAAAAAAATGTTGGAAAACAAGTGATGACCCATGTGGGTCATCACATCCCCCACCTCTAAAACAACTGTTTGTCCTCAGACGGACAAAAGAAAGAAGTACTTGAGTCGAGAAGAAGATGAGAATAATGACTCCACACAGAAAGAAAACTCTTGGATCTCAACTGACAAACCTGCCGGTATACAATAACTACCGGCTCCTCCTCATAAGACAAGTCCTTGTCGAACTGGATAGTGATAAAATCTAATACATGGGTTGGATCACCGTGATACCTCCGAAGCATGAATACATGAAAAACTAGATGCACGACTGATAAACTAGGTAGCAATGCAAGTCTATAAGCAACCTCCCTGACTCGATCAAGAATCTAAGACGGACTGTAGAATCTAGGGCTAAGCTTGCCCTTCTTCCGAAGCCTCAAAACTCCCTTCATTGGCTATACTCGGAGCTGTACTCGCTCACCCACCATAAATGCCACATCGCGAACCTTGCAGTCTGTATAACTCTTTTGCCTAGACTGAGCTAAACTAAGCCTATCCTTAATGATCTTGACCTTGTCCATGGCCTCGTGAACAAAATCTGTAACAAACAACCAAGCATCTCCTAGCTCAAACTATCCAACCGAAGACCGACACCGCCTACCATATAAAGCCTCATAAGGGGCCATCTGGATGCTCGACTGGTAGTTGTTGCTGTAGGAAAACTCTGCTAACGGCAAAAACTGATCCTACGAGCCTCCAATATAAATGACAAAGTCTCAGAGCATATCCTCTAAAATTTGAATAGTCCTCTCGGACTAAGCGTCCGACTGGGGATTAAATGTTGTGCTCAACTCCACCTGAGTGCCCAACTCTTGCCGAACTGCTTTATAGAAAAGCGATGTAAACTGCGTACCCCTATCCGAGATGATAGATACCGTCACAGCATGAAGGCGAACAATCTTCTTGATATAAATCTCAGCTAATCTTTCGAATGAATCGGAGATTGCCACAGGAATGAAATGTGCTGACTTGGTCACCAAATCAACTATGACCCAGACTGCGTCGAACCTCCTCCGGGTCAACGGAAGTTCAGTAACGAAATCCACTGTAATCCTCTATCACTTCCACTCAGGGAAGCTCAATCCTCTGAAATAATCCTCCCGGCCTCTGATGCTCATAGTTAACCTGCTGATAGTTCAAATATCGAGCCACATATGCAACAATATCTTTCTTCATTTTACGCCACCAATACTGCTGCCACAAATCCTGATACGTCTTTGCAGTGTCCAGATTAATTGAATACAAGGAACTATGGGCCTCCGTTGAGATCAACTCTCGAATCACATCAACATTAGGAACACATACTCGCCCCTAAAATCTCATAATACCATCATAACCTAAGGTTACCTGCTTGGGACCTCCACGCTGCACCGTGTCTCTCAGGACACACAAATAAAGATCATCAAACTATCGATCACGGATATGCTCTAATTACGAAGAATGAGTGACCGTACAAGAATTGAAAGATCAATCTGACATTCCACTCTTTGATCTTTATGTTTGCAGAATCATTAGTTGCATTAACTCTTACCAACCTTTTTTTTTCTATTTTTCACCGATATATATTCTTGAAAAAAAAAATTTGTTCTTTAATAATTGGGTATATTTTTTAGTATTACACAAAAAGTTAATATTAATAAAAATATTATTTTAGTAGGAAATCAATTCATGTATAACATAAAATACATTATCGTGGAAATTTTTTTCTCAATTTCAACATTTTATGCAGTCTGTACAACATTACTTTTATTTTTTCTTGATATTGGATACTATAGAGTGGTAATATATTAACTGTCATAACCCCAAAATCGTCCTGGTAGTGATGGCGCATATCGTGAAAGTACGTAGCCAACTCACATCCAAAATAAACCACATTTTTAATTTAAAAGGTAAGTAAAACCATTTTTCAATATAAATTCGACAAAGATATAAATCAAGTTTTAACAAGGCGGAAAAAAACAAGTTTCGACCTCGGGTGTCACTAAGTCATGAGCAAAATAGTACAATGTTTCAAATAAAACGAGACTAACAGAGTCAGAGAATAGCCAACAAATACACTAGGAGGAAGATAAGGAAGGAGAATGGCGGGAGTGTGATCGCCAGGCATCTACCTCACTATCTTCAATGAAAGCCCACGACTCAAATGATCAGCAACCGCTACAGTGGCTGGAGATACCTCAATCTGCACGCAAGGTGTAGGGAGTAACGTGAGTAATCCAACTCTGTAAGTAATAAGTCCAAACTATATACTGACATGTAGTGACGAATCGAACCTCTACATGTAATACAATTAAACTACAGAGAAAAGAAGATGCACTTGCAATTCAAGTAAAACTCAACAGTAAATAAAGACAGTTTGAACAGTACAGAGTATAAAGCCCAGGAAATCTCTACGTACCAAGTGCAATAACAAGTGCCCAAGTGCTATAACAAGCCAACAAAGGAGTAATCAATATCTCATTGCGGCATGCAACCTGATCCAATACTGTCACTCACTATCAGTCTCTCTGTCTCACTCAGTTATCACTCTCCAGTCTCACACGTACAGGATCAACAAGTCATGATATTAGCCCGAAAAATGATATGATGTGCCAAATAACAATAATCGAGACTGAGGCATAATATAATATGCATGATCAAGACTGAGTAAAGAATATCAATGAAGCTACTGAAATGACAAAAAGAAACGACCTCTCAGGTTTTAATAGTATTGGCGTGAAGCCCTAACATGATAAAAAGAATAATTTACATCTCATTAACTTAATAAAATAGTTAAAACATAGATATCATCACAAAAGAGTCACTAAGCGGTGCCATGGAATGATCCAGGACTCGATTCTCATAGTACACGCCCGTCACATGGCATTTGCGTTACCTAGTAACCATAGAACACTTAGTTGGGGGTTTCGAACCCTCAGAATCAAGATTAGGAGCATTACTTACCTCAAGCAAAGCCAAACTCTAGCTCGTGATGCCCTTGCCTCTCGATTCGGTCTCCAAATGTCCAAAATCTAACTAAAATCATTATATTATCATCAACATACGCAAAAGGAATAATACCAATATGAAAATTATCAATTTTACTCAAAAATTCTATAATTGGCAAAATGCAACCCTCGGGACCACGTATTGGAATTTGATAAAAATACATCACAGGAATCCTTATCCTCTCACGAGTTTATACATACAACGAACATCAAAATCAGATTTTAAATGACCTCTTAAATCCCTAATAGAAACTCTCCAATACGAAGTCCTAATTCTCCAATTTTAACCCTTAATTTCCATTAGTTTAAGCCTAATCAGTACGATAATGCCATAGAACTGGGTATTGGGTTCAGAAATCCTACCTCTCAGAATTATCTCTTGAATCCCTCTTCAAATTCTCTCCAAAAGCTCTCACCCCATCTCAGAAAAGGTGGAACAAAGCAGAAATTCTTTGAAGGGATGTTTATATAGTTTCTGCCCAGGCATTTCCGCACATACGGACAAATTATCGCATTTATGGTATGCACCTATAGACTAATCTCCGCTTTTATGGATTTTCACTTAATAGCCGCCATCCGCACATGCGGACAGTCCACTGCACCTGCGGGCTCGCAGGTGTGCCTCAACTCCCACTTATGTGCTTCCCAACTGCACCTGCGGTCGATTCTTACTTTTGCAATCAACACAGCTGCAGTACCTTAACCTCAGGTGAGGTTACGACATAATCAGCAGCTTCATCTACATTCTCCAACTTTCCAACTTTCTGATAACCAACTGAAGTTACCTCGAGGATACGGGGACCTCATCAAAAAAACAAAAAAAGACATATACCATTATTCAAATTTGAACCAAACCTCGTAACACTCAAAAAAACCACGAAACACCAAATCATTCTTGGAATCTAAAACTTTAAAATCCCACAAACAATCAAAAAGTCAGTCAAACCTCACCCGAATAACCTGAAATTTTGTGCACGTATAAAATATGACTAAAACGACATACTCCAATTTTCAGAATTCCATTTCAACAGTGATATAAAAATTTCCACTATCAATCGGAGTACGACAAAATTCAGATTTTTCCAATTAAAGTCTAAATCTACCACGGACCTCCAAAGTACATTATGATCACGCTCTTAGATCTCAATCACCTCACAAAGTTATCTAAACTATAAAAACCAAGATTAGAGATCATTTACTCTTAACCCATCTTCCAGTTGACGTTTTCCAACTAAATCTTCTTCAAAAGAGACTAAGTATCTCATACCTCTTCAAAACCACTCCAAACTCGACCAACCAATCTGATACCACATAATATAGTTGAACAAGACATTAGAAAGCATAAATGGGGGAAACAAGGCTGAAATTTATAAAATGATCAGCTAGGTTGTTTCGTCCTACCTCTCTTAAACAAACATTCGTCCTCGAACAAGTCGAGAAATATATCTGAAGCCTCAAACCGTTGAGGATATCTGCTCTGCACCTCCCACTCGATCTCCCAGGTAGCCTCCTCCATGGGTTGACCTCTCCACTACACTTTCACTGAAGCTATAACCTTTAATCTTGACTTTCGGGCCTACCACTCTAGAATAACCGCAACCTCCACGTCATAAGTCAAATCACCGTCTAACTACACCGTGATGAACTCTTTATTTTAGGACAAGCAAATGATGATCATTATATTGGCGCTTTCGGATGTGATCAAATAATGAATACCAAGAAACCACACAAGCTAAGACCCGACTGGGCTCCGAAATATCAAAACTCACAAACCGATTGGCTTAGAACATCAACTACTAGAGGTCTCTACCCAATGGGAATAAATGCAAGACTGCCATACTCACTGCCTTCTTACTAAAAGCATCGGCATTATATTGGCCTACTCTAGATGGAACAAGATTGTAATGTCATAGTCTTTTAGTACCTCCAACCATCTCCATTGCCTCAAGTTGAGATACTTCTTCTTGAACAAGTTCTCGACGGTACGATGATCATTAAGCACTTCACAAGACACGCCATAGAGAAAATGCCTCATAGTTTCAACGTGTGGACAATGGCAGCCAACGCAAAATCATGAACAAGGTAGTTCTTCTTATGGATATTCAACTAACGAGAAGCATAAGCAATCACTCTACCCTCTTTTATCAACGCACACCCAATACCAACTCTCGAAGCATCACAATACATTGTATATGAATCTGAAGCTGATGGCAAAAAACTAACACTAAGAGTTGTGGTCAAGGAAAACTTGAGCTTCTAAATGTTCACCTCACATTCATCCGACCACTAAAATGGAGAACACTTTTGAGTCAATTTGGTTAAGGGTGATGTAATAGATGAAGATACATGAACGAACCAACGGTATTAACCCGCAAAACAAAGAATGTTCCGAATATCTATGGCTGAGGACAGTCTGGACCAACTTTAAATTTCCTCTCATTTCTTCAGATCAACCTGAATACCCTCACTAGACACCATGTTCCCTAAGAAAGCCATTGAACTGAGCCAAAACACGCACTTGGAGAACTTTGTATAAAGCTTCTCCTCCCTCAACCAGTGCAATACCACTCTCAAATTCTTCGCATGCTCCTCCTGACTACGCGAGTACACTAGAATATCATCAATGAATACAATGATAAACGAGTCTATATAAGGTGGAAACACGTTGTCCATCAAGTACGTGAATGATGTTGAGGCATTGGCCAACACAAAAGACATCATAAGGAACATATAATCATCATATCGAGTCTTGAATGTTGTCTGAAGAATGTCCAAATCCCCTATCTTCAACTGGTGATACCCTGAACAGAGATCAATCTTGGAGAACACTCTCGCTCCTTGAAGGTGGTCAAATATATCGTCAATACGAGGAAAAGAATACTTGTTCTTGTTTGTGACCTTGATCAGCTGCCTATAATCAATGCACATCGTCACAGTGCCATCCTTCTTAATCACAAATAGAATAGGTGCACCTTACGGCAACACAGTAGGCCAGATAAACCCCTTATCTAGGAGTTCTTGAAGTTGCTCTTTCAACTCCTTCAACTTCGTCAGTGCCATATGTTATGGTGGAATATAAATGGGCTCAGTGCCAGACACCAAATCAATACCAAAATCAATAATCCGGTTCAGTGGCATGCTCGAGAAGTTTTCGAGGAACACCTCTGAAAAGACCCTTACTACCATAAATGAATCAATGGTAAGAATCTCTGCACTAACATCCCTCACGAAGGATACGTATGAAAGAAATCCCTTCCCAACCATCGTGTGGGTCATAAAAAATGGAATCACCCTACTGGAATAAATTAGTCAAGACCTCGCCACTCAGTCCATGGCACATCCGGCATAGCTAAAGTTATTATCTTAACATGACATTCCAAATAGCACGACACAGAGATAACCAATGCATGCCCAATATCATATAAAAATCAACAATACTAAGCAACAAGATACCCACTGGGATATCCAAACCCCCAACAGTCACCACACACGACTGATATACATAGTCCACAATAATTGTATCGCCCACCGGAGTAGATATAAGAATGGATGAAACAAGAGACTCGCAGGGCATATCCAAATAATGAGCAAAATATGATGACACATACGAAAATGTAGAATCAGGATCATATAATACAAAGTCATCTCTGCGGCATACATGAACAATACATGTAATCACATCATCTAAAGAAATAACATCAGTTCTAGATGGTAGTGCATAGAAACTGGCATGACCAGTACTTGTTGACCTTCCTATATAGGATGACCCTTTGCTAACTAGCATCCACTCCGAGATGACTAAGCAGGTAGGGAAGTGACTGGTGTTGAAGTCGAAGGCTAAATTCTTTGCTAAGATGCACCTCTCACATGCGGGGACAAAACCTCTTAATATGACTCAAATATCCATACTCAAAGCAACCTCTCCCGGAAAACGGTAGTGGGGACTGAAGGGAGCTTTAGCACCAGGATAACCAATAAAATAACAAGGCATAGATAAACCCTAAACTGATGGTGCATGAGTCGAACTCTAAGCTGGAAGGGCACTTAGACACAAGTGATCCTGATGTGAACTGTGAGAGCCATGGAAAAATGATCTACCACGATGATCGAAACGGGCAGGTTGAGCATGTATGAATAGATGGCCTTTGTCGTACTGAAACTGACCTCCCAAAGGAACACCACTAAAACTACCAGATCCCCGAGGCGTCTTGTCCTCCTTCTCATCTTGTTCCTGGTGGTGAACTGGCTTTATCTCTCTATCAATCTCAACAACCTCCTCAAAAGAAGCACAATATACTCTCTTTCTCTAGTTAGAAAAATGTGTACCTGTGAAGGGAGGCCATCAACGAACCTTCTCATCCTCTCAATATCCGTACGAACTAGCTATTAATACCAAAATTTTCCCTATATATTTTCAATATGCAAACTATCTTCAAAATAGCGTGTATATATATATATACATAATCATGTCCAAAGTTTTTATTATTTACCATAATTTTTATGGTTTTAAATTGATTTATTATCTGCCTTTTTATAATAAAATCCCCAATAATTATTTACAAAAATATTATTTTTGATAATTCATCTATTTTATTTCTATATTTATGCCAAAAAAGGGCAAAAGTAGTTATTACAAATTTTTTAATTAACTTTAGTATTTTTAAAGCTAAATTAAACATAATTGCAATATTAGCCCTTTTAAGAATTAATTATGTTTTGTATGCATAAAATTGGATCCCGCATTTTTTAATTTCCAATTATATATTATAAATAATTTTAGTACTTCAATAATTTAAGGAAACTATTTATTATTTTTTATAAATTCAATAAGGAAAAAGTGGTTATTTAAAATACAACCAAATTGGTTTTAAACTGTAGCCCAAATCAGGACCTCAATTCGCAATCCAATTTCAATTAAAACTTGATCTGCACCCTTTTAACCCATGACCAAAACCGGAGCCCCACCCACCTTCTCTAATCTCGACCATTTATCTCTCAAATAAACAATCCATATCGTTTCTTGCATTTTTTAACCCAACGACCCACCAAAACTTTACCCCATTTTTTCATTTAAGTCGCCTTTGAATCCTTTTCACTCAATTATTTCAAAGACCTAAACCTAACCCTAGCTTCCACTACCCAAAACTAGCCGTAATCCCTTCGATCCTCACTTGATCAATGGATTCCCATGGCTGTTTGAGACGTATACTTGTCCTTTTCGTCTCTTGGTTGCTTATTTTTGTGAATTCGTGGAAAGAACTCGAAGAGATATTGTCCAGATGTTATTCAACTCCTATCCATGGTCCTTTACGCTATTTTCCCACATCCATGGTTGTTCGAGTCATATCCATGATTTTTCCAGCCAAAATCGCTAACGTTCGAAGGTTTTCTCATCTTCCCTAGGTTCTCTAAAACCCTAATTCTTACGATCCTCCAATTTCTTTTAGATCTTTCTTAGATCTGTGTATATTATGAGCTTTTGTTGTTTCCTCGAAGGTTTTTACGAGTTTTTCTAAAGTAACTCTTTGTCTTCAAGATTAAGGTTTTTTAACTTTATTTTTAAAACTACTTCTCATTTGATTGTAAGTACTGTCATACAATTTTGCTACATTTAAATGGTATATTTTAAGTTTCTCCTTGTCTGATTCATTACGTTGAAAACCCCTAATTTGTTTGGCTTTAATTTGTGATTATGAGTTCGTCTTTGTTGTTCATTTAGTCAGTTTGTCTGTATATGCTATTCTCATGGATATGATGTAATAGATAGAGTATTTCTATGACTTTCATTCTACTTATCTTATTAGGGTTTCCAATTTGGTTCTTCTTATTTTTACTCCGTTTATTGGTCTATCCATAGAAGTCTATACTATGTTCCTTAATATTAGTACTATTTTTTCGATTTGAAATCCTTGATTTATTGTGTTGCTCTTATATAGATTTCTGGCTATTTTTCCTATCCCTTATAATTATTTCTTACCTTATTATGTGACTGACTATATTGTTAATTGATTTCTACTACTATTTCCTTAATTATAACCTTATATCTAGCCTTAATTTACATATTCTGTACCTATATTTGTTGGATTCTTTCCTTATCTATTATATACTTTTTAACCTTGCTAAATTACTCCCTTAATTAAGGGGCATTTGACTAATCTTCGTTATTAATTGATATTGACTTCTATAATTACTAAAAAATTGATTCTTGCCTAATTTTGAACCAGTTTCAAACTACTATATAAATGACTCTCTTCGACAGTCTTAAGACACGAAGATTTGAGTTCAAACACACATAGAGACTCTCTCAAATTCCCTCTTCTTTCGCTACTACTTGTGCTAACTACTTTTCTAGCCTGCTGAAAGCCGAGGCTAGACTGTGGGACACTAATTGCTTTACCTTCTACACTTTTCTTCCTTAATTAGTATGTTCCTACTTCAATACAGAAACTCAACCCTATGTGCCCCCCTCCCCCCAATTGTATGTCAATCCCTATCTCTTTTCGCACTGACTTAATGGCTCATGTTAAGAAATTGCACTTCTTTTTTACTGCTTTATTCAACATTATTAATTTCTTCCCTCTCTTACTCAAATGTAATCAGCATGTCTACTTGAGTTCCTGTTTATGTCCCTCAACTAGTATGTCCCCCAATGTACTTGACTAACCTAAGACATGAGTAATTATGTGAAATAGACCCCTACTTGACTACTCTCATACACAGTCCCTATATCCTATTACAATTCTAATTTTCAAGAATGATTTCTTTGTTAACACTTTTAAGTAATTGTTTGTGTTCTAAAGGAAAATCAGTCCCTACTTGTTCTTTTTGCATGTTGGTCAACATGCTTCTTTTCTCATCCATGTTTACGTGTTTCTTATTTGTGTTATCAGTTTCCCCAACCCCTTACATCCCTATTTGTAACTTCTGAAACTGTACTATCCGTTAAACTTGTTCTATGTATGTGCTGGATTGCTCCAGGTTGTTGTTGCTTCTATCCCCTCCCCCTTTCATAACTATTTTCCTTAAGCAAGTTTTCTATTATTGTTGCAAACCTATTTCAAACTAATCATTTTCTAAATTGTTTCCAACTTAACTCTTTTAAATATATGTCAACCATCCTCACATATACTCTTAGATTACTAGGTTTTTGCCCCTTTTGTGTGAGTCTTGCCTTGGGATCCTTGAGCTCCCTTTGAACTTGGACACATAAAAGTTGGCCTTTCCACCTTACACTTACTCTTTCTTGGTTATGCAATCTGGGTGTGAGCACTTCCAGGGATCCCTTGTGGTCCTTAGTTGACACACCAAGATATGAGAAATGCTTTGGAATAAACTTGGCACTTGAGGTGATTGATTACATAACTCAGAGAGTAAGTTTTGAGTGACTTAGAGTTCTATCCATCTCTTTCCGGCCATCAAGATTCCAATAGTGTAATTTCTTATTTTTTCATTGCTATTCATGTAATTCATTTCAATTTGGTCTGTGACAAATTATTGTAAACAAGTATTAGGTTGGCTTGTGAAAAATGATGGGTAAATATGAATTCTATTGTTTTTAAGGGGTAGGCAGAATGTTATTAGGGTTATATTCCTAATTGTGCAGTAGAAACCATACTTAGGATTCATACATGCATTAGAAATCATACACTTAGCATCATGTTTCCTGCTTCAGCATCTCATCCATCACTAATTCATGTATTATGTCTATCACTTAGAAGTCCCACTACTAGAACAATAATAACATTAAGAAAAAAGTCGTTACTCGTAGTTCAACAATTCTACAATTGTGTGCATTTAGAAATCACACCTTAGGGACTCTGTTTTTAATAAATTCTTCCATTTGCATGTGCATATTATAGATCATTTTCAAGGATCCTGTTTGCACTTTGTTCATGACGCCTAGTTAATTACTGATTCATGAAAAAGGTAGTATAATAATCTCACATTGTGATGTGCTCTTAATATAACTAGTAATAATCTCGGCATTTAGATCAACTAGAACAATATGCTCTTAGAGTAAAAATAATCTCCACAATGTTTTAACATCTCCAAATAACTGATGCATTTTATATTACACCAAGGCAGGCCTTAGGTAATCAATTTTAAATAAAATTAGAACTGTCTCTGTGATCAGTGTTTAATTATCAACTGTTAAAATTAGTAGGCAGGCCTGATTCGGACTTCTTTTCTGAGTAATGTAAAAGATCTGGTTTTGTTGTTATCGCTTACATACCATGCATAGGATTCAAATTCAGACTTAGTTGCATATGAGTCTTGCAATCTATGTGCATTACATGTGGAGGTATATTTGAGGCGTTTGTTTATCTTTCATGCTCCCCTTTGATTGAAGTCCTATTTGGTTTGTATGTCGCCTTAGTATTTAGCCCTTTTAACCTGAGGGCTTGACTAGAACCTCCTTTTTATATGATAGGAGTCCCAAAATTTCCCCGGATTGATAGGAAGGGACAGGTAACAACATCCAAAGAGGTCGAGACCAACCTTCGCTTTAATTAATTTCTCGGAACGAGAAAGGGTAGATATCGATATGATGGCTTTTGTGTTAATACCATGGGTAGCCCCATTTCGAGGAGTGTCATACTAGGTATTACATTGATGTGATCCATATTATAAACAAACATAGGACACCCCCCCCCTTACATTCATAAATATGCTCAGGTTGTAATTCTTTTTTCAAAATCTTTCTTTCATTAATTGTTGTGCTCTTAAACCTAAATCCCCTAATATTTGAGCCATACTTGTTTATTTGCTAATTATAAAAATTTACAAAAACGGTTTGGCTCGAAACCACACTAGTGGATCCTGAAGGGTGCCTAATACCTTCCCCTTAGGATAATTTCAAGCTCTTGCCCTATCTCTGGTTACCAAATGTAGTTATTAATGAACCCTGTAAGTGTCCTTATAAACCTTATAACGTTGGGTGGCAACTCTTCAAACACGTAAACCCATTTCCCAGAAGGAGTGCTTTTTCCCAACCAAATGTCATAAACTCTATTCCGTTGAAGAGAAATAAGGGGTGCGACAGCATGGCGGCTCCGCTGGGGATGTCTAGGCTTTTACCTTTTCATTCCATTTTTGTGAATTTGTACCCCTCCCAATGTACAATTGTTTGTTTTATTTCATTAAGCATTTAATTTCTTCTTCAAACACATAATTGATATCTTTCTTCTTTCTATTCTTTATAATTTCTTTAAATAATAAAACTGTTGTATTTATCGCTTTCTTAACATGCAAATACATGTCAACATGCTTTTAATTATTGCATAATTATGCTCAACACCATACTCCACACGTGCAAAACATATACTGTAGAGCTTGATGAGTGGTTGCACTCTTCCTATATCATTATCCCCTTAATTCAGAAAGGTTTATTTGCGGTGAAACTAGTCGATTAGCTGTACAGTCGACAGTTCTTGTGCCTTCCCCCCTTAAGTTGTCAACTCAAGGGTACCAGTCTAAAACCCCATAGAAACTTTATGCTGTTTAAATTGTGCATAAATCTTGGACAAAGCTAGTCGGGTCAATTATGTTGTCCACATAATGATCCTTTTACATAGCCTTGTCCAAAGTCCATTGGGTTTCCCTGAACGCGGACGGACGTCATCACGTTCTATGCATTTATATGGAGAAATAAATTCTTAATGCTAATTGTTGATATTAAATAGTCGAGTCTGGTGGGGTAAGGGCCTTATCATTATTTGTCTTGCAGAATATGAGGCACGAAGTTCTCAGATTCGACTTGGTCACCAATATCTACTCAAGGTTGCTAAGTTGGAGGGAAGATTTACATTTTAGTGACAAAAATCTCTTCAGAAAATACATAGGTAATCTACCATCACTTCTAGAGATCCATGCTAACAACATGATCATAGCAGCTGCTACATTATTTGGGATTGTGAAAGTGTCGTGTTTTGCTTTAGGGACATCAAAATGACACCATTTCTAGAGGATATAGGAGCACCGACCGGTCTAGTGTGGGAAACTCCAGGTTTGCTAATGCCTGAGAACTGCACATGTAAGGGTTTTCTTAAAAAATATAGGTTTGAAGAAGAACGTAGAATTGTTTTCCCAAAAGGAATCACACATCCCTTTTGACTACCTGTAAAAGAGGTACAACCACGAAAAATCATACCGTACCTACCATGATAAGATTTCCATAACGTCCTTGGGACATATCCATCAGAGGGTTTTCATCTTAATGTTTGGCTTCTTGGGTCTGATCATGTTTCTAATGAAGAAAGGGAGAATCCATACAAGGCTAGCTATGGTAACCACAACCTTAATTTATGGGATTGGTGGGCAGACATTCATCATTCTACCCGTGATCATCCCAGACATATACTAAAACTCAGATAAATGTCAACGAGAAGTGAGACACTTTGAAGGCTGCAATCTACTACTTCAACTTTGCCTCATGGAACGTCTCCAAAAGGGCATATACTGACAATGAATTTAGTGAAGGGATTGGGATGATCATATCATTTTCATGCATCCAAAACGAATGAATTAAATCCCCGACATGTTCACTCAGCTAGAGAATGCCAAAGTATGGGTTGTGCTCTTTGATAATTTGAATAAAGGACAGGTTCAATGGATGTTCGAGTGATTTCTGAAAGCGGAGTTCATTGTCCGATCAATAGATGCACCTTTCTTGATACTCATTGACCTAACAGGAACATACCCTTATGTCCCTCTTCGAGTTATGAGGCAAGCAGGTAGGAAGCAAGTCATACCCACGATCGACAAGATGAGCCATTTCCAAGCAGACATCCAAATTGATGATAGTCCCCACAAGTGCAAAGCCCAACACATGTGGCACTGTAAGATCCTAATAGGGAAAGACATAATCAAGCAAAACATACAGTTCGCCAATTGTACTCCTTTTATTAGGGTTGGTTGAAATTGAATTGGGATAATCTGGGCAGCCAGGGTTCATTTGAGGTCATAGAATTATAAATAAAAAGGCCGAGGTGAAATTCAAGTACAACTAACTATGCAAAAGGATCCATGAATGCGAGAGCGAACACCGTAAGATACAAGAATCTAACCAGAAGTCGATTGAGAAATGGAAAGACATGGCTATCAGTGCCAACAAAAGACTAGGATACATGGAGTGAGACATAGTAGAACTAGAAAGAAAATTTCTAAAAAGTGTTAAAGACTGTCAAAATGCTGAAGGGACCGAAGGTGGACATCTAGCCAAAGCATACCTATTGCGAGAACTTCGAGAATTAGGGAAGTTCCTCAATGGAGCCTAGGATGCCGAATCTGGGGAAGGTTGTTCTAGGACCAAATAGATAGGAATTTAATTTTTGCTTTATGAATGTAACAAGGCCAATGGCCATAAGTGATTTTTATTTCTTGATTATTTAGTGTCATCTTGGGATTCATCTAACTTTATCGATAAAATGAGGCATTTAACATTATAATTTCTCCAAATATAGTTGTCGCTAGGCCTACCTCGGGCAAAAAAAGGTTCTCAAATTAAGATACGCTTTAGCTTCTCGCACTATGTGTTTAAACGTCGCAATAATTTTATAATCCTCACTGACTTGACTATATTTTGTTTTCCATTCCCCTCCCAAAAGGTTAGTCCGCACACTATGACATCATCATCTTATTTAACAAAATCTAGGGGACTTCCACCCACTTTTCCCATTAGTCCTATTAAAGGAAAGAACAAAGGAAAAATGGAAGATTTAAACAATAACAGGAAGGAGAACACAATTGAACAAGTATAGGCCATTTATGGCGAGGGTATTCGTGTTCCTAACAAGTATGTGCCACAACTTGAATAGAAACTACTGAATTTCTAGGAAGAGCATGACCATGCTCGGAAGCTAGAAATCTCGTTATTTTCCCTCAGCACCCCAGATATCAACTTCGCCAACAGTCAAAATCATATGGATCATCAAAAATATCGCAAAACAATAGGATTATCCCACTCCTCACCATCACATAGCTCCACCAAAGAACCAATGTAACACCTGCCATACCCAAAAGAAATACTCCACTACTCATCCCTGAACCTCAGAACTCCGCAAATGACCATTTTCACACCCATACACAAGGCCACCATAACACTATTATCTATGTGGAGATCATACTACACCCCACCCAACCCATCTCATGCACACCTGAGTCTGGTGAAAAGGATCTTCTTATATAAAACTTCGCCGACGAACATAAAAAACTAACCACGCAGAATTAGGGTGTTGAGGGAAGAAAAAGAATCATGGGGCTGAACTATGAGGATCTTTGCATACAACCTGATATGGAACTGCCTGAGGGGCACAAACCTCCTAAGTTTGAAATGTTTGATGGCACGGGTGACCTAAGGGTCCACTTGAGGAAATGTTGTGACAAGGTGGTTGTCGTAATGAAAGATAAAAGGATCCACATGAAGTTGTTCGTGAAGACATTGAATGGAGATGCATTATCTTGGCACATCAGCCAAGACCCCAAAAAGTGGTCCAGTTGGGTTGGCATGGAACCTGACTTTATGAACAGATTCAGGTTTAATATAGATAATGCACTAGACGTGTTCTATTTTGAAAAAGAAGCCCATAGAGGCATTTTGTAAGCATGCTACTTGCTAGAGGTCAGAAGCTGCTAAGGTCAAACCTGGCTTAGAAGAGGAGCAAATGAACAAGTTCTTTGTAGGGGCTCAGGACCTGCAGTACTATAAACGACTAATGATGATTGTCAACAACAAGTTGTCCAACATTATCGAACATGGTGAAAGAATTGAATAAGTTGTTAAAAATGGAATACTTACAAACGTTAAGGAATTGTAAGCTATGAATAAGGCTTTACAGTCCGATGGTGTGTCCAATAAAAGGAACGTATGGGTCATGATAGTTGCATAAAGGAATAAATCTCCCCTCAAATACCAAGCTAATCCAACACCTCCATTCACATACCAGCGAACCCCAAATTACCAAAGCACCCTCACCCTCACACCAAGCTCCCCCACTAACTTGTCGATCATCTCCACCTCCTAAATATCAACCTACTTCACCGAGATACTCCTAACCCGCACATGTCTACCAAACTTATAATGCTCAACCATCCGATTATCATTCATCACTTGTATTCCAAAATTTCCCTAGACCCCGACCTAATTTGATTGCAAACCTCAAAACAATATACAGCCATTGCTGATCCCATCGACCAGCTGTATAAGAGGCTAAAATTGTTAGTTATATCACCTCCAGCCCTGCTGCAACCCCTGAGAGTCCTTCTTATCGGGTTAACCCAAACAAGTCCGGTGCATATCACTCCGGCATGAAATGGCACACGACCGATGAATATCGTTCCTTGAAAGATAAGATACAGTCTATGATTAATAACAAGATCATCGTGGGAAAAGAACCCGCTCCAAACATCTGTAACAACCCTCTGCCAGACCATAAGGGTTGAGGTATCCACATGATTGAAATAGAAGATGACTGGTATCCTGAGGGAAGAATGGGGTTGATCATAGAAGGTGATGACCCAATGAAACAACAATTACTCTCAATCCAATCATAGTCCATATCCAATAGTTTGAGGATGCTGAGGTTAATATATTTATACCTCTGGATCTAGAAGCATCACCATCCGTAAAGACACCGGCACCAATTGAGGTTGAATTAGTGTCTCCAACAAATGCACCTGAACCATTTGAGGTTGTAGTTTTTCCCCCCAAAACACATGTTCCAATCGCAGTAAGGATAGACGACCGGTTCAAGTGGCGATGTCAATCATGCCGTCATTCTGTAAAAATGTTGTACCATAGGACTATACTGGCACGGCAAGAAGGAAAGGCAAGGTCGGGAATGAAGAAACTATCGCAGCATAGGGTATGACAAGAACTAGTAGATTTTATACCCCTGAATATCTAGCTGAATCAAGCAAGCAGTCCACCAATTGGCCACCCCTAATTGAGACATGTCCGGACGACCTTAGCAGGAAAATATAGGCAAAGGAATATTCGGTCATTGACCAGTTAATCAAGACGCCAACACAAATATGCATTCTCTCTTTGCTGCAAATTTTTGTGACACACAAGAATACTTTGTTAAAGGTGCCATTGCATACGTACCAAGTAACATCACCGGCGAGGAAGTGGCTAATATGGTAGGGCAAGTGCTGGAAAGCCATAAGATCACCTTTCATGAGGACGAGCTGCCACCTGAAGGGTTGGGTCACAACAAGGCACTGCACATCATCGTGCAATACAAAGATTATTTCATCACAAGAATCCTGATCAGTGGAGGTTCCAATCTTAATATTTATTTGTTGGTATGAGCCAACTGATTTTTTCCTCACATGATTTACTCCTACGGGATTCTTAAATTAGGATTTTTCTTTTAATTGTTTGGTTTTTAGGAATTAATTGCATAATTCTTGTATTTGTTTGTATTTTTGTGTGCATGCTTAATCCATATAATTCATAAAAATTACAAAAACAATGCATTTGCATTTGAACCTAATTTTCTACCTTTTAGTATAATTAGTTATTTCATATTACAAAAATGAAAGAAAATAACAAATATTATCTCTCTTTGCATTTTTAATTTTATTTTATTTTAATTTGTTACATTTTTGCTTTCGATTTGGGACTTAGCTAATTTTCATAAATATTATGAGTTTTAATTAATTTATATTGTTAATTAATTTCGTTTTAAGGTTTAAATTTTGTTTTATTTTAAATTAAAAAATAAATATAAAAGAAATCAAAAGAAGTTGAGTAATTAATTAAAATACCCAGTTTTGGGCTTGCCCAAATCATAATCCCCCTCCCTTTTACCCGTCTAAAATACCTGACCGAGCCTGAAACCCGCTCCAAATACGGCTCGTCTCCCCTTACCGCCCAAAACGACCATGTTTCCTGTTGATCAATCCCAGCCCTTGATTCATGATCCAACAGATAGGAACGCGAGGTCCCCTAATATAAAATTGTCCTAACAGCACCCCCCACCATGTCTCTCATCTTCTTCTTCAGTTCAGAGATTACCATGCCAAAACCTAAATCGCCGCCTCCAAATCCTCCACTCCCGGTAGCGGCACCACCACAAACCGGCCTCAAATTAACACGAAATTCTCTCCCCAACTTCCTCTATCCAAATACTTGACCAATTCGCTTCGAATCCTTCAATCTCAAAACTAAAAGGGAAACCCTAGCGCGGCCCTTGTTCTCTCTGGTGGAGGCCATCTCCGTTGAACCCCAAATCAACCAAAGGACCCCTGTGACCTTCTCATACTATATCCACACCCTTTTTCCTTCAAATCAAGCCTGAACTATTTTAATCTTTGAATGAATATCTAATCAAAAAAACAACCTAACTTCTCCGAACTCCACTATAACAGCACCCCCACACTCTCCATGACTCCTAAGACATTAGACTACTATCAGTCACCTTGACACGAAACCCTCCTCCTCGTCTCTAACTCACCATGCAAAGGTCTGGTTTGTTTGGCTTCAAGCTCTGCAGAATTCTTGATCTGAAAAGAATGTTAGAGGGTTTGTTCTTACACAAATAACCTGAATAACACTCGTCTTGGGCACGAATAGTAACCGCCGCTAGTCCGTTCAAACTTATCACCGATTTCCCTCTTTCAAGTAACTAAGGATCTTGTTTTCATTGTGAGTTCATTCTCAACTTCAATTGATTCTATTTTTCTCTTTCTTTCTGATTTTCAAAACATGCTCATTATGTTTAGTTCGTTTTATTTAAATTGGCATTCATTTTAGTTCATTTTATTTTTATTTTCGTATAAGTTTATTTCCTATTCTATGTTATGTTTGAAATCCTGGGTTCCAAGAGTTTGTTTGACTTTGTTTTTCCATTTCAGAAATTCCTCCATTGAGTATTAATTTAATGAATTGGGCTCTATAGCTAAAGGCCCAAAAAGGGGGAGGTTTATGCCTTTAGCAAGCTCGATTTGGCTTTGATTGTTGGGTTAAGTTGACCCACAATCCATCTAAGGTTCAGGAAGTAAAACAGGGCACTTGAAGGGGTAGTTGGGGTAATTTGCTGAGAGAATCTCTCATAACCACTTAAGGAAGCTTCCTGGAAGCTGCAGAAGGCACTAACTTGAGCCACGAGTTCAAAAATTAGGACTAAATAGCAAAAGAAAAGTTGAAAAGGAAGGATGTGCAATAAATTAAAACCCTGTAGTTGCCATACTTGCTTGCAGGTAAAGGCATTACCTTCTTGCCTTGAAAACAGGGGGGATCAGACTTAGAGAATTTCAAAGTAGTGAAAATTCTGAAATCTAAACGACTAAAAAAAAAGCCCTTAAATGATACTGTTTCATTGAGTCTTGGGTTGATTTTTGAAAGTTCTCCTACTGTTAGAAACAATTTTGAGTAGTTAGTAGTTAAGTGAGTTGAAATCAAGTCTAGGTTGAAATCCTTTGGTTCATTGTTGGGTTGTGCTGGGGATGGAACCCAGAATCTCTAGTTTAGGGTTCAAGATTTCGAGCTTAGAATAATTGTTTTATCTGGCTTTTGATTAATATTTGATTTTATTGCGTAGTTATACCCTGTGCTAAATATTGCTTTTTAAACGCTTTGATATTATTTGAATTGTATATAAACTGCCATGAAACCCTTCTCTTCTCATCTTCGGGCATGTACTCGCTGGTTGAGACTCACTATTCTGTTAGTGTCATACGTTAAAATAAGAAAGAGGCTCGGACAAGTTAGAAAGTCGGATTGTCTTTTGGTTCTTGGTACGTCGCCCCCTCCTTGACTCGAGCTGTGGGCTCGGGTACACAGTCTAGAACCTATACCCGGGTTTGAACCTAGAATAACTTAACCACATGTTGAATCCTGGTAGGAACGCTTATTTGCATCATACATTTGACTTAGGGGACACAACATAGGGGTTTGGTCTGTCTAGGACAAGGTGCACCCAAAATAATGGACCATCTTGATACATTTTGCGTGCTACTTGTACATCTATTGTGGATTTTCATGCCGACCGTCTTTTGAAAAAAATGAAAAAAAAGAGAAAGAAAAGGAAAAAGTAGAGAATTTGACAAGAAGATAATAAATGTGTGGGAGGAGGAAGTGATTTACCTATTTCAAAACCGATATTGAAATGGTGCCGAAATTTTGAAGAAAAAAAAATTAAAAAAGGGGAGTTTGTTTTTCGAAAAAAAAAAGAACGGGATTTTATTTTCGAAAAAATAGCAAGAAAAAAAAATAGAAGTTGGCTTTAAATTTTGTCAAGATTGCCCAAACTACGCCAGTTTGATTCTCACAAGTCGTGAGATACGTAGGCAACCTCCATCAGGCCCAACTTTATTTTTGCAAAAATAGACAAAAAAGAACCAGATTTTGTTGTGATTAATTAAAAAAGAAGTTTTTTCAAAATTCGCCGAGTGTCCGTAAAAGGGCGCCAGAAGGCTCTTTTGCAAGAACAGCCACCTTGGATTATCATATAAATTTTGGCCGGTAGCAGGCGCAACCTTAAACATTCCCCCGGAAGTGCTGAAAGGCCGTATTTGCAGAATCGGGATTTTTATTTTTGAAAAGAAAATTTGAAAAAAAATTTGTTTTAAGTCCAATAAATCATGATTTTTTCTTAATCACAATAATAAATGCGCGGAACGAGACAAATTAAAATATTCCAATAACATTCATGAACAAGATCCCTTTCGAGGTTCACATGTGATGGAATGATCTAGGTGAATCGGCGCAAAAAAAGGTTAATATGCACTTGGGAGGAATTACCGGGTTTTTGAAAATTAATCCTAGAGGGGACATCATAAAGGCATTGGTTACATTCTGGGACTCAGCCCACAACACATTACATTTCGTGGACTTTGAATTTACCCCTACCCTGGAGGAAATAACTGGATATGTCGGGGTTCTGAAAATTCCTTTCAGATACTAGTATTTGATAGCGCCAAGGACCGTTGATGTACACAAATTCTTGGTTTCATTTAAAATAAGCAGAGGGGTTCACAATCTAGATCTGTCAGCCGGTTTTTGTACTCCACATTTTATATACCAAAGATATGGGCATATAGTAGGGTTTAATGACCCGAAAAATAGAATTTATAGTAAGGGTAACCGACTAAAATAGGAAGAACCCAGGTGTTTAACAATTATGGTATTCTTCTTAGTTCTCGTTGTGTTCCGGCGGAAAGACGGGAATAATGACATACGGGTAGTAGGGGTTGTCAGCACTTTGCTCACTCAAGCCAAGAGCACCCTCGCACCTATAGTATTACTTGAACTCTTCCTTGGCTCACATTCTGTAAAGCCGGAGGAGATTTATTTGAAGGATGCAACTTGTTGTTACAGATGTGGATGGTTGAACACCTATGTCGTCGACCTCAATTCGTAAGTTACAGGTATCGGAAGAGATCTGCATAGAAGAATTTTATACCAGGGTTGATTAATTCAGATTACTGGAGGGAGTCACTGAATGGGTGTCATATCTCCATACCATAAGTGCAAGTCAGATAGAGTGGACACCTGGGTGATTCCCTATTGATTAAATTATATATATGCCAGCTACCGGGCCTCACTTCCATTTAATGGGACTCCGAAGTATTCAACCCTATGCTCCATATAGGGTGCTGAGATAGATAGGGAGGTGCCAAATGGTTCCCAAAGATGAAGACATTAGTCGACATATAGTTGAAATAAGTCCCAATGGCTAGTTTCACGAAGCAGCAGTCCATCAGATTTGGAGTAAATATCAGTACTTGACGACAAACACTTGAGTACGAGACTTTTCTAAAGGCGAGGTTGCACCAGGGTACCTGGCTTGGTATAAACTGGAAGTGGAGTTCGAAAGGCTGTCCAAAAGACCATATCTGTAGGAGTTTGCTGAAGCGTCACAAGAACAATGGAATTGTTTAGCCAAGGAAAATGAGTACAGGGCCACAATTAGGAAATTTGAAAAGCAAGTCAAAGACGTTCTATTCAAGAATGGTTTGCAAGCTAGAACAGACGAGGTGGAAAATAAAATACTAGCAAAATAAAATGAAGCTTCGTGAGCCCAAATTTAGAAAATGAAAATAGCTGCAGAGAATCCCGCCAGAAGTGCGAAGGATGAAAAGCTCATAGATAATCTGAGACGGAAAGTTGGAGGATATGGTTTTCACTTGAATAAAGCAGAGGGTGAGTAGTCCAGGTCCTGAAAAAAATAGGCCAAAAATGCAGAAGAACGGGCATGCATGATTGAACAATTGAGAGAAAGGTATGGCAACAAGGTTGCAGTGTTGAAGGAGAGGATCATCATAATTGAAAACAAAATGGTTAAGCAAGAAAAAGACTTCAAGGCTGAGAGAGAGCATAGTTGAATAGAAATAACACAGTTGGAAAGAGATTTGCAACAATTTCAAGAACTAAATCATGTAGTTGAACAGACTTTGGAGACAAGGGCCTAGTAGATTGAGCGATAGTTGCAAGAAAAGGGTGCTATAAGAGAGAGGGTATGGAGGATCGCTGATTACATCACGGTAATGTGTAGCCACTGTGAAAATGTGGCAAGATCTATATTCTTTGCCACCACAATGACCTTTGTTTGTCAAGTAATGGAGGACCTCCACCACCTCCAAGGGGATTTAGCACTAGGCCTGCAGCGAGACCGAATGATGTCCCGCAGGACCTAGGAGCATTAGAAGACTTAATGTAGTCATGACCTTCAAATTTATTGGTCCATTTGCAAAGTCTGTATTATCTTCTATTTTGAGTTTGTAATAAGTTTTCAAGTCATTTTTTTTACCTTTTTGTCAGAGTTGGTTTTGATTAAGTTGATGTCTGTTGATTTCTTTTATTAAAGTATGTTAGTAGTTGTAATCAAGTATTTTATATTAGGAAATAAAAAATTTCCAAAATATTTTCTATTTCTATTTGCCAGAACTACGTACAGTCTAATTCATGTGGGGTCATGATACATATGCAATCCCCATAGGATTCGACCACAACCAAAAAAACAAAAAAAAGGGAAAATCATTAGAGAAACAACGGTAAAATAAAGAAGAGATTAATAAAACCAAAGAAGGTAAGCAAAAACAAGATGAGCAAAGGCGAGGGGAAAAGACAAAGAAAACAAGAGAGAAAAGGTAAGAGGCATAAGATAAAATCAAGAATGATGCAAGCATCCGATAACTTTTGCTAGGTGCATTGCACGTAAAATGAAATTATCTTTTGCCCTAACGCTAACGTGATGGCTGCATTTTTTTGTATTCATAGAAGAGGGGTGGTTGGTTTGTGGTCATTGAAGTGGTAACTCCTCTCTACAAGATAAAATAATGGCAGACAACAACAGAAATGAGTTAGTTAATACCAGTGCCCTAAAGCAGTTGTTTGAACAGGAAAACGGGTTGGTCGAAGAGTTAAACATGTTAAGACAACACATGGCGAATATATATCAGGCTTGGATAATTGGGAAGGCACCACCCCCTTCATCCCCTGGCTTTTTATATGCTCCCTTTACCCGAACGTTGAAACTTCCAATCATCTAAGTAGCCCCATCACTCATCATAATATATACCCAGTAAAATCTCAATATTCCCAGTATTACCCCTCAAAGGTTTCCCACGAGGAGAAACCTCAAGATAAGCTTCATGCTAAAAATGATAAGGTTACAGGAAAACAAGGGCAAGATGAGATATCGGGAAGCTGAGAAATACAGAATAATCATTAAAGAACATGCAAGGGACGGGACACCAGGGTAGTTTGAATTACAAAGAATTATTAGTGTTCCCTTACGTTCGTCAGCCCGCGGGATTTAAGGTGCCAAAATTTAACTTTTATGATGGGTGTGGAGATCCAGTAGCTCACCTGAGGGTTTATTGCAATGAAATGTAAAATATTGTTGAGAAAGATGACTTGTTAATGGCATATTTTGGTAAGAGCTTGAGTGGGGTAGCTTTGGAATGGCATAATCGTCAAGATATCGGTAAGTGGTACACATGGGACGACATGGCTCAAGATTTTGTGAAAAACTTTTAGCACGATATATACAAATTCCTAGGTCGCTCCTCTCCATCTCATATGGAAAAGAAACCCAAGAAAAGCTTTAGGGATTTTTGGCTCAGGTGGAACCAGCAATTTCTACGGTATAGAAAGATATTTCTGAGCCTGGCCGACGACAACGTCTAGTGGTCGTTCTTGATAAACGATTTCAGCCTCGACACTAGCTCCACAGATATCCTTGTAGACCACATGAACCTCCCCAATGCTATGTTTTTGTAGAGAACCCTCGACGTCGTGCATCACTTTTCCAGTACCCTATCCGCAATACACCACCATATGCTCCAAACTACGAGGCCTGCAATGACCCGCACCACTTACCCAAATGTCTTACCCGCCCCATCAGGCATGTTAACCACCTTCCCATAAATGATTCCAACCAAGGCCAGAGTATATGAAAAGACTACTGAAAAGAGAAAATGCTTTCACACCCATCGGAGAATCGTATACAAGATTGTTTTAAAAGTTAAAGCATGCCGGCCTGATTAAGCCGATGCTTGGTTATACTCTAGACCCATATGCGAAAATCTTTGATCCTACTGTTCCATGCATGTACCACTTTAATGTCCAGGGGAATAGCATTGAGGATTGTTGTTCTTTTAAAAGGAAAATAGAATGAATGATTCAAGAAGGGGTAGTTGTGGTCAATGACAGTGACAGGGAGCGTGCGAATTCTCTAAAGAAAGTTTTGGTTAAAGTTGATAATATGCTTGTCAATAATTATGCGAAACTCAGTGGCCAAATGTTGTGCTTGGTAATTGGGAAGATGCTCCATTTCTTGATCAGCCAAAGTGGAGTTTTTGGTGGTGCATTTTCTTGTCATTTTTTGTTGTCCGGGTTATTGCAGGGTTGTAATCCGGATATTGTCTTGTGACTCAAACACTTATATCCTTTTATTTTTCCTAGTTTGTTTAGCCGCAATAGCTTGTTTTGTGTTTGTCTTATTTTGTTCTAGGTTTGTAACACCAGTTTAGTTTGCTCGTTTCGTTGTCCAAAACTGTTCACCCTCTGTTTAATGAAATTTCCTGTTTTTTGTAAATCTTTTGTCATTTTGCTTAGCTCTCTTTTCCTTTCATAGTCCTTTTCCTGTTGACTTTAGTGACATGACATGCGAAAAAAAAAAAGAAATTAGCTTAATCATGCGGTAATCTGGAAGACGATATGGACGTTTGAAGGAATAAGAAAAGAGATGTTGCGATCATATCAAACCTGAACAATGTGAAACTGGGGCAGATAGAACATAAAGAAATATTATTGAAATGCATTGTGCCGCATCGTGTTGAAGCTAAGGGCAAGTTTACCCGAATTGATAGGGGTCGTTCGTGGTGATGAGAGTGAAGGTGTTGTCCAATGGTGCTATTTGTAATGTACACTTGAAAGACGTTACAGAAGTTTTCTGTAGTCTATTTAATTGGGTTATTTGTACTTGGCCTATTTTTGAAGGTTGGAATAACGAAAGCAGTTTATTCGGCTATCTAAAAACTTTATTCGTTGTTAAACCTTTTAAGCTTTAATTGTCTTCTTTCGTACCCCTCTTTCAGAATTAGTAACAAAATCAAAAGCGCAAGCGTGAGAAATGTGCAAAAGGAAAAGACAAGGAGAGAATGAAAGAAAAAAAAAAGAAAAATAGAGTGGAGAAAAAGAAGAAGAAAAGAAAGAAAAAGAAAAATAAATGAAAAAGAAATGAAAAGGAGAAACACAATAACAAAATTGCAAAACCACAAAAGAAAAGGAAGAAACAAAAGAAAAGAGTGAGCAGAAAGAAAAAAGAGAAAACCACAACAAAAACAACGCAGTTTATATCATGAATTATGTTTCACCTGATTCCTTTTAAAGGATATGTAGGTAGCCTAATGGTTCGTTTAGATTAAAATAAAAAAATCCAAAGGTCTCTTAGCAATAAATGGGGCAAGTTGTGGTTGTTGTAAGAAAATTTGATTCCGAACATTGTAATTTTGGAATCCATTTGTATTATTTTGAGCCTTTTATATCCTTTCTTTCTAACCCTGTCTAAAATCCTGCTTTACGATCTAAAGAAAGACCTTCTGAGCAGTCTTCAAGAAATGTCAAGTCAAGATTCATATCAGAGGCAACATCCCGGGCCAAGCAGGAAAGAAATGAAAAATGAAAGAGTCTTATCGGTAAATACCTTCACGGGCACCATAAGACGATGGTGAGTTGAGAGAAAGACCAAAATGAGAGAGGCTTGATTGTTAAAATCCAACAGGCACTACAAGTCGAATAAGGATTGAGAATCAGTTGGGAAATCACCAGATGGAGATTGTGAAAGATGACTAGTAACAGAGTATCAAAGCCAAGTTTCATGGTATAACAGGTGCTGAACATTAGATATGCTTCACAGGATAGACCGCAGGTGCATGTCATGGTCATTCGAGTTATTATCCACATCCGATAGGTTTCTACTTTGTAGCTCTCTTGTTAGGGATTATTTTTTTTCCATTCCTTTTATCTTATTTATTTTCTCTTAGTGAGTCTGTTGGGTCAAAACAAGTGAGAAATGACATTAAAACTTGCCACTAGCTTACCAAATGCACAAAAGGGTATCTAGTGGACACATCAAAGCGTCATAAGTTAGGAAAGAACAGCAGGAACACCGACTTGGCAACAATCAACAGGTTTTTGGATCCTTGTGAAATACCAAAGCTTGGTATATATCAGTTCACTAAAAATGCAACAGCTGAAGGGTTAGGGATGACACACCAAAGGTATCTTCAGTGATAAGATTGACAAAAAGGGTGGTTAACCACTAACAAAAAAGACCTTTAAAACAAAAATCAAAGTTGTCATGGAAATTAAGGGAGCCGTAGACATCAAGGATTAGACCAATGGTTTAAGTCAAGAAAGAACAGCATACAAACTGAGGGGGGTGGCAATTGACGTGCTTCAGGTTCATGTGATACACAAAGGTTGGCAAATGCTAGTGCAGGAGCAATGCAACAGACAGAAGGTATTGGGTTGAATAGAGAAGAAGTATTTTCTGTGTTAGGGGTGGCAAAGGAAGTGAATAGTCAAGGAATAAGCAAGGTCTTCCAATGGAAGTCAGTCATCATGCGAAGTGAAGAAGAAATCACCTTCAAGTTTAAGACCACAAACCAACCAGTAGGTTTTTAAACTGATAATATTTTCTTTAGTTAAAACAAGGGCAGAAATTTTAGAGGTCTCGAGGAGGTCTTCCATTTAAAAAAAAGCACCTAGTAGGTATGACTATGAACTTTAATTGGCGATCCCCTTGACAATGGGGTGTAACCTTAATTAGCAAATCCCAATAGGAGACAACCAAGAGTTAAAATTGGCATTTATTTGAAATTTTCAACACCTTCCTGGATAATGGGACGAAACTCTAAATACTAATCCCCAGCAGACTTGGTTTGGATTTAAAATCGGTCTTAGATAAGAGGACGCAACTTTAATATTCGCTTAGATAACAAGATATAGGAGAAGTAATACTTCTAGAGACGTAGCGTAGTTTTGTAGTTTTTGTAAGTTAAGAATTGTCAGGACCCTCCTGAATGATGGATATTGCTTTAATTCCTGGTCCCTCGCCAATATAACTTAGATCCCCTCCTAGATAATAGGGTTTAGCTTTCAAATTTTAGAGATACTTTGTCACAGGATTTGAGAAACACTCATAAAAGCACCCAGCACCAAACTAGGGCAAGAAATATTCTTTTGTTTTGTTTGTTTTGTTGTAAGGTACAAAAGGAAGCAGTCTTAGCGAATACATTTCAAGTGTTGTTAATCAGATGCCCACCTGGAGAACAAGGGAATACATTTCAAGTTTTTGTAAACCGGCATCCACCTGGAGAACAAAGGAATACATTTCACGTTTTGGTAATTTGGCCCTCACCTGGAGAACAAGGGAATACATTTCAAGTTTTGGTAATCAGGCGCCCACCTGAAGAGAACAGGGGAATACATTTCAAGTTTTGCTAATCAGGCGCCCACCTGGAGAACAAGGGAATACATTTCTAATTTTGGTAATTAAGCGCCCACATAGAAAACAAGGAAATACATTAGGTGCCCACCAGGAGAATAAGAGGTTACATTTCAAGTTTTGGTAATTAGGCGCCCACCTGGAGAACAAGGGAATACATTTCAAGTTTTGGTAATAAGGCGTCCATCTGGAGAACAAAGGAATACATTTCTAGTTTTGGTAATCAGTCGCCCACCTGGAGAACAAGGGAATACATTTCAAGTATTGGTAATCAGGCGCCCACCTGGAGAACAAGGGAATAAATTTCATGTTTTGGTAATCAAGCGCCCACCTAGAGAACTAGGGAATATAATTTAACTCCAACAATCCGGCATCAACATAGAGAAAGAGAAACATAGCAACAAGGGAACAAGGAGTTTCACCGGAAGTATACAAGCAAGTCAACAATGCAACAAGGAATTTCACAAGAACATAATACAAGGTAACAAGGCAACAAGGACAGAGCGCAAGTTTTGAAAAATAGAGAGATTTTCGTAATTCATAGGTCATAGCGTTGTCTAGCTTTTTTTTTTTAGTATGGTGTAATAAGGGGATCTAGCAAGCAGTAGCAGCAACAGTGAGATCACAGCTTCGGTAGTCCTAGCTACGAAACACTCCTGAGCTAAACTGACCTGATTCCACTTTAGCAGAGGATATGTAGGCAACCTCTAAAGTAGGATGCGGTTAAGCTTTTCAAGATGCTTCTCACGAAGTGTTCAAACAGGCAAAAATTGCTCGTGGCCACTCACGTATCTTCGCACGAAGACTCTTTGTATTTCCTAGCAAAGAGGGGCAGCTGTGAGCATGTGATTTTTGCCCTACATGAATTACTCCTACTAATTTAAAAAAAAAAATATTTCCTATATTTAGTTGCAATTTTGTGAATTTTTGTTGCATTTTTTGTTAATTATTTGCATTTGTTTGTGCATTTTAATTAGTAAAAATATAAAAAATGTGTTGCATGTGCATTTACAAGTGGATTGACATTTTCAAGAATTAATTAGCAATTTGTCATTTTATAAAAAAGGAAAAATCAAAAATAGTTCAATTTGCATTTTTAATTTTAATGTTGATTTTTAGGTATTTTTCTTTTATTTTTGTTTTAAGAATAATTATGTAGGATTAATTAGAATTTTCATAGGTTAAGTTGGGATTTATATTTATATTTTTATTTTTTTTGAGTTTTAAAAAGAAAAAGAAAAATAATAACAAAAAAAGGATGAAAAGGAAATCTAAAAATTAAATAAAGAGGAAGACCCAATTTGGGCCAATTTCTATCAAAACAAAAACAGCCCAATTACACCTATCCCAGACCGGTCCAACACCCTTAACCCGATCCAGCCCCTTTTTAAAAAACCAAGCGACATCGTATTGGATCCAAATAATCTTAGCCATCGAAGATCTTTAGTCCAACAGTTGAGAACTAGGGTCCCATTAGTATATATATCTCCAAAAACCCCACCCCACCCCCCCAAACCCCCCATCTCTAACCCCTCACAACTAAAATCCCAGCACCACCCTGCCTCCGCCGCCCACCACCATCCGCCGAAAATCACCCACGGCGGCAGCGAAACTCCAATCTCCGTCAATTTTACGCCGTTGATTCCCCTTTCTCTCCTCTACCTAAATCCACCACCACCTTCCTTCGAATATTACCAAAAATCTTCAAATATTAGCCGCAAACATTGAATCCTCCGTCATACACGGCGACGCCGCCACCCAACTGCTCCCAAATTTACACCAAATAACCCTCGTTTATCCCTTATGCCAAATCCGCACTAAACATACTTCAAATACTCCTGGATCTTCACGGATATGGATTCAAAAGAGGATGTCCAACATTACCACCACCAAATCGACCCAGAGTCGTACCCAGACCATGCTGCATGAAGAGTCATAAGCTATGTTTTCTCATCTTCTTTTAAGATTTTCCTTCTTCCTCATCCTTTTCTGTTAGTTTGGTTCAAAGTTAGGGTTAGGTAGCATTAAGTCTCTTATGGTGATGTTGATATTTGTTTGCTACCAGAATTCAAAATTAGGTTGGTTTGAATTTCATTCATGAGTTTAATTTGAGTTGTATTAATTCTGCCTGTTGATTTGGATTTTATGTTTAGTCCTGTTTTAGTTTTCATGTCTTCTTGTGAGTCGAATTAATTTCAGTATGAGTAATATTAGTAGGTTTCATATTTGTGTTTTTTTAATTTCAATCATGTTAGAGTTTGCACTTTTTTTAATTTGGGATTTCTGCTCAATTGTGTCAGGCTTCATAGCTACATTAGGATTTTTTTTACTAGCTTTTGTTAATGATTACCAGGATGATTCGTAGTGATTCAGGGTTAGTATGGTAAATACAGGGGTAATCAAGGGTATATTGGGTAGTTTAAATATATGAGTGTTGCAATAATAGAAAATATAACCCCCCTAGAACTTTCTAGATTAGGGTTCCAATTTGAATATCAGATTCTAGATGATAAAACTTTGTCAACAAGCTAATGAAGTGAGGGACTAAAATGCAAAAATCAAACCTAAGGTTTTCCCTAATCCTTGCCTATAAAGGTAGCTTTTCTTGCCCTAGAAGGCAGATTTGGAGGATTAAGAAATTCTGAAAAAAGGCTTGAAGGATGAAATTCTAAAATGTTGAAAAATGAGCCAAATATAGAGAATTACTGTACATTCAGTTCCCTTCTGATTTTGTTTGAAATTAAATTTTTTGAAACAATTTGTGCTTCGCTAATTGTGTAAAATGGTTTAAATTTGTTTCTCTTGAAGTCTGAGTATTGAATTTTGGGTCGAGGGTACTGTATCATCGGGGTTCAAATTTATTTTGCTGGGTATTTAGTTGAATCTGGGGTTTTTCTTGCTATTGTTGAGTTTATTATTGTGCTTACTGCTATTACTGTTGTATTTCTCACCTCTTCCTTTATCTCTTATGCAGGTATTATCCAAAACCTAGTCAATAGAGAGTTTGGGAACATGTATGATGAGCTGAAGGCTGATTGAATACAAGTGTTTTTGTGATTGATTTTTTTATTTATTTCATCTGCTTCTTTCATTTATTTGATGCCCTGGATTATGGGTGCTACTTCAGTTATCCTATGTTCACAGCATGTTGTCAAAAAAAACTTGTGCTTCTCAAGGATTTGGGATGTTGCTTAATCTCTTATAGTTTGTTACTATTGATGTTGATAAAGAATTAACTGAGTTTAGGTTTAAATGTTGTCTTGTGAGCTTAGCTCTAATTTAAATCTAATCATGGATGCCTGTTAGTATGAAGTCAAGCATGTGTTTTTGGTAGTATTCAAAGTTTTTTGGTATATTCGCTATTGGGTAGTGATGATATTTAACAGCTTTGTGTCTGAGTGTAAAGAGTCGTTTTGCTTTAATATGGACTCGATGTCAAGCCTGGAATCCTAAAACTTTCCCTTTACACGGTTTGGGCTCATTGAGCCTTAGATTCTGATGCCAGCTGCAAGGGAAAAAGCGTCTGCTATTGCTATTTGGGTTTGTTTTGGAGCCCAGCAGCTCATTCGTTTGGCTGCTGGATTACTCTGTTGGCAGATTTGATCCAAAATGTATGAAAAATAAAAAAAATTAGAAATTTAGTTTAGTTAATTTGCGTTAAATGGTTTAAAATTATAATTTATCTTATCGATTCTATCTCATATACCATGTTAGCGTCAGCTTGATTTTCATTATTCGACTTGGGTATGAATCATTTGGATCACAAGAATTGGGCCCAACGATGGCCCAGCTAAAGAATAGTCGAATCCAGATTCAATTACACACCCCATGAGGTGCTTATTGTTTCACCAAATTGGGCTCTGTTGGGCCCAAGCCTGAGGTTATTTGTTAATAGATTGTTTACCCTTCTGGGCTTGTTTGTTTGTACTATCAGATGCAGCTTTGCAGTTTCCCTCTAGACAACCGGTCGCCTAGTTCGATGCCTAGTTGTTAACAAGTATGGTCAAACCTTTAGTTAAAATAATTAAAATGTTTCAATCTTCATTAGTAACTTGATTAGACTCTTAAAATTAGTGATTCATATTAGATAATGCAAATAGCTATGGCCGTCAAAATAGAATTAAGCATAAACCCCTTTTAATATGAAGTTGAAGTGCGCCGAAACAAATCACAAATGTGTGGCCCTCGTTTAAATTAGTTTCTTAAAATACTTAGAATTCGGGATATGCCATTTAGCAAATTTTCATGGCCTCCTACAAGATTAACAACGCGTTAGTTGCTTTAGGCACGTCTTGAATGGTTTTATCTTCCTAATCCCGGGTACATATTAATGGGACATAATACAAATCCCAACGATGTTGAAACATGTCAAGGATCGCGGGTGCATTTATGTGACATGGTTCAAGACGCATTTTAACAGCATCGCAATATTATCAAAACTTTAATAAAAGCGGTTTAAAAGTTAAAATTTGCACATATGTACAAAAATATATTACAATTGGATAATTTAGCCAAATATAATAGTTCCGCGACCGTGCTAGAACCACGAAACTCCGGAATGCCTAACACCTTCTCCTGGGTGAATAAAATTCCTTACCCAAATTTCTGGTTCCTAAACTGTATACAGAGTCAAATTGGACTCCCGGATAATAACATAGATTGTCACACAGATTGATCCTTGATTATCTCATGCTATGTGGTGTAAGTCGGGAGGATCCATCACTTGAAGCATCATCATATTTCTTCATAGCAGAGTGCTTGGATCTTGAGAGGTCAAGCAGCGCAAGAGTTTGCTTGATCTTTTCAGCAACATCATTTCCTTCTTCAGGTCCATTTGTGGAAGATCTTGCTCCATTTGAGAATGAAGATCTGAAAACAGGGGTAGATGCAAACGACACTTGGGGTGCTTATTGTCCTAATGAGCATGCTTTGCTCTTACTAACTAGTACAAAGATTCGAAAGGTCACTTCGAGTATATTTTTACATCTGTGTAAAACCTCGAATTAGCAGCCTTGGTGGAAGTTGAACTTGAGTTGATTTTATTTGAAGCCATTTTGATGTTTTTAAACTTTGGTCATTGAAAATTTGACATGAGAGTTATAGATCGTCCCATTGGATGTGCTAGAATTTGTAGACAATGAATTACGTCAAGAATATAAAATCAAGATCAGAAAATATTGCAACAATCATAGTATTCTATTTAGAATATTTGAGTGTTACAATCTCTATGATTCCTCTGATTTTTCTTTCCAATAGAAAACAAATTCAAAGGCCTTCGAGCTTGATATTGAATCTATATTGTTGCCATGAATTATGATCTTGAATTCAGCTAGTACGAACTTTGATTTGAACTCATACTCCTTGAATCTTAATTTGTTCTTCATTCTTGAGCTTAAGCTTGAACTTGTTTTTGATTTGTTCTTCGTTCTTGAACTTGATTTGTTCTTCGTTCTTGAGCTTGAGCTTGATTTCTTCAACTTGAACTTGAGTGCTTGAAGTTAGAAACTTTTGGAGGAATTTTCACCATTTAATCCACGAGCTATTTCTTTCTTCATGTTATAACTTCTGGTGTCATTTTTGAGTTATGAAGACCCCTATTATAGTTGTGAGAGGGAAGAATTATGATAAGAACAAACTCTTTCCCACCAACCAAATTGAAGTATGACAAGACTGCATTTAATTGGCCAAAACATGTCACTTGCACATGTGGCGCGGTTTCATTGGCCTTTTAATGTGATTTGACATGTATTGTCATTTTGACGCATGGCATAGTACTATTGGCTCTTCTATTAGACTTACAACAAGAGGTTTGACACAGTTATCCACCATAAAAAAACTATTTACCCTTGTTTACCATTTATTTTTCTCATAAACTAATTATATTTCCTACCCATAGTAGTTTTTGTGTGAAGTTTTTTCTTTATTTTCCAATTCTTCTTTATTTCTATGCTTCTTCTTTTTCTTTTTTCCTTTTCTTTTTTCTCGTTTTCTTCTTATTTTTTATTTTTTTCTTTTCTAATTTTATTTAACTTATTTTTTTATATTATTTTTATCATCATGATCTAATTTCATTTACTGTTTTTACTATTTTTTATTATTATTTTTATAGTAATACGAAGAAAAATCAAAATTTTCACCAATTAAATGTAGCTAATATAACCAAAAAACATTAATATCATATGATATATAGTATATAGTTATACCAACATGGTATATAATTATACACAAAGAGTTAAAAAAAATAATTCAATTATTAAACTAAAACAACATAAGTCGTCAATAAAAATTTCAAAAAATTCTAAAAGTATCGAATTGTAAGAGTATACCATTATATTATATAGCATACTATTATATGTTGCTTTTATATTTTTAATTTGCTCCTCATGGTCGGTAAAGCTAAAAGCAAATTCAAAGAAAAAGGCAAGTGAATTTACGGGTAATAAGTATATTACTATAATATATTGTACATCATACTATTACAGTATATTGCATATTATTACAGTATACTATAATAATATATCATATACTATTATTGTATATTATTGCAGTATAACTATATACTCCTATAATATATTGTGTACCATAGCAGTATACTGTTAGGTAACTGTGCAATTTTTTTATTGTTACAAAGTACCGGGGTAGTACATTGTACACTATAATAGTACATACTATTGTAGTATAGCTATATACTCCTAAAGCATATTGTAACGGTAGCAGTATAATACTGGGTAGCTTTGTTCTTCTTCAATTTTCAGCTAAAAATTTCGATCTCAATCACTTCAAATCAACTCAAAATGCTATCTAATTTCAGTATGAACTTTCAGAAGGTATTATAAGCAAAATTTAATAGCACCCACTTTGAATCAAGCAAGAAATATTCAAAATCAAAATTTTAACCCTATGCAAAAGCAGGAGATAGGGAAAGAACAATCAAGAAAAATTGGAGCAGAATTGAAACTAGTCAGAGGTCAACTTCTCAGATAATCAGATCTAATTTCTTTTTGAAGAAGGATATACGGGAAATAGAAGAATAATTTTGGAAGAACAAATTACAAGTAACTCAAGAAGTAACAAACAAGGAAATAATTCAAGGATCTGGAGTTACTAAAATTAAGACCAAGCATTCTTTTTCTTCCTGAGTCACTTTTATTAAAACTCAAACTACCCAAAGATAATAATTCCTCAATTTTGACGAGAATATTTCAAGAAATCATATGGGTAATATTTTTTTAGCAAAAATTTTGGTATTTCGTTATTGGTTTTCTGAATTTTTTGAGGTTGTGCCTATTGGATCTAGTAAAAAGGAGAAGATGGTATTTGAATATGTAGAAGAAACTAAAAAGATAAAGCTGAAAAATACATAAGGGGTTTCAGAGAATAAGAAAAATAACATAGGGAGTAGCCGATATCAAGGAGAAAGAGAGAAGAGAAGAGAAGAGGCCGCATTCTTTTTTATTTTTCTTAGCTATGTTAATAAAATAAATAAATAATTAGGTAATAATTTGGGCTACATAAGTAAGAGTAATAAATAATTTAAATCTAAATATTAAAAAATAAATAATTTAAAATTAATAGATATAAAATAAAAATTTCCCTTAAAACAAAAAGAATTTTTACTTTCTCAGTAAAGTTAGTGGCTTTTCAGGCCCACTCTCCACAAATTTTATCGATATTGGATTTACAATCATTTACGCTAGTATACTCTGTGGCTCTTTAATTTCAGAAATAACTTTGAATTAAGTAGCACACATTCATTATTTTGATGCCTTCTTTGAGATGTATCTATCCCACCATCAATTGTGCCTTAAACCCAAAATATCTGTGGGAGGGCAGCAAATGGACAGGTTAGATTGAATATGAGAAAAATATACGGTTAGCTATTAATAATACATATATTTATTTTTAAATTACTATTTAAAATATTTTTATTCTTTCACCATTATTTTAATAAATTTTATCTGTTCGGACGAAAACACCCTTCTGCTCATAAAGTTCTAAATCAAATATCACTAACTTTTGAAGTAACTTTAAATTCAGGATTTCAGGACTATATGTCCTTAACTTTTGAACTAGTAACTCTAAGTTCCAGTTTTCAGGACTATATATCCTTGACGTTTGATTTTGAAACTCGAAGTTCAGGATCACTTGTCCTTAATTTCTGTTTGCTTGTAACTCTAAGTTAAAGATTACTTAACTTTTTGAACTTGTAAGTTTAAGTTCATGACCTATTGTCCTTAACTTTTGGGTTTCTTAGCGTAAGTTATGATCTATTGTCCTTAACTTTTGAGCTTGTAACTTTAAGTTTAGGACCTATCATCCTTAACTTTATGCTTGTTAGTCTAACTTCAGGACCTATTGTCCTTAACTTTTGGGCTTCTTTGCCATATTCAGGACCTATTGTCATTAACTTTTGGGCTTGTAGCTGTAAGATCAGGACCTGTTATCCTTAACTTTTGAGCTTGTTAGTTTAAGTTTAGGATCGAGTCTCCTTAACTTTTAAATTCGTAACTCTAAATTCACGACCAAATGTCTTTAACTTTTGACACTCAGTAATAATGCAATAGCTGCCACGTCGTCAGCTTCCTTAAATCTTTCAGTCTGTTCATAACTCCTGCTATTTATTTCTTTATTAATTAAAGCGTTAAACTATGCTGTTGAGCATGTACAATAGAAATACCAACCGAAGGTTCAGAGTTGCATGAAAACAAAAAATGGAGAATTGACAGAATATTTTCTTGTAGTATTTTGTGATTGAAACTTTTCAATTTTAATGATACACTGCAAAGTGATAAGTCATCTCTATCTCAAGAAACCATTTCAATTAATATTGGAGACAAAAGTTGTTGTCCTGTAGATTTATCAAACATGTAGAATTAACTAATTCCCTGCTGATAATGGGTAATAAGTATAAAGAATTAGATAAAACCAGCTTCTTCAAAAAATTTATGTTTATATGATATTATTGCATGCTATTTTGCTTATGGTTCTTATGTTTAAATAATTATTTACGCTATTTCTGATGGACTAACTAATGCTATGTTATTTTTGCTTCTGTTTTCCCTTTCCTTCACTGAGCCGAGGGTCGTTTGAAAACAGCATCTCTGCCCTTAAGGGTAAGGCTCGCCTACATATTACCCTCCCCAGATCCCACTTGAACTATACTGGATAGTTGTTGTTGTTGTAAGATGGAAAGACCAAACTCAACGGCAGCTAGTTGCACAACTTTTCATTTTGAATTCTGATCATTTTATTACTATTACTGTTGTGATTACCAATTTGTCGAATTAAACATTTATAGAGTAGAGAAACAAACGGAATGGAAAATGAAGGAGTTTGCTCATCGGAAACTGTTATCGGCGAAACAGTTCTTTTCCTTAACACATGAAAGTGATAGACGAAAGGGTAACACAATCTTTTCATATTAATTTTAATAAATTAGTGGCTATTATGTCTAAGCCTTAAAAATGCTGGGTAAAAAGTAAATGCCACTTCCCCACATAATTCTTGCTTGAATATGAGCGCGTCGAAAACACGTAATACAAAAACGGATAAACTCGACCCATACTTAAACGAATAGAAAATGAGTTAACCATCGAATCATATGAATATCTATATTATTTATGATTTATTAAATAACATTTTTGTGAGAATTTCTAATTTCTCAAACTTGAGAAACTCCTAATTTGAGGCATACAAATAAAAGTTTAACTAATTAGTTATACATTATTATTTATTTTCTAAGTAAATAATATAGTTTTTATCTATATATAACCCGTTTTTAAAAAATCTATTATCCAACTTATCTTATAAGGGATAATATGAATAAATAATTTTTCTTTAATCCATTTTGCCACTACAGGTTTGCACAAAGCTCCTCCCTCTCAGCATGGGGAAAACGAAAATAATTAATCGGTGGCCCTCAATATTTTTATCCCAAATTAATTTATGGATAACTTATCATAATTCCACGATAAATTCAAAGGAATAATGCATATTATTTATTTATGAGTAAGTGATAACGTCGTATACAAAAGGTGGCCATGTAAACACTGTCGATATATATAATTATGCACTTTTCCCTGAACAACCTATGTTTAAACGTTTTCATTCTTTTTCCTTTTAGATTCTCTTGGACTGAGCTATCTATGATCATCATTCTCGACACAAGGGACTCACACACACAAAAAAAAAAAGGAAGAATAGACTCCAACTTGAAAAAAGGTGATCATAAAGATTAGTGGAATCATTATTGACGGTGCTCAATTTTCTGAATATCATTATTGTTGCTCAAATAATCACTAATTTATTCCCTTTCTTCTCTTTAAAGGAATCATACCTCAGGGGAAAAAATCATGGAATTAGATGGGTAAAAATTTATCTTGCACCTGATGTTACATCTAGCTATACTAATTTATTATGATAAGTAATAAGTTAAAGTGAGAATTAATGTGTCATATATAATTAACTATGGTTTGTAATAACAATGGCGTATCAAAAATATATATTATACATATATATCATGTTATTATTAGACTGGTGTAAACATTGGGCGTGAGTATATATACATCAAAATGCATGTCATTACAATTAATTGATGAGTTTTCCTGATAGATATTTCCTTTGTCAATGACTCCATTTTTGGAATGACAATAAATGCATTGGAAACCATTCATTCATCAAATTCTTTTACTACGTACATAGTTATATTACACAAGACTAAAAGGATATATAGGATAACACTAAGTTACAACTTACAAGCCGATATAGGTCATCTAAAAGGCTAGCTAGCTAACTCGATTACGTTATTAGATCTTCATATCATATTTGACAATATAGCTGAACTAAAGCCAGATTATATAATCAAGTACTAAACCATAAAGTACATTACCATTTAGTACGGCCACTTAATAAAGTTCCCATCTAGAGCTAGTAGCTTAATATTAAATAGGAAGCCTGAAGAGGTAAGGAAGAAATTGGATATTTGTGAGGTTTAAGTCCTTCGCTACGTCCATGCCTTCTGCTTGAGAGTTGACCGATGGGTGCATCATGGTGGGGTGAGGGAGGTGGTAGTATTCGTCCCTCTCTTCCCATATAGTTACTATTCTGATCATCATTAGTAGTAGAAGAGGAGGTGATAATAATCTGACCCTCCTCATCAGCTGGTTTTGGAGTTGGTGGTGGTAGTATTCTTTCCTCTCGTCCAATATAGTTACTATTCATATGAACATCTTGACAATTAGAGGAAGTGACAATTATCTGACCCTGTTCATCAGCTGGCTTTGGAGCTGGTGGTGGTAGATGACTGTGTTTCCCAAATCTTTCTTGGTTGTCTGATGAAATACTCGGAAGCAAAATTAGAAGCTCATTATCACTAATAATATTGCTTGTAATTGCCATTAACAGCTCACTGCTTTCCCTACCATGCCTGCTGCTTCTGACTTGATCGATTTTCGGATCATGTTTGGGCGCAGGAGGTGGACGATGAGCCTGCCTCTTAAGTCTTTCTTGGTTACTTGGTGAAGCTGATTCTGGGGTTGGAGGTAGTGGAACTGGTTCCCTACCATAACCAGATTCTACCACCTTCTTCTGCCCATGTTTTTCTGTAGCACCACCAAACCTAATGTTAGTTTAGGTGATTCGCTTATAACTAGACAAGCCAGTGAATTAAGTGCATGCAAAAGGAAATAAAACAAGATTCGTAAATTCTGTGGTTAATTGCTCAACACGAGAGGCATAGCTAGGAACACTACCAGAGTATACTGGGTATATTGTAGATCAAATATGTACTAATTCTTGAACAATCTAACTACGTAATTCCTGATTTTCCCGCGGCAGTCAGCACCATCGATGGTTAAATTGTCAAAGAGTTAATAAACCAATCTCCTTTTTTTGTTAATCCAAAAAATAAAAAGTAACAATCTCTACTTTTGGCTTAAATTATGTATAAGTCTTTAAAAATAATTTTAAATGTATATATTTAATCTATGACAACGTAACTAGTCTGAGCACAGCAATTCTAAATTTTAAATTATCTTTGTCCCGAACAAAGATAACTAAAAAAAGGAGGCAACAATATAACATCATCTCCTCCAGATAGCTTGAATAGGCTTTATCGCCACGTTTCTAAATAAAATACTCCTATGTCTCAAAACACCCAGGAACTAGGAAACTGAGGAAAAGAACGAGAAGACATGCTAGCGACACCAAAGAAATATAATACTGTAAATAAAAATATTGAGTAGCATAATATCAGTATTGTTTGTTATATATATTAATATCTGCATGTGGATCAGCTGAAGAAATGAAAACTAATGTTAAGTGAAAATAAGAAAAATTAGTACCTAGCAAAGTTCTTGCTTCAGATCTTATGAAAATAAGGAAGTAAATAAGAAAGAAATTAGCTCTCATGAAGAGAATTATTTTAGTCATCGTTATTTTGTTTCTTAAAACATAGCTCTTTCAAGTCTCTATTTATAGACAAAAAGGACAAAAGCTCAAGTGGGAAGTGCATTAGCACCAAACTTTCTTATTGCACTGATGTTAACTGTCGTTAACTAGAATAATACTCTTAAATTGAACAATCTATGAGAGGATCTAATTCTGCAAAAAAACAGTTTTAATTAGTCCTATTGCGTTGTTATTATAATATCAATATATATATATATATATATATATATATAGATATATAGATATATATACTCCCTCCCTCCGTACCATATATTGTGAATATTGTTGAATCATGAGTTGTATAAAGTTAATTATATGTAATTAGTTAAGAAGTGTTAGAAAGCTAAGTAAATGAGTAGTGACAAATGTACCGTATACTTTCATTATGAAAAAAACAGAGCATAACCGCTCTTCTTCTCCACTTTGTTTTTCCTTCTTCCTCTGATCTTCACTGCCATGGCTAAAGAGATTATTGTTCTAGATTATCAAATATAATGTATTACGATTTCCTCAAACTTTTCTAAATATTTTGAATCTTTGCAATTTGCATATGGTTTGTGAATGTGTAAATTTTATTTTAAGAAATAAGACGAATATACAACTAAATTTATGTAGAATATTAAGTGTTTTGATCCTTGCACTCACATAAATTTTGGATAGAGGAAGTAATATATTAGGATAAAAGCTAATACGATAAGTAATATATTACACGATCAATTAAACCTCACCACAATCAACTTAATATTGTATTTTTAGGTCAAAGCAATTAAGAATATACATTTTTAGCGCACAGAATTTAGACTCACGAGTTGTCGGTCTTCCTCACTCGTTTTTGAGTGTTGACTTGATTTATGTAAGAGCATGCTTGAAAACAGCCACCACTCGAGTCAATTAGCACGTGAAAATTACTTGATTTTTACCCTGTGATTCACTTTTGTTTATCAATAATTAATCTCGATAACTCTAGGTGAATAAGAACATCCGTACAATGTTCTCTCGATTTTCACTCATTACGCCTATGTTAGGTTTAATTCAATTGAAAAGCAAATTTGGTAAAGTTAATTTATTGGAAAACATGAATCTATACACTGGGTCTTGGTGAGGCAACTTTAAAATATATCATCAAAAGGAAAAAAATCATAAATATTCCACCAAAATTTGTCTCTAAATCCCTATCGCACACGTCAACTTTGCCAACGATCTCCAAACTAAAGCATATTTCGTGAAATACATATAAAACGAAAAATGCTAGTACGATATGTGTATGCATATAATCGATTCACAGCTATAGATTTCTGTTTTCGTCAAAGGGCAATTTGGTGTACAAAACATTTTAAATATTAACGCATTATCCGGGGAAGAATCGTATCCTTATGTGTATAATATAAGCAACTTAAGTAATGCATGTATTAATGATACTTCCACGACTTAGCCGTAACTTAGAGCTCAATGTTTCAATCGAAATTTATATCATTCTATATTCCTCCTTTTTTTTTCCCTGAAAGATATGGCATCAAAGAATAGAACAAAACTTTAATTAATGGAGACATGCCCTGCTCCACAGATATAGTAAAGCTAAAGTTGTAGCACTAAGCTTAGAAAGCGATATGATGGACCAACCGAACATCATATTCCATGACATGCAAGGATTAGGAAGACACCAAGGGTATTAATTATTATTAAGATACTATGTTGATAAAAGCTAAGATACTAACACATTAATTAACTATTAATTTTCCTGGTCATTGGTGGGATACTTGGGCAAATGAAATGTTAATAGGGCAATAATTAGCGTATCCACAGACTACAATAATCAAAGTGATACTGCAATTAATACTAGATGCCAACTCCACTGCAACATAAAATGGGAGGTAATTAATAAATTTACTCTGTGGCTTAATTTCCCCACCCGACCATTTACTAAAGCATATTTTACACCACTTTGAAAGAATTCAAAATGTGGAAGAAATACTCAAGTAAAAACTGCTTTTTGGAATTCCCTTTTGCATTGGATATCTGTGGTCCTTCTGCACTATACTACAACTTTGGAGAAGAAATAATATGGCCTTCATGTTTCAGTCAAAAAGATACACAACAACTACAACAACTAGCTAGCTAGCTAGTAATCAATAATTGTTGTTTTGCATGCTTTTATGGATTACTAGAGGACTTGGTTCTTCGCCTTATCCCTTAAGCGTAAAGTAAAAATAAGTAGCAAAGTAACCACAAAATTTCATATGTGAAACGGTTTAAAAGGTGCAAAAACCACAACTTATTACGTAGAATTTTCAACTTCGATTTCACTAGAATAATGAGACAAATGTATTGATTACAAGTAACTCAATACTCTCGAGTACTCCTACTACAACTATTTAGTTTACAAGTTACTATGATGACTCGAAAGGTCATCTTGTGTTTTAAAATTCAATTTTGCACTTTTAAGCCTTAAAAATATCATTTTAACCTCCTCAATTTACGTGCGCGGTCTGGACATGTTTCCGAAAAGATTTTATGTTAAAAGTTGATGAAAATAAGAAATTTTGCCTAAAATTTTTATTTGAGTTGATTCCGATCAATGATTTTTATAACGGACCCGGATTCGTAATTTGACGGTCTCGATGAGTCCGTATTATAAGTTAGAATTTGGGCATATACCTGGAATCAAAATCGAAAGCCTTTAGCCCGAGATATCGGTCTTTATTGAAATTTGAAAGTTAAATACTTAATGAATTTGAAAGTTGGTTGACTTATAGTTGACTTTTTGGATATCGGGTCAGTTATGGAACCTGGTATAGTACCACCATCACATTTATGAGTTGACTGTGAAATTCGTTGAAAACTGAATTGATTTGACGTAATTCGGATATCCGGTTATGAAAATAAAAATGTTAAAGTGTTCTTGAGAATTTCATTAGATTTGGTACTAATTTTGTAGTTCTATATTTTGGTAATTTGATCGTGCGAGAAAGTTTGTATGATGTTTTTAGACTTATGTACACATTTGGTTTGAAGCCCCGAGGGCTCGGGTAAGTTTCGGATAGGCTAGGAGTGATTTGAACTTGAAAAATATTGTTGGTGTGTCTGATATTATTGCAGACCTCTTATCTCGCATTTGCGAGATCAGACATCGCAATTGCAACCTCTTAGGGGTTCGCATTTGCGATCTTCTCATTGCAAATACGAAGAGAAGCTGGGCCAACAGTGTTCGCATTTTCAAAAATATCCTTCGCACTTGCGAAGGGATCTATGAAGGGCAGTGATCGAAAATACGATCACAGAAGCGTAATTGCAATCATACAGTTGCTATTGCGAAGATCCAGGTTTGCATTTGCAAATAAGTCTTTGCATTTGTTAAGGCAGCTGAGGTGTGAACATTTCGCATTTGCGATGGTCCCTTCGCATTTGGGGGCTTCGTATTTGCGAAGTCCATGTCGAATTTAGGACATCTTCAATTGGTATAAGTGTCTTAAATGTGATTTTTCTCCAATTTTTCAAATTTTTTAAATCCAAAATACAAGAGGCGATTTCTAGTGAACCTTTCTTCCCCAAATCATAAGTAAGTGATCCTACACTAGTTTCTTCAATCTTTCACTTCATTTTAGAAGATTTCAACCTAAAATCTAAGGTTTTCATGGTGAAATTGTATATTTTTTCCTTGAAACTAGGGATTTCAAAACTTGGGTATTTAGACCTCGAATTGAGGTCGGATTCCAAAACCAATTATAAATTAGGGCTCGGGGATGAATGGGTAATCAGATTTTTGTCCGAATTTCGGGTTTGGACCAAATAGGCCCGGAGTTGAATTTTGTTCACATTTCTAGTAATGGTCTACATTGAATTCTTTATGATTGTAGGTGATTCCTAAGGTATATTTTGAATCGCTTGGTTGGTAATTTGCTAGATATTGTTGGTTTGGAGGCTAGTTTGAAAGGCAAAGCTGTGGTTGAGCTTTGAGTGGTCCTTGGAGTGAAGTAATTATTGTGTCTAACCTTGACTTGAGGGAATTAAGAACCCTCAAACTATTTGCTATGTTATTCTCATGTGAGTGGCGTATATGAGATGTGACGAGTGCTTATACGCTGCCAAATTATCTGTTTTCCCTGAACTATTGTTTTCCTTAATTGCTTCCTCCCATGTCTTAATTGTTATGTGTTCTTAATGCTTTCCATGCTTAACTGCTACGTGTTAATCAATATGTTCTTTTGTTAACCACGTTAGCTCTTTTCACAGTTCTCTTAATCCATGTTATCTGCTTAATTTGACTCGTTTGCACCTTCTAATTGTAAATTGCTAGGTTGGTCTTGCTGTGTAGTATTATTTGTGTGGATTCTATATTAAACAAGATTCCTTTTTGTTGGTTCAGTTTGGTATTTATTCATCATAAAGGCATTGTGATTTAGATTGTTGATTTGACTGTGTTCATTGAGTGTTTGGTACTGATATGTTGGCATCGGGTTGAACGCGCGAAACATGTGTGATAAGGGTGGATTGATAAGGTGGAATATAATTGAATTCATATTGTACGATGGGATCGAGTTGCACGTCGTAAGAGACGAAATAAGGGTGGATTGATATGGTGGAATTAAGGTGAATTATGATATTGATATTAATATATGGTGGGATCGGATTGCATGCCGCAATAAATCTGTATTATTTACAGCTATTAATAATAGTTACGGTGGAATAAGGGAGGATTGTGCGTTTTCTACGGGGATCAGGTTGAGTACCACAACAACCTATATGTTTATATTTTCAGAGTTGCATTGTTTCCCGGTATTGTTATTTGAACTGGTAAAAGTAGGTAATTCTAGACGGCACCAGTTTATTTTTTAGTCTCTAGTATCATTTCGTTTGGTTATTTAAACTATGTTCATCTTTTCCATTACTCTTCCATTATTATATATTGCGTACATGCTATAGTGTAGGTGACCCCCTTGACCTCATCACTATATTGCGTACATAGGGTTAGTTGTACTGATACTACGCTCTGCACACTGTGTAGATTTTGTAGTCGGTCCCAGCGTCGGTTATTAGCGTGCTCGAATTAGACATTGTTGGAGATTTGAGGTACGACTGTTCAGCTCCCGCAACTTGACGAGGTCCATATGTATTGGAATTTCCTGCTCATGCTCTGTCAAATTCTAATATAGTTTTAGATATCGTCACACATAGACTGGATAATATATTCTACAGACTTGTAATATTTTAACAACTATTTGAGAGAATCAAATTGATAAAAAGTGAATGATGTATAAAACTTTTAATTACTTAAACTAAACAAAATATTTGTGGAATATTTATTATTTAAAAAGGATTTGAGAATCACTGTATTCACTTAATAATATTTACAATAATAAAATATCAATTTCTACATTTATTTCTCTAGAGAATAATTGCTTATTTCTAATACAATTACAATTTGCTCACTAAGAAATAATCAATTAATAACACTTCTTGAGAATTGTGTTAATTAATCAATTTAAGATTAGTTAGTTTACACCAAAATACTTTTCTTCTTTGAATTGTGCTAAAAGAAAGTAAAAACTTCGTCAGAATATTTTCACCAAGGATCAATAATCTTACCTATAACAATTCCTTCGTGAGAATTAAAACTGATGCAAGCAAGATTTATGTCTTGAAATAATAGTGTCACGACCCGGATTTTCTAACATCGAGAGTAGTGATGGAGCCTACTAATGTGAGCTAAGCAAGCCAATCCTTTGAACTAATGACTTCATGATCCAATTATTTCCTTTTAACAATTATAAAGCAATAACGAGTAAACAGTGAAAATTTAATGTAAGCAGAAGGAAAGCAATAGAATATCTGAATGTGTATCCAAAACAACTATTTGTGCCTCAACTACCTAGAACTGGTGTCATGGTTTCACAGCCGATCTAAGATTTACTACATACAATGTCTGAAGAATAAACGATACACTGTTTCTGAATTAAGGAAATGAAACATGAATAAAGGGATGGAGGGAGACACCAGGGCCTGCGTACACCTGCAACTCTACCTTGGTTCTCCACGTGGACTGAAGGTAGCCACCCAATCTAGTATCCAAAAGCTGCTCCGGGGTCTGCACATAGAATAGAGTGTAGCATTAACACAACCGACCCCACGTGCTGGTAAGTTGCCTTGCCTAACCCCGGCGAAGAAGTGACAAGCCTAGGACCAGACTATCAAATTATCCTATGCAATTCAACTATATACAGCGGAAAGAAGAACAACAAAATATAGTCAAGTACAGGAGTGATAACATGCTGCGGGGGAAACATAAATTTAGAATAGAAAGACAACGGGAAATGAAAGAAACAACAGATCTCAAATATCAACATAGAATCTGAAATCAATAAATGCACGGCATCACCCTTCGTTCTTTTGCTCTCGTCCTCACCGTCTAATCAATTTAATTAGCACTGAATGGTACATCGTGCGGCACGTCAGCACTAGTGTTTTACACTCTTTCCATACAAATCATACACGGCATCACCCTTCGTGCGTTAACACTCTTTCTCACCCAAGTAACAAATCACAAAGGAAATAGGGTAAGGGAATCTATTACATCGAAATAAAACCAAATAACAACAAAAAATCAGTAAGTAAACGTAAAGGATAACATAACTCAATTATATGTAGGAATTAGGAAATCCAATGACAAGTGCATGACATCTCACCTTTTGTGCTTTTACTCTTGTTCTCGCCCTAAGATAAATTTAATAAGCACGAAATGGTACATCGTGGGTACGACATCACCCTTCGTGCTTTGCACTCTTTCATCACAGATCATTCATGGGTTCAACCTTCGTGCTTTATCACTCTCTCACCAAAACAATGTATGACATCATCCTTCGTGCTAACGCTCTCTCACCAAAACAATGCATGGGATCGCTCTTCGTGCTTTAACACTCCTCCTCACCCAAACAACAATGACAGACAATAGGGTAGAGGAATAAATGAAATTGCAATAAGAATCCCGACAATGGAACAATGGTTCACAATCAAGTCCCAGCAAGGGAACAATATCAAAACATCAGCATCGTGGCAAGGGAGATAGCATTAAAAGTAACAATATCCCACCAAGGGAGGCAACAATAAGTTTCTCTTCTCTTTTTTACTTTTACTTCATAACTCGTTTCACAACTCGAGCCAATGCTCTGAAGGTTCAATTACCTCTTATACTTCACATTTCATTATACCACTTGAGCCAACACTTCTTAATGTTCAAATTTCATAACTCTTCCGCAACCTTGCTCAACAATAGAAATCATTACCAAGGCATGAATAATACAAAAAAATCATAATAATCACAATATAAGACTCACGGGCATGCTTGACACCAACGTATAGATACTCGTCATCATTCCTATACGTTATCCTATTCAAATACTACATAGTAAATCTCCAAATCCCTCAATCTATGGCATAAACCGAACACTTACCTGGATGCCACGAACACAATTCACGTCTCAATTATTGCTTTACCCCATGATTCCACAACCAATTCGATCGTATCTAGTCACAAGTTACTTAATTGCTTCAATAAACACTGAATGAATCAATTCTAATGCATGAAGATGAGTTTCCTAAAGTTTTACCCAAAAGGTTAAAAATCACCCTCGGGCCCACATTGTAAAAATATGAGGTTCGGACCAAAAACCCAATCACCCATTCGCCCACGATTCTGAATATATAATTTGTTTTGAAATTCGACCCCAAACGAGGTCAAATTCTCAAATAATAAAAAAGCCCTAACTCTACCCAAATCCCTAATTTTCTACCCTTAATCACATGTTTTAGGCCTAGAATTATAACGGGTGTTCATAAAAATGGAAGAAAACGAGCTTAGGATTACATGCCTATGAAGCTATGGTGAAGTTTCTCTTCAAAAATATCCTAAGAGGTATGGAGAAAAAGAAGTTTGTGAAAAATGGTGAAGTTCCCGTAATACATTATGTTTTTGAACTTCAAAATAACTTGGCGGATTTGGTCTATGTGATCGAGAAGAAAGGAATGCGATCACATAGGGTAAGGGATATTAGTCACGGGGATCGCGGTCAAGACAGTGTGATCGCATAGAAGAAAACGGATTCCCTTCCCAAGCTTGGTTTAATACATTACGATAGCGGAAGAAACAATGCGATCGCATAGAACAATTTGTGACCTCCCAGAATTTACTTTTCGCGATCACGGAAGGACCTATGTGATCGCATAGCACAAAACAGGACCCTTGAAGTTTACACTATGCGATCGCATAGTACAAAATAACTGGATACCAGCAAAAACAGAAAGACAGAATTTTCTAAGTCTAAATCACCCCTGACACCTACCCAAAACTCACTCTAAGCCCTTGGGGCTCGCAAAACGTTATAAACATTCTACGGACATATTCATGTAACCAAAACACCAAATAACATCACAAACATCGAATTAAACCTCAAAATCAATGAAATATTTCAAAACTTCTTAAAACATCAAAATTTTCATTTAAGGTGAGAATCACGTCAAATGAAATCTATTTCTTCCCAAACTTCACAGACTCATCTTCTTTCACATGTAAGACCTATATCAGGTTCCAGAACAAAAATACGGGGCCGATACCATCAAGTTCTAAATGCATTTCATTTCAAAAACTCGCAGAAATCCTAAAAAATAAGTTTCTTTAAAAAATTCATTTCTCGTGCTTGGGACCTTGAAATTCAAATTCGGGCATACAGACAGTCAAATCACGGGTGCGGGTCCGTTTATCTAAAATATTGGCCGAAGTCAACTTACTTTATTTTAAAGTCAAAATTTATCATTTTCCCCAGATTTTCACAAATAGACTTTCTGGCTACATGCCCAGACTGTGTACGCAAATCGAGGTGATGCTGAAAGAGGTTTCTAAGACCTCAAAATGCAGAATTTTCTTTAAAACAAGTGATGAACCTTTAAAAAAGAAGAAGGAAGTATCTTAGTCGGGGAAAAGATGGGGATAACGGCTCCGCATATCGAACTCGGACACCCAGGTCGATGCGTAAGCAGGCTGACCTCTCCAATAAATAGGAATAGAAGGAAAAACCTTCTATCTCGACTGAAGAAACTACATATCTAGAATAGCTACCAGCTCCTCCTTATAAGACAAGTCCTTGTCCAATTGGACAATGCTAAAATCTAACACGTGGGATAGATCGTCGTGTTACTTCCGAAACATGGACACATGAAACACTGGATGCACGACTGATAAGCTCGGCGTCAACACAAGTTTGTAAGCCACCTCTCTACTTGATCAAGAATCTCAAACGGCCAATGAACATAGGGCTAAGCTTGACGTTCTTCCCAAATCTCATCACGCTCTTCATACGCGACACTCGAAGCAATACCCGCTCACCGACCATGAAAGACAAAGCTCAAACCTTGTGGTTGGTATAGCTCTTGTGCTTAGACTGAAATGTACGAAGCCTATCCTGAATAATCCTAATCTGGTCCAAGGAATCGTGAACCAAATTCGTACCCAACAACCGAGCCTCTCTTGGCTCAAACCATCTAGTGTGTGACTGATACCGCCTACTATACAAAGCCTAATATGGAGCCATCTGGATACTCGACTGGTAGCTGTTGTTGTTGGAAAAGTCTACTAAATGCAAAATCTGATCACACGAGCCTCCAAAGTCCATGACACAAGCTCGGAGCATATTCTCCGAAATATGAATGGTCTGGTTGGACTGCCCGTCGTCTGAAGATGAAATGTTGTGCTCCACTTAACACGTATGCCAAACTCTCGCTGAACTGCTCTCCAGAAATGTGAGGTAAACTGCGTACCTCAGTCATAAATAATAGACACGGGTACACCATGAAGGCGAACAATCTCCCGAATATAGATCTAAGCTAACCTCTCAGAAGAATAGGAAACTGCAATATGAATGAAATGTGTTGCCTTGGTAAGCCTATCAACAATAACACACACTGTATCAAACTTCCTCTAAGTCCGTGGGAGTCTAACAACGAAGTCCACAATGATACGCTCCCACTTCAACTCGCGAATCTCAATCCTCTAGAACAAATCACCGTGCCTCTAATTCTCGTACTTAACCTGCAGACAATTCAAACACCGAGCTACATATGCAGCAGTATCCCTCTTCATTCTCTTCCACCAATAATGTTTTCGACAATCCTGATATATCTTTGCGGTGCCCGGATAAAGAGTGCACCAGGAGCTATGGGCCTCCTCTAAAATCAAATCTCGAAGCCCATCCACATTAGTCACACAAACTCAACCTTGCAATCTCAAAACTCCATCATCACCTAAGGTAACTTTCTTGGCACCTCCGCACTACATCGTGTCTCTAATGACATACAAATGAGGTTTATCATATTGTCGATCTCGGATGCGCTCCAATAATGAAGAACGAGCGACTATCCAAGCTAACACACGGCTGGGCTCAGAAACATCCAACCTCACAAACAGATTGGCTAAAGCCTGAACATCCAAAGTGAGCAGTATCTCACTGACCGAAATATAAGCTCGACTGCCCATACTGGATGACTTCCTATTCCGGGAAAGACCAATATGATTGGCAGCATCAGCCATACTGGGAAGTCTTGCAACTGTTCCTTCAACTCTTTCAACTCAAGCGGGGCCATACTACTCGACGGGATATAAATGGGTTGAGCGCGCGGAGCCAAATTGATGCAAAAGTCAATATCCCTGTCGAGTGGCATACCCGGTAGGTATGCAGGGAAAACCTCAGGAAACTTACGAACGATGGGCACAGACTGAATAGAATGAACCTCTACATTAGAATCATGAACATAGGCCAAATTGGCTGAAAATATTTTCTCAACCATACACCGAGCCTTCACATACGAGATAACACTGCAGGTAGAATGACCAGGAGTCCCTCTTCACTCTAAACGACACAAACCCGGCAAGGATAAGGTCACAATCTTGGCATGACGGTCTGAGATAGCGTGATAAGGTGATAACTAGTCCATCCCCAATATGACATCAAAATCAAGCATGTCCAGAAGAAGCAAATCTACGTGCGTCTGAAGACCTCCAATCACAACTATACATGAATGATGGACTCGATCTACCATAATGGAATCACCCATCGGTGTAGACTCATACGCAGGAGAACTTAAAGAATCACTAGGCATGACCATATACGGTGCAAAATAAGATGACACATAGGAGAGCATAGACCCTAGATCAAATGAAAGTGAATCATCTATGCTACAAACCAGAACGGTACCTGTACCTCCACATCTACTACCTCTACCTCCACATCTAGACCTCTACCTCCACTTGTAACTGACTGAGAGGATGAATGAGTCCCTCAATGAACCTTCTAACTCTCTTTCTCTCTCGATGAGAAGTATGATAAGAGCATGGTGGACCAAGTTAATGAATCTGGTCTCATACTGAGTAACAGTCATAGAACCTTACGGGAAACGCTCAAACAACCTCTAATAGATCTCTCTGTGAATTCTAGGGAGCAACATCTCCAGAAACAACTGAGTAAACTGCTCCTAAGTCAAAGATGGTAATCTAGTTTGTCCAGCCTAACAATAATCTCTCCACCAATTCTTGGCAGAACCACACAAGCAAAAAGTAGCAAAGTCGACCCCATTGGTCTCCACTATCTCGATGTTACTTAGAACATCATGACAACTATCTGGATAATCCTGGGATCCTCAGAAGATGCACCTGTTAGAAAATACGCTTAACGTTAGAGGGGGGGTGAATAGCGTTATAATAAAATTTAGCGTAAACTTGCGGAAATTAAAATTTGCAGGAAATAAATAAGTGCGTTAAATAAACAAAAAGGAAAGAACGCACCGATATATTCTGGTTCACCACAACACGTGGCTAGTCCAGTCCCCGAGAGACTCTCTCGAGATTTTCCACTAACTTGTTAAGCTTACGGGTGCTCAACAAACCTTTTCAACTTAAGGACACAAGCCTTAACACCTTTGCTCGGAGATACAACACTCCAAGACTTCAACCAAGGAAACACAAGTTCCTTACAACAAGAGAATCACAATTCTCTTACAAGTGTATAAAACACTAAGCACTCAAACAAAATACTCCTTAATGAGTAGATATGAGTAAAAGAAGTAAGCTCTAGATCACAACAACTTTGGACAATAATATGGCTCTCAAAAGCTTTATGAAATTGAATATAAAATGATAAACAAAAGTATGCAAGCTTATAGCAATGTAATGATCAATTGTAGTATGTTGTTGTGTTTATAACACTGAAATGAAGTTGTATTTATAGTTGAAAAACTTGGCATTACCGTTGCCTAATTGCCAATTAAGAGTTGCTGATTTTACTCACTGACAATCGATTGTCAAACCCCAACAATCGATTGTCTGCCAGTCAGATCAAAATTCAATCTCAAATTTTACGCTTGATAATCGATTACTTTCATTCCATAATCGATTACTGGCAACGTCCAAAAAATCCTTTCCAGGTTTTACCACAAACAATCGATTGTCCAGAATCAACAATCGATTACTCAGCAACGTTCAAAAAATCTTTTCCGGATTTTAATCAAAACAATCGATTATACAAAATCAATAATCGATTACCCAATAACGTTCAAAAAATCTTTTCCGGATTTTAATCAAAACAATCGATTATGTAGAATCAATAATCGATTACCTGACGGTATTTGAAAACTTTACGACAACGGTCAGCTTCACAATCGATTGCACAAAGTCAACAATCGATTACTTATCAGTTTTTGAAAAACATTTTAGACACTGTCTCTTTAACAATCGATTGTCCAATGTAACAATCGATTATTTAATAAATTTGAAAATCATTGGAAGACACTGTCTCAACATAATCGATTACCATTAGTTCATAATCGATTATTCTGAGTTTTGAAAAACTTTGATGGACACTGCCTCAGTCACAATCGATTGTCATTAGTTCACAATCGATTGTCATGCAGGTTTGAAAAACCTGATGCTCACTGTCTTACTCACAATCGATTGTCATTAGTTCACAATCGATTGTCATGCAGTCTTGGCTTAAAACAATCGATTATCATAAGTACATAATCGATTATCTTAGTCCAGATTTTTAAGGCATGTCTAAAAATTATTTTGACTACTGTAAATATGCATGATTTAAAATCATTTGATATTAAATTAAAAATGCATGATTTTGGAAAATAGTTTTATGAGAGAAGCCATGTTACGAGTCAAGTTGTAGGATCAAGATCACAATTAAGAATGACTCACTTAAACTATAAAACTTTGTCTTGAGCTTGAATCTCGTTGTATATCAATTGTGCGCTTGTTTCTTGTACTTCGTCATATATCAATTTTTGCTTCGTTTGTCATTCATCAAAACCTATACAAAAGAACACACGTTTTAGTATATTGCATTGAGAACTTGTTTCCAACAATTTCCCCCGTTTTGATAATGGCAAACATTAAGCGGGATATGCAAGACAAGCAATTTATAATGACGATTCAAGACAAGTATATACATGCAACAAGTATGC